>CM035632.1:74947724-77447724 GCA_020496765.1 Gossypium stocksii | reverse complement strand
CAACATCGCAGGTTAAAAAATGAGTGCTCTTGTTGATACGGAGGCATCAGACTTGTTCATATAGAAGAAACCTGTGGGTAAACTTGGTTTCTTGGTTAGCCAACAGAGCATCAAACCTTATGGAAAACGTAGTGATGCAAACTAGACAGTCAAAACGAGTAAATGCAATGAGCGAGGTACATCTCAAACACTTTCCTAGTGTTTTACATTATGACTTTCCTAAATCAGGTAAGCTAAGGGGCTTACAAACCAGAGTTAGCGACAATACTCAAGGTTAACTTAGTGTTCAACGTAGGCATGTCAAAACCTATTTGTGATGATCAAGGGGATCCAAATCGAGGCAAGTTACAATGGGCGCAAGCAAGAGTGGTGGGCTCTTGCGAACGAGATGTACAAAAAAAGGAAATAGTTCAAGTTAGGCGACAAAAAAGACATAAGTTGAGGCAAATGTTCCGAAGGGCGAGACTGCCTAATAGAGAGGCTAGTCGAGAATCAACTGAGACATTGAGGTAGTTTAATTAGGGCCCAATTGAAATGGCTCGATTCATGGAACATATAGAGAAGTCGATCTACTTGAACCATTGGTGACCCAATGAAACGCTTAAAGAAAACTAGGGCTACCATGGTAAATATGAAAAGTTATCTTAGAAGATTTGATTTTGTAATCTTAGAGGATCATGTAAATCCCTTAAGAATCTCAATTGTAGATTGGCTTTGATCTTAATCGTCAATGTAAATTAAACGGTATCGTTGGATTTGGGAGAGCTCAACTATACATAGAGGTTCTCCCCTTCATTTGTAATCATCCTATTTAGAGTTATAAAATACTTTGAAAGCATTTACTCAAGCACTTGGTGTGTTATTGTTTTTTTGTAGCTTTTTTGTTTGATTTAAGCTCCTTTGTCTTTTGAGTTTGCTTCCGCTTTATTTTGGTGTCTTGGAGAATTTTTAAGAGTTAGGCTAACTTAAGCGAATTTGAAACAAAGAAATCATCTAAGACCACACGATTTACAAGACTTAAGTTTTAGCTCCAGATTGTACTTGACATCTTGTGTTTGGTATATATAGATGCTAAACCTTTCAACTATTTAGAAGGAATAGAAAAGAATGATTTAGAAGATAAGGTGTTGGTCATTTCGTCTCTTCACAGCCCATGCCTTGGTCTGTGGGATCATATATTATATATCATGCTGAATTTTATAGAAAAGGTGAAATTATTGAACTAATGCCCCCGGTGCTGAACCTCTTAAAAATGGGTGTCTTTGCTTTGATAAAGGCTTCTTGCAAGAGAAAAAGATTGTAGTGGGTTAGATACAATACAAGGAAGAATATTTATTTATTTAGGAACATGGGGATCCTTAAAATCTGGAGGAATATATGGGGGCTTACTTATTGAATTTAAGTTGGTTTATGGATGCGAAACGGTAATTAGTTTGTTGCTCCTCATTTAGTGTTTCATATTTGGAATTTGGTTGTCTTAGTTGTTGGGCTCTAAGCAACAATATAATTGAAATAAAATAGAAAAAAATGATTCCCATAGGTATTTTACTTTTTCCTATATTAACATTAAAATAATAATTGTAGTTGAATTAAAATAATTTATTCTTTTAGCCTTGTTGAATTTATTAGTTTTGTAGCAATAAGAATACATTATTTTCGCTGATGCTAAACCACATCAATATAGTCCAAGGATTCACCCATGAGGGTATTTTAGGAATTTAAAATTATGAAAATGACCTAATTATTTAATTTTTACATTACGGTTGGGTGCCTCTATTTCCAAGTGGCATCACCTTAAAAGTCCCAAAAAGTAAAAACAATTTTTGGTACCGTGTAACAAATTGACAACACCAAATTAAAGCGTGCAAGGACAAAACATTCAGGGACATGACGTAGTAATTACTTTTTTTAGATTGACTAAAAAAAGAGTGTGAGTATGTGGCACCTAATTAAACTTTTGGTCTATTTGCATACTAGTTTTGTTCTCTCTTGAAATTAAATTTAAATATCCCTTAAAAAATATATGAATAACAAAAAATAAAGCTTCCTCATTTTTTTTTAAAACAATAAACTTAAAAACTATATAAAATTCTTATTTAAATTACCTAACATGTCCTTCAAAAAATTACCTCAAGTTTATTTGAATTTAAACATTTTCAATTCATTCCCTAGCATATTTGAATTTAGATAAATTTGAGGAAATTTTTTGAGACATATTGGATAATTTAAATAAGAATTATATATATTTTTAATTTTATTATTTTTAAAAAAATAAAAAAATTGAGAAGGATTTATTTTATTATTCTTATATCTTTTAAGGCTATTTAAATTTAATTTTAAAAGGAGACAAACTTAACATGCAAATAGACCAAAAGTTTAATTAGGTGCCGAGATACATTACACTTTTTTTCCAACCAATATAAAAAGGGTAATTATTTCATCAAGTCCCTGAACGTTTTTCCCCTGCACGCTTCAGTCCGATGCCGCTAATTTGTTAGGCAGCACCAAAATTTTTTTTAATTTTATTTTATTTTTGACACCCAACTCTATTATAGAAATCAAGTCATTCCCATTATTAATCTTGAAATTGGGTCATTTTCATACTTTTTTAAATTTATAGGATCAGATTATTAAAAAAGCCAAAAATTGACAACTATGCCTTAATGATAGTGTAAATCGTGTTGCACGAGTAATTTAATATAGTTTAATGTGTAATGTGTAATGTTATATAAGAACTTTAATTTTGTGTAATTTCATTCATTATATTTTGATTTGATTTTTATAAAATAATATAATTATTGATATAATATTATTTTATGCTTACATATTAATTATATAAATAATTGTATTTATTCAATATAAAAATAAATTAATGTATTTATTTTTTAAAATATATAAAATTGAATCAAAATCAAAATTTTTTAATATTTTTAATGTAACAAATATGTGAAATAGTCTAAATTACCATATATTTCAAGAAATGTAAAAATTTACTAACAACTTACTAGAGATGCTCATGGGTCGGGTCGGGCAGGGTTTAGGCTGGGCTCAACTAAAAATTTAGGCCTATTTATTAGGTCCGGCCCGAAAAATGGGCCTAAAATTTTGCTCAAACTCGACCTGGATAAAAATGCTAAAACTTGAGCCTGACTTGGCTCGCCCTTATTAATTTTTATATTATTTTTATATAATTTTTAAATATACATAATACATCAAAAATACTAAAAACATCAAAATAAATATTTCCCAAAAAATTGAAAATAAATTTTAAAAAATATGTGGACTTAAATAACATTAAGATAAATGCAACTTAACAAGCAAATGCCTGTAAAATAATAACAAAAAATAACAAATGCCTTTAAAATAATAATAAAATTAACAATAAAATAAGTTTTATACAATATCAAAATAATAACAACAAAATAGTAGGAACATAATAGTAAAATGGTAGCAAAATAGGGAGAAAACAACAAGAAAATAATATTAAAAAATATATTTTTTTTATTCTTTAGTGAATTAGGGTCGGACCAGGCCAAGTCAAGCTCAAAAATACCTTACTTGAAGCTCGACCAGTTTTTTAAACATGCTTTATTTTTTGTTCAAACTTATTTTTTGGGCCTATATTTTTATCTAAACCCTCTCACATTTCAAGCGAATCTTTAAGTCGAACCGAGTGACCCGATCCATGATCAGATCTACAACTTACCATATAATCCAAGAAAAAAGGAAAAATGAATGAACAGCCAAATAATTATTTAAGCAAAAAAGGGGTCTGAGCCGGAGCCGGAGCCGAAGCCCAAGCCCAAGCAGTTGACAGTGTGACTAGTAGGTAGGTAACAAAAACAGATCGAACGGATGAGAGAGAAAGAAGTCCACGCGTCAAGAATCCCCTTAGGCTTAGCAAGCAGCAAACCAAAAATTTGGATTTGCCGCGCTACTCTCGCCTTATGTGGCTGGAGTCAGAAAGGATTGTGAAATGTCAAATCTGGCAAACAGAACCCACCACACCACAAAACACAGCTTAGGATTTTGGCATTATCACATTACCCCAGGTTCGGAATCGGAACCAAACATAATTAAATATTAATTACCTAAATAACTCAAGACCATGAATTAATTAAAAAAACAAATAATAATTGGAAAGAACTAATCAATCAATTAGTATCCCCTCTAATCTAATCCTTCCTCTGATTCCATTACAAAATTAAAACATCCTCCGACCCGATCTCATCTCAGGGGGCAAAGTTCACAGAGCAGAGCGCAACCCAGAACGCAAGCTTATTCGCAAATCTCATATTCAAAACTTCATTTCTGCTTTGCTTTGAGACAGATACAGTGAAGAGAAGAGAAGAGAAGTGAAGCTGCTACCATAGGTTGGTGACTCTCTTCCTCGCTCAATCCGCCCATCATGATTCTCACTTTCTTTTATTTTGTTTGTTTTTCTGTAAAAGCCAAAAATATTTTCTGGATTTTTTTCTTTGCCTTTTCTCTCCTTCCGAGTACAGCGTTGTTTCTGTTTCATCTTTCTTTCCGCTTTCCCAAGAAAATTTCTTCTTTTTTTCCATTTTCAAACTATTTCAAATTTGAATTTTATTTTATTTTTTCCCCATATTTCAAATTCAAAAAGCTGTTCTCTCTCTCTCTGCCAGTCTCTTTCTTATTCTCTCTCTTTGTCTTGATAAATAATTACAAGACTTTATTGTACAGATGGTTATGGTTGTGGTTTATAACACCTCTATCGCTTTCCTTCCATTACGTATCTATTTAGCTTTCTCTTCTTCTTTTTTTCTCTTCGCTTGGACCAGATTTATTCCATCTATTTCATTGCTTCCAAATATTTATTTTTCTCTTAAATCTTGTGAGTATTATTATTGCATTATATCTTTATATTTTTCAATCTTGTTGCTTGCTGTCCCACTTGAATTAAATGCACAACCACCGTGTTCACATGCAGATATGGCAGCGCAGATTGCTACAACCAAAGACTAGGACTCTTCCCCTAAGTCATTTGTTCTTTTTTGTTTTTTTTTTTGCCCCCTTCAAGGGGCTGTGCATGCATTCACGATCAGATCTTCAACTCACCGTTGGATCAAGAACGTGCTATCCCTGATGTCAGTGTCTAATCAATCATCCCTGCCGTCTTCATCATCTTCTATGGATTTTGATCCTTTATTGAAGGATTTGAATGAGAAGAAGCAGAGTTTCCGGCGTAACGTGGTGTCGCTGGCGGCGGAGTTGAAGGAGGTTAGAAGCCGTTTGGCGTCGCAGGAGCAGTCATTTGCTCAAGAAACCCTAACAAGACAGGCATGTGATTGCTGATGGTGCCTGCTTTTCCGTGTCTTTTTGTGTTAAACTTTCAGTTCTCATTTGAATATTTCTCTTTTTGGGTCTTTCTTTGTGGGGTCAAGAACTTGTTTACTGGTAAACCTGATTTCGCTTCTTCTTTATTATTATTATTTTTTTAAATCAGGAAGCGGAGATAAAGGCAAGGCACATGGAAGAGGAAATATTTAAATTGCAGACGAGGTTAGAGGAGAGAAATGGGCAGCTTCAAGCTTCAGCCTCTGCTGCTGAGAAGGTCCCCCACATAAATTTTGGTTCTTGAAACTTTTTTCATTTCTTTTGATGATTAATTGCCTAATAATGCCGTGGTTATATTTCATTTTTGCATGTTGATTCATGATTTGGAAAGAACCCATCATGTCCTAATGATTGTATTATCTGCTATGGTGGTTGATCTGTCCTTAAATGGATCTTTTATTTTTTCTTGATCTTTTGAAGTTGTTGATAATGATCCACGCATCTTTTATCAAGCCTTTTTGGCTTTTCCTCTTTAGTTATGTGTTTGGGGAGCCCATCAAAGGAAAGGTGACCAAGTGTTTTTGATCTTATTTTAATATTTCCTCTTTATTGAAATTTGTATAATTCGGGAAATTGTTGTCTTTACACATAAGATTAGTGTGGTCACTAAATTAGGCTTCATGCAGCCATGCAACACCCTCCGTATTTTGCCAAGTTATAAATTTACTTCTAATTTCTTCTGTCTAAGTAATTTGAAGCCACATGGAAACAGCTTTCACCTTTTTTAAGTGTACAAGGAGGAATGTTTATGATTTAATCATGAAGCATTAGGTTATGGTAATGTTCTTACATAATTGTTAAATTTTATATATTTCAATAAATATGTTAAATCTTTAAACCTCATGTTTTAAGTCTTACTAAATATTGCCCCAATTTCGACCTTTGCTGATATTCCCTATACTAATTGCTGACATGTTTATTGTTGCTTTATAGAAGGCACCGGTTAGATAGGAAATACGGCTTCAAAATTTCCAACTTTGGATACCAGTGGCTGTTAGATCATAATTGTTTTTTTACTTAATCATTCTTAAAGAAGCTCAAATATGTCTTTCCACATTGAAAAGTATATGATCTTATGTGAAATGCAATAGTGTGGATGGTTATGAGGCTACCTTAGGCCTCTATTTATAATCTTGCTTCCAGTTCATCATCTATTTTACCTTTCATGTGAAGTTTGTCCTTTGGTGTTGCTGCTTCAATGATTTTCCTTTTTTGTTAGCCAAATCCACTTGCATGATTCTGATATGACTTTGTAATTTGCCTCTCAGTACCTTAGGGAATTGGATGATCTTAGATCACAGCTTTCTGTGACACAAGCAACTGCTGATGCTAGTGCAGCATCAGCTCAGTCAGCGCAACTGCAGTGTGTAACATTGTTAAAGGAGTTGGATGAGAAGAATAGTTCATTGAAGGAGCATGAGGATCGTGTAACTAGGTTAGGAGAGCAAATAGATAATTTGCAGAAGGATCTTCAGGCTAGGGAATGTTCGCAAAAGCTGCTGAAAGATGAGGTCTTGAGAATTGAGCATGATATCATGCAAGCTGTTGCTAAGGCTGGAGCAAATAAGGACTGTGAGCTCAGGAAACTTTTGGATGAGGTTTCTCCCAAGAATTTTGAAAAGATTAATAAGCTTTTAACTGTCAAGGATGAAGAAATAACCAAACTGAAAGATGAAATCAGGATTATGTCAGCGCACTGGAAGCTTAAAACCAAAGAACTGGAATCACAGGTATTTTTATGTGTATGCATAAGCTGCCTTTGAATTTTATTATCGTTTCACCCTTTCTATATAGATATATTTATAATATATTTTTTAACGATTATTTATCTATCTTCTGGGGCAGTTAGAGAAACAGCGGCGAGCTGATCAAGAACTGAAAAAGAGGGTGTTGAAGTTGGAATTTTGTCTCCAGGAAGCTCGTTCTCAGACACGAAAACTCCAAAGGGTAATATTAATATAATGCTACATTCTTAAAGTACGATTTTAGTGATCTTATGCTTCTAATGTGCTGTTTCTTAGAAGTTTGGTTTCATCAGAACTGAAAATGCTTGGATTGCTAATCTGTTTAGATCCCTGTTTGAACTTTTCATTGTGCAAATTGGTCAATTTCATGTGCTGATCCAGTCTCCTGAAACACTTTTTATCGTATAAATAATGGTTGAGGGCCATATTTTTCCCTTTGAACACACTGTTTTACTTTCAGTGTGAGTTGGATATCATTCAGTGAGCTCATGCTACTAATTTTGGCAGATGGGAGAGCGAAGGGACAAAGCTCTGAAAGAACTTAGAGATCAGCTTGCAGCAAAACAACAAAGCGGAGGTGTTGGTGCTGAGAAACAGAATTTCTGGGAAACATCTGGTTTCAAGATTGTAGTCTCCATGTCAATGCTGATCTTGGTGGTGTTTTCAAAGCGGTGATTTCATTTAGTTATGTAGTTATTGTGTATAATAAAATACCTGAGGAGTTTAGGAAAGCTATAGAACCATTCCCTTTGTAGAAAGAAAGGCTTGTAGATGTAGTACAGGAGATTTTTTCGTAGTATCAGTCGAAATGCCTGTCTATCCTCATTCTGAGCGAGATTGAGGAGGTGACTTGAGTGTTATAGCAACATGCATGACAATTTTTTCTTCCTTTTTCATTATGGATTATTAGCTGTACTGCGCACCATCATGATGACGCTACTTTTATCAATTTTGTGTTGCTGCCATGACATATGATATGAAGTAGGGGATGGAAGGAAAAAGTATGTACCTTAATAAAATACCTCTAAAATGCATTGTTTCTCTGTTATTTAATATTTATATGTGTTCTGTGAGAACTCGGAATTACAGCAGTTGAGGATGCCAAACAAAAAGGGAGGCGCAGGAATCCCTGAAAGTTGACCCAACCAAGCTCCCTGAACCATAGGGATTCGGAGCTCAAACTAAAGCAAGCCAGGCCTCCCTTAAGTATGTCAACAACCGAAAGCCATACGAAAACTAAACGAACACAAACAGAATAAGGGGGCCTAAAAGACAAATGTAGAGGCCCATGTATGCCTCGGATAAGAGGTCAAGCTTCAAACGCCTCCCGAAGCTCGGTTCTCTTGCCGGTCATACTCTCAACCAATCGAGGGCTGTCACTTGGAATCACGGACTGGCAGAAGGGAAATGACACAGACGTTGAGAGGGTAAGGCAAGTGTAACAGGCAAAAGGGAACTGCAAGGATGTAGGGAGAAACTGCAACAAAAAGACGTACATGGGGAAACCACTTGAAAATTCAGTCTCTTCAAAAGGGAGAACAGAGAGAGCGTACAGCAGATGCTTGACAACTAGGGGTGAGCAAAACTCGATTCGACCGAAAAAAATCGAAAAAAATTCGAATTTCGAGTTAAACGAATCGAGTTGTTCGAGTTAATCGAGTTATTCGAGTCAACTCGAATTTTTTTTTCGAATTTCGAATTCGAATCGAGTTGAGTTTTTGAATTCGAATAACTCGAATAATTTGAATATCAAATAATAGTATTTTACATTTTTACCCAAAACTCCTAAACTTTTTTACTTTTCCCTCAAAACTTTTACTCCTTTCTACTTTTCCTCCAAAACTTTTACTCTCCTCCCATCCAAACCCTCCAATCTACTTAAAATCCATTTCGCACCAAAATTTTACTCTCATTTACTATTTCTCAAAATTTTACTCCACAAAACCCTCAAAACTTTTTATTTTCCCCCAAAATTTTTATTCCCTCCCATTTTCCTCCTAAAACTTTTACTCCCTTCCCATCCCACCTCCCATTTACCCCAAGCCCACCCCCCTCCAATTTTTTTAATATTTTCCCTCCAAAATTTTACTTTCCCTATTTACTTTCCCTCAAATTTTTATTCCCCAAAATTTTTTATTTTCCCCCTAAACTTTTACTTCTCACCCTTTACTGTCAAATAAAAAATCAAAATTATCCAAAAAAATCACTAAATATAAATAGTAATAATTTTATTTATATCTACTATTTATATTATTAAATTAAATTTCACATTTATATTATTTATATTATTGAATTGTTTAGTCATATTGAATATTTATATTAAAATTGAATTATTAATTATGCCATAAAATATTCGTGTTAAAATTTTATATTGGTATCAATTCCACATTTTATCTTTAAAATAAATTTTATTAAAAAATCTTATTTTTACATTTAGTATATTTTTTAATTTCAAAATATATAGTGACAAAAATCTGAATATAATTGAAACAACCAAGCAAGCAAAGAAAGCTAACTCGTATATAAAAGATTAATAAATAAATTATAAGGTGATGAAAGTTAATAAAAAATTGATTAATGTGGACAAATTTTATTATGATAGGTGACAGTGGTTATAAGGACCCAAATTTATTTTTTAAAATTTAACTCGAACAAATATATTCGATTCGACTCGATTCGAATTCCATCTCACTCGACTCGATTCGAGAAAATTTCAAATCAAATTAGGATTGTTGGACCAATTTTACCTAACCCAATACAGACACTAGCCCAAACAAAAACAACCCGAGACCTAACCCACATCAACTACCCAAAATCCCAAATTACCCAAACCCTAACAAATACCTAAGCTACCGGCCGCCGCCTCATCAACAAGGAGTCCCAGTGCCGCACGTCTCGGGCTACCAGCAGTCCCACGTCCCCACGCCTCCGAGATATCTGCAACAAACTGCAACAATAGAATATTTTCATTGTATCTCTAGGCTATAAAAAGCCATTTTTGACATGTAAAAAGGGACGGTTTTTTGATATACACAAAATTAGAGAGCAATACACAAAGATAACAAGTTTTGAGTGAAACTTTCCTAGATTCGAATAGAATAAGGTGATTACAATTTTCTTTTTTTATTTTTTATCTTTTAAGCCTACTGTGGATCTATCTTTTATTTTTTGAAAAAAATAAATAAAGTTTTAAAGGTTTTTTTAAAGAGGTTGAGAAGGTCCTTACCTGGCCATTCTGGCCACCGCCACGGTACGTGCATGGGGGCTGCGATGATGGGCGTATGAGGCCCTAGCAGGGGAAGAAGAAGGGTGAAAACCCTTTAGTTTTCCTTTTGTTTTCAGCACACAGGGGTAGTAAAAAGAAATGGGGAGAGTTTTTTTTAATTTTGGTTTTAATGGCAGACAGCCACCCTTTTTGCTTTTAATTACAAGGAGAATTGCGCCACTTCATTTTTTGGTTTTATTGTGCATTAGGTCCTCCCCTGTTGCGTGGTCGTTTGATTGAGCCCTTTTTGTGTTTATTATGTTTTTTAAAATTTGTCCCAGACATTTACGCGCCTTTTCATTTTAGTCCCGTTTTAAAAGTTGTACACTGGGCAAGGGGGATTTTTGCTATTCTGGTCTCCCTAGTTCGCATGCGCGCCCAATATGGTCCCCCGCCTCTCTTTTATTGCGATTTCACCCCCAAAATCTCTGTTTTTAATTCAATTAAGCCCTATTTCAATTTTTTTTGATATTTTATCATAAAATTAATTTTTTTGGGGTATTATTATTCTTTATTTTATTATTACTATCTTATTATATTCCATTATTAATTTTAGTACTTTTACCCTATTACTTATTATTCTATTTTTATACTATTATTTATTATACTTATTATATTATTTTCATTATTTTTATATTTGTTTTTTTATTATTTTCATTTAATTTAATCAATTTGAGTTATGTTTCACATTATTATATTATTTATTTATTTATATATTTGTTATATGCTTATTATATATATTTTTTAAAGTAAAACTAATTATTTTATGTATAAATTTGTATTATATTTATTATATTATATGTTATATTATTTTTGTTTTTACTAATAATCATTTTTTTGTACTATTTATTTTAATTTTATTATTATTATTATTATTATTATTCTATATATTTTATTAAAAGTTAATCATTTTAAATATAGTTTATTATACTTATTATATTTTATTTATTATATTTTATTTATTTTTCTTTACCATTTACTACTATTATTCTACTATTATTATTATAATTTTTATATGTATATATTTTTCGCTAAAGTTTTTTTATTATTGATAGACCTATTATATTATTTTTATTATCATTTTTATATACCATAGTTTTTATCGGATATTATTTCTATACTAAATTACTATTATTTATTATTTCTCATCATCACTAATTTACCGTAGTTATTATTTTAATTTTACCCTTATCACTATATTTAATATTATCATTGACATCTTATTTTTCTTTTCCACTATGTAGTTTTATTGTTAATACCATTATGTCTATATCTATTATGTTATGATATCTATTATTACTATTATTACTATTATTGCTAATTTTCTTTATGCTTATTATATTTTAGGTACTTGTATATGTTACTTTTATTATCACATTGTTATTTTTATGTGGCATGTTATGATTCTCGTTTTTAAATTTCAACCGCCCAAACTCGTCTATTCAAAGATTTATCCTCGATTGTTTTCAAAATAAAGGCAATGTTCGATATTTAGGATCCTCGGGAAGATTGTGCCCTAACTTACTGGGTTCCAATTTTCCTCGTTGAGCCTAAATAACCGAGCACCCTTCTTAAATCCAATTGTATGAGGTTCGAATAAAAACCTATTCTTGAAAATTCGGGACGTTACACCCTAACTTGCTGGGTGTGGCATTGCGTTATATTGAGGATAGTGATTTCCAAAATCAAGGCAATATTCGGTATTTTGGAGTTCTGAGAGATTGAGCTCTAACTTACTAAGTTCTAATTTTTCATGAATCTCGGATGACCGAATATCCTTCTCTTGAACCTTCATACATGAATTTTAAAAAAATCGAAGACCAACTTAGTTCCGAAAGTCTGAAACGTTAGACCCTAACTCACTGGGTGTGGCATTTTCTCTTTCGAGATGAGTAGGTCTTTATATTTTATTCAATTTATTCCGGTTTACTTTTAAATACAAGGATCGTACTCTAAAAAAATCTTTTCAAGTTTCTACATCAAGACATTAACTAATCAAATAGGTACCAATTTTTGGGCGTTACGAGGGTGCTAATCCTTCCTCGTACGTAACCGACTCCCGAGCCCATTTTCTCAAACTTAGCAGATCAAAAATTATTGTTTTAATAGACCCAAATGTTTCATTAAAACGATTGATTTTAGGGTGGCCCAATCACAACTCGAAAAAGATTGGTGGCGATTCCATTTACATTTTTAAAGTCGGCCCCGTTTTTTTAAACTAAAAATGGTTTCGACAGCTTGGCGACTCCGCTGGGGACATCGAAGAGAGTCAAGCCGCGATTTGATTACTTTTTGTCTTTTTATCGAAAATTGAATTTGATTTTGAGTTTACGATCCTTTTATTGCATTTCATCTATTTGGTGTTATGGTTTTCAGCATGTTTTTTCAATTTCTTTTATATCTTTTTTCATTGCATTGCATGACCGTTGAGGTCACACCTCTTAAGTGGGAGTGAGAAGCTATTTCCTTCGTGAGGTTTTCACCTCCGTGCAGGATAGTGGATCACTTTCGGGATACATTCGTACCTATGTCTTCATGAGATTTTCATCTCCGTGCAGCCATAGGGAAATGTATCCCCCTGAACTAAACTCGGTCCATTTGAGCCTATAATGGGTGAGGATCGAGGAATTCGCTGGTTTAGGTACCCTTTCTTTAGAACAAAACCACATATAGAGAAACCCTAAAGGCCCACCCTAGGAAGGACTACGCTAAACCCTAGTGATTACCCCCAATAGGTGTTTGTTTTTATCTTATTTACTTTGAGTTATGTTTCTGATATATGATACTGACTTGATGTGTTTTTTTTTGTCATATTTGCATATCATTCCATATTTAAAAGGTGTCAATTCGTGTTCAATTTCCTGGATTAGAAAAGCTCGGCATTGGGGACAAATTCATTGATAAAGTAGAAAAAATACGGCTGTCCGTGAATGGTCAGAGATAACATAATTCGAGAAATGAGATAGCCTAGCCGAGGGATACAGATCTGAATTATGGGACTACACTCGCATTAGCGTGACTCAAAATAATCTTCAGGAATTAAAGGAGATATGGGATCAGTGGGGCGATGAAGCTAAACAGTTGTTCTACTGTAACTATGGAGATATACCGTACTTACTTGATATCAAAGTGGATGGTCACTTGTTCCGAGCCCTTGCTCAGTATTGGAACCCTGCATATAGCTGCTTCACGTTTGGGAGGGTAGATTTGGTACCCACGGTGGAGGAATATACTGCCTTATTAAATTGTTCGAAGGTTCAAGTCGACAAGGCCTATTCGAGAGCTGCTTATGTTTCAGCGTTTTGGAAGAAACTAATGAATATTACAGGAATGAGTGAGCAGTGGGTTACGGCAAGGATCAAACAGAAGGGGGAGTGTAAGTGCATCCCATGGAAGAATTTGTGAGATTTGATCCTAGCACATCCTGATATGAAGAAGAAGGTTGACGTCTTTGCCTTGAGTCTCTACGGGTTGATGTTCTTCCCTAGGGCATTGAGGTATGTTGATGAGGCGGTCACTGATCTCTTCGACTGACTTAACAAAGGACTCACACTGGTTCCTACAATTTTAGCTGAAACGTTCAGGTCTTTGAATGCATGCAAAAGGTCCGGCGAGGGCAGATTTATAGGGTGTGCGCAGTTATTGTTATCGCGGTTTCACGGTCATTTTTAAAAAGTGGGTAAAAGTCATTATCGAGCTTTTTTTGAGAATTACTCCCCACTGAAGGAGATAGCAGCTGCACCCAGGAGAGATGACATATCGGAAGAAAACTGGATCGCGCTCCTTCAGAATCTCCAGGAAGAAGACATTGAGTGGAAAGCACCTTGATGTATCCCTAACAAAATTCTTTTTCAGTGTGGGAGTTTCGATTGGTCCCTTTGCTTGGGATCTGGGGGGCTGTTGGATATGCTCCTTCGCTAGTGCTTAGGCAATATAGAGCAATACAGTTTATACCGGTAAATCATGGGCTTGTTCAATGCGAGTTTGCATATAAGGGAGATTACAAGAAAATGGTTAAAGAGATTTCTAATGCCTGGAATCAGACTCACCGAATAGAAGGGTTGGCTGCAGATCCGATGACGACCCCTGAGTATGATGGATGGTTCAGTAGACGAGTTAACGATAATATCCTTAGGCCGGGTTTAAAGGCTGTTCAACCAATAGAAGAGTATCTGCGAGTAGTTCCCTCCGAATTGGAAATTATCAAACAGGATTTTGAGAAGAGAAGTTCAGAGTTGGGGAAAAATATAGAACAACTCGAGGAGGAAAAGGTATATCTAAGGTTAGATATTGACGTCCAGAAACTAGAGGCCGAAAAACTGAGAAAGGGGAAAAGGAAGGCTGAAGAGGACTTGGACAATCTGAAGAATGACTACAAGGAGCTGCATATGTCGATGAGAACTGCTGGATTGGGAAAAACATTTGAGCAGTGGCGTCAAGAAATCCAAGAAGAAAGGTCTAGAGCGGATCAATGGAAAAAGAGGTGTCATGATGCTCGAGCACGAGAGGAAGCTTTGAAAAGAACTGCATCAGAAAGCCAAAATGAAAATGAGATGTTAAAGGCTCGAATAACAGAGTTAACGAAGGCATTACACCAGTATCGCAGCCGCAACTCTGTAATGGAGTTAAAAGCTAACTTAAGTGAGATCGAGAATCTGAAGGGAAAAGTGGAAGAACTTGAGACGGCACTGCAGAACTGTGAACTTCGAATTGAATTCCTTGAGTCGAATAATGAGCAGTGGAAAGAACGGTTCTGTCTATCTCAAAACCAGGTCAGAAAAAGAGATTACATCATAGACGAAGTCGTGGCTCAAATCCGAGAAGTAGCAGAGTATTTACAAACCCTGGCAGTCCAAGTGGACATGTTGAGTATAAAGTATGAGTCAGTGTCAAGTCGAGGTCAAGAGCTGGCTGAGCTTCTTACTAAAGTTAAAGCTCTGGCCATAAGGGCTAGGTCGTATATGTAGTCTATTTTGTGTAAAGGATTTTGGCTTCTAGTAAAGTTATTCTAAATGAAATTGAATCAGAATTGACGCCTTTTTGCATTCACATCATGCATTTGTATTGCATGGCATTGCATTACATTGCATCATGTGCATTAAATTTCATAAGAGAGCCTTATTAATCAAAGATCATATTTTAGTTATCCTGGAACATCGCTACTATACACGAAGAAAAACAAAGGATATAGATCAGAGGTTTGAGCAAATGCAAAAAGAGATGCAGGAGCAACTGCAGGCTCAGATGCAAGAACAGCTGGTTAAGATCGAGCAAGAGATGAGGGACCAAATGTTGGAGTCCCAGAAAAATATGTTGGAATCACAGAACAACATGATAAGTCAGTTGACACAGCTGTTTAAAGGAGGGGCTGACAAAGGAAAAGGCCTTATGGTTGACGCAGGAAATGACAATGAGGATTCCACTTGTCCTACAAGTTTTACGCCAGTGAACATGCAAACACAACCACCAAGGGTGTCTGTTAATGTCCAACCTCTCTATCAAACTGGTACCTCGGCACCAGCGAATTTTTTAACAGGATCGAGCACTAACCCTGGAAATAATCTGGCAAACCCCCAGGTCCCTGATTTTGATGATGCAGTAGAGGTGGAAAAGGCAAAGGTTGAACTCCTAAAACAGTTTGAGGATCAATGCAAATGGTTGGAGGAAAAGTTCAAGGAGTTAGAGAATGCTGATCACTACTGTGGAGTCGATGCAAAGGAACTGAGTTTAGTCCCAGACTTAGTACTTCCCCTGAAGTTCAAGATGCCGGAATTTGAAAGATATAACGGAACCAGCTGCCCTGAGGCTCACATTACAATATTTTGTCGAAAGACGACGGGGTATGTCAATAACGATCAACTATTGATCCACTGTTTTTAGGACAGTTTGAGTGGGGCTGCAGTAAAGTGGTACAATCAATTGAGTAGGACCCAGGTCAAATCATGAAAGGACCTAGCTCAAGCCTTCATGAAGCAATACGACCATATAACAGATATAGCCCCTGACCGGATCACACTCCAGAATATGGAGAAGAAGCCAAGCGAAAGCTTTCAGCAGTATGCTCAGAGATGGAGAGAGGTCGCTACACAGGTCCAACCACCATTGTTAGAAAAAGAAACAACTATGCTCTTCATCAATACATTGAAGGCGCCTTTCATTACTCACATGTTAGGTAATGCAACTAAGAGTTTCGCGGACATAGTGATGTCTGGCGAAATGATAGAAAATGCCATAAGATCGGGTAAGATAGAAGTTGGGGAGAACACGAGAAGGTTAACCCCGAAGAAAAGAGAGAATGAAGTTAGTAATGTGAGCTCAGGCTACTCAAAGCCTGTCACGGTCAATCAATCAAGAACGATAGTCATAGGCCAGCGGGCTTCACCAAGGCGAGAGCCTAACACAAGGCAGAATACAGAGAAGTTCCAGTTCACTCCCATACTAGTGACATATAAAGAGTTGTTCAAAAGTCTGTTTGATGCACACGTAGTGGCCCCTTTCCACTTGGAACCGTTGCGGCCCCCATACCCTAAGTGGTACGACGCGAATGCTCAGTGTAAATACCACGCAGGGATTACGGGGCACTCAATAGAAAATCATTCAAAATATGCGTCGAAAGGCTTATTAAGGCAGGTGTTGTGAAATTCGATAATACATCTGGTGGAGGAAATCCGTTACCCAGTCATACTGATAAAGGGGTAAACGCGATAATTGAAAACATGGGGAGGAAAGTCAAGCTGGATATCGAGGAGGTGAGAACCCCATTGAAGCTAGTTTGGAAGGAAATGCAAAAGAAAGGTTTAGTCCTGCAGGGGTTGGGGGATAAAATCCAAGATACACGAAACTACTGTGAGTTCCATTATGAGAAGGATCACGAGATTCAGAATTGTATCGAGTTCAAGACCCTAGTACAGGGTCTAATGGATAATAAGGAGTTGGAGTTCTTCGAGCTTGTCGAAGAGGATGATGTGTGCTCTCTAGGAGGAGAGTCAAGTTAAGAAGGCTGCAGAGCCAGCCGTCCAGTGATAATTATCTCGAAGCCTAGAGTCAGTGAGGTGGAAGCTAGGGCTACACCAAGAGTTATAATTCAGAAACCAGTAGCTTTCCCTTATAAGAATAGCCATAGGGTGCCTTGGAATTATAACTGGAGTATAACAGTTCTAGAGAAGGAGGGTTCGGTTAACACGCTAAACACAAAAGTTGAACCAGCAAAAGGGAAACCCGTCATACTCAAGCAAGAAGGAGGAAGATCAGAACCACTGGTTAATGAGCCAGTAATAGAGAATGAAGCCAAGGAATTCTTGAAGTTCCTGAGGCACAGCGAGTATAGCATTGTGGAACAGCTACACCAACAACCGGATCGTATATCGGTATTGGCTCTGCTGTTAAATTCAGAAGTCTACCGCAACGCGCTGGTGAAAGTATTGAACGAAACCTATGTTGCGGATGACATTTCGGTTAACAAATTAGACCGTTTCATCGGCAACATAAGCGCTGACAATTTCATCTCCTTCAGCGATGATGGGATACCACCAAGAGGTAGAGGGGCTACTAAGGCTCTGCACATCACTACACGTTACAAAGGGTATACACTACCCGGAGTACTAGTTGATAATGGATCCACATTGAACGTATTGCCTTGGTCTACATTAAACCGTTTACCTATAGACAGCTCCCACATGAAGACATGTCAGAACATAGTGAGAGCGTTTGACAGCACAGAAAGGAAGGTGATGGGAATGATACAAATACCTCTCCAGATTGGCCCAAACACATACGAGGTAGACTTCCTCGTGATGGATATTAAGCCTTCCTACAACTGTCTATTAGGAAGACCTTAGATTCACTCGGCTGGGGCAGTGCCATCCTCGCTACACCAGAAGCTAAAGTTGGTTACTGAGGCCCGACTGATAATAATAAACGCGGAGGAGGACATTATTGCGTCAGCTACCAGTGATACACCCTACGTAGAGAATGATGATGAAGCGGTTGAATGTTCATTTCGATCGCTGGAGTTTGTGAATGCAACGTTTATAACTGAGGGAAGTAGGATTCCGAGGCCTAAGATATCTGGGGCTATGAGGATGAGCCTGCAGTTGACGATTGGAAAAGGGGCATTACCCGGAAGAGGACTCGGGAAGCACCTTCATGGACAAGTCAGAGTACCAGTCTTGGTTGGCAAGTGGGATCGTTTCGGTCTGGGATTTAAGCTAGATGCAAGCCAAGTGAAGAAGGAGTTTGAGAGGAAACAAGAACAACAGAGAGCGAGATTGAGTGGGGCAGAAGTCAGGTGGGAACCAATGAGCTTCCTCTATATTTCCCAAACATTTGTATCTGGAGGGTTTATTCATTCCCTGCAGAAGAAGGTGAAAGAAAAAATGGTCGAACAAATGATGAGAACATGGAACATTAACGCCACATTCGAAGAGGAAGCAGTAGAAAGAAATTTATCAAGCATTCGCCCATATGAGCCTGGGAGTGTTTCGAATAACTGGACTGTGGAAGAAATTCCTGTAATCTTTAGAGCTAACACAGAGTAATATTCAAAACTCACTTGTTGTCTTCTAGCCTAGGGACAATAAGAATCTTTTGTGAAATAGGCTCATGTTCAAACATTATTATTTTCAATAAAAAATGTATTTTCATATCTCAGCTTGAGCAACTATTCTTTCCTTATTTCATTCCATACACGATCATACCATACAAAACAATTATTCATTTTGTTTTCTTTGGGTATTTTTCTTACACCCGTGATAAGCCCCCGAATGTCAACATCATGAGCGATGCTGATACGAGTCTAGAATCTCCTTTTGAGTGAGACATGTGCTTTGAGGGATCTCAGGATTTTGAAGATGACGAAGATTGTGGTTTATCTCCGGACTTGTTAAGGATGGTGGAGCGAGAAAAGAAACAGATTCTGCCTCACAAGGAAACAATCGAAAATGTGACGTTAGAAGAAGGGAAGGAAGTAAAAGTTGGCACTTGTGTGAGCAAGAGGACAAGGCAGGACCTCATTAAACTGTTGCAAGAATTTAAAGATATCTTTGCCTGGTTGTACCAGGATATGCCCGGTTTAAGTACCGATATCGCAGTACATCGTGTCCCCACAAGAGAAGAGTGTAAGCCAATTCAGTAGAAGCTCCGAAGAATGAGACCCGATGTAGCAATGAAAATAAAGGAAGAAGTCAAAAGACAGTTTGATGCTGGCTTCTTACAGGTGGTCAATTACTCGGAATGGGTGGCCAACGTCGTCTCTGTCCCTAAGAAAGATGGGAAAGTGCAGATGTGCGTAGATTACAGAGATCTAAACAAGGCTAGCCCAAAGGATAACTTTCCATTGCTTCACATTGACACCCTAGTGGATAATACGGCAGGTTATTCACTGTTCTCCTTCATAGATGGGTTCTCCGGGTACAATCAGATCAAGATGCATCCTGAGGACATGGAAAAGACCACATTCATAACTTTATGGGGAACGTTTTGCTACAAGCTGATGCCCTTCGGTTTAAAGAATGCGGGAGCAACGTATCAAGAGCCATGGTGACCTTGTTTCATGACATGATGCATA
Organism: Gossypium stocksii; assembly: GCA_020496765.1. Classification (NCBI taxonomy): domain Eukaryota; kingdom Viridiplantae; phylum Streptophyta; class Magnoliopsida; order Malvales; family Malvaceae; genus Gossypium; species Gossypium stocksii. The sequence continues at coordinate 77,427,788 of CM035632.1, read as the reverse complement.
AGGAAATCGAAGTCTATGTTGACGACATGATCACTAAATCCCGAACTAAAGAAGAGCATGTGCGAGTTTTGAGAAAATTATTTCTGAGGCTGAGGAAATTCCAATTAAAGCTCAATCCGTCTAAATATACCTTTGGAGCTAGGTCCGGAAAACTACTCAGTTTCTTAGTCAGCGAGAAGGGAATAAAGGTTGACCCTGATAAGGTCAAGGCTATACAGCAGTTGCCTCTGCCACGCACTTAGAAGGAAGTCTGAGGTTTCTTGGGGAGACAAAATTACATTGCTCGGTTCATCTCGCAACGAACTGAGAAGTGTGACCCCATATTCCGCCTTCTTAAAAAGCACAATCCTGGGGTATGGGATGATGAATGCCAGAGAACTTTTGAAAAGGTTAAACAATATTTGTCCAGTCCCCTAGTGCTAACACCACCTAGCCCTGGTAGCCCATTGATATTGTATCTAGCAGTGTTTGATAATTCAATGGGGTGTGTGCTCGGCCAACACGATGAGACCGGGAGAAAGGAAAAAGCGATATATTACCTCAGTAAAAAATTCACTGAGTGTGAAATGAGGTACCGCCAATTGAGAAGCTATGCTGTGCTTTGGTTTGGACAACACGAAGGTTGAGGCAATACATGTTATACCATACGACTTGGCTAATCTCGAAGCTAGACCCTCTCAAATACATGATGGAGTCAACCGCTTTGAATGAAAGAATGGCCCGATGGCAGATCCTGCTCTCTGAATTTGACATAGTCTATGTAAACCAAAAGGCTGTAAAGGGGAGTGCAATAGCAGACTTCTTAGCCAGTAGAGCTTTGGAGGACTATGAACCCTTGAGCTTCGATTTCCCCAATGAAGATCTAATGTATGTAGCAATCACTGAAGGGGATATGTCTGAAGATCATTCTTAGAAATTAAACTTTGACAGAGCATCAAACGCCGTTGGCAATGGAGTTGGGGCAGTACTGATATCCCTAAATGGAGATCATTATCCATTCACTTGCAAGCTGGATTTTAACTGCACAAACAATATGGCAGAATACGAGGCATGTATCATGGGAATTCGGGCAGCCATAGACCGTGAAATCAATGTATTAGAAGTGTATGGGGATTCGGCGTTGGTAATTTATCAACTTAAAGGCGAGTGGGAAACGAGAGATCCCAAATTGATCAGTTACCGAAAGTTAGTCCTAGAGTTAATTGAGGAGTTCGATGATATTACCTTCCATTACCTCCTATGAGACGAGAATCAGATGGTTGACGCCTTGGCTACACTAGCTTCCGTGATCAGAGTAAATGAACAAGAGGATATGAAGCCCATTCAGATGAGTATTTGTGAGACTCCAGCTCACTGTTGTAATATTGATGAAGAGGAAGAGAAAGATGATCATCCTTGGTATCATGATATCCTACAATACATGAAAAGTCGTGTGTACCCTGATCAAGCGACCGAAAATGATAAAAGAACATTAAGGAGGTTAGCCAGTGACTATGTCTTAGACGGAGAGATCCTGTATAAAAAGAGGAATGATCAAGTGTTGCTAAGATGTGTTGATGCTATTGAGGCTAAGAAAATCCTGGAAGAAGTCCATGATGGTGTCTGTAGGACGCATGCCAATGACTTCACAATGGCTCTACAAATCATGAGGTTCGGGTATTACTGGTCTACAATGGAGGGAGATTGCATCAGTTACACTAAGAAGTGCCATAAGTGCCAAATCTATAGAGACAAAATCCATGTGCCTTCTTCACTCCTTCATGTCATGACCTCCCTATGGCCTTTCTCAATGTGGAGCATGGACGTCATTGGGCCAATTTCGCCAAAGGCTTTCAATGGGCACCGATTCATTTTTGTGGTCATTGACTACTTTACCAAATGGGTAGAGGCTGCTTCGTATGCCAATGTCACAAAGTCAGCGGTTAGCAAGTTCCTAAAGAAGGAGATCATATGTCGTTATGGTATGCCAGAAAGGATCGTATCTGACAACACGTTGAATCTGAATAATAGCGCTATAGCGGAAGTCTGTAGTCAGTTCAACATTAAGCACCACAACTTATCACCATACCGCCCAAAAATGAATGGGGCGGTTGAGGCAGCTAATAAGAATATCAAGAAGATTGTAGGGAAGATGGCTGAGACTTACAAAGATTGGCATGAAAAACTCCCATTTGCCCTTTTTGCTTATCGGACATCTGTCAGAACTTCTACCAGAGCAACACCTTTCTCATTGGTTTATGGGATGGAGGCAGTTTTACCTATTGAGGTCGAAATCCCTTCTCTCCGAGTTTTATCAGAGCTGAAGTTAGACGAAGCAGAATGGATCCAATCCCGTTATGATCAACTAAACCTGATTGAAGAGAAGAGGCTGAAGGCTATTCGTCATGGTCAAATGTACCAGAAGAGAATGATACGAGCTTACAAAAAAAAAGTTCGCCCCAGGGTATTCCATGAGGGGGACTTAGTTTTGAAAAAGATTCTCCCTATGCAAAAAGACTTCAGGGGAAAATGGATGCCAAATTGGGAAGGACCCTATGTGGTAAAAAAGGCTTTCTCTAGAGGGGCATTGATATTAACAGAGATGGACGGCAAGAGCCTGCTTAACCCGGTAAATTCAGATTCAGTCAAAAGATACTTTGCTTGAAGCAGTTGAAGTGAAAACCCGTAAAGGGTGCCTAAAAAAAAAAGGAGAGGCCAAGGTGAAAACCCGTAAAGGGCGCCTTGAGACCAAAGGAGTTTTAAATTGAAAACCCGCAAAGGGCAATTCAAATTTTGATCTATACTGGGGCAAGTGACGGTCTCGCTATACTTGAATCGACAAAAAAGGGATGGGTTAAATTTTAGGGCATCGACAAAATGCTATAGATCCCTTAAGCACATGCCAAGCTTAAAATGGTCCTCGAGGAGTTCGTGCAGAGAAGCTCAAACTACAGAATCTGGGGCACCTATTTATTCTTTTTATCCATTTTTGTATTTCAAATAATGAATGCTTTCTTTGTTTAGTACATCTTTCGTGAATTTGGACTCGAATAAATTTCAGTCCTACCTACCCTTATAATCTTCTTCAAGCATTTTATATTTGAATAATAATTAATGAACTAACAATGTTCTCAAAAGAGGTTTTATGTATTACTATGAAAAGTTTCTAAACAATACAAGGTCCTAAAACAGGACAATTATTTAAAACTCACCAGGCTTAAAGTATAACATCCCAAAATAGGGCCTAATCGGAATAGTGGTTTCATAACCACAAATCCGAGATAGAAATAATTATTTTATAATTATTTTAAGGTCTATATTATGATTTCATGATGGCGTGAAAATTTCTTGAAGAAATTCTATGCGTAAAGTGCTTAATTTAAAATTAGGGACTAAATCGAATAAGTTGCAAAACTTGCATTCTAGAAGTTTCTAGTATGAAACTGTTTTGAAATATTAATTAGGAGGTCTTAAATAGTAATTTGGCCAATTTTAAGTTCATGGACAAAATTTGGACATGGATGGAATTTTTGAAAGTTTAGTAAGGAGGGGCATTTTGGTCATTTGGATATTAACATGAAATAAAAAGGGAAAAATAGCACAAAATTGATCATCTTCTTCATTACCATGAAATTTCAAGGGTTCTCCATAGCTAGGGTTTGTTTCAAGCTTCCAAGCTCCATAATCAAGAAGAATGAAATTCGAGAGTAGATCGGGGAAAAGAAAAAGTAAATGACTAAATTGTAAAGTTTAGTCACATTTGGTATCGAGGTAAGTTTACGGTAAATAAATGTAATATTCTATCATTTTACATTACTATTGTCATTTTCCAGCATTTATATATTCATTTTATGAAAATAATCAAGTTGAATATAAGGTGATATGACAGAGAAAAGCAGTCGAAAGTCCCGATTGAACCTTAGGAATGTTAGGATACGAAATGTCATGACATTAGGGGTCGACAGGATAGGACAGGACAGAAATGAGCCATGTAAGTTCGTACTAGATATACGGCTTTAGAGACAGGATTGAGCCATGTAAGTCCATATTAGATATATGGCATTGGAGACAGGAATAATTAATGTAAGTCCATGTCAAAGACATGGCATTGGCAGTATATTGTTAGACAGGAACGACCCTAGTATCCTTAGTATTCCGAGTGGTTCAACGGGCCATTATTCAAGTAAATGTACAGTGAATTATCAGCAAAGGAAAGGTAGATTGTAATCATGAATAATGAAAGGTCAGGTAAGAAAGAAGGTAAGTGAAGAAGAAGAAGGTAGAAAATGAGATGTAAAGAAAGCTTATAATGCTAATTGATAGTTTGCATACTTATCCCATATGATGAATGTTGTAATTTATTTGCTTGTAAACTTACTAAGCCTAGTGCTTACCCTCTTTATTTCTTTCTTCTTATAGTTCTTTCCAAGCCACTCGGGGATCAAAGGAAACGTCGGAGATCCGATCACACTATCGAGGAATCCTATCGGTATAGTTAGATGTTTCTTTTCGTGTATGGCATGTGTAGGGACTTGGCTTCTTTTGATATGGATGTCTTATGACATGTTCAATGAATGGGATGTAAATACTTGATAGTAAATAGCTAATGAAATGGCTAATGATATACAAGTATGATAGTATGTATGCTTGAGTGATAACTGTCACATGGAAATTAAGGAAAAATGTGAAAGTAGCTTAAAAACCGAACATTGTAACAGCAGTGACGTGAATTTGAAAAATCACTAAAAATAATAGAAATATGTTTTGATGGTGAATAATATATGAAATTAAAGCTTATTGTGTCTATTTTCATATGGAACAAACAAAACAGGTAAAGGCATTGTATTTTATGAGATATCTGAGTTTTAGTAAAACAGGGCCAGAGCGATTTCTGGATCCCCTGTTTCAAATTTGGAAATTCACCATAAATTTTAAAAAAATAATTAGGAGGATTACTTTATATTTTCAAAATTCTTATTGAGTCTAGTTTTAAGAGAAACAAACGGCATAGTCATATGAATTTTTTACAGGGAGAAAAGTGGTTCGTAATAAGTAGAGGTCAGTGCAGTTGAGTTCTAAAACAGGGGAAACTTTAACTAGTAAACTGTACTAATCGGCCCAGCAAAAAATTCTAGAAAACATTAGCAGATAGATACATGAGTCTAGATTCAGGGAAAATTTACGGATCTTGATTTAGAGTTTCGTAACTCGAGATATGATTTTTCAAGCGACTATGACACAGATAAACTGCTTATTCCGAAAATCAAAATAGATAATGTAAAGTTGTTTAAAATGGTAAATTATGTGTAGTAACACCTCAAGCTCGACTCCGGTGACAGTCTCGGGCATGGGGGCGTTACATAAAGGGCTAGAAACGTGTGAAGGATAATGGATTAGCCGCATCTTCAGGTCCTCTTTTATCAAACTGGATGAGAAGACATACATCAGGGATGTTACCATAGCAAAACAACGAGCGATAACAACCCAAAAATTAAAATGGATCATTCTTATGACATTTTGCATTTGTGCATTTAACATCCATAATACATATAGTTAGGAGCATTTGATTCATATTAATCATGGCATCCTAATCATCTGGCATAAGCATATCACTCTTCTACAGATGGATTCCCCAGTGGACAATGTAGCAAGATTGATCAAGATTACAGATAGCATCAGCCTTATCTTCACTGAGCAGGAGTGAAGTAGGCTAAATATACCAGATCTTATCTTCGCTGAGCAGAAGTAGAGCAGATCGAATTTTGGTGAATCTTATCTCCACGTACCGACGATGGAGCAGATTCCAGCCACCAACCTTATCTTCACTGAGCAGGAGTGGAGCAGGCTAAACATACCCGATCTTATCTTCCCTGAGCAGGAGTGAAGCAGATCAAATTTTGGCAAGTCTTATCTTCACTGAGTAGGAGTGGAGCAGGCTTAACATACCAGATCTTATCTTCACTGAGTAGGAGTGAAGCAGATCAAATTTTAGCGAGTCTTATCTCCATGTATCGGTAATAGAGCAGATTTCAGCCACCAGCCTTATCTTCACTGAGCAGGAGTGAAGCAGGCTTAACATACCAGATCTTATCTTCACTGAGTAGGAGTGAGGCAGATCAAACTTTGGCGAGTCTTATCTCCATGTATCGGTAATGAAGCAGATTTCAGCCACCAGCCTTATCTTCACTGAGCAGGAGTGGAGCAGGCTAAACATACCCGATCTTATCTTCACTAAGCAGAAGCGAAGCAGATCAAATTTTGGCAAGTCTTATCTTCACTGAGCAAGAGTGGAGCAGATTCTAGCCACCAGCCTTATCTTCACTGAGCAGGAGTGGAGCAGGCTTAACATATAGATTTTATCTTCACTGAGCATGAGTGAAGCAGATCAAACTTTGGCGAGTCTTATCTCCATGTATCGGCAATTGAGCAGATTTCAGCCACCAGCTTTATCTTCACTGAGCAGGAGTAGAGCAGGCTAAACATACAGATCTTATCTTCACTGAGCAGGAGTGAAGCAGATCAAACTTTGGCGAGTCTTATTTCCATGTATCGGCAATGGAGTAGATTTCAGTCACCAGCCTTATCTTCACTGAGCAGGAGTGGAGCAGGCTAAACATACAGATCTTATCTTCACTGAGCAGGAGTGAAGCAGATTAAATTTTGGCGAGTCTTATCTCCATGTATCGGCAATGGAGCAGATTTCAGTCACCAGCCTTATCTTCACTGAGCAGGAGTGGAGCAGGCTAAACATACCGGATCATATCTTTACTGAGCAGGAGTAAAGCAGATCAAATTACAGCAGATCTTATCTTCACTGAGCAGGAGCGGAGCGGATCAGATTTCAGCAGATCCCACCCCACTGAACATGAGTGGAATGGATCAAGTCTCAATAAATCGTATCTCTACAAAGTAGCAATGGGGCATCTTGAAGCAATACGATACAGTGGGTTGCAATGAGGCCACACCAAGAAGCCAAAAGTTGACTAGACCAGGCAAAATTGGTTCTTTTAAGTCTTTGCTCTATTCTCGTTACACGATAATGAGCAAAGAGGGGCAGCTGTTGGACCAATTTTACCTAACCCAATACAGACACTAGCCTAAACAAAAACAACCCAAGACCTAACCCACATCAACTACCGAAAATCCCAAATTACCCATACCTTAACAAATACCTAAGCTACCGGCTGCCGCCTCATCAACAAGGAGTCCCAGTGCCGCACGTCTCAGGCTACCAGCAGTCCCACGTCCCCACGCCTCCGAGATATCTGCAATAAACGGCAACAGTAGAATATTTTCATTGTATCTCTAGGCTATAAAAAGCCATTTTTGACATGTAAAAAGGGACGGTTTTTTGATATACACGAAATCAGAGAGCAATACACAAAGATAACAAGTTTTGAGTGAAACTTTCCTAGATTCGAATAGAATAAGGTGATTACAATTTTCTTTTTTTAGTTTTTATCTTTTAAGCCTACTGTGGATCTATCTTTTATTTTTTTTAAAAATAAATAGAGTTTTAAAGGTTTTTTTAAAGAGGTTGGGAAGGTCCTTACCTGGCCATTCCGGCCACCGCCACGGTGCGTGCATGGGGCTGCAATGATGGGCGCATGAGGCCCTAGCAGGGGAAGAAGAAGGGTGAAAACCCTTTAGTTTTCCTTTTGTTTTCAGCGCACAGGGGTAGTAAATAGAAATGGGGAGGGTTTTTTTTAATTTTGGTTTTAATGGCAGACAACCACCCTTTTTGCTTTTAATTACAAGGAGAATTGCGCCACTTTATTTTTTTAGTTTTATTGCGCATTAGGTCCTCCCCTGTTGCGTGGTCGTTTGATTGAGCCCTTTTTGTGTTTATTATGTTTTTTAAAATTTGTCCCAGACATTTACACGCCTTTTCATTTTAGTCCCGTTTTAAACGTTGTACACTGGGCAAGGGGGATTTTTGCTATTCTGGTCCCCCTAGTTCACATGCGCGCCCAATATGGTCCCCGGCCTCTCTTTTATTGCGATTTCACCCCCAAAATCTCTTTTTTTAATTCAATTAAGCCCTATTTCGATTATTTTTTTGATATTTTATCATAAAATTAATTTTTTTGGGGTATTATTATTCTTTATTTTATTATTACTATCTTATTATATTCCATTATTAACTTTAGTACTTTTACCCTATTACTTATTATTCTATTTTTATACTATTATTTGTTATACTTATTATATTATTTTCATTATTTTTATATTTGTTTTTTATTATTTTCATTTAATTTAATCAATTTGAGTTATGTTTCACATTATTATATTATTTATTTATTTATATATTTGTTATATGCTTATTATATATATTTTTTAAAGTAAAACTAATTATTTTATGTATAAATTTGTATTATATTTATTATATTATTTGTTATATTATTTTTGTTTTTACTAATAATCATTTTTTTGTACTATTTATTTTAATTTTATTATTATTATTATTATTATTCTTCTTCTATATATTTTATTAAAAGTTAATCATTTTAAATATAGTTTATTATACTTATTATATTTTATTTATTATATTTTATTTATTTTTCTTTACCATTTACTACTATTATTCTACTATTATTATTATAATTTTTATATGTATATATTTTTCGCTAAAGTTTTTTTTATTATTGATAGACCTATTATATTATTTTTATTATCATTTTTATATACCATAGTTTTTATCGGATATTATTTCTATACTAAATTACTATTATTTATTATTTCTCATCATCACTAATTTACCATAGTTATTATTTGAATTTTACCCTTATCACTATATTTAATATTATCATTGACATCTTATTTTTCATTTCCACTATGTAGTTTTATTGTTAATACCATTATTGCTATATCTATTATGTTATGATATCTATTATTACTATTATTACTATTATTGCTAATTTTCTTTATGCTTATTATATTTTAGGTACTTGAATATGTTACTTTTATTATCACATTGTTATTTTTATGTGGCATGTCATGATTCTCGTTTTTAAATTTCAACCGCCCAAACTCATCTATTCAAAGATTTATCCTCGATTGTTTTCAAAATAAAGGCAATGTTCGATATTTAGGATCCTCGGGAGGATTGTGCCCTAACTTACTGGGTTCCAATTTTCCTCGTTGAGCCTAAATAACCGAGCACCCTTCTTAAATCCAATTGTATGAGGTTCGAATAAAAACCTATTCTTGAAAATTCGGGACGTTACACCCTAACTTACTGGGTGTGGCATTGCGTTATATTGAGGATAGTGATTTCCAAAATCATGGCAATATTCGGTATTTGGGAGTTTTGAGAGATTGAGCTCTAACTTACTGAGTTCTAATTTTTCATGAATCTCGGATGACCGAATATCCTTCTCTTGAACCTTCATACATGAATTTTAAAAAAATCGAAGACCAACTTAGTTCCAAAGGTCTGAAACGTTAGACCCTAACTCACTGGGTGTGGCATTTTCTCTTTCGAGATGAGTAGGTCTTTACATTTTATTCAATTTATTCCGGTTTACTTTTAAATACAAGGATCATACTCTAAAAAAATCTTTTCAAGTTTCGACATCAAGACATTAACTAATCAAATAGGTACCAATTTTTGGGCGTTACGAGGGTGTTAATCCTTCCTCGTACGTAACCGACTCCCGAGCCAATTTTCTCAAACTTAGCAGACCAAAAATTATTGTTTTAATAGACCCAAATGTTTCATTAAAACGATCGATTTTAGGGTGGCCCAATCACACCTCGAAAAAGATTGGTGGCGACTCCATTTACATTTTTAAAGTCGGCCCCGTTTTTTTAAACTTAAAAATGGTTTCGACAAGGATGATAAAGTATGATTCGTGAACTCGATTAACTCGAAATTTTTTCATTCGATTCGATCGAATGCTCACCCCTATTGGCAACTGTATGTTTGTTTCTTTTATTTTTGTATGCTATTGAAGTCGAAAGACCCCTATAATATTTAATATATATATATCGAAGTAAAACAACTCAGGGCATATTTGCCAAAATAAAACAAATTTGTAATTTTGTATTTCCCAACTCGATTTACACCTGAAAAAAACAAAATTTTGTCAGCCGAGTTGAAAAAGAGGGAAAAATTATTTTGTAATAACAACCTGATTATTGACTCAAAAACTAGTGACCAGAGACCAGTCACATCAACTCAGGCGAGTCAAAATCAGTCTACAAGGTCATTTCGGGCCGACTTTTGCAGGCCAAAATCGGGCTGCACAAAGCGATTTCCAGGCCATTGGGAAGGAAAATGGGCCAGGGCAAATTGCTGGATACTGACACAGCTGAAATCCCTTTTGTCAAGTCTGCCTTGGGTTTTTTACCTATTTGGTATAAAAAAATTTATTATATACGAAAATAGGTTGTTAGATAGATTATTTACGAAAATAGGTTTTTTTTGGGTCGCGCCTATCTGACAGGCGCGACATAATATTTTAATAATAATTTTTTAAATATTATTATTATTTTATTTTTTTAATTTTTTATAATATTTAAAATAAAATACGGAACAAAAAAGGGTCGCGCCTGACCCGTAGACGCCATATGTGGCGCCTGCTGTAGGGGCGCCACTCCCTGCAGCCGTCCCATCAATCTTCCTGTTAAGCGTGCCCTCCCCAGTGTAATGTCATTTCATTTTGGGGAGGGATGAAAATTATTGAGAGAAAACAAATAATGGGGGACCATATAAGGGTGTCCCCCAATTCTTTGACGTCGAGGAGCAAAGAGAGAAAAAAAAAAAGAGAAGAAGAAGAAGAAGAAAGAAGAAGAAGATAGAAAGAAGAAGAAAAGGTTAGTAATTTGTTATAATTATTTTAAAATTAAATTGTTAGTAATTTAGAATTATTTGATAAATTTTTGTGTTTGTAATTATTTTAAAATTAATTTATTAGTAATCTAAGATTATATTCTAAATTATTCTGTTTAGTTTAATAATGTAATTTATTTTGTTAAATATTTTGTTATAAATAATTTGTAACTGCAAAGAAAATAATTTAGAATTTTTTAGAAGTTTAGAGACTAGAAAATCAAAAGTAAAAGAGATTGAGAATAAAAATTAGAAAAGACGGACAAAATTGAATGGAAAAAGATGATATGGTGAAACGTTTATATAGTATTAGAGTTTGACGGCAATAAAATTTGTGAATGTTGGTGCAATAAAATTAATTTTTAAAATGGTTGTGCAATAAAATTATTTTTTAGTAGTGTATTAGTGTATTGTGATTTTTTTGATAATGTATTTTAAAAAAATATTTTTATAGCTATTTTATTAGTAATTTATGATTAGGTTATATAAATTGTTAGTGTTTAGTGGTTTTACTGTATTATGATTTTTTAAAAATGTATTTTTTTAAGAAAATAATTTTATAGTTATTTTGTGTTAGTAATTAATGATTATAAGTTGTTAGTGTTTATAGTTTAGTGTTTTATGATTTTTTAATGTAATTTTTATATAATGTAAATTTATATTATTATTTATTTATTTGATAATTTTTATTGATTTATTAAAATTTTGATTAAATTTGTTGTTATATAATTTTATAGGTTGTGTGAAAGAAACTACTTAGGTATGTTTCAATTTCAATTATTTTTAACTCATATGTTTTTTAATCTTTAGATAATTTATATTTATTTTTTATTGTATGTAAATGATGGGGAATTATGAGATATTTATCGTAGTTTGTTTCTAAAATTTTGAAATAATTTATTGTAATTTTTGAAATAAATTAAATAAATTTAATTTTTTAACTGCAGATTTGCGACAAATGGGTTCGTTGATTGATAATAATAATCACATATCAAGTAACATTAATGAGATGATAATGAAATTTTTATTTTGATAGTCACATTATTTGTTGAATGAAATTATATTGTATTAATTATTTCGTTAATATAATAATGTCAGGTCGAGTACCGCGTATTGAAGTGCTGTATTCATAGTGTAGGGTTTCAACCGGATGAACGTCTAATACCGTTCTTAGAGTTAGCCGGGTTTGGATCAGCAGCATTGATCCGGACTTTTAATCTGTGATATGACTTGATTTCTGCCTTAGTCGAGCGATGGCGTCCGGAGACCCACACATTTCATTTGCCGTGAGGGGAAATTTGCCACCTTGCGGTTTTCATGGCTAAAGGCCAATTTTGAGTATTTTCCGAGTACTGCCACTGAATTGGAGGTTATGCAAGCCGCTCGAGCTTATATTATGCACCTTATAGGAGGTGTACTCATGCCGGATACACACGGCAATGACGTCCACTTGATGTACTTACCGCTACTATCCAATTTGCATAACACGCGTTCATACAGTTGGGGGTTTGCAGTGGTAGCCATGTTGTACTGCGAACTTTGTCGGACGACAGATGCCTCTGCGGTAGACATAGGTGGATGCCTCATACTGCTGCAGTCGTGGGCGCTTTATCAGATGCCATTCTTGGCATCCATTAGTCACTAATCATATATATTTTCACTCGTTAATAGGTGATGAATCTTTACGAGTTATAGCAATTAATTGTCTCTTTTTCGGATTATATTGTTCTAACAATTTGTTTTCATAGATGGAGCACGAATCCAGGTATCGGAAGGTCATACGCTGTTCCGATATACCGTCTGATGATCGAGAATCATTCTGGAGAGGGAATAAGTTTTTCTAATATTAATTTTATTTTATTATTTTATCTCACTTGACCCGCATTAATATAAAACTGTTATGAACTGTGCAGTTCATTTGGATGCCGTATTCTGTTCCTGAAGTTACGGCTGTTATTCCATCGTATGCCCACGTCCAATCACACTTATGGTGCATTAGCGCACCCCTTATCCATTTTCAGATGGTAGAGTGGTATCATGGCGATCGAGTGCTCCGGCAGTTCGGTTGTATACAATATATCCCGACACAGCCAATACGATTGGATGCATAGCTACATGACATGACTAGCAGGGGGAGGCATGAGACTGATTGGGGAGATGAGCATGAAGAATATATTACGATGTGGAACAACCGGTTTGGTAGGGTACCTCAGATGGATCGTTGTTTGGATCTGCAGCCCTCGCTACAGTACCTACAATGGTACTATGAGAAGGGGAAACTATTTTTATTTAGTGGGCGGTCGATGGTAGTCCCCCTGCATACAATACAAATTAGGAAACATTTTCCACATCCGCATCATGCACCAGAGCCGGAGCCAGAGCCGGAGCCGGAGCTAGAACCGGAGCCAGAGCTGGAACTACACTCTGGGAGTAGTTCTTATCATCCAGATTTGGGGGGGGATGACTATTTCCCAGGCTCTTCATCTCACGAATATCATCCCGATTCATATCTATTTCAGTACTCCTCTGGCTCGTATCCACCACCGTACTCCGCTCGTTCCGGCTCGTATCCATCAACATTCTCTACTCCTCCCGGCTTGTATCCACCACCATACTCTACTCCTCCAGAGCCGTATCTACCGCCGTTCTCTACTCCCCCCTGCTCGAGTTCATTGCTTGCGTTTGATATGGATGAAGAGAACATTGATCGTCGTAGTCGCCCGCAACGTGAACGTCGAGCTCCACAAAGATATACCCCTAGAACGACACCATCAAACCATCAATTTTAAGGGGTTTTGTAATATAAATAACTTCATATTTATGTAATGAATTTTATTTGGCATTTTATTTATGAATTTGAGGGTGAATTTTGGAATTACTTGGTTAAAGTATATAATAAGAAAAAAAAGAGTAGTATTAAAAGTAATCAGTTTGAAAATACTTAAAAATTAAAGAGACAAGACTTTTTCTTTCATTATGCAATGAACAACTTGTAATTAACAACATTTCAATTTCTATCCGATCGCGACGATTGTCCAGTGTGGTAGTTTCAGAGCGGGCATTTATTTTGATTATGACCGGCTACTCTGAATAATCCACACAGCTTCCCGTCGGATTTCTCTCCAATGTCAATTTCGTTACAGATTTTGGATGATTGAGGACGACCTTTCGGGTTCCTACGCAACCCTTTGTCTAGGATAAGCTCGAAGTTCATCTGAGGAACCTCCCAAGTAGATAAGTTAGGAAGCACGGGAAACTCATTCTCCCATACACGCAACGTGCATTTAAGGGTGTACACATCATCGATAAATTGATCTACATTGAGTAAGACTTTAGCACAAGCTACCACGACATGTGCACAAGGATAATGAAGTGTCTGGAACCTCCTGCAATCGCAGCGCCTATTTCAGAGATCAACTGTGGTATACCGGGTCGACGACCGATGGTCTCTGTAATGCGAAACCTTTCATTACATCGTGAATATACTTCTACATTCATCGACCTCGCCATCCGACGGTTTGCAACCATTGCATCCCTAACATGTTCGATAAACACGTGTTCTGCCTCCATCTGATTGACTTGTTGCTGACAAATTCTTGGGATCAAGTTAGCCAACCTGTAGAATGTAGCTAAGAAGACAGATGAAATCAGAAGATGTCGTGTTTTCAACAACACAGTGTTGATCCCCTCTACCAAGTTTGTGGTCATTTGACCGTAACGAAAGCCCTCGTCAAAACTTTGAGCCCATTGCCATGACTCCATGCTACCCAACCATTGTCAGAAAGATATGTTCGTTTGACCTTCCATGTCACTCTCAAGCCGAGTCATCCTCTGACGAAAAATATGTGGTTCTAGCTCGTAAGCTGTGTATGTATTAAGAAGATATAAGTTAAGTTACAGTCTCGCCACAAAAAAAAAGTATGTTATATATTGAAATGATAAGGTTATTCTTTACTCATTTTCACAACTTGTCTCTTCCAATTTGCATTCTTATAATCTCGATGAAAGTTAGCCGCAATGTGCCGTATGCAATAAACAGATCTCCATGGCACACCAGAACGCCTAATGGCGGTAATTAATCATTTCCCTCTATCGGAGATGATGCAAATATTATCATTACTAATTACATACCTCCGCAGATTTGTAAGAAAGAATTCCCACGACTCCATGTTTTCTTTGTCTACGATGGCAAACGCAATTGGTAGCACATTCCTGTTCCTGTCCCGAGCAACCGCAACAAGTAAGATTTGTGTATATTTACCATATAGTCATGTCCCATCTACTTGCAGAAACGGCTTACAGTGGGGAAATGCACGCACACATGAATCAAATGTCCAAAACATCCGTTGGAACATTCTTTTACCCAGTTGTCGTTGCTCATCTGGGCCATAATAAGGTCGTGTCTGCAACTCAATGACAGTCCCCGGTACGTACTCCCTCATTGCTGCAATCCATCCCTGCAACTCATTGTACGATGCATCGAAATTTTCGTACAATTGCTCTATTGCCATCTGTTTAGCTATCCATGCCTTTCGATATGATACTCGATACTGGAATCGTGCCTGCATTTCGACAATTAATACCAAAACTTTAATGGTCGGCATGTCTTCAACCATTGGCATGATGCATGTACAGATAATTTTCGAATCAAGTTTTCGATGATCTTCTGTCATTCGTGTTGAAGTACATGTGTGAGGCCCAACAAATTTTCGTATCTCCCACATCTAAGACTTCTGGATAAATGCAGCTCGTATCCGCCAATTGCAGCCTTCTGCTGACTTCCAACACTCTCCAATATATAATGTCAGTTTAGACTCGACAACTTTGTAGTCTACTGATATATTTATACTATACCGCTTAATGGTAAATACGCACTCTTCCTTATTTCCGAATCTGTGGCCCACGAACAACTCCTCAGGATCAGAATATATGGCCATCTAGTGAGCATGTAGTATCTCATGGTACTCCGGAAACTCGGGTACATGTACCGCATCGGGGTCTATCCGAGACATGTGTGCCCCAGGATTATTGTGTATCACAATACGATAGATCTGGTTCCCGACTGAAAACGCATTAATGTTTCCATCCTCGTTCATGCATTCATCGTCAATATCATTCGGGACATCATCTACGTCAGGATCACTATCAATATCGACTTCATAATCAGAAGGATCACTACTTTGGTATACATCATCACCACCCACATCAGTCTCGGGTGTAGCATTAAGATCAATGTCGATCCCATGTGTAGTTGATTGACTACCAACGTATGATATCGGAACCACCATACATGGCTCTTGAGGTCCATCTTCTTCACCTAATGGAGTTGGATCTTCCGTTGACTCCACAACAGCTAACTCAGCAAATAAGTGAATCAATGCATTTTGGTTGCTATGGCAGTAAAGAGCGACCATTGTATCCACATCTTCATCGTCTACAAGTTCCATTTCGGTGAATTTTATGGGATCCATTGAAACTAGAAACTTGAGAAAAGTTTCGAGATCCTTCTCCCACAACATCTATAAATTTTTTCACTAATTTTTTCCTTCATATCATCAAACGATATATTTCTATTAAATCTCATTGCAACTTGTTTGTGGCATTCAAATATACATCCGACGCTTGTTGTCAAAATTTTTCCATCGAAATAAACGCATACGAAAAATTTGCTCTCCATCTTCAATATTAGATCTGTTAAAAAAAGTTCAAAATTCTCAAAATTTTCAAAATTTTTGATGCAAAATTTTTCATTCAGAACCTAACAAACAAAATTATTTATCTAACAAAATAACATTAAATAATAAAATTTCTAACAAATTTCTACATTCTATTTAAAAATAAATAAATTAAAATACCTTATTTTTCTTCTTCTTTTCCTTTCTTTTCTTCTTCTTTCTCTCTTTTTACTTCTGCTAATTTTTTTTACTAGTTTTTTTGCTCATGGTTTCCCGGGGAAAGGGTATTATAGGGGAGAAATGGGTTGCGCCTAACGAGGAGGCACCACAAGTTGCCCCTACTTGACAGGCGCGACATGTTGAGCCTATCAGGTAGGCGCGACATGTCGTGCCTCCTCGGGAGGCTCAACCCGTATTTTATCCCGACCCATACAAAAAAATAAAATAATAATTTATATAACCTATTTTATCCCGACCCGTGTTTTATCCTGACAATCTATTTTCGTATATAATAATTTTTTTATACCAAATAGGTAAAAAACCCGTAAAACCACTAAACACTAACAATTTATATAACCTAATCATAAATTACTAATAAAATAGCTATAAAAATATTTTTTTAAATACATTATCAAAAAAATCACAATTCACTAATACACTACTAAAAAATAATTTTATTCCATAACCATTTTAAAAATTAATTTTATTGCACCAACATTTACAAATTTTATTACCCTCAAACTCTAATACTATATAAACATTTCACCATATCATCTTTTTCCATTCAATTTCGTCCGTCTTTTCTAATTTTTATTCTGAACCTCTTTTACTTTCGATTTTCTAGTCTCTAAACTTCTAAAAAATTCTAAATTATTTTCTTTGCAGTTACAAATTATTTATAACAAAATATTTAACAAAATAAATTTAACATTATTAAACTAAACATAATAATTTAGAATATAATCTTAAATTACTAATAAATTAATTTTAAAATAATTACAAACACAAAAATTTATCAAATAATTCTAAATTACTAACAATTTAATTTTAAAATAATTATAACAAATTACTAACCTTTTTTCTTCTTCTTTCTTTCTTTCTCTCTTCTTCTTCTTCTTCTTCTTCTTCTTCTTTCTTCTTCTTTCTTCTTCTCTTTTTTTTTTTTCTCTCTTTGCTCCTGGACGTCCAAGAATTGGAGGGCACGCTTAACAAGGAGACTGATGGGACGGCTGCAAGGAGTGGCGCCCTTGCAACAGGCGCCACATGTGGCGCCTAAGGGTCAGGTGCGACCCGTTTTTGCTCCGTATTTTATTTTAAATATTATAAAAAATTAAAATAATAAAATAATAATATTTAAAAAATTATTATTATTAAAATATTATGTCACGCCTGTCAGATAGGCACGACCCAAAAAAACAACCTATTTTCGTAAATAATCTATCTGACAACCTATTTTCGTATATAATAAATTTTTTTTATACCAAATAGGTAAAAAACCATATGCCTTTCATGCCACTCGCGCTAAATTGTCTAAATATGCTGAAATTTTCAATTCGCATTTTAGGTTTTTTTTTTTTCAATTTAGAGAAATAGGCCATTTTTTTATAGAGTGTGTAAAAGCGGGCTCAGCTAGACCCGTTTTTCTACCACCTATATAGAAAGCTCGCCCAACCGGACACACTTTTCTTTAACGGTCATTTACCTAACGACTCTTTAAACGTTGTTGAACGGTAAAAAATTTTAAAAGGCAACGGTAAATTTTTTTCTATAAATACCAATCCATTTTTTATTTTTTACTCAAATTCAACTCTCTATTTTCTCTAAACTCTTAATTCTCTCAATTTTTGTTCGAAATTTTCCTATACACTTTGTTTAAAAATACTATAGTTTTATTTATCTATTTTGTATATTAAATTCGATTAAATTTTCACAAATGATAAGCTTTCTGATTTGTTTAAACGAAAAGCACATTTTCGCCGCTCAAGCGATAATGGTAAGAAGAAATTTTAAATTTTCGTTACTTTCAATTAAGTTAAACTTAAAGTTCTTTAATTTTTAAAATATTTTATTTTGTTGATATAAATAGGCGGATGATCATTTTTTGGAGTTTATACATAATTTGTTAAAGGGTCTAGTCACCGAAATTCGTAGTTATCTACAAGATGCGAGATTCTTCCATACGTGTCTCATATGCTTAGGGGCTGCAATTTGGATCTTACCCTTATCAGTGCATTGGTGGAAAGATGGAGACTCGAGACACACATGTTCCACCTTTCATGCGGTAAGTGTACAATCACTCTTGAGGACGTAGCTTTACAACTCGATTTACCAGTGGATGGGTTAGTTGTTACGGGGTCAGGGATCGTCCTCGGTAAAAAGGACCTTTGCAAGACATTTTTAGGAAAGGTGCTGAACAAGTTTCAAGGTGGCCGGATAGATATGAAGTGGTTGAAAACTAATTTCAAAGAATTTCCTCCGAATGTGCCTGATACTGTCAAAGAACAATATGCCCGAGCATTCATCCTAGGGTTAATCAGGAGTATTCTAATGCTCGATAAATCTCAAAATTTGATACACGTAAGGTATTACTACACCTATTCAGACTCCAAAGAATATGGACGACAGAGTTGGGGATCGGTCGTGTTGGCCATGTTGTACTGGGAGTTGTGTTGGGCGACGGAACCGAATAAGATGTCAATCGGTGGTTGCTTGCTCTTGTTGCATCATCAGCGTGATGGCGGCTAACATTTCTACGTCTCCAAGTGAATGACTCATATATGTTCCCATTAGTGACGAGGTAAAAATCATTTGATAATAATATGTAGTTAGTATAATAATTGTTGTTTATTTATTCTATGTTTTAATTAATAATTCGCTTGAATAGGTGGAACCATGGGCCAAGTTACGTAGGATTACCAGAGCACGTCAAATATATCCAGTTTCTATTAGACCGACGCTTGAAAGCCGAGATTAGTTACTGATTTTTTCAAACCTATAATAATTACGTAATGATTTGTAATTTAAAATTCCGTATATAACATAATTTACAATTGTGTACTGCAGTTTGAATGGATGTCATATGCCGATCTGGATATCATAGAATGCGTTCTGTTGGAATTTTTGGCCATTCGGAGTATGTAGGATGCCAAGGTGCCATTCATAGTGTACGCGACAGCGAAGATGCATGAATCAGATCGAGTGAAACTATAGTTTGGGTGGAGGCCAAAAAATTTCGCCATCACCACGAGACATGGAAGCATTACACAAGCTAGATCTATGTGGGAAGACTGACGAGAATTGGAAAGATTACCACAAGGAATACATCAACATTTGGGATCGTAGGATGGAATTTTTACCCATACGCGAACCCTTTTTCTCATCGAACATAGCAACCTGTTTGAAGTACATACCCCAATTCAGAGTTATCGGTAAGCCATATCTATTATTGGTGGAGGTGAGAAGTAGGCAACTTCATTAGAAGAGACCACGACGGTTGTTTTAGCAGTGTAGGTTTGGAGGAGGTGTCGCGACAGGTTTATTCCCGGCTTCGACCTAACAAGTGCCACCGATGTCTATGCCATATTGTGGTTAATTTACTGCACTTATTCCTGTTCATTTCACTAACCCCATGTTTTTCCACAAGCACCATACTATATATCACCGCAGCACCCTACATCTACACCTCTAACAAGTACATTTTCAGGGCACCTCTGTCTCTATCATTTTATGCCTCCATACCGATGTAAATTTCGATACAAATGTTGATGCATGAACCAACATCGATGGTGACATCGATGCTGCCTTGATGCCAGTATCGATGCTTGAGTCAATCCCAACGTATCTGGATTTTGTGACATCGTACAGTTATTCGTCGATCGTTTCACAAACACCCACCAAGTCGTTGTTTTATCGATGTGGGTCATTGGTGCAACCACCTTCTTGTGGAGTGGCGGACATACAATAGGAGGCTAGGACGACTCCACACTCTAGCATAGAGGAAGGCGATAGAGGCGAAGATGAAGCCAAGGGTAGAGATGAAGATGAAAATGACGGTGGAGATGAAGATGAGTGCGAGGGTCAATGTGAAGACGAAGAAGATTAGGACAATGATCACGATGAAAAGGTAGAGCTAGCACTACCGCTTGTATGCAGAAATCCTACCTGCAACCGTCAACTACCAATATGTGGCACACATTCAGCCCAACGACACTGATAATGTATTTTTCTCTTACTTTTTATTATGTAAATATAAATGACATCAATAAAATATTATAATTTTTTTTGTATATGTTGCAATTCATAATTGTCTTTGTTAAATTCTAATTAATATTGTATGGAAGTTACTGTATATAATAAACAAATTGTATTTTGGATAGGTAATGTAACACCCCACTACATCAACATCGTAACAATTACACATCCACACTTAACTTTAAGTAAGAACAATTTTTATCAGTTTAAGCAGTTTTAGAGGTGGTTACTACTAGACAAACATCATATGACATTCAAAAAAATTTAAATACATGCTTAGAGATCATTTAACAAATTTCCAAAGAAAAATAATGTAGGTATCGAAACACAACAGAAGGTATCGATATTTAGTAAAATAGGTATTAATACTAATAAGAAAATCGATACCATTCCAGCATTCTATTTTTCCAACTCAATTTCAAACCAAAAATGTTTTATCGATACATAAACAAAGGAATCGATTTTTTACCCCGAATACTGATACTTATGAAAGGGTATCGATACTAAATTAAGCTACCGTTTTCATGCACATACATTTTAACATTGATACCTCTGTACAATTCAATAAGAACATAGTACAATAGAGGACACACTCGTGCTCAACAATTATTCCTTTCAACACGCATCATTAGACACATTACCAATAAGCAAACATTCATAAATATAGTTCCAAACAATACCAAAACTCCAAACTCCAAAATCATAATAAGAAAATAATAATAATCAAATGAAATTCTAAACCTACATTGAATTTATTAAAAATACTCAAAGTTTATAACACCACCTACTTAAACCTATTGCCTTGCTAGGATCACTTTCTTGGCCGTACCACTCACACCAAAAACATTACTTGTCTACAAAGGTCTAGTGGAGAGTGTATGAGCTTAAACAAGTTTAATGAATGTCAAAATAACCACAAAGCATACACAACATCAAAGGTTAAATAAGAGCATACTATAACACATTTACAACTGTGTTCTAATCAAGTCAAAATAATATTTTCACACTTCATTAAATCATAAAACTAGCATATACTCTCACATGCAATTACACTCAACTCATATAAATAATTTATTTTACGATAATTAATCAAGACAAAACAACGTATTCATACTTTAATAAATACAAGTCTAGCTTATATGTTCATATGTTTTTACACACAACATTTTCATATATTAATCACTTTATGATAATTTGACAACTTGAGACTATGAAATGTAAAAGTGGACTCTATCACCATACATTGGATACGTGGATCTCCATCACACCAATTACTCAAAGAGTCTAACATATCCCAAAACTATAGCTTAAAGCTATACACTCTCCAACACACTAACATATCCCAATAAATAGAGCTTAGCTTGACACTCCCTTATCTCTCCAATCTATTTTAAGGCCTCATTGCCTAAAACACAAAACACAAAGGTAAGTACTCACAATCTTATGGCATGCCAACTATATCCAACGGTTTCATGAGATCACAAGACCAAAGTATCCGCAAATACACACATTTAATTATTGTTCTTATGCATTTAATATCTGTTCGTGAACATCAATGAACATCACAATTCATACATAAAGTATACTTATCAGATTCACGTTTAATTGCACTTTAAGTGCCAAAGTTATGCTCATTGAGCCATTACATATTCGTTCACATATGAATGCATTAAGTTTTTAACATCACCATATTTTAAGTTTTTAACATCCAAGTCCCTTTTTAAAGTTCAAAATTCAATCGATTCAACTCATTTCACATGAAAAATCATTCATATTTAAGTATTTATAGTTTCAAGTCCACATAATATAACATGATATTCAATTAGAAATAGCAAGGCTTATAAAATTGACACAATTATGAAAGTTTTACAAATAAGTCCATTACAGGATTCAAACTTACAAATACAATTTATTTTTTCTACATACCATGATTAATGTCAATATATATATCTATTAATTTATTAATTAGGACTTCATCAAATCATTTTATGAGAATCACTTACTTAGTACCTCAACAAAGCATTTGAATTTATCTTATGTATTTTCAAGTCTATTATTCGCAACAATTCTTTAGTATTATCACTCTTCTATTATTTTGCCTCCTCCACCTCTCCATTCCACATCCTTACTATATATTTTTTTTATATATACATAAATCTTTTTATCTTAACGTATCATGCCTATATGTGTTGCCTCCTCCACCTCTCTATTCCATATCCTTAATATATTTTTTTATATATACATAAATCTTTTTTATCTTAACATATCATGCCTATGTGTGACATTAATTAAGGGTTTTTTTTTTCTAATTACATAATACTCTTATCAAGGTTGTCCATTTGACTGTTAGTCACTAAATTATTTATATCTCAGCCTACAGGATCCGCTTTTTATTCTTGAAACTGGACTTGATGAAATTTTTACCATAAAAATTTCATAATTTTTACTTAGTCCAATTAATACAATAAATTCTTTAAATTCTTCCCTATTCTGTTACTAGGCAACTCTGACCGTTCTTCACTAAAAATTAAATTTCTTTTAGTACAAATTTTGTATTATGTTACCATTTGTTTCCCTTGAAAATACTCTTTAAGATTTTAAGAATATAAAATTCATCACCTAAACATATTTTTAAAATCTATAATGATTTTTCAAAGTTAGAATAGGGGAACCCGAAATCAATCTAACCTTGTCCCACAAAAATTCACATATCTCATAGTATAAAATTCTTTTGCTTACACTGTTTCTTCTATGTAAAACTAGACTCAATAGGATTTAATTTCATGCTTTAATTTACCTCTAATTAGATTTATACAATTTTTGGTGAATTTTCAAATTCAAATTATTGCTGCTGACCAAAACTATTTTAGTGCAAAATGTTGATAACCAAGTTTATAACACCCTTATTTCTTTTCTCTACAATATTTCTCATCACTTCTTCTCATTTCGCTTCACTAAAATATTAAGAACATAAAACTTTATATAACAAAACTCTACTTTAACATCATTTTCATGCTTTTTCAAGAATATCAAACTTAAAATTATATTGAAATCTTGATGTTCTTACATTGTCCTATTGATTTTAAACTTTAACTTCATTTTCTCTCTCCTCAACTTGTATTTTCTTAAATCCAAGGTAATATTCTTGTTCTCCATATTCTCCTTGTCACTTTTCTCTCTTGGTGGTTATAAAAATTCCTTGAAATTCTAAGTGAAAATGGTAGATTTTTTATGGAAGGACCAAATTGTAAAGAAAGTAAAGTTTTCTTCTTGTCTCCCTTTCACTTACGTTGTAAAGATGGAAGGATCATCTTTATTTTTCTTTTTTTTCTTCATCTTTCTCCCCTTTTATACTAGCTATTTATAATAAAATTTAAATAAAATATCTCATTAAAATATTAATAAAGTAATATTTATTTAATTAAATAATTATAAAATATCATCAAAATATCTCCAACATCATCATTACTTTCTAGAGTTCTTTCTCTTTCTAATTGACCATTTTGACCTTTATGATCTTTCAAAATTCTATCCTTGAATCATAACTTAATTAGGTAAAATTGCAATTGAGTCCCTTATACTTTTTTCCGCTTATTTAATTTAGTCATTATTCATCCATTTTCCTTAATTTCTAAATCCTCCTACCTTTAAGATATTTTCACTATTGGCCTTTCACTTCATCTTTTCCATATTTATACTTATGCCACAAAAGTTTTCGCATATTTGCAATTTAGTCTCTTCCTTAATTTAATACATTATGTCTTGCTTCTTGATTTAACTTTCTTTTGATATCTTGCAGCTTTCATTTTCTTTGATCTTATACCTTATTTCGCTAAGATTTTATCTCGTATTATTTACTACCAAGGGGGTTTTGAGGATGTTACAAGACGAACCTAAACATGTCCTTAGTCAAATCAGAAATGACAAAGCGATTGAAAGACTAATATGTTATCTATCAAGTCCAATTGAGGAGATGTCTTATCTTAGGCATTGGAGCAGATTACTTCTAGAAGATAAAGACATACATGTGACTGACTGGATTGACAGTACATCAGATTTGAACCAAGAAGAATAGAACATGAATCTGTTTATGGATTTATTCACTTGTGATATTCAAAGTGTGGCATACATTAATCCTTAGTGGATGACAGACTATGTATGTGTAACTCATATATTTTAATGAAAATAAAAGCTTAAGTTCAAATAGAAACGGAACCTAAAGCTAACGTGTTGGGTATATGACTTTTGCAGTATGTAGCGTCATTCACAACAGTGAAATTCATAACGCGAGATATGGGTAAATAATATCCTCTCATTGGAATTACATGTTTGATGAAAAGTAAACATGGCCACGAGTCGTTTGTCTTTGTGATGAATGACATGATTATTATTTGATAGTAATTGACTTTTCATGGAGAAAGATGTAATGGCTACCATGAGATAAAATAGGATCATTTTAAGAGAACGAATTTATCTTAAAGAGATTAAGGATATCCTATGAAGGTAACTGATCGCCTTCAAACATGCGAACATTTGACTAGAAAATACCACACCAAAATATATTAACTTAAATCAGCCGTGTCTATAAGTATACGAGTCAAATTGTAATATAGATATGTACAATAGAACACAAGAAAGTATTCTGAGGATCGTATCCAAAGGAGGATGAATTAAATTAGAAATCTACTTCTACAATAACAAGTATAAATAGTAACAGTTAAAAACTATATTACGATAGATAATAATAGATATAAAAACTCATAAATTAAATTAAACTGAACTAAATAGCAAAAAGTGAACAAACAACTAAATCAAAATAACAAGAAGAAGATTAAATCGTTTCAATGGTTGTAATTAACTTCGGAATTCGAGTTTAGATGGAATTAACTAGTATTATATCTTAACCTCTACTAATTAACTAAACGGCAGATACTCACTTATCTTCCGACCTTGTTTAACCTAAATTACGCCCTAGGGTTGTCACTCCTAATGTTTAAGCATACATAATTTAAAACTAGCTAATTTCTATGAAACATGTACACCCCTCACCCGTCTCTATCATCAAATTAGGGTTACAAGATGCTATAACAATTAACATAACAAGGATAGGCTATTTCAATCCAAAGTTTAATTTGAAACAATCATCAATAGATTTTCATTCAATAAACATGTTATTCACATAAGAATGAGACTTAAATTGAGTCTACAAAGCTCTAAAATCAATTCAGCAACAAGTAGGGACTAATTCAAAATATAACATAAAAGTAGGGTAAAAATAGAAAACAAAGATCACATGACCGTATGACCAGGTCGTGTGATAAGGTTGAGGTTGTGTGGTGTAATAACACACAACCATGTCCCCAAACCATGTAATAGACTGATGCCGTGTATAAAAGGGTCACACGACTGTGTCTCTAGGCCCTGTAACAGACTGTAGTTGTGTGTACCTAAAGTCACCAAAATCAAATAAAACACATGGCTATGTGTCAAACCGTGTGGTAGGTCGTGTGTGCTATATGGTACCTTGAAATACAAGATATACATTAATACTTTACTTAAGTGCAAAGTATACCAATAATCATTCATATAATCATTCATTAAATAAACTCAAAACACATCAAAGTCATGCTAAAACATGTCATTTGCCAAGTTCTAACTAATATGCCATAAGACACTATCACATCCAACTCAACAATATGAATCAAACCATTCATCTAAGTATGCATATATCTACCACTATACACTTTACCACAAATGCTAACCAAACCATATCTTTTATCAACTAAAGCATGCCTACCTTTTACTAAAGTAAAACTTACACCCATCTCATATATACCGTTTTTTGGTACCTAACAAAACTTACCATATCCATGTATATCTTTACATCACAATGCATGAACTAGACTCATCAACTAACACATAAACCAAACATTACATCCAAGTTTAAGCATTCACAACCATTTCATAATCTAAGATCAAACATTTTATTTCCAACATGCTCTCATCATATACCATTTATGCATACAATAATAATCATTAAAATCAAACTATTTACTATTACAACTTAAACTTTAAAAACATCAACCCAAGATAACCTATATATATGCCACAAAATTAAATTCAATGAGTTAAAATCTACCAAGATAAAAGCTTGATAATGCGAGCCTTGAGGTTGATCCGTCTATCTATTTCGCAAAATGTTAACTATAGAAAACAGGAAAATAAACGGAGTAAGCTCATATAGCTTAATAAGTCCGTAGTTAAATCTAAACCAACTTACCTCATTCTAGCAATTGAAATTAAAACAACTTAGTTTATATTAACCTAACAATCCATTTGCAAGAACAGGTAAGATTTGCACTGAATTAAATCATCAAATATTTCATATTCATCAACAACTAAATCAAGATCATTCATATATGTATTCCATCAAAAAACATTTATGAATCTTTAATCAACATAGCTCATGTAAATTCATTTGGGTTTATAAATCTTTTTGATAATAAATTGCATATTTTAACAAATTCTTTGAAGATCATTCACAAGTTCTACTAGCCCGATGAACTATAGTAATATAACTTGGATACTTGAGTAACTACACCACACTAGAGAGTATCAAAATGCTATACGGAGGCGCCTTAGTGCAAATAGAGGTGCCGAAGTGAAATCAAAGACACCAAAGTGTAAGTAGAGGCACCGAAGTGTAAATAAAGGCACCGAAGTGAAATCAGAGATGCCAAAGTATAAGCAAAGGCACTGAAGTGCAAATACACCAAAGTGTAAGAAGAGACACCGAAGTGCAAATGATCCATCGTAATTTGGTGTAGCAGATTAAACTAGTTTTCACATTTGAGGAACCTGTATACAAGAATTTTTATTATGTTTTAGTTGAGTTTTTAGAATTTCATTTATATTTAATAAAAAGTGTAATTTGAGCCTTTTATTGACCTTAGGGGTCCAATAAGGCCTAAAGGTAAGCTAATATACTTTGTGAGTATGCAAAAGACCATTAGAGGGCGCACCAACTCAATACTGGTCATTGTGTTGCAACACAGGGAGTTTTATGTCACAACATAGGGAGCAAAGTACAAGAATTCTGAGGTGGCCTTTGATGTCATGACACACCCTTGAAGCCACCCGAAATCTGAGCATACTGCCTTCGATGTCACGACACAGGCACTAGGGTGTCGCAACATCGATCCTGTACGAGAAATACTTATGAGCCAGGGGTGTTTTGGTCTGCACAATCAAATGTTTAATACGAGAGCATCAGCAGACCTAGGATTGAGGACGACGACAACCCTAAATCTATAAATAGGCTCATTTAACACTATTATGGACAACTTTTCATACTTTATAATTTTCTTTGTAATTCTAGTTTTCAATTTTTCCTTTTTCTTAGGCTTTAGGTTTTCTTTTTAGTTTTACTATTTGTATTTTTCAGGAGATCTGATTTGTGGAAACTTGATCAACTCTTTGTGGATTTCGTGCTTCAATCAATACAATTCAGGATTCTCTTAAACTTTTGTCTCTTGACTTGTTATTAATGTTTATCTTTTGCATCAAGTTTACTATGTTTTTGAGATCCATGAGGAACTAATCCTCTTATGGGAGATTAGCGAGTAGAGATATGATTAATTGATTATTGTGCAGGGTTTTCTTAGTGGATTAGTTGTTCGGGAAAAGAAGAACTTAAACCCTAAGCTTGACGACCCTAGAAAGTTATCGAGGTGAGAATTAACCCAAAATTGGTATGGCCTATCCGTAAACACCTTAGCCCCAAACCAGTCTAGACTGTGAGGTTGAGAGATAAGTATTTCTTGTCGACTCGTTAGTCTAATAGAAGATCAAGAGATCCTACCAGGGTAACGACTAGTTGATTGAACAATAGAACTCGAAGTGACAGTTAGTTATGATTACCGAAGCAAGCTAATCACCCATGCTCAAATCTAATTCAATTTATATATCAAATTTCACAAAATCTTTTCCTTTATATTATTTTATTCTTTATTTATAAAAATACCAAAAATATTTCTTTATGTTTATGCATAATATAATTTATTTAAAATACTAATTAGCTCTATTTGTGCTTAGGTTAGGATTAATTTAATGCTTGCCTCTCTTGGGTACAATTCTCGGAGTACTGACCTACTTCGTTGTAACTATATTACAACCTGACCTGTATACTTGCGAACACCGCCTATTTGATATATTTTGTGCAAAATTCTTACTCTTGACATTGGTACATCCAGAGGCGGTCAAGTTGTTAGCACCGTTGTCGAATAGGCAATGCCTAGATTGATTTTAATCGTTGCATTCTAATAGAATAATTAGGAAAATTTTAAATTATAGATACGATTTTATTTTCTTATTGTTATTAACATCTTGTATTCTCTTTTTGGTTTAGTGCATGACTCGTAGTAGGGGAACACCTATAGAGCCAGCCACTGATCTAAAAAGAATAATTCATAGGAATCATCGATAGCAACAGCAGATGCAAAATCCACTACCTATTATAGGCAATTTACCACCTCAAGACAACCTGTTGTTTGACAAAATTAACAATAATAACCTAAAAGACCTACCACTACCACCACAGCTACCTACAAATATGCATATGGCGTGTAACCAAAGAACCCTAAGGGGGCTACGCGCTACCAAGCCTAAAGATGGTTCAAAGAAGTATAACAAAGCCAGCCACCATGGGTAATAATTTTGATATCAAACTAGTAATGATCCAAATGATTTAGGATAATTTTTAGTTTAGAGGCACAATGACGGAGAACCCAAATCAACATTTAAAAGTGTTTCTTCAACTTTGTGATACTTTTAAATAGAATGAGTTTACCGATGATGCGAAGAAATCGCCTCTCCAATAGCCATGCTCAAGCCAATCTGCATATTATTATCTATTGTAATGACTCTCAATTATGAGATTTAGAAAAAGGACATTAAGACAATGTTCTTGAATGATTATCTTGAATAGAGTAATTATATGGTGCAACCCTTTGGATATATATCTAAAGGATACG
Source organism: Gossypium stocksii (assembly GCA_020496765.1). NCBI lineage: Eukaryota > Viridiplantae > Streptophyta > Magnoliopsida > Malvales > Malvaceae > Gossypium > Gossypium stocksii. The sequence continues at coordinate 77,398,017 of CM035632.1, read as the reverse complement.
AGTATAAAGTTTTCAAACTGCCTAGATCCATATATGGACTTAGGTAAGCATCCTACTTATGGAATCAAGGATTTGATCAAGTGATCAAAGCTTTTAGATTTGAACAAAACATAGATGAACCTTATGTTTATAAACGTATTGAGGATGAAAATATGGTCTTTTTCATTCTATAAGTTGATGACATTCTAGTTATTGGAAATGATGTAAGGACATTGTCATCAACTAAATTGTGGTTAACTCAATGGTTTAGCATGAAGGACTAAGGGCATCCGAATCCTAAGAGATTGAAATAAAAAGGTGATAGCATTATTATAAACTTCAAACATAAACAAGATATTGAAACTTTATGCAATAGTCTATTCAAAGCTGAGAACTCAACCTTTTGTATCAGGCTTTCATTTTTCTTTAGAGGACTATTTTAAAACAGTAGAAGAAAAATAGTACATGAGAAAATTTCTTTATGCTACAACAATAGGAAGTCTCATGTATGTTATGTTATACATACTTCCAGATATTTGTTTCACAATAGGTTTGATGAGTCAATATCAGGCGAACCTCGGTCTAAGAAACTGGTAAATAGTTAAGCATATACGTAAATATATTTACTTAAAACGAGGGATTATATGAATGTATATTCCAGTAGAGATCTTACTCCTATCGACTATACTAATTCTGACTTCAAAATGTGTCAGGACTCCAGGAGATCTACATCAGGCTGTGTTTTTGTCTTAGGTGGCGAGTCCATAGTGTGGATAAGTGTCAACGAATGTCACACTATTAACTTCACTATGGAAGCTGAGTATGTGGTAAGTAAAAAGTTACGATTCTGTAACAATGCAAAAATAGGTAAACACCAAAGAAACCACATGAGGACAAAGAACGTTGATAGTAAATAGCATAAATGAAATAGTAATAATTAACAAAATAGTGAATGTAGTTAAAATCGCATATGAGGAAAACCTTATGGATTTGTTTTACCAAAAATTTAGTGGTTAGGAGTATGGGGGAACATATAGGGGGTATTGTAATGCGAAATATGACTCATCTACTTTACTAGGGTAAGTGAAAGATTGTTGGATCTAGTGCCCTTAATGTAGTATTTTTTTTAAAGTCCTTTACCTAACCTGTTTAACCAGGTCTGGATCTTGAGTGTTACCTCACATATCACTTAACTTTTTTTAAATAGTTTACAAAATTTCATTTCTCTAATTATTTTATATAACAATTTCACTGAAAATTTTAACATATGAAAACAAAGGAAGTATTATATAGTAAAATGTTTCATTAAATTTGATATAGATCTTTACAAGATAGAAGTTTATTTAAAATCAAACTCAAAAGGCATATTCCTAGACTACACCACAATTTCACTATATGCATAATAGCCTACTTCGTCGGAACTTAGGTGCACGCCTGGCAACGTATCTCTGGCGTAAACTTTTCCCAAATACTTGAAACACAACAACAAACCTTGTAAGCACCAGATTACTAAGTGAGCTTTACTACAAAAATACATTGATGAATACTTTGCGTTTGGTATGATTCCCTGTGACCAACCATGCTTTTAAACCATTTATTATAATGGATACCACTATAGTTTTGTTTATACATCTACGCCAGATATCATACTCTTCAAAATACCAATTCTAACCTACCTGGCTACTAAAGATTCTTTAACACATTACTTGATTTTCCTTATTGCTTAAGCACTACTTTATAGAATATACCTTCAAAATATGTTTCACATTTACTAGATTTTAATATCTACGCTTTGCTCTAATTAATTGTTCCCAGGCATGGTTCACATTGATTACAACACATTTGGCAATAACTCACCCAGAACTGATTAGCAAAAACTCTTATTCAAATCATTCATTAGTTCACTATCATACAAATCCATGCTTATGATATACTACATATATCAATCAAAAGAATTCCACATCAATTTCATTCAAAACCACAGATATTTAGAATCCCCATATTCCAGATTTCATAGGATTTTAGAAAAAGTCCTTAAATCCCAAACATATCCTCGATATGACAGACTCTAAGAACTCTGATTTAATCATTCCTTAACCCAAACGAACTCATAATGACATATCCTTAAATCTTGCATAAATACAATAATATATATACCTAACCTTTTTAGATTATCATGGCGGATACCTTTATCATCATGCAGAAACACAATTCTTTTCAATAACTTATTTCATTAATTCATAGATCTTACTCAACCTTTAACCAAGAGCATAACATTACTTTGTCTTAATCATACTTATTTCAGAACAAACTGATTTATCCATAACTCACCATAGAAACAAAGAGACACTTCTTGCAGATATGCATAACAGATCACGCCACAAGGTCAAATAAAGCACACCATAAAGACATCACACAAATTACGCCAAAACAGAGTCTCGTGTTTACTATCCTAGCGAACTTCACATATAGTGCCATGATTTCTTCTTCATGGACTTATATAAAGGTTCATGTATCATAATCTGCCATTTTGAGTTACATATTATCGAAGGCTACACCATGAACATACATACAGACATATTATATCATGTCATGGGTTTTAACCACATGGTCTTTCTCACATTTATGTATGGTGTTCTGTCTTTCCAGTTTCATCTTACTAAAGGCTACATCATAAATGGTTCCAGATTATATTAAATTGCCATGGGTCTTTACCTCATGGTCTTACACTCATTTTCAATTTATGATATGTCGGTCTAGTTAGCATTGTAACTGCCCTACTAGAGGCTACACAATGGGACATTTCTTATTATTTACTTACCTATATGTGATTGTTTTATTGATTAACATTCCTCTCGTATCAAAAGTTTACACAAGATTCAAAGTAGAGACTCACCAAAACTATATTTTGAAACTCCATACTTGGACATCTAACACGATCCCATAGCAACAACTACTTACAGAACATAGAAACACCATTAAGACTTATTCATATACTTTTTACCATCATCTCAAACACTGACAACCCTCATGCAAAACATTTTTCTTACATTTTACCATTCATACACTCTCTACTGACTTACTCCTTCCAAACTTAACATGCAGAATTGTAATACTTATCCAAAAATAGAATAATCACTTATTAGATTTAGACCATTAACTTTCAGTTTACAAAGGAAGAAATATTATTGAATCGCAGTAGAGGAACTAGTGAATAGCACAATTAAGAAAAAGAACCTCCTCCCGAAACTTTTATATACACTTATAAATATACATCCCTAACTCACTTACAGAGATTCAACAAGTGTCACTTGAATTCAAAGTATGTCCTTTTTAATGGTCTACAGTTTCTGAAGAGAACATAAATGAGGATCTTAATAACAAATATCATATCAGTCTATCCAGATTTCTTATGACTTAACTAGCACAGTACTTCAGACTAATTGGGCGTACTATACATTTGGTAATAGCTCATATCATAGATACTCTAAAATAAAATCCTCCTCTTCATTTAGCAAAATTTCTAAAATAAAGTCCTTACTTACAATCCTGACGATTACTATATGCTTATTCTATTCGCCAAAAGAGACATTTAGGCGAACAACACTTCGCCAATAGGCTACTTCATACCTACAGGCCAACTTAGACCCGCCAGATCTGGATGTTACAATTTTTGTCTAAGTATACTTGTGTTTCTTGAACAAAATGGTTTGATAAAAATATTAATTACATTAATACAATTTTTATATTGTTTGTAATGTTTTTGCACACAAAGAAAAATGAAAGTAAATATTGGCTTACTAGTTATTTAAAGTTTAACTAATACTAAACAATATAACGTTGTCAAATCTTAATACAAAAGGGTAGCTTGTATTAATAGATGAACTTAAACATGTCTTTAGTCTAATCAAAAATAAGAAAATCGATTGAAAGACTAATATATCGTGCATCAAGTCTAACTAGGGAGATACTTTGTCTTGAGCATCAAAGTGGATGACTCCTAGAAGATTAAGACATAGATGTACTAACTAGACTGATAGTACATCGGACAAGACCCAAGCAGAATAGTCCCTAGATTCGTTTATGGATTTATTCACTTGTGATGTTCATATTGTAGCATACATTATTCCTAAGTGGATGATGGAATATGTATACTTGACTCGTATACTTTAGTGTAAGTGAAAGCATGAGTTCAAATACATAAGGAACTGAAAGTTGGTGCGCTAGGTACACCACTTTTGTAGTATGAATTCATAGCCCAACTAATAGGTAAATGATATCATTTCATCGGCATTACAAGAAAGATGAGAAGTAAACATGGTTATGAGTCGTTTGTCTTTGTGATGAATGACTTGATTACTATTTAATAATAATTGACTTTTCATGAAGGAAGATGTAATGATTATTGTAAGATAAAATAGGATCATATTAGGGGAACAAATTTATCCCAAAGAATTAAAAATATCTTATGAAGGTAGCACATTTATGATAAGACCACTGGATGAGCAATTATTAAGTAGCTTTCGTAATGGTGTATAAATAGCAAGAACTAAATCACGATACTATAGTGAAATGACTTCGTGACTACATAAGTTTACAGTTAATAGGTGAAAAGCTAAAATTTAAATATAAATTATTTGAGCTCTAATTATCTATATCCAATCAGTCCCTCTGCTAGTTCATTTGGCACGATAATCCTGAACATTGACCAGCATTAACCTTGACATTGACCATCGTTGACCAATCAATAGGGTCAATGTGCCACGTAATCAATTCACAAATTATTTATATGATACATAACAATATATCTCACTAAATAACAATATTCTCTAACAAATATTAACTCAAATTCCTAATAAAAAATATAATTTTCTAACTAAATACTCAAAGTAATATTAGAAACCCAAATTTGTAAAAATACTTGAAAATTATTAATTTATAATGTCAAAAGAACAATTTTATTATTATTTTTATACTTTTTATGATTTTTAATAATTTTCTATAATTTTTTAACATATCTATTTATATAACCATATAGATAATAAAATCTATAGCATCTACCTACAAATCTATTTATATAACATCTCTATTCCTCTCCACATACAAAGAAACTTATAATCGGTTAATTTAATAAAAGCTTTTAATATATATATATATATATATATATATATTAGCCTACAACAGAAGCTCTCGAAATTTAAACGAATATCTAAAATGGGCATTTAAAAGAGTTCACAATCAAATCAAACTAAATCAAGCCATTTATTTATCTAATTTAATGTCAAATCCAACCGCATGCAGGTATAATAATACTGTAATAGGCAAATATTAATACATGGAGATGGGAGATTAGTTTCCCAAGTCATGCTAGGGCTGTCATGTCATGTGACTTGAATGACGTATTCAAAGCTTCATTAAAAACTAATATCCCAGCCCCAGCCCCAGCCCCAACCATTTCACAATTCAAAGCAGCAATTACAATGTAATCATAGATTACAAAAATTTCCAATTCTACTACTGCTACTGCCAAACACAGTATTTGGAACCGTTATAACTCCTAAGGTTCTGTCAAGTTGCGGTTAGTTAAGATCCATATCCCTTCTACAATTCAAAGCATTAATTATTCACAAACAAATCCTCGAAGAAGGGATCCAAAATTGCTTCCTTAGCGGAATCATATTTGTCCAGACGCTTTTTCAAAGACCGCATGTCCCTCTCATTCTTTGAACAACGTACCTGTATCCCCATTTTTGTCAAATAAGCACACAACACAGTATTTCAAGCCTTGATAGACAATTATTTCCCTTAATCAACCAACGTAAAAAGGCAAAACATCCGCAACATTTTTCAAACTTCCAAGTGAACATGCTTCATTCAATTATTGGATGAATATAACTTACATATGTTTTCTTCAGCAGCAGTATATCCACCAAATATACCAACCATAACACATTTGTTCTGGGAAAACTGTACAACAACAAAAAATCAATTATGTATTATTGTACTGCATACATACAAATTTCAAAATGTAACAGTGTGAAAATATATGGCTTAATGAAAGAGAACTAAAATCTTCAAGACAAATCAAATGCCCTCCTGGTGTATGCATAAGCAGCTTTATGGATCTCAGTCATCCCTATAGATTTTACTAGAACACTCATACAAACGAAACTTGATAGGTTTTACAAAACAGACCAGGATCTAAGCAAATTTCCAGTGTTGCTGTTGGATCCAGTTCATTCATAATGGGGTTCACTTCATTCAGTTAAAATAGTGTGGGGTAGTTACATAGTTTAAAGTGCTTGAATTGATGAAACAGAAAAAGTGGCCTATGCTCAGATGTGATAAGATCAGAAAAATACCTTCCTTCCCAATGATCTTCTGTAACCTCCTTCATTTTTCTATATGTTTCTGACTGTATTTCATAATTCATTAGTGCAACAATTTTGCTAGATTAGATGTGAAAGCATATTGTATGTAATTATGAATGCAGCTTGTTCCTGTTTCTTACTTGTTTATCTCCTTTTGGACCTTTGAAAAGATAAGGGTCCTGTGAAAGATCCAAAAAGAGTATGTTTTCTCCTGTACACCAATGCCATTGCAAAATGTTTATCTCATAAAACCTCTGATGTAGCAAAATTAAAAGAAAAATAAATAAATAAACGCAGAAGAAACTTTCACCAGTGTTTATTCTCGATAGTGTAAAATCAATTATTGACACCGATAACCCATATGTCCTAAAGGATATTTGCTTGCCCTCAAGAATAAACTTCACAGTGACAGAACCATTTCGGCTCAAAAGTATGTTTCCCCTATAAAAATGAAAAAAAAAATCATTGGTCAGCAGTCAGAATCTAGACACAAGTTACCATAAAAGATAGGACAGCAAACGGACCAGTGCAAGTCACGGTGTTCAAACTCATATGCAGCTTCAGCCACAGCTAGGGCAGCTGTAACCTGCAATGCAATTGATAAGTTCACTGAGAGCTGGTAATAACAGATTAAATAACCAGTGAAACAGAACTCCTTTTTTCCTCTAGAAAATTACTTATCAAATTTGTTTGAATAATTTTATATCATCAGAAGAGTTGTTTGATTTACCTGAACCAATAAACTTCGTGCTTCATCAAAATTCTCAAGTACAAAGCTTTCAAGATCTTTACCACCATGTTGCAGAACAAAGACGAGATAGAGCTGAATGCAAGTTCATCAGGTACAGCAAAAGAGTATTGGTACACAATAAATATTTGTACTTTGGCCATAATTTTGGGAGTTCCCTATACGTGCGGTATTCATAAAGTATTTATTTACAACTTTCTTAAGCATACATATCATCAGGAAAAGAAGATACCTGCTTCTCCGGGAACTCCTTGGGATGATCATTTTCTGAGCCATTCTTTTCATCCCATTTTTCCCAGGCTCTAATCAATGTCGCATCATAAGAACCTTGGCAAACCTTTAAACTATCAAAGAAAGAGATCAATAAGAGATAATCTGAACAATAAGCCATCAAATAGGAACCTAAATGCAGGCCAGACTAGAAAAGATGCAATTGCAAAATTGAAAGTGCACAACCAGTTATGCATTATTAGGCATATTTCTTGAACTATGGATTTCTCTTGACCATGACCTAAGAAGCTAACTAAGAAAAAAAACTGTTTCTGTTGAAATGTTTGCTTATGGTTTCAAAAGGTAGGTTACAAAGAATGATATAGAAAAATGTGTTGTGGAAGACATACTCAATTGTTTCTATGAAGGTCGTGCAAGCATTACGATCATTCTTCTCAAATTCTCGTAAACTGTTAAGAACTTGTGAGAGCACAGCCTCCTCAAGCAATTCTTCAGATTTCTGAAAACAGGAGAAGAATATGGGTTATGATAAGACAAGCAAATCATGAATTCATCCAAAAAAATCAAATACATCCTCATTTGAAAAAATAATTTAACCTGCAAACAACTTTTAGAAAAATTAATTTAATTAGAATAAATACCTTTTGCAGTTCTCCATTTACTGGAAAATCCCCATCAAATGGAACTATTTTGCAAACGGTATTGCCTGCCCTGAAGGCTTCTCCATAAGTACCTTCACCAATTTTGGCAATACTTTCTGGAGCACTGAGTCAAGAAGGTTTCACCATAATCAACCCAAGCAGTATACATGATCAACTAAATTTAGTGAAACCCTTTAACCTAGAAATATGCATTTCTAATTTCTGAAAATGAGACAGCACATTGCATGACAACACAACAGAGTCAAAACTCAATAGCAGATAAAGCAGGACGCTTCTGCGCTGTGGTAACCTTACCAATGCAATGAGGTTCACCCTCCCTTGCATGCTAAACCTCGAAAATAAATTATGTGCAATTTTCTTCAAGAGGAAAAGGAAAACAATTAATTAGAGAGAGACTAACCAATACTTAGAGAAATGGTCAAGAAACTTCATTGGTTCTGGCTGTCCACAAATTCCCAGCAAAGCAGTAAATGGATCAATACGATCAAGATGTGATGATGTTGATTTAGACGCCAAGGAAAGCTTCTTAATGGCAGCATCTATATCTTCACAACCTTGGTCAGCATCAATCACGGATACTGGACTGAACTTTTCAGGAGTTTTTACACTTGATAAATCCAAACCACTAGTATATATGGGATCCATTGGAGCAGCAGGAGTTTCTAATATTTTGGACAAGGTGGTAGAAGGCCCGCAACTGAAGTTTATCTTCTTTGAAAAGAGCCACTTCTCTAATCTGGATGAAACATGTGGTATAGGATCAGTGACAGTTTGATTGCCTGTTGCCCATGTCCCAAAGTGTTTTGGTGATGGGCTCTCCTCCAATAACTCAAAGGCATCAACCTCTTGAAAATATGCTCTCTCCTTATCGAAGCTTGAATGTTCTGCAGCCTTGCCCTGTAAACAAAGAGAGAAATTAATTTGTAATGACAAAGTATCCAATGCACCTCTCTCAAGACACTAGATAGGTTTTGGACATTAGGAGTAGCGCAGCAACAGAAGAAATAAAGGAAACTAAGTTGAGACTTGATATTGTGAAGATGGGAACACTGTGCATAAATTGGAGGAGCGAAAGAAAATGGGAAATAGGAAATAGAAGGTGTGTCAGACATACTTTTGGAACAGGCGGTTTCCCCCTTCTCCTGGGCTGCTTTTGTTGTGGTTGATTCGCCAAGCAAGGAGCAACAGCAATGCTTATCCTCCCTCTGAATGAAGCATAAAATTGAGTTATAATAAGACACCACTAAAAAGCATTGAAAACGTATTTGAAGGTTTTTGAGCAAACAACGAAACAAAATAAGTGGGGAAAAAAAGGAAACCCTGAACATCAAATAACCAGCATAAGCAGGCAAACGTTAAATTGTAGTACGGGAAGCGTCAAACTTGGATAGTGTGAGAATCATTTATCCTATTCTATGGTAAGGCACAAGTAGCATAGTTTTTTTTTCCTCGTGTAGCTGTTGAGCATAATAATGGTTCTTTGAATTTGCAGGTAAATTTGAATATGAAAGAGAAAGGGGGCATAAAAATTTGTCTTTAAAGAAAATGGAATTAAAATAAGGCAAAATTAGGATAATACCCAATAAATGCTGGTTAAAAATGAGAAAAGGGAAAGAAGGAACCTGATGGAAAGTGAGCGATTCCAACTGACCCGCTTGTTGTTAGCAGCAGCGAAACTGAGGAGATTGCTGTTAGTGGGTTGCAGCAGCAGGCGGTGGTCTGAGTCAGAGGGGGTGGGGTGAGATGTTCGTCTTCTTCTCTGATAAACGGGTTGGATTAAGGGTGCGTTTGTGGATGGTTGATTCGATGCTCCTATGATCTCTGACCAAAGATCGACCTCTCCGCCTGATCTTGCTTTTGCTTTGCCATCCATTATTAAATCTTACTTACCCCCTGATTGATATATAGACAGACGGAGATTTACGCAAAAGAGAGAGAAAACAGAGTGATTTGAATATGCAGGGAGGCGGGAAGGGATCATGGATTGGTTGTGCTGTGCTGTGCTGTGCTGTGGGAGACGAGCTTAGGTCCAATTACCACTTCATCCATATGTCCACTCTTTCATTCAGCCCAACGACCAAATGGCCCAATCTCTATCATCATTCATCACAACAATCAAGAGAACAGAGAAAAAAAACCATCACGCAAAAATTGGTATTGACCTACTAATTTCTTATTCCCTTTTGAAAAGTGTTTCAAATAAATATATTTGAAAATTTTATTTTAAAATTTAAATATTTAGTATTACGGTTAAAAAGTGAATTTAAAAAATAAAATGTTTATTTGAAACATTATATTGTAAAATAAAAAAATATATATGTATTTAAATGAGGTTAAAGTTGATTACATATATGATATATTTCAATAAAAATATAAGAAAATAATATTATTAATATTTTGATTTATAAAATATAAATTTTCAAAATCGAGTCGATTTGTGGTATTTACCACAATAAACTTTTACTGAAAAGTGTATATTTTGTGCATGACAGATTCAAGTCAATCCTAGATTTCAACTGAACAACCTTTTTCGCTATCCTCGTATCAAAAATAGCGTTGAGTGTAGGCTCAAGCAATACGAACCAAACACAGAATAAGAAACAATATTATTACTTTCAGTAGGAAAGTAATTCTCTCAATAGAAACAGATAAAGATTGTACTTTCCAAAAAATAGAATTTATTCTAAGTAAATAAAGTACCACTATTTTATGGTAGAATAACGATAACTCAATAATCAAAAAGTGTGTGTATTAGGTCAATGGTGCTATCTATTTATAAAGAGAGATAATAGAATCCTGGTTGTATAAGGCTTAGACAAATGATATTATTTTAATGAAAAATGCTTCCTACTCTAAGTAGAGTAGGGTGGGTGGCACACCTAAATAATAATACTAGGGTTGTCGTCGCTTTCATTTAATATTAGTAGTTTTGAGCCTCTTATGTATTGAATCTAATTATATATGCTTTTTTAACTTTTAACCCAACATTTTATAATTTAAATTAACCCCATGTTTTTTTTATTTCTAAAAATAATATATATTATTTATTCAATTAATTAAATTAACTAAATTAATTTTCAATTAAACAATTTTCTTAATCCTATTCTAATTCTGTTAAAATCATGACAACTTTACGATAAAAAAATTATGAAGAAATATATTTAATTTCCTTATTCAATGGATTCATAATGACTAACTAATTTAATTCTATTTTTGAATTTCAATTAATTAATAATTTGAAAACCTTAAATTAATTCTGAAGTCATTTTATAATCAATGAGAAAACGCATTCATTTGTGAATACGATCCATTTCTCTAACTTCATCATTTTTATTCATTTAATTTTACATGCAATTCATTTCTGGTTTTAATGAGCTAGATAAGGGACTGATTAGACATATATAATTAGGGATCAAATAATTTACAATTAAGGTCTAACTTTTCACCTATTAATTATAAATTCATTTAGTCACGAAGTCATTCCACTATAGTATCGTGACTAAGCTCTCCCTAACTGCATACCATTACAAAAGCTAATTAACAAGTGCTCATCCAATGACCTTGTCATAAATGTGTTACCCTCATAGGATATCCTTAATCTCTTTGAGATAAATTCAGGATATCCTTAATCTCTTTGAGATAAATTCATTCTCTCAATATGATCGTATTTTATTCTATAGTAATCATTACATCTTCTTTCATGAAAAGTCAATTACTATCAGATAGTAATCAAGTCATTCATCACAAAGACAATTGACTTGCGACCACGTTTACTTTTCATCTATCATGTAATGTTGATGAAAGGATACCATTTACCTATTAGTCGGGCTATGAATTCCACTATTGTAAATGATGCTACATATTGCAAAAGTTGTATACCCAACACACTGGCTTTCAGTTCCTTATCTATTTAAACTCAAGCTTTTACTTACATCAAAGTATACGAGTCACACATACATAGCTCAGCATCTACTTAGAATTAAGGTATGCCACATTATGAATGTTGTAAGTGAATAAATCCAAAAATAGATTTAGAATCTATTATACTTTGGTCTTATCTGATCTACTACCAATCTGATCAGTCACATCTATATATTTATCTTTTGGGAGTCATCCACTCCGACGCTTAAGACAAAACATCTCCCTAATTGGACTTGATAAACAAAATATTAGTCTTGCATTTAGCTTGATTATTTCTGATTAGACTAGGGGCATAATTAAATTATCTATTAATACATGTTATCTTTGCATATTATGATCCAACCATGTAATATCGCTTAGTACTAGTTAAATGTTAGATAACCAATGAACCTATATTTAGTTCCATTTTTCTTTGCATGCAAAAATTGTTGAAGACAATATCTAAAGGATATTAATGTAATTAATGGATATTTTATTAAAGCAATTTGTTTAAAAAATATAGGTAAATTTAGATGAAAATATTACACTAGAGACACCTGTTCCTGACATAAATAAGGTATTTATTAAGAAGAAACCTTCTCTCCAATAGTAATGCTCAAGTCTATCTGCATTCTACTACCCATTATAGTAGCTCTCGATTATGAGAATTGACAAATAGATGTCAAGATAATGTTTCTAAACAGCTATATTGAAGAAAGAATATATATATGGTGTAATCAACTGGATAGATAGCTAAAAGAGACAAACATAAAGTTTGCAAGTTGTTAAGATTCATATATGTATGAGCTTAAGCAAGCATGTAACAGCCCGAAATAGGGCCTAAACGGAAAAGTGGTTTCGAAACCATAAATCCGAGGTTAAAATATTTATTCCGATTGAGTTTTAATATTTATTGAGTGATTGAATATCTATATGAAATTTTGGTTGAGAAATTTTATTGATTGGGTGTCCAATTTGGTAAGTTGGACTAAACTGCAAAAGGTGAAAAATATGTGTTTTAGTCTATAGAGGCACTTGATTGAAATGGATTTTTAAATGGGAGGTCTTTATTTGGTAATTAGACCATTTTATTTTGTTTTGGACAAAAATGCCCATGGAAGGGACAAAATATCCAAGTTATGAGTGAAGAGCATTTTGGTCATTTGGATAATTAATGAAATAAAAAGGGAAAATATATCAAAATTTGTGTCTATCTTCTCCATGCTTGGACGAAACTTTGAAGGACTCCATAGCTAAGGTTTCTTTCTTTTTCAAGCTTGATAGTAAGTGTTCTCTAGCCCCGTTTTTAATTTTTTCGTATTTTTGAAATCCTTGTAGCTTGATTTAGCTATTTCTACCATTAATTTGAGCTAGGGTTTATGTTTAAAGATTTTACCCATGAATGAAATACATGTATTATGGTGTCTAGTGGTAGAATATGAAAGTTTGAAGTGTGGTGAACATCTTTTACTAGATGATTTTTGGTGAAATTGACAAAAAGGACTTGTCTGTAAAAAATGAAATAATGTGTGTGTGAAATGCAAAATAGTGGAAATTGTGGGCTGCTATAAAAGGAAATATGAATTGGCTAGGCTTAGGTGTGTGAAAAATGAACACATATCAATTTTCGGGCCTAGGGACTAAAGTGTAAAAATTGAGAAAGTTAGGGGCTAAATTGTAAAAAATTTTGTAAGATGATTTTGGACTAAATTGAGTAATGTATGTATTAAACAAGTTAAATGTGTCATTATAGATCGAGAGGAACGTGGGATCTACCTTGAGCGGGGCAAAGGTAAGGTTTCGGACTAAATTGCAAATTGACACATTTTGTACCGAGGTAAGTTTATATGTGAACGATACATCTTTTTATTGATGCTTTTACATGTGAATGCCCTTTATGAAATGAGAATGATTATTACTGTCATTGGATGAAATTACGAAAAGTGAGGTTACGAATAAATTCCGTGGAATTATTAATATCGGTGGGTTATGTGCGAAGCACCGGGTAATTGTTGATATTGGTGGGCGAAGTGCGAACCACCTTGTTGATTATTAATATCAATGGGCTAAGTACGAACTATCGTGAAATATTGATATTGGTGGGCTATGTACGAAACCACTGTGAATTATTGATATTGGTGGGCTATGTGCGAAACTACCTTATAAGTTGTTAATATAAGTGGCTATATGCGAATCACCGTACATGGATTATTATATCAAAGTGTATGTTGATGAAATATTTAATTGAAATTACGAGTATTGTGGTGATGAATAAGTGCAGGGAAAGAATATAGAAATGTTTGAGCATTGTGCATGCTAAATGTTGAGAATGTTGGGTAAGGTGTAAGACGAGTAAGTGAAACTATAAGATCTAAATCATTTATATAGTTGGTTTATGTTTTGAATGCTAAGTGTGTTGTTATGATGTTTATTGTTTGCATATAGACTTACTAAGCTTAAAGCTTACTCCCATTTTTCTTCCATTATTTTATAGATTAGCCAAGCCAGCTCGGGATACGGAGATCGTCGGAGGATCACTCACACTATCAACATTTTTTGGTATATTGAAATTTTACGTTAAATTATGGCATGTATAGGGACTTGGGCATTTTGCAAGTGTCATAATTGTTAGGCCAAATATGTGAGCCTATGCCATTGGTACTACATTTTGTATAAGGCCATGTGATGTGGCTAATATTGATTGTTTTACAAGTATATGATAAGGTCCTTCATGAATGAGTTGTTTACCTATGTGGGAATGAATGATAGCATGAAATAGATGTGTGGAAAATGTGATGAGTGAATGAAAGTGTATATGCATGATGAAGGAGGAATACGTTTGGAATGAGATTAAATTGTGGATGTCTTGATTTGGGGATATTTAGATGTGTACTTATGTCTTGTAGAGTGTTGTTGAAATTGGTATAAATGTGGTTGATTTTCAGGGTGGCAAAAGGCTTGGTAAATAGCCTTATATTTGTCCATACGGGTAGACACACGGGCGTGTGTCTAGGTCGTATGTGACACACGGCCTGCCCCATGGGCATGTAGGCTGGCCATGTGTCCCCTGCATGTAATTTGCGAAAATTAAGTACGTCACACGAGCTAACACACGGGCGTGTACCTTGGTCGTGTGACCTAAAATTTATGCTGACGTCATAAATAGAATGTCTAGGTTTATGCACATGGGCAGAGACACAGGCATGTGTCTCGGCCGTGTGAAGGACACGGCCTAGGACACGAGCATGTGCTCGACCGTGTGAAAACTTCTGTAGGTTCGAAATGGAAAATAAATGTACACGGGCTGGGGACATGGGCTTGTGTGACCACACGGCTTGCCTACACGGGCGTGTCCCTGTACCACACGGGCGTGTGCCCTTTTTACATGAAATTTTCTAAAATTTTCTAAAGTTCTCGGTTTGGCCCCAGACTGCCACCAAAGTACGTTTTGAGCCTTGCAGGCTCGTAATAGGGACAATTGGTCTATGAATGAAAGTTTTTAAATTTGAATGGAAGTTTGTAACTCGAAAACGACCAGTTGTATGTATTATTGTTTGGTAATGCCTCGTATCTTATTCTAGCGTCGAATACGGGTAATGGGTGTTACAAAGCATCCCGCTCATGGGATTATAGCTTTGATGTGCACGAAAATTTTGTTAGCATGGTATTCAAAAATGTTTTTGTTTATGGTATTTAGAAAATCTAATCAAAATTTGAAAATAATGTTAAAAAGGTTTTCAATTTTAAAATAGAGACTAATTTGTAAAAGGGGCAAAATTCTATGTGCTTATAAAACAGTTAAACCAAAACTTTAAAATCAACTTAATATCTTCCCCTACCTACAAGTTTCACAATCAACTTAATATCTTCCCCTACCTACAAGTTTCACGTTATTTTTCTTCCCATTCAATTGTCTTGTCGTCTATTGCTCTCCCAAGTCTCTCTCATTCAATTTTCTTTTACAAACTTGATTCCTTTTGATTTCTATCATCACCTAAGTCATAAACCTCCATAAAATATTAAGAAAAACACCCAAAATCATCATAGATTTCTCCATTGTTAAGCTTTTGGATTTTTCAGGTTTTTGATCAAATGTTCAGTTTTTTATCATCTAAGGTAATGATTCAACTCCTAAATAGTCTTAAATTTTATTTAGTCCTTAAAACTAAGTTTTTAGCCATTAAATTGCATGTTTTAAATAAAAGCCGAAAATAGCGTCATTAATGGTGAATTTCAGGATTGTAAGTAAAAATAGAGTTTCCAAGTATTTTTCAATTAGTTTTGACATGATTAGATTGTTTCTAAACTTACTTTAAAGTTTTATTAAAGATTTCTCGAGTTTTAATGAATTTTTGTAAAAATAGCCACAACTTGTAAAAAAATGTCAATACCATGAATTGAGTAATTTTGCGTAGTTTAAAGGTTGAAAATTAGTCGTAAGTGAATAAATAGATGAATAGAATCGGTTTTAGGCAAAAATATTGAGTATAGACTGAGATATTTAGATATCAAGTTTACTATGTCGAAGGTTTCAATTACTTGAGAACATAACTTAGGCTTACGATTTTTGATTGTTTAAGGTGAATCCTTAACTGATTGTTGATTATGTTATTGTGTGAAATATTGTGTTGAAGCTTCGGATTCATTAGGACCTTCTACGAGCTAAGGAAAGGTTAGTTTGAGCTTTTGACATTTTGGCGAAAGCGTATTGGTGAGTGTTTAGAATAGCTACTTTTAGACACGATTTAATGCATTATTGGGAATTTAGTTGTAGCCTAAATCCCTACTCTAAATTTCGAGTGTAAGCTTTCCTGTACTCATGTTTAACATGTGAAATATATGTTTGTGTTATTGTAAAAATGTGAATTGAGATGAGATGCTATTACATGTGTTATGTGTTCATGTTTACTGTTGTGAAAGTGTATATGTAGGCATGTTAAGTGACAGTGATAATATTGTGCTAATGATGCAAATATGCAATGATAGTAAGCAGATAATCGGTAAGTAATATATGTGTTTAATAATGGATATTTTGGCCTTAAGACCATTGGATATAGTTGGCATGCCATAGGATTATGAGTACTCACCTATATGTGTTATATGATTTGGGCGTTGAGGCCTCGGGACATGTTGGAGAGATAAGGGAATGTGAGTTAAGCTCTATTCAAGGGGACATGGTGTGATGGATAGTGTTAGTTACATACTTCACTTTTTAGGATATGTTAGACTTCATGAGTCATTTGGTGTGTTGGAGATCCATGTATCCAATGGTGGTGATAGTGCCCACTTTTATGTTTCATAGCTCAAGTGCCGAATTATCTTTAAAAATGATTGTAAGCATTGTGATGTACGCATGAAAGTGAATGTGATGACTATGTAAATGAACTAATAAATAATGCATGAATAAGTAAAATATGATATTAAAGTTGAGCTGTTGTAATTGTGTTAAATAGATGTTTCGATAATGCTTGATGATTTGTTTGCATGGTAGTTATTCTAGGCATTCACTGAGCTTCTAAAGCTCACCCACTCCTTTTAATCCATTGCGATTAGTAGCGTTCCGGTGTGAGCGGTGTGGTTCCGAGAGGTGATCCAAGCAAGTCTTTTACGTTAATTCGTAAGTGTTTATTATCAGTTTATAATTTGGGAAATAAAGGCAATGTAGCAGAACTATTGCATAAATGTTACCATGACATTTTGGTCATTTTTATAGCTTATTAATTCTTAGGATTTATAGATATTGTTCTTATTATATCGCTTGGTTACTCGGACATGTTTTCAACGATTGAATTGTTATTGTGGTCATTTTGATGTTTATTTGACGAGGTATTAGTTACATGTTAAATGGTTTATGATTGGGGTTGATTATTAGCCTTATTATGTTTTATTTTTTTGTTTGAGAAGAGGTATCAATATTCGAGTTTTAAAATGGATATCTCTATGATATTTCGTTATGTAGGAAGTCAGTATTGTAATTTGGTATCGATACCTTATCACAAGTATCGATACTTGTGCTAGAATAATCAATACTTTAATAAATGTACCGGTATTTTTTGGGATTTGATTTTTAGACGAGAAACAGAATGTTGTTTTGGTACCGATTTTCTAATCGGTATCGATACCATTTAAGGGAAACATCAATACCTATGTTTCAGTATTGATGCCTATGTGATTGTTTTGGGAAATTTTGTTATGCGATCCCTATGCATGTTTTGGGAAATTTTGTTATGCGGTCCCTATGCATGTCTAATTATATTTATAAGACCATTTGATGTGTGTTAGCATGTGTTAATGATAATTTGGAGTCTATTTGACTTAAAACTCATGTAAATGCTAAAATGAATATGTTTCTTTAAGAATGAGTTCATTTGTATTGTGTGTGATGTGAGACGGTGGTGTGGCATCCTGATATTTGGGCTCAGCAATCAGGCCAGGTATAGGGTGTTATAGTTTTGGAACCCTATTTTCAAAGTTTGAGTTTATAAACATTATTATTTAGTATTTACAAGGTTAATATTAAATTTTATTAAAGTTTGGTCCCTTAATTTTGTCAAATTGATAGTTAATTAAGGTATAAGGACTAAATTGTAAAAGCTGCAAAAGTTAATCACTATAGGTTTTTAATTAACCAAAAGACCAAATGAAAAATTAACCCTTTTTAATGTTACAATCGGTGGTGGATGACAATTGGAATTGACCAAATTTGTTAATTACGTTTAAGATTAACTTAATTATGTTTAATTGGATTAATTAAGATTCATGTACTTTTAATTATGGTATAAAGGTTAAACTTGGTGGAAAGGAAGAGAAAGTTATCATTTTTCTCATCCATTTACCTCTATGGCCAAATGTTGAAGGGAGAAAACCCTTTGAAGTTTTTTATTTACAATCCTAAATTAGGTCAGCTCAATCAAGTCCTTTTATTATAAATTTTATGTTTTTAATGTCGGTGGAGCTTGATTTAGCTAGCCTATATACCAATTTATAAAAATATTAAAGTTTTTGAAAGTTTCCATTTTTTATTTCTTAAAAAAATTGGTATTAAATTATTAGATTTTAAGCTTAGAAGTGAAAAAGAACTAGATTGTAAAGTTTAATTGCTAGTTTTTTAACATAGGGACTAAAGTGTATAGATTTTAATTTTGATGTGAAATTACTATAATTATTGATAGTAGAGGGTCTTAAAAGGATGTAATTGAGATCGATTTTGAAAATAAAGCTCAAGTTTGAAAGTTATAGCAATTTCAATTTTAGGGACTAAATTGAATAAAATTAAAAATGTTAGGGGCATTAGAAAAGTGAAGTTGAACTGATTCATGCATATTGTAGAATATTATAAACTATTTGGAAATGATAATCTGAATTGAATTGTCGTATAAATCGAGAATTAAACCAAACTGAGGATAATTGGGGAAAAGGTAAAATTACCGATTAGTCCTTGTAAATTCAACTTATTTTCTGATTTGACCAGGAAAGTTCATATGGTATGATTTTGTTTAATTGTTATGCATTTGAATTATGAATATTTATATGTTTGGTTACAATTTGAATTGTTTGCAATTTGGTACAAAATGTGATATATGGGCTAAATTGTAAAGAAATGGTTATATGTGTTAAAGATGCCTGAGTGAATGTAGTTAAGGATAGGATACGTTGGCATGCCAATAGGGTTATATGCATGTTTGTACGAGAGATGTGAATTGTACGAGATATGAGATTATACTAAAATTATTACAGATTATATCATGATCCAACATTTGTTGCAGATCATCAAGTATTGAATGTCTCTACAGAGACCTTGGTATGGTGGAGGGACGTATTGTTATACGATTTTATAAATGATTGCCTATGGGTTTTGCACTTTGGTGCCCTAGTGTGGAGTAGTTGCTACTCTGTCGAGGAACTTGGTGTGGTGTAGTTACCCATGTATCTAAATTTGTTCACTTGAGTTCATTGGGCTAAAAAGGTTAATGATAAGTGAAAATGGCAATAGTGTAACAGCTCGATTTTGGGCCTAGTCAGAACAGTAATTTCAGGACCACAAATCTGACTAGAAAAAAAATATTTTTATTATATTTTTATGGTCTACAATTTCACAGAATGATTTCGCAAAAATCACGTTCGAAAATTTTGACGTTTTGGGCACTCAATTTAGTCAAAAGGACTAAATTATAAAAAGTGTAAAAATTGAGTTCTACATGTTAGAGTTGTCCAATTATTATGAAATTTTAAATTGGAGGTCCTTAAAAGGTAATTATACCATTGGTTAATTTATTGGACAAAAATGGACATGAAATAAGTGAAATAGAATATTTTTAAGTTAAGGGCATTTTGGTCATTTAGTGATTAAATGATTAAATAAACAAAATTAAAAGCCAATTTTTGTCCATATTCAAGCCTTGCCCGAATGTAGTATGGGGGAAGCCATGGCTAGGGTTTTCAAGCTTCCAAGCTTCATAGTAAGTCTATCTTTGCCCCGTTTTTAATATTCTTTATGTTTTTGAAATCCTCGTAACATGAACTCTCTATTTCTACCATTTATTTGAGCTAGGGTTGAGATTTGAAAATTTACCCATATGTGAAATGTTTTTGTTTTGATGTCTAATGGTAGAATATGAATGTTCGATGTGTAATAAACGACTTTTACTAAGTGATTTTCGATGAAATTGCATAAAAGGACTAGTTTGTAAAAAGTTGTAAAATGTGTGTAAATGTGTGAATAAATGCAAAATTTGGGTTGCTATAGTTATGAAAATGGTTCGGCTAGGCCTAAAATGCAAAGAAATTGAATGAAAATAATTTTTCGGGCCTAGGGGCAAAAGTGTAAATATGACAAAGTTTAGGGGTAAAAATGTAAATTTTGCCAAAATGTGAATTAGGGCTAATTTGAGTAGCACGATGAATAAATGAGTGAAATGTGTTGTTATAGTCCAAGAAAAACGAGATTTGGACTTAGAACGAGAGGAAAACAAATAATATGCGAATAAGTCCTTTTCACCGATTGTGCTACCGAGGTAAGTTTGTATGTAAATAATGCATTATTTTTATTTATGTTTTAATATTTTGATATATTTCATGAAATGTGGCTGAATATTGAATGTAATTAACAAAATATCGACGAGTGAGAAATTTCCCGGTTGAACCTTAGGAATAAAAATAGATACGAGTGACATGTTCACTAGGGATCTATGTGAAAGTCTATGTGAAAATCTAAGTGAAATAAGCCCATGGTATATAAGTGAAATAAGTCCATGGCATCTAAGTGAAATAAGTCCATGGCATTGTGTTAAGTGAGATAAGTGACCTGGGTGCTGGTCCGTACATCCTACTAGTGGCTGGGTAGTCCGGCATGTGTTGTGAATACCTGACAGCTTGTGTGAGCAGCACTGAGTAGCTACGTTTGACCGTCAGCTTGTGTGAGCAAACTCGTAAATGTGATTAGCTCAAGAACAAGCCTATGTGAAACTTTGTGAAATGATGTAGCTTTGGCTACAAGGGTGGCACTATGTGAAATATCCCGATGTATCCATTAATATTCTGATGTGTTTAACGGGGAATGACTAAGTGTAAACGAATATGACTATGTGATGAATAAGTGCATGTATGTGTGTGTAAACTTATGAGCAATGTGCTCGATATATGATCGAACTTTAGTAAAGTTGATATGGAGTAAGTGTTACAATGAAAGTTAATATACAGAAAACATAAAAGAGTAAAATTAGCAATAAAATAGTTGTGGACAGTAGCAGTTGTGTGACTTTGAAAAATCACCAAAAATGGTGGAAATTGAGTTAGAGGTTGAATAAGACATGAAATAAAATCTTATTGAGTCTACTTTCATATAAAAGAAATGGTGTAAGCAAAGGAATTTCATATTATGAGACATCTGAATTTTAGTGAGACAGGGTTAGAATGATTTTGGAATCCCCTATACCGAATTTGAAAAATCATTAAAAATTGTACAAAAATAATTTTTGGTTATAATTTATATGCTTAAAATCCTTAATGATTCTATTTTCAATATAAATAAATGGGAACATCATCCAAATCTTGTACAAGGAGATAATTAATTTTTAGTGAAGAGGGGTCAGAACTATCAGATAGTGAAACAGGGGTGATTTTAATGAATAAACTGTACTTATTGGCTGAACCAAAAATTTTGAAAATTTTATGGTAAGAAGATATGTAGTCTAGTTTTAGTGAAAATTAGCAGATCTTAATTTAGAGTTCCATAGCTCAAGATATAAATAATTTAGTGACTATGACTCGAGTAGACAGCTTGAGATGAACATGAGTGAATAGTGGAACTATGTGCAATTATGATTGTATTATCTTGAGAACATATTGTGAAGATTTATAAAAGCATGTTAATAAATTACTCATTATTTACATACCTACTTACTAAGATATAATGCTTACCCCCTTCCTTTCCTTTTTCCTATAATGTCACAGATGCTAGCTCGAGTTAGAGGTCGTTGGAGATTCTATCACACTAACAAGTTATTGATTGGTATTTTATCAATGATTTTCAAGTATTTTAAGTCTATGGCATGTATAGGGACTTGATTATGTGTGTATATGTTATTATAAGTTAGCCAATTGTAACGGCTAATAAATGGTTAAAGGTTTGTTCTATGAGAAGCCTTGTAATTTGGTTTGTATTTGCTAATTGGGTTGCAAGTCTATATCATTTATATGCTTATGCTAATGTATGTGTGTGAAGTGATTTATAATTACTTGTGAAATGATCGAGAATTTGGTCAGTGAGCATGCTAGTATAATTAGGCTAAGTGATTAGTGTAGGAAGTGGTTATGTTGCATGTGTTTAGAATATGTTTGGACAATATCAACATATGGTGTTGAGGGTAATATGTTAGTTGGTATTGAGATGGTCTGATATTGCTTTAGATGTTGATGTATTAGTAGCTTATTTATGCTATGAAATGCACCTTTAAAGTTATGTTTAAGTATGTGCAAATGAGGATGGCAAATGGTCGGGAAAAATAACCAATTTCTTAGCCACACGGGCAGAGACATGGTGGTGTGTCTCGACCGTGTGAAGGATACAACCCCGAGACACTGGCGTGTGACATGGCCGTGTAACCCTCATTTGTTGATGACATCATAAACAAAGAGTTACATGGGCTGAAGACACCGGCATGTCCTAAGCCATATGGGTGTGTGACCCTGTATTCATAAAAATTTTCTAAGTGTCTCAAAGTTTCCGATTTAGTCCCGAACCAATTTCAATGTATGTTTAAGGCATCGTAGGCCCTATTTAGGAACTCAAAGATAAAAATTTGAAAAGTTTTAATTTGGATGAAATTTTATGACTCGGTTTAATACGTTTACAAGTGTATGTGTTCCGGTAATGCCTCATACCCTATTCCAGCGTTGAATACAGGTAAGGGGTGTTACAAAAGGAATGTTATGGGTTTGTTATCCAGTTGGTTAAATGTTGATTTAATTATGGGAATGATATTGAATTGGATTGATATATGTTTGAATTGTCATTTGATGTCATTACATGTTAACTCACCTTATTGATATGTGAATCGCTATGTTTATACAAACTTTGCCAAGTTAAATATCTTATTGTATCAAATTGTAAATTGAGGCAAGTTGATGTTTAATGCCTATGAACTTACTAAGCATTTGATATGCTTACCCCGTGTATTTTCCCTTTCCCTTGTAGATTTTCTTGTGGAACTCATCTGGGTGAACCAACTTGAAGCTCTCACTAACTTATCACCTATTTGATAGATGTTTAATCATTTTGAACCTTGGGTTTGTGGCATGTATGTAGGTGTTTTGGAGCAAACTTGAATGTGTGAATTATTGATGATGTTTGAAAGTCATTTTGATCCATGGTATCGAACTTGTTATTTATATATATGATCTAAATGTTGGTATTTGCATTCAACTTGAAAATGCATGATTTGGCATTTGTAATGCCTAGTTAAATGGTTTGGCATAGGTAAGGTTATGAAATGAAATGAAATAGCATGTTTGAACATGGATTTGTGAAGTTGGTATTTGAGCGGTTAGTAGGTTGAATGGATGGTATATAATTTAAAGTATTGAATTGGTATGTTTTGTGATAGATTGGATCTATATTGTATTGGTTTGATTGAGATGAGTAATTGACTTGTTGTGGTATGAAAAAAGATTATGTGTTCAGGTATGTTTTTAGGTGATTATGTTGAATGGTTGATTTGGGGGCCAAATGTTGATTAACATGCTAGGTTACAGCTTTGGAAAGCAGGGACATAATGGTCTGTTTCTGGTATCATGATACCATATCCTTGATGTCGTGATATCCACCCTATTTTATTTTGTAAACTTTACAATTTGGTCCTTAGGTTGGGAAGTCTGACTACTATCTTCAAGATTGCGATACCAAGCCCTGGATATCACGGTACTCATATGACATATTTGATGTTTGGTTATTGTCTTTGAGATTACAATACTAAGCCTTGGATATCACGGTACCCTCTTCTCATGTTTTGAAAATTTTCAATTTAATCCTAATTTGACCTCGGGATGGTATTGAGCTTTCGTAAGCTCGATTAAGGCCCGTAATGATTGTTTAATATATTTTGAAATTGATTAACAGTTGATCACACGTATAAATGCTTGTATGTTGTTTAATTGATTGTCATTACTCCGGCAACAAATGTGGCATCCTGTAGCTTGAACCCGACGATAAGGTCGGATGAAAGGTGTTACATACTAAATCCTCCTCAAGAAGAGTAATATCTTCAACACTCATCCCTCTTTTCCACTACCTTCTCCCCCACCGACCACACTTATTATCTTTCTGGCATACTCGAGATGGAGCACTCTGAAAAAGTCGAGACATTGAGTCAAAGTAAATATGATTGTGGCTTAGATGTACAATGAAGACATATCCTAAGTGACATCAACTTTAAATATATAAATATTAATTTTGTTTATTTGGAAATTAGGTTTCCATAAGCGGATGTAAAAAAAGAATTCAAAAGTAAGTTCTTTTCAATATTTTAAGTTTAAATTACATTAATGCCATTTTAATCCTCTTAAACTTATTCTATTTATTACTCCTAATTATTAACGATATATTAGTATTATGATTTTTAGGCTTATACAAAAATACATAATTAATCATCTTTCATAAAGGCCACCTTTTTATGTTGTCTTTCAAATAGGATAAAAAAACGTGCTTTGAATAATATTGTGCCTAATTAATTAAATGCTTAATTATTACTTCAACATAATATCAATTACTTCATCTTTTAATATATATCATTCACATCATAATAAATAAAGCCACATTGAAATTAATATTGGAAATAAAATGCATGTTTTGATATTTACCCACATATACCACCTTGGAATTAATTTTATCCTTCATACCTCTACTATTATTTTTTTTAAAATGCCATTGGTTGGGAGCTTTTCTTTTAGTATGGATATACAAACATTACCTATACATATCTCAAATTTAGATAAAGAATTTCAAATATATATATGCGTTCATTTGCATAATCCCAAAAGAAATTTGACCCTCATACGATCAAGACATGCCATGAGACTAGTATTTTGAGACACTTAAACTCTATGAAGAGTTAATATTAAGATAATATTGAGAAAGTATTCCTGACACATTAGAATGATCTCAAGATTATCCTTGATAAGGTAAGTTTAAAAATGTGATAAAAGATAAACAAGTAACAAAGACATGTATGTATTGGCGGAGCCATGATGTTAATTTTGAGGGGGCCAAGCTAAAATTAGACGTGTTATGTAACCATCGATTTAAACATATAAACAATTGATTCAAAATAAGGAGAAAGGTTACTTATAAACATATAAACAATCGATTTAAACATACAAGGGAGAAATTGCAAAAATCTTAAACCTTGGGGACCTATTTATATTTTTGGGAGTGCCATAGTATATCTACAAAGAACTAAATTGCAAAAATTTTAAACCTTGGAGGGCCATGCCCCCTAGCCTCAGGCTCTACCATTGCATGTATGAAAACAAAACCCAACACTTATGAGATAAAAGACCATATTTATCACTAAAAAAAAAAAAAAAACAAAAAAGAATGGTTAACTAAACAATTAACCATCACATTAGATGAAAACATTTAAATTTCACTTATCAAGCCTCTATTTATTTCAGTTACATTATGTAAAAAATATGGTTCCTAAGGTTTATCTTATAAAATATTTTATGGTTGTAAAATATCTTATGAATTATGTTTGTCATGTTTATTATCTTATCCACCATATAAAAAGAAGATTTAAATGTTAAAAGGTTGTAAGATTTTAGCTAATATTATGGAACAAATCAAGTCTAAAATCAAGTGACATCTGTTTAAGGTAATTAAGTTTTGTCGATTGAGTCTTAGCTCAATTAGCATGATTATTGTAACACCCCAAAATAGGGCCTAAGAGTTTTAGGTTTTTTTTTTTACGAATTTTAGCCTTAGAGTGTTCAGAATTTTGTGACATGGTTTATTGGTAATGCTTTTTACAATGGTTTTTAGAAAATTAAATCAATTTCTGAAAATAAGTTTTAAATACCTTTAATTTTGAAAAAAGGACTAATTTGTAACAGAGTCAAAATTGAGAGCTTTTAAAAGAAAATTATACCAAATTTTAAAATTGAACCTAATAAACCCTCATTCCTAGTTTATTTTCACGTTATTTTCTTCTTCATTGTGTATGTTGCCATCCCTTTGCTCTCCCAAATCCCTTATCCGATTTTCTTTGTTAAATATTCAATCTTTTGAATCCTATCATTCCCCAATTCAATTACCTTCCTAAATCTTTAAGAAAACACTCAAAAGCTCCATAGATTTTATCATCATCTTTGTGTTTGGATTTTCTAGGTTTTCAAAAAAAGTTCATTTTTCTTCCAACTAAGGTAACTATTCATATTTCTATTAATTTTAAATGTTATTCAGTCTTTAAAACCAAGTTTTTAGCCATTAAATTGCATGTTTTGAATAAAAGTCGAAAATTGGGTCATTAATGTTGGATTTTAGAATTTTAAGTAAAAACATAGTTTTAAAGTGCTTTTCAATTAATTTTGACATGATTAAGAGATTTCTGAATTTAATTTGAAGTTTCGTTAAAGAATTCTTGAGTTTTAATGAATTTTTAGAAAATAGCTATAAAATATTTCGAAAAAGTCGATACCATGAATTAAATAGTTTTGTGTAGTTTAAAGGTTGGGAATTAGTCATTGATGAATAATTAGATGAATGAAACTCGTTTTAGCCGAAAAGATTAAGTGTAAATCAATATATTTGGATTTCAAGTTGGTCATGTTAAAGGTTTCAGCTACATGAGAACATGGCTTAGGCTTATGCTTTTGATTGCTTATGGTGAGTCATTAGCTGATTTAAGAATGTATTGTTGTGTAAATTATAGTGTTGAAGTTTTAAATTCGTTAGGACCCTCCACGAGTAGAGATAAAGGTAAGGAAAAGCTAGTTTGAGCTTTCGGCTTTTTGGTGAAAGCATATTGGTGAGTGTTTGGAATAATTGCTTGTGCACATGATTCAATGCGTTATTTGAGAATTTAGTAGTAGCCTAAACCCCTACTTTAAATTCTGAGTGTAAGATTTCTCATACCTATGTTATCTTGTGAACTATGTGCTTATGTGTTTGTGAATATGTGAATTGAGATGAGATGCTATAACATATGATATGTGGTTATGATAATTGTTGTGAGAGTGCAAAAGTGTATATGTTATGTATATGTTAAATGTTAAGGACGATGTTTTGTTAAAGATGCAAATATATAGTAATAGTGCATGGATAATCGGTAAGTGATATGTGTTTGATTTCAGATATTTTGGCTTTGTGATCTTCAAACTGTTGGATATAGTTGGTATGCTATAGGATTGTGAGTACACACCTATATGTACAATGATTTTGGGCTTTGAGGCCTTGGGACATGTTGGAGGGATAAGGGAATATGAGCTAAGCTCCATTCAACGGGACTTGTGAGGGGAAATAAGTAGAGTGTTAGCTTTATGCTTCACTTTTGGGACATGTTTGACTCTATGAGTCTATGTGGTGTGTTGGAGATCCGTGTATTCGATAAGTGATGATAGAGCTCACTTTTATGTTTCATAGCTCAAGTGCCAAATTACCTTAAATTATGAATATGTGTGTATTGTGATATCTGTTTATATAACATGTAACCATTATGCAATTTATCTATTATAACATGTTTTTGAGTATTACGACATATGCTTGAATGTTATGTGATTATATGAGTATTGCGATATATGCTTGAATGTTATGTAATCATATAAGTATTACGATATGTGCTTGAACGTTATGTAATTATATGAGTATTATGATATATGCCAAAATGTTATGTGATTATATGTGTAATGTGATATATGCTTAAAAGTGAATATGTTTACCATGTAAAAGAACTAGTAATAATGCACGAGTAAGTATAATATGACTCTAGAGTTGGAACTGTTGATGTTATGCTATATGATTGTTTCGTTGATGCTTGATGAATTGTTTGCATTGTGGTTATTCTGAGCATTCACTAAGTTTGTTAAGCTCACTCACTCCTTTTTTAAAACCATTGTAGAGTAGTTAAATGTCGGTATGAGCGGTGTGGTTTCCAAAGGGTGATCCAAGCATGTTCATTTCCGTGATTTCGTAGGTGTTATTGTTATTTATTTATGTTTTGGGAATAAGGCAATGTGGTGGACTTTTATTGGTATACACCATGATGTTTTGGATGCTTCCGTAAATTATTTATTCTTTAGTTTATGAGATTCGTTTCGTATTACGTTTATTATTGCTCGGACTTACTTTCGATGTTTGAGACTATTACTACAGCCGGTTTGATGTTTATTTAATGATGATATATTAGCATGATGGATTGGTGCATGTTGGAATGATTTATATGCTCAAGTATGTTGTATTTTTCTGGTTTGAAGTAGAGGTATCGATATTCATATTGTAAAAATGATACCTCTGTGATTTGAAATGTGCAGGAAGTTAGAATCGTAATTTGGTATTGATACCCTATCACGAGTATCGATACTCAAGGTAGAAATATTGATATTTTGGCAGAGGTACCGATAATTTTCGAGGTTTGGGTTTTTAAGCGAGAAATAGTAAGCATTTTTGGTATTGAATTTCCAAGCGATATCGATACCACTAGAGAGAATTATCGATACCTTTGTTATAGTATCGATACCTACGTGATTGTCTTGGAAATTTTGCTAAGTGATCCTAATGCATGTTCAATTATTACTATAAGTTTATTTAAAGTATGTTTGACATGTTTTAATGATGGTTGATATATGTTTGACTAAAAATTTATAAGATCACTGATAAAGAGGATGGTTTCTTAATAATGTGACAATTTACTGTGAGTATGACATGAGATGGTGGTGTGGCATCCTAATATTCAGGCTTGGCGACCAGACTAGGTATAGGGTGTTACAATTATTGTTGTCAATGCAAGATGACGTGGGTTCAAGTGTGCTATAGCACATTATCGTCCTATTTATGGGTTGGGAGGGGCTAGGTAGTTCTAGGTATTATGTCAAAAAGAGCATATATGATCAGAACATATAATGAGATTGTAAAAAAAAGAAAATTTTAATTAAGTTATTTACTTTAATAGAAAATTAAATTCTATTAGTTTATTTAATTACTTGCTAAATGTGCCGATTAAAAGTTGGTTTTATAAAAATCGAACCTACCTCTACTTATTAGGGTTACACATTAAAAACTAATAAAAAACTTATAACCTCCACCACCAAGTGTTTGTGTAACAAAAAAGAATTTACATATTTTTCAAACCCAATGACCGAATCCAATTCCACATTAGGTAATTTCATATATTTGTGAAAATCATATTATTATAAAGATTTTATATTTATTGTTTATGCAATAATAAATTTTGGTTTATATAAAATCAATATCTTAAATATTTTTACAAAAGCAACTTATGTTTTATTATGGTTTTCTATAAAATTTTTAAAATCGAATCGGTTAGGCCATCAATTTTTAATTTAATTGATTCAATCATTGATTCAATCGATTCATAAAATAAAAAAATTTAAAAAAAAATAAAAAAAATAGGTGTCCCTTTTCTCATTGTTTTCTACTTCCTATTTGTTTTAATCTAATAATAAGTGTAGTCTCCTTATCTTTTTTATTGTCTATCTTCTCCCTACCTTCTTGTCTATTTGACCATAGGTTGTTTTTTTTTTCTATTCTTTTATTTGTTTCTTCTTCTTCTCATGTTCCTTGGCTATTGGTTTTTTTTCATTTTCTTCTTCTGTTGTTTGTTTTGCCTACTAAGTACTATAATTAGTAAATTAAACTTAAAGGTATTTTCTTCTTTTTTCTTAAATATTCAGTGCCTCTTCTCTACTGATTTTAAGTTATTTTCTTCAT
The DNA here is from genome assembly GCA_020496765.1 of Gossypium stocksii. Classification (NCBI taxonomy): domain Eukaryota; kingdom Viridiplantae; phylum Streptophyta; class Magnoliopsida; order Malvales; family Malvaceae; genus Gossypium; species Gossypium stocksii. The sequence goes on along the minus strand of CM035632.1, from coordinate 77,367,687 downwards.
ATCTCTCTCTTCTCATGCAACAGAGGGTTTAAAATTTGTGATTTTCAGGGCTTGAAGAAGAAGATCCAAATTTTGTTGGAAGGATGTACACAAAATTATAACATAATTGGTTCTTAACTCAGTTTGAAATGGTTTATTAGATTTTTAGTTTTATAACGGTGATCGGACCATTAGAGTGGGATTCTGAAACCACATTTCTAAAATTTCTTCGCTTCCTACAATTCTATAAGAAAAGATATCGTGAATCTCTAGTGAGTTTTCACAAAAATATGCTTTGTACTTGCCATAATGATGAATTTTGCGTCAAAAACTTTTAAAGACTTAGATCATGATACCATTGAAGGAAGATTGTTAAAGAAAATATGATTAAATTATTGCTGTTAAAAAAAAAGTAGTGCCTCTTCTTGTATATTCCTCTATTTTTGGTTTATATACGTATGTTCTATTTATTAATATTCATTCTCCACCATTGAAGTATTAGTGGCGATAGAGTAATCCAATAACTTAGTCAGCACAAGCAATTAGGGGTGTGCAAATTTCGGGTAAAGTTGATTAACCGACCAAATTTTGTTAATCTGTCGGTTAACCAAATTAATTCGGTCGGGAGTCGGTTAATAATTTTTTAAAAGTTCTGTTAACGGTTAATTCGGTTCGAAATCGGTCGGTTAACTGAATTAACTGAATTTAATAAATAATATTATAAATATAAGTATTCGGTCGGTTCAGTTAATTTTTTAGAAATATAAATTAATCGGGCGATTGAGTTGGTTAATTTTTTATATGTTTTATACTTATTTTAACAATATATATATATATATATATATATATATATATATTGGTTAATTCAGTTAACCGACCAAATTAACTGAAAAAGTTCGGTTTGATTAATTTTTTTTGAAAAAAAATTTAGTTTGGTTAATAATTAAGGATTTAAAAGGGTCAATTAATTTGGTTAATGATAGTTCAAGTCGATTAACTGGTCAATTAACCGAGTTCACCCCTACAAGCAACAAGACTAAGCGGATTGGGTCTCAGGGCCGGAGCCTTAGCATAGCTTAGATTAGTATCTATTCTAATTCTAAGCCCAAACAAAACCTAACGCCTTGAAGGCCCCATCCTCCGAAATCCTCCTAATAAATTAAATCCCAGCCCACCATGCCACCCTCTCCTTCCATCCGATTCCAACTTTCCATTTTCATTTTCCTCTTTCAATTCTCTGGGCACCCCTCTCAGATCTTCCAATCTCTCACCATGTACTCTACAAATCTCTACCTTCCTCTCTCTATGTATCTGTAATCCAACTGTGTTTTACGTTTATTTGTGCTGATCGATCTTTAACTATTTGATCCTTGATCTAGATCTGGATTTATGTTTCCCTGTGGATCTTGATTTCTATGAAATATAGCATATTACTAGCATTAAAATTCATATTGAATCTATTATTTTTTTCTACAATATCTGCTTGTTTTGTTTGATCAGGGTTATATTTCTATCATTTGATATGATATGATGTTCTAGCTGTTTCCGATCCTGTGTATAAATTGTTCTTATCTCTGAAAACGGATGGTTTTTATTATATGTTACCATTTATATGTCAAATTGGTTTTGTTCCTTTTTTTTCATTTTATTAATCGGGCGAATAAGCTGGGATGGACCCTTTTTGTGTGTGTGTGTGTTTTTTTTCTCGGCCAGAATAAAAGGATGGGGCTTTCTTTCGCTAAGTTGTTCAGTCGCCTGTTTGCCAAGAAGGAAATGCGTATTCTGATGGTGGGTCTTGATGCTGCTGGTAAGACTACCATATTATACAAGTTGAAGCTCGGAGAGATTGTCACCACGATTCCCACTATTGGTATGCTCTTATTATTAATTTTTCTGCAAGTATTTTTTTTATCTGTTTATAGATTTTGATGCTTATTGCTACCTTTCCCAGGGTTTAATGTGGAAACTGTGGAATATAAGAACATTAGCTTCACCGTTTGGGATGTTGGAGGTCAGGACAAGGTAATATTACAGGAACTCGAAAAATGTTGCAGAACAAACCATAATTAGTCATCATTTTACCATTATATTGTTTCCCTGGGTCTTATTGCTTGATGGAACATGATAATTTACCCTGTGTAAACTGTACAATACATTGATGTTTCAACTAATGGATATGCTTATGGACGATCTTATGCTGATGGCATCAGCATATAAGATAATCATAATCTACATCTACTAATGCCACCTCGTCTTTCTAGTTTATCCTTTGGTGGTATGAGGAGAGGCTATCCATGTTGTGCCTGTAGCATTATTTGGCATCTTGCCTTTATTGTATTTTCTTGCAATCCATTGTGCTTATGGATGGTCCTGTGCTGATTAGATTGTCATTCGTCAGCACATAACATATTCATAAGCTACATTTATTGCTGCTACCTTGTTCTTCTGTTTTCCTTCCTGAATGAGGAAGGCTCCAATATATAGTGCAACCAACATTATTTCTTCTTTATAATTAAATACTGGTGATTTTGTCTGCAAATTGTTGCTTGCCTTTTGTGGTACTTGCATTTGCCTGTTTCTTAAAATTTAGGAGTGAAATATCTCGAGTCTGATAGCATGTCTTGTTCTAATGGCTTTATGGGAACTTTCAGATTCGACCTTTGTGGAGGCACTACTTCCAAAATACTCAGGGGCTAATCTTTGTTGTGGATAGCAATGATCGTGACCGTGTTGTTGAGGCCAGGGATGAGCTTCACCGTATGCTAAATGAGGTGCCAGTTTGCTTCTTTGCACTTTGTTGGTTTGGTTTCTCTGTTGACTTGAAATTTTCAATAATGAGGTCTACATGTAGCTGTTATGCATGTGTAATTACTATTTTCAATTATTTTGTTGCTTATAATATGTGTAGGATGAGCTGAGGGATGCTGTGCTGCTTGTATTTGCAAACAAGCAAGATTTACCAAATGCTATGAATGCTGCTGAGATCACTGATAAACTTGGTCTTCATTCCCTCCGTCAGCGCCACTGGTATAACCTTTTCCCTGTTTGTTTATTACTAGATTGGTCTGCCAGTTGTCTGTTTTGTTTTAAAATCTCTCTTGTGAGTCACAGGTATATTCAGAGTACATGCGCTACCTCTGGTGAAGGGTTGTATGAGGGTCTGGACTGGCTCTCCAACAACATAGCTAACAAGGTAGGTTCAGACTGATACGTGTGTCCTTTATTGATATTGTTCTGTTCTAATTCTCGCTTCGATTCATTGTATTTTTCCTAGGCTTGAGGTGGTTGGTAGAAGGTCGGTGACATTTACATTTGGGGTAGCAATCTTTTTGGAATTCGGATATGTATATTTCTATTATGATATGTTGCGTTATTGGGGTTTCGTTTTTTTGTTTTTTTGTTTTTGCTCGACTACTTTTAAATGAAATGGATGAGCTTGTGTTTAGATATGTGGGCATTTGGACCGCCTGCATGCTTTGTAGATGGAATTCATTGTTCAGGTTTAATTAACGAGTTCGTTGTTGACATTTCGTAGTAACATGTTACATTTTATGAGTTTTACTTGTTCCATTATCAATACTATGTTGATTCTTGTTTGTCCAAGAAAAGTTTTAAGCAAGTTGAGCTGAGGTGGGAAGATTGAGGCCTTTTCATTTTATTTTGCATAAGGTTTTAACTGTTAAAAAAGTCTCCTTCACCTCTTAGGAACTTGGCCATTTCACATGTTTATACCTTACATTAAAGTGGTTTTGTTTTGGACAATGTGACTGGTTTGTTTGCTGTAAGGTTAAGCCACAAAGCACCTAACCATTGAGGACAAGAGGAGAGCCAGTGACAATTTGACTGCTTTCCTTCATTCAACAGATCGACTTAAAATGTTTCTCATTACCACTATTATCCAAGCAATTCTGAGTTTCAAGAATCGCTTCTGTATAATTATGATAGTAATAATAAGTCGGGGTGGAACGAAATCAACGCAAATGATCCAACAAGCACACAGTTTGCATTTACATGTTTTATACAAAATGCATTTATTAGTTAAAGGATTTGCTTCAATTATCCAAGTTTTTTAAAATAAAAGTATACTACTTGATTCGTCATTCGATTTTTACAATCACCCAAATAAAAATATTTGTAATTTAATCATTTTTGTTACAATAATTAAATATTTTAATATTTTAACCCACTAATGGAGTCTAATGTGGCATTCCACATTATTTTTTACCAGCTGTTGTTAATCATCATCTTCTTCCTCTGCTCTCTGCTTCCGGCACACTTTCTTTACCCATCACTGCACCATCAAGGGGTAGCTTGGTATTAAGTAGTGGCTCCTGCGTAACTACGTTCTGAGACGGTGCAGTGCATTGCATGAATGACAGACTGAGACCAAGTAGTTTTGGTTTATCTAAAAATTCTAATGGATGAGTGGGTGGATTATGCATCGCAACTGCCCATGTTTGTATGTATGTACGAGGATTACCGTCATTCTGGGCCATTGGTAAAGAAAAATTGAATCCCTTATTTTATGTTGCATTTTTGTCGATGCATATGAATTGTTAGAAATGGCGGTTCGGCTAAAATTTTTAGAATGGGCGGTGATTTTATTCTCCTGCAAACAGAAATAGTTTTTCTTTTGAGTGATGGACTTACGAGTTTGGGCTTTTACGAATTAGGATCAAGTCGGCGTAAAAAAATGTTTATGCAAGGCTGAACACAATATAAAAACAGACCTAATAATTTAGCCCACATCAAATTTCGAGTCCAAATATTCTCATATTTCGATCAACTTTGGGTAATCCAATAGTCCAATCCTTCAATATGTCTATTGAAGCCAGTGTCTTTTGCGTGGTTCAAATAGGGAATACTTCTCTGACTTGAATTAACTCTTTGAGGAATAATACATGCACGGAATGAGTGAAATTAGTCGATTTTAAGTTTGGGAGTTCAAGTTATGACCGTTTTAGTAAAGATTACGCGAGCAGAATTTCTAAACGGGATTATGATGGAAATTATGAGTTTTAAGCTTTTAATTCGAGTTTAAATCATATTGGGTTTAGATTTTAAGCTTAATTTTTTATTATATATGAGCCCAATATTATATTTATCAGCTCCTATTATTTTATTTTTTATTTTGAGTTTTTATAATTATTAAGTATTTTAAGTTATTTAGGAGTTTTAAGTTAAGAAAATTTAGTTTAAATATTTAAGTTAATTAAAGCTCTAGTATACTTAAGAGTTTTATTTAGATTTATTTAGTTAGCCTATATAAAGACCTTTGCATTATACACAATTAAATCAAAATTCATCATTTTAACAACTTTTTTGAGTTAATAAATTCTCTTTGAGTTTTTCTTTTCAAGAATTTTTCCTAAGTTTTCTTTTAGACGAGTTTTAACAATCTTTTTAGATTGTGGGGATAATCTTCAATCTTTTTACTACTAAGCTTTCTTTTTTGGAAAGGAAATTAGAGTCGTTTGAAAGGGGTTGAATAATGATGAATTTTTATTTAATTGTGCACAATGCAAAGGTTTTTATAGAGTCTAACTAAATAAATCTAAATAAAATTATTAAGTATACTAAAACTTTAATTATCCTAAACAGGGAGTAGTTTTAAATTAAAATTTCTTATTGACATGAAACTCGTAAATAACTTAAAATACTTAATAATTACAAAAAATTTGAAATAAAATAATAAAATAATAAGAGCTGATAAATACAATATTATGCTTATATCTAGAAAAAAAATTAAGCCTAAAACCTGAACTCAATATGATTTAAACTCGAATTAAGAACTTGAAACTTGTAATTTCTATAATAATCTCATCCAAAAATTCTACTCACGTAGTCTTTATTAAAACGGTCATAACTTAAGCTCTCGAACTCAAAATCGAAGGATTCAAAGTACGTTTTGAAGCTAAGAGATAGATTTCTAGCCACTATTCAGACATCTAAGCCCATAAATTCTTGGATCTCATTCAACAATTGGTCACAAGTTAACTAATTTTTTTAGTTTGAAAATTGGTAATTTAGTTGAATTGACTTTAATAAATTTCATACATTTCGTGCATGTACCATTCTTCCTTTCCTCGAAAAGATTCATCCTTACATATTATTTTTGATTGAATCTTGGTTTGATTTGTTTGGCCTTTGACTTTAATATTGGGCTTTGAGGTAATGTAAATCTATTTGGACCTTGAGGATTGCATCACACTCTCTCCACCGTTTTCAAATTCATGATTAGTTCACTTCAAAAACCGCTAAAAATCCATGAAAACAAAACCAAACTTTTGAACTACTCAAACTGTAATCTTTTTTTTCAATTGTCAGATCATTTGTGATTTTCGGTATTTATTTTCTTTATCTGAAATCTCTGGATTCTCTCATTATTTTAAGCTCATATATAATTAAAACTAATGACATGTTTTCCAAGGAGAATCCCTTGAATTGTTTGAAGATTTTTCCACAATGATTTAAACTACAACTCTTAAAATCATTTAATCACATGTCTTTGTTTTTGACCATTTGATTATTTTCACCATTTGGGCTTTGGGCATCATCATTTTTTACTGTTTAATGTATCAACTATTTGATTATGTTTGGTTACTATGACTGCTATCAAAGCAAAGATTTCAACTTAGAGGTGAATAAGAGGGGAACAAACAGTGGCCTTGAGCACTCTAAAATAGGATATTATAATTCTAGTTATTTTTAAATGATTAAATTATAAATTAGTATTAAAAAAAAAGTCACGCTTTGACCTCTAAAAAAGAAAAAAAATACTATTTAATTTTTTTTTAATTTATAATTCAAATTTGGAATAAACCCCTGTTTCAGCTATCTGTTATGCTTTGAAACTCTTCAAAAAGTCTCCTTTTTAATTTTTGTTCTCTTGTGATGAAAGCTGCCATTTTTTTTTTTTATTTTTTATTTTTGGATTTGCAATAGGGATGGAAGGCCATGGAGCGAATGAGCGAATTTGTGACTTTGTTCGTTTGTCCCACTTCATTGAAATCATTTGTAATATTTATATATACTTGTTTAAAGCTTTTAATTATTAATTAATAATGATTTTTCTTTAGTTATAATCTCATTATTTTACTTTATCAATTGAGTTAAAACTCATTATTAAAGTTGTTGGGTGCTTAGAGAGATGTATAGACAGAATTGTTTTGTTATGAAATACTGGAATGCTAATTTTGATGAGGAATGTGCTCAAAATTTTGTTACGAATTTTTTTTTTTTGAATTTTTATTGAATATATTCTTTAATTTTTTTATTTCTTATAAATTATATTTTAAATATTTTTATAATATAAATTTTTGAATTTTTAAAAGATTAGTTAATTACTGACGTGATATACATGTAAACTGTCACATCATCTAGACATTCATCTGTTTAATTCTGATCAGTTTGATAAAAAATAAAATTTTAAGGGCTAAATTAAGAAAAGAAAAATTGAAATTATTATTTTTTTAATAGTTTGAGGAGGGTTGAAAATGTCACTATGCTTCTGAAACCTAATTGATATATAGATTGGTCGATGGGTTGTGCGTGTGGTGCAACGCAGGTGCCCATTGAATATTTTTGCATGAGTATTACTATCATTCTGATGAGCTGAAGTCGAATGTACTTTGGTAAAGAAAAAAAAGGTTGTCACTAATCTTAAATCTTTTTAGGTTAATACCTCCTTAGTTATTATATTTTCACAAAATATGATGTTTAATCTCTATTCTTAAAATGTTGAAAATTATTATTTTTTTAGTATTTTCCGTCAAAAATTTTCATTATATTATGCTCTTAGTGTTGTTTTTCCCAGAAGATGCAGACCTCCTCACTTGTACGTGACAGGCCCATCAAACAAGGGCTGATTTTATTTACTTTATTATTCAACTTCTGGGAAAAAGGTTGGTGCATCGGAGGTTCAATAACAAATTTAAAAGAAAAAACTATATTATATCCCATAAATAGTATACCAATATCCATTTTTATGTAAAAAAAAAAAAAAAAAACCAATCAAACCAGACACAAGGACAACATATAACAGTCCTTATGTTCCTGATGATAAAACATCTGTCCATTTTAAAAATGGAAGGACAGATCAAATACATACTACAAACAAGAAAAAAATTGAACACATTTACATTCATTCCTACACTGCTTTAGCTTAGGTGGGTTGTATTGTACTGCTAATCTGTATCGTCACCAAATTAAGCAGCGGAAGGGGCGTTAATACGGTGAACAAAGCCGCCGGCCTTTGACAAAGCTGCCAAAAGCAGTTGCAGGCCGCTTTGCTTATCCTCATCAGCTTCTGCTGCTTGGCCAGAAGCCACGACATTGTTGTAGTCAAGCGACTCATCATCGTAAATCTCCCACCATTTAGCCACCAGCGTCTTAATGTCTTCCCTGTCCATGTTGTCTTCTTTGCCGGTATACCTCCAGGGCTTGGAGCCAGCAGCACAGTAGTGAACCACCTTGGCCTTGTCTAGCTCAATGTTCTCAGGGTGGCGCCATAGCATGGCCATCACCAGGTTGTAAATGGGAGGGATGGGCCTGTAAATGTCCCTAAAGTACATGTTCAGATAATCCTGCTCCGCAAATGGGGTAGGAGGGGTGACTTTGAGGGTAGTCAAGAGGTCCTCATATGTAGAAAGGCTAGGTTCATAAACAAACATTCCAGCGTTGAAGTAAAGAGGAGGTTTAGGACCAAGCTGTGAAGGCCATTGGACCTTATCAGGGCACTGCTGGCAGTAGCCGATCTTGTACTGAGGGGTGTGGCTCCATGTTTTCTCACAGAAGCAGTCCATCACAGCATAAAAGTAACCATCTTCCATGTCAAACAAGTGGTCTATGTTATCGAATACTTGGATGTCTCCGTCCAAGTATATCATCTTGGAATACTCCACAAACTGCAGATTTTTTTTTTTGAATATAAAAAAGTAAGAAAATGATTCATTTTCAAACATCTAAAAAAAAAAAAAGAAGAAGATATGAAAATATACCTCCCAGATACGCAGCTTGGAATAGTTGATGACATAGTAGGCCATGGCAAACTGGGTCTGGTTCTCAGGTGGGTACACAGGCTCGATCTCCCGGATTATGCAGCCCTGATCCACCAGAATCTTCCTGTGGTCTTCTGGGACGTCGGGCAAAAGCGCCACCACAAGTGGGTACTTGCTGTTCACCTTCCTCAGTCCCTTGGCTAAACCCACCACGCCCTTGACGTAGTCTCCGTTCCCAGCCAAGAACGTAACATAAGCCCTCTTAGGAGCCTTGGCAGTGACAGTGGCAGCTTTGGTAGTGGTGATGTTAGGGGCCATGATGGTAAAAGGGTGTGTTTGGTTTGAAGGAAAATGAGGCTGGGATTTTTAGTTTTGAGGGGAAATTGGTGTTTTAGTTTGGTAATTGGTATTATGCAAGTAGAAGTTGAGTTGGTGAAGGCTGTGGGGAGGTGGGGGGGTTTATATAGGAATCTAAACAACGCGTTGGCCAACCCAAAAAAAGTAGAGCGATAATATATATTTTCTTTTGAAAGCGATAATATTTCTTTTCTTTTCTTTTTTTTTAATAATTAATATTGATAGGGTATATAAATTTCAATTATGAGTAATCTAAATTTTATTATACTTTTAATATATACATATTGACTCGCGATTCTTTAACAACCCTGCATCGAATCTAAATTTTATTTAAATTCCTTTACAATTAAAAATTATATAATTCATTCACAAAAATATGCCCTCATCCAAATATTAATTCTTATCATAAAAGTTAATCACTCTGTTCAAGTATGTCTCACTTTGCAGGTCCATACGTGATGGGAGACTATTCACTAATTATTACTTTTACATACACGTGTGTATATGCGACTGCACACACGTTAATGATAAGTTGTAGGAGGGTTAATTTGACTATTATTTGTAATTTTGTATTATATTAATAAATGGGTAAATTATACCAACAGTCATATAATTTTGAGGTAACTGACAAAACAGTCATTTAGGTTTCATTTCAGTCACTCAACTTTCGAAAAGTTACAAAACAGTCACTAACGTTATAAAAAGTGACAAAATCATCACTGATTAACAGTTTCCGTTAAGGTTTTAACGGGATGCTGACGTGGCAAGTTAACCAGCTGATGTGGCAAGTTAATTTGCCACGTTGGTGATGACTGTTGGTGTAAAGGTTCCTACTTCCTTCCTTCCATCTCAAGGACCAAACTGCAATTTTCCCTCATCTCCTCTCACCATCTTTTTCAGTCGGGAACTTCCACAAAACGTCGCCCTCAAAAGATATCTTAATGCCTCCGAACTCCAGCAGCACCACTATATACTCTCCTAAAAAACCAAACAGCTCTTCCACCTCTCTTCATCTTCAACCTTTTTAATTTCTATGGCTGCTCCTTTTCATCGTCTCACTTCAAGTAACCATTCTCTTTATGGCTCGCACAATCCTTTTCTAAAATCGTCAAACCCATTTCCCAAACCCAGTATCCGAACCGTCGAACCCATTTGCTACATCAATTGCATCATCCACTGCAATTCCAATGTCTGCCTTCTTAAGCGCAGGTACATTATTCACACCATCTCCAGTCATGCCACAAATATGAGTCATTTACTGTAACCTCATTACAATCTCATATTTGTGCTTATGGGAACTATCGAGCCTGTGACCAGTTTCTTTGCCAATGGCTAGTTCATCACCAGTGATAACCTTGATATCGACACCAAGATTTAGAGCCAGATGAAGTGTCTTTGCACTAAAAGCCTTGAAGGATCGAACAAAGGGAGTATACCCACAAACTCCCATGCTTCTACTTGAGCAACCTTGTGCTTTTCTTGCACAGTTTGTCTAACCACATCAAGAGAGCCAAGTCCTTAATCTGCTCTGGCCTCTTTGGGATCACCTAGCATTCAAACAACACAGGCAACAATAACATCTTGATTCCCAACCCAACTAAGCATATACAAAAGTTTCCCAACCCAACCCAACTGTTTTGGGGAAAATATTTTCTCAGATTCTGTTTTTTTTTTAATAGAGCTTTGCAGAACTGTTAATTTTTTTATATTTGTTGATTTCTTGGCTAATATTCTTAGTGTTCTTCGTCCAAAGTAGATAATTGGGTGATTAATTTCGCTTCTAAATTGGGTCTATGTCTTCTTCTTTTTCTTCTTCTTCTTTTTCTTATTCTTCTTCTTCTTCTTCTTTTTCTACTCCCCTTCTTCATCTTCTTTTTCTTTTTCTTTTTCTCTAACCCTAAAATGGTGCTGGCAGGGCTGTTAAAGTGAGAGTAACCGCTAGTTGGATGGTTTTTTGACACCAATGGCGCCTTCACCTGCCATGTCACTTTGCCGTGACGTTTGTGACGGAAAACGACAAAAAGGACTATTTTGTAACTTTTCGAAAGTTGAGTGACTAAAATGAAACCTAGGTGACTGTTTTGTCAGCCACCCCAAAGTTGGGTGACTGTTGGTGTAATTTACCCTTAATAAATATGTAAAACCCAAATTTTGCTCGGGCCCAAGTAAATTAAAACAAAAAATAATAGTCCAATGTTTTTACAAAACCCATTAACGGGCCCAAAATCCAAACTAAAAACTAGCCCAGTTACAAGCCTAAGCCCAAATTCCTAATGGCCCAATAGAGGCCCAGAACTTAAACTAATTTAGGAGCCCTAGGGTTACTGAAAATAGCAGCGCCGAGCCTCCTATTTGCAGCCACCCATGTGCTTCCATGACGCGCTCGTCGCCCGATGATGACTCACTCACCAATGTTGCACCGAAATGGCAACCTTTTCTCTGTTGACCCTTCCTCGACCTGCAAATAGGCAAAAAACGCAAACAAACAGAGCAGAGACAGAAGCAATGCAACACGCAAACAGTACAACAGAGAACAATAGCGAATAGTGATGGAAAATAGTGTAATAGTTTGGCTATAAAGCCACGATAAAATCAATGTAATGGGGAGGAATTTTTTGAATTCACATCAGAGAATAAAAAATAAAAAATTCAGAAGGTGTTTATTTTTTCTTTGTTTCGTTCTTTTTATTTTGAAGTTTTATTTTATTTTACCTGCTTTTTTTGTTATCTTACATATACGAAAATAATAATAAAGAGAAAAGAAAGAAAGGCTTACCTGAACACCCTGTGGTCGAGTTGTCGGAGGTTTCCTCCGTCGTCGGGGTTAGACCCCAAAGGGAAAGGGGTCCCTTCACTTTCGCATTCTCTCTTGGCTGAGCTTGGCCTTCAAAGGCAGTGGAACAAGGGCTAAATAGCCCATTTTGCCTCCCGCCGGCCACTGGCCTTAGCGGTGGTGTGGCAGACCACTAAGGGAACCCACAAACGGCGTCGAAAAGGGGAAATCGAAAACCCTAGCAGAGGGGGAGGGGATCTTTTAAGTTTTTTTTAACACTGCAGCAAACTGCTTTTTTTTTGTTTTAAAAATTTGCTCTTATCGGACTTGTAAAACGGCGTTGTTCGGGGTCGTTTCAGTGGCAGCAAAACGGCGCCGTATCATGCTACCCATGCCCGACCCGACCCGATTCGGAAAGGATCCGCGCGTTTTGAAGCCCAAAGGGGCAAATTTCTATTTTAGTCTCTCTGTTTTTCTTGCGCTCTTCAATCAGGTCCTAACTGTTTGATATATTCGAGATTTGTCCGTACGATTTATTTTTTGTTACATTTGGGTCCCGCACTGAAAAGCTGCACACGGGGTTTGGGAATAATTACCCAGTTAGCCCCCGTTCATTCGTACGTGTTCAATTTTAGGCCCTGCTTCCTTTCTTTTTGTTTTCAGATGTGGCCCATAATTTTAACCCTTTTTTAATTCAATCCTTAACCTTTTAACGTCAAACTATTTTGTACATTTTACTTTTTTATATTATTCTATGTATTATTTATTTCAGATTTTTCTTTACACATTAGTTCCTTTAAATTATTTTTATATACTATATAACTTTAAATTTCTTTATATATATATATATATATATATATATTTCATTTTAAACTATTTTATATATTATCTATTTTAAATTTTACATATTATCTTTTCTAAAACTGTTTTATATGTTCTTTCTATTATTTATTTTAAACTAATTTTATTATTATTTATTTTTAGTCTTTATGTACTGTTTATTCGAAACCTTTTTATATTCTTTAAATTGTTTCATTTATCATTTTTTAAACTTTTTTTATGTTGTTTACTTTAAATTGTTATATAAGTTATTTAATTCATTTGTCTTTAATTATTAATGTTGATATTGAAATGATGTATATTGTATAATTATTGTCATAATGCGTACTATAATTCGTTTATTTGTAATTTCATATCATTGTCATTTATTTGTATAATATTGTATTCATACATTGTTGTTTCGTGCTCATTAACATGTTTTTATTTTATGTCATTGCATCGTGTATTAAACTTCAAACGTATTTATCCAATATAGATGGTTTTGTTCCAAACAAACGATAAGGCAATATTTTGTATTTGGAAACTCGAGAAAATTGTGCCCTAACTTACTGGGTTGTGATTTTTCTCGTTGGATCTAAATAACCGAATACCCTTTTAAATTGAAAATACAAGTTTTGAAATAAAAATCTAAAGACGAGCTTATTCTCGAGGATTTAAAATGTCGTGTCCTAACTTATTGGATGTGACATTTTACTACCTTGAAACGAGAATGTCTTTAACATTTGTTTCAATTTAGCCAAGTATTTTTTTGTAAAATTAACATTAATAAAAAAGGATCGTATTTTTAAAATTTGTTCAAATTTTCAACTTTCAACATTAAGACATTAATTAATTAATTAGGTACCAATTTTAGGTGTGACGAGGGTGCTAATCCTTCCTCGCACGTAACTGACTCCGAACTCAATTTCTCAAATTTCGTAGACCAAAATCGTCGTTTTAGTAAAACAAAATATTTTATTAAAACGATCAAATTTTACGAGGTGACCCGATCACACCTTACAAAAAAAAGGATTGGTGGCGACTCCCGTTTTAATTTTCGTTTTCAAAACTAAGTTGACACTCGTTTTTCAAAAGAAAATGGTTTCGACAAAATCTACCAACAAAATTTCAATACAATGATAAAATTTTAAAAATGATTATAAGAATATTTTTAATATTGCTTTTAACAATAAAACTCCTAAATAATAAATTATTATGAAATAATAATTGTAAAATTAATATTTACTAAGTAAATATCATATCCATATATATTTATAACTATCATGATGATTTTTTATTTTAATTTATTTTGTAAAATAGAGGTAGTTTTGCATTTATATAATTATTATAACAAATTAAATATAAAAAGTTGTTAGTTTTTTTATTAAGAATGTAAGGTAGATTTGAAAAATGAAGAGTGGGGACATTTATACCTTTTCTCTTTTATTGTAAAAATATGTAATTATGGTTTAAATATTATTATAATTGAATATAGTGATAAATCATGATAAAAAGAAGACATGTCTAAATCTTAAAAATAATGTTATTAAAAGGGGTAAGTAAAAGGAAAATATTTAAATAATTTCTACTTGGAAAAACAAGTAATAATAGTAGATGTCGAAGTGAAAGAAACATGAAATTCCAGATAGCAGAGAGGAAGGAAATTAGCAACAACTCCACAATGGGGTGGGGTCTTTGGTATTTATATGATGGCCACGAAATAGGTTAATAAAAGAGGTAGTGACAGATGTTAATTTACAAGTTACAAGCAACCCAAAGTCTAATCTAACCTTATGTAATCTTACCCCACCAAACAAAGTAAAACTTAGAAAAATAAAACATTATGACCAATTCAAGGAGAAACATGGGGTGGGAGTTAAAAAGAAAATTATCATACAAATTTGGTCGGTTAGTCAATTATCAACATAATAAAGAGGATTATGTGGGGTCCTAACTAACTTCACGAAATTTAAAATAAAACAAATAGATTGCCCGTTGATTCAAACGAGAAAATCCCGGTCAAGTGTCAATCACCGACTTCTATACATGGAGATGACACATGGCGTTAGACTGTCACCCCACAAGCAATAAATTTGTGGACCCTACCCTTATCTTTGCAACCCTGAATTACCGACACCCACTTGATTACGTGGCCCTTTCACAGTGGACTCCCCATTCCCCTGTTGAGCAGCAGCTGCCACGTGTGTTTGCTGGTTGGAGGTTACTTAAGTTGTTGTTAATAAGACGAAAACGAAATAAGATCCTCATTTTATGGACATGTGATTTGATGCGTTATAAAAATTCAACTTAATAGATAGAATCTAAAGGGTTTATTCCTTTTCCTAGTTTTGATTTTTGAATCATCTTTTGAAAACACCCTTTAAATTATCATTCATGTAGTATTATACTAATTAAATTATTTTGCCACTCTAATCATCAATTTAAGTAACATTCCGGCTCAAACTCAACTGAATATTCATTGCCCTCAATGTAAACAAAGCTTTTTGACTCAACGCATCCACTACAATATTAGCTTTACTCAGGAGATAATATTCTATTGCTAAGAACAAACCTAGAAGAGAAGTTAAACCTTCAAAAAGGTTCTTCGAGGCTGATCTAGTTGCTTATACTTTAAATATGGCTGAAGATATAGATGCAAATCAAGAACCATCTACTTATTCCGAGGCAATTAGCTATGAAGATTCAGGAAAGTGGATGATTGCTATGCAAGAAGAAAGTTACAGTCAGGTTCCAGGTGTAGACTTCACATATGTATTTTCTCCTGTTGTTAAGCATAGTTTGATTCAAGCCTGGCTTAGTATTGTGGCCATGTGCGATTTGGAACTTGAGCAATTAGATATGAAAACAACATTCTTGCATGGAGAACTTGAGGAAGATATTTACATGCAACAACCAAAAGGCCTTTTAGTCTTAGAAAATGAGGACTTTGTTTGCTTCTTGAAAAAGTCCCTTTATGGCCCAAAACAGTCACCTAAGTAGTGGTACAGGAGGTTTGATTCATTTATGACTACTCATGATCTCAAAAGAAGTAGTTTTTGACAATTGTGTTTATTTTAAGAAAAATTGTGATGGTTCATCTGTATATCTATCCCTTTATGTTGATGATGTGTTGATAGCAATTAGAGATAAATAAAAGATAAGAAATGTTAAAACCCAGCTTAGTAAAGAATTTGAGATGAAATATTTGGAGCAGCAAAAAAGATACCCAAGATGGAGATTCTCAGAGATAGAAAATCATGTAAATTGTACCTAAGTCAGAAAGGGTACATTGAGAAAGTTCTTTGCAGGTTCAATATGCAAAGTGTCAAGCCTGTTAGTACTCCATTAGCAAACCACTTTAGAATTTTATCGGCTTTGTTTTGCAACCAGATGATGAGATTGACTACATGTCACATGTTTCATATTCTAGTGCAATAGGATCTCTCATGTATGCTATGATTTGCTCACGTTCAGATATATCATTTACAGTTAGTGTAGTTAGTAGATACATGACGAATTTCGGTAAAGAACACTAGAAAGCAGTTCAGTGAAATTTTAGATACTTATGAGGTACTATTGATGTTTGCTCACAGTTTGGAAGAACTAGAGATGGAGTCATTGGGTATGCTGATTTTGATTTTACCGAGACCTTAATAAAAGAAGGTCACTCACAAGGTATGTCTTTACTATTGAGGGTTGTGCCATCAGCTGGAAAGCCACTTTGCAGACTACAGTTGCTTTGTCTACTACTGAAACTGAGTAAATGGCGATTATTAAGGCTTGTAAAGAAGCTATTTGGTTAAATGGACTCTTTGGTGAACTCAGTAAAAGTCTTTCAGATCAGTACAGTGTTTTGTGATAGTTAGAGTACGATCTTCCTTACGAAGAATCACATGTTTCATGAGAGAAAAAAGCATATTGATGTTCGATATCATTTTGTGCTTGATATTATTACTCGTGGTGAGATTATTGTGAGCAAAGTTAGTACTCATGATAATCCTACAAATATGATGGCTAAGTCACTTCCTATAACCAAGTTTAAGCATTGTTTGGACTTGGTTGGTGTTCATTGTTGAAGAATACCTCTTTAGGGGTTTTGTAGAAGAGGTGGAGAACTTGTTCGTCTAGAATTTGTGACAAGGTGGAGATTGTTAGAGTTTGTGTGACCTGAATCCTGTCACTTGTTGAAGAAATAAATATAGTGGCAAAATAAAGGTTTGTGGGGGTGAGAGGCCGAGGGTCGTAGGCTCGAATCTGTATAGATGTATAGACTATACGCACAAGTTGAGTTTGTATAAAACTATACTTCTACTATTTGACTTTGATTAGAACATGGTTTTTCAACCATTAAATAGATGTAGTTGAAACTCCTCTTGTATCATTCGTTTTTCAACTTTAGTGAATTTCTTTTTCTCAGCTCTTGTTTTTTTCCCCGAAAAGGTTTTCAAATAAAATTTATGTTTTTTTCTTTTCTTATTGCTTTGCAATCGTTCTACCATCATTATCGACGTTTATTATAATAGATACATTTGACACATCATTAGGCTCATTTGGATAATTAATTTCATCATTCTCATTGACATCATTATGCAAACTTTCATTTGATTGATCCAAATTTTCATTAAAAACTACTTTTTTAAAAACAAATTTATCAATAGCACATTACTGTGATTTTTTAACTCTTCAGCACGTTTTCTTTTTTTCCATTTTTCACTTCTAGATAAATGTTTTTTAGGCAATATTATATATAAAAGATAAATTAGATACTCAAGTAACAGAAGAAAATAAAACAATAGCACCTAATAGAAGAATTCCAAGTTGAATAGCTTTTACATTTGCTAATTCCAAAAGTCAAATTGAGTCACAGGAAATCTGTAAATATAATTGTAATAATCAATTACAAATAGACACTATAATTAACAATATCCAATTAGTTGTGAGGGAAATGCAACTAAAAAATTAAATGAGTAACAAAAATAAATAAAATTTCAATCGCCTAAAGTTATAAAAAATGGTATGTAGTAGTATATTGTACTATGGTTCATCAAAAAAAGGAATTAGGGAGAGAAGCAAAATATAAGGCTGACATAATGACTTTATTAGTTAAAACCCAAAGAAGTCATCAAATTAAGAATGAAAAGATTACAAGAAAGAAGAGGAAGAGGGGATATTTATACCCGCAACAATGGTAGATCTAGCAGACTAAAGATGGGAGGCTCTCAATTTCTCATATATAAAGTAAAAATTAATAATTTCAATTGATTGATTTTGATGACTGATGAATAATGTATTACTCAAATGAAATTTGACCCTATTTAACTTGCAGAAAATTTCTCTCGTTGCCATGGTTATGAGATAACAGAGAAGGTTGAATGCTAATAACCATTAATTTTTTTGGGAAAAATTAAAATTCTCCATTAGTATTTGTAGCACCCCTAACCCGTATCCATCTCCGAAATAGGGTTACGGAGTATCACCGGAATAAACAGATCAAATACAGACGTATCATATTATTTAACATTCATGTTAGATATTATTCATAAAGTCCCTTATATGAGCCATCGAGGCCCAAATCATACATTAGAAACAAGTCGGGACTAAACTGGGTACTTAGAGAATTTTTTGCGAAATTTTAAAATTTTTTTCTTAGGTGCAAGGTACACACGCCCGTGTGGTCAGGCTATGTGGCTCACATGGCCATGTGGTGTAGGTGCAGGGGTCACACGACCAACCCACACGCCCGTGTGCCAGACCGTGTGATCAATTCTGAGCATTCTATTTAGAATTTTTAAGATGCAAGGGACACATGGCCAAAACATGCACCCATGTGCTACGTCATGTGTCACACACAGCTAAGACACACGCCCGTGTCTCTACATGTGTGGACAAAATAGGCCATTTCTAAGTCAAATTTCTCACCCAATTTTGACATCACTCTATCATTATAAATTTCACATTTACAAACCATATTAAAACACTCAAACTATGCCAAAAATCTTGTCTTAAACCTGACATACTACCACATTCAACCAATGTACTTTTAGGCACTTCAAGTGACAAACTATTTTCATGTCTACCTAACTCATATGCAAATTCAATTTCCATTTCACTTTCATTCATTCATCCACACACAAAATTTATGATACCATATATATATATATATATATATATATTTACATCAAAATGTATTAAACTCTAGCCATTCAAATGGCTAAACTCAACAAAACATTTATTTGCCAACATTGGCCAATTAACCTATACATGCCATTACAACTAAAATTTAGTTTTATATTTATACCGAAATGGCTGATGGACAGTGTGATGTGTCTTCGACCAGCTTCCAACCTTAAAGAGCTTCTGAGCACTATAAAATAGATGAATAAAATAAAGTAAGCATTTAAATACTTAGTAAGTTTGTATAACAGGAAATTAACTTACCATTATTTCACTTATAAGGTAAGTATACATAACATGTTCTAAACAACTTGGTTAAAAGCCTAAACACATATCCATATCACATTAGCCAGGTAATCACAAGTAATATATCATAATTATGGATAATTAAGGTTATCAAGCAAGTTCCATATACATGTATTGTCCCATTTCATGTTTCAATATATCGTATAAGTTCATTTCCGTACATTTCCAAAAAATTCCAATAACAGTTCATGTCATTCTCATATATTTTCATATCAAAATTTTACCCGTTGAATCATTTAAAATATCCATGGATACAAGGATAGCACATGAAGTGTACAAATCTGAAATCCGTCAATTCATAATCGGAGGTGCTTATTAGAGCACATAATTGGGAAGCCCTCTCTCGAGCCATATAACATGAAGCTTATATGAGCTATATAACGGGAAGCTCTAGAGAGCCATTAACGAGAAGCTTATCTGGGCTGTGTAACGAGAAGCTCATAAGAGCCATAATCAAGAAGCTAATACGAGCCAATAATAGGTAGCTTCGAAGAGCCATTAATCGAGAAGCTCTGAATAGCCATATATCAGGAAGTTCAAGTGAGCCATATCGGGAAGCTCACAAAGAGCCTTTAATCGGGAAGCTCATGAAGAGCCATATATTGGGATGCTCATAGAGCTGTGGACAACACGTGTAGAATCATAACCAATCGGAATGTTCTGAAGAGCTATTAATAAGAAGCTCGCAGGAACCATATAACGGGAAGCTCGAGAGGGCCATATATTAGGATGCTCATGAGAGCTAATAGCGGGATGCTCTTTCGAGCTGTGGTGTGTCCGCAACATATGCAGGACCCGAATTCAGAAACCCTATATCCATCGTATTTCATTTATTCAAACGAGACTTAGCACTTATCAAGCATTGTCGGATATGTGATCAATTTTATATACATGGCAATTACATGATTCACATACAAAACATTCAATTCAAACATATAAACATACATAATTTAGTTACACGAACTTACTTCAACAAGTGTTTGTAAATTTATAATCTACTAATCCGATACATTCTCTTTTCCTCGTTCTAATTCTGTATTTGGTCTATCCGGATCTATATAAATAAATTTGACATCAACTCATATTCAATTCAATCCAATTCACATCTTAAGAAAAATTACTATTTTGCCCCTATACTTTTAATTAATGATGATTTCATCCCTAAGCTCAGAAAATAAAATTCATGCAATTTAATCCTTATTCCAAGCCTAGCTATTTTCACATGTAACAATAGCAGCCCAAGCATTTCACAAAATTTGAAATTTTTTCATGAATTTCACATCTTTTCAATTTAGTCCCAAAATCATGTTTTCATCAAAATTTCCTTAACAAAAGTTGTTTATCTATCAACAACCTTTCATTTTCTACCACAAAACTTCATAATTCATACATACTCATCCATAACAAAACTTTAATATTTTGATTACTTTACAAATTAATCTTCGAGATAGCTAAATTAAGTTATTATGATCTTGGAAATAGAAAAATTACTAAAAATGAGACAAGATTACATACTTAATTAAGCCAAGTAAGTTTGCTAGAATTCTTTTCTCTTAGCTAGGGTTTCCATGTATTTTGATTTGGGAAAGATGATGAAAAAGATGAGATTTTTATTATTTAATTAGTTATCATCTTTTATTATTTTTACTTTCCAATTTAGTCATTTTCTTTAATCAATTTTCCATGGATGAATCATCATTCTTACCTACTAACTTCTCTTAAGGGTCTATTTGCCGTATAAAGACCTCAAACTTTGAATTCCATAGTTATTTGATCCTTTTAGCTACTAGAATTCAACTTTTGCACTTTGTGCAATTTGGTCCTTTCCACTAAATTAAACATGAAATCAGTAAAATTTCTTTACGTAATTTTCATATGATATTTCTATCAAAATATAGACCATAAAATAATATTAAAATAATTTTCTTTTTGAACTTGGATTTGTGGTCTCGAAACCACTGTTTCGATTTTAATGAAAACGGGCTATTACAGTTTTAATGGTAGGAGTTGTAATTTGGGAACTAGAGGAGGTTTGGGGAAGCCAAGGAGTTGGAGATGAAACATTTATGGCGAAGAATTGAAAGTCCCTTTTCTTTTCTTTTTTCCTGCCTATAATGAAACGTAGATCAGAAGACTTAAAAGGCTGAAGATTTTTCTCCCACATTAAAAGCTGAAGAAATAAATTTTTTGGGCCCATTTTAGCTATGGGTCCTGGGCGGCTGCAGTCCAGAACTACCCCCAAGGTCAGGCCTGAATATATATATGAAACTTCTAGAGATTGTTTTTCTTTTCTTTAATTTGTTTGTTACATAAACTTTTTAATTATTTTATTATTTTTAAAATATATTATTTTAAATTTTAAATTGCTACTTTATATTGGTTAAAGTTAAAAACTTAAAACTTAAAGTTTGATATAATATAAAAACTTAAATTTGATAGGAAAAATATAATTATATTTATTTAATATTATTCATGCACTAATAAATGCAAGTGGAATTGAACGAAATGAGTTAGTGTCCGGTACGAACTGAAATTTTCACCAGTAAAAAAAAGAGAAGTGACCATTCCAATTTATTATTAGAATGGCGCGTATCGACTGGTACAATCGAAATTGACGTGGGACTGACTAGGTTGGGTAAAACTCTTTCAATATTATTTTATTCATTCACAAAATTCAAAGTTCAAGATTTTACTTCAAAAAAAAAAAAATTGAACCCTTTACCATTTGGTACAATATGTGTTACATTTAAACACAACTTTTAAGAACACAACATTTAAGCTTTAACTCTTATTGCATGTATTATAATTAAGAGGGGTTAACTATTTCAAGAGAATCCGGACGCTAATTGGATCCCCATCAACTAAAATTGCTGTTCTTGTGTTGAGATTTTGTCTTCTATTAATTCTATCAAAAGATGTGTATGGCTCACGGAAGAAGCGAACTCCCTTAATGGTAATATGAGAGAAGACTTGCATAGCTTAAAGTAGCGGTATCAATATAATGTGTAGAATCAATATGGTACGTAGGTCACTTAGGTGTGGGGAATCAAACCACCAACCTATAAGGGATATAACCAATATACATATGATACTGTTTGAGCTAGACATTTGGAAGACTTCTCCAAAATGATTTGAGACCTCAAAAGAGAAAACAACTCTAAAGACTTGAAGATGAGAGTTTGGGTATCAACTTGTTTTCGATGGTGATAAAATGTCAACTTTTGAGGTCTCTAAATATTAATTACCATAACAACATTCCTTCCTAAATGCTATTTAGTATGGTTCAACGTAGTAATAATTATTAAAGGGAAAGAGAGGAAGAGAAGTGGTTGATTAGAGTAGCAGAATTTTTGCTGCTAGAGGTCCATATTCGGAGAGCAGACCATAGCCAAGCCTTGTAGCTGCTTTTTGTTTCTTTATTTGTAGTATGAAGAAGGCTGATCAGAATCTTGTGAAGATTTAATGCAGTTTGACACAAGTAAATGAGGAGTCTAATATCTGCTTCAGCCCCTATAAACCCAACTATTTCCACCTCCCTCAGCCTTATCATCTTGCCTCCTTTTCTCTTCTTAACCATCATCTCCACTTCCTCAATCACCTCCCTAACTTCCCTTCCTATTAACTGATTAATGTACCCACATCAACCTATTAAAGAACCAAAAAGTAAACAAAGACTGGTCAACGCTTACTTGCAGATGTTTGAAAACGAAGACTGGTTAAGAAGTTCATTAGGGTAAACTGCACCTACCGGTAACATTCAATGTCACAAAGTTTAGACTACCAAAGTTTAGACGACCGGTGACAAGCTGCCATAAGTCTCGCCACTGCCGTGAAACGACACTGGTTCTTGCCGCTTCTTTTAGGGATAGCCAAGATAAAGTACGCACTAACTATTCTTCAGGAAATTCACTTATCTGGTCCATCAAATTCTCACAATGCTTCTGCAAAAAGATTGCTTGATTCTTCAATACACAAGGCAGCATAAAGATACTTTGCGTAAGTGTACAGTTCTCAAACACATACTTAATTTGCATATAGTTTGACAAAGCAGACACATATATACGAAGAAGATATAAGTATAACAGCTAAAAGAGTTCATGTTTATTGAACTTACTGCAACCACATTAAACAAGGGAAATTAAGAAACAACTTTTATGACATTTCACACTTGATAGACATCAATTACATGATAAAAACACCAAAAAGATATTTGGTTTTCACAGAATTGTATATATGTTTTTCGAATATCAATTCACCATCTTTATCATGTGTTCAATGGTTTTACAGCTACATCTTAATATTCGCGGTTTTCAAAGAAATGTTTGAAGTCTTGAGAGAAAAGTAACTTTGTGGGTTTAGGGTTTGATATTTTTTTTATTAGAGGTATTTTTGGTTGTGCTTGGTTTAGTTGAGGTATAATATTAACATATTGAATTAAAATATAATTTTAAAATTTTTCTTAAATTTTAATCTTATTTTAGGTTTGTTTATATTTTTATTATTTTTGAAAAATATTTATATTATTTTTAATTAAATATTTAATAATTTTATATTTGGTATTTGTTAAAATTATATATATACTAGAAATCTTATCACATGAGTATACATATATATATATGTGTGGAAACTACAAGTTTAAAACATAGACGTGTTTAAAAATAATATACAATAAATAATGAAATATAAGGTTTGAAATTAATAATAATAACAACATATATGCAATATATATGAAATTAAAAATAAAAATAATTCACATGCCAGTAAAAGAAAATTGAGATATGTAAATCCATCATATTGAGAATATTAAGTGGACTCCAATTGTTTATCATTATATTGTCATTTTTATATAGCACGTCAAAAAGAGATCAACTTAGTGAAAAAAAATTAAATATTAAAATTTTATTTTTTAAAAATTAAATATATACAAAATTGTTTTTGAAAAATTAAATATTAAATTGACTTGTGACATCAACGTAATCACTAGCATTATTTTTTTCCTTTCTCAATCAAAATAAAAATTTGACATTTATTAAAATTTCAAATTGAAGATTAACCAAAAGGTTAGTACAACATGAACAAGAAGCAAACCCAAAGTAACACCCGAATAAAAGAAAAATACAAATTTAAACTAGAAAAACACACCTAAAACAGAAAATAAAATACTAGTAAACCCTTAATAAAGAACCATCTTTAAGGCACCAAGCACCAACTAAAGCTGCCTTACAAAGCCAAGAAACATGCCAAAAAATCGATGGAAAGGAACACAACAACATTGTGGAACACAACGAAAAAGCACCCCAAAATATTTTGGCAATATGCGTTGTAATGACCAATTTTGGCCCAATGTCCATTTACAAAATTAAACCTATATTTAATCCTACCCAAGTTCCCTACCAGTGACCCAAAACAGACCCATTTCAATGACCCATACCCACATAGCCCAGTTGCAAATAACCCATGACCCAAACAGAACCCATTTAACCCTCAATACAAACCCGATTACAGCCCAAAACACACCTAACCCTAGCAACCTAACCCGTCTCTGCCCACTTGCATGCCACCGCCTCTGACTCAGCTGCTACCACCGCCCCTGTCACTTCAACTCAGCAACTTGTACCTGCAAAACAATTAAACCGAAGGGACAGAAAACAATAGAAAAAAGATAACTTGTAAAAAATAAGGCTATAAAAGCCGAATGCGAAGACAATGTAAGGGGTCGGATTTTTAATCCCTAAAATCAATACAAAATAGAGACTATTCAGAGTATAACAAAACGACAGTATCTCATCAATTGCAACGAAGGGAAATCCCCGAATCCCTAAATCGAATAACCTAACAGCGAAGGTAAACCTAATTTTTTTCCCGATTCTTTTCCTTTTCTTTCTTCTCCACACAAATAATATATCTTAAAATACATATTTTAAAGTATAAAATAAAACAAAAAAAAAGGGGAAAATTTTACCTTTTTCCGGCCACCGGAACGGTGGCCGGAACGGCGGCGGACATCGTCGGAGACGGCGGTCCGGTGACCGGCCGGCGGCCGGTCCGGCGACCGGAGCCCGGAACCCTCTCCCCTCTCCCTCCTTTCTTCCCTCTCCTTTCCCTCTCCCCTCTCTCTTCTTTTTTTTTCTTTCCCCTTACCAAATGAATTTTTTGGCCGGATTAAGGCCTTTTATAGCCCCTCAAAACGACGTCGTTTTGGGGGCTGCGTTTTAACCCCAAAACGACGCCGTTTGGCCCTAACCCGCTCCGACCGACCCGAGATCCGACCCGCACCACCTGGGATCCGCGTGCTCTGACGTCATAAGGGCTTATTGCGCGATCGGTCCTTCCGCATTTTTATTAATTTTCAATCAAGCCTTATTTCTTTGCAATCGGGCCCAGAAATTTGTCCCGAGTTCCGATTTAGTCCTCTCTGCCACTATGTCATTTTACAGAGGTGGGCTAATTGCAGTATTGGTCCTTTTTGTTTTAACCCGTGTTCAAATGAGCCCTATTATTCCGTTTTCATCACGAATTCGCCCCAAAGATTCCGTTTTTAGTTCAAATTCGTCCCGATTTGTTTTTTATTATTATCTTATTTTAATTTTAATATTATTATTGTTATTATTATCTATATTATTTGTATTATTGTTGTTAATATTAAATATATATTTTGTTGTCTTCAATATTTATGCATGTATTTAAGTAATATTATTATTAATATATGTTTTAACATTATTATTATTTTCCTATTATGTTATTATGTAAATATTTTGATACTATATTATATATTTTAATACTATGTTATGTCCACATTATTATTATATCTATTTATTATTATCATATTTATTTCTAACATTAGTATTATTATTACTTTTATCATTATTATTTTATATTATTATTATATCATATTTACTTTATTTTTAATATTACTTTGTATATTTACTTTTCCTATTTTACTATTTTGCTAGTATTATTACTTTATTATTATCATTATTTATTCGTATATATATATGTATAGATTTTATGTACATGCTTCTGATATTATTATTATGTACTTGTTTGTAATATACACATATGTATTTGTATATACTTATGGTTGTTTTTTAATATTGTTATTTTTCCCAATATATACACACTTATATATATATATATATATATATATTATGTTCATATGTTTAAATACTACATTATATATTTATGTTTCATACCTATTTTGATATGTTATTATATTTGTTATATACATTATGTTCACTATTATTATTTGTTTTTAATATTATTACCATCTGCATATGTATTCTTATATATTATCTTAGCTATATATTTTTGATATTATATTTTTATAGATATTTTGTATATATTTGTAATGTCATATTATTCATATGTTTTCATTATTTCATATTTTTTTTACATAACTCTATCATACTATTACGTATATTTCGATATAATATGTATATATTTTTACGTATTATTATTAGTAGTTGTTTTTTTTAATATTGTTATTAGTTCTAACATGTACATGTTACATGTATTTTTTTAATATTGCATTAAATATATATTTTTATATGTTACGTATATATACTTTTAATATTATATTGTTTATGCATATTTTTATGTCTCACGTATATACTTTAATATTATCATTATTTTGCTTATTGCTAATGTTTTATAATCATTGTGTTCATTATCTGTCCCATACATTCACGACTTTTCACTGTTTGCACATTCTGAATTAAATACATGTTTAAATTGCATTTCATTACAATGTTGATACAAATTCTTTTTGAAATATGTTTTTATGTTTTTTAAAAATAAGGCAATGTGCCGATTTTAACATTAAGCATGTGATTTCATCGCTATGTTGGGTGAATCACGATTGGCTCTTGTTAAAAACGGGACATCCTTCTAAAAAATCAAAATGCTAAAAAATTTCTTGTTTTCGATCGGATCACAACTAAATTTTAAATTGAACTCGTATTTTCGAAAATTAAGACAACGCATGTTTGAAAGATACCAATTTTGGGCGTTGCGGGGGTGCTAATACCTTCCCCGCGCGTAACTGACTCCCGAACCCTGTTTCTCTCTGAATTTCAACGTAGACCTAAACCGAGCCTTCCTTTTACTCAAAAACGAATTTTTCTGCCAGAAATAAGTTTTATTAGGTGTCCGATCACACCTAGAAAAAAGGATCGGTGGCGACTCCCTTGTTTTAATAAAATTCAGATCTCAAGTTTTCAATAGATCGCCACAATTAGCGACCCAAGCTACCTAAGCTAAAATTTTACGTCGCTACATGCGTAAATTTGTTGAGAGAAAATATTTTATGTTAAAAATTAATTTTTTTTAAAGTTTTCTTAAGAAATGTTATTTGTATAGTGGTAAAGAATTTGTTTATAGTTTTAGTAAACATTAATTTAACACTTAGACAAGTTAATTTTTAGTTCTTTTATTTAAAAACTATATAAAAGTATGAAAAGATAAAATGATCATATCAAAATAATAATAGTAGTTATTAAATAAAAGGATATATTAATCATTTTCTAACCGAGTTGGCACTTGGTTAACCCGTGATACAGTCAATGGTTTTATTAATAGTATAGATGCAACATAACATTTTTTTATTATTTTTATATTATAATATAATATATTATTATAGATTTAATTTTTGTGTTATATAAATTACATATTATATAGAATAATGTAATATAGGGTAAACGACCTGGGTGGTCACCAACTTTTGAATAGGTTTTATTTTGATCACTCAACTTCAAAAACTTTCAATTTCATTACTAACGTTTTTAAAATTTAAAATTTTAGTCACCCATGTTTAATAACTTAACGGAAATATTGACCTGGCTTTTTTAATTAGGGTAAACTGCACCAATTGTCCCTAAATTTTTATTAAGATTACATTTTCATCACCCAACTTTTGAAAATTACATAATTGTCACAGACGTTATTGAATTGTTACATTTTGGTCACTATATTCAAAACAAACCAAATACGGTGCATAAACCTCAATGCTTTTCATGCACTTGCGAAAAGATATATGCAAGTGTTTCAGCCTCAGTGATTAGGCACCAACATTTAGATCTGTAAGTTGCATCGAGTGAGAAACATGCATTGTTTCAAGCAAGGGATAGTTTGAAAGTAAGGACTCTAGAACCTGACCACTTACTTACACATGTTCGAAACAAAGACTGGTTAAGAAGTTAATTTGGGATGAAGCACAAAATTATGGTCCAAACCGGTAACACTCAATGTCCCTTGGATGCATGGTGTGAAATCCAATTCTAGCCTTTTGACCTTCTTCATTAGTGCAATATCAATCCATATATCAATATTAAGCCAATGTTGTA
Source organism: Gossypium stocksii (assembly GCA_020496765.1). Lineage (NCBI taxonomy): Eukaryota > Viridiplantae > Streptophyta > Magnoliopsida > Malvales > Malvaceae > Gossypium > Gossypium stocksii. The sequence continues at coordinate 77,338,939 of CM035632.1, read as the reverse complement.
TGGTTAAATCAAAACAAACTCTCAACTCATCTATGTTTGGAGCTTTATGTGAGTTTAGAACTCAATTAATCTATTCTACATACTCATCTCTTTCTTTTTGCAGCATCTTAAAACTTAACATTGATGTCTTTGCAGCTTCAAAGTTTAAACTAATTGCCATAAGTCTCGACAGTTCCATGAAATGACATTGGTTCTTGCTGCTTCTTTTAGGGATAGTGTTGAATGTTGGCCAGCCATGCAACAACAACAAATTTTTTATGCACAGCCATGCAACTGAATATGGTTACATGCAAGTATGACAAAATTGCTTGACAAACTAGTCTAGTTCAGTTGTAACTTGTTTTAATGATGTATAAAGGGTAGTTAGTTGATATGTTTGTGTTTAGGTATCGATTTGGCTGATAAGTCAGCATGTTTAAGTGTACAAGAAATGTTTTGTAAGTTTCCATGCTATTAGTGGGAGTTGTTATGTATTTGGTAAAGTTTGTAACTTAAAGGTAACAATTCCTTTTGAAATGAATGATGAAAAACATTTTTAGCTTCTTCTTGTTTTTTCAGTTTCTCATTTTTTCTTTGTTCTTTATCTTTTGTTGCTGATAACTCCAACAAATGGTATCGAGAGCCTGCCATCTTTGAGGGCCTTTGTTCTTTGTTATTTGCTAAGAAAGAAAGAAAGAGAAGATGATTTGTTGTTGTTGTAAAACATGAGTTTTTCACCATCACCACCACCACATGTTTTTGTTGGTGAAAACTATTATATATGGGTAGTGAAAATGAAGACATTTTTGTAGGCTCATGATTTGTAGGATGTGGTTGAGGTAGGCAAAGAACCACCTCCATTGAGGGTTAATCCTATAATAGCTCCAATTAGACAACATAGTGATGACTGTGGTAAAAAACTACAAGGCAATATTTTGCCTGCAAGATGGAGTTTCTGATGTGATCTTCACCAAAATTATAGCTCGTGACACTCCAAAACAGGCTTGGGAGAAGCTAAAGGAGAAGTTTCGGAGATCTGATAAAATAAGGCAACAATAGTTGATCAATTTAAGGTGAGACTTTGAGAATTTAAATATGAAAGAGTTTGATCGATCAAGCAATACTCTGATGGGATAATGGCCATAGTTAATAATATTAGATTGCTTGGAGAAGAATTCAATAAAAGAAACATGTTGAGAAAGTAACAACTCTTCTAGAGATGTAGGAGTCAAAGATCTATTCATTGGAGGACTTAAGGGATTTGTCAACTATTTCATTGTTAGAGTTTATAAATGCCCTTTATGCACAAGAGCAAAGAAGAACTAACATATTAGAGGAGCATCCTGAAGGAGCTTTTTAGGCTAAAAGCAAGGATGGCTCGAGATTAAGCTATAAGGGAAAGAAACCATGGTCAAAAAAAAAAAAAAAAAGGAGAGGCCAAAAAGAGATCTTGGAAAAATGTTCCCGCCATGTGCTCACTGTAAGAAGTCCACACATTTGAAAAGATATTGCTGGTTTAGACTTGATATCTAGTGTAGAATTTGTAAACGACTAGGCCATAAGGAGAAAGTTTGCAAGAACAAGGGAAGGCCACAACAACAACAACAAAATTAAGGTTAAGCTGTTGATGAAAATCAAGCTCAAGAGGAGTACGTCTTCATCGCACCTTGTCTTGAAACTTCCAGTAGGATAAAAAAGGATTGGTTAGGCAATAACTGTACATATCATATGGCATCAGATGAAAGAATATTTAGGGAGATTGATACCAGCTTTATTTTAAAAGTCAAGATTGGAATTGTGAAATTCATTGAAGCTAGAGGAAAATGAGATGTTATAATTAACACTCTCTTAGGTACTAAATAGATCTCATATATCCTCTTTGTACCTGAAATTGACCAAAATTTACTTAGTGTTGAATAGCTGCTAGAGAAAGATTATTATCTTATTTTAAAAAATAAAGCATGTATGATTATGGACTCATCTAGTCAATAGTTAGTAACAATGGTAGTAATAATGGCCTTGGTTTATAGATGTTTGGTCCTATATCTAAATTAGTTAAATTTGAAGGCTTATGCTAGCTTAGTTGATGAATCGTGTTTATGGCACAAAAGACTAAATCATGTTAATTATAGATATCTCAGTTTGTTGGACAAGTTAGATCTGGTTGAAAACATGTCTAAAGTTGATGATAAATGTGCAATTTGTGAGGTTTGCCAATTTAGGAAGCATACTAGATTGCCATTTTCAGTTAACAAAGAATGGAGAGCTCATGACAAGCTTCAAGTGGTCCATACTGATGTTTGTGGACCTATGAAGACTTCCTTTCTAAGTGATAGTATGTATTTTGTTCTATTAATTGATGACAGTACAAGGTTCTGTTAGGTGTATTTTTTGAAGTAAAAGTTACAAGTAGTTGATTTCTTTTGGAAGTTTAAAGTTATGGTTGAAAATCAAGGCAACTATAAGCTCAAGATACTGAGGTCAGGCAATAGCACTAAATACACATTAGAAAAGTTTTAAAGATTGTGTGAAGAGACAAACATCTTACATTAATTGACCAATATCTATACACCCTAGTAGAATGGTGTTTGTGAGAGGAATAATAGAAAAGTGATGAATATGGCTAGATGCTTGTTATTTGAGAGCAAATTGCCAAACAATTTTTGGGCTGAGATAGTGAATACCTCAGTTTATCTGCTCAATAGATTGTCAACTAATGTAGTAAAGGGTAAGACACATTTTGAAGCCTGGTTTGGACACAAACCATCTGTTTCACACTTGAAAGTGTCTGGTTACATTTACTATGCACTTATACTAGCTGATAAGAGAAACAAGTTAGAGAGAAAGTCAATGCCTAAAATTTTTGTTGGTCATAGCAGCAAAAAGAAAGTGTACGAGGTCTTTGATCCTTCCACCAAGAAGATTATTGTGAGTAGGGATGTGAAGTTCAATGAGAGCAGTAGATCAAAATCGGATGGTACTGATGCCACTTTGCTTGAACAAGATCAATAAGAATGAGACCTACAGCCAGCTGAAGATGAAGTTTAAAGTGATAAAGGGTTTGATGACACACCTATTAGAGATACAAGGCCTATCACTGACATTTATCAAAAATGTGATTTGGACATTTTAGAGCCTTCAAGTTTTGATGAATTTTCCAAATATGTCTATTAGAAAGAAGCTATGAAAGCTTAAATAAATATGATCCATAAAATGACACATGGGAACTAGTTGATAGACCAGTCCATAAAAAGGTCATTGGTGTGAAATGGGTATCTAAGACCAAATACAATGTTGATAGGTCTCTAAATAAGCACAAAGCAAGATTAGTTGTGAAAGGCTTCAACCAACAACATGGAGTTGATTTTCAGAAACCTTTGCACCAGTTGCAAGGTTAGATACCATAAGGCTCTTATTTGTTTTAGAAGCTCAAAGGCTGTGGAAAATACATCAACTAGGTGTAAAATCTTCTTTTTTGAATGGTTTTCTCAAGGAGGAGATTTTTGTTGAACAACTAGAAGGGTTTAAAGTGGCTAGAGAGGAAATCAAAGTTTACAAACTTAAAAAGGCCTTGTATGGCCTAAAATAGGCTCTAATGGCCTAGTATGACAGGATTGATGTTTGTCTGTTCAAGCTTGGGTTTGAAAAGAGCATTAATGAGTCAGCCTTTTATGTAAAGAAGTCTAAAAATTAAAATTTTCTAATTGTGTCACTATATGTAGATTATTTGCTTGTGACTGGCAGCAGAAAAAAGTTGATTGGCGAGTTCAAGAAGTAGATGTAAGTTGTATTCGAGATGTCTGACTTAGGGGAGATAGCCTACTTTCTTGGCATAGAAGTAATCCAGACTCAACATGCTATTTTTATAAGTAAACAAACATTTACCTTGAATATTTTGAGAAAGTTCTTTATGGCAAATTGTAAACTAGCTAGCGCTCCAATGGTACAAGGTGAGAAGCTTTTTGGCAAAGGTGACTATGAGAAAGTGAATAAAAATGGGTATAGAAGCCTTGTAGATTGTTTGCTTTATTTGACAGCATCGAGGACTGACATTATGTTTGTAGTCAGCCTTCTATCAAGGTTTATGTCTTGCTATAATGTAGCTCACTTATAAAGTAGCTAAGAGGGTCCTAAGATATGTCAAAGGAACTGTAACACCCTAACCTTTATTTGTCGCCGGAACAGAGTTACGGAGTATTACCGAAATATTGTAACACCTCAAACCCGGCCTAAATGCTATGGCCGAATCTGGTGGCGTCACATGAAAGTGTTTTTGAAAAATCATTTCAAATGTCGTTCTTGTTCAAATTATTATCTTTCTTTTTTATCGCGGAAGCTTTGAAATCATTCATTTATAATTAAAATCTTTAATTAGGTTTTAAAATGCAATTTGCAATGTCACAGTTCATAAATCAGTGATAATAACAGTTTAGAACCCTATAATAAATCCAAAAATAGTCCAAGTCCCAGATTACATAAATAATCCTGAAACAAAACAATTAAAACCATAAAGCAACTAGTAGTAAAAAAAACCGTGAAAAACAGAGCGTAACAATAGAGGTCACTGTCGAGCCCTCCGCTGCACCAATCCATCTACTGCTGGGGATTACTTGACAGACATATAAATGAAGGGTAAGTTTTCGCAAACTCAGTATGTACGTCCCCACAATAAAGTTTGCATAAACAAATATCAATCAATCAGTCATAAATCGAGCCTGAGCTCTTAACAGAATCAGTGTAGGTCTTAGCCCACTCAGAGCAGTATTAGATACATTTCGGCCTTGGCCCATACAGATATACATACATACTAATCAATCAATACAGTACATGCCCACCAACCCTACACACCATCTCCATCCACCCTACACACCATTTAGGGATTAAATCGACCCACCTAACCCTATACACCAAGTATGGGGGTAAAATCAACCCATCCAGCCCTACACACCATAAGGTACTGTAAACGGCACAAAATAAATAAAGGTAGTACAACTGCCAGTCAATCGGCTAAAAGCCTTACAGTCTTCATTCTATTCAATAACCAAACCAACCTAATGCAATGCATCATACCAAATGTCATGGCACGCTTTCATACAGTCAACAGATCATACGTATCATGCTCAGATCAGATCAAAATAGTATTATTACACATGCTAAATATAACATGCTAGCATACATCTCAGTATCATATCACAGAATTAGGTCTAAGTAACGCTTACTGACCCTTTAAATAGGTCACAGTTGACTAGGGCGACTCGTGCAACCTTTTAGAACAATTCAGTTTAATAGGCTCACACGCCCATGTGGCCTGCTCGTGTGGCCCCACACGCCCGTGTGCCTCACACGACCCATCTTGGCCTTGTCCGTGTGGATCACATGACCTGACCCAAATCCCACACGCCCGTGTGGCTTCACCCCTGTGGGCCCACACGCCTGTATGGCCCACACGACCCAATTGGCCTAGCCCATGCCTCCCATACGGCCTAGCCAGTGTCATATGCCAGTGTCTGTTGCACCCGTGTGTTGCGAGCATGGCTTCACTAGTCGACCACATGGCCGTGTATCGCCATACGGCCTTCACACGGGCAGTCCACACGCCCGTGTGGCATTGACAGTTTCATTTTCGGCTTTCGCCGAAACGCGATTTCAGAGCATTCGGGGTACAGACCTGGTTTCGAAACAATGCTAAGACACCCTTAAGCACTCCAATACCAACAATCGTCAAAATAAAACCTAATTAACACTTAAATCGACATTCAATTGAAAGCTCGACAAGTCTATAACTAATTACCCATCGAAAACTTACCGCTTCCAAACGATCCCTATTTCGAAATAACTCTACGAATCATTAATTTCAGACCCTTGAGTGACTCCTAAACAACAGTAAAACACCTTTTAAACTCTTAATCAAAGCAGCATTCAGGATTGATAACCAAAAACTTTCCAATGATGATCCAGTCTATAACTTGCAAAAGCCCGCTATTACGAAAACCAAAACGACATGAGGAGGACAAGGGAGTTTCGGTAGCAAGCAGAGGAAAAAAGGAAGAAGTGAGGAAACTTTTACAAAAGAATTCGGCAGAGAGTTTTGGGGAAGAAGGAATTTTCGATATTGGGAAACAAAATCTCGATAACTACCAAATCCCAAAATTCACTCCCCTACTACTCAGTTTCCTAAACCAACTCTAACTTTTTAGAGTGAATGAGAATAAAAATAATACCCCCACTGCAATTCGAACACATGATCTCCAGCTTAATCCCTTGCCCCTTAACCACTAGACCAGTAGGTCCATTCTGTTATTCTCTTACATATAAATTCTTTTAAGCCTTTTATCCAAGCACCAAGCCTTATTCAAATAAAAACCAAAATTTTAACCCAAGACTTGGCTTGCACTTGGGATTTTCCCAACATATCCAAAGCATATAATCATTAAAATAGACATTTAATTACGCCAAATAATCATAAAACAAACTTAAATTTCATGCACAATAAATCACAAAAGTCGAAATTTTGGGGCTTTACAACTCTACCCCCTTAAAGAAAATTTCATCCTCAAAATTTTACCTGATTAGAAGAGATGAGGATACTGCTGTCGCATTGAATCCTCTAGTTGCCAAGTAGCCTCTTTAGTGCTACGATTCCACCACAGCACCTTCACTAAAGGAATAAACTTCCTCCGTAGAACCTTTATGTCATGATCTAAAATCTAAACTGGCTCTTTCTCAAACGTTAGATCTGATTTAATCTTAATATCCTCCACAGGCATAATGTACATAGGATCAAAGCGGTAACATTTCAACATCAAGACATGAAATACATCGTGAATACGATCTAACTTTGGAGGTAGCTCTAACTGATATGCGACTGGCCCTAATCGTCTCAAAATCCGGTACGGCCCAATAAATTAAGGACTCAGCTTACCCTTGCAACCGAACCGCAAAACCTTCTTCCATGGCGAGACCTTAAGAAAAACCATGTCCTTCATAGAATATTTAATGTCATTCCTTTTCAGATCAACATAAGACTTCTGTCTATTAGAAGCCGCTTTCAGATGCTCTCGAATCAATCGGATCTTGTCCTCAGTCTCTACTACCACCTCTGGACCCAATACTTGTCGCTCACCCAACTCAGTCCAGCATAAGGGAGTGCGGCACTTACGACCATACAGTGCTTCGTAAGGTGCCATCTGAATACAAGACTGGTAACTGTTGTTGTAAGCGAACTCTGCTAAAGGCAAGAACTCCTCCCAACTACCTCGAAAATTGAAGATGCACCATCTCAGCATGTCCTCAAATATCTGTATCACCCTCTCTGACTGTCTATCTGTCTGAGGATGAAAAGCAGTACTGAAGTCTAACCGAGAACCCAAAGCCTCATGAAACTTCTGCCAGAAACGAGATGTAAACCGATGATCCCTATTAAAGATAATCGACACAAGAACCCTATGTAATCTCACTATCTCAAAGATGCATAACTTAGCTAGCTTCTGAAGGAAGTAGTCTGTCCTGACCAGAATGAAGTGAGCAGTCTTGGTCAATCGATCTACGATGACCCATACAGAATCCTTCTTAGTGGGTGTTAGGGGTAACCCACTAATGAAGTCCATCATCACTCGCTCTCATTTCCATATCGGTATCTGAACTAACTGTAGCAATCCAGAAGGCAACTGATGCTCAGCCTTAACTAGTTGACAAGTCAAACAACGAGCCATGAAATCAATCACCTCACGCTTCAACCTCGACCACCAATACAACTCTCGAAGACTTCTATACATCTTACTCCCACCAGGATGCATAGTATAAGGGCTACTATGTGCTTCCCTCAAAATCGATCGTAATTCGGCACACAGTTGTGACCTCTGAAGCACAAAACCCCATTGTCATTAACCGCAAAATCAGAAGTAACCCCAGTCTCAACTTGACGAAACCGTAACTTAAGAGACTTATCTCCCGTCTACTTATCCTTAATCTGCCCAATCCACGTCGGTATCACTTGCAGTTCTGCCAACAGACTCCCATCATTTTAGAGACTCAGTCGAGCGAACAACGCTCTCAAATTGGTTATAGCTCTATGGCTCAACTCATCAGCCACCACGTTGGCCTTACTAGAATGATACTCAATGCTGCAGTCATAGTCTTTAAGCAGCTCAACCCATTGACGCTGCCTAAGATTTAACTCCTTCTGAGTGAGGAGATACTTGAGGCTTTTGTGATCAGTGTAGATGGTACACTTCTCACCGTACAGATAATACTTCCAAATCTTAAGAGCAAAAACTATTGCAGCCAACTCCAAGTCATGTGTCGAATAGTCAACCTCATGCATCTCGAGCTGTCGAGACGTATAAGTAACAACCTTACCATCTTGCATCAGCACACAACCCAGACCCACGTGTGACGCATCACTATAAACTACAAAGTTCTTCCTACGCTCAGGCTGTATCAAAACTGGTGCCTGAGTCAAAACTGTCTTAAGCTTCTCGAAGCTCTCTTACTGTGCATCAGTCCAAACGAAAGGAACTCCTTTCTACAGAAGCTTAGTCAATGTTGCTGCGATTAAAGAGAACCCCTCAACGAACCGACAGTAGTATCCAACCAACCCAGAAAACTACGAATCTCTGACATAGTCTTCAGCTGTTTTCAATCCAATACAGCTTTAATCTTACGAGGATCCACACGAATCCCCTCAGCAGATACCACATGCCTCAAGAAAGTCACCTCTCAAACCCATAACTCACATTTGGAGAACTTCACAAACAACCGTTTCTCTCAGAGAGTCTGCAGAATAGCCCTGAGATGCTCATCGTGCTCAACCTCTGTCTTAGAATAAACCAGAATGCCGTTGATAAACACTACTATAAACCGGTACAAGTAGGGTTGGAACACTCGGTTCATCAGATCCATAAATGCCGTTGGTGCATTAGTTAACCCGAATAGCATAACTAGGGACTCATAATGTCCATACCGAGTCCTAAATGTCGTCTTATGCACACCAGCCTCCTTTACCCTTAACTGATGATAACCCGACTGCAAGTCGATCTTTGAAAATACTAAAGCCCCTCTGAACTGATCGAAAGGATCATCAATCATCGGAAGTTGGTACTTATTCTTTATCGTCAACTTATTTAACTGACGGTAGTCGATACACAACCTCATCGTACCGTCCTTTTTTTTTTACAAACAAAATTGGTGCTCCCCACAGAGACACACTAGGACGAATAAACCCACAATCCAACAACTCTTGTATCTAGGCCTTAAGTTCAATAAGCTCCTTTAGTGTCATTTGGTAAGGGGCGATAAACACCGGAGCTGTACTAGGAATCGGATCAATCTCTAATTCTACCTATCGACTTCGAGTTAAACCTGGTAGCTCCTCTGGAAACACATCTGGAAAGTCCCTCACCGTGCGGATATCCTTCATCGAAGAATCCACAGAATCCAAAACACTAATGTAGGCTATGAATGCTTCACATCCTTTCCTTACCAACTTCTCTGCCACCAATGCAAAGACCACATTACCCAGATAATTCTATTGTTCCTCAATCACGACTATCTCATTATCCTCCTTGGTCCTCAGAACAATCCTCTTTTCAGAATAATTCAGACTTACACGATGCTCCACCAACTAGTTCATACCTAGTATCAAGTTGAACTCCCCAAATGGAAGCTCTATCAAGTCAGCCAAAAACACGGTCCCTTGGATATCTAACGGTACAACCCTGAATAGTTTACTAACTCTAACAGACTACCCCAATGGACTCACCACTGATATCTCACTAGAAGTACTCTCATACGGTATCCCCAAGGTTTCAGACATAGAACATGCAACATAAGAATGTGTAGTACCTATGTTTATCAGTACAACATAAGGTATATTAAAAATGAGAAATGTACCCGTGATGACATCTGGAGCGTTTCCATCCTCACGACGTCGTGCAGTACAAACCAGTATAGGTTGCCTCGCCTCAGTCGGCCCAGCACCTTTGCTAGGTGATCTATGATTTCGACCAAAACCGTTACCACCCCTAGCCTGTCCTCGGCCCCTAGGTGGCTGCTTTACCCCTCTCGATTACTGTGCAGTCTCAACAATCGTTGCTTGCATTTGGTTACCCCTCAGTGGGCAATCTTAAACTCGGTGCTCAGTAGACCTGCACTTCAAACACGCTCTAGTGACTCTCCAACACTCGCCTGGATGACTCCTATTACAGTGCTGGTAGATAGCCACCCTAGTAGGAACAACCGCAGTTGGCCCAACTCTCACGGACCCATCAGTCCTAGCTTTTTTCTTAGTCCTCGCAGTAGCATTTGAAGGCTTTGGATCCTTATTAGGTTTCCCCTTATCATGGTTCTAGCGCTTAGTGCGCTTCACCTCCTCGGCTATCTTGGTCTTTTCGACCAAGGCTGAGAAATTCAGCTCCCTTTGAGGAGCTATCAGAACGTAGAGTCCATCCTCAAACCACACATAGCATTCATACTCGGTCGCCACTATGCCCCTCGCATAACGGCTCAGTCTTAGAAATTCAGCCTTATACTCGGCCACAAAATGGTCCCCTTGCATGAGATTCAAGAACTCACGTCGCCTAGCATCAGTGTAGCTGGCTCCCATATGCTTACTCTACTAAGTGGTCTCAAAAAGATTCCAAGTCAAATGATTAGCGTGAGTGCCCTCCTTAATAGTTAACCACCACTGATAAGCTTTGCCCCGAAGCAGAGACGCAGCCTCCTTAAGCTTCTACTCATCAATAAAGTGCATATCATCCATGATGCGCTCTGTAGCCTCCATCTAGTACTCGGCCACACTCGGAGCAACTCCAGCGATGCCCCTAAACACCTTAGCCCCATTGGACCGGAGTCATTCCGTAGCCGACCCACGGCCCCTAGATCCAGTGTTAGGCCCAGCGACCCTCTCCAGAATACGAAGCATGGCTTGGAATAGTACGTCGTCCCTAACCGTTAGATCATATGGTCCTATCCCAGTATCAGTCGTAAGCGATATCGGTGTCTCACTAGCATCTACCATCGGTATAGTTTCAGAAGTAAGGGACTCAGCTTGAGCCCCTCTACGGCCTCTACCACGACTTCTAGTACCCCGTCCGTGAGTACCACGTGTGCTCATCGTGTCTATCGAATTAATTTATATTAGAAGTTTTATGCAAATCAATTTACAGTTCCAATATATTATTAGCAAATGTTTTATGCATTATAGTATCAGAGTTTCAAAGTCAGTTTTTCACGAGAAAAGAGTAGTCTCATATAGTTTCAGTTTACACTACCTAGAATGTTTTAGAAAAGTGCTACCTAAGTAGTCTCAGAATACAATTTCAGTAGAGTCCTACCTAAGTGGTCTCATAATATACATTTCAAACAGTATCTCAATTTTTTAGTATATGTACCAATCATGCTTTCAGTCAATTCAATCAGTGTTTTAGATAAACTTACTTGGATTGGTACGGGAGGCTAAGTGTACCACTTATTCAGTATAAAAAGCATTTCAAAATCATTTTTGAATCATTTCTCAAACCATACTTTTAAAACCCAAAAACCACAGTCGAGTTTTGTAACCTGCTCTGATATCACTAAATGTAACGCCCTAAACCTGGCCTAAACGCTATGACCGAATCTGGTGGCATCACAAGAAAGTGTTTTTGGAAAATCATTTCAAATATCGCTCTTGTTCAAATTATTATCTTTCCTTTTTATCGTAGAAGTTTTGAAATCATTCATTCATACTAAAATTTTTAATTAGGTTTTAAAAACGTAATTTGCAGTGTCGTAGTTCATAAATCAATGCTAATAACAGGTTAGAACCCCATAATAAATTTAAAAACCGTCCAAGTCCCAGATTACATAAATAATCTTGAAACAAAACAATTAAAACCATAAAGTAACAAGTAGTCAGAAAACCGTAAAAAACAGAGCGTAACAACAGTGGTCACCGTCGAGCTCTCCGCTACACCAATCTATCTACTGCTGGGGATTACTTGACAGACATATAAATGAAGGCGTGAATTTTCGCAAACTTAGTGTGTACATCCCCACAATAAAGCATGTATAAACAAATATCAATCAATCAGTTATAAATCAAGCTTGAGCTTTTAACAGAATCAGTGTAGGTCTTAGCCCACTCAAAGCAGTATCAGATACATTCAGGCCTTGGCCCATACAGAGATACATACATACCAATCAATCAATACAGTACATGCCCACCAACCCTGCACACTATCTCCATCCACCCTACACACCATATAGGGATGAAATCGACTTACCCAACCCTACACACTAAGTATGGGGATAAAATCAACCCATCTAACCCTACACACCATAAGGTACCATAAACGGCACAAAATAAATAAAGCCAGTACAGTTGTCAGTCATTCAGGTAAAAGCCTTACAGTCTTCATTTTTTTGAATAACTAACCCAACCCAATGTAATGCATCATACAAAATGTCATGGCATGCTTTCATACAGTCAACAGATCATATGTATCATGCTCAGATCAGATCAGAACAGTATTATTTTATATGCTAAATATAACATGCTAGTATACATCTCAGTATCATGTTACAGAATCCAGTCTAAGTAACGCTTACCGACCCTTTAAATAGGTCACAGTCGACTAGGGTGACCCGTGCAACCTTTTAGAACAATTCAGTTTAATGGGCTTACACACCGATGTGGCCTGCTCGTGTGGGCTCACATGCCCGTATGACCCACACGGCCTATCTTGGCCTTGTTTGTGTGGATCACATGGCCTGGCCCAAATCCCACACGCTTGTATGGCTTCACCTGTGTGGGCCCACACCCTCGTATGGCCCACACAGCCCAATTGGCCTAGCTCGTGCTTCGCACACGGCCTAGCCAGCATTATATGCCCGTGTTTGTCGCATCCGTACGGCGTAAGCACGGCCTCATTCGTCTACTATGTAACGCCCCCACGCCCGAAACCGTCACCGGAGTCGAGCTTGAGGTGTTACTAAACATAATTTACCAATTTAAACAACTTTACAAAATTCATTTTCATTTTTGGAATAAACTATTTTCTGCGTCATAGTTGCTCAAAAAATCATATCTCGAGTCACGAAACTCGAAATCAAGATCCATAAATTTTTCCTGAATCTAGACTCATATATCTATCTACTAATTTTTTTCTAGAATTTTTGGCTGGGCCATTTAGTACAGTTTATTAGTTAAAGTTTCCCCTGTTACAGAACTCGACTGCACTGACCTCTACTCATTACGAACCACTTTTCTCCCTGTAAAAATTTCATATGACTATGAAGTTTATTTCTCTTAAAACTAGACTCAATGAGGAATCTAGAAATAAAAATTAATCCTCCTAATAATTTTTGTGCAATTTATGGAGAATTTTCAAAGTTGGAACAGGGGATCCAGAAATTGCTCCAGCCCTGTTTTACTCAAACTCAGATATCTCATAACATATAATCCCTTCACCTATTTCGCTTCTTCCATTTGAAAGTAGACATAATAAGCTTCAATTTCATAACTAATCCATCATCAAATTCGATTTCTATGATTTTTAGTGGATTTTCAAACTCACATCACTGCTGTTATGAAGTTCTATTTTTAAGCTACTTTCACATTTTTCCTTAATTCCATGTCATAATTATCACTCAAGCATACATACTATGAGCCACATCACAATAGATAATAACACACAAGCATAAGAATAATCATATAGATCCATAACATGCTCAGCCGACATAGGCCAATTTACAAGAATACATACTACCTTAATCACAAGCCAATGCCTTTGGCTAAATCATAATATTACGTACTCCACATTACAACCCTATACATGCCATAGACTCGGTACACTAGGATTTACTTACGACGATAGCATTAACTTGACAGTGTGATAATATCTCTGACGGCCTCTAACCCGAGCAAACCTGGCAACCCTATGGAATATGGGAAAGAAAAGGGGAGTAAGCTTTACGCTTAGTAAGTTCATATGAAAACAATAAGCAACTTATTAACAAGCTTTATCAATGTTTACAACAAAATCTCAATATCATCAAGAATAAAAGACTCATTCCAATTCATTAAGATAATCCATAGATGTACAATAAAGCCAATTCTATTCATATGCTCTTGTATCTTATTTTATAAGTTCACACATGTTAGTCCATATGACTCCATGTATGATCCTATATAAGAATTTAACATATAATTCATATCCATTAGCAATCGTTACCATGAAGTCTTTTAGTCCGAGACTTTACTCGCCTCGTCATCGAGACCTTTAGCTCGGGTAAACTCCATACATAGCCATCGGGTCTCTAGCCCGGACATAATCTCCGCATATAGCCTTCGGGTCTTAACCCGGACATAATCTCCGCGTATAGCCTTCGGGTTTTTAATCCCGGATTCACATCACAGAGTCTTATGTATTCACATGTTACCACATTTCACATAGCAAAATCACATTTGTAATTCAAGTCCACTCATTCGCATATAGACATATAACATACTCAATGACTTTGTGTCGTAAACATCATTCAAGTCTAATACATATATTCTTCTTTTACTAAACTTTTAGCTCAATAAGCAAACACATACATAAGCATATGTCCCCAATCTCTTTCTTTGTTTAATTCTCTAATAACCATTCGGCTACATAACAAACATGTAATAGGTTTCTTTCTCAATAACCTTATTATGATAAGAACAATGGGACATCATTCATTTATCATACAAGTATATCATGGCATTTAAAATTAAATACCAAATTCAATTACTCAAAACTTACTTGTTCCAATGGAATATCATATTCCATCAAATTCCCAATGCATTCCATCATCACATAATTGTTTTCAACACTTGGCATCACTTTCCATATACAATATTTCCAATAAAGAAAATCCAATACCAACATAGCAAGATAATTTCCAAAAATATTAGTAATAACATGAATATCATGCTTATTTAATCATACGAACTTACCTCGAAGGCAATTCCGGTTAATTACTCCATTTTAGTCCATAATCTCATACTTTCCGATTTAGGCCCAAATCTCGCTTTTCTTGATCTAACATGATAAAATTCACTCATTTAATCACTAAATTAATTAAAACAATCCAAATTTCACAATTTTAGCAAAATGACCATTTTGCCCCTAGACTTTTGCAAAATGACCATTTTGCCCCTATGCTCGAAAATTGATTTTTATTCAATTTCTTCACTTCTTAAGCCTAAATAAACCATTACAAGACCATAGAAACTCATAAATATCATTTTCACACACATTAGCACTTATTTTACAACTTTGCATAATAACCCCCTTTAAGGCATTTTCATGCAAATTTCTTTCACAAAGGTGTTTATTAGACAAATACAACTCAAATTCTTCCATAAAAACTCAGCAAACAACACATATATGTTCATGGCAAAACCCTAAACTCTTTATCATTTTGCAAACTAAACCCCTCATTTGAAAGCTCATGCTTTAGGGGTTCCAAAAATGTAAAAATCATCAAGAAAAGACATTAAAATCACTTACTATCAAGGGAGATGAGTTGCTAAAATTTTCCAACTTCTAAACCCTTATTCTTGCTGCCCATTTCGTGGAGAAGAAGAAGAAATGAAAGAGATATAACATTTTATTCTTTTTTCTTATTTTATTACAAAATATCTTACCCAACATTTTTGACTTTTCTACTCTTCTATTCTCTTGGCCGGCCATTCATTTTTAAAGGGCCTAATTGCCTTTTAAAGACCCCTCAATTTTAATTCTAAATCAATTTAACACCTTTATGCATTAATACACAACTTTTACACTTTATGCGATTTAGCCCTTTTTCGAAATTAAGCTAGAAATCTCTAAAATTAACTTATCAAAATTTTCATGCACCTTTAAAAAATATGCTATATCACAGAGAATAATATCAAAATAATTTTCTCCGGCCTCGGAATAGTGGTCTTGAAACCACTGTTCCGACTAGACCCAAAATCGGGCTATTACAATTCTCCCCCCTTTAGGGATTTTCGTCCCCGAAAATCTTACCAGAAAAAGTCGTTCTCAATTTCCATGAGTCACTTATATCCTTTTTCTCATAGCTTACAAAACAAACCCAGATCAAGCTCAAACTTAGGATATCTGTAACCTTTCCACAATTACCATAAAGATCTCGGCTCAATCCGAAATACTGATAACTGACATTCTAAGAACTACAAGCTTAGAAACACAGCTCGTCCAAACCCATCTAACAATACCTCTGTACATACTAGAATAGCCACGAGGACTACTATCATCTATCTATCACAATCCAATATGGTATCTCTTATTTACCCGGAGAAGTGGAACATCCCTGTACGAAATTTATACTAGTCTTTTTCATTTTCTTTTCAATGTCATTACCGACAATATTAACCTCGAATACATTTGATATTCGGCTTTTCCCTGTAACCAACTCAATGCCCCTGGAAAGAAAGACAAGGTGCTACTGTAAACTCTGTACTCAATTCTCTTTATAACCCGGAGTTTCTCAGTACTCAGATTGTTACTCGGAGACAATAACAACAGAAACCAAAAAAATCGAATCCTTGCTAAAGTTCCAAGTCAAAAGTCGAAATCATACTGTACTAGGCTAATTTATCATTTATAGCCACATCTCTATGCTCAGGCCATCCACTGTTTAAAAACTTAATGCACATAACTCAATTTACCTTTACCAATAATAGCTCTTTACCCGAAGATTAGAGAAATCCAGATACTAGAATTTTCACACTTCTATAATTGAACCAGAAGCATAATCATAATAGATTCCAATATCGCAAATCAAAGATTACTCGTAAAGATAAGCCAAGCTCGATAATTCTCGAAACAAGAAAAAGAGAAAAACCTGTTATAGCCCAATTTTGCCCAATTCAAATCAACCCATTTACATTTCATTACCCAAAAGCCCAACACATAAACCCACTCAAATAACAACTACCCAATTCCCCTTTACAACCCAAACCCTTTATAAATTAAACCCGGAAGCCCAACATCCCAGCCCAACTAAAACCTAGCCCACTACCTAAACCAACTTGCAGCCAAGGTCAGAAACCCTAGCCCCGTGAACCCCTAGCGCCGCAACCCCTCTCTGCCGAAGCCACCAACTCCCAACTGCTCCACTGTGCCCCCGACCACTTGCTCTATTGCTCTCAATCATCAGCCATACCCTGCAAACGGATTGAACAACACGCAAGAACAGGAAAATAATGGCAAAATATTTGTAAACATCGGCTATAAGAACCGATGAAAGAAAATGTAAAGGGATCGGCCATTTTGATAATAAAAAAGAAATCTTCCAGATATCAGGAAAAAAGAGATTTTAAACACAAAAAAACAGCAATACCAAATAAAACAACCACAATACAGAAATCAAAAGTTAGATTTGGAAACCCAAAGGTAACTTTCCTTTTGTTCTTTCCTATTTCGAATTTTCCCTTCTTTTCGATTTTGCTAAACATATTATATATATAATACGTATATAATTAAAATAAAAAATAAAAAAAAAACAAATAATATACCTTTCTTGCGATTTTCGGCCACCGCGTGCGGTGGCCGGTGATGGTGGTCAACGGGGAGCTGTGGAGGTGCCGGTGCCTTACTCTGGGTTCTTCCAGAGAGAAAAGAAAGAACTCCTTCCCTTATTTGTTTTTGAAATCGCAGAACAAATGAAGAAAAAAACAAAATTTGGCCTTTATAAGACCCGGTTACCCGACCCGTGGGAGACAAGGATCCGCGTGTTTCTTCTATGGAGGGGCTATTTGCGCATTTAGCCCCTCCATCCTTTCATGCTTCTACAATTGAACTCCCGTGTCTTTTAATTTGGGCCCTGGAATCTTATTTCCTTTTCATTCAAGTCCCCTATCCTACCGTTCGTTCTGCAAAAGAGGGATATTACTTGTTTAAGTCCTTCTTCTGCTTGCGCGTGCTCAAATTGGTATTTTGTCATTCTAAATTTAGCCCCGAATTCCTGTTTCGTTTCTGAATCGATCCTTTTATTGTTTGGGTGTTGTATTAATTAACTGTGTTATTATCATTATTTTTCTTATTAACATTAGTTTTAATATTAACATTAGCTAATATTGCTACTCTATATATGTACATTCACGTGCTTGTTATTAATAGTTATTTTGACATCATTGAAATTATTTCAATATGTATATATTATATTTTAACATTATGTTATGTAAATTTAATTTTCAATATTACTTTTTATGTACATATTTATAATAGCATATATTGTTCTTATTTCGTCGCCAACCTACATTTTTTATCCTTTTTTACCATCGCTTTTATATGCTTATACATATAATATATAATATATATTTTCTAATAGTCTTAATTGTCTTTTGTTAATTTATGCCTTGCGTATGCTTTTTATGTATATATTACTATTATATTTACTGTTATCATTACTATTTTATATTGTTATTATATTATACCTAGCACTATTTTAAATATTATTTTTATTATTATATATTTACTATTATATTCGGTATTTTCACTATTATTACCAATTACTTTACTTTTAAATGTTATTATTATTATTATTATTATTATTATCATCATCGTTATCATTAATCTCATTATTAACTTATATACATACGCATATACTTTTTGCATGCACATATTATGATCTTATTATTATTCTTATTATGTTATTAACATCTTATCATTATTTGTTATTACTATTGTTGTTTTAATACTTTAATTACAACTCATGCAACTCTT
This sequence comes from Gossypium stocksii, assembly GCA_020496765.1. NCBI lineage: Eukaryota > Viridiplantae > Streptophyta > Magnoliopsida > Malvales > Malvaceae > Gossypium > Gossypium stocksii. Next base: position 77,320,217 of record CM035632.1, on the reverse strand, counting down.
TCTACTTACACCTTTTAAAAAAAAAAAAATTGTAATAAATGTTAATACATAGGCAATGTTCGGTGTTTAGAAATTCAAGAAATCGTGCCCTAACGTATTGGGTTTCGGTTTTCTCGTCTAAATCTAAATGCTCGAATAACCTTTTAAAATATAAATTCAAATAAAAAGCTTCTAAAGTACTATTATTCTTTTTGCATATCATTAATCGTTTTTATGTATTCCATTTCCGTATTTCACTTTGTTATGCTTTTATCACATATATTTCAAGTCTCCTTCACCCGTTAAAAAAATATTTTTTTCTTACAAAGGCAAATGTTCCGTATTTAGACACTCGGGAATCGTACCCTAACGTATTGGGTCGCGATTTCTCGTTTAAGTCTAAATCTCCGCATAAACCTTTCAAAACTAATATGTAATTTTAGTATAAAAACTCATTCTCGAGAATTCGAGATATTGCGTCCTAACGCATTGGATGTGGTATTTTGTTATCTCGGAATAAAATTTTCTAAAAACCGTAGCAATGTTCGGTACCTAGGGATTCGAGGGATCGTGCCCTAACGCATTGGGTGTCGACTTCCTTCATCTGTCCCCGAGTATTCGAGTATCCCTTCAAAATAAATACCCAGATTCTAAATAAAAGGCAAGTTTAGCCTCAAAGGACGAAATGTCGTGTCCTACCGTATTGGATGTGATATTTTACCTTAAGGCGAATTAGCCTTTGATTTACATTTTCGATTTCCCCAAACGATTTTAGAGCAAATAAGGGTCGTATTTTAAAATTCTTTCAAAGTTCTCGAAATTTCAACTTTAAAGACATCAATTAATCAACAAGGTACCAGATTCTGGGCGTATCAGGGGTGCTAATCCTTCCCCGTGCGTAACTGACTCCCGAACCTATTTTTCTGGTATGTGGACCAAAATCGTTGTTTTAATAAATCAAATAGTTTATCAAAAATAACCCCCTTTTGAGGTGACCGATTGCACCCTAAAAAAGATCGGTGGCGACTCCAGTTCATTTTTTCAAGTCGACGTCTGTTTTGTTTTCACAAAAATGGTATCGACAGCTTGGCGACTCCACTGGGGACGCTAAAACGAGAGTCGAACCTCAAGTTGATTAACTTTTGTCTTTCAGTCAAAATTTGGAAATTGTTTTTCATATACGATCCTTTCATTACATTTTATCAATTTTATAACATGATTTTCATTATTTTTCGTATTTACTGCAAGCTTTTTATATCTCTGCACATTCCATTTGCATGACCGTCGGGGTCGCACCTTTAAGTGGGAGTGAGAAACTATGCCTTCGTGAGGTCTTCACCTCCGCACGGGCTAGTGAATTACTTTCGGGACACATCCGTACCTATGTCTTCGTGAGGTTTTCACCTCCGCATGGCCATAGGGAAATGTGTCCTCCTGAATCGAACTCGATCCATATGAGCCTATAATGGGTGAAGATCGAGGAATTCGCTGGTTCAGGTACCCTTACTCTAGAACCAAACCTCATGTAGCGAACCCTAGGAACCCACCCTAGGTAGAGCCACGTCGAACCTTAGTGATTACCCTGATAGGTTCTTGATTGTTTCTCTGCTTTCATACGTGTTTTGAATTTTATCTTACACATTGTACTGACATTCTGTGTTTTTCGTGTTTTTTCTATAATTTGCATATCACGTCGCATTTAGAAGGTATCGATTCACGTTCAATTTCTAATTTAGAGAGTTTTATTATAGAAAACGGGATCCTTGATAAAATGGGAAACAATACGACTGTCTGCAAACGGTCAGAGGAAATACAACTAGCAAAAGGAGATTGTCTAGTTGAGGGATATCACTTGCATCGATGTGGCACAAAATAATCTTTGGAAGTTAAAGGCAATATAGGATTAATAGAGTAAAGTAGCCAAGTAGTGGTTCTACGACAGCTATAGGGACTTGCAGTATTTGCTTAACATGAAGATGATTGAACAATTTAAAATAAGTATGGGGAGTACTGAGGGACATTTCTACCATCACAGCATTTCCTATGAGGATGGTCACTCTATAGATGGTAGGGGCGTAGTAAAAAATGATTGACAGAGTGCATAAGGCCTGCAAAAAATGAGTTGATTGGAAAGAATTCTGCTTAAGATGGTGAAAAAGTTTTTTTTTTACTATAAGATCGATACCAAACAATATGCTTCAACCTACTGTGGCATTTTAAGATGTTGCACCTGTTAGAAACCATGGAAATACAAACCCTGATGGCCTAGACAGCCCAAATGGGCATGGGAAAAAAGAGATTAAAGGACTTTTAAGGTGGAGATTAGCTATGCTACAAAGATACCTCTGCAAGCATTTCAAAATATTCTATGTGAGTGAGAATCTGAAGACCCTCAAGAAGCACTGAAGGTGTCGGATATCTTTTAAAGGTAGCATACTGTGAAACAGAGATGTCTGCTTGTTCGCCAATCTCTCTCAAGATGATCAGAACAACTTCACAGACATTAGAGAAGGTGTCATTGGCTGTAGGGATAACCTCATAGGTAAAGACATAGCTTAAATTAAGCACATTAAATACCAATGTGAGCAACAATCCGATCTTGGTCAAAAGTTTGCTTTGTTAAGACTTCGAACGTTAGGGCAAACGCATATTGGTAGCCCGTTTTAGGCAAAGGATTTTATTTTTTTAATAAAGTTTTCTAAAAGAAACTGAATCAAGATCGATGCCTTTTCGCATTCATGCATTTGCATTACATCCTATCGTCATAGAAAAGAGGTGTTGATTCATATTCGGTTCCTAAATAGGGGAGTTTGTCATAAGGGGGCGAATTTCTTGATAAAGTGGATTATAATGCGGTTGATCATATATGGTCTAAGTGAGCACAACGGAAGAAGGATGATAGCTCGTGAAAGAATGCAAGATTTTACCCGAAAGACTCAAATTGATGAAGATTATGCGGGAGCCGTCAAGTCTCAACTTTCCTAAAGGAGCAAGCGAGTATCACTAGGAAGAGTGAACAACGAGTCGCGACCCAGACCAAGCAAAAAGGCACTGATGAAGATATCTTTGGCAAGTCTGCGAGAGTCAACCTTAGTATTCAAGACATGAAAAGAAAGATCGGCATCTTCGTTTGGACTATGGGGGCAAGATCACATATATGATCTGTTTTATGTGAAGAAATCTGTCTTCTAGAAAAGCTCTTCTAATGGAACTGGATATAAGGTCGACGCTTCTTTTCTTGCATTCATTTGCATGTCATGCACTTGCATTGCATCATTTGCATTGCATCATGTACATTACATCATTTGCATCAGACTTTTACGAAATGACCCTAATTAGATAAAATTATTCCAGTTAACATAAGAGCCATGGAACGAAGGTTAGAGCGGATAGAGCATAGGCAAATACAAATGCAAGAGCAGTTATCCAAGATTCAACAGGATATGCAGGGCCAAATAGCAGAGCTCCAAAGAAATGTGATTGGTCAGCTAAGACAGCTATTAGTCGAAGGGCTCGAAAAAAGGAAAGGCTCAATGAACAGTAGCGAGGAGGATAACGAAGACATCGTTTATGCCCCGAGGTTCACTCCAATAAGTGGCCAGACTCAATCAGACGCACCTGCGCAAGGGATACCCATTGTTACTAGAACCCAACAACATCAGACCGGTATGTCGGCACCAGCGAACTTTTCAGTAGGCTCAGGTCCCTATCTGAAAAGCAATCCAGCGAGCCTTACCGTCACTAAAGAGACAAAGACGGTTAGTATTGAGCGCCTGAAACAGTGCGGAGCCTTTAAAAAGCAAGAGTGGAGCTCCCGAGATGACACTTCGGGGACAATAAAGAGAAAGGAAAGTGAGATGAAACTGGTTACCATGGGCCAGCCAAAAATGACAACCCCTTGCCATCAGGTTCCTCAAAAGCAAGAATCCAATTCTAGACCAAGTACTAAAAAGCTCCTATTTACGCTAATTCCAATGTCGTATAAGGAGCTATATCAGAGTTTATATGATGCGCGCGTGGTGTCCCCAGTTTATATAAAACCGTTGCAGCCTCCATATCCCAAGTGGTACAATTCGAAAGCTCGGTGCGAATACCATGCGGGAAATACAGGACATTCAATTGAGAACTGCCTCGCCTTTAAGAGACAGGTCCAAGGACTCATTGATACGGGCATTCTGCAATTTGATAATGCTAGCAATGCGACCAAGAATCCATTCCCGGACCATGCTAAAGGGAATGTGAACGTAGTGACGAAGGAATGAAATTTACCAAGCATTTGCCCTTACATGCCTGGGAGTTTTGTGAACAATAGGACTGTGGAAGAAGTCTCTGTCTTTTTAGAGCTAACTTAGGGTAATACCCAGAACATGCTTACTGCTTTAAGCCTAGAGGCAGTAAGAATCCTTTTGTGAAAATAGACTTTTGTCTAAAATCTTTATTTCAATAAAAATGCATCATTTTGATTAAAGTTCCACTTCATACTATACAACGATCATTCTTAGATTTTCTTATTCTTTTATTCATGACCATACTGCACAATTGTTCTTAGATTTTGGTGTTCTTTGAACTCTTTCAAATATTCTTTCTTCATAATCATGACACATAAATACTCATTCTTAAGTCCATTTATTCTTTGAAACTTTCCTCTGTACCTAAGAAGGGTCTCCAGATATCGATATCATAAGCGACACTGTTGTTAAACTAAAATCTCCTTCGGAGCAAAATAGTTGTCTAGGGGAATCTCAGGATTTTGAAAGTGACAAAGACTATGACCTACCTTCTGATTCGTCAAGGAGCGTAGAACAAGATCCCACAAGATCAGTGGATATCGCGAGCAAACAAGGATTGAAGCCTAGCTCACTACCGAAAAAGCGAGATATCTTTGAAACATTTCAAACGTATCTTCGCACAACCATATCAAGACAGGCCTAGGCTACCGAGACACGGGCACAACAAAATTTCAAAAGAAGTCCGCGAGGATAATCGTAGGACACAGGCTAGTGGTTTTACAATAGCCAGGCTGATCAGGAGGTTAAGATATTGCTAGCCCGCCATGAAAAAAGACTACATCAATGTGTCGTAAAGGTCAAATTGAGGGAGATAAGATTCATGTTTCTTTGAAGACTCTCCATGTGGGGCACGGACGTCATTGGGCCAGCTTCACCGACTTTAAGTCACCTTCCCGATGATCAATTACTTCACCAAGAGAGTAAGGTCACTTCGTGGGTCAAAGTAAACGGTCATCAAATTCAAACTCAAAATCCAAATTCTAAGCCGCATCTAAATTCGAGTTCGAATTCTCAAAAAAAAAAAAAACAAAACAAACAAACAAAAAAAAAAACAACAAAAAACAAAAAAAGAGAGAAGAAAAGAAAAGAAAAGAAAAGATCATATCCAGCTGCACAATGTCAAAAGTCTGAAGATAAGGCGCCACACAACAAAGGTTGCCAAGAGAAAAGAAAAAGAAGAAGAAATAAATTGAAGAAGATGACCGACACTGGTAAAGATTGGTATCTACCACTTACTCTCTATGCTGATGCTGAAGCAAACGCCTTCAAACCCCTACGATCTCAAAGGCATCAGTCCGTACACAGTCTCTGAAGCTTGAAATGATAGATTTTCCTTTCAAACCAGTGGATGAAGGTATCATGAGGGAAGACTTCTATACAAATTCAGGGAAGAGGAAGCCTGATCAGCTCATTATTTCTAAGGATCGAGTTAGCAAGTCTCAGCTCAATCAAGTTTTGAACTAAGAATTTGATCAAGTTCCTTGACAAAAATGAGAACCCCAAGTTCATGGTCATTATGGCACAGAAAAACCATCATACTAAGTTTTTCCAGTAGAGATCTCCTGACAAAGTCCCGCATAGAACCGCTATAAACAACGAAGTCCGTCATCCTAAGAACAATGACTTCTATCTTTGAGCCCATGCTGGAATGATTGGAACCAAGAGGCATATTCACTATCATGTTCTCTTAGATCAGATCAGGTTTTGGCTAATGATCTACAAGAGATAGTTCATTCTCTAGTATATGAATATCAAATGAGCAACACTGCCACACCTGTAGTTGTTCCTATTTGCTCTGGCAGCCTCACAGTTGGAGAAATTTGTAAGGTCTGAGGACGTTTAAGAGACATCATCGATCCATGGTGGGACGACTGCTCTGGGAGCAACTTATGTACCTCAGCTTTCCAAGTTGAAGGATAATGGCAGCAACTTCATTCTTATCTGTTGGGAATCATTGAACCATTTTTTTGTATAGGGCGAGTCAAATGACAACTAGGATTGCTGTTGGGGCAACCCCTTCCTCATGGGTTTATAGATCGATATCTCTCCCTTCAAGCCTCGATAGAATCAAGATTTGTTGAGAATATCCATCCTAATCAAACGTGTCAAAATGGGTGATACAAACTTATGCCGAGAAGAATTCATCCACAAGAATTTCTCAAGGAAATCAAGAGGAAAACTCGCAAAGGGCATCTTGAGACCTTCTAAAAAGTTGATCAAGAAAAAAGAAAAAGAAGAAAAACACAAAAAAAAAAGAAAAAGAAGAAAAACACAAAAAAAAAGAAAAAAGGAAGAAAAAGAGAAATGAAAAAAGAAAAGAAAAGAACAAAAAAAAAAGAGAAAAAGGAGAGGCCAAAGTGAAAACCCGCAAAGGGCGCTTTGAGTCCAAAGGGCATTTGAGTTGAAAACCCAAAAAGGGCGGCTCAAATTCTGATCAAAAGTGGGGCACGTGGTAGCCTTATCATGCTTGAATTAACAATGAGGAAGTATGATATGTCTTGGGGCATCGACAGAGTACTCCGAATCCCCTAGGCACACATCGAGCTTAGAGGAGTTCTCAAGATTTGGGACAGAGAAACTTAGGTTGCGATATCTGGAGCACCTAGCTTTCATCTTTCTTGGCATATTTGCTATCTTCGAATCATGACGGGTTGTTGTCCCGATCAATTTCCTTTTTATTTGATTAATTTATTCGTGTCGAGCTATGCTCCCAATAAATTCTTTCTTGATCGCTTTCACTTAACTTGCTTGTTTCGAGTTATGCTTGCGTTTAATTTCCTTCTTGTTCATTGTCATGATCCTTTTTCAAGCATTTTGCATTGAAATAATGATTAGTGGACTAATAACACTTTTATGAAAGGAGTTTTGTGTATTACCTCAGAGGTTTCTAAATAGTACAGAAACCTAAAACAGGACTATTGTTTAAGACCTTCCACGCTTAAGGGTTGGAAATCTCCAAATCCAAATTGAAATCATCTCCTCAGATTTTTTCAAAAGTATTAGCTGAACAGAAACTAGATATCGCGTCAGTGATATAATCTTGATGATACAAGTTACAGATCATATACCTTTGAGATACAATGGAAAGGACCCTGAGGTCGCAGTGGGGCAAGCTGGGTGAGCAAAACATTTCCTCGAGTTTTGAGTCGAAATACCAGTCAAATAATAAGGCGTCCCAAGTTGAAAAAGGAGAAGAAGATCAAGATGAAAACTGAAAAGGACATCTTAATAAACAGAAAAAATTAGGATGAAAGCTTGAAAAGGTGTCCTAGTGAAACAGATTTGGGCCCAAAGAGTAAGATGATTCAAGAAGTGAGTCAAACGGCAAGACTACAGTATTCGAAACATTTTCAGAAGCCTGAGATTTTCTATGCAAGAAGCCATGCTCAAAAAGATTCTTGATCGAGAAACATGGAAGAGTTCATGCGCTGAGTATTTAGAGCACCACCTAGATGAGAAGTTGATGAGTACGAAAGCCTCAAAGCAAGGATAAAAGTTCAATCAGGGTCAAAAGAGTGATGTCTGAAAAACATAGATTACTCTCAAAGATGGAAGACGAGTACAAAGCCCGAAAGAAAGTCAAGAATTGAAGCAATAAATGCAAATCGTCACAGGAAATCTCGACTAAAAGCAACATATGACAAACATGTCTAGAGCGCATGGCATAATCATGTAGGCACACATACATTAAAGACAAACACATGCATATCATGACAACATCATTCACGACATTTTCAGGTGCTCTAACAGAGCAAGAAGATGCGATGATAGTTGTACTAAATCAAGAGAAACACCAGAATTTCGCCAGAAGATATGTTTGGTACCATGTTTAAATTTCATTTTCAAAAAAATCAACTCATACTGCGAGAGGTGAGTTGAGCCTCAGGACACGCTGAGGTATTTGTAATTTATGTTTTCAAAAGTTAACTCGTATTGCAAGACACGAGTTGAGCCTCAGGACACGCTGAGGTATTTGTAATTTATGTTTTCAAAAGTCAACTCGAAACGAGTTGCGCCTCAGGTCACACGCTGAGGTATTTGTAATTTATGTTTTCAAAAGTCAACTCGTATTGCAAGACACGAGTTGCGCCTCAGGTCACAAGCTGAGGTATTTGCAATTTATGTTTTCAAAAGTCAACTCGTATTGCAAGACACGAGTTGCGCCTCAGGTCACACGCTGAGGTATTTGTAATTTATGTTTTCAAAAGTTAACTCGTATTGCGAGAAACGAGTTGTGCCTCAGGTCACACGCTGAGGTATTTGTAATTTATGTTTTCAAAAGTCAACTCGTATTGCAAGACACGAGTTGCGCCTCAGGTCACAAGCTGAGGTATTTGCAATTTATGTTTTCAAAAGTCAACTCGTATTGCAAGACACGAGTTGCGCCTCAGGTCACACGCTGAGGTATTTGTAATTTATGTTTTCAAAAGTTAACTCGTATTGCGAGAAACGAGTTGCGCCTCAGGTCACACGCTGAGGTATTTGTAATTTATGTTTTCAAAAGTTAACTCGTATTGCGAGAAACGAGTTGCGCCTCAGGTCACACGCTGAGGTATTTGTAATTTATGTTTTCAAAAGTCAACTCGTATTGCGAGACACGAGTTGCGCCTCAGGTCACACGCTGAGGTATTTGTAATTTATGTTTTCAAAAGTTAACTCGTATTGCGAGAAACGAGTTGCGCCTCAGGTCACACGCTGAGGTATTTGTAATTTATGTTTTCAAAAGTTAACTCGTATTGCGAGAAACGAGTTGCGCCTCAAGTCACACGCTGAAGTATTTGCAATTTATGTTTTCAAAAGTCAACTCGAAACGAGTTGCGCCTCAGGTCACACGCTGAGGTATTTGCAATTTATGTTTTCAAAAGTCAACTCGTATTGCGAGAAACGAGTTGCGCCTCAGGTCACACGCTGAGGTATTTGCAATTTGTGATTTCAAAAGTCAACTCGTATTGCGAGAAACGAGTTGCGCCTCAGGTCACACGCTGAGAAATTTTAAATTTATATCTTCAAAATTCACCTCATATTGTGAGAAGTGAGTTGATCTCTTTCAATTTCTGCTTTTTAAATTTCTTTTCATTCAACCCATAATGCGAGAAGTGAGTTGATCTTTTTCAATTTCTGCTTTCTAAATTTCTGTCCATTTAACTCGTGCTACGAGAAGTAAGTTAAGTCTCAAGTCACACACCGGGGCACTTTTAATTTATGTTCCAAAGGAATTAACCCATATTACGAGAATGCGCAGGTCGAGCAATTTTTGATTTCATCTCAATAAAGAATAAAGTTGCAAGAGAGACAATTGAAGATGCAAAATTTGCCTCTTTGAAGTTACAAAGGACCCAATCAAAGATATAGACCTTGCATCCCCAGTGAAGTCGCAGAGGCGCAGATTGAAGATACCAGACCTCATCCAGGAAGTGGCAGAAGACCAGATCATGCCGAATCTCATACCCCTGAAGATGTGAAGCTACATATCATAACTTTGAAAACGCGATGGATTGAAACAAAGTTACAAGATGCGGTAGACTGGAAAAAGAGCTGAACAAGAAGAGCACCAAAAAAAGTCAAGACTCGGCAAGATCTGGCAAAATTGGCCTTTCTTTATGTCTTTGCTCTATTGCCGTTACACGACAATGAGCAAAGAGGGGCAGCTGTTATAGCCCAATTTTGCCCAATTCAAATCAACCCGTTTACATTTCATTACCCAAAAGCCCAACACATAAACCCACTCAAATAACAACTACCCAATTCCCCTTTACAACCCAAACCCTTTATAAATTAAACCCGGAAGCCCAACATCCCAGCCCAACTAAAACCTAGCCCACTACCTAAACCAACTTGCAGCCAAGGTCAGAAACCCTAGCCCCGTGAACCCCTAGCGCCGCAACCCCTCTCTGCCGAAGCCACCAACTCCCAACTGCTCCACTGTGCCCCCGACCACTTGCTCTATTGCTCTCAATCATCAGCCATACCCTGCAAACGGATTGAACAACACGCAAGAACAGGAAAATAATGGCAAAATATTTGTAAACATCGGCTATAAGAACCGATGAAAGAAAATGTAAAGGGATCGGCCATTTTGATAATAAAAAAGAAATCTTCCAGATATCAGGAAAAAAGAGATTTTAAACACAAAAAAACAGCAATACCAAATAAAACAACCACAATACAGAAATCAAAAGTTAGATTTGGAAACCCAAAGGTAACTTTCCTTTTGTTCTTTCCTATTTCGAATTTTCCCTTCTTTTCGATTTTGCTAAACATATTATATATATAATACGTATATAATTAAAATAAAAAATAAAAAAAAACAAATAATATACCTTTCTTGCGATTTCCGGCCACCGCGTGCGGTGGCCGGTGATGGTGGTCAACGGGGAGCTGTGGAGGTGCCGGTGCCTTACTCTGGGTTCTTCCAGAGAGAAAAGAAAGAACTCCTTCCCTTATTTGTTTTTGAAATCGCAGAACAAATGAAGAAAAAAACAAAATTTGGCCTTTATAAGACCCGGTTACCCGACCCGTGGGAGACAAGGATCCGCGTGTTTCTTCTATGGAGGGGCTATTTGCGCATTTAGCCCCTCCATCCTTTCATGCTTCTACAATTGAACTCCCGTGTCTTTTAATTTGGGCCTTGGAATCTTATTTCCTTTTCATTCAAGTCCCCTATCCTACCGTTCGTTCTGCAAAAGAGGGATATTACTTGTTTAAGTCCTTCTTCTGCTTGCGCGTGCTCAAATTGGTATTTTGTCATTCTAAATTTAGCCCCGAATTCCTGTTTCGTTTCTGAATCGATCCTTTTATTGTTTTGGTGTTGTATTAATTAACTGTGTTATTATCATTATTTTTCTTATTAACATTAGTTTTAATATTAACATTAGCTAATATTGCTACTCTATATATGTACATTCACGTGCTTGTTATTAATAGTTATTTTGACATCATTGAAATTATTTCAATATGTATATATTATATTTTAACATTATGTTATGTAAATTTAATTTTCAATATTACTTTTTATGTACATATTTATAATAGCATATATTGTTCTTATTTCGTCGCCAACCTACATTTTTTATCCTTTTTTACCATCGCTTTTATATGCTTATACATATAATATATAATATATATTTTCTAATAGTCTTAATTGTCTTTTGTTAATTTATGCCTTGCGTATGCTTTTTATGTATATATTACTATTATATTTACTGTTATCATTACTATTTTATATTGTTATTATATTATACCTAGCACTATTTTAAATATTATTTTTATTATTATATATTTACTATTATATTCGGTATTTTCACTATTATTACCAATTACTTTACTTTTAAATGTTATTATTATTATTATTATTATTATTATCATCATCGTTATCATTAATCTCATTATTAACTTATATACATACGCATATACTTTTTGCATGCACATATTATGATCTTATTATTATTCTTATTATGTTATTAACATCTTATCATTATTTGTTATTACTATTGTTGTTTTAATACTTTAATTACAACTCATGCAACTCTTTTTACTTACACCTTTAAAAAAAAAAAAATTGTAATAAATGTTAATACATAGGCAATGTTCGGTGTTTAGAAATTCAAGAAATCGTGCCCTAACGTATTGGGTTTCGGTTTTCTCGTCTAAATCTAAATGCTCGAATAACCTTTTAAATTATAAATTCAAATAAAAAGCTTCTAAAGTACTATTATTCTTTTTGCATATCATTAATCGTTTTTATGTATTCCATTTCCGTATTTCACTTTGTTATGCTTTTATCACATATATTTCAAGTCTCCTTCACCCGTTAAAAAAATATTTTTTTCTTACAAAGGCAAATGTTCCGTATTTAGACACTCGGGAATCGTACCCTAACGTATTGGGTCGCGATTTCTCGTTTAAGTCTAAATCTCTGCATAAACCTTTCAAAACTAATATGTAATTTTAGTATAAAAACTCATTCTCGAGAATTCGAGATATTGCGTCCTAACGCATTGGATGTGGTATTTTGTTATCTCGGAATAAAATTTTCTAAAAATCGTAGCAATGTTTGGTACCTAGGGATTCGAGGGATCATGCCCTAATGCATTGGGTGTCGACTTCCTTCATCTGTCCCCGAGTATTCGAGTATCCCTTCAAAATAAATACCCAGATTCTAAATAAAAGGCAAGTTTAGCCTCAAAGGACGAAATGTCGTGTCCTACCGTATTGGATGTGATATTTTACCTTAAGGCGAATTAGCCTTTGATTTACATTTTCGATTTCCCCAAACGATTTTAGAGCAAATAAGGGTCGTATTTTAAAATTCTTTCAAAGTTCTCGAAATTTCAACTTTAAAGACATCAATTAATCAACAAGGTACCAGATTCTGGGCGTATCGGGGGTGCTAATCCTTCCCCGTGCGTAACTGACTCCCGAACCTATTTTTCTGGTATGTGGACCAAAATCGTTGTTTTAATAAATCAAATAGTTTATCAAAAACAACCCCCTTTTGAGGTGACCGATTGCACCCTAAAAAAGATCGGTGGCGACTCCAGTTCATTTTTTCAAGTCGACGTCTGTTTTGTTTTCACAAAAATGGTATCGACAAAACCAATATAAGAAATTCCAAGATATAAGATTATACCAGAAATCCGAGAATATAATCCAGAAGAAAATGATAAAGATGATCCTAAAAATTCCTCAAAGAGAACCGGAAGGAAACTACTGTCTGTACACTCTAAAATTCCTCATAACAAAGACAATATAATTCCCACATACATATAAACCATAATTAATAGAACATCAGAATAACCTCGCATAAATTTTTACTACCAACTTTATTCAAATATATCAGAATAGAAATCTGAAGAGATGGAGAAATGTCGATCATAACTAACTGAACCACTAGAGCTTTTCATCAATATCACAATCACTAGCAATCCTCATACGATAAAATTCCCACTCGAAAGGGATAACCATTCGTATTCTCCAGAATAGAGGAAAACATAGAATACCCAGAAGAGAAAGATAGCCATAACTTTTGTTTAATTGAATCCGTCATGCGTAGATATCTGTGCAAGTCTGACATTACTCCTCTAACAAGTTTTGTATTCACTAATCCCATACTATTCCATTATTGTACTCTTTAGTTTCACTTTTGCAAGCTCATGCAACATATCTCTCAAAAATCTCATCGTATAACTCTATTCTGATAAGGGGGCGAAGATTGTAAAGCCTCTAAACTTTTGACTCTCAAGCAAATGCATATTCAACAACAACGTAGCATTACACACATTAATTCAAACATTTCGAATTTCCAACTTGTAACGAACACATTTTCACATATCTCAGTAGTACATGCAACTTTATTTCATATGAATATTAGCAAAACATAAGTGAATTTATCACAATTCAAACTTTCATTTCTTTTTCCCAAATTACCGTTAATGTCTTATCAAGTTCCCACATTTAATCTTGATCACTTGTCAATATTTATCAAATTGGAGAACGTCTTACGGTTTTGAGTACATCGCTTACTTGATGCCATAATCCAACTATGGTCTTATACTAGCTCTGCTCTGCCCGTGCTGATGCCTATCCCAGATAGGTCTTACACTTAGTACAAGTCGAGCCAATGCCACGTCCCAGACGGGTCTTACACTAGCTCATCTGTCTCGGTGACGATGCCTGTCCCAGACAGGTCTTACACTTGCACCTACGTGGCCGATGCATGTCCCAGACATGTCTTACACTGGCGTACATATCTCATGTATTGCCATGGTCCAACCATGGTCTTTTCTGTCAATTCATTAGTGAACGATCGTACTCATTTCCTGCGTTCCACCTAATTTGATCTTTCATTAAAACTTTCATGCTATTATGACTATTATGACATCTTTAATTCAGAGACTTAAACGTAAATCTCAATCACATGTACATACCTTGAATAGAAATACTCATACACATATCCAGTCATTTCGAGTAAAACTTTCTCTTCATAACCACTAAGCCAAATGAGTTAGCTACGTAACATTATGTGAATACTAACATGCATGAAAGAGCTTATCACAACTTAGCTTTAATTTCATTCCATGTTTCCACATTCTTTAACTCATGAATATCACATAATGAATACTAGTTCATATAAAAAGAATCATGAATTTCTTTTCATACCTTTTCCATTTTCAACATATCACAAGCATAATTCAATAATCTCAACTTTACTCTTATCTCTATCAAGATTTGCTCGGTTGGAACTCGTTCTTGTCTTAACCAACAGTTTTGTCAGGGCCGGGAGATATCACACTATCACGAGTAATACTATGGCATGTATAGCTAGACTCTCTTACGCTAGGTTAGTCCGAGAATCGACTAAACCATGCTCTGATACCACTAAATGTAACGCCCCCACGCCCGAAACCGTCACCGGAGTCGAGCTTGAGGTGTTACTAAACATAATTTACCAATTTAAACAACTTTACAAAATTCATTTTCATTTTTGGAATAAACTATTTTCTGCGTCATAGTCGCTCAAAAAATCATATCTCGAGTCACGAAACTCGAAATTAAGATCCGTAAATTTTTCCCGAATCTAGACTCATATATCTATCTACTAATTTTTTTCTAGAATTTTTGGCTGGGCCATTTAGTACAGTTTATTAGTTAAAGTTTCCCCTGTTACAGAACTCGACTGCACTGACCTCTACTCATTACGAACCACTTTTCTCCCTGTACAAATTTCATATGACTATGAAGTTTATTTCTCTTAAAACTAGACTCAATGAGGAATCTAGACATAAAAATTAATCCTCCTAATAATTTTTGTGCAATTTATGAAAAATTTTCAAAGTTGGAACAGGGGATCCAGAAATTGCTCCAGCCCTGTTTTACTCAAACTCAGATATCTCATAACATATAATCCCTTCACCTATTTCGCTTCTTCCATTTGAAAGTAGACATAATAAGCTTCAATTTCATAACTAATCCATCATCAAATTCGATTTCTATGATTTTTAGTGGATTTTCAAACTCACATCACTGCTGTTATGAAGTTCTATTTTTAAGCTACTTTCACATTTTTCCTTAATTCCATGTCATAATTATCACTCAAGCATACATACTATGAGCCACATCACAATAGATAATAACACACAAGCATAAGAATAATCATATAGATCCATAACATGCTCAGCCGACATAGGCCAATTTACAAGAATACATACTACCTTAATCACAAGCCAATGCCTTTGGCTAAATCATAATATTACGTACTCCACATTACAACCCTATACATGCCATAGACTCGGTACACTAGGATTTACTTACGACGATAGCATTAACTTGACAGTGTGATAATATCTCTGACAGCCTCTAACCCGAGCAAACCTGGCAACCCTATGGAATATGGGAAAGAAAAGGGGAGTAAGCTTTACGCTTAGTAAGTTCATATGAAAACAATAAGCAACTTATTAACAAGCTTTATCAATGTTTACAACAAAATCTCAATATCATCAAGAATAAAAGACTCATTCCAATTCATTAAGATAATCCATAGATGTACAATAAAGCCAATTCTATTCATATGCTCTTGTATCTTATTTTATAAGTTCACACATGTTAGTCCATATGACTCCATGTATGATCCTATATAAGAATTTAACATATAATTCATATCCATTAGCAATCGTTACCATGAAGTCTTTTAGTCCGAGACTTTACTCGCCTCGTCATCGAGACCTTTAGCTCGGGTAAACTCCATACATAGCCATCGGGTCTCTAGCCCGGACATAATCTCCGCATATAGCCTTCGGGTCTTAACCCGGACATAATCTCCGCGTATAGCCTTCGGGTTTTTAATCCCGGATTCACATCACAGAGTCTTATGTATTCACATGTTACCACATTTCACATAGCAAAATCACATTTGTAATTCAAGTCCACTCATTCGCATATAGACATATAACATACTCAATGACTTTGTGTCGTAAACATCATTCAAGTCTAATACATATATTCTTCTTTTACTAAACTTTTAGCTCAATAAGCAAACACATACATAAGCATATGTCCCCAATCTCTTTCTTTGTTTAATTCTCTAATAACCATTCGGCTACATAACAAACATGTAATAGGTTTCTTTCTCAATAACCTTATTATGATAAGAACAATGGGACATCATTCATTTATCATACAAGTATATCATGGCATTTAAAATTAAATACCAAATTCAATTACTCAAAACTTACTTGTTCCAATGGAATATCATATTCCATCAAATTCCCAATGCATTCCATCATCACATAATTGTTTTCAACACTTGGCATCACTTTCCATATACAATATTTCCAATAAAGAAAATCCAATACCAACATAGCAAGATAATTTCCAAAAATATTAGTAATAACATGAATATCATGCTTATTTAATCATACGAACTTACCTCGAAGGCAATTCCGGTTAATTACTCCATTTTAGTCCATAATCTCATACTTTCCGATTTAGGCCCAAATCTCGCTTTTCTTGATCTAACATGATAAAATTCACTCATTTAATCACTAAATTAATTAAAACAATCCAAATTTCACAATTTTAGCAAAATGACCATTTTGCCCCTAGACTTTTGCAAAATGACCATTTTGCCCCTATGCTCGAAAATTGATTTTTATTCAATTTCTTCACTTCTTAAGCCTAAATAAACCATTACAAGACCATAGAAACTCATAAATATCATTTTCACACACATTAGCACTTATTTTACAACTTTGCATAATAACCCCCTTTAAGGCATTTTCATGCAAATTTCTTTCACAAAGGTGTTTATTAGACAAATACAACTCAAATTCTTCCATAAAAGCTCAGCAAACAACACATATATGTTCATGGCAAAACCCTAAACTCTTTATCATTTTGCAAACTAAACCCCTCATTTGAAAGCTCATGCTTTAGGGGTTCCAAAAATGTAAAAATCATCAAGAAAAGACATTAAAATCACTTACTATCAAGGGAGATGAGTTGCTAAAATTTTCCAACTTCTAAACCCTTATTCTTGCTGCCCATTTCGTGGAGAAGAAGAAGAAATGAAAGAGATATAACATTTTATTCTTTTTTCTTATTTTATTACAAAATATCTTACCCAACATTTTTGACTTTTCTACTCTTCTATTCTCTTGGCCGGCCATTCATTTTTAAAGGGCCTAATTGCCTTTTAAAGACCCCCCAATTTTAATTCTAAATCAATTTAACACCTTTATGCATTAATACACAACTTTTACACTTTATGCGATTTAGCCCTTTTTCGAAATTAAGCTAGAAATCTCTAAAATTAACTTATCAAAATTTTCATGCACTTTTAAAAAATATGCTATATCACAGAGAATAATATCAAAATAATTTTCTCCGGCCTCGGAATAGTGGTCCCGAAACCACTGTTCCGACTAGACCCAAAATCGGGCTATTACATACTACATGGCCGTGTATCACCACACGGCCTTCACACGGGCAGTCCACACGCCTGTGTGGCGTTGACAGTTTCATTTTCGGCTTTCTCCGAAACGCGATTTCAGAGCATTCGGGGTACACACCTGGTTTCAAAACGATACTAAGGCACCCTTAAGCACTCTAATACCTACAATTGTCAAAATAACACCCAATTAACACTTAAATCGACATTCGATTGAAATCTCGACAAGTCGATAACCAATCACCTATCGAAAACTTACCGCTTCCAAACGATCCCCATTTTAAAATAACTCTACGAATCGTTAATTTTAGACCTTGAGTGACTCCTAAACAACAGTAAAACACCTTTTAAACTCTTAATCAAAGCAGCATTCAGGATCGATAACCAGAAACTTACCAATGATGATCCCGTCTATAACTCACAAAAGCCCGCTATTATGAAAACCAAAACGACATGAGGAGGACAAGGGAGTTTCGGTAGCAAGCAGAGGAAAAAAAGGAAGAAGTGAGGAAAATTTTGTAAAAGAATTCGGCAGAGAGTTTTGGGGAAGAAAGAATTTTCGATATTGGGAAACAAAATCTCGATAACTACCAAATCCCCAAACTCACTCCCCCACTACTCAGTTTCCTAAACCAACTCTAACTCTTTAGAGTGAATAAGCATAAAAATAATGCCTCCACTGCGATTCGAACATAGGATCTCGAGCATAATCCCTTACCTCTTAACTACTAGACCAGCAAGCCCATTTTGACATTCTCTTACATATAAATTCTTTTAAGCCTTTTATCTAAGCACCAAGCCTTATTCAAATAAAAACCAAAATTTTAACCCAAGACTTGGTTTGAACTTGAGACCTTCCGAACATACCCAAAGCACATAACCATTAAAATAGGCATTTAATTACGCCAAATAATTGCAAAACAAACTCAGAATTTTCTTGCACAACAAATCACAAAAGTCAAAATTTTAGGGTGTTACAAATATACAGATCAATTACATACGTTTTCATTTCATTATACATTCATATCAGAAATCAACCATAATCAATCATATTGTCCCTTATACGAGCCTTCAAGGCCCAAAATATGCAATAGAAACAAGTCGAGACTAAACCGGGTACTCAGAGAATTTTTGGAAAAACTTTAAAATTTCTCCTAGGTACAAGGAACACACATGCATATGGGTCACACGGTCAAGAGACACACCCGTGTCCTAGGTCGTGTGAGTATTCAAAATAAGGACACACGGTCGTGTCCCAGCCCGTGTCCATACCCGTTTAACTTTCTGACTTGAGTCACACGGTCAAGCCACACGCTCGTGTGCTAGGCCGTGTGGATAATTTTGAGTATTCTGTTTCTCAATTGTTAAGATGTAGAAGATACACGACCAGATCACATGCCTATATGCCAGGACGTGTGTCACACACGGCTGAGACACACGCTCGTGTCTTTACCCATGTGGATGAATATAGGCTATTTTCCAAACCATATTTCTCACTCAATTTGTATTCTACCTACATCAACACTTAATCACATTCACAAGCCCATACAAGACCTTCAAATCAAGCCAAAATCAAGTCTTATGCATGACATATCAATACATGTGACCAAGTGTCTAGACTTACCAAAATAACCTAATACATTTAGGCATGTTTTACCAATTATACTATCATAAACCATTATCCAATATGCTTATATGATTTTCATCATTCAACCATTTCAAACATACATCAAGCATATTAAGACTATTTACATATCAAAACATACCAAGCATAAGCCATTCAAATGACTATTATCAACCAAACACATACATGTCAGCATTGGCCAAATTTATCCTATACATGCTATTATAACCAAAATTTAGTTTGTTACATATATCGCAATAAGCTGATGGATAGTGCGAGATATCTCCGCCAAGCTTCCAACCCAACAAGCTTTTGAAGTACTATAAAATAGAGGAAATAAAATAGAATAAGCATTTAATGCTTCGTAAGTTCGTATAATGGGAAATTAACTTACTATTCATTTACACTTAAGGTAGGCATACAAAATACATCTAAAGCAATTTGGCTAATAGCCTAAACATACAACTTCATCAACATGTCAGTCATCTATTTCACATGAATTTCAAGAAACATGTATGAGCTCGTCAAATATCAAATTTCCATGTTCATAAACTTTCTACATCTTGTGTTCACGTATATCAATTCCATGTATTTTAGGTACATTTCCGTAATAATTTGTCTTAAGTTCAAATTATCCTATGTTGGAATTTTTCCTGTTGAATTATTTGAAATATCAATGGATACACAGGTAGTACACTCGAAGTGTAGAAAATTGTAATCCCTCAATTATATTCGGGAATGGTCATACGAGCACGTAAACAGGAGGCTTTTTCGAGCCATATAACAGGAAGCTCTAGAGAGTCATTAACGGAAAGCTCATACGAGCTAATATCGGAAAGGTTTAAATGAGCCAATATCGATAAGCTCCAGAGAGCTAAATAATCAGGAAGCTCATGCAGGAGCCTTTAATCGGGAAGCTCCGAAGAGCCATATATTGGGACACTCATAAGAGCTTTGGTGTGTCCACAACACATGTAGGATCACAACCAAATGGGATGCTCTGAAGAGCTATTAACGGGGAGCTCGTAAAAACCATATAATGGAAAGCTCATGAGATCTAATAACGGGACGCTCTTTCGGGCTGTAGTGTGTCTGCAACACGTGCAAGACTATAACCAATACGGGAACCCTATATCCATCAAAATTCATTTATTCAAACGGGACTTAATATTTGTCGGATATATTTAGATATGTGTTCAATACTTACACATAGCAATTATATACTTCACACATAACAATATTCAATTTAAAACATTTAAATACACAATTTAGTTACACGAACTTACCTCGACAATGTTCGTGTACACAAAAGTTACTAATCCGCTACTTTCTTTTTGCCTCGATTTAACTCTTTATTTGATCTATCCGAATCTATACGAATGAATTTAACATCAATTTAATACAATTTACATTCAATTCAATCCAATTCACATCTTAGGCAAAATTACCATTTTTCCCCTATACTTTTAATTAATTTTGATTTCGTCCCTAGGCTTGGGAAATGAAATTCATGCAATTTAATCATTATTCCAAGCCTAACCATTGTTACATATAACATTAGTAGCCCATGTATTTCAAAAAATTTAGAATTTTTCCATAAATTTTTCATCTTTACAATTTAGTCCCTAAATAACAATTTCATCAAATTTACTTTACAAAAGTTGTTTAACTAACAACAAACTTTCATTTTCTACCATAAAACTCCATAATTCATGCATGCTCATCCATGAAAAAACTTTAATACCTTAATAACTTTGCAAATTAATCCCCAATATATCTAGATTAAGTTATTATGATCTCGAAAATATAAAAATTACTAAAAACGGGATAAAGAAACATACCTAATTAAGCAAAATAAGTTGGCTTGAGCTTAGGTTTCTATGATTAGGGTTTCCATATTTTAATTTTGGGAAAGATGATGAAAATAATGATATTTTTATTATTTTATTATTTATCATCTTTTATTATTTTTATTTTCTAATTTCACCATTTTCTTTATTTAATTTTCCAAGGATGAATCGTCATACTTATCCACTAACTCCTCTTAATAGTCTATTTTCCATATAAGGACATCAAATTTTGAATTCCATAACTATTTGATCCCTTTAGCTACTAGAATTCAACTTTTGCACTTTGTGCAATTTGCCTTTCTATTAAATTAAACATGAAATCAGTAAAATTTTTTTACGAAATTTTCATACGATATTCTATCATAATGTAGACCATGAAATAATATTAAAATAATTTTCTTTTTGGACTCGAATTTGCCGTCCCGAAACCACTATTCTGATTTTACAGAAAACGGGTTGTTATAGGAACTCTTAGTTATGGGGTGAGATTTGTGAAATCTAAATAACTCAAGCTGGTTGGGTATTCGAATAGTGACTGGGCTGGTTCAGTTGATGATATAAAGAGTACTTCAGGGTATTTTTTCACTCTAGGTCAAGAGTTTTTTTTTTTTTTTTGAAGCTCGAAGAAGCAACAAACAGTGGCACAATCAACAATTGAAGTAAAGTACATTGCAGTAGCTACAAATTGTTAATCAAGCCATTTGGCTTAGAAAGTGATTTGAATTTGAGTCAAGAGGAAGCAACAGAGATCAAGATCAATAATCAATCTGTTGCTGCAATTACAAAAAATTCAGTGTTTCATGGCAAAACAAATCATTTCAAGATTAAATTTTACTTTGTAAAGGAAGCTGAGCAATCAAAGTAAGTCAACCTAATTCATTACAGTTCAGAAGACAAGTTTACTGACATTTTAACTAAGCCCATAGGGACTGCTAGGTTTGTGAGCTTGAGGAGAAATATTGGTGTCTACTTCATAGAAGCCAAGAAGGAGTGTTGAATGTTAGCCAGCCGTACAGCGACAAAAAAAATTTTTATGCACAACCATGCAGCTGAAGCATGGTTACATGCAAGTACGACAGAATTGCATGATAAACTAGTTTAGTTCATTTGTAACTTATTTTAATGTACAAAAGCTAGTTAGCAGATATGTTTGTGTTTAGGTATCGATTCGGCTGATAAGTCAGCATGTTTAAGTGTACAAGAAATGTTTTGGAAGTTTCCATGTTGTTAGTGAGAGTTGTTATGTATTTGGTAAAGTTTGTAACTTAAAGGTAATAATTCCTTTTGAAATGGCTGATGAAAAACATTTTTTGCTTCTTCTTGTTTTTTCAGTTTCTCATGTTTTCTTTGTTGTTTGTCTTTTGTTGTTGATAACCTCAACAGATAGCCAAGATAAATTAGACACACACAATTCTTCAGGCAGTTCACTTATTCGGTCCATCAAAGTTTCTACATAAAGGTTAATTGATTCTTCAATACATAAGACAGCATAAAGACACATTAAGGATATAGTTCTTAAACACATACTTGATTTGCATATATACAGTTTGACAAAGGAGGCACAAGATATAACAGCTAACAAAATTCATGTTTATTCAACTTACTGCAGCCACATTAACAAGGGAAATTAAGTAACAGTTTTTATGATATTTCACACTTGATAGACATCAATTACACCATAAAAACACCAACAAAGATTTGGTTTTAACCGAATTGTATATATGTTTTTCGAATGTCAGTTCACCTTCTTTGCTATGTGTTCTATTCGCGGCTTTCAAAGAAAAGTTTTAAAGTCTTGAGAGAAACTTACTTATTAAGGTTTAGGGTTTGATATAGACCTTAAATGGGTCGAGAAATTTAGCCTGGCCTAAAGGCCCGCACGAAAAGTGGATGAGTTTAGATAAAAATATAAGTTTGAAAAATGGGCTTGGATAAAAAATGAGGCCCATTTCTAAATAGGCCGGGCCTCGAGTAAGATTTTTTTGGTCAAGCCCGACCCGAATTTGAAAAAGAAAACTACTACTGTTTCCAATTGTTTTGATATTGTTTGGCAATTGTTTTGCTGTCATTTCGCTATTATATTTTTACTATTTTGTTACTATTTAGAGACATTTGCTTTCTAAGTTGCACTTAAGAGCATGCATATTAAATATTTTTTAATTTATTTTCAATTTGTTGGAAAACATTTATTTTAGTATTCTCAGTGTATTTGATTTATTATATTTTTAAAATTTGTTTTTATATAAAAATAATAATATAAAAATTAATACAGGCGAGCCGAGCTCAGGTTTTAGAATTTTTATTTAGGCCGGACTTGAATAAAATTTTAGGCCCATACATATTTAAATATTTAAATTAACTTCAACTCGGATCAATCGATTTTTTATACTAATTAAATCATTAAAGGTTGAATTACATACATATTTGCATATTTATATGTAAATAAAAATTTTAAAATTATTAATTAAGTTGAATAATTTAATTAAATGATAATATTTTAATTTTAACTATAACTATAAAAATAGTTATAGATAAATAAATATAAATGAATTTAAAATAATAAAATCTTATATCAACAATAGTAATAATACAGGTAGATGTTAACAGAAACGAAATTAAACACACAAAAATTTTAATTATCATAAAAAAAAATACTGGGAATCACTATCATTAAATCTCACAATTTGGAGTTGATGTATGCACTGAATGCAAAGTATCATAAGGTGAAGTTTAATAACATTTTCAGAAAAGGGAACTAAGCTACACAGTGAATGGCTAAAAAGTTCGTGAATTATCATTCTCCAGTTAATTGGATTGTATCTGTTCCTACAACTTCTGTAATCTTACATTATTAGAAATCTAAATAAAATCAAATCCTTTTTCACTCACCGCAAAAGAAAATAGTAAACTTTTGTTAGAAATTATCCAAAAAGACATTTTTGTTATGAAGGAGAAAGAAGAAAGAGAATTAGCCTACTATTAGCATTACAATGATGCTATATATAAATCTCTTTCCTTCAAACATTTTCATGCATTACATTACATGATTCATGTTCCCAGCCTTCTCTTTTCCCCTCCTCAAGGAACCACATAAATCTTTCTCTCAAAACTCTTTTTCCTCCACAAAATATCAACCCATTTCTTATTCAACTCTCAAAACAAGAACAACACATAAAAAATATTCATGCTTCACTCTTCTCTATCTCCATATCTTTGTTTAAGTTTCAGCTGTCGATATGAACAACCTCGGTTCCCTCTGCAATTCCACAATGAAGCTTCCTTCAAGGGTCCTAACCTTCAGGAACGCATCAGTTGTGGGGTTCAGACATTCGTATAATACCCCTTGTGATCAAAAGCTTACTTGCAAGAGCAAAGCTTCTTTCAGTTTCAATCAAAACTCTCAACTCCACGCCTACCCTTCTCCATTCTTAGCCTTTCAAGGCGTTATCAACAATACACAGAAGTTGAATTGCTTACCAAGTTCAAGTTTTGGCCTACACAGTACGGTTTCAAGGCCTTCTGTTGTCCCTGTAGAACCTAGTGCGGTTGAAACCGACAAGAATCCCGATAGACTTTGTGTGGAAAACTGCAACAATGCGAAGCCACAAGAGGACGAGAACATTGTTGGAGGAGAAGTTCCTGGCGCTGAATATGGAAACAGTAGAGCATCACTTGAGGGCGAAATTGACAAGGAGGCATGGAGTTTGTTGAGAGATGCAGTTGTGACGTATTGTGGGTTCCCCATTGGTACCGTGGCTTCAAATGATCCAGGTGATAAGCATCCTTTGAACTATGACCAAGTTTTCATTCGCGATTTCGTGCCTTCGGCTTTGGCTTTCTTGCTTAGAGGTGAAAGAGAGATTGTCAAGAATTTTCTCCTCCATACTTTGCAGTTGCAGGTACATACGCTTATTTGTCATCTTGGATAATAATGTTCTAGCAGCATTAGTTGTGCATTTCCCTTTTTGTTTTTTTTCTTGTTTAGGTCAATACCATTGAATACATGTTTAATCACCATTTATATGTCACACAAGTATGTCATTTGTAATTCATAGACAGACTGTACAGATATGAAACGATATCAACCCATCAATCACATATTAAAAAGTGATGATAGTTTGGTATTCTTTTTATGTTTATTTAAGGTCAATCCAGGTTCAGTTGTTGGGGGGAGCCCTTCAAGAGTAAAATCCTGAATACACCAAGTCAATGCTTGAGAGTGCACCTTTAAGATTGCCTAGAGAGGGGATTAGGTCGATGCAAAGCAAAGAGTTACCCTGGCTATATTACCACACATAAAGTTGGTACATTGTGCCTTTCAGATTCCTTTTGATCACTGTAGAACTTTGAGAATTTGTTAGTTATGTAATAATTTCATGCCTCTTTTGCACATGCTAGAGGCTTGAGACACATCCACACACATGGATATGTGGTTTACTATTTTTTGCTGATCAAGCTTGCATAATTATCCATTTGAAACTTGATGTTCGATGTAGAGTACGGAGAAAACTGTCGACTGCTATAGTCCCGGACAGGGCTTGATGCCGGTAAGTTTCAAGGTTAGAACTGTACCTCTTGGTGACAATAAGTTTGAGGAAGTGATAGATCCAGATTTTGGTGGATCAGCTATTGGCCGTGTTGCACCAGTAGACTCCGGTTAGTTTATTTGCTACTTTGCTTTCCTTTTACTAAAAGTGACTTAAGTTCATTGAGGTGATGTTGTTGATAGGACTGTGGTGGATTATATTGTTGAGGGCATATGGGAAGATCAGTAGTGACTATACATTACAAGAGAGAGAGGATTTTCAAACAGGGATTAAAATGATCCTCAACTTGTGTTTAGCTGATGGATTTGATATGTTTCCTTCTCTGTTAGTCACTGATGGATCCTGCATGATTGACAGAAAGATGGGTGTTCATGGCCATCCCCTTGAGATCCAAGTGGGTTCACTTATTTCTAGTTTTTAAACTCTCTCTGTTTGACCTTGTTATGTTTTGTTGCCTCATGTTTGATCTACAGGCTTTGACTTATGCTGCTCTGCGATGCTCTCGTGAGATGCTGACAGTAAATGAATGTTCCAAGAATTTGATGACAGCCATCAACAATAGACTCAGTGCACTATCATTTCACATTAGAGAATACTATTGGGTGGACCTGAAAAAAATCAATGAGACATACCGATATAAAACAGAAGAGTATTCCATGGATGCTACCAACAAGTTCAATATTTATCCTGAACAAATTCCTCCATGGCTTATAGATTGGATACCTGAAGATGGTGGGTATCTAATTGGCAATCTACAGCCAGCTCACATGGATTTTAGGTTCTTTACGCTTGGTAACCTCTGGTCCCTTATTTCATCCCTGGCCACTCCAAAACAGAATGAAGCTATTCTCAAATTAATCGAAGCTAAATGGGATGATATCGTGGGACATATGCCTCTCAAGATATGCTATCCTGCATTAGAGAACGAGGAGTGGCGCATAGTTACTGGCAGTGACCCAAAGAACACGTCAGTACCTTGTCTACCTTTATACCAGTCTCTATATATGCATGCATGTATACCTACTGACACTAGTGTGCTTAATGGACTTGTGCAGACCTTGGTCCTTTCACAACGGTGGATCATGGCCAGCACTTCTTTGGCAGGTAAACTTAATTATCTAGTTTTGTCGTATGATAGGCTTTGTTTGAAGACTTGAATTATAGTGGCAGGCTCTAAATCTTTATATTACTGCGTTAGTTCACATTGGCATGCATCAAGATGGGCAGAATAGAACTAGCACAGAAAGCAGTTGGTTTGGCAGAGAAGAAGCTTTCAGTTGACCGTTGGCCTGAATATTATGACACCCCAAGTGGGAAGTTTGTTGGAAAACAATCTCGACTTTATCAAACATGGGCTATTGCTGGTTTTTTGACCTCTAGAATGATGTTGGAGAAACCAGACATGGCTTCCTTGTTTTTCTGGGAGGAGGACAACGAGCTTCTTGAGAACTGTGTTTGTGCTCTTACTAAAGGTGGCCGCAAAATATGTAGTCGTGATGTTGCTAAATCTCAGATACTTGTGTAATATAATATTTTTAACTGAACACCATTGGTTGCCGTACAGCCACGAGTTAAGAGATTGATAAGCAACATTCATCTTGGAAGTTCATCATACAAATATGAAATTTGTGTTACAACTTACAAGCTGGTGTAGCCTAGAAATAGCCATATATGTAATTTTCCCAATCAGTCTTCCAAGTTGATAAAGTGGGAATAGGATCAAAAGAGAACAATATAATATAATATATATATTCTCTTTGACCCCAATGCCTTTTTTTACATATATATATATTCACTTTGACCGATAAAGAATAAATGAAAATTGAAAAAGTAAAGAAAGAATAAACATAGGCAAACAAGACAATAGCATATTTTTAAGTTAAAAATAAATTGGGTTGCTTCCAATAGGTTGAAGCAACAATGCATATGTTGTAGTACTAACATGCAATGCAACAAGTTTTCCGAGATTGAAACTGTAAACTTCTCTTCTTCTTTTTTTAATTATTATATATTGATTGATTACTAGAAGTAATGCTATTAGTTAAAGACACTCAACAGGAAATGACAGCAATTCAAAACCATGAATATTAAATTAACCCAGAGATGAAGGGTTCTTCTCCTAATGGAAATTGAGACACCTTGTCTTAGTTCTTCTCCTTGGATGATTCCTCGCCTTCAATCTCAAAAGCAGATACAGGGTAAGATCTGGACAGCCCAGCAGGGGTCTTGAAAGTGATTTTGCCAGTGGCTGGATCATCAACATAGATATCACTCAGTGTGACCCAAATCAAAAGCTCCTTGCTCTTAACCCCATTCAGCTTCTTTATCCTGTTTTTCTCAATCACTGCAGTGACTTCAGTTGCATATGAAACAGGCTTCCCAATCTTTTCAAACTTGTGGGTTATGCTCTTCTTCTGTTTAAGCCACACGAACCCTGTCTCCTTCACATATCCACATTCTTCAATGTCTTTCAAGGGCAAAAGCCCTCTGGGCATGCCCATCTCTTCCAGCAAAGACTTGGATTTCACTTGACAGATCTCATCTCCATGGTATACTTCTGAAGCACTGGCTTTGATCTCTTCTGTCACCAAAGACATCTTTTTTCTCCTCTCTGTAACCTGAAACTGGTGTAAACTTCTCTTGCTAGAGAAGATGCTTAATGGCTGAGTAAAGGGCAAAAGACGATGGGCATTGATATAGTTGTCAAGCTATTTATCCACCCTTGTGGTAGGAGAATATTTCGATAATGCCATTATGGCAAGTGGCACGCATGCGTGGCCTCCAAAATGACCTGTTCAAATTAAGGCCGGGCTTTGGGGTAAAGCCATAAATAATGGCTGGTCCATTCTGGCAGACTGCTGCTAATTGCTGGTTTAGGTGGCAGTGCTTAGGTGAACTAATTGGTACAGCCGAGAGTAATTTAGGTGAACAGAAAGGGGCATTAGATTCTGCGTACCTAGTAGCTTTCTTAGGTATTAATGAAAATATAAGATACACTTGGAAACTTGCTGCAGAAATTAGGAGGATAAAAAAGGATTTTTGTCAAGGAAATACGTCAAGTGTGAATTACGTGGGATGGGGATTCCAGTTTTTTAAGTAACATACCGTGTCATAAGCATGAACCATAAAACTTGTGGGAGCTCCTAAAGACCAAACATTTACCCCATTCAGAAAACTTTCACTGCTAATACATATTGTACCCACTTCGTTTGTTGATATTAAAACAAAGAAAATTGAAAATGACATGATCAGCCTGTACGTCCTTGTATCATCATTTCACCATCCCAAAGCACAGCAGCAGGTGAAAAACACTATCATACAAAGAATTTACTCAAATGGTGGAAGCAGCAATCCCTAATATTTTGCTCTGCCACTGGGAAAGTTGTGTCTTAGCTTTGTACAAGCAGGTCATTGATGATCACAGTAATACAACTTTGTAGTAGTGTCACCATTTTCCTCACCCAGAGCAGGAACGATGCTAAGTAAATGACGAGCTTAACCTTTGAAAGCTAGTATTATTCAAAAGAGGGATCTATTTCCCATTAATACAAGTAATTTCATGGACTGTCGATATAAAACCATTAGTAGATGTTGACAAAGTTGCAGATCAAAGGTGAAAAGAATTGGCTGATAGCCCTTGTTTACTGGAAATATTGAGCACAAAATGGAGAACATGGAGCACTCTCATTGACAAGAGTTTGGGTATAAATAGATGCACGCATAACCGGCCAGTTCTGCAGGAAAACTGGAATAATATGCAAAACGATATTGTGTCTCGGGTTCAAAATAGACACAGGCTTAGAAATGATCTCCTTTTCTGACAGGTGGTGATCTGTGCCCAACAATTTTCAAGGAAGAATCAACTGGTTGCAGCTTTTATACTGTTGCGGCCTCCATACCCTTTGTATAACTGTAATTGTTTAGCAAGGATTCAATGTGTTTGATCTCTTTCGGCATTGATCCAGTGAGGACCTGTTTAAAATTTCAATCAATCAGAAGGATTACTGAATGCAAGCTACTAATGTAATAATGATTGTGACACTTTAGTTATAACTAGGCTAACCATGAGAAAAAAAAACTTCATATCGATATTAACCTCTGGTAAAATCCCCCTCCCCCCCTTCCCCTGGGAAGCTTGAAAGATTAAGCTTTCATTAGATAAGATTTTGCTCTTTTTTCTCCAACCACTTTAAATTGGTTTATGTATAATGTTTACTAAATATGTAAGCATCAAATAGGAAGATATCCTTAAGAACCAAAAAAAATTGTATCGAAAGCCACCTTCGAGTGATTAATATCAGCAACAAGTCACATCAAAGACAAAATTACCCTTAAGAATGAAATGGCAAAACTAACAATAATCATCTTCGAGCGATTATTATCAGCAGAAAGTCCCACGATAGATAAAACCACCACATTTTATATAGTATTGATACAGGAGTTTTTACCTCACAACCGGTCTCTGTAATCAAAACTTCATCCTCAATCCTTATGCCTGTGCCTTGGTACCTGCAATACGTCCTCATTAAGCAACTTTCACCAAGTGTCTGATCCTTTTACTCTACGTATGACAATCTTAGTAAGGACTCTTTACCATGACAATGACTTTGAATGCAAAGACATGGACATTTCCAATCAGATGTCCTTGTATATACAAGTATATTTTATTCTGGTAGAAAAAATTCATAAAAATATATAAAACCCAAATCTTATTCTTTCCAAGTTGTAAATGAAAGCTTCTTAAACAAAGTAACGAAATGTTTATCATCGACTGACATCTCAGTCAAATGTGAAGTGTTAGATTCATAACAGTCAACAAAAACCACATTAAGTATATGCACTCAAAAAGCCGTAGATTCATCTTGCTTATGGCAGTTCAACCAATGACATAACCACCACATAAGAGGTATATGTCAAAAGAAATGATCATTAATCAGGTAGTGCACTGTAATAGAATTTTTCATGAGTGATTTTTCAAAGTATGGGTTGCCATGATCATATAATTAAGCATAGCAAGTGACATCAAAGGCATGGTTGGTAGGAAGCTTCAGGTTAGGTTTTGAATTTAAAAATTTACTTTTATTTGGGAATTCCATAAATACCTCTCTGAACCATCGAAACTAGATGGGACATAGATTCCAGGCTCAATGGTTAAAACCTGCAATGGACAGTAAATTCACATCAACATTTTAGAAGATAATACCGATATTACCAATGCAAACACCAAGGAAACAATTACTCCTATTGCATACTATGTCATTTATTGAAAGTGCAAAAAATGATATTCCAGCATATAGCATGTAAGAACAGAAAACTCTAATATCTAAAACTTGCTACTCCCAGCTAGTGCAAAACGTGAAGTTGGTTGAAAACATCGAAAAGGGTTTCACTGAAAGAGATAACTTACTACTCCTGGCTTCAAAGGACGGTCATAGCTGATCATGGAACTATCATGGACATCCATTCCTAGATAGTGACCTGGACATAAAATTTATCAGGCATAATAATTATTTGAGTCACAATTTCTAAAACCAATACAAACGGTAATAATATAGAAATCTTATATGTCATAACAAGGTAAGGTTTAGTAAAACGCTTGCCAATTGAAGCTTAGTCTAACCTATAGAAGTTGGGTTCAATTGGTGATACAATCTAAATGCATCCCTTTTCAGAATCCCAATTTCCTTCAGTCCTTTGCATAGCAATTCAACCTATAAAAGCACACAACTTCACATAATCAAAACATTCCATTACAGCCGAATACAGCTTACAATTCAAGCAACTTTCAGGTAGATATTTCCACAAGAAAATGAAAACTGGTAAGATAAAACAAACAAGCAATTAATAAGATCAAAGGCTCATCTGAAGTATACACCATGAATATTAAAGAAGTAATAATTGTTAGTTTTTAGTTGAAAGCTTAAAAAAGAAAAAATTGGAAACAATATGGATAAAGTACCACAAGGTAAATATGTGACTTGTTCTTATTCAGAATAGATTATATCTATCGTGAACTTTAACAAATTACCTAACAAGAAACCTAACAATTATAAGGATGAAAACTAGCTACATGGGTGTATGTGCATACTAAATTCCTTTTATAAATTGATTATTTTATTTTAAATTGCATGTATAGTTAAGATGTGCTCGTAAGAAATGAACATTTCTTTCTAAACTTTGGGAGGTAGATTGCTCATCATTTATTAAAGAACCAGTATATTATCCCTTCTTGTGGAGAAACATCAGCACCCAAAAAATGACAGATGGATAATGAAAAAAGTAAAATGCAAGAGAATTTGAAAAACTATGATTTTGAGTTATTAAACCATACCGAATAGTTGTGTATTTGACGGATGCTCGCACCAGGTCTGCAAAGCCTTATACATTCCTTGTTTGTTTGTAGTATGAGATCATAAAGCTCCTCCTGAAAAATTGAAATCCATAGCTATAAGCCTCTCTGCTCGGGTCATATGGCAAGTAAAATAAGAAACTTCAACGTGCATGTATTCATCCCAGAATTACTTAGAGAATCATCTATAAAATATCTAATAGATAAAGACATGTTGCACATTTTAAACCCATCACACCAATAAAAAAGAAAATACCTCCAGAGAACAGTTTCAATACTAGATTTCCGTATGCAAAGGATACAAATTCAAGTGAAACAAATTGATATACAAAAGCATACCTGTATAGAAGAAAAGCTTCCACAGGGTGGCCATGTACGAGTAAGATCACTGCAATAACCATGCAGCTCACATCCAACATCCATCAAAACTAGATCCCCATCTTTGATCTAAAAGACAAACAAGAAGTCAAATCTTAAAATTGATCATCCTCACAAACACACATAAAATCTTATTTGCACTTGGTTGGTGACTTAAAAACCAAATAATCACAATAATTAAACTTACTTTCTGATCATTTCGAGAATAATGTATAACACTAGCATTAGGCCCACCACCAACCACAGGGTTAAATCTGGTGAAGGACAATGAGACTAATGAGTTAAAACTATTTGGTAGATAAGTTCACAATGATACTAATGATATTTGTTGCTACACCAAACATATTTGGCATTAAAAAAAGGCATGCTTTCAAGTCTTTTACAAAGGCAAAAGCTTACGCCATTCTCTGAGCACCTCTCATTCTGCATTCATATTCAACCTTAGCTGATAGCATGCCCTCATGAGGATATGTTTTGGAATGCAACATTGTCGGCAAAAGAGCCTGTCCAAGAGCAAGATATATGTTAAATATGAATACCAAACAGGTAATTACCTTCTCCAGAGACAAAATATTCCATAACAGAAGGGGCATCTATTTTAAGTGCAATCTCAGTAATACTATAAAATAATGTTGATTTACCACCTGATATTAGGATATTTCTAACCTAAAAAAGCTTGATAGCTGAAACCAAGTAATGTAAAATAGAAGTGCAGCAGACATTAATCACATTATACAAAATTCAGGTCAAGAGGGACCAACAGGGTTAGAAAGAAAGTACCTGACAAGCAATTGCTGCGGATTCTTTCATTAACTTAAGTTCAGAAGGAGATTTTACCCATCGTAGCTCATGGGTGAAAATAGAAAGGTCACTCACTTTCCCAACATGAGCTGCATTTTGAAAGGTTTCCAAATCTGTGTAGGTAGGTGTAGCCGTCAGCTTGTTGTGGAACAATTTGGAAGATCTTTTTATCATATTTGGAAGGATCTGCCAGGCATTATTTTAAAAGTATTTAAGAAAGAAATAAAAGGAGAAACAAAGAAGTTACTTTCCTTATCATATCATATATGATAAAGCAAGACATTTGAACTATCATATCTACAACGGATTATCATATCACCTTATCTAATTTGCTCACTGGATAAGCTTCTTCAGCTTTGAACATCTCTAGTGCTGCATCAACTCCTGCTATTTGTCCTTGCCAAACAACATCCTACATAAACCATAACTTCATAAAATTTTGAATGAACTTAAAACATGTCATGCATAACCAAAGGACAAGAAGAAACTAGATCATTTCAGCCTTACTGAAAAACTAAAGAATTAGAAATATCTTGATGTTTTCAAGTCAACCTACTCCATGCCCAATGGAAAAGTCCAAATGAACCATCTATCTTATAATTAAAAATGACAAGAAACCACTAAAGCCTTCTTACTGCAAAATTACACAACAAAAGCATTTAGTATCAAAACATTCAGTTACACAACATCAACATACATGAGGTTTTGGTTCTGGCATGAACATGCATAAACCACACTCATGACTTAATACTGCCACCCCACCAGGTTGCTGGCAACCAGTAAGATACAAGTAATCAGCATCTTGTCGAAATGTATAAGGCACAACATCAGTCATCATCTTTACAGGGGCAGCAGCAATGATGGCCAAGCTATTTTCAGGAAGAAGTTCCAACAATCTTTTCCGTCTAGAGATGTATTCTTCGGTAGCTATACCAGGTGTAATCTCCCCCTCCTTCATTAACTGAGAGGTAAACATGAAGTAAAAATGCCTTAGAACAAGTACCAAACCAAACTTAAAGCATACTTAAAACCTTCTTCTCTTTGTCCAAGAAGCTGACAGCATCAAATTGCCATTTTACCCACCAAAGCCTTGTATTATTTGCAGACTAATCATACAAAAGCAAAATCATCAGAATTCTCAAATCTCTACCATGTTTTCTAACATCAGAGTGATGAGGACATGTTAAGAAGCACACCTGAGGATGAGATGCTGAAGTAGGTTGTCCAAAATCTGAGACTTTCCCAGTAGAATATGTACAGCGACGGATAGCCTATCAAGTAAGTTTTTTAAAATGATATAACAGTCGTAGAACAATCATTCTTAGATTGAGCAACAACAAAAAAGAATCAGTCATAGTTTTCCAGCAACAATTAATAAGTACTCTACATCTCTGATTAAACACGTGATAGTACGAACTGAATAAATGAAGGTAGTACCCTTCGGTCTTCATTCAAAGAAAAAGAACAAGGAGGAAAAGATAGTAAAATCTTCGTGCTAGAAAACTTGTCATGTAGATAGAACGTGGAAGTATAACAACCCGTTCATAAATCAAAACGTTGTAAATAATAATGAATACAAAAAAATAAAAAAATAAAAGCAAATTTAATAAACAAAAGCATCGTTAAGATGCGAAGATCGTAAAGCAAAGTCCTCAAAATTCATAACCAACTTGAAAATTCAATTAGCAATCATATAATGTCCCAAAAGAAGGAAGATAATAGAAAGATGTTTAATTGAAGCAAAAATGTTGAGCACCAAGCATTTGAAAAGTACCCACTTGACAATTCATTCCAATAAGCATAAACCATGAGTTAGCTGGTAGAGGAGGAAAAAGAAAGATACTTGTTTGAAGGATAATTGGTGCAGCAGTTTCCTACTCAAAATCTTCATTGTTCCTTTCCTGTTTGCTTCCTCAGCTATGCGTTGCTTCCAGTGTAGTTCAGAATTCAGACAATAGATAATTGGTTCAAAGAGTTTGTGTTGGAGGGTTTTGGGAATCAAAAGTTAGTTTCAGTTTAGGGTTTAGTACTTGAAAAGCATTCTCAATCACCCACACTTACTAACACCGTTCCCGGACTAGTTTAGGGTTTAGGAGTTCATCATCTATGTTTTTTTAAATCCAACCTGTGGTTGATACCAATTAACTGGTTCGATGGATTCAACTTGTCCCATTAAAATATTATAAAATTTTTAAAAATTCTTTTGAATTGATCGTGTAATTAATTTTTTGTCCAATTCGATCCAAACAATATCGGCCCGCATGCAATACAGTAATGTTCATATTAATCCTTGGTTTGAAAAATCAGATCTATGCAACAATCAACTCTAATTCTAATTAAATAAATTATTATAAATTCATAAATCTTTTAAATTATAAAACCAATTCAATCAGATTTTTGTCTCGGTTCAACTGGTTCCAAGTGCTTCGCTCAAACCGGTTCAACCCAACGATTCCTATGGGTACAGTTTTGATTCCGGCAACCATGTATTAATCCATAACATCATTAAGAATGGCTAGTGTCTGACATACAAAATTAACTAGCTGATTAGCATGCACATGGGACAATTAGCTCATTTTGAAAGACTAAATCTCTTTAGTTCCAGTGTCAGACCTCATTTCTAAACAGAGAAATGAAGAATAAAAAAACCAGTCAAATACATATCTAATACATCAGAGAAAACGTCGAAGAAAGTCCTTTATATTGTCCATGTATGGAGACCGAGTTGGAATGATGTGACCAAATTCATGTTCAATAATAACAGAGCAACCATCTTCAAATCTTGATGCCAGGTATCTGCTGGTATGGCTTGTTATCTGTCTGTCCTTGCCGGGATCACTACCAAATATATGAAGTGATGGGCAATTAATGGGCTTTTGCCCGAAATCTGCCAATGGGAGGGCAAATCCAGAGCACAATATCACAAATCTGAGATCAATTTCAGCCTTTAGCTTGTCTCCTTGTGCACAAAGTAAAGCAGCCATTGCTGCTCCTTGTGAAAATCCCAAAATCCCATCAAAGGGTCCTTGCTCGGAGAACAGTTTTTTCAAATAGGCCAGTGATACATCAAAGCCATCAGTTTGTCCCTGGTACTGAAGAGGGTCGAATGGCTGATTTGCTATTTTCCAATCAGCTTCAACCTTCCCACCAAAATCAGATGCAACCAACCATGCATACTTCCTTCTGCAGTTCTCAGGTGGAGGAGCATGTTGTCCAGTAGGTGGAGCACAACTATTTTTTGCTACTGTACAAGACTGGTAAATGAATGGCAACTCATGGGGTGCATCAATAAAAACAAGTTCAGCAATGCTTTTAAGTTTCTTGGCTAGTGATGCGCTTCTTCCTTTAAAACTGGAGGCATTTTGCCGAAAACCATGCAAGCATAAAATTCTTAATTTCCTTGGAGCTGCATTGCCTGAGAATAGAAGTTATAACAATTTTAGGACCAGCAAGAACAAAATCCAGATCAATTGTTACACTCAACTTTAAACCACTCAGGATATCAAGGTAATCTAGTATTCAGTATTGAAAATGCAGGTTTCAAGATAAATCCCCTCGCAAATGAGTTTTACACATAAGTGGCAAATCTATTTGCAATAAACAATATGTATGCTTTTGTAAATAGATGCTAAAAGTGGCATATCATAGATGAGATTAACAATAATAGAAAAAAAGTGTAGAGTATCCCCAACAACAATTAAATTAATCAGTTAATTACTTAACATTTCTTGCTTAACCTAAGACTTACTCTTTATATAAGAGATTACAGACCTTACCATTTCTTGAAGGCAGCTGAGATGAGATTTTGGAATCTGAACAAACAGTTTTCAGATCATTTTTGTCCAATACTGTTGCAAGCTTACCATCTTCCACAGATGGAATGGATCCAAAATCCATACGATGTTTCTGGCACAACTCACAAACATATGCATCACTCTTTATCTGCCACCCAAATTGACAAAGTTCAGAAACACCAATGATCAATATAGAAAATAAAAGGTGTACCAGAAGAAGCATAAACAGAATCTTGTTAAAAAAGATGGCTCAAGAGATAATTGTAGGACATACCTGACAACTATCACAGATCAAGACAAGTATTCTGCAGTGAGTGCAGCGGCAGCGTGAAGAATAATTGTCGTAAGAAGAGCCACAAATGAGGCAGGCACCCATAATACTAGTATCTGAACTCCCAACTGAAATCCTACCAGCAATACAAAGAGATATATGGAAAAATCATCAGCTTTCACAATTCATGAATTGAACTATTATGCTAGTATGCAATTTCTATTACCATCCTAAAGTGATCAACAAATACGATATCAATAAAGTTTTAACAATAACATGTTGACAAACTACGAAACCATACCGGTGATCGAAAACAAAGTTCTTTCCTCTGAAGAAACCACCATCAGGAAATTGTTCCAAATAGCGTTGTATTCCCCCATATAACTGCAATAGAGCCAATACAGCGAAGACTATCACGGTTGCCCTCATCATATGAGGGGTTGAGCTTACTTGCTTTGGGTGGTATTATCCGAATAAATACACATCAAACTTATAAATTATTCCATAGATAAACAGGAAACTGAAGCTGGTGACATGATTTTCTATTTGGTTTCAGAAGCTGACCTGAAAGACATTCTCAAACCCAGCACCTTTTGACCTAATATAAGCTGATGCCATCTCACAACGGATTCCTCCAGTGCAATACCTGTAACAGAAATCTGTTAACACAGGATACTCAAAATGGTAGAAGATGAACATAATTAGCAGAAGCTCAGTTTCTATCATTCAGAGAGGGTGAATAGTTGCAACATTCTTTAACCACACCTTCAACCAAAAAGAATATCATTTAACAATAAAGGGATATAAAATTGCAAGTGAAAAGTTGCTTGATAAAATATGAATCCAGAGACAATGATTTACAGGCATGAAAGAACTGGAATAAACATCGACAGAACATTATCAGGATTTAGAATACTTACATGAGGACATGTTTTCCTCGCAACTGTTCCGAATTATCATCTATCCAACAGGGCAGATCACTGTACTGCCTGATACCTGGATCTAGTGTTTCCACACTTGGAGCATGAAACTTGCCTATTCTCGTCTCATATAAATTTCTTGCATCCAATAGAACCAGCTGCTTATCATCAGTAGGACTTCCATTCTTCATAAGTTGCCCTGAGAAGCACAAAAATTACCATCAATAAACACATGATTAGAAATCACAACCATTAGCCAACATGAAACATATATGATAAGTAGAAAAATGTAACTAAAAAGCCATTAGAAGGGATAGACCAAAGTCCATACCAGCACTTTGAAGAACAGAATGGAACTCGGCAGCAGAGAGATGCCTCCCAGCATTAGAAACCTCCGGTGGATTTAAAAGGGGATAAGAACTAAAAGTAACCAATTCCTAAGAACAGATACAACAAAAATATTACACTCGCAGGAAAAATCAACATAAAACGTGCAAGTTTGGGATGGTAACAGTACAAAGTCCATAGAAGCAAGTGAAGGACAAAAGTTACAATACAAGTTTAGCAGCTGAAAATGATAATAAAACAGGTCCTGAGAGGTTGAACAAACCTTGACAACACGAATGGAAAGAGATGTAAAGCCACACTCAATAGAAACCTTGTCGTTCAAAGGATGATGCGAAGAAGCAAGCTTGAAGTCAGTTCCTTGGAACAAACTATTGGACTTCACGGCTTCTATGTGTTTTTCCAATGCCGACAGCAAACCACCAACCTGCTTATTAAGAAGAAGAAGAAAAAAGACCGAATCATCCTTAGAGTGGAAGGAATGCAAGTGTAGAGAGAAAAAGATTGGAAATGGGCAGGCAGAGGTTACGGTGACATTGACGCCATTAGGAGAGAGACGGACTCGGCCGAGAAGACCCAGAGAGTTGCAATTGGAGTGGTAGAAGGAGAAGAGAGAATTGAGATCAGGGATGGAGGCGAATTTGTAATACAGAAGCACTCCATATTCATCCTTTGACATTTCCTTCAGTTTCAGAGTGATGTGGCGGTTCCCGTTTGGACTTGGAGCCCTAAATCCTAAATACACAAGACCCCGCCCTTAATCTTCGCCTATGTACTGTTGTGCGCTCTTTTATTCTCAGCATTCAAAAATGGTTGTGTTCCTTCTATTTTCATCACCAACTTCTAGATTTATTAGTAAATTTTTTCAAGTTAAATATTTTCCGGAAATATGATTTGTGAAAATTAAAAGTTAATATTTTTTTTGAATAATTTGTCTAAAATATTTTTTATTATTTAGTAAATTTCTTAAAAAAATTTCTTAAAATTATTTTCAATTAAATAAATATACATTTGAAATATTTTTATTTATTTCATTGTTTAATAGAATTTATTTTATATCTAAAATTTTATATTTTATATTTTTTTCATGTATTGCAATGATTTATTTATAAATAAATACATCAAATTAAATATATAATATTAATTAATTATTAAATTAGAATATGTCATAAGTTTTTGCACTCTTTGTAAATTTGAAATTTAGTCCATATACTTTTAGATATCAATATTTAAGTTTAGCTATTAGCACTATTAAAAATATTTTATTAAATTTATGTTAATTATAACGTTATTTTTTAATTACATTACTACCAAGTGGATTTTTTTTGTTTAAAAATGTGATATTGACAAAATTAACAAAAAAATTGAATAATGTTAACAATTATACTTGATTTTCAAATAAAAAAAGTAGAGGGACTAAATTCTAAATTTGTGAAGATTGCATGAATTTATGGCATAATCTTTACACTACAAAACATTTATTATTAATATATTTATAATTGTAATAAATATTTATTATTAAAATATTAATATTGAATATCTTTCAATAATATAAAAAATATAATTCAAAATTATTATTTTTAAAATTTATTATTAAAATAAAATTGAAATATAATTTGTTAAAATAATAAATTATATTAATAATTTATTATATGATTAGATATAGATAATTAAATATGTATCTTTAATAATATTTAAAATCATAATATTTTATATTATTATTTTAATAATTTTAAATAATAAAAATAAAAATAAAATTTTATTATTAATATAATAATATTAAGCTTAACTTGAGTTAATTTTCACATAAAAATAAAATTATCCAAAAAAATTTCTGAAAAATGACTTACTTTTTTAAGAGGGCAAGTCATTTTACAAGAAAAATAGTTTATTTTCTATTGACCTGTAAGTCATTTTCCGTTGACCAAGTTATTTTTCATGAAACAAACATACCGTAAGTCATTTTCCACGAAACAAATTTTTCCGTAAATCACCCTTATGTTAGTTGCGTTAAACAAGTAAAGAAAGGAAATGCCAACATGAGCCTTCTTTTATTAGTCTAATAAAAAATTTAGTCCTCTAATATTTACAAATTTTATCAATTTGATCGTAAAGATAAAAAATCAACAAATTTAGCTTTCAATATTGATAAATTTTGTTATTTTAGTTCAAATTCTAAAATTTTTAATAAATTTAACCCTCGACATTTATAAATTTTATCAATTTAGTTCTAATTCTAAAATTTTCAAAAAGTATATTTTTATTTAAAAAAACATTTTTAGCCTTTTATCAACTCTTTCACCAGCAACTAAATTGATAAAATATTAATAAAATCTTATACATAAATTTTTTCATTCACATCGTGTATTATAATTGAGTTCGTGTATATATATATATATATATATATATGTAATTAGCTACCTGCAATACTTCTGATGCAATATTATATGGGCTACCAAGAATGTCCTTAAATACATCACCTATTCAGAAGGCACGGAGTTAAAAAGAAACTGAAAATTAATCTGACCTCGAAAATTTTAATGAACGGGGATTATTATGTTTGTACATAGCTTGTAACAGAGTGATAAACCAAAATCTGTAACTTTAAGTGGTGAATTTCCCTCTTTGTTCAGCAACAAGAAATTTTCAAGCTTGAGGCCCCAATGGAAACCCCCATAGAAAGACAAGTGAGCGATTTGGGGAGAAATTATTTTATATACCTTTTTTATTATATTATTTATGGTTCCGTCTAATTAAAAAAAGTCAGATTATCTTTGAATTAAAAATTTAGTTCAAATGTAAATATGATGTGTAAAAAAAGATGATGTGTCTTTTTTTTGATTAGACAGGAGTATGAATGATGTGATGGAAAGAGCTTATAAAATAATTTCTCGTGATATGAGTGATGGATTTAACAAAAGAAGTGACCATATGTTCTTATTTTTTTAAAAAAAATTATTATTTTGAAATCTTTTGCGACAATTAAATTAATTTTCGTTGGTGTCAGAAAATTCGTTTCGAAGTTGAAATTCTTAAATCGAGCTAACCCAAAAATTTTTAATCAAGTAGTTACGAGGTGAATACAAAACTAGAAAATAGAATTATTTATTAAATAGGTCCTTAAGTATAGTACATGGACTAAAATGTAAGGTAATTAGATTAGTGAGAATTGATTAAGGAAAAAACTAGGTCATTAGTATGTAAATATATCAAGGACTAAAGTGTAATTAAATCATATTTAAAATGTGTTAGTGGCCTAGCATGATTTAAACCATCCACTTTCATTATTATAATCCTAGACGATATTGATTGATTTTTGTTTTATTATATTAGTAAAGCTTAATTATGTATATATATGATACTGGGAGAGATGAATATAATATATATATATATATATATATATATATATATTCATTCATTTTTTTCCCTACCATTGAACGAGAATGAAAAGGAAAGAAAGAAAGAAATCATAGCTTATAATATTAAATTATCATGACCTACTCCATAGAAATTTGAATTGTTAAGTATAGTTTAATTTACCATTATTGAATGTATAGAAAACTTGAGAGAAAAAGCTTGATCGTGGATGTCTAGTTGCTTTAAGCTTGAATGGTGAATATAAGCTTACATGATAGTGGATTGTGTTAGGAATAAGTTATTATTAAGAAATTGTTAAGTGGCCATGGATGGATGTTTAAGTACTCAATGAGAAGAAGGTTTGAACTTTGAGAAATAATTGTATTTTGGATAGCTTGAGACTCCTAGATTATAGTTCTAAAGTTGAATCGAAATTCGAACAAGTAAAACTTTAGTTATGAGAATTTCAAACATTAGGGTTGTAAAGGACCTAAGAGAAAAGTATGAATAATATGTTTAATGTAAATGCTTTATAAGTTAAAGATGAGAACCTAATATCATTTCTATACTCGAATTACTGAACAAGGCTAGAAACGAGGTCGAAATGTCAAGGAACAAAAGAGAGGTGAAGATGGACAACGAGTAACAGACCCGGTTCATGCTAACCTAACTTGTTTTTAATTCATGATTTCATTAAGTAATTGTTTCTATAACATGTTTAATAGTTAAAGGTAAGTAAATGTGTATTATGCTATTCTAAATTGGAAAATGAAATGATATTGGTATTTGATCTCATGAAAAGTATAATGTGTGTGTTCATGCCTTGTAGAATTATGAATATAGAAGGTAAGTGGCTAAATAAGTGTACAAAGATTTCATTATGATGCTTAAACGAATTATACTTGATAACTTGAAATGAACCTTGTTGAGTTATGTTATACTGTTGAATGCAGAGTCTATATTCAATGATAGTTCTCTAGAGCCCTAAGGGTCGAGAATGTACCGTTCACATTTTATTTTATTTTTATTTAGAGCCCTAGGGGTTAAGAACATATCACTAGCTCCAGAAGCCCTTGAGGTCGTAAGCTTATATTGAAGTTACTTAGCACCAGGTGCATTTTTGAGGAGTGTTCTCTAATTCTCTATTAGGTCAAGAATAGTTCTTTAGTTCCCTATTGGATTAGGATGTATCACTAGCTCTAATCCCCTTTTGGGTCATTAGCTTAATTTGACGTATTAATATGTGGAACCATCCTTGAATTTGAAATCGACTAATAAGGGCTAAAACATAAGTTTATGTAGCTAAATCTTGTTGTGATATGTGATTATGATGAAACATAAATATGAACCATAAGTGATATAAAGAAATGAATCTAATTTATTCAATTTGTAAAATTGAGATTGAGATTTGACAAACACGTGGAAGACCATACGAATACAAATTAAGAGCCTTATGGGCCAAATGATGGCATTTATGTATTATCATCCAGTTATCATTCTTGTATAGACATAATTATCGATTTATACAATGTTTATGTGTGTGTGTGTATTGAATTCAAATTATGTTAGCACCACTAAGCTCCTGAAGTTCAGCGTGCAGATGTGTTTGTTCCGTGCATAGGTAAGGAATATGTACCATTAGCTCTTAACCCTTACAAGCATAAAAAATCCTCATCTCAGTCCATCTAAAGTTTGTATTGTTCATATTGAATATTAGAAAGTTACTTGGCATGTAGCTAAGCTAATAGGTAGTTATTAGAGTCTATTATGTTATGCTGGTCATTTTGGCATTTGTATGATTGTATAACTTGAGCTAAACTATTTTTATAACATGTAAGCATATAATATGTTTATTTTTAATGTCATAGATGAAGTATGAAGTAGATATATAAATATTATGCACTTGAATGATTGGTTGCTTGCTTGCCAAGTAAACTAGCTTGATGGATAAACATGATAACTCGTTTAACATGTACGTGTTCATATAGAGGTGTTATAATGCGTGAATGATGTTTTGAACTTGGTTTTTGAACATTTTTTGTAACACCCCAAACCCGGCCTAGACATTATGGCCGAATCTGGTGATGTCACATGATAGGGTGTTTGAAAACTAAGTTGTAACGACCTCAAAAGTACGATATCGGAAAATAAGTTATCGGATCTTCGTTTTTAGTAAACGGACTCGTAAATATTTATTAAAAATTATTTATGAATTTAGTCATGTGTTAATTAGGTTTTGATTAAGTAAATTTAGCTTAATTGAGAGCAATTAGGAAAAAGGACTAAATTGAATAAGGGATAAAAGTTTAATTATGGAATAGAAATTTTTTTAAAGGACTACATTAGTGATTAAACCAAATGGGTGATATGTGTATGTTAGAAAATAAATACATGTGTGCTTATATTATTGGTACAAGTGTATATTAGATATATATTTACTTAATTATTAAGCAAAAGATATTTATTTATTTGTTGTTATTATTATTAATAATTTTGTAAATATTATATTTTATTAAATGTTGAGATAATGACAAATGTATGGTGATGGAAATATGTATGTGTATATGAGTGTATAATACATGTGTATTATTTTTATTTGTTATTAATTAGATATTTTATTAGAAATTATTAATTATGTAAATATTATAATTTATTTAATAAATATAAATGAAGACAAGTGTGTGGCAAGGATTGATACATGTGTATATATGTGTATGTATACAAATGTATGTAAATAATTAATTATTATATTAGATATTTATAATAATTAATTAATTAAAGTAAATAAAGTAAATAAATAAAGAATAAAAGAAAAAGAACATAGAAAAGAAACAGGGAAAGAAACGTGAGATAGGAAAGAAAGGAAAGAAAGAAAAGAAAAAGGAAAATTTAGGGTTTTAAAGCTTCAAGTTAATTTGCAAACAAGGAAACCGAGGCGTTAAATACGAAAGGGAAGGAAAAAATGATCGAGGAGTAAATACGACAAATTCGGGTTTGTATTATCATAATTCAACCCATTTATTATTATGTGTTCAAT
The DNA here is from genome assembly GCA_020496765.1 of Gossypium stocksii. Taxonomy (NCBI): domain Eukaryota; kingdom Viridiplantae; phylum Streptophyta; class Magnoliopsida; order Malvales; family Malvaceae; genus Gossypium; species Gossypium stocksii. The sequence continues at coordinate 77,275,232 of CM035632.1, read as the reverse complement.
TTCATTATGTATAAATGCATGGAAATGAAATTAAGGTAAGTAGTGATATTTGAATTAAATATGATTTGGAATTGATTGGTGAATGTATGATTATGTGAATCGATTTGGAAATGATTGGTGAATGTATGAATATGTGAATTGATTTGGAATTGATTGGTGAATATGTGATTATGTGATTTTGAAGCAAGTTGAGATTGAAATGCTATTATGCTTGAATTGAATTTAAATGATTTCATTCAATTGAAAGTGGAAGTGAAATGAATAAGTGATTCCGAAACCCTATTAACTAGTCAGGCTTAGTAGATATAGTTGGCATGCCATAGGATCGGAACAGTTCAGAAATTCTTCGACCTCGAGTCGATGAGGCACTTGGTGTGCCATAGATTTGCTTTGGATAGTTTCGATGAGGCTTTGGTAGCCACTTTGCTTCGGCTCAGCCGATGAGACATGTGGTGTGTCATAGATTTACTTCGAACTATCCGATGAGGCTTTGGTAGCCACTTTACTTCGGCTAAGCCGATGAGGCGTTGGTCGCCATTCTAATATGTTAAGTGGATCCGTGTATCCGCCAAGGTCCGAGTCATGTTAATAGGGGTAAATAAATGAAATGAGTAAGTTATATGAATTTGATTATTTGAATCAGTGAATGAAAAGTGAAAGAGATGTTGTGATATGAAATGTGAAATGAGATTGTGCAATGAGATTGAGACATGAACTAAAGGTTCATGAAGTGTGATACTTGAAATGTGAATGTGGATAATTTTATGTGGTTATGGAAGGAACCAAAGATTCTTGAATTGTTAGAAATCTTGATGGTTATATATTGAACCCTTTATTTGAATTGTGATGACTTAGTATGAATTTATATGTATGATTTATTAGTTATTCATACATGTTATGATATTGTTTTGTTGCTATAGTTTGAATTATGATAATACCATTGAGTATTTCCGATACTCAGCGTACGGTTGTTTTCCGTGTGCAGGTTAAGTAAAGTTGTGGTTCAGTCAAGCATCCAAGTCAATCTCGACCTCAGCTCCAATTTGTGGTGATGTATCTATCTTTTGGTAATGTGGCATGTACTAGGTTTAATATGTGTTACTTGTATATGTTTATGTTAGTATGTAAAAGTGGTTTATAAACTTTAAGAAGTTTTTGGAATGAATGAATGAGTTTTTGCTAAGTTTAGAAATGAAATGAATGGTATTTGATTAAGGTTTATAAGTCAATGATTTGGGCATGTATTGGGTATGTTTTGTAGGTAAAAGTAGCTTAAAAATGATGAAAAATATGGTTTTCACACGGTCAAGACACATGGGCGTATGCCCAGGCTGTGTGAGAAAAATAGACCTGCACACGGGCTAGTCACACGGCCGTGTGTAGCAAGTTAGAACTACCCACGGCCTGGCCCCACGGCCATGGGGATCCACATGGGCAGGCCACACGGCCATGTCCCAAGCCACACGGCCATGTGCCCCAATTTTCCAAGAAAAATTTTCAAAGTTCCCGGTTTAATCCCAAATCATTTTCTAAAATTATTTTGGGCCCTGTAGGCCTATATTAAGGACTATTTGATAGAAATTAGATGGTTTTAGGTTGAAGCTCAAATTTTTGTCTCGTTTTTATTTCGTATGTTAGTGTATAAGCCCGGTAATACCTCGTAACCCTGTTCCGGCGACGATTTAGGGTTAGGGGGTGTTACATAAGTTGTCACGATAAAACTATTTCTGTTTAATTACTTTTCTTTAACTCTTATTAATTCCAAAACCGCTTACTCATTTAATCAGTTGCTTTAAAACTTAGTTTGTTACGGAAGCTTTTAAAACCACTTTAAATAAACTGTGTGTCCTGAGAAAAACTTTTGCTTTTTAAAAACCGAGTTGACCACAACTAACAATTGAAAATCCATAAAACCAATAAAATCCCAAATTTAAGCAAAAAGTCAAAAAGTCCCAAATTACATAAAAAATTATCCAAGGATAAAAGTATATCATAAATCATAATAAAAAGTCTAATAACCGTAGTCACTCTCGAGTTCTCCGTCGCACCGATCTGTCTAAGTCTGAGGATTACTTGTACACATTAAACAGAAGGGGTGGGTTTACGTAAACTTAGTGTGTAATCCCCACAGAAAATAAGCATACAATCAATCACAATAAACAGTCAATCGCAGTCTGGGTCTAAGCCTATTTCAGTTCCAGTAGCAGTTCGAGCCTTAGCCCATTTTAGTTTCAGTATCATATATGCATTAGGGCCTTAGCCTATCACAGTAACAATCATGCATGCAGTGATAAAAAAATAGAATCCTACCCACTAGCCTCTAATACACCATCTCTGTCCATCCCTACACTTTCTGGAGGGTTTAAAACAGCCACCCAGCCCTACACTTCTAGCTGTACCGAACGCGGCACAAATCAGTATAATGCAGCTGAGCTGCCAGTCAATAGGCTTAAGAGCCTTTCAGTATACATATTGCAGTGGAGCTGCCAGTCAATAGGCTTAAAGCCTTTCAGTACACTTCCTCCAAATTCTATCATCCCAACCCAATGCAATGTAAACGTATAATAAATGACGTGCTTTTATGTGGTTATCAGTATATATATTCAGATCAATAAACATGCATAATATTAACATGCTCAGTACATAAATCATACCAGATGAGCGACCACACGGGTGACCACACACCTGTGTAGCATGGATAATGGGGTTTTTGGCTTTCGTTGAAACCTCATTTTCTGCATTTTTGGGTACACACATGTATCGTTTTTATGCATAAACACTCATGAGCACTCCAAGGCCTAAAATCGAGATACCCAACATCAATTTAGCAGATTTACCAGTGAATTTGACAATAAAAAATGAACAGAAACTCGACTTACTGCTAATGGTAACCCTCCATTAGCGAGGTTTAAGTACGAGATACATAATTTACTGCCAACAGCCTCATTTTATGCCATTAATTGCAAAGGAAAATGTTACTACTCAATCGTTAAGATATTCATGGCAGAAAAGAGGAGAAAAGCTTACCGAAACTGAGCGAGCACTAACTGCATTGCGAAAGCAAAGGAAAATAAATGATTTGGGGAAAAAGAATAAGAAGGTAGGGGAAAAATTCAGAAGAATTTTGACAAGCGAGAGGGAGAAGAAAGGACGACAGAGAAAAGAAAGACAAAATTTCGAAATGGAAAAGAAAATAATATTAGAGTCCCAATAACCCCCAAAATCCCTTAATTCTCTCAATTAACCACCCATTAACATCTCCACTACTCAGAACTTCAATTTAACTTGAACTCCACGACACGCCACACATGCTCCAAGCAAAAATAATTCCCTTACTCACGCAGGGACTCGAACACAAAACCTTCTTCACACCAACACTCCACTTATTCACCAAACCAGCAGGCCCATTCTGGTATATCCTTACTAACAAGTAAACTTAAGCCTACTGAGTAACGTTAAGGCTTTATTAAGAAAAATTTCAAAATTTTGTCAAAGGCATGACTTGAACTTGGAACCTTTCACACACACCTAGAACACATAACCACTAAAGCAGACAAACAGTTGTGTCAAAAATTCACAAAAGCTGAAAAAAATTTTGAGGCGTTACATTTTTTAATTATGATTTTGGTATGGTGAAATTAGAGGTCAAAATAGGTGAGTTTTAAAGTGATTTTTAGGCCCTAACATACATGTATTGGTACATGGCTCGGTTGTATCATAACAAGTAAGAATGCAAAAAGCTATAGTACAGAGGACTAGTATTGATACCACAATGCAACTGGGGACTTTTACTAATACCACAATGTTTGATATAGGTCCTTTTACTATTTTGATCCCTTTTGACCTCTTGAGGCTCACATTCGACTTCAGATTTTTAAATGATTTCAACATAATTTTAAAGTCCTAAAATTTCATTTATATATTTTCTAAGATTTTATAAAAATGTAATGTTTAATCCAATTTCTTACTGAATGGAATAATTGATAATAGTTTTTCTTGCTTTGGCAACAGATTGTCCATCTCGTATTCAAATCAGACAACCAGGTTGGGTATAGGATGTCACAATTTTAGAATTAGAACTAAATTGAAAATTTTTGTAAATGTCGAGAGCTAAATTTATTATTTTTTTATAAATCAAACTAAAATGAAAAATTTTGTAAACATTGATGAATAAATTTTGTTGAATTTTTGTATTTAGGATCAATGATAAAATGTGTAAATATTAAAGGGCTAAATTTGTTATTAGACCAATAGAAAAATCCCACATCAGCTTTGTGTTACTCATTTAACAACAACAAACAAGAGAATGACTAAAATATCTAATTTTGAAATGTTTAATGACTAAATAAAAAATGTAATAGTTGGGTGACCAAAATAGAACGAAAGGCATAGTTAGGTGGCTATTTTTATAGTTTAACCTGTTTCTTGAATTTATTTTTTGGATGAATTACACTAATAGTCACTAAGTATAGTTAAGTTTTCGTTTTGGTTACTTAATTAAAAAAGTACTATTAGGTCACCAATATTTTTGAGATTAATTTTTTTAGTCACCCGACCGTTAGGTGACTCACGGTAGGCTTATGTGGAATTATAAAACAAACTTAAATTCCACCTAATATCCACATAATATTATAAAATTATCTATTTAATTTGAACACCTATTTTTGATCTAATCTATGTCTTTTATTGTTTGGAATTGAAACAGCTCGATTTAGAGCCAAGTCAGAACAGTGGTTTCGAGACCACAAATCCAAAGTAGAAAAATTTATTGTGATAAAGTTTTAAGGTTTATAGTATGATTGAATGCATATGTGAAAGTTTCATTACAAATTTTATCGATAGAGGGTCCAATTTAACTATTAGGATAAATTGCAAAAAGTGCAAAATATGTGTTTAGAAGCATTGGGTGCTTAATTGAAATGAAATTGAAAAGTAGAGGTCCTTATTTAGTAATTATACCATTATATATCATGATGGACAAAAATGGACATGGAAGGGACAAAATTTTAAAGAAAGGCTTTAGGGGCATTTTAGTCATTTGGTTAATAAAAGAATAAAAACGGAAAATAAAGTCAAAAATTTGTCCATCTTTCTCCTACCTTGGCCGAAAATCACAAGAAGACCATAGCTAGGGTTTCTTCAACTTTCAAGCTTGATAATCAAGAAAGACAAGTTTCTGACCTAGATCGGAGAAAGAACAAGATTGTGGACTAAATCGCAAATATTAGCTATTTTTGTACTAAGGTAAGTTTATGTGTAAATAATACATCGTTATATTATGTTAAAATGTTTAATTATTGCTTGAATTTTTGTAATTGACTATGTGGATAAGTTTAATTACATGAATGAGATAGACAATAATTCGATAAGTGTGGAAGTTCGGTACGAACCCTCAGAACATTACAGGATATAAGGGTCATAACGTTGAAGCTATCGAGATGTGTTCCCGTGTAAGACCATATTTGGGATATGGCATCGATATGGTAGCACGTGTAAGACCATGTCTGGGACATGGTGTTGGTACGAGATTTCGTGTAAGACCATGTCCGGGACATGGCATGACATGAGTTTTCGTGTAAGACCATAGCTGGGCTATTGGCATCGATATTGAATTGTATGTAAGAACATATCTGGGATATGGCATTGTATGACCTATGTATAACTCTCGAGTATCTTTATGATTCCGAGTGGTTCAACGGGCCTAGTTTATATGAAAACGAAAGTACATGCTAAGTAAGTAATACAAGTACGTATGAAGTCCATATGAATATTGGATAGAAGAATAACGATGAGTTAAAATGTGATGTTTAGTAATGCTCTTATGGTAAGGTTATGATTGGGTAAGAAATGGCTATGAGAGTTTAATAATGTCTATACCAAATTTCCATTATGGCTTTCATATGATTGAGTTATAAATATGATGTTTATTATTTGCATATAAACTTACTAAGCTATATAGCTTACCCTTATTTTATTTCTATTATTTTATAGTGTCACCAAGCTGGCTCGGGGATCGGGAATCGTCGAAGTTCGCATCACACTATCAAGGCTTTATTTTGGGGTATTTGTGATTTTGATATTTTAAAAGTATGCCATGTATAGGGACTTGGTCATTTTGTATATGTGTCATAGTGATTGGGCTAATGATATTGGCTCATATTGATTAAGTGATTATTTTGTATAAGGCCATTTGAAATTGGCTAATGTTGATTATAAGTATAATCATATGGTGATACATTGCATGGATATGGCACTTGCATGGATATGGCACTTGCATGATTTGAGTTGATAATTATGGATGTTTGGTTACTTAAGTATGCTATGATTTGTGTTTTTGAATTGGTATAAGTGTTTATGAGTTTCAGGGTGGCAATAGGCTTGGTAAATAGCCTATACATTGTCCACACGGGTAGACACACGGGCGTGTGTCTAGGCCGTGTGTGACACACGATAAGCCCCATGGGCATGTGAACAGGCCATGTGTCCCCTGCAACTTAATTTTGAGAAATAGAATGCCCAGTATGAGGCACATGGCAGAGACACGGGTGTGAGTCTCAGTCGTGTAGACGGCACGGCCTGCCAAGGGCGTGAGAAGTCTGCACCTATTTTGCGAGAATTTAATTCGTCACACGGCCTAGCACATGGGCGTGTGGCTTGGCCGTGTGGTTTTATTTGGTTGATGACATTATAAACAGAGAGTTACATGGGGTATGGACATGGGAGTGTGTAACCACACGGCCTACCCACACGAGCTTGTCTTATAACCACACGGGCGTGTGACCCTTGTTTAGGGTGAAAATTTTTATAAGTTTGTAAAATTTCTGAAAGTTCTCGGTTTAGTCTCAAACCACTTCCAAAGTATGTTTTGGGTCTCGTAGGCTCATTTTAGGGACGATATGAATGAATGTGAAAATTTTTAAATTTGAATGGAAATTTATGGCCTGGTTTTGTACGATTTCTTGTGTTTAAGTCTGGTAATGCCTCATATCCTGTTCCGGCGTAGAACACGAGTAAGAAGTGTTACAGGCATCATAAAATCTCCTTTTATAACATCAATTTGAGATTTCTTATGCAACAATTCGAGATATCTAATGTAGACTTACAAAGAAAAGGAAAGAAGGTAATGAGGAACAAAAGGATGAATATGGAAGTAACCAATGTGATTCTCATTTGTTATTGTGGTTTTCCTATGAAGTTAAAACCCTTATGGTCAAATGGAAATCTAGGCAGAAGATTCTTTGGCTGTAGAAAGTACAGAAAAAGGTTTTGTGGTGGTTGTCATTTTTTTTTACTTGGTAAGACCGATGATAACACATTGTGCAATAATTGTCCTCTTTAGGCTCTTAAGAATAAAGAAAACTTTGGAGAGAAAAAAGCAGAGAGAATGTACTTGGTTTTGTTTTGGTTCATTTACGTTGTCGTATGGTAAGTCAAGTAAAAAAAATTATGAATAAATGTTAAATGGAGGTATTTGGGATATTTAATGATAAATTGTATTTTTGAAGTTTATTGAATATTATTTTATATAATTGTCAAGTATTTTATATTTGAAATTTATTTAATTTAATTTGTTGATAATTATAAATATTTTTATATACATATATAAAATATTTTTAAAAGTAACGATACATTCAAAATGATACACCTGTGATAAACCGTAAAGTACAACATATTTTAAACCCATGATTAGCATTTTTTTAGATGATTTACTTTATAGTTTAATGAATTTGATGCTCCTAATCCTTTAATTTCATGTTTTATACTTACGTGAGCATAGGAGAGTGGAAAGAGCGAGAAACGGATCAAAAACAGACAAAACGGGCCAAAATCAGAATTCAACATGGCCTAAACACCTCCACACGGGTACACCACACGCCCATGTGTGACATATGGATTGGCCACACGCCCGTGTGTCACGACCGCGTCGACAAGTAATCAAGTCAGTATTGCACATGGCCTGAGCATCTTTACACGGGCTGACCACATGCCCTTGTCCCTGTCGAGCCCTGTTTCAATTCCAAAGTCTATTTAAACACCCTAGGAGAGGATTAAAGGAGACACAGAGAGTAGAAATTAAAGAATTACTCAAAGAATGTCAATTGATTCATCTCAGGAGTAGGATCTCCATCAAGACTGAAGATCTCTTTTCAATTTCCTTCAAGAGTTTTTGGGTTTTCTTTATGTTTTATTGTTTTCCTAATTTTGAGATGTTTTCTTTTACAATTATGAACTAATTCCCCTAAATACCTAAGGGGGATGAGACCTAAGACAGATCTTGTTATTATTTTCTGAGTTATACGATAAATACTTGATTTGTTCTTAATTATGTTTATTAATTCTTGTGTTAATATTTTGGGATATTAATTCAAGTCAAATGTGCTTATTTAGTGGAGCAAAAGTCCTTGTCTAAGAGTAGATCCCAACATAATTAAGCAGAGTTGATTGCAATCCTAGAGATAAGATGACGAAAATCTACCGGATTAGAGTCAAATCTAATAGGGAAATCCATAGATCGAGTTCATGCAACGCTAGAGGTTTTAATTAGAAAGAAATTTCAATCAATAACTTAGGGTTAGTTGTTCTTAGTCTTAAAAGAGATATTAACATAAATTAGGGATTTCTACGGATCAAGTTAAGTGAATAAATCGTCTAGTTCAAAGTCGAATAATAAGTGAAGTCTAGGTGGATTCTTCCTTAGGTATTGTCTTAATCAATCAGTTTTCTAAAGTATTTTCTCAGTTTACTCTCTGTCGCGTTCTTAGTTAATTAATTAGTTTAAAACAAATTCCCTTTTATTTTCAGGCTAGATAATAAAAAAAAAGTTAATACTAGTACTTTTAATCCCTGTGGGTTCGACATCCCGATCTTGCCATAAGCTATACTACTGTTCGATAGGTGCGCTTGCCTTTATTATGATAATAGTTTAGTTTTACTGGCACGGTCATACATAATTATCACATCAACCTGGAAAAAACCAGTACTAGACATACTAGTACTAGTAGAAAAACTATAAGTCCACTCATATGGTATTGACTACTTGAGGGCTAACAATTTTGAATGAGAAAGGCTCACCCAACTTAAGAATCCTATGCACTTATCATATGGGAACCATTAGATCAAGTCCTAGTGTCATGCCCTATTAAGGTCCACTAGAAAGTCTTTACATGCTAACATCTAAGGGCTCTCCTTTGCCTTGCAACCAACCATTTAGGTTAGATTGCCAACCCAATGAAAGCCACAATATATTTTTCCTCTATATAAGCTACCTTCTTCTTTAAGAAGTGACATGTATCACATGCTAGAAAGTTAAAGCCTAATTGAATATGGCTTTAGCTTTAAAAGCTAATGATCAATATGCCTAAGTTTAGCTTAAATGAGAGATAAAATGTTGGCTAAGTGAACTTGGTGAAATAGACAAAACAAGCATGGGAACAAGAGTGTTTAAGAATGCTTGGATGCTTTATTAGAATGTATGTCATGTACAAGAGTGGGGTCTATATAGTTGCTACTTATTACATTTAATGACTAATATTCACCCAATTAGACAGTCAAGATAAATTTTAGCCTAAAATATCTATAATAAGGCAGTTTAGCTATAGTAAGGAAATAGAGATCCTCTTAAGGGCTTGTAGAGTCTTTTTTGGACACCTAAGGATGTATCTCTCACACCTTCTAGGTGCCTCTAGTGCCTTATGTTAAATGGGTACCCCATGTAGGCCTGGCAAGGTCTTCTAGCCCTTTTGCTAGAGCTTATCTGATCTAGTGGCTAAATTAGGTCTCGAAGTGTGAGATCCTTAATCTAAGATGAAAAATTATACTAAATAAGCTCTTAAATAACTGTGGGTTCTCCCCATATGATTCAACAATGCCTTCGTTGTTATTGTAACACCCCTAACCCGTATCCGTCACTGGAATAGGGTTATGGAGCATTACTAGAGTTTTCATTTCAAAGGGAACAAAAATTATGAACATTTCAATTTATATCATTAATCATTTCAAAAAAAATCCATAACATGCATATCGTCCCTTATACAAGCCCTCGAGGCTCTAAAAACACACTAGAAACAAGTTGGGACTAAATCAGAAACATCTAGAATTTTTTAGAAAACAATGGAATTTTCAAAACTGCAGGGGTCACACTACTGTGTGGCCAGACCATGTGGGCATTCGAAGTAAGGAGACACGATCATGTCCCAGCCCGTGTCTATACCCGTGTAACTCACTAACTTGGGTCACACGACCAAGCCACATGCCCTGGTGCTAGGCTGTGTACCCTTCGAAAGGACCTCACACGCTCGTGTTTCAGGCAGTGCACCCTTCGAAATGACTTCACACACCCGTGTGCTAGGCCATGTAACAGTTTAACTCGTGACCTTTTGAAAGCTACAGGGGACACACGGCTGAGATACACGCCCTTGTGGATGAAAAACAGGCCATTTCCAAGCCATTTTTCTCACCCATTCATGCATGTACCAACAATCACTTTTGCACAATTGAACAAGCCATCAAAATGCATCAAAACCATGCATATTGAAGCTAATCAAATAAGATACATTTATATACAACCAATATGCCCAAAGGGCACCTCAATCTCAACAACTACACATATACAATCACATACTCAATTTTGCCAAAATGTTCTCTAAATTCAAACTAAGTTTACATAAAAAAACTGTAACACCCCAAACCTGACCTAGAAGTTATGGCCGAATGTAGCGGTGTCACATGATAGGGTGTTTGAAAACTACATTGTCGTGATAAAAAGCATACCTGTTTAATTACATTTCTTTTTCCTTCTATTAGTTCAAAAACCCGCTTTGCTCATTCAATCGATAGTTTAAAACGTATATCGTTGCGGAAGCTTTAAAATAATTTATTCAATCGTGTATTCTAGAGAAATCTTTAACTTTTGAAAATCGAGTTTTCTTATAACTAGTAGTTATAAATCCATAAAACCAAATAAAATCCAAAATTTAAGCAAAGTCCAAAAGTCCCAAAAATACATAAAAAATTACCCATGAAAATATAACCATAAATCATAAATCATGAGGTTTAATAACCGTGGCTACCGTCGAGTCCTCCGCAGCACTAATTTGTCTATGTCTGGGGATTACCTGTACAGATAAGATAGAAGGGGTGAGTTTACATAAACTCGGTGTGTAATCCCCACAGAAAACAAACATACAATTAAACATAGTAACAGTCAGTATAGTCAGGCGCTTAGGCCTATTACAGTATCAGTAGTAGTTTGGGCCTTAGCCCATTTCAGTACAGTAACAGATATGCATTGGGGCCTTAGCCCATCACAGTAACAGTCATGTATGCAGTGAACAGAAAATAGAATCCTACTCACCAGCCTCTAATACGCCATCTTCGTCCATCCCTACACTTACTGTGGGGTTTAAAACACCCACCCATCCCTACACATACAAGTTGTCCCGAATGCGGCACATATCAGTATAATGTAGCTGAGCTGCCAGTCAATAGGCTTAAGAGCCTCTCAGTATATTTTCCAGCTGAGCTGCCAGTCAATAAGCTTAAAGCCTTTTAGTACACTTCCTCCATTATCATCATCCCAACCCTATGGAATGTAACATACAATACATGATATGCAATTCATGATTAACAGTACATACATTTAGATCAATATACATGCATAATAATAACGTGCTCAGTATATTAATCACACAATCAATTTCAGTCAAATAGCGGTCTAAGTAGTGCTTACCAACCCTACAGTAGGTTCACAGTAGACTTGGACGACCCGTGCGACCTTAGAATTTGATTTAGTAAAAATGGGCTTACACGCCCGTGTGGCCTGCCACTGTGGGCCCACACGCTCGTGTAACTTGCCCGTGTGGGCCCACCAGCCTTTGTGGCCCACACATCCTAAATTGGCCTTGACCGTGTGGATCACATGACCTAGCCCAATATCCCACACACTTGTGTAGCCCACACAGCCTAATTCAATCTAGCTCGTGTGTCGCACATGGCCTATCCAGCCTTCACACGGCCGTGTTCTTCGCGCATGACCTGGCCTCGTCATTCATACGCCCATATGGTGGCGCACAGCTTACCATACGGCCTACCACACGGGTGACCACACACCCGTGTGGTGTCAACAGTGGGGTTTTTCAGCCTTTTACCGAGCCCCGTTTTCTATGTTTTGGGTACACACACCTGTATCGTTTTCTACGCTAAAACAACTCCAAGCAATCTCGAACTTATAATTGACCAATAATTCACTCAGTTAATCACTTAACAGTCGAACAAAAATCGAATCCGAAACCAAAACTCAACCATCGAACGATTAAATCTTACCCCTAACACCTCAAAAGATTCGACTAAGACTCCACAAAAGACGAGTCCCTTTGTTTAGAATTCGTCGCTGCCCAAGGAATCGATATAACCCAATTAGTGCTTTAGAAAACACATCTTACAATATACCAAAATTTACTTACTGATGTTGCACAGAAGAAAGGGAGAAGGTATGATTTTAGTAAAAAGGGGAGTAAAATCAGAAGAAAAGGAGATGAGAAATATTTCAGCAGGGAAAGAGAGAAAATTCAGCAGAAGAAAAAAGAAAAGGATATCAGGAAAATTAGATAACCCCTAATCCTTCCCCCTTAATTCTCTCCACCAACTCCCCACTATTCAGCATTTTACTAAAACTCAAATTCTTCTCTAGCCAACCGAGCAAAAACTCAACTTACCCATAATTACTTAAAAGCCTACTAACTAGAGATAGGCCTTGATTCCAAAAATGAAAAAATTTTCCCAAGTTAAGGCTTGAACTTGGGACCTCCCAAACACACCAGAACACTTAACCACTGAAACAGACATATATTTGTGTCACACATTCATAAAAACCAAAATTGAAATTTTGGGGTGTTACAAGAACCATTTGATTTATCTATCAATAACATAGCAAATGGTACCAAATGTGCCATTCAACAACCAACACCCCTAGCCATATATGTCATCCATAACAAATGTATCAAACCACAACATTTAAACATATCACAAGACCATTTACAATGTGCACTTTAAGCTACCATTTCATCTTCAATCATTCAAGTATCATGAACCAAGATACCAACCATTTTAAAGTCAAATATATACATACCAAAAACCAAATCATTATCATCATCCAAAATGCCATAAAGCAAGCCAAAACTCATAGGCCAAATTACATTAACCAAAACACTTATACATGCCATTATAACCAAAACTTAGAAACACCATAAGTACTAATATAGCCTATGGATAGTGTGATATAACTCCGACAAGCTTCCAACTCGAACGAGCTTTTGATTCACTATAAACACGAAAAATTACACAGAGTAAGCAATAATGCTTAGTAAGTTCGCATAATGTAAAACACAACTTACCATTTCAATACATAATAAGTAAGTTAAACATGGTATAATGTATAATATGCATTTATCATCCATTTCAACTCTCAATATATGATGTATCACCATTTCAATGAAATTCACATTTGTCCATGTCTTAGTTCATATCGAACTCTCATACATAGTGTGCTAACTAATATAATTGTAATCCGTCAATTCCTGTACATATAAGCTCACACGAGCTGTGAATCAGAATGCTCACACAAGCTATGAAAATGGGCCTGCTTACACGAGCTGTGGGTCGAAACATAGCTACATGATGCTGCTCAATTGAGCTGTGGAGTATCCGCAACATCTGCCAGACCTCAGCCATCGGTAGGACGTTCAGGACCAGCACCCGAGTAATGTAAACCTTAATGACATGTCATTTGTATCCTACGAATTCCTAAGGTTCAAACGGGGCTCGGTAATTGTCATACATCATTGGATTTGTGATAGGTATATATATTTGGCAGTTCACAACACATGTATAATTCAATTGAAAACATATAAATAAAATATAATTACACGAATTTACCTCGACGATTAAACGTATATACGGAGGCGACTAATTTGAAACTTTATCTTTGCCCCGATCTAAAGCCATACGAGGTTTGTCTTGATCTAAACGAATAAATTTAGCTCAATTCAGTAATTATTCTATTCAATTTAACCCAATTTCAAATTTTAGCAAAATTACAATTTTTCCCTATACTTTTGATTTTTTTTCAATTTAGTCCCTAGCTCATAAAATGGAAATTCATGCAATTTTCCTATACCCCATCATAACTAAATATCATATAGGTCCCTAGCAAGCCCTATATTTCATTTATTTCACAATTTCACCATGTAAAATTTTCTATTTTTTAATTTAATCCTTATTTGACAATTTCACCAAAAATCAGTTACCAAAAGTTGTTTATCTATCAACAACTAACCATTTTCTTCCGTAAAACATCAAAACACATACACATTCATTCATGGTAAAACTCTAATAGTCACAAATTAGTCCCTAGGCTAGCTAGATTAAGCTACAACGATCTCGATAACATAGAAATCATTAAAAATGGGACTAAAATACATGCCATGCACTTAGAAATGAACTAGCTGAATGTTGAAGCTTCTCCAATGGCTTCCTAACCCTTATTTTCGATTGAGGATGAAATAAAAAGATGATAACTTTGCTTTATTTTATTTTATTTTTCATTATTTACTAAATTACTTTTATAACCTTTTAAAACATTAAAAATTTCACTAATGTCAAGCCATGTACATTCACTATCTCAACTAATGGTCTAATTACCACAAAAGGACTCATACTTTAAGATTCTATAGCTATTTAATGCCTTTAGCCTATAGAACTTCACTTTTGCACTTTACACGATTTAGTCCTTTTTATCAAATTAAAGATGCAAACGGTAAAATTTCTTAACGAAATTTTTATACGGTACTACTATCATGCTGTAGATAATAAAATAATAATAAAATAAATATTTTGATGTCAAATTTTTGGTCTCAAAACCACTATTTTGATTTCACTAAAAACGGGCTATTACAGTTATCCTTTAAGTGAAACTCCTTAATTTGATCCTTAAACTACAATAAGTCATCATTTGACTCCCAATTAGATTCATTATCTGATTGCCTTTTCCACTTGACAAAGTATTCAAACCTTGGAAAGTAAATTTGTTTTCTTATGGATCTGTTTGAACAAGATACACTCTACTCTTGATTATATGACGTTCAAACTTCTATTGGTTCCCAATTTGAGATGCTTTTTTCATAATTATCCAAGTCATCATGGTAAGGCTTTTGTAGGCTAACATGGAAGACAAAATGTAGCCTTATGTATGGTGGCAACTCCAACTTATAGACAACTCAAATAACCTTTTTAAAAACTATGAAAGGTCCTTCATACCAATACATTATCCCTTTGTGTTGGCCTCGTGGTTAGAATAACATGTGTTACTTAAGTAGCACCAAGTCCTTCACTTGGTATTGGATATCTCATTGCTTAGGATCTATCCACTTCTTGGTGTACTTGGTTTTCTTTATGTTAGCATTCTTGGGCTAACTCTAATTATTCTTGCATATATTTTAGCAAACTTGTAAATAGTTGAGTTAGACCATTTTATAACCCGCTGCGATGGTGTCAAGTGTTGAAAGTTGCTACCTTGTACCACTCTTAAAGGGGTTTTGGATGGTCGTCAAGTTATGTTACAAGTTGTATTTAAATTAAGCTATGTTGAAGGGCTTTGTCCAATCCTTCTAAGTGGCACTCATGTAGTACCTAAGATAAACCTCCAATAACCTATTGAAGTGATTGGTTTAGCCATATTTGTTTGGGTGAAAGGATATGGATAACCTAAAGTTGGATCATATAAACTTAAATTGTTTAATCCAAAGTTTTCCAGTAAAATGCCCAACATAGTCGTTGATTATGGGTTATGACACACCCCAATATTTAAGCATATGTTTAAGGAAAAGATGAGAAACATCATCAATATGGGTATTTTTTGTGGATGGGTAAAGGTCCCATACTTTAAAAATTGATCCACTAACACCATTATATCACCATAGTAGTCCACCTTGGGGAACCCAACATGAAGTTAATGGAAACAATTTGTAACACCACTTTCCCAACCCGATCATTGAGTCCTAGCTACAAGATGCCATATTCGTTCCTGGAGCAACTACAATTAGTAACTATATAATTTCTATCAATCAACATTTTATATTCACTACATGATTTTTATATCTTTATACCATGACATATAATCTGATCCAAGGTTTATACGACCTTACAAAAGCTCTTTTGATAACCTGAGCTTACTAAAATGCAAAGTGTCAAAATATTTAGGCTGGCATTAGGACATTGGGGTGCATGTCACGACTTTCAAAGTAATAGATTGGTGTTACAACTCTAGAACAAAATGTAAAGTTTCCAAAATTCATCGAGTTGGCATCGCAACTTCTACAGTGGACATCGTAACATTGGTAGTTGTTGTCGCGACTTTGTAGGCAGTATGCTACAAGTCCATATCCTCTTTCAACTAGTGTCACAACATCCATAGGGTGGTGTAGTGACTTTGTAGACAAAATACTACAAAAATAACCTATGCAACCTTTGTAACCAATTAATCAAATGGCACACAACTCATGAACAAAACTATGCTTAACATACAAACATAACCAAAGTCCCTATATACATGCTACAATTTTAAGTACCAAAATAAATATGTTTTTATCATCTTGATGATAGTGTGTGATTCACACTGATTTGGCTTGGTGAGTTCCACAAGGTAAGGATCTACAAGTAGGAAAAACAATTATAGCAAGTATTTAATGCATAGTAAGTTAATATGAAAATTACAATGCTTACCTTAGTCATAGGTGAGCATGCTACTAACCAAAAATAATTTGGCATACATTTTGCTAAAGCTTAACACAAAATGTAATAATAAGGGGCATAACAAGCATAGTATACAAGTGTGGTAGGCATTATAACATGTCTAAAACATCATCAACTCAATCCAATTCATACAATATCATCATATTTTCATATACTATCATCAATACAAAAGATTATACCATTTCAATTTAAGCCACATACATAATAACTTATCAAATTTGGTTCATTTCCTTTTTTCGATTTCAAGAGTCAATTTCAATGTTTTGCCCAATGCAACCTTAGTAAAATGAACTCGGACACATGGGTGAATTACACCACACCAAGGCACTAAAGTGAAAATCACTTAGGCAAAGAATGTTTAAACATATTCAAATACATCCATCCACAACACCAAGGTCTCTGTAGAGACAATGAATAGTCAATGATCCACAACAAATAATAGATCCCGAAATAACTTTTCATAATTTCCATATCATCAACTATCTCGTTCATAAGCACGCATATGACCCTAGTGGCGTGCCAATTGTATCCTAACCTTTTACTAAGTTCACATGGGCATCAATCATTCATATTTGCATTTTCTTACCTGTAATCATTCAAATTTTGATATTCATACATTGTAACATTCATATTAACATATTCATACCCCGTACTATCACATATTACTTTTTTGAGTTCTGTCGAATGAATATGAACATAGGTACATACATTTAATGATCTTTTCCATTCTCCTAGTTACAACCGATAGATATAACATCAATTACCTATATCAATTTGTAACACTCCAATTCTGGCATGTGTAAGGTTTTGGCAAATAGACTCAAATTAATATGTTTGGTAGGGCAGTATCCATAAAGAGTTTCTTTTAGCGTACCAAATGGGCATATTCCTAACAATGTTTAAGCCAATGGTGGTTTAATAACAGGTCATTATATTGGTTGGAATGAGATAACAACCAAGAAAAAAAATGACTATGGAAGGAGTACTCGCTTAAGGCGTAGTGCACCATGTTATTAGGGTTACTATGTTAGTTGCATTGTAAGTGTAGTAGTTAGGGACCTTCTAGTTAGGTTAACCGGATATTATCTATATTGGATTCTTATTTATAATTGCATTTACAGTTGTGGACTATTAATAAAGATATTTTTAAAGAGCATGGCACATGCCAAGTTTACAACAAGAACATGGGTTTTATCTGTAAATATATATTAGTTAAATGGGCCTGAAAAAAGTTTTTCTTCCTCCCATTAGGATGTTGTTGTAGGCTTCCTCTAAAAGTTGAGTATAGTTTGCTATGTTTATGCTAGAACTGAAGATCAGATCCGAAGTAAGAGATTTCATCATATCCTAGGTAAGTATTTTAGTTATGCGTGTGGAATCCTGAAAGGTAAGTATGTTAACTTTGGTGAACAGTAAGATTAAAGGAAAATGGGCTTTGTATTGGGGTTTTCAATGTTTAAGAAGATGGTAAAATGTATATGAATAGGTTTTGATGATATTTTTATGTTATTTCAGCAGTAATGGTTGTTGATTTCAAGTTAGATGTTTGGATTTGGCATTCAAGCTACTGTAAGTAAGTGTTAGGTGAGCCTCCATTCTGGTTCCTACTTGTGAATCGTATGCATAAAATTTATTGAATAATGATAGACCTAGAGTGTTTAGTGGACGAGTAAAACGTAGGAAAAATAGGGCAAGAGCAAGGATAGTATATGAAGAACCTTCATGACTTAAAAGTGGATTGATGAGTATGCAGATAAAGTCTGAATGCATGATTATTGGTGCATGGGTAATTGTTATGCTGAGTTTTGTATACATGAATATGAAATGAATGGTGCATGAGTACTAATGTCAAAGTATGGTTGTATGTTTATGCCTGAATTGTGTGCTATCAGTTGAGTGTTAGTTTGGGTGTATGTTAGTGAATTAAAGTGTTAAGTTTTAAATGATGATAATGCATGAAGATTTTTTCAAGTAAGTCTGTGCTTGTTCACCACAGTGGAGTCTAAAGGGCTTCGTCGGGACTAAAAACATGAACATTGATATGAATCTTTGAAGGAAAATCCTATGGCCATGACATCCTCTAAAAGGAATTAAAGGATGGTGATTACCTAATGGGGTTCTCTACGTTTCCCAGAACGATGATGGGCAAACTCACGTGTTGTGGGTTTAGGCAAATCAATGTCGTAAACACGTCAGGAAAGAATAGCCTTTGTGGAAAACTCTGAAAGAATATCCTTTATGGGAAATTCTGAAAGAATAGCCTTTGTAGCGATTTATGAAAGAATAGCCTTTGTGGTTAACTCTAAAAGAATAGCCTTTGTGGCAATAAACTGAAAGAAACGCCTTTGTGGTGCACTCTAAAGGAATGGCTTTCATGGCATGCCCTAAAGAAATGTTCCTTGTAGTGGATTTTATATTAAGTTGATTAGCATACTCAGTATGGTTCTTAAGTGTAATCAGTAAGACCAGTAAGGTATAATGCCTCTATGGTTTACACAGTAAAGTATTATATAATACGGTGACTTGATTGAAAATAATGAATTGAAGAGATATGAGAAGTAAAAAGGTTGTATTGAAAGTATGGACCGGATAAGGATTTAAGTTTAATTGTTCAAAAGAGGTATTTATTATCTGTGGATGTTTTCATTCTCGAATTGTAAAGATATCATGGCTCAGAGATTGAAGAATGTAGTGATGTATCAAAGAAATTGATAGAAAAAGAAATTATTGCAGAGTAAGGTAGGGTATTTAATGTGTATAAGAATAGAGTTAGAGGAAGTGCTTGCAAGAGATAAAGTTAAAGTTTAAGAGCGATGATAAATGATAAATTATACATGTTTTTACCTCATGCTTAGCCTAATTTATGGATGAATTATCATTGAATTTGTGGAAATTGGTGCTCTTAATCCTTCTATTTCATGTTTTCTAACCAGGTAAGCTTAAGGAAGAGAAAAGAGCAAGAAACGGGCCAAAAACGGACAAATTAGGCCCAATTCAATAATCAACACGGCTCGGGGATTCACCACACGGCTGTGTCACACGGCCGTGCCACTTTGAGCATAAACACAGCCCAACCTCGACTCACACAGCCAGACCACACGGTCGTGCCACTTTAACAGGCCCGAGCACAGCCTGGGCTTCGATCCACACGGGCATGGCACACGGGGGTGTCCCTGTCGTGAGGAAGTTCAATTTCACTCGGAAAAGGTTGCTTAGGGGCTAGGAAAGCCATTCTAAACTCTATATAAAGACCCTAGGAGGTAACTTCAAAGGACACATTTTTTTTTCCCGCCAAGACAGGGAGCTAAAGGCAGAAAATTACTCGAAGGGAAGCTGATTGATTCAGCTCAGAAGCTGAATTCTTCATCAAGATAGAGGATCTCCCTTCAATCCTTCAGGGGTTTTTGGGTTCTTTATGTTTTGTTATTTTATTTCTTCTGAGATGTTATCTTTTATAATTATGAACTAAATCCCCCAAATACTTGAGGGGGATGAAACCTAAGACAGATCTTGTTATTATTTTCTCTTGAATTATATGATAAATATTTGATTTGTTCTTAATTGTGTTTTTAATTCTTAAATTGATATTTCCGGGATATTGATTTAAGTCGAATGTGCTTATGTAGAGGAGAAAAAGTCCTTGCATAGGAGTAGATCCAACACAATTAAGCGGAGTTGATCGCAATCCTAGAGATAGGACGACGAAAATATGCCAGATTAGGGTCAAACCTAATAAGGGAATCCATAGATCAAGTTAATGCAACAATAGGGGTTTTAATTAGAAAGAGATTTCAATTAATCAACCTAGAGTTAGTTGTTTTTAGTCTCGAGAGAGATATTAACATAAGTTAGGGATTCCTACGGATCAAGTCAAGTGAATAAATCGTCTAGTTCAAGAGTTGATAACAAGTGAAGTCTAGGTGGATTCTCCCTTGAGTATTGCCCAAATCAATCAGTTTTTCCTAAAAGAGTTTTTCCCCAGTTTACTTTTTATGCATTCATAGTTAGTTTTAGAATTAGTTTAGTTTCATAAAAACCCCTTTTAATTTTAGGTTAAATAATAAAAAGGAAGTAAGTACTAGTACTTTTGGTTTCATTGGGTACGATATCTCGGTCTTGCCGCTAAACTATACTACTGTTCGATAGGTGCGCTTGCCTTAAAATCGTGATAATAGTTAGTTTTTGGTAAGATCATTATTATAAATTTTATTACTTCATATCATGCATATGAAGTTTTTTGGCGCCGTTGCCGGGGAACTAAAATATTAAGAAAACTCAATTTCTATTACTTTAGCCATTACTATTTTTTTATTTTTTCAGCTTTTATTTTCATTTTTATTTAATTTAATTCTCTTTGCTTTTTCCTTTCTAGGTATCTCTAGTTTATGACTAGAAGAAACCCAGGAGGACCACTGCAATTCAACGAAGACTTGGAAGCGACAGTTCGCAGAACTGGTAGAGAGATCAGACGAAGCCTACATTATCCTGAGCAAAACCAAGAACAAGAACCTGAACCTACGGAAGAGATGGAAGCAAATCAAGATAATCAACCACCTCCCGCGATAGCCGCGTAACCAGTGAACCAAGATGATGCTCCTCGCACTATGTATGATTATGCTAAACCGAATTTGGCTGGTACTCAATCTAGTATTATTGGACTTGCTATTGCTGCAAATAATTTTGAACTAAAGCCTAACACTATTCAGATGATTTAGCAATTTGTGTAGTTTGATGGTTTACAGGATGAGGATCCCAACTCACACTTAGGTAATTTTTTGGAATTTTGTGATACTTTTAAAATCAATGGTGTTTCTCATGATGCCATTCGCCTCCGACTATTTCCTTTTTCCCTAAGGAATAAAGAAAAACAATGGTTAAATTCTCTACCACGAGGCTCAATCACTACATGGGAACAGATGACCGATAAATTTTTACTTAAATATTTTCCTCCAGCTAAAACAGCTAAATTACAAAACGATATCTCTTCTTTTATGCAGATGGATTTAGAGACGCTTTATGATGCTGGAAAGAGATACAAAGATCTGTTCAGAAGGTGTCCTCACCACGGGTTACCTTTGTGGTTACAAGTTCAAACCTTTCACAACGGTTTGAATCCATCAACGAGGAAAATGATCAATGCAGCCGCCGGAGGAACAATCAACAACAAAACACCAGAAGCAGCTTATGAATTTATAGAAGAGATGTCATTGAACAACTATTAGTAGCAAGTCATGAGGACAAAGTCGACAAAAGCTGCAAGAGTTTTTAATATTGATGCTGTCACCATGCTTACTAATCAGGTAGAACTTTTAAATAAAAAGTTTGATAATTTTGTTGGTTCTATGCAGGCACAACCAGTGATGCAGTGTGACACAACTCAAGGAAATATGTTCAATCCAGACTATTCCTCTTATGGACATGGCATGGAAACTGAGCAAGCCAACTATATGGGTAACAATTCTAGAGCTCAAAATAACCCTTATAGTAATATTTACAATGCAGGTTGGCGGAATCACCCTAATTTTTCATGGGGAGGACAAGGAAATCAAAGACAACCGCTTCCTCCGGAATTTCAGCAGTAACCACCACAATAAGAGAAAAAGCCAAACCTTGAACATATGTTCACCAAATTGATGGCCGTATCAGAAACCCACTTCCAAAACACTGAAACAGCACTGAAAAAGCAGCAAGCATCCATTCAAGGGCTCGAGAATCAAATTGGTCAACTTGCCAAGTTAATTTCTGAAAGACCACGAGGTAGACTACCAAGTAACACTGAGACTAATCCTAAGGAACAAGTCAATGCCGTGAACACAATTGATGATATGGGGTTAACCAAAAGCAACTCAGAGCCTTGCAAGGAGCCTGTGGTAAGTAACAGAAAGAATGAGGTAAGTTACAAAGATGAAATTGTCAAAGAGTGCAAACCTCGTATCCCATACCCAAATGCGTTAAAGAAAGACCGCACAGATAAGCAATTCGGTAAGTTCTTTAAACTCTTAAAGAAATTACACATTAACTTACCATTTATTGAAGCTCTGTCACAGATGCCAAACGCTGTTAAGTTTTTAAGAGAGATATTGACAAACAAGCAAAAGCTAGATGAGAAATCTCATGAGAAGCTGAATGTAGTATGCTCAGCCATTTTACAGAATAAGCTACCCAACAAACTAAAAGATCCAGGGAGTTTTACTATTCCTTGTTCACTTGATAGCTTAGACATCAAAAATGCTTTAGCTGATCTAGGGGCTAGTATTAATATAATGCCTTACAAACTATTTAAACAACTAGGTCTTGAAAAACCTAAACAAACTAAGATGAGCATTCAATTGGCTGATAAGACCATTAGAATTCCAAGGGGAATAATTAAAGATGTGCTTGTCAAAATTGATAAATTTATATTCCCAATTGACTTTGTTGTTTTAGACATTGATGGGGATAGCAATATACCCTTAATTCTAGGACGTCCTTTTTTAACCACTGCTAAAACAATAATTGATTTAGGAACAGGTGAACTTACACTACGTGTAGGCAATGACAAAGTCACTTTACAAGCCCGAAAACCAATTAAAATTGTTGATGATAAAAATACTATTTCGAATTCTTGTAAAAAGAATGATCTCACCACCCAACCTTCTGTGTAGGATACACTCCACATATAGACGACTCAACCACAGACAAGTCCATCCAAGGGAGATGCACCTGAAAAGCGAATGCTTCAGATCGAGGAACTAGATGAGTGGCTAAACTATCATGAAAAGCCCAAAGTATGCCATACCAACCCAGAGCATCACCGAGACGACCCTCAGGTGAAAACGAATCAAATCAAGGTAGGAGATAAGGTAATATTAGGGGAAGATGATCCTCAAATCTTGAATTCAAAAGAACATACAAGTGACATACCCTTCCCCTATGGTACAGTAGAAATAAAACATGAGTCACTTGGCACTTTCAAGGTAAACCACACTCGACTCAAATCTTACGTTGATAATAAAATTTTAAACAGGATAGAAGAGTATCAACTCTTCAAGCCGCCGTGACTGAACAAGCTTGAGAAAAGTCGAGCTTAGACTCTAAACAAGCACTTCTCGGGAGGCAACCCGAGCACTGACTTAGTAAATTCTTTTATTTAAGCTATCTAATACATCAACTAACCCTTTGAATGCAGGTTTTTCGAGCCACACGACCATGCCCACGGGTGTGCCTAAGGTCGTGTGGACACTACGAAAAGAGACACGGCCGTGTAATTTGGCCGTGTACAAGTAGGGTATAATTTTTCTAACACACGGGCTTCGACAAATTGCCACGGCCGTACGATGTGGTCGTAGCTGAAACTGTCAAATTCAACACGGGCATGCGACATGCCCGTGCCTCAATACCGTGGTCAAACTTGCCATTTTATACATGTGCGTGTGATCCTTTAGACAGCCGTGGGGCCAAATCACTGTTACTTAATTTTTATTTTTAATTTTTCATTTTCTTTACTTTTTATTTCTCTTGTTCCTTTTATTTTACAATTAAAATCCTATTGAGTAATACTTGAACTTCACACAGTTATGATCAATTTCTCCAGTCACCAAAATCATGAACTTTAAGTATTCCTTCCTCCAAGACAACTTTCACAATTAAAGGGTTCCATCTAATATTCAGGGAGTTTTACTTCTCTCTCTAACTTATGATCTTGTGCTTCTATTGCTATTAATGTTATCTTTGTACATTGAGGGCAATGTACATCTTAAGTGTGGGGGGGAAACTCACTTTTATTCTTTATATTATCTTTGAAATCCCTGAAAATTACTTTCAAATTTTGAATTCTCTGCATTAATCTCAATCTCCTATTAAGAATTAATTTTGATTGATTTATGATTTTTATTGGTATGTTGAGAATTAAGACATAGGTGCTTATGCTTTGATTATTCAAACTTTAAAATACTAGGGAATTAAGCATGATATGTTGAAATTTTTGAGAATTTAAATTTTTTTAGGTTATTTTCCCTAATTTTAAGTGTTATCTTGAGATTTGAAATTCGCAGGATTGACATCAAAAGCCATAATTCTGGTGAGATTTTTGAGCCTTTTGAGCATACATTCTTTCGTGCTCACTTTTATTGTTGCTTTGAGTGAGTCAATACTGATTTGTTATTCTAGAACTTCCTTCGATTATACATGTCAAGACCACATCATTTATTTGATATACTGAAATGATAAAGGCACCTCGGATTTAACCCACTTACTCCATAAAAAGCCTACCTCCATAAATTGACCCTTAGTGAACCCCATTGAGCCTAACAACCCATTCTTTAACTTACCTCTAATATTAACCCATAACCCATTTTTGTTGAATTCCATTCAATTATTTTGATCCCTATTTTTGTCGAGATTTGAGTTGAATTATCATCTAGCTTCGTTCTCTTTTCCAGTTTGTAAAGTTGTAAATATTTAATTTATTGTATTTGATTTGAATTGTTCTTAAAAAAGAAGAAGAAGAAGAAAGAAAAAAATGTGTATATACAGTTAATTCAGTTGTAATCTGTAATAGTTCAATAGTTTTTGCATATTTCTACAAGCTTTCAAATCCAGAACGATGTCATCACAAGGCTTAGCTCTAGGAATATGTTCTAGTGATAGAGATTTTTCTAGCTAGATGATTTTGCAATTCAACCTCGATTCTAACATTCTTTTTTAGCTTGTGACAACACCCCTAACCAAAGCCCCATTACAACCATTGAAAGACCTTTTGATCGATGTGTCATATCAATCTACAGTGGTGGAGATTTGATTTTCTTGCAAGCCTATGGTAATAACTTTTCAAGTTGACTAAAGAGTGCTTAATTCTTGAACCCTAAACACTTTGAGTGGATAGAATGAATCTTTATTGAGGATGTCAAATCTTGTTGATTTTGATTGAAAGGTGATTACTTAAGAGAAGGGAAGAAGCGTATGTTTCTGTGATAAAATTCTCAACTTAGAATGTTTGAAACTTTAATGTTCTTCTGATTAAATTTTCATTGTATGATTACTTGTGGATTAGTTTGAAACATTATTGATAAGGATTGTAAGTTAAGAAGAATGATTCTTAACTATGGGTTGAGATTTTGCTTGAGGACAAGCAAAGGCTTAAGTGTGGGGGTATTTGATAAATGGTAAATTATACATGTTTTTACCTCATGCTTAGCCTAATTTATGGATGAATTATCATTGAATTTGTGGAAATTGGTGCTCTTAGTCCTTCTATTTCATGTTTTATAACCAGGTAAGCTTAAGGAAGAGAAAAGAGCAAGAAACGGGCCAAAAATAGACAAATTAGGCCCAATTCAATAATCAACATGGCCCGGGGATTCACCACACGGCTGTGTCACACGGCCGTGCCACTTTGAGCATAAACACGGCCCAACCCCAACTCAAACGGCCAGACCACACGGCCGTGCCACTTTAACAGGCCCGAGCACGGCCTAGGTTTCGATCCAAATGGGCGTGGCACACGGGCGTGTCCCTGTCGTGAGGAAGTTCAATTTCGCTCGAAAAAGGTTGCTTAGGGGCTAAGAAAGCCATTCTAAACTCTATATAAAGACCCTAGGAGGCAACTTCAAAGGACACATTTTTTTCCCGTCAAGACGGGGAGTTAAAGGTAGGGAATCACTCGAAGGGAAGCTGATTGATTCATCTCAGAAGCCGAATTCTTCATCAAGACAGAGGATCTCCCTTTAATCCTTTAGGGGTTTTTGGGTTCTTTATGTTTTGTTATTTTATTTCTTCTGAGATGTTATCTTTTATAATTATGAACTAAATCCCCCAAATACTTGAGGGGGATGAAAAATAAGACAGATCTTGTTATTATTTTCTCTTGAATTATATGATAAATATTTGATTTGTTCTTAATTGTGTTTTTAATTCTTAAATTGATATTTCCGGGATATTGATTTAAGTCAAATGTGCTTATGTAGAGGAGCAAAAGTCCTTGCATATGAGTAGATCCAACACAATTAAGCGGAGTTGATCGCAATCCTAGAGATAGGACGACGAAAATATGCCGGATTAGGGTCAAACCTAATAAGGGAATCCATAGATCAAGTTAATGCAACAATAGGAGTTTTAATTAGAAAGAGATTTCAATTAATCAACCTAGAGTTAGTTGTTTTTAGTCTCGAGAGAGATATTAACATAAGTTAGGGATTCCTACGGATCAAGTCAAGTGAATAAATCGTCTAGTTCAAGAGTTGATAACAAGTGAAGTCTAGGTGGATTCTCCCTTGAGTATTGCCCAAATCAATCAGTTTTTCCTAAAAGAGTTTTTCCCCAGTTTACTTTTTATGCATTCATAATTAGTTTTAGAATTAGTTTAGTTTCATAAAAACCCCTTTTAATTTTAGGTTAAATAATAGAAAGGAAATAAGTACTAGTATTTTTGGTTCCCTTGGGTATGATATCTCGGTCTTGCCACTAAACTATACTACTGCTCGATAGGTGCGCTTGCCTTAAAGTTGTGATAATAGTTAGTTTTTGGTACAATCATTATTATAAATTTTATTACTTCATATCACGCATATCAAGCGATAAGATCATCATTATGATTTGCCAGTTACAATGTGCAAGTATTACTCAGGTAAATGATGTTTCCCTCACTAAGTTCTTATGAGCTTATCTTGTGTGTATTGTGTTTCAAGTGAGACAATGTGAGTTTGCCCCAACAGGGACATTGCTAGGGTTACACCAAATGAAATGGCGTATCAGATTATTTTTCATACAGAGCAAGTTTGGTCGCGTGTTCAAGTCAGAAATGTTAATTAGAAATTCAAAATTTGGGACAACTATAATAGAGGAGGATTTCAATTCAGATTTCTTGTAATTAAATTACCACGTACTATAATTGTATTTACCTATTGTGTATGCATATGTAAATTAGTTTGAGTCGGAATGTGTAGTAAAGTTATAATTAATTGTAAATTGTATAAGTAGCTTAAGTTTTTGTCTGTATTCGTGTGGTAATACCAAAGACCCAAATTTCACAAATCAGATCGGGTTGAGGGATTTAAACAATTTTCAAGGCCTATTCCACAATTTTAACTTTTCCTCTACTCGCTCCAATTTATCAACTTTCGATTCTATACAAAAATATACATTCATACCAATCAATATCATATATTATCATACAATAGCCATTCAATGGCTTACAACAATAATTTCATGTAATGCATGATTCAATTTAAACCCTTTTTTGATTTCACACATATTTTTGTATTTTATTCAATTTAGTCCCTAAACTCGGGATAAGAACAACTTTTGATTCCTAGCTTCATATTAAAATTCAATTTCACATAATTTCATTAGGGACCATATATTGTCTAGTTCTAACATAATTTCATGACATGTTCTACATTTATTCAATTTAGTCCCTAATGTTACAAAGTTAACAAACAAGCTTAACTAACTTCACACTTTAGTCCTTTTCATAATCTAAGCTCAACTTCTATAAATTCCAAGCTTAATTCATCAATTTATCAACAACGACAACTTGCTAAAACTTTAAAAATTGATCAAATTAGTTCTAGCTAAATCAAATTCCTATGATGATAAATTTATAAAAATTGCAAGAAAAAGGCTTGATTTTATTACCTTATTGATGTTCGAATATGGAAACACCAAAATGGTTTTCTTCCTTAGGTCTTCCAATCATGGACGATTGGAAGAGTAGAGAAGATGAAGAAAAATTCCACTGACGTACTATTTATACTTACAGTAGTTAACCTTAGTTAATTAACTAATTAATACATAGTCAAGCTTATTTTAATTATAATTTAGTCTAAGTGGGATTTGTTATCACCATCCACTAAATCATGCCAAAAATTGGTTTAAAAACCATTTTAGCCCCTTTGGATAATTTCTATATAAGTCCTCAAGCTTTTTTTAATTAGAACTCTATAGTGATTGAACTTTTACAATTTAGTCCTTGAGCGTTAATTAATTAATTTATTGGCTAAATTACTTTACCATCCTTCAATATATTTTTATACTAACTTTATAAATATTCTTATTTTATATTTACGAGCTTGGTTTATAGAAATGGGGTTCTAAAAACCATATTTTTCTGTACCATTGAAAATTAGGTCATTACACTATTTCCCAACGGTGTTTTAGAATGGGTAATGGATCCAAGAGACCACTGGACAAATTTTGCTCAATCTTTTCTTGATAACGCAACACACAATACAAGTCTTGATGTAGGCCTCAATTTCGGTTCTTTTAACTACAAACCATTTAGATTACCTGCTAATATAAGTTATCTTCTTGCATCATGATTCAACCACATAATGCAAATTTTAATTAGTTAAACATTAGGTAATCGGTGAGCCAATACTTGCTTTTACATTTTTCTTTGCATATAAAAATCATTAAGGAAAAATAAAAAAGTAATAATGTAAGTGATGGAAATTTTATTAAACCAATCTATTTAAAAAATTTCAAGCATATATGACGAAATAACTATAATATAGGCACTAGATCCCAAAAATGATTACTACTAACATAAATTTTATAAAAAATTAGAATTTTGGCTTAGATTATTATCATCTACTAAGTTGAAATATCTTTCTAAACAATTGTACTACTATGTTGTGGCAGTTTTATAACACCCTATACTCGGCCTGGTCGCTAAGCTCGAGTAATAGGGCGCTACACCACCGTCACATATCACATACTTTATAAATCGTCCCATTAGCAAGTGAACAACATTTATTGTAACACCCTTAACCTATATCCATAGTAGGATTAAGGTTACCGAGTATTACCGTGCAAACAAAACATTAAAACATACATTTCATACATCAAAGAAATCATATCAAAATAATTCATTCTCATACATATTGTCCTTTAATCGAACCCTCGAGGCCCTAGAAACACCTTACAAACAACCCGAGACCAAATTGAAAACATTTGGAATGTATAAGAAAAAGTTAGAAAAACTTTGTCTACAGGGGTCACATGACCGTGTGGTCAGGCCGTGTGCCTCACATGGCTGAGACACACGCCCGTGTCTCAGGTCGTGTAACTATCGAACTAGAGACACATGATTGTGTCTCAGCCCGTGTTCTTTCCCATGTAACTCATTGAGTAGGGTCACACGGCAGTGTCACACTCTCGTGTGCCAGGCCGTGTAACTCTCGAAACAGCCCCACACGACCATGTGCTAGGCCATGTGCTAGGTCGTGCAACAGCCTATCTTGTATGCAAAAATAACCTATAGAGGACACACGGCTATGTCGCCAACATGGCTGAGTCACACGCCCGTGTCTTAAGCCTTGCGGACATGAATTTGCCCAACACCAAACCATTCACACACCTATAGGCCTTTTGAGCACCTAATCAAGACATCAAAACATGACCAAAACTTTGTAACAATCTGTTTTCAGTGAAATCAGAACAGTGGTTTTGGGACCATAAATTCAATGATTAAACTATTATTTTATTAATATTTTAATGTCTATGGAGTGTAAGTAGGGTCGTATTAAAATTTCGTTAAGAAATTTTGACGTTTGCATGTTTAATTGCGTAAAGGACGAAATCGTAAAAGGTACAAAAGTGGATGTCTATTAGTAAAAAGGGTCAAATGGTTATGAAACTTTAATTTAAGAGGACTTAGATTGTAATTAAACCATTTATGTTGTTAGTGGATGTTTATGGAAGGTTTAATTGAAATTATTAATATTTTAAAGGGAAAAATAGTAAAATGGTAATTAAATTATAAAACAAATAAGTAAAAAAAGTATCATCTTCTTCCATTTGCTTTCTTATCAAGGAAACCATAGCTATGGTTCTTCTACTTCTTCTTGCTTGCATGGTATGTTTATAATCTCGTTTTTAATGATTTTTATGTTTTCAAGATCATTGTAGCTTAATCTAGTTAGCTCGGGGATCAATTTGCAAAAATGTTAAAGATTTAGGGGTTTTGTATGAATATTATTTCATTATTCTTGATTTTTTATGGAAGATTATGAGTCATTGTTGATAAATAAAAAAGTTTTGCAAAGTAATTTTTGATGAAATTGTCATTTAGGGACTTATTTGTAAAAGTAGTAAAAGTACATGGTAAAATTTTGAAATGATGGTTTGTATAAATTTATATAGGTCCTTATAGAAATCATCTAGCTTGAGAAAATGATGAAAGTGCTTAGATTTCAATTTATGAACTTAAGGACTAAATTGTAAAAAAGTTAAAATGTTAGAGGTAAAATTGTAATTTTAGAAAAAAATGAAATACAGATTGAATTCAATAATAGAATTATTAAATGGATTGAATTTGTTTATTTAGATCAAGATAGACCTCGTACGGATTTAGATTAGGGAAAAGCTAAAGTTTCGGATTAGTCGATTCCGTTGATACGCTTTAGTTGTCAAGGTAAGTTCGTATGAATAAGTATTGTTTCTAATGTTATTTTCAATTATATTTTATTATGTTAATTGTCATATAATTGAATGATGAATATTGTAACAACCTGATTTGGGGCCTAGTCAAAACAGTGGCTTCAGAATTCTAAATTCGAGGTTAGAGAATTATTTTAATATTATTTTACGAGTTATAGAAAAATTATATGAGTGTATGAAAATTTTGGTAAATTTATTTTAGCGATTATGAGCTTAATTGTGAAAAAAGAATTAAATCACATAAAGGTCAAAATTATTGCTCTTTAAAAGGCAATAGCCCTTTCCAATAAAAGTGGCCGGCCATGGAAGAGAATTGGAGATAAAAACGAGTTGAAAAGTCAAAGTTAGGTGAATTAGGTTGAAATAAAATAATGGCCTATTTGTTTAGGCCTCATTTCTTTATTTATTCTTCTCCATCACCGAAAATGGCAGCAAAGAAGGGTGTTTAAAGCTGGAAAATTTTAGCCACTAAGCTCCCCCACAAGTAAGTGATTTTAAGGTCATTTTTTGATAATTTTAGTACTTTTGGAACCCTTGAAACATGAGCTATCAAATGAGAAGACTATTTTGCAAAATGATTAAGGGATTAAAGTTTTGCCATGATAGTATTCTTGATGTTTATTGGATTTTATGGAGGAAAATAAAGCTTAGTTGTTAAATAAACAATTTTTGTACAATGGTTTTTAAGAAAGACACTTATATTAGACTATTTTGCAAAGTTGTAAAATTGATGATAATTGGGTGAAATAGTAAGAATTAAAAGTTTCTATAAGCTTAAAAATGTTCAGTTAAGCATGGGTAGTGAGGAAATTTGATAAAAATCGATTTACGAGCCTAGGGGCAAAATCGTAATTTTGTAAAAGTTAAGGGAAAAAACTACAAATTTTCCAAAATATGTTTTATGGGCAGCTAGTGATGAATATAAAATTTGGTTAAGCATGAATTGTGTTTAATTGCATGAATTGGCACCTTTATATGACAAGGAGCAAATTGTAAGAATGTGAAATATTAGGGGCAAAAGTGTAAAATTTCCCTAATGCGAATTTTTGGACTAAATTGAATAAATGGATGGCTAATAAGTAAAATTTGTTATTAAATAGATTGGGAGAGGCAAGACTTGGACCGAAGACGAGGGAAAAATAAAGGATCGAAATTAGTCGACTTAGTTCAATGTTGCCGCAAACAAGGTAAGTTTCATATGGTTAAATTTTTGATCAATTATTAAATTTGAAATGAGATAATGTATTGTTTTATATGATGTCAACTAATCATGATATTCTGTAAGTATGTGATAAACGATAAATTATACATGTTTTTACCTCATGCTTAGCCTAATTTCTAAATGAATTATCATTGAATTTGTGTAAATTGATGCTCTTAAATCTTTAATTTCATGTTTTACGCTTAGGTGAGCATAGGGAAGTGAAAAGAGTGAGAAACGGGCCGAAAATGGAGAAAATGGGCCAAAGAATGAAAACAACACGGCCTAGAGGTTCTCCACACGGTCGTGCCACACGGTCGTGCCACCTTGAGCTCGAACACTGCCTAGCCCCGACAAGCACGGTCAGGCTACACGACCGTGCCACCTTAACAGGCCCGAGCACGGCCTGGGTCTCGATCCACACGGGCATGGCACACGGGCGTGTCCTTGTCGTGAGGAAGTTCAATTTCACTCGGAAAAGGCTACTTAGAGGCTAAGAAAGGCACTCCAAAGCTCTATATAAAGACCCTAGGGGGCAACTACTAAGGTGTACTTTTTTACCTTCAAGAAGGTGCCTTATTTCTACCAACACAGAGAGTAGAAGCAAGGAATTACTCCAAGGGAAGCCGGTTGATCCATCTCAGAAGCCGAATTCTGCCTCAAGACTAAATATCTCCCTTCATTTACCTTCAGGGGTTTTTGGGTTCTTAATGTTTTGTTATTTTATTTCTTCAGAGATGTTTTCTTTTATAATTATGAACTAAATCCCCCAAATACTTGAGGGGGATGAAACCTAAGACAGATCTTGTTATTATTTTCTCTTGAATTATATGATAAATATTTGATTTGTTCTTAATTGTGTTTTTAACTCTTAAATTGATATTTTCGGGATATTGATTTAAATCGAATGTGCTTATGTACAGGAGTAAAAGTCCCTGCATAGGAGTAGATCCAGCACAATTAAGAGGAGTTGATCGCAATCCTAGAGATAGGACGATGAAAATCTGCCGGATTAGGGTCAAACCTAATAAGGGAATCCATAGATCAAGTTAATGCGACACTAGGGGTTTTAATTAGAAGTAGATTTCAATTAATCAACCTAGGGTTAGTTGTTTTTAGTCTCGAGAGAGATATTAACATAAGTTAGGGATTTCTACGGATCAAGTCAAGTTAATAGATCGTCTAGTTCAAGAGTTGATAACAAGTGAAGTCTAGGTGGATTCTCCCTTGAGTATTGTCTAATTCAATCAGTTCTCCTAAGATTTTTTTCCCCAATTCACTCTTTGTGCATTTTTCGCTTAGTTTAATTAGTTTAGTTTAATAAAAATCCCCTTTTATTCTCAGGTTAAATAATAGAAAGAAAGTTAGTACTAGTACTTTTGGTTCCCTTGGGTACGATATCTCGGTCTTGCCACTAAGCTATACTACTGTTCGATAGGTGCACTTGCCTTAAATCGTGATAATAGTTAGTTTTGGGTACGATCATAGTTTATAAATTTTATTACTTCATATCACGAATATAGTATGAGATTGGGTCGAAAGACCAAATCGGGAGAAATGCAAGGTCAAGTAGGATAGTATTATGACTCGTGATGAATTGATGGGAAAAAGACCATGGTTGGACCACGGCAATGCGAGTGTCAGTGTAAGACCATGTTTGGGACATGGCATCGACACAAACTAGGGAGTGCTAGTGTAAGACCATGTCTGGGACATGGCATCAGCCTCGATACGAGAGATTCAGTGTAAGACCATGTCTAGGACATGGCATGGGCTCAAGATGCATGCCAGTGTAAGACCATGTCTGGGACATGGCATCAGTGTTGATACGAGAGCTAGTGTAAGACCATGTATGGGACATGACATTAGCCTCGTTAGGTGTCAATGTAAGACCATGTCTGGGACATGGCATTGACACAGTTAGTTATGAGTCAGTGTAAGACCATGTCTGGGACATGGCATCTGTAGTCGACCTCACATAAGACCACATCTGGGATGTGGCAATGGTACCGTACATATGTGATTCTCGATGCATTTGATGGTGTCCCAAATGACTCAACGGGTAAGACAGACATTACGGAATTCATATATGATTTTATAAATCAGATGCGAAAGACTTATAAGTTATGAAATTTACTAATAATGACCTGAGATAGTGTGTTGTTTAGCAATGTGTAAGTGGATCAAAGGATAAAGATAAGAAGACAGTAAAACGTACTCGAATTAAGTGAGACATGTACGTATGAAAGTTGTGTGAATTCCGAGTGGTAGTAACTTAAAGGTGCATAAAAAGTCCATATTATTAATATGAGTAAGGTCATGGTTTGACATGCAAGATAATATTTTAAGCTTATGAAATGATCAAAGAATGCATGAATATAGTGAGTGATTTCGTAAGTATGCAATCGTTTCATACGATAATTGAAATGAGTAAGCTTTCAAAAGTCATGGTGAACCCTATAAGGAAGTAAATGATTGTACGGTGAGACCTTATAAACTTTTTATGCGTGTGTAATTATTCAAAATGTATTTGATAGTTAACATGAATCAAATGATTATATGAGCTTACTGATCTTTATAGCTCACCTTGTTTATTCTCTCATGTTGTAGGACCTTGGAAGTCTGCTCGGGTTGGATGGTGAAGGAGCTCTCATTACACTATCTCGTCATGGTTTGGTATTTAAAGCTTCGCAAATTTTAGTTATATGGCATGTATAGGCTAGTTGTCATATTATGTGAAACGTGAGTTTAACCATGGATACTTTAGTGTTCAATGCATATATAGCCATGAATTTGGCTTATTAACTATTTGAGGATAATGTATGGTACAAGAAAGGGTGGGAAATAGGCTTGGTAGATAGCCTTGTTCTTGTCCACATGGGGTAGACACACGGGCATGTGTCTAGGCCGTGTGTGACACACGCTCCGCCCCATGGGCGTGTGGCTCGACCGTGTGTCCCCTGCACCCTAAGTTGGCCAAGTCAATGTCGAACACGGGCTGAGCACACAGGCGTGTGCCATGGCCATGTGACCCCCGACTTTAGAAACAGAATACCCAGGTTTTTGCACACGGGCTGCGACACAGGCTTGTCATGGCCGTGTGAAGGACACGGGCCATGAACACGGGCGTGTGCTAGGCCGTGTGAAAACCCCTGTAGGTTAAAGATGGAAAACAAATCCACACAGAGGTGGGACTCGGGTGCGTCCCTAATTGTTTAGGCCGTGTAAACTACACGGGCCATCGGTACAGTCATGTTTAGAGGCCACACGGGCGTGTTGCCCTACCACACGGGCGTGTGCCCTGTTTTAAGTGGGTTTTCTTGAAAGCTGTCTGAGTATTAGGGTCGATTCCGAATAGTTTCCTAAGTAAGTCATGGGCCTCGTAGGTCCATATTAAAGACTGTAAGGCAGTGTTTGAAAAAGTTTTAAATTCGACGGATTTTGTTGACTCAAGTTGGTATTTTCACATTAGTTTTTAGTAAGATAATGCCTCGTACCCTGTTCTGACGATGGGAACGGGTAAGGGGTGTTATAAATATCCAATTATGCCATGAAAATTATCGAGCCCTGTTTTAACCTTAAGAATTCATAGGATACAAATGACATGTCATTAGGGTTTTCATGTTTTGGGTGCTGGTCTTGAATGTCCTACCGATGGCTTAGATCCTGCATTTGTTGCAAATACTCCACAGCTTGTGTAAACAGCATTGTGTAGCTTACATTCTGACCCGCAACTCGTGTTAGTAGACCCACTTCACAGCTCGTGTGAGCAACGATGTAAAGGAAATGTTACAATTATATGTTTAGCATACTTCATGTGAGCTTTCCTAAGTATCCGATGATATTCTAAATGGTTCAACGGGCATGAAAAAGAAAGGATCGGTAAGTGTTCAAATGAACTATATCATGTAAATATGAAAAGGATTGAAATGGTAAGCTTCAATGGAAGTATGCTTATGTTAATGAAAATGATGAATTCAAATGAAGCATGTTCATGTATAATGGCTTACCTTATGTTAAATTTCAAGTAAATTACGTTTGAATGCACTAACATGTGTTGTTGATGGTGTTAGACTTGTGCCAAGCCTGAAGTTGGATTATATTATGATTAATTTTAATGTTAATTAATGAAATGGAAGGTTATGTTTCATGTTTTATGAACTTACTAAGCATTATATGATTACGTAGTTTTCTTTCCTATGTTTTAAAATAATCAGAAGCTCAATCGGTTTGGAAGCTCATCGGAGATCTATCACACAATCCAGCGATTATATCGGTAGCTTTTGATCTTTTGGTAAAGGTTGTAATAGCATGTATAGTTGAACTTATGATGATGTTTAATTGAATGCTTAGATGCTAATTTTGGTATGTATAAGTTGGTTGTTTTGTTACCATTTGATGATGGCTGAATTGTGTCATTTTGGTGCTTGTGATGCATGAATGGTATGGCTCAAAAGGTAAGTTTATGCTGAAGTAATAATGGTCAAGCTATGGTAAGTTTTGAGATGGTATTTAGATGTGTATAAATGAAATCTGGTCAAGTATGTATATAAGTTTAGGTAAGTTTGTATGTTTGCATTTGAGGTGCCTTGTATGGCATATTGTTTGAATGATTTTGGACTATTGAATTGGTCATTTTATGTTGGTTTTGGTCATGTTATGATGCTTTGATCATGTGCACAAAATGCTTTTAAGTGGTTGTATAAGTTGGTGTTGGAAATGGCTTAATTTTGGCAAATTTTATGTCTACACGACCTGAGACACGGGCATGTGACTCAGTCGTGTGTGACACATGGTCTAGTGACACGGTCGTCTATCCCCTGTAGGTTTCAATGCATGCAATGCAGGCTGTTACATGACCTTGCACATGGGCATGTGTGGCTATTTCGAGAGTTACACGGCCTAGCACACAGACGTGTGGCTTGGTCGTGTGACCCAACTCAGAGAGTTACACAAGTAAGGACATGGGCTAAGACATGGCCGTGTGTCCCTATTTCGATTGTTACACAGCTTGAGACACGTGTGTATGTCTCAACTATGTGAGTCAGACGGCCTGGCCACACAGCTATGTGACCCCTATAGTCTAATTTTTCTAATCTTTTCTTAAATTTTCCAAATGTTTCCAATTTAGTCTTGGATTGTTTCTAAATTATTTTTAGGGCCTCAAAGGCTCAATTAAGGGACGGTATATTTGTAAATGAATGGATTATATCATATTTATGTCATTGTTTGAAATGTAAGTATAATGTTCAATTTGTACGGTAATGCTCTATAACCCTACCCCGGTAACGAATACAGGCTACGAATGTTACAAACTTACATGAAATGACCAATTCAATAGTCCAAAATCAATCAACCAATATGCCATACAAGGCACCTCAAATGCATTCATTCAAAACTTATCTAATCATGCATATATTACCACTTACCATTCATCAACTACTAGTTTCAAAGAACTTGCTAAACAATCAACATAAGGTATCTCAATAACACAAACCATCAAATGATACTAATAAACCATTCTCATCCATTACAAAAGTGACCAAAAGTACTTTCTAAAGCAAGTACTACACGTATTATGCATACATAACACCAAAACACAAACACATTTAGTTGTTATTTACATATTCATCAAACAACACAAATTCAATTACATAAATTTATACATGCCACTACCCTCAGAGATAGAAAAACTACCAATATCGATGGATAGTGTGGGGCAAAGGTTTGATCCATCTACAATGTCAACAACGATGATTTAGAAAATAATTCAGAAGAACGAATAGGCTTATAAAGCTTAGTAAGAACATACTATATCATTTAATTTTACAATAATTGATTACGATTCATATATTATTCGATTTAGAGTTACCGGAGTTTAATCAGGGTACAAAAGTGCATTCAGGGGTACTGAAGTACAAACATAGGCACGCATGTACAATTCAAGGATATTCTTCTAAAAAATCAACAATTAAAGCATTATAATATAAGTACACAAATAGAAATTTGTTTACATAGCAAAACACTATGAACTTACCTCAACAATTAGGGCGTAAACGAAGTCGAACTAATCCGAGGCTTTAGCTTTTCTTCGATCTAAATCCGTACGCGGTCTATCTTGATCTAAATAGACAAATTCAATCCATTTAATATCTCCATTATTCAATTCAGTCCATTTTTCATATTTTACAAAATTATTATTTTGCCCCTAACATTTTAACTTTCACAATTTAGTCCTTAAGCTCATAAATTGAAATTTAAACATTTTAATCCTCTTCTCATGCTAGCCAAATTCTTTAGGGACCAAAATCAATCCATATAAACCATTATTTCATAAATTCACCTTGAACTTTTACCATTTTTACAAATAAGTCCCTAAATACAATTTTCATAAAAAATCACTTAACATAACTTGTTTATTTATCAACAAGGACTCATAATCTACCATTAAAATCAAGAATCACACAAAAGCATTCATGGAACAACCCTAAGTCTTTAAAAGTTTTGCAAATTGATCCCCAAGCTAGCTAGATTAAGCTACCACAAACCTGAAAACATTAAAATCATTAAAAACGGGCTTAAAAATTATACGATGCAAGTGAAATTAAAAAGGAAGCTTTCTCCCCCTTCAATGGTGTATTCGGCCAAGCAAGTAGAAGAAATGAAAAGATGATAACATTATTTCATCTTTTCTTACTTAATTTTTATTTTAATTCTCTAATTAACATTTTAGCCTTATTACTAAGTAAAATTTACAACAAAACCTTGCCATGGATATCCACTAACATTAAAAATGGTCTAATTACCATCTAAGTCCATTCAATTTAAAATTTCATAGCGGTTGACCCTTTTAGCTAATAGAACTCTACTTTTACACTTTTTACGATTTAATCTTTTTCACGTAATTAATCATGCAAACATCAAAATATCTTAGCAAAATTTTAATACAATCTTACTAACATCCCATAAACATTTAAATATTAATAAAATAATAATTTACTCATCAAATTTGTAGTCCCAAAACCACTATTCTGATTTCACTAAAAACAGGTTGCTACATTTATCTAGCACTTACTAAAATTTTAAGACAAACATATCTTAATTATCATATGAGCATGCAAAACATACATGAAACGAAGCTATAATAAGAATTAAACATGCTTTCAAACCACTAGGTAAAGATTCTGAATAAATCACATAGGTATTAATACTGAATCATAGGTATCGATATTTCTCTTAAATTGATACAAAAAAAACAACATTCTATGTCCCGCTTAAAAATCAAAATCTTAAAAATTATCAATACGTTTCAAAAAGTATCGATTATTTTACCTCAAGTATCGATACTCGTGAAATGGCATCGATACCAATTTACTCTACTGACTTCTTGCTCTTTCGAAAATCATAGAGGTATCATTTTTAAAACCCAAATATTGATACCTCTGCTCCAGACAGCAAAAATACAATATAGAAAAGCAATTAGTTCAACCTATCTTAAATCCAATCAACATACAAATTTCACCTTATCAAACAATCGACGAAACGACTATAATAATAGTTCAAAACATCAATAACATGTGTGAGCAAGAACCAACATATCAAGTCCCAAATCCTTAAATCCTAAGAACAAATAAATTATAAATTGGATTCTCGTTCTCTTTGCTTTTGCTGCTTCTTTCGTCGAAGCGTTTGACTATGGTTTCTACGAGCGCTTGCTTCAATTTTCGGGTTATATTGAACTAGAGTCCCCGGGTTTTTCCTGGTCATAAAAATCAAACAAAATAATCAATAATTGTCGAAAATAAAACTCCCTGGCAATGGCGCCAATTTTGACAAGCGTCGTTTTGCCTATCAAAATAAAATAAACCTCTTCAAAAATAGAAA
Organism: Gossypium stocksii; assembly: GCA_020496765.1. NCBI lineage: Eukaryota > Viridiplantae > Streptophyta > Magnoliopsida > Malvales > Malvaceae > Gossypium > Gossypium stocksii. The sequence goes on along the minus strand of CM035632.1, from coordinate 77,234,923 downwards.
AAATGGTAGAATAGTGGAAGAGGGTCGATCCACAAGGAGTTTAATAGAATTCTTGATTAAATTTCTTATTCCCAACCCAGGAGCTGAAAGAGAGAGTAAAAAAAAGGGTTAGCATGATTTGAGAAGTAACAAGGAAATAAAATAAACAAGTAAGATTGCAAAGAAAGATTTATTAAAGTAGAAGCAGTAAAATAAAGAAGGTGAAAGATTAAGTTGAATAATCACGAGTATAAGAATCACCTCAAGCTAGTTTTGTCAATTCCTAAGATCATCGAAAATAGATTTTTGCTCCAAGATTCATGTCGGTTACAGTCTACGAGGCTCAACCCATCGTAACTTGCTTTTTTCTCATGTAACCGATATTCCCAAGTCTATTTTCGAAAGTCGATTCTTAAGTAAATCAGCCACATCTATTGCCGTTAAAATACTTAGTTTTAAAACAGGAAAAGCTTAACTCAGAAGTTGTCTCACCGAGAATCATTTTTGATCTCATCTTTCCTTAACGGACCGCCGCTAAGAGTGCTCATAGGAAGTCAAAGTGCCACAGGCCGATCCTTCCTCCCAACTATATAATTAAACGATTCCAAACCAACGGATCCCTTTTGATTTGAAAAACGTTTAAAAGTTTTAGTAAGGTCGATTGCCAAACTATCTAAGCAGAAGGACAAAAATGTATCCCAAAGGGATTTAAGCAATATTCAATTCTCACGCATGGAATTGATTCGTACTAGCTCTTAGCTTGAGAGAAATTAGCGAAGTATGATATTGATTATCATGCTTAACATGTTTTGATAATATAAAAGCATAAAATAAAATAAAAGAAAGCAAAAATAAAACAAAAGAGGAAAACTTTATTGAAAATGAAAACAAAGTAGCAACAAGAACTAAAGATAAGAGATGATCCTTAGCCTTACCCAAAGGTGGGTATTTATATGCTTCAAATTCCCAAAACAATAAGGAAACTAATCAAATTAAAAATATAATAACCTAAAATTATGAAAATGAAATCCAAAATCCCCTAAATCACGTCAACAGATCAAGCTGAGTTGTTTCCAGACTATTCCCAGCGTTGACTTCTAATCTGCCACGTCAGATCCGCGTCGTGCCCAGCGTCGTGCCCACGTCTCTAGCCATGGCAAAATAAAAAGAAAGAAAAAAACTGCAGATTACATCCTTTTGTTGCCATTTCCAGTATTGGGTTCACTACACAAGAAATAAATCAAATGCAACCAATTAAGTAGTGAAAAGTTCACAAGAAAAAGGAATTAGCAAGCAAAAAGTGTCAAATATAAGAGTACATCAATATGTTTGAGATTGGCTGAATTCAGTCTAGTTGAATTGAATTATATATATCATTGAGATGTTTCAATTGCTTATGGCTTACTAAGCTTATCAAGCTTACTTTGTGTGTTTATTCGTTGTTTTACAGATTTTGAAAGCTAGATTTGAGCTTGGGGATCGTTAATGATCATCATCACACCATCGACATCATTAGGTACTTTTGAAGTTTGGAACTATGAACATATGGCATGTATAGTCTAGTTTTAATATGTTTGGTTTTGAATTTGTGTATATATAGCCATGCAAAAATGGCTTGATTAAGATGTTAATGCTTGTATGTATTTGGTCATGACATAAGTTTAATTTTGGAAGTATATCTTTTGGTATATATATGCTGGTGGTGTTTGGATTTATAATTTGGCTTAGTAATGAGGTAAAAGATGAATGCACTTTTGATTCATAGTATACGTAATATAGGTTAAGTGATGGTTATGTCATTATTAGTGTTGGCTATTTAGGTAAGATTAATGATAGTAATTAGTGAATATGTTCTATGATTGCTTTAGTTGATCATTGGAGATTAAATTTGAGGATCAAATATATGATTAATGGATCGGTTGTGTATATGTACTTTGGTTGCTTATAGAGCATGCGAATTTGGTATGCTATGAATTTATCTTTGTGTCTATAAATATTTAATGAAGCTATGGTGAAATGCATAGAAATTGGTAATAATTAAAATTTTATGTGATTATGTGGAGATGCTTGTTTATGTGTATTATATATGTATGCCTATTATGCCGTGTGGATGTCTTAACCTAGATTAATATGCATAACATGTGAATTGGTATAGTCACGAATTAGTTAATAGAATAGGATAATATTGATCCGATAATTGTGCTTAGATATGGCTTTTGTTTTTAGGAAATATGAGCATATTATAATAGCAAAAAAGGTATGTTTGGCCATGTCGTAATATTACTAATGTCTCTTATGTGAATTGGGTATTAAATAATGTAATATGGTTTGTTTGGTTTTAATATGCGCATGTACAGAAAATTATGAGGTAGTATGTTTGACATCCAGCTAATGAAATAGATGTAATAAGATATATTCAATATATGAATTGTAATGATATATGCTTGATCATATTTTAAGTACGTGAATGACATGAACGTGATGGTAAAAAAAAAGTTCGAATAATGGACTTATAAAGCATGTATTATTATTGATGTAGGAAAGCTTAAGTCGAAACTTGTATAGGTTATGATTAATAATGTGGTTGGATTATGAAACATGATTTGTAATGTAAGTTTTTGGTTAGCATAAAATAAGAGTATGGGTAATGCATGAGCCACGATTAGTAAGCCTGTTTAAAATTTAGTTGATATTGAGAATCAAATATGCTTATCTAGTTTATGTGAATAATTGAATTGTGGATGTATGAGTTTGGAAATGTTATAAATGTACTGTTATAATTTGGTGCATAAAAAGTGATATATGACTGTATAGAACTGTGTCTTGTTTGGTAATGCCTTTTAACCTTAATTCGGTGATGGATACGGGTTAGGGGTATTACAGATTAGTTGGAATCCCCTGTATCCAAATTCCGATGTACTAAGGTACAACACTAAAGACAAAATGACTAAAACATTTATAATAAGATTTGAATGTGAATATAAATTTCTATAAGTGAAATTGAGTAACATGAACTAAGGGCAAAGAATAATGTGAGCATCATAGTGTGAATAAGAAACCCAATTAATGAGAAAATTGTCTTGAATTTATAAGTGAGAAATATCAAGGAGAAAATTCATCATGAGTTTTCCTTTAAGTACTAAATGGTAATTCTCATGGCCTAAACACCTAACTAATGTAACGAAATTATTTAAAAATGATTGAGTCTCAAGACAAATTCAAGAATGAATAATCTCACACCACTGTATAAGTGTCTATTTGGACATAAAACTTGTAAGTGTAAAAGACTCAACAATAACATGAAAGTAGGAAATTCTTTGTGTACTTACTAAGCTCTTTAAGCTTAACGTGTTAGTGCTTTAAACACGTAGGTATCAGATTCGATAAGAAGTATAAGGTATGAGCTTGAGAGCTTTATGTCATCAATCATCTGGAAGTTGTGCATCATTTTTTTTAGAATGCCTTAGTATTAGAAATTGGAATGTACACAAAGACTTAACTAGTATTTGAATTTTGAAAATTTTGATTTGTATTTCAAGCTATTTATATGTTTGTAATGAAGTTCTATTTCATAGTTTAATTTGATTGTGTTTATAGCTTATAACATGTGTTTAAATGAGGTTTAAAATTGGCATATAAAACTTTGGGACATATAGAAATGATATGGACATGTTTAGGCATGATTTTCAAGTGTTTTTGGGACGTCCAATACGTGACATCGCAACCTAGGCTTTCGATGTTGCAACCTTGCATTTCTCATATTGCGATTTTGCCAAACAGCAAGTGACATCATGATGTCACATATTTTGAAATCACGACCTCAGGCCCTAATTAAGCCTTGTACATCGCTTTGTGCCAGTTCACAATTTTGGCTCGTTTTTACTCCAAAGGGCTTGTTTTTTACTTGGACACTTCCAATCACCCACAAAATGATTCTACATGACTTGAAATTCTTTCCAAAACCCTTAAATTTTTAATTAAATTTCTATGATTTAAAAAAAAATGTTTAAAGCTCTAAATTTTAAATAATTCCAAAGTTTCGTTTTGTCTAAAGTGCTCCGATAACACCTCCCATTTGTTTCATACATCGAGGCAAGTGAAGAGTGTTATATTTAGTGGTATAAATTCCTAGATTTAGTTGGTTCTAGGACAAAATCAAGTATGGGAGTAAAATATAAGTGTACATGCCAATTACGAGTTAAAGGTGATGCAATCCTAAGTAGTTTATGGTAAACTGTGACCAATTTGTTAGCAAATTGGTATTAGTTGATACATTTGATGAGTGTCTAGTTGAAATAAGTATGATTTTGAGACTTATCGAATTAGAGTCTTTGATAAGGTTTGATCCATTTGTGGCCATATTGAGATGACAATATGGGAACACTGTAACACCCCTTACCCATGTTAACACCGGAATATGATACGAGGTATTACCAGAATAGCACACATGTAATTATAATAAACTGTGACATAAAATGATCATCTAAATTAAAACCCTTTAACTATTCATTCATCTTTTAGACATTGAGTTCATATATATCATAAACCAGTAACTTAACTAGTATTAAACCACATCGATAGCATATTTCAAGTGATATATTAAATATTAGAGATCAATATTTCAAGTAATATTACTATAATATACAAAAAAAACACTAAAGTCTTCTATACATGCCATAGTTTCAAAATATGTTTACAAAATACCAAAAGGAAGGATGAATAGTGTTGGTGAGCCTCCGACAATTTTTCCAAGTCACAAACAAACTCGATTACACTATAAAAAAGTCAAGAAAGAAAAAGAAAACAAAGTAAGCTTATAGCTTAGTAAGTAATATGTAAATAATAAAAATAATAAACTATTTATGGCATTTATAAATACCAAAATATGTTTCCACAATTATACAATATTAATCTCACATGAATTTACTATTTACTAAAATTCAGTACAAGTTGTCCATTCATCACTAAATTATTTTTATCCAGAGCTACGGAGCTCCAAATTAAGATCCAATAATTTTCCCAAAAACTAGACTCATATGTCCTCTTACCATAAAAATTTCAGAATTTTTGGTTTGGCCAGTTAATACAGTTTATTCATTAAAGCCTCCCCTATTTCGCTGCCCGACAGTCCTAACCACTCTTCACTAACATTTTAATTTCTCTTTATACCGAATTCAAAATATGTTCACATTTGTTTCTTCTAAAAATAGACTCAAAATAGGAATCTAACCATATAAATTATGTTCCCTAATTATTTTTGTACAAATTTTAATGATTTTTCCAAATCAAAACAGGGGATCTGAAATCATTCTAAACAAGTCTCACAAAAATTTAAATAACTTAGAATATAAATTTTTTTTACTTGCCCTATTTCTTTTATATGAAAATATACTCAATATTCTTTAATTCCATATCTCATTCAAATTCTAATTCAATTTCTACCATTTTTGGTGATTTTTCAAATTCACTCCTCTATTGCTGTTTTAAACTGTTTATCCTAGATTTCCCCTCTTCCACTAAAATTCCTTATTATCAATTTTCAAAATAACACTTATCCATATTTATTTTATCAAAATTCAATCACTTAACTAACTCTTGGTTCAAAACCCATATATCATATCCCGATACTTATTTCCACATTTTTCACATCAAATTCCATTTAACAAACTTACTTCTCTAGATGAACACTTTGGAATGTAACAATATTTGGTGATTTTAATACATAGCTCCACCTTCTGTAATTGATGCCCAACTTAGTGGTATACGCACATAGCACCACATTATGAGCTAACATATGTATTTGTGGCATACGCTGTAACACCCCTATCTCGAAACCGTCGCCGGAGCAGGTAAGGGGTATTACCAGACTTCAGAACAGATCAAAACAGAAAATTTACAGTTTATAACAAGATTCAAACATAAAGTCCCTTTCGAAAGTCTACTAGACCTCAAACATGCATTGAGATAGGGTCGGGACTAAACCAAACACATACATAAATTTCAGAACACTAAAAAGAATTTTACTATTTGTGCAGATCACACGCCCGTGTGACTAGGCCGTGTGCCTCACACGGGATTCAGACACACCCATGTGCCCAAGCCGTGCCAAAACAAAGCAAGTATATTGACTTTTTACCACAGCCACAAGACACGCCCGTGTGTCTTGGCTGTGTGACACTAAACAGACTTGATATAAGTCATATTTTTCCACCCATTTGGGTCAATTCAACAAGCATACCTAAATCTCAAATTGCCATACATAAATCAACCATTTCTAGACCTAAAACATTCATCCATAAGATCAATCCATCAACAAACAAATACAAACTCATTACCATACTAAATATGTCAAATTCACAAACTAAAACATACTTATGAACACAAAACATATATCCTAATCATACCATCATCAGGATCATACTAAAAATTTACTAGTCATCACTCCAAAATTCATAACAAGTTACCCATTTCCATAAGGTTATTCATTCATTATTTTCATCCCAAAACTTGCACAATTTCAAAATACCAAAACAAAACATACAGCTATCCACCAGTTAGCCATATCTCATGGCCTAAGTACATATAACTTAAAAATCATAACTTAGTCATTCTAGCCTATACATGTCATACTTAAACTTTTTACATTCAAAAGGTATCAAAATCGAGCTCGATAGTGTGGTGATGATCCTTGACTATCCCCGAGCCCACAGTAGCTACGATATCTGTAAAACAGTTGAAAAAATATACAGAGTAAGCTACAATGAGCTTAGTAAGCCAAATACAACTATATGCAATTCATAATTACAATATGATAGCCATCTCACATAAATAACTCACGAACCAGATATACTCATTCGTCACATACTCCTAGTTCACAATAGCATACCTTTCATGCTCAGAAATTTAGTACAAAACAGACGTACCTGGGTCCGACACATAAGGTATGCATTCATTCATTTCTCGGAATTTCTCTTCAAATCACTCAGAAATGTTACAGAACATATATGTCTCATACAATGTCGAAGTCCCCTACGTGGTCTTACATGTCATTTAATATCGATGCCATTGTCCTGGACAGGGTCTCACACGAAACTTATATGATGCCAGTGTCCTAGACACGGTCTTATATGCTATTCTTTGTCAATGCCTACGTCCCAGACAAGGTTTTACATGATATCATTTTACTATTACTTTATCAGAATTTACTCGAAATTTTTACGTCAAGCTCTCATAGCCATCCAAATATAGTTTTAATATCAAGAATACATAATTAACATTGATACAACACATATTTGTATATTGACTTACCTCGTACTGATTTAGACGATTTCGAGCCGACTATTCAATGATTTTGGACTTCTCTCGATCTAAGTCTGATTTCCTTGGTTCTTGATCTCAATCGAGGATTAAGCTAGCCGAATATGTGAAAGCATGAAACCCTTTATTTTTCTTTATCAATTCGGCAATAATGAATGAAAATCATCAAATTTCATGCTTTTGTTTTGTTTAATAAACATATAATTATCAATTTACTAAATAGCCATTAATGAAATAATAATATATAACCTATCATTCCTGGACATAATTGTCCATTAACCAAAACATGGCATATTAACAATATAAGGACTTTGAATAAATCAAATCATGGCATGTAGGAATTTTAAACAAATGGCATGCAAATTTTACCCTCTACGCGATTGAGTCCTTTTTTATAATTAAGCACAGAGACAGACAAATTCAATCATAGAAATTTCACAGATGCTAATTCATATATCACGGACATAGAAAATAATATTAAAATATTTTCTAGACTCGGATATGTGGTCCTAAAACCACTATTCTGACTAGGGTCCAAATCGGGCTGTTACATACGCACTTAGTGCCACTTTTCAATTCAACATGTATAACTGTGGCATATCCACGTAGCACCACGTTACATGTATAACCGTAGCATATCCACTTAGCACCACGTTAATAAACCAACATGTGTAACCATGGCATATCCACTTAGCACCACGTTACAGGTATAACCGTGGCATATCCACTTAGCACCACGTTTTTCCATTCCGAAGGTTCAACCGAGACTTTCCAGTTTAGTCTCAATTCATCAATCATAATTCACAATTTTTATCAAATAGTTGTACAATACTAAAACTTATTTCACATATCATAATAAAATATCATAACATAATAAAAACAATACATTAATTACATATAAACTTACCTCGATGCAAAATATGACGAGTTTATATTTTAATCCACCACTTTTTCTTTTCCCCGATCCAAGTCGATTCCATGTCTTTCTTGATCTATAATAACACATTTAGCTCATTTAATACTCATACTATTCAATTTGGTCCAAAAATCATATTATGGAAAAATTACATTTTTACCCCTTAAATTTCACAAAATTACGATTTTGTCCCTAGGCTCGTAAAATAATTTTTATTACATTTTCTTGCATTTTAAGCCTAGCTGAACCTTTTCCCTCTAATAGCAGCCCATAATTCTCACTAAATCGCACACTTACACACATTTCACAACTTGTTACAAACTAGTTATTTTACGCGATTTCGTCAAACATCATTTGGTAAAAAACATTTATCACGCTCCAAACATTCATATCCTTTCATAAAACATTAAAATACATGCATATCATTCATGGGTAAATTTTTAAACATAAACCCTAACTTAAAATAATGATAGAAATAGGTAAACCGAGCTACGAGGATTTCAAAAATAAGAAAAGCATTAAAAACGGGGCTAAAGTGCACTTACTATTGAGCTTGGAAGCTTTAAAAACCCTACCTATGGAGACTTAGGCAGATTCGGCCAAGGTTGAAGAAAATATGAACACATTTTAGCTTATTTTTCCCATTTTATTCTTTTATTTACAAGATGACTAAAATGCCCTTACTTAAAAAAATCTTATCTCATCCATACCATGTCCATTTTTGTCCAACAATTTAACAACTGGTCTAATTACCATTTAAGGACCTCTACTTTAAAAACCCATTCCAATCAAGTACCTTTATGAATTAGAACACACATTGTTCACCTATTTCAATTTAGTCCTAAATATCAAATTGAGCACCCAAACGATAAAATTTCGCAACAAGATTTTCACACAGTCATTCAATCACACAATAAATATTAAAAATTAATTGCAATAAATTTTTCTACTTCAGATTTTTGGTTTTGAAATCACTATTTCGTTTAGGCCCTAAATCGGGCTGTCACAAACACCTCTTAAAGGTGAATGCTATTCGATGCACAGTGGTAACCTTGAGATACACTAAGAGACATCTTTGTGATAGCAAGCTTATGAATAAATTGTGTAGAATAATGAAAGGATCTGTAACACCCCCAACCCAGCCTAAGAGTCTAGACCAAATTCGGAATGCTATATTGATCACCGAAGTGATTGTAGAAAAATTTTTACAAAACAACTTATCTTCGTAAACCAAATCCTAAATAACCACACAGTAAAAATTTACTATAAATCTTAATATAAAACATGTTTAAGTTATGCGAATAAAAACATAAATCAGAAACTATACCACAGCCTTATAAATCCTTACAGTTTAAACTTTAACCGAATAATGAATAAAACCAAAATTAAAAAAAAACATAGTTTATATACCAAGACTGTCCAAGACATCTACGTACCAAGTCCAGAATTCAGAATCCAGAACTGTACCTGAAAGGGGAAACAGAAGAGAGGGTGAGCTACTCAAGCTCAGTGTGAGATCAAAACTAGTAAAACTACAGTAACAAAAACTGAACAGGGACAGAAAGGTTTGGAAACAGTTACAGACTGTTTAAAATAAGAATAGACCATATGTAACTTTACAGTCATATGACTTTGTCAGACACAGTAGCAGTATTTCCCAAGTGTTATAGACTAGGCCTAAGCCCTTTCCAGAATTAGTACCATTGTGGGCCTTAGACCATCACATTAATTATCTAGTCAAACAGTCGCAGACAAACCTACAAGGTTCTCATAGGTACGAGTTCCTTTTAGTCGAATATTATAATAGGATATTTCAGTCCATCAGACATTCAAATATTTCCATCGATCAGTCAATCAGATATTTCAGACAAACAATACAAACGCATACCGTCACAGTATCACATTCAGTCAATTAGATTCAATCAAATGCATATGAGTGCAAATGAGTTATAAGATAGCCCACCCATCCAGCCATCACACTATCCCTGTCCACCTCTACACATCATGTAGGGATATAATCAACCCACCCATCCCTGCACTCTGAGTAGGACCTTAAAAAGCCCATCCAACCTTATACACCATAGGATGTCATCCCGGGTTGCCTGGCAACAATGATTATCAGCATTGTCCTCGACCCTCAGGGAATTGGGACCGCTCTCGACCCTCTGGGAATTGGGGCTATCAGTGTGCAGATAGATTGCTAGTCTCATATGTTACGCAGCAATGCTAGTGTGTGAGCTGTACCGTGAAATGTGGTAAACCGCAGTACAGACATGTAGTGTGAATGCCAGATCAGATAATAGTATGTAGCGTAGCAAACATGCATACGGTACAGTGCAATACGGTAAACTGCTATACCGTCGGGTTCAGTAAAACTACCAAATCAGTCAAATCGTCTACGACCCTCTGGGTATTGGGACTGCCCACAACCCTTTGGGTTTTAGGGCTTTAGTATGTAGATAAACTGCCAAATCGTAAATCTCCCTTCTCTTCAACATCCTAACCCAAAAATGATTTATATGAATGTATGTATGCAAATGTTTGAATACAGATGCACCAATTCAGAATGCAATTTCAGACATTTATTCAGAAGCAATCACTTACAATCAACCAATCAGTTACAAAAACGTGCATACCTATATTCTCAGGTTCAATACCTAGCATAGCACACATTCAATTACAAGAAATACATAATTCAAGGTCTGTACAGGGCTGTGTTCACCCTCAGTAAACTTAGTTGAAAAGTTTGGAACATGTAGGCTCACAATAGCATTCGACCTGCCCTAGGTTCAAAATTTGGCGAGTTAGGGCCATATGCCCGTGTGCTCTGGGCGTGTGGAGCAACCCAGGCCGTGTGGGGATCCAAACCCCCATGTAAAGGGTAGCAAATGGCCGTGTGACAAAGGCACACTCCCGTATGGTATAGAGGTACGGCCATGTGACAAGGCCATGTAACTCATTGTTCAGTTTCTCTAAATTCAAATGTAGGGCTGACACGGTTGTGTGAAGGTGTCACACGCCCGTGTAGTCGTCAAACACGACTGTGTGAAGGTGTCACACACCTGTGCGAAATCCTTAGGTCCCAAATCAGTCACACGGCCGTGTGTTCCGAAGCACACGCCCATGTGAGAACCCTAATTTCCCAAATTTGTCACACGATTGTGTGGCAAGGCCGTGAGACTCTATATCCCTAATTCCCAACATCACAAGCCCGTGTGACTCAGGGACACGACCGTGTGGATTCTGAAAAAAATTCTTAAATCGACCATACTCCCGTGTGGCCAGGCCGTGTGGCACCCAATTTAGCCCGAAAACCCTATTTCCCAAATCCACACGGCTGTGTGCCTACGGTACACGCCTATGTGGTCGTCGAGCAGGCTACGAAACCACCCTAATTCAGTCCCAAAAATGTCGTTATGGCCACCATCACAATCCCTAACCTTTGCCATATCCACATATATTAGAAAACAACAGTTTCCCTTCATTTTTATCGTCTAAAAACTCAAAAACGAAGGGGTACTGCATAGCTACGAAAAGCCGAAGGAAGGAATTTGCAAAACAAGATAACAATTTATTTAAAAATAGAATGTAGTAATAAGGTTCGAATCCCACACCTATTTCAGTCGAGGCAGACAACGGTAAGGGAGCGATAATCTCGAAAATCGAAGAAACAATCGTCCTTCAATACAATTTTAGGGAGCAAAATTTTGGAAGAGATGAGAGGGGAAGTGGAAAACGTGAAAAGGAAAAATCCCCCCAAGAAGTGTAGTCCAAATAAAAAATTAAAAGTAATAAAATAAAATAAAAATATATCTATAAGTTAAAAGTACTCAAAATAACTATCTAAAAAGTTCTCCTTAGATTCAAACACAGGACCTCCAAGTTCACCAACACTCATCTATCCACTAGACCAACAGGCCCATTCTTGTCGCTAAATTACACAACTAAACTCTTATGTACAACCTTCTCACTGTCCCTATGCTCAAGACCTAAAACTTCTAGCCCCAAAATTCGGGGTGTTAGAAGAGCTTATGAGATTTGTTATGCGTGATCAATTTGGAAATGTGGATGAGATATATGGTAAGTGGAGGCTTCACTAAGAATTTCTTTTAAATTTTTCTCTAAACTAGAATATGAATTAGAGTATGAGAAAAGTTTAAGAATTATGAATAATGATGAATTAATACTAAGACTTTGGTATTTGGAGTGAATTATCGAAAACTCGAACATGCATATAATCTGTTTGAAACAAGTGAAGTAACCTTTGAAATTTTCAAGACTTGTGAATGGAAAGGACATTCTTGATAAGTTTATGTGGCAAACTCTTAAGACCTTGTGACTTATGTTGAATAAAGTTAATAATTGATTTTTTGTACATGCATTTTGGTTATGACTGTGAGCATAAATTTTGAGTTTGGAAAGTGTTGTAAATTGTTGCATATGTGTAATGGTTTGTAAACTTTTAAAATTCATGGTTAGAAGAAAATTCAAATTCCTAACATATATGTAGTAATGTTCATGAAAGCCAAAAAATGTGAAAAGAACAATATAGGATATTTCTTTAAGGTTGAGTTGAACTCAAGGTTGTGGATGTTTATAAATATATGAACTTAGATCTCTAATGGTTACTTCGAGAGGATCCACTGATGCTGCAGAGTCCTACAGGGTAGGATCAGGAGACATCAGTTTGAAACCAAATATGGATCTCAAAATTCATCTAAATATTCATTGAGCTTAACTTCTTTGGGTGGTCAACCTTCTGCTTAAGAAGGATCTTGGAGATTGTAATGAGGAATGTGCAAGCGACCAAAGATAGTAACCATGATATGTTTTCTAAGTATCATAGACCTCAAGGTAAACATGAAATATTAATGAAAGATTTAGCTTTGCATAAGGATTCAGGAATGCAAATTAGCATTAGAAATTAACATGTAGATAAACACTTAATTTGGATTTGAATTTTGTAAAATTTTATTTGTATTTCATGCTATTTATATGTTTTTAATCAAGCTCTATTTCATGGTTTATTTTTATTGTGTTTATGGCTTGTATTATTTGTTTAAATGAGGTTTGAAATTGGTTTATAAAGCTTTAATACATATAGAAATTATTTGGACATGTTTAGGCATGACTATAAAGTGTTTTTGAGATGTTCAATAGGTGACATCGCGACCTCGGTGTGACCACATTGTGCCCTCACATTTCTCATGTTGGGACATTGCCAACCAACTAGTGTCGTCGAGACCTCAAGCCTTCTTTCAACCATATACATTACCTTGTCCCAACCCTATACATCACCTTGTCCTTTTGCACTATTTTTGCACATTTTGACTCCCAAGGGCTCATTTGTTTTTACCTTGAACACATCTAATCACCCACAAAATGATTCTATATGATTTTAAATTGTTTCTAGAACCTTAAAATTGTTTTTATTAAGTTTCTATGATTTTTTAAAAAATATTTAAAGCTCGAAATTTTAAATAACTTTGAGATTTCATTCTATCTAAAGTGCTCAAGTAGCAACTCTCATTCATAATATATCTCGAGACAGGTGAGGAAGTGTTATAATAATTGTACTCGTATGTTTGGGTTAGGGGAATATGTATTGTAATAATATAATAAAAAAGATCAAATGACAAATATACCCTTCAATAGATTTTTTATATAAAATTGTAAAAACTCAAAAAAATTAAAATGCTCAAATGACTAATATACCTTTTGATAAATTAATTTTCTTGTAGAAATAAAAAATAAAAAATCAAATGACCAATGTACCCTTTATTATATAATTTTTAAAATGTAATGTTGACAAATATAATAAAATGCTTACATCACCGATATACAATTAAAACTTATTTGGGTTTAAAATTTGTAAAAAGTGAACTTGTATTGCCTATTATATTATGATTATTAGAATGTATCTATAAAATATATATTACCTTTTTTTTTTTGGAAAAGACAAAACAAAAAAAAAAGATTACATAAAAATAAAACTAAATATCCAAAGGGGAACTTCAAATACTTGAAGACCTTCTATTCTCTCTTAAATTAGTTTGACTACTCTATCGGCTTCTCCGTTGTCTTCTCTAAGGGTATGTCGAATGAACCAATGTCCTATCTTAGACAAAACTTAGTGAATTCTTCTAATCAAATATGACTCAAAATTATTACCAGCTTGGACTTGAATTGCTAAGACTGCCTCTATGCTATCAGTACTTGAATTGCCTTTGTTAGAATATATATTATCTTTCTTATGGCATATTATAATATTCAATGTAAAAAATGTGAAACATATTTGGCCAATAATATTCAAATTAAATTTGTCAATAATATTTGTAACACCCTAAAATTGGGGTTAGAAGAATTAAGGTTTGTGGGGTGAATTAGTGGTTTCGGATAGACTTTTATGTTTTTCTTTGTGTCTTAGAGACAAAGAATGAGCTTACTGGTTTAGTGGTAAGGTTTTAGCTTACTCAAAGGACCCGTGTTTGAATCATGTTTGTGTACAAAGTAGAAATTATTTTATTCTTAGCTTTAACTCTGAAGAATCTGATGGGTTATGATTTTATTAAATTTCATTTATGTTGCTTTTTATTTTTAATAATTTTATCTTAGAAAAACTATTTTTCCTAAAAATAATAATTTTAACATTTTTCCCTTTCCTTTTTGTCACATAAGCCTTTCTCTTTTTCTCTGCCAAGTTTAAAATTTTTTATTATTTTGCCATTGCATCTTCTTCTTTCAACATGTTTCATGTTCTTTGATTCTTCTTATTTGTCCATTTACGTTCTTGCTCGTCAAGGTTTGAAATGGGTAAGTATGGTCTTTAGGTTCCTTTTTGGGTCACTTTTTCTTTTTCCTTCGTTCTTTTCTCTGGTATGGTTGATTTCTTTATAAGATTAGTATGATTGTGTAAAAAAGTTTTAGATTCATTTGTAGAAGTGCTTCAGTCGACTTTTGGTGCTTGGAATTGTCTTTTAAGGTGTGTATTATGAACTATCTGAATTAGGGGTGAGATTGTAGTCAAAGTTGGGGTTTTACAATAATTTTTAGGGGTTTTTGGACCACACAGGCGTGTGCCGCACACGGGTAATCCACACGGCTGTGTGTCACTAGAATTTTGGTTATTTAGGTGTTACACGGTCTGGGGAGGGTCACACGAGCTGGCCACACGGCCGTTTGACCCCTGTTAGGCATATTGACAGTGCCTTATACTGTTGATGCTCATAAGCTTGTGTCTTGACCACAAGGCCATGTCTCCTCTTCATCTAAATTTGACAGTGAGCTATACGACCTGCTTATATGGGCATGACCCTCAGTCACACGGGCGTGTTCCCTGTCACACGATCTGGACCACTCCATACGGCTTGCCCACATAACCGTGTGGCCCTATTTTTATAGCTTTTGCACCTTTTTGCAAGTAGTTTTATTTTGATCCCCGAATGATCCTTAACTTGTTTAAGCCTTTGTAAAAATGGTTAGGACACTAATTTTATTTATGGAAGGTTTATTTAGGGGCATGTTACCACTCAAATGGGAATAATTATATGCATTCAAAAGATCTAATTTATTGTTCGCATGAGTGCGTGTTGATGTGTTATACTGAATTTGAAGTATGTAAATGTCTGGATGTGATAATTGGAAATTGTGTATGTTGTCGTTCTGTTATTTTGTATCTGGCTATAAGTATGAAAGATTCTGTATATCCGTATTGATTCTATTATATGAAAATGGTTGCAACTAATTCTGAATATCTGCTTTGATTCAATTATCTATATTTGCATCTGAGTTTGGGATTTGAATATGAAGTGAAGGAAGTTTGATTTGGAAATTTAATTGTGCTATTTGATTTGGCTATAAAATTACAATAATTCAAGTCGCAAAAAACCACATAACGGTGTGATTTAGCTGGATGGATCCACCATAACCCTAAATTGATGTGTAGAGGATGGAAGGGTCTAGTAAACCCTATTCTGTGTGATTGGATGGATGAAATGGTATATAGTGGCTAGATAGGTAGGATCACTGCATTCGTTTTGGCATTCAAGAGTGTATTGCATATACGTCTGATTGTGTTATTTGTGTACTGATTCATTTATTCAATGTGTATGGATATCGTGAATTATTCAAGATTTTTGTTATGTTTGGACAGTTGTTGACACCACTTATTTATGTTTGTCATGGAATCACACTGAGCTTTCGTAGCTCACTTCTTTAGTTTTCTTTCTTTCAGGTACACCGAGTGGATAGGTCATAGATTCAGCGAATCAAAGAATCTCAGAGTTTTCTGTTCTAGTTTGACTTAAATAAGTTTCTATAGTATTTTGATCTGGTTTAGTTGGTTTTGTAAATAAGTTTAAGTAAATTGCGATATGGGATTTTCGGTTTAAGTTAACTTAGTTGTTTCTGTGCTTTGACATTCGATTTAAAGTATGTTGGTTACTTAGAAAATTTGACAGTTTTCGGTGTTTGTTTGAAATTTCAACTGACTATAAATTGGTCTTACTTTTATGTCGTATTACTTCAAAATTAAGATTACTAAGTCCATTTTGGTTTCAAATCTAGTACATAAGTATTTTTATCTGATTATAAGATAACTGAATAACATTCTATTTTGAGCTATCTCGGTGGCCAATGTTACCTCCAGAATCTAGTCGAAAATTTTAGACTAAATTTTGGGGTGTTACATTTTGTGGTATTACATCCAGGTTTACAAAAAACTCGGCTTGTGTTTTAATGTGTCTTCCTGCATGAATTTGAAAAGAGGTATTTTGACCAAAGATACTGCAGTGTTTTGAAACTGTTTTCTTTGAAAAAATGTCTGAGATTTCGATGTTGGTCCGTGTGAAACTTTGAGACTGTAAGATATAAATGTTTATCTTTGATTCTTTTTCCTATTATGAAATGATAGATACTTTAAGATTATAGGTGACTACTGTCATAGAATTTAGTGATGGACAAAAATGTGAGGATCAGCCTGGTGGTACTTTAGATGACTCCTATGCTTCTTCAGGACATGTATCTGCTCATGAGACGGAGGTTACTGTGACTACACCAACTACTGGTGGTAGTAACTCAAGGGTTAGTGTGGATACACTAACCCAATTAGTGTTGGGAGTCTTGGAGAAAGTCTTTGAGACTATGTTGGAGAGGACCAAGGAAATGGAGAAAGGTAAGTGTGTAGAGTGTAAAGGTGAAGGAAAAGGTTAGGTTCGGAATAAAAGAGGTCCTAGTTCTCCTAGTTTGGAGTCGCGATCTGCGAAGCGGGTTAGGTCTTAGCAAAACTTCAAGAAAGATAATGTGGGAGGTTCTAGTAGTGGGATGGATGTACCGGTATGTGGGTATTGTAAGAAGTGCCATCTGGGTAAGTATAGGAAAATTGCTAGTGCATATTTCATATGTGGGACCACAGAGCATTGGATTAAAGATTGCCCTTATTGACCACCTAGTCAGAAGCAAGCCTCGAAAAAAACTCAAACTCGGGTATCTAGAACCAGTGACGAGTCAGGTATTGTTGTAGGTTATTTTTATTTGAGTTTTATTTCGTTTGGGCATGGTTTGGTTTTATTTGATTGGTTGAAACAATGTGTGTGTGAATTGGTGTGGTTTTGCAATTAAGTGTGTAGCTTATGTGTGTGAGGTTCTAAGTTCAAATCCACTTTTTTAAGAAGCAAATTATTCTAGTCCAGTGGTTAAGAGTTGTATTTGTGCGTGAAAGTGAATTCAATCTGTAAGACTGTTTATTGTATTAATTTAAGATTAAGTATTGTTCGGTAGTGAGATTAGAGTGTGCAGTGGAAGCGTAGTAGCAAATTGTACGAGTTAGCGATTGTCGGGTTAGTAGGAAATTTCGGGGATGAAATTTCTTTAAGGAGGGGTGAGTTGTAACACCTTAAAATTAGGGTTAGAAGAATTAAGATTTATGCGATGAATCAGTGGTTTCAAATACACTTTTATGTTTTTCTTTGCATCTTAGGGACAAATAATGAGCCCACTGGTTTAGTGTTAAGGTTTCAGCTAACTCGAATGACCCTTGTTTGAATCATGTTTGTGAGCAAAGTAGAAATTATTTTATTTTTGGCTTTAACTTTGAAGAATCTGATGGGTTATGATTTTATTAAATTTTATTTATGTTGCTTTTTATTTTTAATAATTTTGCTTTAGAAAAACTATTTTCCCAAAAAATAATAGTTTTCACATTTTCCCTTTCCATTTGGTCACATAAGCCTTTCTCTTTTTGTTTGCCAAGTTTAAATTTTTTTTATTCTTTTGCCATTGCATTTTCTTTCTTTCAACATGTTCCATGTGCTTTAATTTTTCTTATTCATCCATTTACATTCTTGCTCATCAAGGTTTTGCAGTGGGTAAGTATGGTCTTTGGGTTCCTTTTTGGATCAATTTTTTCTTTTTCCTTCAGTCTTTACTTTGGTACGGTTGATTCCCTTATGAGATTAGTGTGTTTGTGTTTCAGATTGATTTGTAGAAGTGCTTTAAACCACTTTTTGTGCTTGGAATTGCATTTCAAGGTGTGTATTTTGAACTATCTGAATTAGGGGTGAGATTGTAGTTGAATTTCAGGTTTTCCAGCAGCTTTTGGGGTGGATTTTGGACCACACGACCATGTGACCCCTGTTAGGAAAATTGACAGTGATTTATATGGTTGGTACACACGGGCGTGTGTCTTAGCAACATGGCCGTGTCTCCTCTACATCTAAATTTGATAGTGAGCTACACGACTTGCTCACGCGAGTATGTCCCTCAATCACACAGGTGTGTGCCTTGTCACACAGCCTGGACCCCTCCACAGGGCCTGCCCACACAGCCATGTGGCCCTATTTTTGTAGATTTTACACTTTTTTTTGCAAATCATTCTATTTTGATCCCCGAGTGATCCCTAACTTATTTAAGCCTCTATAAAAGTGGTTAGGACACTAATTCTGTTTGTGGAAGGTTAATTTAGGGGCGTGTTACCCCTCGAACGGGAATAAGTATATGCATTTATAAGATCTAATTTATTGTTCGTATGAGTGCGTGTTGCCATGTTATACTGAATTTGAAGTGTGTAAATGTCTAGATGTGATAATTGGAAATTGTGTATGTTTTTGTTCAG
The DNA here is from genome assembly GCA_020496765.1 of Gossypium stocksii. Lineage (NCBI taxonomy): Eukaryota > Viridiplantae > Streptophyta > Magnoliopsida > Malvales > Malvaceae > Gossypium > Gossypium stocksii. Next base: position 77,215,601 of record CM035632.1, on the reverse strand, counting down.
TTATGTTTTATTCGACTACGAGTACGTTATATTCTGCATATCCATACTGATTCTATTATTTGGAAATGGTTGCGACTAATTCTGAATAGTTGTGTTGATTTTGTTATCTACATTTGCATTTGAGTTTGGGGTTTGAATATGAAGTGAAGGAAGTTTGATTTAACAGTTCAACTGTGCTATTCGATTTGCCGGTAAAATCGCAATAATTTGAATGGCTAATGACCACATAATGGTGTGATTTGGTTGAATGGGTCTACCATAACTCTAAACTGGTGTGTAGAGGATAGAAGGGTCTAGTAAACTCTATTTGGTTGGATGGATCATTGCATTTGTTTTGGCATTCAAGAGTGCATTGCATATACGTCTGATTGTGTTATTTGCATACTGATTCGTTTATTCAATGTGTATAGATATCATCAATAATTCGAGATTTCTGTTGTGTTTGGACGGTTGTTGACACCGCTTATTTAATTTGTCTTGGAATCACACTGAGCTTTCGCAGTTCACTCCCTTAGATTTCTTTATTTCAGGTAAACCGAGTGGATAAGCCTAAGATTTAGCGAATCAGAGGATCTCAGAGTTTTTCGTTCTGGTTTTACTCAAATAAGTTTCTATAGAATTTTGATCTGGTTCAGTTGGTTTTGTAAATACGTTTAAGTAAACTGTGATATGGGATTTTCGATTTAAGTTAAACTTAGTTGTTTCCATGCTTTAACATTCGATTTAAAGTATGTTGGTTACTTGGAAAATTTGACAATTTTTAGTGTTTGTTTGAAATTTCAACTGACTATAAATAGGTCGTACTTTTACATCGTATTAAATCAAAATTAAGATTACTAAGTCCATTTTGGTTTCGAACCTAGTACATAGGTATTTTTTTATCTGATTATAAGATAACTGAATGACATTTTGTTTTGAGCTCTTTCGGTGGCCAATGTGGCTTCCAGAATTTAGTTGAAACTTTTAGACCGAATTTTAAGGTGTTACAATATTCCAGTTACATATACAAAAAAAATTACAATTATAAAAAAGTCGAGAATTAAATCACCTACTTTACATAATTTTTTTAAACTTCATAATAGATACATTACTTTATATTTTTTATAATAAGACAAAAGACAAAGCTTATTACCGGAGATATTATATAATGCTATAGAAATAGAGACCAAAGAATTATTTGGTACCAATGAAATAGAAGCCAAAACACTAATATTCAATTATATGTTGAATAATTAAGTATGAATTTAGGCCCAAAAAATTCAAATAACTTTAGGATTATAAAAATAAATATAATTCAATTAATCTTTATGTTAAAGTCTTTGTATACAAAAATTACATGCAGGTTTTGCCAAAGTCAAAATGAACTCATCAATCATGAAACAAATCATCAACCAAGAAAAATTATTGAAAGTGCAAAAGAATGGTTTTACAGCTTCTACAAGAACACTTGGGACTACTTAATCGTTCACAAGTTGGGAGGGACTGGGATTCCATCACTTAGAATTATTTTTAGGTTGAACCTTTTTCAAAACATCGTGCATAAGATGGACACTAAAATTGATAAATAGTAACTAAGAATTAATCCTGAAAACGAGATTACAAAACAAAAAAATGATATCACACATGAAATCGGTACCCTAAAGAACTATATCAAAACTCCACATTCAAAAAATTAATGAGACACTACTAAAATAACACATTTTAAAAGAAAAAAAAAATCAATATGAACTAGCCCCAAAAACAAATGCATGCCAAAATGTGTCAAAATCACCAACAAATTTGAAAGCCTTTAAAAAGTGTCTAAGAAACATATGCCACCTCACGAGAGGGGATTGTATGAAACTGTGATTCCATGTCATCCCTATCACTTTTCAATAGGAGAATGACAAATTGAAAATTTTCAAATTAAACTAAAAATGCTAAAAATTAAGAGAAAAAATCTTATTTGTCATTTTTCTATTGGAAACAGATAAGGATGATGTGGAATCACAATTTCATACAATCCATTCTTACTACCTTCAAAAAAAATACAATTACCACATCAAAACCTTCAAAAATCCACCCCCATGAGAAGATTAGCTTATAATTTTCTTTTCAATCAGTAATGAATATCACATAAGTTCCAGAACAATGTACATTGATATCAATGATTCAATAAATTAGCATTACATAATGTATATGAATTACATGATAATTAATAACATCATTAAAACAAACAAACTTAAAAGAAAAAACTCGCAGTCTAGTGCTTCCTCGACCTAAAACATTCTTTAAATATTATTGTAAAAATTAACATTGAAATAATTTTGATGTTTCAAGCCCATGAACCACACCATAATCTTGTGTTTTTTAATCCAGAAATATTTTCCCAAATATTTTGATTTTAATTTCCTAAATTACTTATGTAGAAAGAAATAGTTATCAAAAATAAAAAAAAAATTGTTGAAGCGAACCATTAATGCAAAGGCAATTTGTTTAGGTGGCTTATTTATTTTTCAACTTTACTTCTTTGTAATAGAAGGAACCCAATATTGATTGGTTTATGAGGTTTGAGAAAACTATAAGAGTAACCCAAACTGAGGATAGTTTTTTTTTTTTAAAGCTATAACATATGGTATTGAATAGGCCATTCAGGGCCCTAACCTCTAATTGACTTTTCAAGATTTGCAAGTAATACACATGTGGAATGATCCATTTGGTGATAAAAATTTGAACCAAACAACTACAATGTTTACAATAGAATAAAGCTTGATTTGGTTGAACCAAACATACTGTAACTTATTAATAATAATGGTACAGATTACCCAAGACAAATTGATTTTATAAAGTCTTATATAGAGCTGATCATATTACTATCCATGATCAGGAATTTGCATATCCTATTCATTTTTCTATAACTAAGTTCTTCAAAATGTCATTATCAACTTTATACTTATTGTAATTCATTATCAATATGCCTCAAAAATTAACATATATAATTGACTGAAGAAACCATGTCTATTTCTAGTCCACCACTGTTGATAAATTTGCAAGAATCAAACATATTCAAAACTCAATAGCAATTGTTTCATTACATACTTGCAGAGGAAAAACAAAATCATCATAAGTAGAATGTTGTAAAACTCATGTGGAACAAACCAATTTCGTCAAAGTTCTTCAAACAAGGCCCCATACCTGGGAAGCTAGTATTCCATACCTTCGTTTATTTTTATATGCAAAATAGTTTTAAAAATTGGATTTAAATCATCCATTAAGGGGATATTTGGTTCAAGGTAATCGTTATGCCATTACAAGCCTAATACAAGCCTATTCTGCAGGCCCATCAAATAGATGTTTGTTCAATAGAATACCCTATTATGGGTTTATTCCATTCCGAGCTTTAGCAGAGATATTTGTTGATTTTTATCCCCTCCCCTCTTCACCGTTTACTCATTCCTTGCTTGAAGAACCTTATCTTAACCTCACCAAATTCTCATATCAAAAACACTCAAAGGGAAGTCATTTCTTGTTTCCTTCGACTTTGGCACTCTTCTCCTTCATCCAGCGTCAGGTAAATATTTTTCCTTCCGATGTTCCTTTCATTTTCTTGTCTGCCATTTTTTCTTACCATAAATTTTTCCTGCCTCTTTTTGTTATTGCTTCCTTCACCAGCATCTTTGATATTTTTTTTAACAAACAAAGTCTCTAAAATCATGGATCTAAATTTTTATCCTTCTAGGCTGTCGGTGAGTTTACCCTTTCTACCTCTTCTTTGATTTTATTTTTCATGTAAATCAAAACCCCATTTTGTTAAAATTTATGTTTTGGCTGCAAATGAGAAGTTCGATTTTGATGATTAAGATATTTCATTTTCTAGTAATTTATGTTTTGACTTTGTTGAATTGAATACCCAAAGTCTTAATCTTTTTGATAATATGTTAAATTACTTGTTTGTGTATGTTGAGAAATGATAAGAAACTTAATTGTTTGTATGATTAAAGGAAATTTTTTATAATTTAATAGTGAATTATTTGTATGATCTGACTCTGAGATTGCAGCCAATATGGGCTGGTTTTCTTAATCATTGATGATTTGTATTGAAAACATTTGGATCGACAAATTTCCCATCCTCATTACTTTCCATACCTAAATGATTGACCTATTTAAAAGCTAAACAATCAAACAGGTGATGGTGATTCAAATGAAATAAATCAACCCCTAAAGTGGAATATAAATCATTTCTACAAACAAAAGGTAAAGAAAAGAATCAACCCAAAAAAATTCTATTCTATAATAAGCAGTATCAATTATGAACTAAAACAAGATAAATCGATGCTTACCCACTTGAAGTATAGGAACAATGATTGATTCCCAGAATCTAGCTTTTGCTTTTTAGCTCACTTTCCAAATCATTTTTTTTCCCTGTTTTCTGAATGACATGTTAAGCAGAACAAAAATAATTGTTTGTATGATTAAAAGAAATTTTTATAATTTGATAGTCAATTGTTTGTATGATTTGACTCTGAGATTGCAACCAATGTGGGTTGATTTTTTTAATCATTGATGATTTGTATTGATAACATTTGACTTGAAGGGGTTTTGTTTATTTTGTGTGCATCATCAATGGAATTAATTCTTAATTTTGATCCAATAGTTAGCATCAATACATTGTTGTTTATTTTTTAGATGTTTCATTATCTATTTATCATTTGTGTTTTTAGATGCTTTTAATATTTGGGATTTTGTATTTTATTTGGTTTCCCTTGTGGATTAGACATGATATTCTTTCCTGAATTTTTTTTTAATTCAAAATAGGGTTATATACTTATGAGAGTTACTCTTCTTTAACGTCATGTTTTCAACAATGACTCAATTTAAGTTTATACATGTATATTTTGTTAATATATTATTGCTATTAACAGTAAGGGTTGCTGTTGTTTAATACTATTTTTGTTCGTGTTTTGACCATGTAATCTTACAAAATTTGTATTTCTAGTGTGATATACTTTAAACCATTTCTTAAGATAATTATTTCAAGTTTTCACAATCAAGTGTTTCTTTCCAAAATTCTCAAGGAACCAAAAGGAAATGGGTTCCTGAAGAAGATGTTGCGCTGGTTGCCTGTATGGTCGACTTGCACAATGTTGGAACCTTTAATGCAGATACAAGATTTAAAGCCAGTTATTTAAATGAGCTGGAAAAAAATGTTAGAAAAAGTTCTATCCTATGCTATGTTGAAGGCTAAACCTAATCTTGAATCGAGGATTATGACATTAAAAATGGATTGGGCAATTGTCTATGACATGCTTAGTGGAAAAAACAATAGCGGCTTTGGTTGGGATGAGCATAGGCAGTGAAAAAAATAATAGCGACTTTGGTTGGGACGATCATAGGCAGCTTGTTGTTGCTGAAGATGCTATTTCGAACTCATATATAAATGTAAGAATTATTTCAAGTCTTTATTATCTTGTTTTGACCAAACTAATATCTAATACGGATTCCTCATTTTTTATAAAGTCATAAAGAAGTTGGTCAGTTCAAACATCGTAGTTTCCCTTATTATGACCAACTTACTGCCATTTCTGTAAAAGATCGAGCCACTAGGAAAGATGCTCAAATAGTCACTGATATTATTGAAAAAATAAATGTTGAGGATGTTGCTACTACAAATACTCATGAAGAAAGAAACGATTTCCATGGATGCAAAGCTTTTGTTTCTTTGGATGACATGGATCTTTCAACTACACAACCGCAGCCACCTAGAAACCAAGGTGATTCCAAATTCTCAAAGAAGAAAAAATTTTTTGATGCAAGTGATCATATTTCTTCTACTTCGTTTACTGATGCTGCCACTTTATTGGCAGAAAACACACGAACGTTTGCATTAAAATCAGTAGGAGTATTGCCTCCGAAGTGCTAATTCAACAAAAGTCAGAAATGACCATTCAAGATAGTGCTCTAAATTATATCCAACATTATGTGAAGTTGAAAGTTTAATTGAGGATGAGCATTATCGCGCGTTGAGTAAAATTTTAGACCATCCAATGCAAATGCTCATTTTCTTTAGTTTACCTTCTTTTGTGCGATTGGAATGAGTTAGAAGATTGCTTTCTGACTATTAAAAATCATGATTGTGTTGATGATATTTTGGCAACTTTTTTGTGTTTGTAATATTTGGATGGTATAATGACATGATAAAATGTTATTACAGTGTTGTAACTTTTTGATGTTGTAAAATTTAACATATGGATTATGACATATAAGCTAATGAAATCATGTAACTTTTTGTTAATATATGAATATTGTGTTTGGATGTGAAATATAATTCTCAAGCTATTTATTATTTCTAATATTTTGTTTTTTATTATAGAATAATTAAATTATTTGTTTCACTAATGTTATTTTAGCACATTAAATATATATTGCAGTTTAAAAATAATAAAGTAGGTTTATATATTATTTTTATAATATTATATATTATGATTTTTTAATTCATATAATAATAATTATTATATTAAAAATGTTATTAAATTATATATTATTTTATTAAATTGTATTTAATAATAATTATGTTAAAATATGATTTATTATTTTTTAATAAAATATATTTAACAATAATTTTATTAAAATTTAATAACAATAACAATAACAATAATCATCTACCTAAAATAAATTTGCTAAGTGTACTTTGGTCATTCAAGCATTTTTTCTTTATACTATTACAACATCTATTCCATTAAACCAAATACAAGACTGCTATTACAACTCTATTCCGTTTTATTCAACTAAACAATTGAATTACTGATTACAGTTCTATTCCATTACAGCTCTATTCAATTACAGCCCTATTCCATTACAGAGAACCAAATATACCCTAAGTCTTTTGAAATCTGAAACTCTTGGAATGGTTTTGGAACCAATGTCTAAATGGTGATGTTGATGAAGAAATATAGAAACCTTAGTCTATAATGAGCAAATCTGAAAAACTCTAATCCAATTACAATCATACATTAAAACCCAAGATACCTAATAAGTCCAGGAAAAAAACAAGACTTATATTAGTAAAATGTGAAGTTAGAAAATCTAAGTGTTATATGATGTCATCATGAACTTTACCTGCTACAATTTAATACAAAAGTAGTAGTTATATTCTTCAACTTTTTAGTATATTTATGATATATATAATATTACACATTTAACTCAAGATTGGTAGGATAACTACATCTAAACTTCAAAAAACTGGATATGCATGTTAATTACCTTATTCAAATAATTAATTAATAAGTCTATTTAATCAATTGTAATAAACAAAAGAAAAAACTAGATCACCAAGACAAGTAATTAGAGGGGCTGAATAGAAAAAGAATATGTATTTATCCAAGGGATGATTATCTAATCCACACATTGAATTGAAGGTCATATATATAGGATGGCTTAAGCAAAGAAAAATAGATTAAAACATATAAATGAACCTTGGGTGGTTACCTTGAAATATTATGACATAGATAAAGAGAATGGTGATGAACATTGCAAAAACACTAGCATGTGATGAAGATGCCTTATCAACTCTCTTTTTCTCTAATTTCTTTCTTCTCTCATTCCTTGTATGCCTTAACCTTGAAAGTTTTGAAAGTTCTCTAACCAATTTTATATTAGCTTCACTCAATGATCGGTCACCGTAAGGAGGTTACAGTGGTTTAGGAGGCTTCCTACGTTCCGTGTGTCTCTTTTCTTGATCCCTTAATAGCTTTTTTCTAATACTATCCCTTACCCTTGCATCATTATCTACGTTAACCATTGTCACACCCTCTCCTGATATTAAAAAAAAAAAAAAAAAAACACTTATTTTAGGTAATTGTAGTAAGCTTATTCAGATCCATCCTTGGTTGTGGAAGATTATTATGTGTAAAAAGATGCTTTTCTTTGATTCCATCTTCATAATCATTATTATAACTTGCGGAGGATGTGGCGGTGGTGGTGTCACCACTTTCCAAATCAACATCGCCTTCCCTTAAATATATTTTATCCATATAAATATAATATAACAGACATTTCATCCAATTCTCTTGAATTCACGATGGCACGCTGCATAATATATTATGTCTTCAATATTATGCAATTCATTCCCGTTTCTTATATTATATATCGGTTTCAACCAAATAGTCTCTAAGACTTTTTGGGCCTTTTGGCAAAATCCAAAAATCACTTTGTTTTGTATGTTCCTTTCTACCACAAATATTATAATTTTATTTCGATGAAATACATGGATTTAGTTGTATATATTAAATTATTTTATTTTATAATGTTATGAATAATATTAAAAAAACAACTGAATTTAGTATATCTATCTCTATATATAAATGTGAACTTCATATTAATTACTAAAATGAAGTTATTAATATTTTTAAAATTATTAAAACTAACATTTAAATACTTCAAATTAATAAAATTTAAATGTGAATTTTTATTTTATATAAATTTTAAATTTTCTTTATTTATGTTAAAAATAAAATAAACTAATTTTGTAACGACCTCAAAAGTACAGATATCGGAGAATAAGTAATCAGATATCCGCTTTTGGTAAACGGACTCGTAAATATTTATTAAAAAAATTATTTATGAATTTAGTCATGTGTTTAATTAGATTTTGATTAAGTAAATTTAGCTTAATTGAGAGCAATTAGGAAAAAGGACTAAATTGAATAAGGGATAAAAGTTTAATTATGGAATAGAAAAATATTAAAGGACTAAATTAGTGATTAAACCAAATGGGTGACATGTGTATGATAGAAAATAAATACATGTGTGCTTATATTATTGGTACAAGTGTATATTAGATATATATTTACTTAATTATTAAGTAAAAGATATTTATTTATTTATTGTTATTATTATTAATAATTTTGTAAATATTATAATTTGTTTAATAAATAATAAATGAAGACAAGTGTGTGGTAAGGATTGATACATGTGTATATATGTGTATGTATACAAATGTATGTAAATAATTAGTTATTATATTAGATATTTATAATAATTAATTAATTAAAGTAAATAAATAAAGAATAAAAGAAAAAGAACATAGAAAACAACAGAGAAAGAAACGTGAGATAGAAAAGAAAGGAAAGAAAGAAAAAAGAGAAATAGAGAGCAAATGGGAAAGGAAGGGAGAAAAAGAGAAAGAAAAAGAAAAAGGAAAAACTATGGTTTTGATACTTAAAGCTTTAATAGGTAAGTCAATTAGGCCCTTTCCTTTTAATTTTGATGTTTCATAAGCTATAGAACAAAGTTTTGATGAATTTAAGTTAAGATCTTTGAAGTTTTAAGGTTTGTGAACATAGTATATGTTGAACAAAAAGTTGGAATAGGAGTTTAATTGATAGAATTTTAAGTGAGAATGAAAGAGAGGATTAAATTGTGAAAGATGCCATAAATTTTATGTAGTAGGGATTGAATTGGAATAAGTTTTAAATCTGAGTTCTAATATGAATATTGGATAGTTAAGTTAAATATGGGAAGAGATTAAGTAGAATTGAAGTATGAATTGAGTTGTAAAAGTAAGTAAACTTAGTTAGAAATTATGTGCAAAATAAGCTATAAGAAACAGTTTTAGACAGTAACAGAATCTTAAATTTGAAAAATCACCAAAAATAGTATAAATTGAATTAGAAGTTGAATGAGATATAGAATTAAAGCTTAATGAGTCTATTTTTAGATAAAAGAAATAGAACAAGCAAAGGAAGTCTATAAATTGAGATATTTAAATTTTTGTAAGACTGGTTCAGGAAGATTTTGAGATACTCTGTTTTAAATTTAGAAAATCATTAAAAATTGTACAAAAATAGTTATGAGTTGTAATTTATATGTTCAGAATCCTCAGTGAGTCTAGTTTCAATAGAAATAGACGAGAACATTATCCGACTCCTGAGCTATGAGATAATTGAACTTTAGTACAGGAGGGTCGGAACTATCAGACAGTGAATCAGGGGTAAATTTGAGGAATAAACTGTATTAATTGGTAAAACTAAAAATTCTGGAAATTTTATGGTAAAAAGGTACATGAGTCTAGTTTCAGGGAAAATTAGCGGAACTTGATTTGGAGTTTCGTAGCTCCAGATATGAACAATTTAGTAACTGTTGTGTGGGTAGACAGCTTTAAAAGAATATATGAGTAAATAATAGGATTGTGTAAAAAGAAAGTAGAATGAAGAGGAAGAATTGGAATTGAATAAAAGTTTAATTATTTAAATTTTAATGCTGTAATTAATAATGTAAATTATTATTATTTCCGTAGTAAATAAAGAATTCGAGACATCGAGCAAGGAAGGAAAAGAGAGAAGCAAATGAGGAGTAAAAACGAGAAATCCAGGTTAGTATTACTATAATTCAAATATGATTATTTGTTAAATTTTAAATTAATATGTATATAATAAGCGAATTGAGGTAAGTATCAAGATTAAATAGAATTTATTATTAGTAATTCTTGAATTTTGAATAATATGTCTAGTAAATAAAATAAAGGTTGATATTGATATTGAATTAAATAAAAATTGAATCGTATGTGAAATGAACGGAAATTTCTGATAATATGATCCGAATTAAAAGAATTAATGCGATATTGAAATACGTATTGAATTGGGAAATTGATTTGAATTGTGAATATGAGAAATTATGAATTGAATGATATTGAAATGAAGTATGCATATGTATGAGAGTTTGATTGGAATTGAATATGATTATTTTGAAATGTATATGGAATGAAAGTATGAGAAATTGATTGAGTTGAAATGTGAATTGAAGTGAAAATATTTGATTTTGTGAAATTGAAATAAATTGTGATTGAATTAAGAATTATGTGAGAAATGTGATCAAAGTGTACATTGATGTGAATTTGATTGAAAACACGAGAAAGTGATTTAAATTGATATGTGTTTTCGATACCCTATTAACTAGTCGGGCTTAGTGGATATAGTTGGCATGCCATAGGATTGGAAGTGTTCAGGGTTACTTCGACCTCGAGTCGATGAGACACTTGGAGTGTCATATTGCTTCGGATAGATTCGATGAGGTACTGGGTACCACTTTACTTCGGCTAGGCCGATGAGACACTGGGTGTCAACTTTGCTTCGAACTATCCGATGAGGCACTGGGTGCCAATCTGGTGTGTTTGGTTGGATCCGTGTATCCGTCAGGGTCCGAGTCAAGTTAATAGGGGTAAATAAGTGAACTGATAAATTCCGAATGATTGTGATTGAGCTATAAAAAGAAATAGTAAAGGGAATTTATGAAATGAAATATGAAATGTGATTTGTGTTATGAGATTGAATGTTTGAATCAAAGATTCAAGAAATGTTCAAAGTTGGATTATGAATTGAAATATTATATGAGATTGAGAAGCAAAACTAAAGTTCATAATTTGTGTGAAATTTATATAAATAAATAATATAGGAATTTAATTGAAAAGAATAGTAAAATTTGAATTACATAATTTGAATGTGAATCTGATATGTGAAAATGAAATTAAGATATTATATTTTAAAATATGAGATAAGTTAAAGAATTGATTAAAGTAAGTGATGATATATGAAATTAATTAGTTGAAATTGCTATTGAAATATGACCTTAGTAAGAACAAATTGCAATAGAATTAATATTGAATAAAGTGATAAAATTTAGTGAATTGCATGTGATACGAAATGAGGTAATAAAATGAGATATGAAAAAAATTTAATGCAAATTTGATAATGAAATAATGTATGTATTGGATTAAATTCAAGCCTTGAAATAGTGCTTATTATTATTAAATAATTTGATTTAAAGTATGAAATAGTTATTAAGTAATTGTAAAACAAATTGAATATACAAAAGTTATTGTATAATTTGAATTATGGTAATACCACTGAGTATTTCCAATACTCAGCGTACGGTTGTTTTCCGTGCGCAGGTTAGGTAAAGTTGAGGTTCAGTCAAGCATCCAAGTCAATCCCGATCTCAGCTCCAATTTGTGGTGATGTATCTATCTTTTGATATTGTGGCATGTACTAGGTTTAGTATGAGTCACTTGTAAATTTTTATGTTTTGAATACAAATATAGTTCTTATGTATTATATGATGTTTGAAATGAAATGAATGTCAATTGGGTTAGTGTTATGTGAAAATGAGTGGGATATGAATTGTGTATTTGAGTGCAGGAGGGCCAAGGCTTGGTAGATAGCCTCACACGGCCTGAGCGGTTGGTTACACGGGCGTGTGACCAGATCGTGTAGAATTTGACCGATTCTTCCACAGGCTGAGCACACGGGCGTGCCTTAGCCGTGGGAAGCACACGGCCTGACTCCACGGGCGTGTGAAATAGCTTGTGGCCGTGTCGGGTAAGTTAGAATGTTCCACGGTTGCCTAGCATGGGCGTGTGAAAGCCACACGATTTAACAACACGGCCGTGCTAAAAGTCACACGGGCGTGTGTGACGATGCTTTTCATGAAAAATTTTCTAAGTCATGACTTGTTAGGATTCGAATCCTAACCATCCAAGATGTATGTAATTAGTCTGAAAACAGTTAATATGAATGTTTATACAATAAATTACACAATATTTTATATTCATTTTCGATCAAGTTCTGTAAAGTTCCGTTAAGTCCGGTAATGCTCTGTACTTGATTCCAGCGACGGTCTCGGGTATAGGGTGTTACAAATTTAATCAATATATAGTTCGTGATAATTAATTACTAATTTTCTTTATTTAACCGTTTTTATAATATAGATAATAGAGTGTGATGTTTTCATCCATTCATTCTTTATTTAAAAAAGTTGATTATATATTATAATCATTAAGTTAAATTAATTAAATTTAATTAAATCTATTAATCTATATATATGTGATAAGTTAGTGGGAGAGAGATGAAAATCCTCTTCCCTTGATGTTGTCGTCCAAGGCCTGAAGAAAAGAAAGAAAAAAAAATATGATTTTCGTTTCAGTTCCAAAATTCCACAGGGTGATTAAGTTGATTTTACTTTTTTTTTTATAAATTTTTCATCATTAAAGCTTAGTTTAACTAGCTCATTTAACACCCCTCACCTGGTCCGATCGTCAGACTCGAGTTATAGGATGTTATAACATTCAACGGAACAGTTACATGTAAAACTAAATTAAAAAATTCAAATAAACAAGCAATTATTACATATATCATGCATCATAAAAAAATTGATTCTAAATCAAGCTTATGAAAGCTCTAAAATTAACCCGAGAATGAATAGGGATCAAATTGCAACATTTTCAAAAGATAAAAGCACTCATGTAAAACAAGGGTCACATGGTCGTGTGCCCAGACTGTGTAACTCTCTGAAGTTGTGTGGATCAACACTAAAATTTCATTCATAGTCACACGGTCATGTGGCTGGACCGTGCAACAAACTGAGGCCGAGTGAAATATAGTTTACCAAATTTACAGTACTCACATAAGCGTATGGTCAACCCGTGTGACAATTGGGAACATTGTGATTCTAAAGCTTCCTATTTTCCAGTGGACACACAGCCATGTCACTAGACCGTGTGTGACACACGGCCCCGTGGACAAGTCATGTAGTACAAAATATGCCATTTTCATGCCAAACTAATCAATAGCCTATTTGATGTCCCAATGTACAATTATAACAACTAAAAACATGCATAAACTTAATAGAAAACATACTAATTTAACACGTTTTAAACACATTCAAACATTATATCAATATACCTTAAATAGCACCCCAAATCAAACAAAATTTACTTAAGCATATCATGTGAATCAACCAATACATGGTTCACAATGTAAAATTCAATCAACCTTGCAATTAATTAAAGCAATGTCATCAAACTATTAACCACTCAAATTAATCACATTGCCAACATTTACAAGTCAATTTCTTTATGCCATTTAAACATATTAGCTCAAGCAAGCCACATTCAAAGTTGGCCATTCACTTGCCACAAACTTAACTCATAAAATGCTAACTGCTCACTTATATATATACACCTTCCCAAAACATCCATAATCAATATCATTATTAGACTAAGTTTATAAGCATCCAAAATATCTTAAATGAAATTCCAAACCTATATACATGCCACATAACTGAGTCTAGAATAATTAAAAGTCTACCGAAACTGTAGATGGATAATGTGAGCTCTGGGGTGATCTAGTAGCCAAGTTCCATAAAATATGAACTACAAAAACAGAAACAAAAAACGAAATAGAATAAATATTTATTAGTAAGTTCAAAGATTTTAAATATTAACTCACCTCATTATATAAATAAATAAACGAATTAGCTAACTATGTATCATTCTTGTTTTCACAGTTCACAAATATAAGGTGAGTATAATACGTAGAATCCACATAAAAATCTCAATTAAATTGATCATTGTATACATCATTTACAACAATTGAGTTAAGTAATTTAGTTGTTTTAGCTGTAGGAAAATATTTAAGTAAAAATTTTTCGGTCATCTGTTCCCATGTGGTGATTGAGCCTCGTGGTAAGGAATTTAACCACTGTTTGGCTTTATTTCTCAAAGAAAATGGAAATAGCCTCAAGCGAATGGCATCGTCAGAAACGCCATTTATTTTAAAAGTATCACAAAATTCCAAGAAATTTGCTAAATGTGAATTTGGATCTTCGTCCTGCAAACCATCAAACTGCACAAATTCATGTATCATCTGAATAGTGTTAGGCTTTAATTCAAAGTTATTAGCAGCAATAACAGGTCGAATAATACTAGTTTGGGTACCAATCAAACTAGGTTTAGCATAATCATACATAGTGCGAGGAGCTGCATCCTGGTTTACTGGTTTTGCTGGTAGTGCTGGAGGTGGTGGAACGTTTTGATTCGCATCCAACTCTCTTGTAGGTTCTGGCTCTTGCTCAGGTTCTTGTTCTGGATAATGTAAACTGCGTCTAATTTCTCTGCGATTTCTGCAAACTGTCGCTTCTAGATCTTCGTCAAAAAGTAGTGGTCCTGTTGGGTTGTTTCTAGTCATAAACTAAAAATACCTAAAAAGAAAAAGCAAAGAAAATTCAAAAATTTAAAAGAAAATAAAAAATAAATAAATAAAAACTGAAAATAAAAATAAAAGAAAAATAAATATATATATATAAATATAGTAATGGCTAAAGTAATAGAAATCGAGTTTTCTTAATATTTCAGTTCCCCGGCAACGGCGCCAAAAACTTGATAACGGCTCGCGATATTAAGTAATAAAATTTATAAAACTGATCACACCAAAACTAACTAATATCACGATGTTAAAGGCAAGCGAACCTATCGAACAGTAGTATAGTTTAGTGGCAAGACCGAGTTATCATACCCAATGGAACTAAAAGTACTAATACTTACTTCCTTTCTATTATCTAGCCTAAAAATAAAAGATGTTTGGTTGAAACTAATTCTAAAGCTAACTAAAAGTGCAGAAAAAGTAAATTGGGGAAAACTTTAGGGAAAAGCTGATTGATATAAGCAATACTTAAGGGAGAATCCACCTAGACTTCACTTGCTATTGGTTCTTGAGCTAGACGATTTATTCACTTGACTTAATCCGTAGAGATCCCTAATTTATGCTAAACCCTCCGTCAAGGTGAAGAGCAACTAGGCCTAGGTTGTTAACTAAAGTTCCTTTATTAATTAACACCCTAGGTTGCATTAATTCGATCTACGGTTCCCCATATTAGGTTTGACCCTAATCCGGCAGATTTATGTCGCCCTATGTCTAGGGTTGCATGCAACTCCGCTTAATTATGGTAGATCTACTCTTATCACAGGGACCTTTGCTGATCTGCTTTAAGCACATCCGTTTCTTGAATTAATACTTAGGCTTATTAACACAAGAATTAAGCACACATAATTAAGAACAACTCAAGTATTTATCATATAACTCAAGAATAAATAATAATAAGATTCGTCTTAGGTTTCATCCCTCTCAAGTATTTGAGGGGTTTAGTTCATAATAAATAAAGAAAACATCTCAGAAGAATTAAAATAACAAAACATAAAGAACCCAAAAACCCCTGAAGGAATTTAGGGAGATCCTCTGTCTTGATGTAGAATTCTAGCTTCTGGGATGAATCAATCGGCTTCCCTTGGAGTAGTTCCTTGTTTTCACTCCTCGTGTTGGTAGAAAGATGGCGCTCTTATTAGGAGAAAAAGAGTACACCCTTAGAGTTGCCTCCTAGGGTCTTTATATAGAGCTTTGGGGAGCCTTTCTTAGCCTCTAAGCATCCAAATCCGAGTGAAATTCCTCTTCCTCACGACTAGAACACGCCCGTGTGCCACGCCCGTGTGATTTCGACAAGAGGTCGTGTTCTGGAATGCTTGGGTGGCATGGCCGTGTAGCCAGGCTGTGCTTGTCGGGGGCTAGACCGTGTGATCTTTGTGTGGCACGGCCGTGTGGTAACTTCTTGGGCCGTGCGTTTGCACATTTTGGCCCATTTTCTCCGGTTTTTAGTCCATTTTCCGTTCTTTTCTCTTCCCTATGCTCTCTTGAGTATAAGATATGAAAAAGAAAGATTAAGAGCACCAATTCTCACTAAATTGATAATAATTCATCCGAAATATAGGCTAAACATAAGGTAAAAATATGTATAAATTAGCGTTTATCAAATACCCCCACACTTAAGCCTTTGCTTGTCTTCAAGCAAAATCTCAATCTCTAATTAAGAATCATTCTTCTCAACTCACAATCTTTATCAATAATGTTTCAAATTAATCCACAGGTAAACATACAATGAAAATTAAATCAAAAGAACATTAAAGACTCAATTACTTTAAGTTGAGAATTTTATCATTGAAACATAAGTTTTCTTCTTTCTCCTAAGTAGTTATCTCTCCATCTTAATTAACAGATGTTGATATCCTCACTAAGGATTCACTCTATCCACTTGAAGTGTTTAGGGTTCGAAAATTAAGTACTCTCTAGTCAACCTGAAAAGTTATTACCATAGGCTTGCTCGAAAATCAAGTCCCCACCACTGTAGATTGATATGATACATCGATCAAAAGGTCTTTTAAAGGTTGTAATGGGGCTTGGTTAGGGTGTTGTCACAGGCTGCAAATGAGGGTTAGAATCGAGATCAAATTGAAAAATTATCTAGCTAGAAAAATCTCTATCACTGGAACATATTTCCCAAGTAATCCTTAGGATAATATTAATTCTGCCTTAGTACCCTTAGAATAGAAATATGCAAAAACTATTTGAACTATATTACAACTGAATTAATACTTCTCTTTTTTTTAAGAACAATTCATGTACAATAATTTGGGAATTTACAATTTTACAATTTGGAAAAGAGAATAAAGCTAAATAATAATTCAACTCAAATCTCGACAAAAATAGGGGTCAAAATAGTTGAATGAAATTCAAAAAAAAAGTGTTATTGGTTAATAATTAGAGGGTGAGTCAAGGAAAAGGTTTGTTAGGCTTAATGGGGTTTACTAGGGGTTAATTTATAGAGGTAGGCTTTTGTAAAGTAAGTGGGTTAAAACCTAGGTGCCTTTATCATTTCGATATATCAAATCAAGGATGTGGTCTCGACATGTATAATCAAAGCAAGTTCTAAAATAACAAATCAGTATTGACTCACTCAAAGCAATAATAAAAGTGAGCACAAAAGAATGTATGCTCAAAAGGCTCAAAAATCTCACCAAAATTATGGCTTTTGATGTCAATCCTGTGAATTTCAAATCTCAAGATAACACTTAGAATTAGGGAAAAGAACTTATGCAAAAATTATAGCTCTCAAAAATTTCAACTTATCATGCTTGATTCCCTAATGTTTTAGAGTTTGAATATTCAAAGTACAAGCACCTATGTCTTTATTTTCAACATATCAATAAAAATCATAAATCAATCAGAATTAATTCCTAATAAGAGACTAAAGAAGATGCTATTGAGAACAATGCAACCAGTTAGAAAAATTTCAGGGATTTCAAATGTAATGTCTGATAGTAAGTTCCCCCCCACACTTAAGATGTACATTGCCCTCAATGTACAAAGATAACATTAGTAGCAATATAAGCATTAGATCATAAGGTAGGGAAGGGTATGAAACTCCCTAAAATTCGGATGAATTTGAAAGACAGATATTGGACTTCAAAGAGCGGCCAGTTGTGGCACGGTGTTCCCCTTTTCGTAAAGATTTGAGCAGTAAAGCTCCTTTGAAACTGTGAAGGAATTGATTAGTCGTGGGGAATTTGGGGCAATAGAAATTACTTGTTAGGGTGAGGCCGTTAGGAAAAATAATTAAAACAAAACAAAATACGAAAAATACTAATAGTCAAATAAAGGAAATGAAAGAAAATAAAATAAAACGTAAAAAGGAAAATAAAGTTAGAAGAAAAGGGAAAAATAAAGATTAGTGTTCAAAAGTTAGAATAAAGTAAAATAAAAATAAGATAAACAATAAAAAATAAAGTTAAGAGGACTAGAGAAGTCTAATCCTCTGATGGATCTCGCGACGGTGGTGTGATGCTCAGGTGCTGGCATATCTGCGCTAAGGTGGCGTCGATATAATCGAGGCACTGGAAGCACTGCTACTCAAAACGATCTAGGCGCTCGAATATGTCAGCATGTGTGGCTGCCGCCTGGGTGTGTCGTCTGGGGCGTGGTGCCTCTGTGGGTGCGTCTTCTGCTCGTGGTGGTGGTGGGACATCATCAGCGATGTCCTCTGGGTCCTCTCCCTCCTGGATGAGTCAGAACTGAATGGGGTACCTCCTGGCCTCCGCTCGATCATCCTCATATGTAACATCGTCACGATGCCTTGGGGAGACATCTGACCGATCATCGTGTAGGAGGATGTCTGGGCTACGGTGTTGAGGAGCCCGAAGTGACGAGCCAGACGTGTGATGTATGGTCCCATGGATAGAACACCTCGACGGTGCCTCTCAGTCTGGTGTTGCATGGCGTGTGCGATGAAGAATGCGAGGTCAATGACATGTCCGTTCGCCATGCACCAGAGGAAGTATACGTCATGTGTGTTGACGACGCCTGTACTCTCTCGTCAACCTGTAAGAGTGTGAGCGAGGAGAGCATGGATATACCTTAGAGAGGGGACGAGGGTGGTCACTTTGCTGACGTTGGGGTTATAAACTTGTCGTCCAGGGGCGATCTCGTGCCAGTAGTCGACGGGCCTGACGTGGATACGGTGAGAAAGGTTAGGGAAGTCCTCGTCTACCATAAACTGCTCGGTGTAGAGCCCGAGTGCAATGCCGAACTCTGGCACGCTGAGGTGTCGCACCAGTCCTCCTAAATGGAACTGGACCATCCCTGGATCGTCGAATCTATTCATCACGGTCTGTAGGAGAAATGTGGAGCAGAACTCGAGGGTGAGTTCTAAATATGTCGGCTCTATGATCTGGAAGAACTGCTCCTATGGCTCTGTCATTAGTAAGGCCCGGACGTCATCTACTAACTGTATCTGCGCGAGGGCATCCTAGCCTATGCAGCGGCCTGTGGATATAGGGCGGGCTCGGAGGAGTTGATAATGTTCCTCCTGCAAGGCTTGAGAAAATATGATGAATGGGTGTCAGACCTCGGAGATCAGCCTCGATGAAGAGCTCCCTGGCCCTTTCCTTTTCTTAGAAGCGGGGACGGCAGCCTTTCTAGTGCGTAAAGATGACATGGTATCTAAAATAAAATAACATAAGCATTAGTCCTAAAAAATTAAACTAGATAGAGAATAAGAAATGAAGAATAAAATGACAATGTAAAAATGGGGATTAACCTAAATAGTAGAATCTAATCATGTTAGAACTTGTAATAAAACTAAGAAGTACGGGTGTGTATATATAATAAATGTATGCAAATATGGGTTTAAATGGCAATGAAAAGGAATTCTAAGTGGCAAGCAAAAAATGAAAATAAGTGGCATGCAATCCTGATGTGTTTTATTTAATTCTAGAGTACTAATCCTAATTTTTCTAATTCCATGCTTGATTAAACATCTAGAAGAAAGCAACATTAAATATATAGATAATAAACATGAAATATAAATAAATAAAAGAGAAAAATTAAGAGAATAGAATTAAAAGTGATGTTGCACGGTCGTGGGTTGGAGTTGCACAGGCGTGGGTAGGCTGAAATTGAAGGTGGTGGTGTTTTGAGGACTGTGGCGGCGCTAATGGAGGTTGGGGAGGGTGTTTTCTAGGGTTTGGAGTGAAAAAAAAAGTGAATAGTGGCAGCCTATTTATAGTTTTTGGGTTACACGAGCATGTCACACGCCCGTGTGAGTCGTGTTTGGCCCGTGTCTTTCGAAATCTGGTGGTTTTAGCCCGCCTGGTTCGAAGTGCATGCCCGTGTGGTTGGTTCACACGGCCGTGGGAGATCGAGTCTTCGTTACTTACACGGTCGTGTGATGGTCTCCATGACCGTGTGCAATCGTATTCGTGTTTCACACGGTCGTGTGATATGTGCTCCGGGCGTGTGAAATTTGACAGTATCTTCCACAGGCTAAGGACACGGGCGTGGGGATTTGTGCAAGCCCGTGTTGATGCTGCAGGGTTGCCACGGCCATATCACACGGCCGTGGGGTATTGTAAGTAGCCCGTGTTGAAGTCGGAAGGTTGCCACGACCATGTCGCACGGCCGTGGGGTTTTATTGGTGGCTCGTGTTTTGGGAAAATTTTTGCTCTGTTTATACACGGCCTCAATACACGATCGTGTCTCTGTTTAAAGGGTTCACACGGCCTGGGACACGCCCGTGGGACTGGCCGTGTGGTCCTAAATCTCTGCATTAAAAAGGGTTAGTGTGATGCATGAAAAATACTAAAAACAAAATAGATGAAAAATTACTAAGTTAGTGCTCGGGTTGCCTCCCGAGAAGTACTTATTTAGAGTCTAAGTTGGACTATGCTCAAGCTT
Organism: Gossypium stocksii; assembly: GCA_020496765.1. Taxonomy (NCBI): domain Eukaryota; kingdom Viridiplantae; phylum Streptophyta; class Magnoliopsida; order Malvales; family Malvaceae; genus Gossypium; species Gossypium stocksii. The sequence continues at coordinate 77,194,734 of CM035632.1, read as the reverse complement.
GGTCGGTCACGGCAGTTTGAAGAGTTGATACTCCTCTATCCTGCTCAAAACTTTATTTTCAATGTAAGATTTAAGTCGAGTGTGGTTTACCTTGAAAGTGCCGAGTAACTCATATTTTATCTCTATTATGCCATAGGGGAAGATTTTCATTACCATGAAGTAAGGTGTATCACTTGTATGCTCTTTTGAATTCAAGATTCGAGGATCGTCTTCCTCTAAAATTACCTTACCTCCCACTTTGAGTTGATCTGGTTGTCCTTGAGGGTCGTCTTGGTGATGCTCCGTTTTGGTATGGCATATTTTGGGCTTTTCGTGAAAGTTCAGCCACTCATCTAGTTCCTCGATCTGGAGCATTTGCTTTTCTGGTTCATCTCCTGTAGGTGAATTTGCCAGTGTTTGTGTTGTCTTTATATGAAGTGCGTCCTGTATAGGAATTTGTGTGGTGAGTTCAGTGTTTTTACAGGAACTCAGATCTCTATTTTCGTCTGTAGTTTTAACTGAGTTGTGAGCTCGTATGGTGACTGTAGCATCACCTACTCGTAATTTGAGTTCACCTGTTTCTTAATCAATTTTTTTTCTAACAGTTGCTAAAAAGGGTCGCCCTAAAATTAAGGGTACATTGCTAGTCTCGTCAATGTCTAAAACAACAAAGTCAACTGGGAATATAAATTTATCGATTTTGACAAGCACATCTTCAATTATTCCCTTAGGTGACCTAATAGTTTTATCAGCTAATTGAATGCTCATCTTGGTTTTCTTAGGGGTTCCAAGACCTAGTTGTTTAAACAGGTTATAAGGCATGACATTTATGCTAGCCCCTAAATTAGCTAAAGTATTTTTTTCCTCTAGGCTACCAAGGAAACAAGGGATAGTGAAACTCCCTGGATCTTTTAGTTTGGCCAGTAGTCTATTTTGTAGAATAGCTAAGCAGACTGCATTTAATTCTACATGAGATCTCTCCTCTAGCTTCCGCTTGTTTGTCAAGAGTTCTTTTAAGAATTTAACCGCGTCTGGCATCTGCAAAATTGCTTCAACAAATGGTTAGTTAATGTGTAATTTTTTTAAGAGTTTAAGAAACCTACCGAATTGTTCATCTATGCGGTCTTTTTGTAGCGCTCTTAGGTATGGTATACGAGGCTTGTGTTCGTTGATGTCTGGATTGTTGTTGCTTGCCTCTACCTTACCTTTACACACCTTAGGTTCCTCACCTAACTTTGGGTCGTCTTTGGTTAACGCCTCCTCATCTGTTGTATTTATGGCATGAAGTTGCTTTTTAGGATTAGTCTCAGTGTTGCTTGGAAGTCCACTTTGCGGTCTTTCTGATATTAACTTGGCGAGTTGATCGATTTGATTCTCAAGGCTTTTGATTGATGATTGCTGGTTCTTTAATGCCATTTCAGTGTTCTGAAAACGGGTTTTTAACATGGTCATGAATTTTTTAAACATCTCTTTAAGATTCGCCTTCTTTTCTTGTTGCGGTGGTGGCTGCTGAAATCCCTGAGGGCGTTGTTGTCTTTGATTCCCTTGGCCTCCACAAGAAAATTTGGGATGGTTTTGCCAACCTGCATTATATATGTTACTATATGGATTATTTTGAGATCTAAAATTGTTACCCATATAATTGGCCTGCTCGATTTCTATGCCATTGGTAGAAGATAAATAGTCTGGAGTGCACATTTTGCCTGAATTGTGTCGCACTGCATTACTGCTTGTGCCTGCGTAGAACCAACAAAATGATCAAACTTTTTATTTAAAAGGTCTACTTGGTTAGAAAGCATAGCGACAGCATCAATATTATAAACTCCTGTAGCTTTTGTGGGCTTTGTCCTCATGACTTGCCACTGATAATTATTCAGTGACATCTCTTCAATAAATTCATAAGCTGCTTTTGGTGTTTTGTTATTGATTGTTCCTCCTGCAGCTACATCGATCATTTGTCTCGTCGATGGGTTCAAACCGTTGTGAAAGGTTTGGACTTGTCACCATAAAGGTAGGCCGTGATGAGGGCATCTTCTCAAAAGATCTTTGTATCTCTCTCAGGCATCACCCATCTGTACAAAAGAAGAGATATCGTTTCGTAATTTAGCTGTTTTAGCTAGAGGAAAATGTTTAATTTCGGTCATCTGTTCCCATGTGGTGATTGAGCCTCGTGGTAAGGAATTTAACTAATGTTTGGCTTTATTTCTCAAAGAGAATAGAAATAGCCTCAAGCGAATGGCATCGTCAGAAACGCCATTTATTTTAAAAGTATCACAAAATTCCAAGAAATTTGCTAAATGTGAATTTGGATCTTCGTCCTGCAAACCATCAAACTGCACAAATTCATGTATCATCTGAATAGTGTTAGGCTTTAATTCAAAGTTATTAGCAGCAATAACATGTCAAATAATACTAGTTTGGGTACCAATCAAACTAGGTTTAGCATAATCATACATAGTGCGAGGAGCTGCATCCTGGTTTACTGGTTCTGCTGGTAGTGCTGGAGGTGGTGGAACGTTTTGATTCGCGTCCAACTCTCTTGTAGGTTCTGGCTCTTGCTCAGGTTCTTGTTCTGGATAATGTAAACTGCGTCTAATTTCTCTGCGATTTCTGCAAACTGTCGCTTCTAGATCTTCGTCAAAAAGTAGTGGTCCTGTTGGGTTATTTCTAGTCATAAACTAAAAATACCTAAAAAGAAAAAGAAAAGAAAATTCAAAAATTTAAAAGAAAATAAAAAATAAATAAATAAAAACTGAAAATAAAAATAAAAGAGAAATAAAAAAATATATATAAATATAGTAATGGCTAAAGTAATAGAAATCGAGTTTTCTTAATATTTCAGTTCCCCGGCAACGGCGCCAAAAACTTGATAACGGCTCGCGATATTAAGTAATAAAATTTATAAAACTGATCACACCAAAACTAACTAATATCACGATGTTAAAGGCAAGCGAACCTATCGAACAGTAGTATAGTTTGGCAAGACCGAGTTATCATCCCCAAGGGAACTAAAAGTACTAATACTTACTTCCTTTCTATTATCTAGCCTAAAAATAAAAGAGGTTTAGTTGAAACTAATTCTAAAGCTAACTAAAAGTGTAGAAAAAGTAAATTGGGGAAAACTTTAGGGAAAAGCTGATTGATATAAGCAATACTTAAGGGAGAATCCACCTAGACTTCACTTGTTATTGGTTGTTGAGCTAGACGATTTATTCACTTGACTTGATCTGTAGAGATCCTTAATTTATGCTAAACCCTCCGTCGAGGCGAAGAGCAACTAGGCCTAGGTTGTTAACTAAAGTTCCTTTATTAATTAACACCCTAGGTTGCATTAATTCGATATATGGTTCCCCATATTAGGTTTGACCCTAATCCGGTAGATTTATGTCGCCCTATGTCTAGGGTTGCATGCAACTCCGCTTAATTATGGTAGATCTACTCTTATCACAGGGACCTTTGCTCCTCTGCTTTAAGCACATCTGTTTCTTGAATTAATACCTAGGCTTATTAATACAAGAATTAAGCACACATAATTAAGAACAACTCAAGTATTTATCATATAACTCAAGAATAAATAATAACAATATTCGTTTTAGGTTTCATCCCCCTCAAGTATTTGAGGGGTTTAGTTCATAATAAAGAAAGAAAACATCTCAGAAGAATTAAAATAACAAAACATAAAGAACCTGAAAACCCCTGAAGGAATTTAGGGAGATCCTCTGTCTTGATGTAGAATTCTGGCTTCTGGGATGAATCAATCGGCTTCTCTTGGAGTAATTCCTTGCTTTCACTCCTCGTGTTGGCAGAAAGATGGCACTCCTATTGGGAGAAAAAGAGTACACCCTTAGAGTTGCCTCCTAGGGTCTTTATATAGAGCTTTGGGGAGCCTTTCTTAGCCTCTAAGCATCCAAATCCGAGTGAAATTCCTCTTCCTCACGACTAGAACAAGCCCGTGTGCCACGCCCATGTGATTTTCACAAGAGGTCATGTTCTGGAATGCTTGGGTGGCACGGCCGTGTGGCCAGGCCGTGCTTGTCGGGGGCTAGACCGTGTGATATTTGTGTGGCACGACCGTGTGGTAACTTCTTGGGCCGTGCGTTTGCATATTTTGGCCCATTTTCTCCGGTTTTTAGTCTATTTTCCATTCTTTTCTCTTCTCTATGCTCTCCTGAATATAAGATATGAAAAAGAAAGATTAAGAGCACCAATTCTCACTAAATTGATAATAATTCATCCGAAATATAGGCTAAACATAAGGTAAAAATATGTATAAATTAGCGTTTATCAGGCGTTAACACAGTTACATCTACATTTGGCTAACAAAATTTTACAAGATGTGATGAATAAGAAGACCGCCGCTGGATTATGGAAAAGGCTGGAACAAATATGCATGTCGAAAACTCTAACCAGCAAGCTGCATATGAAGCAACGTCTTTATGCTCATCGTTTGGAGGAATATGCATCTGTGCATGAACACTTAACAATGTTTAAAGAAATTCTCTCAAACTTGGAGGCCATGGAGGTTCAGTATGATAAGGAAGATCTAGGGTTGATTCTACTTTGTTTGTTGCCCCCGTCTTATTTAACCTTTAGAGACACGATTTTATATAGCCATGAGTCTCTCATAATTGATGAGGTTTATGATTCTTTAACCTCGTATGATAAGATGAAGTATCTTGTGGTTAAAACTTACTCTCAGGGTGAGGGTCTCATTGTTCGTGGGAGACAAGATCAGAATGTTGATGATGATCGTGGAAGGACACAAGAACAGAATCCTCGTGATAAATCTAAGGGTAGATCGAAGTCTTCAAACAGAGGTAAAACTTATAACTTCTGCAAGAAGAAATGACACATTAAATCTGAGTGCTATAAGCTACAGAATAAGATCAAAATGGAGGTTGTGAATCAAAATGGAAAACAACCAGAAAATTCCTGTGAAACTGATGTTGTAGAAGACTACAGCGATGGTGAACTTCTAGTTGCTTCAGTCATCAATTCTAAAGTGAGCGAGGAGTGGATCCTTGATTCGAGTTGCACCTTCCACATGAGTCCCAGTAGAGATTGGTTTACAAATTACGAAATAGTGTCTGAAGGTGTTGTTTTGATAGGAAATAATGCTTCGTGTAAAATCACAGGTGTTGGAACGATTAAAGTTAAGATGTTTGATAGAGTTGTCAGAACACTTAGTGATGTACGACATATTCCAGAATTGAAGAGAAATTTAATTTCGTTAAGTACTTTTAATTCAAAAGGGTACAAATAAACAGCTGAAAGTGGGGTTTTAAAGATTTCTAAAGGTTTCCTCATTGTGATGAAAGGGTAAAGAAAGACTGTCAAGTTATATATTCTGTAAGGTTCTACTGTTACTGGTGATGCAGTTGTCGCTTCCTCTTCCTTGTTAAATGATGATATTACTAAACTTTGGCATATGCACCTAGAGCATATGAATGAGAATGGTATGGCAAAATTGAGCAAAAGAGGACTTCTTGATGGGCAAGGAATTTGCAAACTGAAGTTCTGTGAACACTGCGTTTTTAGGAAGTAAAAGAGAGTTCGATTCACCAGAAGAATCCATAACATGAAGGGAATGTTGGAGTATATTCATTTTGATCTGTGGGAGCCATCCAGAGTGCTTTCGAGAGGTGGAGCTAATTATATGCTAACTTTTATTGATTATTTTTCCAGAAAAGTTTGGACGTTCTTCTTGAAGCAGAAAAGTGATGTGTTTTTTGCATTTAAGTCTTAGAAAACTATGATTGAAAAACAGATGGGAAAACAAATAAAACACCTTCGTACAGATAATGGTTTAGAGTTCTGTTCTGATGAGTTTAATAAACTGTGTAAGTCAGAAGGGATCATGAGACACTTGATAGTTCGTCATACTCCATAACAAAATGGCATTGCAGAACGAATGAATATAATGATAATGGAGAAGGTTCGATCCATGTTGTCAAATGCCAACTTACAAAAGTCATTTTGGGCCAAAGCAGCCTCTACCACATTTTTTTTATCAACCGATCTCCATCTATTGCTATTGAGAAAAAAAACTCCACAAGAGGTATGGCCTGGTAACCCTACTGACTATTCTGATTTAAAGATTTTTGGGTGTCCTACGTATGCTCATGTTGATAATGGAAAATTGGAACCGAGATCCATTAAATGTATTTTTCTTGGTTATAAAGCTGGTGTAAAAGGGTATAAGTTATGATGTCTTGAAAATAGAAAATTTGTGATTAGTAGAGATGTTGTTTTTGTTGAAACTGCAACGCTGCCTAACTTATTTTTAAAGACTCTTCTAATAAAAAAATCAAAAACAGGTGGAGTTTCAGATTAATACAAAATTTACAACAGAGTTGACTTCTCAAGGCAGTACAAAAATTGAGAATAGAGTTGTTTCTTCACCACAATACTCTATAGCCAAAAACAAAATTAGAAGAGAAATCAAACCTCCAAAGAAGTATGTCGAGGCTGATCTAGTTGCTTATGCTTTAAATGTGGCTGAAGATATAGATACAAATCAAGAGCCATCTAATTATTCTGAGGCAAGTAGTTGTGAAGACTCAAAAAAGTGGATGTTTGCTATGCAAGAGGAGATGGAATCATTCCACAAAAACAAAACATGGGATCTTGTAAAACTTCCTAAAGGTAAAAAGGTTATTCATTGTAAACGGGTGTATAAAAGGAAATAAGGGACTCCACGAATTGAAGAATCCAGATATCAAGTAAGGCTTGTTACAAATGGTTACAGTCAAATTCCAGGAGTGGACTTCACAGATGTGTTCTCCCCAGTTGTAAAGCATAGTTCGATTCTAGCTTTGCTTGGTATTGTGGCCATGCATGATTTGGAGCTTGAGCAGTTAGATGTTAAAACTGCATTTTTGCATGGAGAACTTGAGGAGGATATTTACATGCAACAACCAGAGGGTTTTACAATCTCAGAAAAAGATGACTATGTTTGCTTGCTGAAAAAGTCCCTTTACGGTTTGAAACAATCACCAAGACAGTGGTACAAGAGGTTTGATTCCTTTATGACTTCTCATGATTTCAAAAGAAATAGCTTTGACAGTTGTGTTTACTTTAAGAAAAACAATGATGGTTCTTTTGTGTATCTACTCCTTTATGTTGATGACATGTTGATAGCAGCAAAAGATAAAGGGGAGATAAGAAAGGTCAAAGCCCAACTAAGTGAAGAATTTGAGATGAAAGATTTGGGACCAGCAAAGAAGATACTTGGTAGGGAAATTCTTAGAGATAGAAAAGCAAATAAATTATACCTAAGTCAGAAGGGGTACAATGAGAAAGTTCTTTGCAGGTTCAATATGCAGAGTGCTAAGCCTGTTAGTACTCCTTTAGTAGCTCATTTTAGACTTTCATCAGCTTTGTCTCCATAATCAGATGATGAGATTGAGTACATGTCACATGTTTCATACTCTAGTATAATGGGATCTCTCATGTATGTTATGGTTTGTTCATGTCCAGATTTATCATATGCAGTCAATGCAGTTAGCAGATACATGGCGAATCCCAGTAAAGAACACTGGAAAGCAGTTTAGTGGATTTTAAGATACTTACGTGGTACTGCTGATGTTTGCTTACAGCTTAGAAGAACTAGAGATGGAGCCATTGGATATGTTGATGCTGATTTTGCTGGAGACCTTGATAGAAGAAGATCTCTCACAGGTTATGTCTTTACAATTGGAGGTTGTGCAATTAGTTGGAAAGCCACTTTACAAACTACAATCGTTTTGTCTACCACTGAAGCTAAGTACATAGCGATTACTAAGGCTTGTAAAGAAGCTATTTGGTTGAAGGGACTATTTAGTGAACTCAATAAAGACCTTCAAATCAATACAGTATTTTGTGACAGTCAGAGTGCCATCTTCCTTACAAAAGATCAAATGTTTCATGAGAGAACAAAACACATTGATGTTCGGTATCATTTTGTTCGTGATTTTATTTCTCGTGGTGATATTGTTGTGAGCAAAATTAATACTCATGAAAATCCTACAGATATGATGACTAAGTCACTTCCTATTACCAAGTTTGAGCATTACTTAGACTTGGTTGGTGTTCATTGTTGAAGTTAAACCTTTAAGGGGTTTTATAGAAGAGGTGGAGAACTTGTTCGTTGAGAGTTCGTGATGAAGAACTTGTTCATTGAGAATTTGTGTCAAGGTGGAGATTGTTAGAATTAAGTGACTCAAATCCTTATTTAAATAAAATACAATGGTAAAATAAAATAAAAGTAAAATCCATATAGGACTACATTTTTTTATTTTATTTTACAATAAGGTTTTTTAAACCTTATTAAACTTTATCTATTTTAAATTAATTAGGATAAGGTGTTTCAATCTTACTAAAACATGGCTTTACAAGCCTATAAACAGACATAGTCTATTCCTCTTGTAATCATTCGAATTCGACATAGTAAATTTTCTTCTCCTCTGCCCGTGCTTTTTTCCCAAAAGGGTTTCCACGTAAAAACTGTGTGTTTATTTATTTATTTTTCGATATATTTTCATTACTGACATTATTTATATTTTCACACCGATGAACTTAATTAACAGATTTGGATATATGAGTAACCATCAAAACACACCTAGTTGCTCATTCGAGTTATATCTCCAAAACACACCTAAGTACATAAGTGCTTAGCCTGTAGGTTACACATCCCTCCAAAATACACCCGAATCTTCATAGAGATAATCAGTAATAGTGGTCTCCATAGAGACAAACTTGGTAATCTGTAACAAATGTTGGATTCCAATAACAATAATTTTCTCCGTACATTAGTGCATTTAGTATCATTTCTTTTACATAACCCATACAACACATGAATAACCTTACTAGCATGCCAATTTTATCCTATCATATCATCCATCTGGCATAATTTACACAACAGTATCATTTATTGCTATTCAGTCTATTCCTCACATTTTTTTACCAATTCGTATACAAATTCAAAATATATTCAATTAACATAAATATACAATTCAATCAAAAAATCTCAATTATATATATACTACATCAAATGAACTTACCTGGAAAAACGATATTAAACGAGGTGTTAAAGACTAGTTTACAATTTTTCCTTTTCTTCGATTATCTACCAGTTGGTTCAATTCTTGACCTATATGGTAATTCATTTGAAATTATCAGTTCTAAATACCTTATGATGGTTTATTTAATGCATAAGATATCTTATTAACACTTTTCACAATTTTCTTAAAGTTTTGCAGTTTATTAAATTTAGTCCCAAAAACTGAAACAACCATAACTTTCACATTCAAGCTTTATTTTTCAAACTATTTTAAATTACAGCCCTTCAAATTCAATAATTATAGAAATTTCAAGCCAAATCCAATTAGTTTTCATTTTATTCCCTAAACTCAAAACTAACAAATATGACTTTACAAATTAGTCCCTATTTTATCTCTAAGCTAATAAAGTAGAATATTAACACCAAAAGCTTAAAAATTCATCAATGGTAACATTTTAAAACTTTAACAGTTTTACGATTTAATACCCAAGTTAGTTAGATATTAAAAATGAACCTCAATTATACCTACATGCAAAAAGAAGAACTTGGTCGAACCTAAGAGCTTCAAAAATAGTGTGTTGGTGTTTTTATTTTCATTTCCCGATGAAGAAGATGAATGGCACAAACTTTTTTTCCTTTTTGTGTTTTATGTTTTTAATTCATTTTTAACTTTAAGTGAGGGTATAAAGCACCTAACCAACCCCACGCACCAATAAGTGAGCGTACATCACTTTACAGAATTAGCGTAGTCAAGTTGCTAAATACAATATGCGTAAACCACCAGATTTTGATGTATGTGGCTAAGCCACCAAATAAGGCTGATAAATTAAACTTCCAACACTTCCTCCACCATATCATAACCCAACCCAATGCAAATAATCATACGGACAGATAAACATAACACAGATGGCATGCATGCTTTACAAAAATATTCATGCTTTTCAAAATTATCGATACATATATCATACATATATAACTTACATACCAAGCATATCAACATATACCATATTTTGAGTCTTACTTAAACAAAATGGACCTCACAGAGGGCCTAATTATGAATTACAGATTAGTTCAGCCTTAAACGAAATTCTCAGAAAAATCGGTCACACGCTCGTATGACCCACACAGCCCAAATGTCTAACCTGTGTGCCCCACATGGCCTACCTGGATTACCCGTGTAATCACACACACCCATGTGCACCCACACGGCCTAACACACGGCCTTATGGTGCACGCGGTCTGCCACACGATCGTATGACAAACGGCATATTCGAATTTACTTGATATATTTCTAGATTTTTCAGATTTCTCATGGTGGTTTTGAGTTAGAAACATATACCTGAATATTTTCTGATGCGAAACCAACGTCGTAAATACCCGAACCTAAAATCAACATTTAAAATATTCAATTTGTAACGATTTCCTCGAAATTAAACATTTATCACAACCACAATCTCCAACTATTAAACCTAGATTCGCCAATTAACTTCAAATCTAGTATCAATTACTTACCCAAAACAAATCAGCAAATTCAATAGAAAACTAATTCGCCAGAGGATTGTTAGTTTTAAAATCCCCACCTAAACCTAGAGGATTTCACAATTAATACAACCCCATCACACATACAAAAAAAAAAACAAATATCTATTCCATCCTCAAACCTTCCATAAATTAATACAGCACACTTACGCGTATTGATCAAAAGATTAACGGCACGATGAAACTTAGAATAATAGGAGTGGAGGGGATTAATAGGGTGAAATTAACAAGAAAAAGATATGGAAAAAAGAAAGGAAAAATTGAAGCAAAAAGAACAACAGAAAAGGAAAAAGAATGTGAAAAAGAAAAGCTTGAGGGGCGACACAGTAATCAAAATTTTAGGGAAAAAAATTTAGATAAACCCAACAATAAATAACTTACCCACTATCACAACTACCCATAAAATCACATCCTTAGTAAGCTAACCCTATCCAAACTCTTCCACCCAGACAACAACAACCAAACCAAAAGCAAAAATAACACCATTTGTTTACATAAAGATTTGAACATAAGACCAAAGGGTAAGCAAACACCTTACTACTGAACTCGTAGGCTCATTCTTAACACAAGTTGAACAAAAATATAATTTAAGTCAAATGTACAAAGATAATGATAGGAACAAAAATAGCAAAAAATTCCAAGAGTAAGATTTGAACCCATGACCTCAAACACAAATCCAAAATACCTAACCACTGAAGCAATCACTTAACTTTATAAAATTTAACAAATCAAAAGTCAAATTTTGGGGTGTTACACTAGTTATTTTACTAGGGTTGTCATCCCTCATGTTTAATATGAGGGGTTTGGGGTCTCTTCTGTATCGAGTCCAATTATGTGTGCTTCTTGGACTTTTAACCCAACACTTTATAATTTAGTCCAACCCAATACTTGTTTTTCTATTTCCTAAAATAAGTATTATTTATTAAATTAATTTAAATAAATTATTTTTCCAATTAAATAATTTTCTCAACACAATTCTAATTCTATTAAAATTAAGGCAACTTTACCATAAAAGAATTTATGAGACTATATTCAATTTCTACATTCAATGGATTCATAATAACCAATTAATTTAATTTAATTTAATTTTTGAACTTCAATTAATTAAATAATAATTTGAAAAACTTCAATTAATTCTCAAGTCATTTCCATACTTTGTAAGAATCCACATTCATTTTCAAATGTAACTCATTTTTCTAACTTCGTCGTTTCTATTCATTTATGTTTATTTGATTCAACATGCAAATCATTTTTGGTTTCAATGAGCTAGCGGAAGGACCGATTGGACATGTGTAATTAGGGCTTAAATATTTATAATTAAGTTTCAGCTTTTCACCTATTAATTATAAACTCATTTAGTCATGAAGTCATTCCACTATAATATCGTGACTGAGCTCTCCATAATAAGATACCATTTTCAAAGCTACTAAATTAGTACTCTTCCAATGACCTTGTCATCGGTGTGTTACCCTCATAAGATATCCTTAATCTCTTTAAGATAAATTCGTTCTTTCGATATGATCCTATTTTATGTCATATTTTCCTTCATGAAACGTCAGTTATTATCAAATAGTAATTAAGTCATTCATCACAAATACAAACGACTCGTGGCCACATTTTACTTTTCATCTATAATGCAATACCAATGAGAGGATATCATTTACCCATTTCTTGTGCTATGAACTCCACTATTATGAATGATGCTACATACTCAATGCACTAACTTATAGTTCTTATATATTTGAACTCAAGTTTTTACTTACATCAAAGTATACGAGTCAAGCATACATAGCCCATCATCCACTCAAGATTAAAGTATGTTATACAATGAATATCACAAGTGAATAAATCCATAAATGGGTTCAAGATATATTCAACTTGGTCCAGTTTGATGTATTGTTAGTCCAGTCAGTCACATCTATGTCTCTATCTTCTAGGAGTCATCTGCTCTGATGCTTAAGAAAAAACATCTCCCCAATTGGACTTGATAGATGGCATATTAGCCTTTTAATCGATTTGCTCATTTTCGATTAAACTAATGACATGTTTAGGTTCATCTACTAGTATAAGTTGTCTTTTTGTATTATGATCCGACCACGTAATACCACTTAATATTAGTTAAAACATTAGACAACCAATGAGCTAATATTTGCTTCTTTTTTATTTTCATGCAAAAACCATGTGAGGATATTATACACAAGATATTAATGTAATTCATGAATAATTTTGTTAACCAATCTATTAGAAAAAAATTATAAGTGTATATAGATGAAAATACTACACTTAGGGCGCCAAATTTAACACTTTCATGTAATACCAATGAGAGGATTTACCCATGTCTTAGGCTATCAACTCTACTACTGTGAATGATGCTACATATTGTAGAAGTTATATACCCAACACACCAGCTTTCGATTCCTTATCTATTTGAACTCAAGTTTTTACTTATATCAAAGTATACGAGTCACACATATATAGTCCATCATCCACTCAGATTAAGATATGTCATACTATGAACGTCACAAGTGAATAAATCCATAAACAGATTCAGGATATATTATCCTTGGGTCCTATCCGATATACTGTCGGTCTAGTTAGTCACATCTATGTCTCTATCTTCTAGAAGTCACCCGCTCTGATGCCCAAGACAAAGTATCTTTCCAATTGGACTTTGGTCTTTTAATCGGTTTGCTCATTTCCGATTAGACTAATGACATGTTTAGGTTCATCTACTAATATAAATTGTATTTTCGTATTACGATCTAACCATGTAATACTGCTTAGTATTAGTTAAACATTAGATAGCCAATAAGCTAATATTTGCTTGCATATTGTTTTGCATGCGAAAACTATTGAGTACAATATACAAAGTGTATTAATGCAATTCATGAATGATTTTATTAAACCAATTTGTTTGAAAAAATTACAAGTATATAAATGAATATACTATACTTAGGACACCAAATCCAACTGATATTACAATTAGTTCTTTTTAGATGACCAATTAAATAGTCTACCCTAGGCAGATTGTTTATTATCAATTTTTTTTCAGTAATGTAGTTTAATCACGAATTATAAAAAGTCCTCCATCATCATGCATATCTTGTTAATTTTGAATTTGTCTCATTTTAATTTGTTCTAAAAAGCATATATGCACGTAATTAAGTTCATGGTGTATTGATATAAGAAATTTATTAAAATGAAGTGTTGATTCACATTAAATAAACTTAAATTTAACGTCTTTATATAGATTTTTTTTTCTTATTAAATAATAATAAAAAAAGGCATAAAAACACGAAATGCGGGTTGATTTATAGAGAAGAACTTCACTTGACTCCATAGTTTGGGTTTAATTTAAGCAAAGGAATGTAGCTATAAGTATCCATCATGCTTTAGGCACTTACTTTCTCATTGCTAGAGCTAAATGCAGACAGACCAAAGTGAAAGGGTTTACTTGTATGGTAACGTTCAGTCATAGATCAAATTAAAATTTGGAAGGATGATGATATGTATTCCACCATCCATACATTGTATATATCCCAAGTTGTTCTTTACTTAATCATTTAATCTATTCATTATCTGAATTAAATATGTCTTTGATGAAATATGTTTATAGTACAAAATATACAATTCACTAACCCACTATTAAAAGAAAATATGTTGGGCCAACGTAGTCATGAATTCAAAAGGGCTCTTGGTCCAACCCTAGCCCAAAATGTGCATTTTGCAAAGGTTTACCCTACCTCCACCTGCCAGAATAGAGACGGCTCTTATCGTAAAGGGGCAGTGAATGCGTGAAGAAGGGGTTTGCAAAAGTTGAAGGGTCGTAATCCAAGACACCAAGGATCCACGTGTGGGAAATGTCGCTAAGATGTTGAAAGGGTCAACCTTCTTTTTTATTTTGTCACTATATAAGGAGTCATTCATAATTAAGGACATTGTGTGCCTATGAATGAGGCCACGATTGCACCACCATCACTACCACACCACACCACCGTCCTTTTTTTAACTCCACATGTGGCCAAAATTGTCAATCAACCCTCCAGTTTGTTTGACATACATTTTGTCCTCTTCCTCCTCCGCCCTTACCCCTATCTCTGTGTCCCCTCTTGGTTGGGGCCTCCCCCTCTATATCCTTATGGCGGTTGGCCCCTTTTGACAACTCAAAAGCGATTCCTTGTTTCCTCCTTTACTGCTTTCCATTAATTCAAAACCAACTAAATAATCTCATTTGCGGGATGCAAAGGGTGTTAATCCAACCCCAATGTGACGATTTAATTGATGAGAAATAGTAATGACTTTGTGTTGTGTTGCTGGAGAATAATGCAAAAGGGAGAAGAAGAATATACGGTGGTTGATCCAATGAAAGAGGTGACACACGGCGTGATCATATAATAAATGTCACAATCAGGGTACCACCCAAGATAGGGAAATGTGGCAATGCCACGCTGGAAGGCATACGTGTCACAACTTACATCAAGAGAAAACAACAAGTCGAGATAATGAAATTTCCTTGCCCACCACCGCCACCACCTGCTCACCTGACCTTCTTCTGCCCTTTGTTTCTTTCTTTGTTTCTTTTGCAGCACCTCTTTTCTTTCATTCATTCATCTATCCATCCATATCTTCTATATTTATTATTCACCCTCTCCTATTAACAACGTTTTCAGGTCAATGGCTTCTTCAGTTTTAGTAAAATTTATGACAAACAGACCTAGCTTTTATTAGTATTAATATATATATTTTTTAAAAAATTTAAATTGATGTTGTTTAAGTAAAAGATTCAGATTTAATTATGATCATCAAAATCAATAATAATTTTTATAGGGTCGAGCAGGGGTTTGGCCCAAAAATAATATAATTGCTGGATAATTCTTTTAAATATTGTAACATTATAATTTCATATGGTGGCACAACTACATTTTAACTTAAAATTTTATATAATTCAATTATGATGGTTGTAGTAAAAAAAATTCTGACATCAACCTTATTTAGGTTATGATTTCAACATGAAACATTAATTCCAATTTAGTGTTGGAATTCAATAGGGGTAGAGGCCAGGCCATTGATGGGGAGGGGGTGTTAAAAGACAAAATATGATGAGATGATTTAAATTTTATATATATAGTAGGGTAGGCAAATAAATATTGGCATTAAGTAGGTGACCAAGATGGAAGTAAAGAAAAGAGTTGGAAGAAAAATGGTCATAAATTCTTGTAACATCCAATGTTTTAAGAAACACAAGAATTCACAACAATAATCAACAACAGCTTGAATTGAAGCAAACCCCCCCCCCCAAAAAAAAAAAAAAAAAACAGATGAAGCCAACATTATCTCCTTGGAGAAACTGAAAACAAGTGTAATGGAGAAAACAAGTAACAAGTTTAGGTTGGGGGGGGTATTTATCCCAAAATGTAGTGAATGGAAATTCACCTGAATAAAGGTGATGTTGGAGAAAGCCCCATCTTCCTCGCAGTACAAGGCAAAAGAAGGGACGAGACGACAAGACTGCATTTTTGTTTTGCAAAAGACTGGTAGTTTTCAATCCATATATATATGGAAATGTAAATTACGCATGCGTGCGTTGCCTGACTCTCATTTACCCCCCCCTTTTCTCTCTCTCTATATATTTGTTTTAAATCTAAGCAAAATTTAATTCAAACATAAGTGGATATGATTCAACGTGTGTTAGTGTTGGTATTGGCGTGGTTTAAACATGAAATATAAATACTGCTTTGAATTTGTTTTTATGTATGGTAGTTGATAAAGTCTCTCAAAGGGTTTTTTGTTGGGGTTTAAAAATGTAGAAAAGATGAGAATGATTGAAGTGAGTGGCGCCGATTACTTGAGGTAATTGTATAAGACACATGTTAGTTGGAGAAGAAAAAGTAGAATGGGGGCATGTTTTTTGTTTGGTTGCGTTCACATAGTTTTTGTTTAACGAAGGCACATGGTTGCATGTGAAAATAGGGTGAATAAGGCAATGCATGAGCCTATGAAACCAAAATAATAATATTAATTGTTGGAGAAAAAGAAATATAGAAAAACACCCCCCCACAAAGGAACAAGCGCATGTGGTCCTTGATTACTAATATATATATATAAAATTTGCAAAATGGGGCATGCTCCAAACTTCTATTGACCAGCAAGCATCCCACATGTCCCAATCCCAAAATCAGACAGCTTGGCTTTCATGTTACCACACGTGTTAGCCCTTAAATGTGAAAAAGAGATTCCTCCTTTGAGTCATCCTCCCTTCATCCATTGGTGGGGTATATATCACCCCTCCATCCCATCGCAGCCTTGTTTCTTTCACTACATTTTCGCTATTTGAAAATGTCAATTTTATATAAAAAAAATTATTTTATTTCTTCCTTTAATTTTTCTTTTTTAATTTTTTAATTTGAATTTTTTTATCAAATCATTTTAAGATTAATAAAAATTAACATTTTTTTAATTTTGCTGAAGTAGTATACTTATGTATTGCCATGTGGACGACGATTGACATGTCAACATTTAATTACTTTTTTAAAATTTAAAAAAACTATACAAACTACTTTTAAAAATAAAAAAATCATTAAAATTATTAACATTTTAAAAAAAATTAAATATTAGCGTATCATCTAAATGTTAATCCAGATATATGTCCAACAAACATTAAATTTTCAAGATGATTTAATAAATAAAATAAAATTATTTTTTATTAAATTAAAAGAGCCAAATAAACCTTTCGAAATTCCTTCTTGAAAATAAAACATTCTAGACCGGTGAATAGAGGAAAAATTTACTATTCAAAAAAGATTTAATTAAATTCAATTTGGAATTTAATGGGTGCATTATAGCAAAGAATCATAGGAAATAAATATCCTATATCATAAATGGGCATGTGAATTTTGAAGGGGTTAAGGGGGGGGGGGGCACATGCAAGCCATTTGAAGGGTGGGTGCACTTCAAAATGTAGTAGGGCCATGGAGGCACATGTGCTGCGACTGCCAAGGGCTACTTAATCAAGGGCACATGTTGTGAGCCTGATTTTGCTCATAAAAACCCCCCATTAAGCCTATCCTATACAAATTTATTACAATATGATTTTATTTTTCATTAAAATTCAAATTTAGAGAATCAAATTAGGGTTTCTATAGCTTGCAAATATATCTCACTTAGGTGACAATCTTTGTCGCAACTGGATTATTGGACTTAGCCTTTTGCCGACACAACTATGGTGTTTCTTTGGTTCCACTCCAACTAATTAAACCAACAAATGAGGGTGAAAGAAGTGATTAGTTAGGTTATTAGGTTGAAAATGACTTGCATTTTGTTTTCAACTCTTATTGAGTAAATAATCAAAATCACAAATCTTGTACCATGCAGAATTCAAATCTTATTTATTTTGATCATCCAAATTTGTGGTGTTTTTCAAACTTTCTTAAATTTGTAAATTTTAATTAAGTTGATAAATGCCACTAATAAAAATTAATTTAAGCTTTTACATTATTATTATTATTATTATTATACCCAAAAAGAAATAGCTGGCATTGGCATTGGCGTGTTCTAATCATTTAATTAAATGATGCTTAACAAACCGAAAATAAATAAATAAATAAATAAAATAAAATAAACAAAAGTGGAGCTCAAAAAGAAAGAAAAAGTCATGTATACACAATAAAATACATCAACTTAAAAATCTCACTGATAAACAGTTTCCAAAAATAATAATAATTAATAATAATAAACACCTTTTCAAGAGTTGACATTAGAGGGAAGGCGATCAGCCGGCGGCTGCGGTCCACCGGCAGTTCCGCCGCAGAGAAACTCGGTAATAGCCGTCATGGCTCGAACTTGCATCTCTAGAGCCGCTATGTAATCGCTAGTTTCTTCTATAAGGTTGGAGAAGGATAGTTTCCGGCAACCGGGGACGAGACGTCCCAAAACCTTCAACTTCCGCTCAACAGCCGGCGTTTTCCTCCTCTCTCTGTAAATATCGGGCTTCCTCAACCTGTTATTAGTAGGGAGCTTGGCTTTCTTATGTTTGGTCACCTTGCGAGCGGTGAGAATGGCTCTGCTCCAACGCGTGGTGCCCTTGGCCAAGACGGCGAGAACCCTGTCAGCCGTTTCGTGGACTTCCCTGGAGGCGGAGGTACGACGAGAACGACGGAGAGCCTGGAAGAGCTTGGAGGAGTAGATGTGTTGGTCTCGTTGGGTCCGCCATCGCTTAATTCTTTGGGTGCGTTGATTGGGAGGACAAGAGGAAGGGGTTTGAAGGGTTATCCTGGGTTTCTTGGGCTTGAACTGAAGAGAGGTGTCAGGGGCAGGTTCGAGATTGGGTGTGAAGGAAGCCATGGAAAGTTGGGAATAATTGCAGAAAGGAGATGGAGATGGAGATGGAAGAAAGGGGTTGGAAAGAAAGATATAGGTTATGTAAATGGTTTGGGATATGAGTTGAGAAACAGAGAGAGGGGCTTCCAATCACTTTATAAAAGCCATGCCCTTTCATTTCTCTCATTCACCAACTAATAAAAAAACAACACGCGGGTTCCAGCTTCTGTGCTGCGCTGTCTCTCTTTCTTCTTTTTTATTATTATTATTATTTAATTTCTCCATTTTTTACTTTTTAAAAAGAAACACTCCATGGCAGTGTACAGGATCATTTTTTTGAGTATATACAGTGAATGTTACAGAAATGTCAATGATTTTCAATACAATTCCATTTATTAAAATTTATTTTCATTACTATATTTTTATATAGAATTTAAATATTTTATTATTTTTATTTTATTTAAGAATATAATTAATTTTATTAAAAAATAAGACTAATTTATTATAAAGGGTTACTATTACGAAAAGGTTGATTGTAGTTGAAAAATTTTTCATGCCCACGGAGTTGTAAATTTTAAATTTGAAAATGTAAATTTGCTAAATTTGAATATGTGTTGTAACATGTCAACTAAGTTACTGATTTGGTGGTACATAAATTATGTTCACTTGATGTCTTGATTTACATTAGATTCAAAGTTAGAATTAAAAAAAAAAATACTATTATGTAAAGAATAATTAATATAAATTTATACTTGAAATAAGAATGATAGTTAAGAAAATTCCTTTTTAGAATAAGTAAAAAAATTATTTTCCAGGTTGAAAACAAATCATATGAGTAAGTAAAATTACCATGTGAAATTAATTTTATTGCTAACTTATGTAGTAACATATGTTAAAAATAATAGCTTTACTAAATAAAAGTAATACTACTTGAATTCAAATATAAATACAATTATATTATTTAAAACAAAATTTTTTGAAAGTAAAAAGAAAAAATGAATTCAAATATTTGAATCTCCTAAAAGAAGTAACGTGAATGTTGTCATTCGTAAAATTAAAGTGGATTTGGATCATGAATATCCAATAATTAATATCTACGCCCATTTCAAATCCGTTATATATATATATATATATATATATAGTAATTTGAATATTCAAATCCACAATATCTTTAGGGCGGTGATCTGTGATATGCATGGATCTTTGTTGGGGTCTCGAGACAGCTACCAACAGCAAGAAGTGCAACAGTTGCCGAAGCATTGGCCATACGCGATGCTCTATCTTAGCTCAAAACGTCTAGTTTCAACAGTGTTCTCATGAAGTATGATTGCGTCAAGGTGATTCATGGTTTGAATTTGAATGAGTTGCGTAGCTCTAAGGTGGGTTTGATATTTGAAAACTGTTGTTGATTTTTGTCTCATTTTCAACATCTTTATTTTTATTGGATTCATCGGAGTGCTAATAAAGTTGCTCATTATTTAGCATGGGCAACTTTATTCCAAGCAGATATTGTTTTTGATATTATACCATCCTTTTTGAGTTTTTGTACTTTTTGCTGATGTAAATAGTATGGATAAAAAGGTGGGGTGTTAAGCATGAGTATATGAAAAAAGTCTACTAACTCGAGTTTAGTGATGTCATTTCTCTCTCAATTTTAGTTATTTTTATTATATCTTATTGTTCCCCTTAAAAGAATAATCATAAATATCCAAATCCACCCTACCCATTATTATCATTCCCAACATTTCTAAATTGATCGAAACACACGTTTTTTTCTTTTGAATCAAAAAATAAAATAAAATAACTTTTGTTTACCTAAAAATGTTATGAAAATAAAAGTAGAGTGATGGAACATCAACTCACTGATTATTATTGTCCAAAAGAAACAAGAGTCAAAACTGAATTGGAATGCTAAAGTATGAGTTAGTTGGTCAACATCATGAATTCGGGATTGAAAATGCAATGTAATTAGGAATACCTTCATCTTATGACTATACCTCAACATTTTTCTTTACCTTCCCTCTAAACTCTACCTACTTCCGCCCAAATTTATTTACTTTTCAACAAATTATTTTTTTTAAATTATAAATTTCAATAGATTTTAATTTTGTACAATTTCATACATCGCATTGTAATTTGATTCAATTTTGACGAATTATTAATACAATTTTCATATTTCATAACAAATAAATAACTTACATAATTGATGTTTTTATTAGACATGATCAAAAAGAAAAATAAAAGGTTGGTGTTGAATAACATAAAAAGAATGATCAACATCTTAACCTTTAGCATATTTTATTAGTCCACTTTAACAAATATTTTATTGTAATTAGGGCTAGAAAGTGAAGAAAAAAAGAATAAATAGCAACAAGAGGCTAAATATATCAGAAAAAGAAGGATAGGTTTTTTAAATTAGCAATAGCATGTTATTTCAATCATCTTAACTTAATTCCTAAGATAAATAATTCATGAGTAATTTGGTGAAGCAAAATGAAATATAAAATATTTGTTGGGCAGCTCAAAGCTCAACACAAATTAATTTTAGGAATAAATGTAGAAATGGAAGAGAATAAGTCTGATACATAACCATGGGTGTTGCCTTCCTCCCTCTTTCCTTATCTTTTTCATGTACATGCGCCCCTATTCTTTCTCATTTTCTAATAAAATCAACATTTCATTGAAAAAAATAAAAGGAATTTAACTATTTTTTTAAAAAAATATTTTGTTAAAATTTATTATAAATCCCCGTCTTTTTTGAAAAATGAGAATTTAGTACATATACTTTTATTTCATGGAATTTAGTCCATCTACTTTTAAGATTTTAACATTTAGGCCTAACTGTTAACACTGCTAATTTCTTTTTTTTGCTAAATTCAAGTTAATTACAAAGTCATTTTTTTAATCACATGACTACCAAGTGAGTAATTTTTTTTTTATTTTAAAAATGGCATAGCAACAAATTTAATAAAAAAAATCAACAGTATTAACAGTTGAACCTGAATTTTGAAATATAAAAATTAGAGGAACTAAATTTCATGAAAAGGAAAGACTATATTCCTAATTTTCGAAAAATACAAGCACTTGCCGTGTATTTTAATCTTTTTTTGTTACTCATCTATTTAATTATCTTTTTTTGGTTACCAGTTAGCTAATGTTAAAATGTAAACATTCAAAACTCTAAGATAGTTGGATAACATTTTATAACTTTTTATAGTTGAGTAACAAAAAAACTGTTAATAAAATTTATTCAAAATAAAAAAAAGAAAGAAATTAATTTTAGTTTATTTTGGCAAAAAGGAAAGGAAAAAACATGCAAGTGAAATGGTTTATCGGATAACAAAGCAAGTGTTGAGCTTTCCTTCCACTTATTGGCTTTTGGTTTTTTTGTGGGGCTAAATGCAATTTGTTGTTATTCTCAGCAATGATTAGTGGGTGATGGAAGAGAAGGCATGTGGTTGTTTTCATGCCACTTTATTATTTTATTGATGAGAAAAACAAATTCAAAAAATTTAATTACTTACATATGTTTGAATGAGAACCAAATCCCGGTTGAATATTATTTTATTTTGGAGGCTTTGTTTGCCTCACTTTTCATTTGAGGGTTGTGGACAGCTTCCCTCCACATCTGCTCACAACGCTTCCTATTCGATTTACGGCTTTTGTCTAATTCTATTTTAATTATGGGACTGCAATATTCTTGTGAGGTAAATTGTTTCCCATATAGCTACCTTATGACCCAACAAATCAGAAATATCAGGTTTCCACAGCAAAGTATGTAATTTTAATATTTTATCCTTTATAAGAAGGGTTTTTTACCCAAATATTTTCGTATTTTATTATTTTTATATTATTTTAGTACATAACGTTTTAAATTTGTTATTTTAATATTTTTTATATAAGTTTAGTAAAAAATCATTATTTTGGTCATTTGTTCGTAATTTTTCTTATTTTCGGATTAAAATTACTTCCAAAATAAATACTATTTTCGTATTTTATTATTTTATATTATTTTAGTAGATAATGTTTTAAATTTATTATTTTAGTTTTTTTTATATAAGTTTAGTAAAAAACTATTATTTTGGTCATTTGTTTGTATTTTTTCTTATTTTCAGATTAAAATCATTTCCAAAATAAATACTATTTTCGTATTTTATTATTTTATATTATTTTAGTACATAATGTTTCAAATGTATTATTTTAATATTTTTTATATAAGTCTAGTAAAAAACCATTATTTTGGTCATTTGTTCGTATTTTTTCTTATTTTCGGATTAAAATCACTTCCAAAATAAATACTATTTTCTTATTTTATAATTTTATATTATTGTATTTATTTTGTAAAATAATAAAATACGAAAATAATATTTATTTTGGAAGTGATTTTAATCCGAAAATAAAAAAATACGAACAAATGACCAAAATAAATATGAGTTTTGGGTGGTGCCTATGGGAGTGGCACCTTTGGTGCCGCCTATGGGACAGGCACCTTTGGTGCCGCCTGTGGGCCCCACCTGCACTGTACTTTTTTTTTTAGATTTTTTTATTTGTATTATTTTGGTAAATAAAAAAAATTTGTATTATTTTAGTAAATAAAAAAATGGGGTGTTATTTTGGTAAATTTTTAATTTTTTTGTATTATTTAGGTAAAAAACCCGTTAAAAAGTGACCAAACTTTTGGGGTGTTGCTGGCTGCCGTAATAATATTATTTATATTCTACAATAAGATAAAATATGTAACAAGTACAATTTAATTGGGTCATCAAACTAGTGTTTGTTTAGCCATTCTTTTTGGATAATTTTGATTTTTGTTTTATGGTAATAAAAAGATAAACAAAAGAATGAGTATTTAATCTTTTAAGAGGTGTTTTTGTGCTTCATAATTTACAATGAAATCACTCATAAATTGCATGCATAAGATTTAAATAAAAATGAAAATTTTTATGACTTGATGGAGTAAAATGGAAGAATAAGTTTAATAGTTGGTTTGGTTGGATGTGAGAGGAGTGCAGCAGAAATTAGATATTATGGGTTGGAAAACAGAGAAAAAATCTTCAAGAGAATCAGGAGAGGACCATCACCATTATACCACTTGCCAGACGCCCTGCCTCCTCCTGTGAGACAACCCCCTCATTCAAAAGGAAAAAAAAAAGAGTTTTATATTTTTACTTCCATTTAAAATCAAACAAGAGTGAAATCCTTTATCTCAGAGATGATGTTAATGAAAATGGCTTTAATTATTCTTACATCATGATGTAATCATAATTAAAGAATAAAAATATATAAATAAAGGTTATGGGTGTTGCTAGTAATGAGACATATTTGATTGACCAGAATTATGATGAAGTTTGAATCTATCTTATCCATTTTCCTTTTGTTCTCCATTAGGCCACATTTCAGTGTCGTCCAGCAATTAACAAGAATATTTTAATTAGAGAAATAAATTAAAAACCCGTGATATGATAATAAGACAAGGGGCAACAGTGACAAGTTAGGTTTTGTACCATTGCTCCTTCATCCTTATCCCTAACATGGGTTTTGGATTTATTAAATAACACACCCATTTTAATATTTGTTCTATCTCCCTCCTCCTCTTGTTTTATTTAAAGCACATCTGTGTTGTTTTGGGTTTGATTAATTTGCTGTTTATAATAAGATAAATAAGAATGCAGCTTAAATTAGTCAAGACAAAAAGGTAGGTATGGTAATTTACATTTGTATGATTAGAGCTTTTAATTTAATAGGATTATATGGTGACATTCAGTCAATCCCAAAATCATAAATCACACCGCCATTATTTGACCAATTTAATACAAGTTTGCACTGCACAACTTTCTCCCTGCCTTGCTCACCAATCCATCCTTTATATATATATATATATATATATTTGAAAAAACACAATCATGGTAATAGCAACATTTTTTAATATTAGAAAAATGAAATCATAATGAAGGCAACTCTGCTGCCACCTCAAAAGGGAGCATAACATAAATTAATGGTATGCTCATATCATCAGGGAGATGATTTTGTTTGCTCTCTTGTACAACGCCATGTATTGCTAATTATCCATGAATCAAGTACAAGTATATTGGTACGAATACAACAAAAAGAAAAACAACGGAAAAATTTACATACACACATATTTATAGGAGCATCTTAGGGGGCAATAAACTGTAAGCTGTTTGTTGAAGCTTTGGGCCTCACATCATACACAAGTTTGATATCTGCAGGCTTAGCTTGTGGATCTTCCTCTTGGAAGGGTACCTCAAATAACAGTGATTGGTACAAGCACACTTCATCTTCTTTGCAATAGTACACCTGCAAGGTCAAGTACCAAAGAATATCTTTGATTTTCATAGTTTTTCCATGATTTAATCTTTAATGTAATCTACAAAATCCTGGCAGACATGGAATAGCTAATAACCATTTAGACATCAACAACGCGTATATAACTATCCTGCCTGCCTGTTCTTTTGGTTCGAACGGCTATGCTCTTTGGCATCAAAAGAATGTGTGGGGAAAGAAGGGGTAGGGACAGAGAAAGAAGATATAAATTTCCATTTTTCCTACAGTTATTGAGCTTGATTTTCATAGGCTACCTAATAGAAGCTTCCAACTACAATAGCTGAGTTCGGCCATGAGTAACCCCTTTTGCTTAAAGGCTTTGCACTAAGCTTTGATGTCAATTGCTTTCATTGTGAGGATCAATAAACTTATAAGAATGCCCTACCCTACTGCATTGATACGGAAAAAATAATTGAAAAGCCCCGCAAACCCACTGGCTATGTGCTGCCGCTATATGATATGCTAGCAGTCACAAGCAGTTACTGAACATGCTTCTGGTGGTGCCTATGTTTAAGCATTCAAAGGCACATGAGTTGTACTGATAAACAAACAGGGGTCTACATCTCCTAAAACTGTAAAAACTCTATGCTTTCATCATGAGGAGTACCTTGCAATTAATCATCCCTGTAAAAGCCGAAGAAGTGGATCTTCTGAAATGAAGTTTTGTGGATCCCTCTGGACTAAGCTTTCCATCCAAGGGATCAATAGACACAGCATTTTCAGGTTCTATATCAACAGTGAACTTACTCTGTGCTTCCTGCAATTAGTATTAGGAGTCAAAAACATCTAGAAATATTCTTAGATGACAACAGGACTATTTTAACATGACAAAGATAGGGTTAGACCCATCAGTGAGTCATGTGTGCATCACTTTGGTGAGATTATGGGGGAAGGACAGATGAAGAAACCTTGGAGAAATGATACTCTTCAGGTAAAGAGATTTTAAGATACAAGTTCCCCTCACTGGATGAACCGCCATTAACAATGATGGTCTGTGTGTCAGCTGATGATCGCTTCCTAAGGCATCTCAAAGATTTGGATTTTGGTGTAGGAGGCTGAACTCCTTTCAGTTCTAAAGTAAGGATTTCAGCATTTTCCTTGTTCAAATCTAGATATCTGATCAGACTGTTGTTTGTATCAGCAATAATTAGTCTTCCTACAAATCAATTGGAAAACACATTCAATACATGATTAACTTAAAAGTAGAAGATAATAAAGGTTATATGATGAAATGTTATCTATTCCAATAATAATACACGTTTTTAGCTAGACCAAAAATTATGTCAAGCAATCGGCAAACTTGTCAGGCAAGTTCCTCTCTATTGCTGAAAAATCTTGGTTCAACTAATTGTAATGCATTAATATATCTAACAAATATACTATAAAATAATTTTTTATTCTTCTTGTAATAATTCATCTAGTTCTAACACTTTGTTCTAGTATTAAAGGGGATTGCTTCAAGCAATCTGAGATCAGGAAATGAGCACTTGACACTGAATTCCAGGACTAAATCATGCTGTGGGATCAGCATATACAAAGTTCTTTAATAACTCACTCCATGGGATGTACAGCTCAACCCTAGAACTAAATAGACATTATGGAGGTTACCTCTGTAAAGAAAGACATCTTTCAGAATTCCTGTGTGTGTAATGAAGTTTCATGTAAATGGTAATAAGGTTAAAAAGATGGGTTATATGAAGGAAAAGAGTATAACCATTTTCTGCTTCAATGATCCCTGATGGTTCAGAAAGCTGCAAAGACCATAATAAATCTGATCAAATGATGCTATTTCCGATTAAAAGTGTGTAGAAAATTTCAAACATAACTTGCGACTGCATAACCTCTTCAATACGGTTACTTGTGCAGTTCTAACCTGAGCAGCAAGGGCCTTTCCATCCTTGAAACCAGCTTTGCCTGTCCCTGCCAGTGTTGTAACTCTTTTACTAGCTGGATCTAGCTTCTTGATCTGAAATTTCAAAACCATATGAAGGATAAACCGCAATTAATTTAGCCTGAAACAATTCCAGCCAGTTATCAAGTCAAAAATTTAAACGAAATGGTAATTTGAACGTTGAGATACAGTGCATACTGAAATTTGTTTCTAAAAGTAAATGTACTCGTTACATTTGAACCACACCAAATGTTTCTTTCAGGGTTTAAAGTTCTATGCAAAGAGATACCAAGTCCTCGATATTTAGCAGTTACAAATCCATAGCTTCTTAAATTTAGAAAGCCAGGGTTGAATAATATAATGAGCTTCACCATCTAATCAACAAGGTTCTTAATTCTAGAAGACTGCACATGTTCCATACATACTGAGAGTATGTATTTGAAGAATAAAAGGGACCTTAATAATTAATCCACAAGGAAAAGGAGCTTTGGTTGCAGGAAAGCTTTGCATGTATTACTCAAACAAGTGAAGCACCACTCCTCTCACTAATCTTTAAATTGTACAAGTATGCAGAGCATTTTTGTAGCCTTTAAAAGGAATGTGAAGTTTTAAATGCTTCTTTCAAAAAAGGAAGAAGAAAGTTTTAAATGCTAAATTGATTAGCCTAAGTTGACACTTGATTTCAACAGTGGTTCTTTAACTCTAGAAAAATGACCTATAATCATTATTTATATGTTGTAAATAACAAGGAGTTCAATCTTGATCTTAACATACATGTAAGAGTAAATGCAGGGATGTACCTTGTGGTTATAACTGTCTGCTATATAAATCTGACCATCCTTTGCACATAAGACACCCAAGGGATGCTGAAGAAGTACATCAGACCCTACACCATCATGGTCTCCAAACTGCAAAGGGCAGTATGCATTGCAATGACTATCGGCATAACATAATGCCTCGCCAAAATTTTACTAACTATAAACCTTAAATCTAATTTACTTTTTCATGTACTGCTTATCTGCTCTGTGTAATCTTTTAACAAAATTTTAAACTACAATACCCTGAACAAATTTTCAGAGAAAACTGGGTCACCACCAGCTAGCAGTCTTGATCCTCCTGTTTTCAGATCAAGAGCTCGAATGGAGCTACTCTCACTATCAGCAACATATGCCTCCATCAGATCTGAAAAGAAACATTTAAGTAAATGTTCCTTGAAATGATAAAAGAGCATCTAAAACATTTTAAGAAGGTTAAAGAAAAATGAAAATTATCAAGGTATTCCAAATATTACCAGGAGACAATGATATTCCAGAAGGTTGTGCAAAAGATGTGTTTGTAGAGCTACCTCAATGACAAGAAAATAAACATGTTAATGACAAATACATGCAGGTATCTGATATGTACATTTGTATAATATGAATGAAATGACATTATATGCTAGGCAATTTGAGAAAGTAGATAAACACAGAAAGACGGGAAACATGAAAAATGAAGTAGTAGTTCAAGTATCAGTATTTTGGCCTTACCTTGATCCATTTAAGTTTCTTTCATATCCATTACCACTAAATGCCCTAGTAACCCCATCTTGTATGCTATGCTCCCAAATTTGGTGCTGGCCAGCCATTGCAATGTAGACCTTCTCATTGACAGGGTCAAAGCAGACATCCCAGGGAGAGTTAAGGAGCTGAAAGGAGATGGGTTCAAGTCTTTACTTGCAAGGAAAGAGAAAGTTGAGGAGATTTAACGGGCGGTTAAATATTTATATATGCATCATGGAGAAGATTAGCATTATGTAAATAATATGATAAGAAAACATTTCACTTATCCAACTTGAAGGACATGAATAGTGTAGACAAGCAATCATATCAATCCATTTTAAAGTTCTGAAAGTCAAGGCGTTGTTGTCTTGCCTGAGAGGCTCCCTTTTCGCCTCCTGTGTAGTCAGAACCTTTTGTCCCATTTCCAGCAAGAGTTCGCACCTTCTCATTAACAAAATCAATTTCCCTACAATAACATTCATAAAACCGAAATAATGGATTAGTGTACAAATAGGAATCTTGGGGGAAAGAGAAAGCCTGAAACAGTAAAGCAGTAATTCTTTTAAATATTTTGTACACAAGAAGTACCCTGGCCTTGTCTTGATGAAATAATGCACATTGTTCGCATACAATTAGAAAAAGATAAGTCACCATTCTTTCACTATCTCAATAACAGAAAATAGAAACTTGTCGGGCTTTCAAACAGTCAAATGTTAGCGTTCAAAATACGAAAGAGAAAACTATCAAGAGAGAAGAAGATGAGAGAAAACACAGAGAGAAAGAGAGAAATTTGAGGAAGAACACTTGTACTATATTCATTTCATGCCTTGCTGGTTACAACGGAAATGCTTAAAAGGAAAGAGAAAAGAAAACCGTTTGAAAGTTGGTTACTGCTAGACTGTCCGTTATTGGCTTAGCTCAAAAATGCCCTATTTCAATAAAACTCTTATACGCTCCGTTTTCATTAAAATGCTACGCACCATTTTTTATTTCATCTTTTAACTTGTAACAACTACCCCCTCCCTGTTGAGATCCTAGTCCTCAAGGATCAAACTGAGGATATTTGCTTCGCAATTGCTTGAGAGGTTCCCAGGTAGTGTCCTCTGGAAAAGAATCAGCCTATTCTACCAGAACAGTGATTGCATGATGTCCTTTTTTTACCACATGTCAATCAAGAATTTGAGCAGGTTCTTTGGCCCAGGCACCATTGTTGTCAACTACAGGTAACTGTCTTGGGTAGGAGCTGTTCCCACATGCTCGAGTAGTGACACATGAAAAGTAGGGTGTACCTTTGACCCAAGAGCGAGCTGCAACCTGTATGCTACCTTCCTTACCCGAGCTTCCACTGGAAATGGTCCAAAATACTTTGGGATAGTTTCTGGTTCCATCTTTTCTTGACTGAGTGCTGCCCATAAGATTAAACCTCAGGTAGACTAAATCCCCCACGTTGAACTGCCTCTCACTCTTGTGCTTATCTGCCTGATGTTTCATTCTATCTTGAGCTCGCTTAAAATGATACTACAGCATTTTTCTAGCAACTTCCCTTTGTTGCAGGCTCCTATCAACCATGACTACTGGAGAGGCACCAACAAAGTAAGGGTTATGGTGTGGAGGAGGTTGGCCATAGAACGCCTCATATGGTGAGCTATGGATGGTTGAGTGATGGGTTGAATTATACCACCACTCTGCCAAAGCTAACCACTAAAGCCAGTCACCAGGATGCTCTCCTGACATGCAGTGAAGATACCCTTGCAGACATCTGTTTAATTCCTCTGTCTGCCCATCCGACTCAGGGTGATAGGTTGTTGACAAGTGCACTTTAGTCCCCACCCTCTTGAATAAGCCCTGTAAAGAATTGCTGACAAAAATTGTCCCTATCTGAAATGATCGAGTCAAGCAACCCATAGAATGAGATAAAATTTTCCTGTAAATAACTTCATAGTCATAACCCAACATTTTTGCAATCCATCTTTGCTGAAATGGTGTAATAGCTTATTGGTTTGATAAAAACCTCAAGCTTTGATGATCTGTTCGAATCTTGAAGTGCCTCCCCGCTAGATATACATGCCATCTTCTCACTGCCATAAACACAACTAAAATCTCTTTCTCATATATCGACAATGCTTGATGTCTAACCCCCAACCCCTTGCTAAAAAACGTTATTGGTTTGCCTTGTTGTTGGAGAACAGCTCCTACACCAAACCCAAAAGCATCAGTGTCCATGCAAAATTCCAGCTAAAAGTCAGGCAAGATCAACACAGGTGCTGAACATAGAGCATCTTTCAACTACTGAAATGCAAAGGTAGCTTGATATTCCCATTGCCAAGCATTTTTCTTAAGAAGATTGGTAAGGGGTTTAGCCAAAAATCCATAATATTTGATGAATTGCTTGTATCATCCAGTCAGGCCTAAAAAACTCCCCAATTCCTTAATACATGTGGGTGTAGGCCAATTGGCAACACAGGCCACTTTCCCTTTGTCCATGGCTACAATCTTTCATGCTATCACATGGTCTAGATACTCAACTTGTTCATATCCAAACAAACATTTGCTTTGCTTGACAAAGAGTGTGTGTTGCCTTAGGATTTGGAAAACCACCTTAAGGTGCTCTATGTGTTCATCCCAGCTTGCTGAAACTACTAAAATGTCATAAAAGAAAAAACCAACACTATTTTTCTCAAAAAGGGCTTAAAGATAGCATTCATGAGTGCTTGAAAACTTGATGGAGCATTAGTGAACCCAAAAGGCATTAACAAGAACTCATAATGCCCTTCATGAGTTCTAAAGGTAGTTTTGTGGATATTAGCATCATTCATCCTTACTCGGTGATATCCTGACCTAAGGTCCAATTTGGAGAAAACCTTTGCATGACTTAGCTCATCCAACAACTCCTCGATGATGGGAATGGGAAATTTATCTTTTATGGTTAGCTGGTTAAGTTGTCTGTAGTCTACACAGAGCCTCCAGCTACCATATTTCTTTTTAACCATAACTATGGGTGAAGCAAAAAAGCTGGTACTGTCTCTGATCACACCAGTGTGCAACATTTCTTGAATAATCTTTTCTATTTCAGCCTTCTGAATTGTGGGATATTTGTAGTGTCGTATTTTGATCACAACATTCTCGTCCTTCAAGGGAATTTTAGGGTCTTGGGGTCTTGTTGGGGGTAGGCTAATAGGGATTCCAAAGACGTCAGAGAAATCCTCCAAGAGTGTTTGTTTGCCTACATGAAGCTGAGGGTCATTTGCTTGTATGGACAATTGAGCAGCTGAAGTCATCAGCATTGTGCAGGGGCATAAAAGTTGATTAGTAGTGGAAAAAGATCTTGAAGACTGAGCTACTGACATGACATGTATGCTACTAGGAAGAATACCCTACAAGGTGCAATGTTTTTACCGAAATCAAACTATATAGCTAATGACCCAAAATTCCAGGAGATGGGTCCTAGTGAGAGTAGCCACTGTACAAGGACCAAATCACACCCTTTCAGAGGTAACAGCATAAAATTTATGACAAACTGGAAACCTTGAGTCTCCCACTTAACTTTCCTACATGTTCCTCTAGTCATTAAGCACCTACCATCTGCTACAGTTACTTTTAACTGTTCCTGGTATTCTATAGGAAAAGGTAGTTTACTTACCAGCCTTGTATCCAAAAAGTTATGGGTACTGCCCGAATCCACTAACATAATGGCTTTGGTATTCCCCACAAGAGCTTCAAACCTCATTGAGTGGAGACCTTGTGACCCTTTCATAGCATGCAGCGATATCACAGGCTCCTGTTGTTTGTCTTCCGTGGGAGGATCCTCTACCTGGACAGTACATTCTTGGAAATCCTCTCTTTCTCCATTAGAATGAGATTCTAACAACACCTGGTATAATTGCCCTTTGACACATTTGTGACTAACATGGTACTTGGCTCCGCACAAAAAAAAAAAAACATAACCCTTTTTGGTTCCTTTCAGTCATTAGAGTTGGGTTGATTCCTTTAGAGCATGCTCTAGGGCCATTAGAACCACTAGAAGACCCTGTACTAATAATGACAAGAGCTTTAGATGTAAACAGTGAAACAGCTCTACTTAGAGCAGCACTTTGTTTAACATTCGAACCAAACCAAAACCCCCTCTTAGGGGAAGTGTTCAAAATATCCTCCACCTAACTGGCTAAATGAAAAGCATCAACTAAGGTTTGAAGCTTAAATAGCTATAAATATTTTCTAGCATCATGTTTCAAATTACTAATGAAAATACTTAAAAAGCATGTTGTTCAGGTAGATCTATCTGGTTCAACAAGCTTACAAATAAATCATGGAAATGCTCCATAGAATCTTGTTGCCAAGGGTCACTAATTTTTGTTGAAATATGTATATATTTTAAATTTATTTAGGTAGATAAATCTTATTAAGTAGATAAGTTTTATTCATATTCTAGAAATATTTTATTTTATCTTTTAGTAGTTTATTAGAATAAGGGAATTATTTTCCCTTATGTTTTAGTAGTTGATTAGAAGAATGAAATTATTTTCTCAATTAAGATTAGGACTTTTTTCTCTATTTAAGTTCAATTATTTAGTTAATAAAAAATAGAACAGTTTTATTAAAACCTCTCTTGAAAACTTTCATGTTATCAGAGTTAGGTTAAATCTCTAGTAACATCATGGTTAAAACAGCCTTCACTAGAGATAAGAGATCCAGCAATCAAACAGAGGTTAAAAGAGAGGAGACAAAGAGAAAAGTAATGTTAAGGCCAGGGTTTGAAGCCAATGATGATAATTCTGCTATTGTAACTATTAAAAATAATGATAATAGTGAAAAAAGAAAAGAACCTTGGTGCGATCACTGCAAAAAATATTGACACACTCGAGAAACGTATTGAAAGCTCTATGGGAAACCAACGAATGGAAGAAAAAATAGTGGCAATGGTCGTAGTTCACAATCAGAGGATAGCAAAACTTTCCAAGCAACTAATGAAAATTATGAGGGCCAAAGTTCTCTAGAAGGGTCTCCATTCACTAAGGAACAATTAGAGCATCTACACAAGCTTTTTCAATCACCACAGTTTCGGATGAATTCTTCTATTCCTAACTCGTCCAATAATCCTTTTTCCTCTTTTGTGCAATCAGGTACTGATTTTCCTGTTTCTTTTAGTGTTAATCCTTGTAAAACAAACGTGTGGATCGTTGATTTTGGAGCTAGTGATCACATGACTAGTAGCCATTTTAATTTTTCAACTTACACACTTTGCGTAGGAAACAAAAAGATTAAAGTAGCAGATGGGTCATTCTCGACAATAGCCGGGAAAGGCACTATTAAAATTTTGTCTTCCTTGGTTTTATATGATATTTTACATGTGCCAAATCTAGCTAGTAATCTCATATCAATCAGCAAATTATCCCAGTCCTCGAATTGTCATGTTATATTTGAGTCATCTATGTGTAAATTTTAGGCCATGAGCTCAGAGAAGATAATTGGTAATGCTTAAGAATTTGGTGGAATTTACTTTCTTGACGACGACCATCTAAGTCAACCAACAACTACTTTATGTTTAAATTCTGTTTCTAATTTTGATAAGGTTATGATTTGGCATAATAGGCTTGGACATTCTAATTTTTACTATTTAAGATATTTGTTACCTAATCTATTAAAAAATAAAAGTCCTTCATATCACTGTGAATTTTGTAAATTGACTAAGCATCATCGGTCATTCTTTCCACCTCAAAAATATAAAGTTTCCAAACCTTTTTCTTTAATTCATAGTGATGTTTGGGGACCTTTAAGAGTCTCAAATTTTTTAGGAAAACGTTAGTTTATTACATTTATTGATGATCATACTCGTATTTGTTGGGTGTTTTTATTAAAAGATAAGTCTGAAGTTAAAAATGTGTTTCAGTTTTTTTATGCTATAGTGAAAACACAATTTAGTGTGAAAATAGAAGTATTTCGGAGTGACAATGGTGGGAAATTTTTTAGTGACCAATTAGGTGGTTTCTTAACCAAACATGGAATAGTCCACCAAAGTTCTTTTACAAATACACCACAACAAAATGGGATTGCAGAAAGAAAAAATCGACATCTTTTGGAAGTAACTAGAGCCTTAATGTTCACTAGTCAAGTACCACGTTATTTTTGGGGCAAAGCTTTGTTAACAGCTACATATCTTATTAATAGAATGCCCAGTAAAACTCTAAACTATAGAACTCATTTTCTCCTCTTTAAAGATAAATTTCCTAACTCTTAATTGATCACAGATTTATTCCTCCGAGTTTTTGGGTGTAGTGTTTTTGTTAATCTTCACAACCAAGGTAAACTAGATCCTAGAGCAAAAATATGTGTCTTTGTTGGCTATGATTCTAATAAAAAAGGTTATAAATGTTATGATCCAATAAATAAAAAGATTATTGTTATCATGGATGTCACGTTTGTTGCAACGCAATCTTATTTTGATTCTAATCTTTAGGAAGGGAATTATAGTAAGGAATTCTATAATTGATCAAGAAAATACTAGAAATATACAATATAGGGATTCTAATAATAGGGAAGGCGAATTTATGATTAACACAAAAATAAATGATGTTAATGTTGTTAATAAAAAAGAGTATGAAGGTGTAGAGTCTGATCTTGAGAATAAAAAACAAATAAAAGAGTTCATTGTTTACTCAAGAAGAAATCGAAATCGAAATCGAAATAAAAAAAGTGGAATCCACCAGATTCATTACCAAGAATCCAACCTACAAGATCTTGTCAAAAGTCCAGGTAAAAATCATAATCCAGTCAATGAATTTTCTGATTTAGATATTCCAATTGTTAAAAGAAAAGGTGTTAGAAATATTGTCAAATATCCCATGTCTAACTTTGTATCCTATGAAGCATTGTCTTGGACATTCTCAGCTTTTGTTTCATGTCTCGATACTGTGAAAATACCCAAAAATATGAAAGATGCTTTACAGGTTTCTGAGTGGAAGAAGGCTATTTTAGAGGAGATGCGTGCTTTTGAAAAAACAGGTACATGGGAAACAATGGAATTACCTGTAGGAATAAAAACAGTGGGCTGTAAATGGGTGTTCACAACTAAATTCAAACTAGATGGATCTTTATATAGATACAAAGCCCGGTTGGTGGCTAAAAGGTACACTCAAACATGCGGGATAGATTATCTTGAAACATTTGCTCCAGTAGCCAAATTAAACTCCGTTAGAGTTCTTTTATCAGTTACTGTTAATCTTGATTGGTTTTTACAGCAACTAGATGTGAAGAATGCTTTCCTAAATGGGAAACTTGAAGAAGTTTACATTGATCCTTTTCTAGGTTTTGAAGAAAAATTTGGAACTCGAGTATGTAAACTTAAGAAGTCCTTGTATGGTCTAAAGCAGTCTCCTCGAGTTTGGTTTGAATGGTTCACTCAAGTTGTTAAAAAACAAGAGTATTCACAAGGGCAAACTGATCACGCAATGTTCTATCGACATTCACAAAAAGGTAGAATAACAGTTATTATAGTTTATGTCGATGATATCATTCTTACAGGAGATGATGTGGATAAGATAAGGCGTCTCAAGGAGCATCTAGCATTGGAGTTTGAGATCAAAGACTTGGGTTCTTTGAAATACTTTCTTGGAATGGAAGTTGCTCGATCAAATAAAGGTCTTGTGTTCTCTCAGAAAAATTATGTGATTGATCTTTTAAAAGTGGCTGGGATGAGTGGTTGCCGTCCAGCTGACACACCAATTGATCCAAATGTAAAATTCGAAAATAAAGAAGGTTGATTAGTTGATAAAGGGCAGTACTAAAGATTAGTTGGTAAGTTAATTTACATATCACATACAAGGCCAAATATAGTTTTTATAGTGAGCTTAGTGAGTCAATTTATGCACTCCTCAATGAAAAAACATGCAGAAGCAGTGTTTCGGCTTCTAAGATACTTGAAGAGTTCACCTGGAAATGGTTTATTCTTCTAGAATCCAAACAAAGAAGAATTGAAGCTTATACAGATGCAGATTGGGCAGGCTCAACAACAGATAGAAGATTTACATCAGGATACTGTACATTTGTTTGGGAAAACCTTGTGACCTTGCGAAGCAAAAAAACAAAGTGTTGTAGCAAGAAGTAGTGCAGAGCCTGAGTTTAGATCAATGGCTCAAGGAATTTGTGAAATGATATGGTTAAAAAGAATTATGGAAGAGCTGAGAAAACCAATAACTTCACCAATGAAGTTGTACTGTGATAGCAAAGCTATCATTAGTATTGCTCACAACCCAGTCCAGCATGACCAAACTAAACATGTTGAGATTAATACACTTTATCAAAGAGAAGATTGAAGAAGGCCAAGTATACATGCCATTTGTTCCTTCAAAACAATAGATTGCTACAATGCTCACCAAAGGGCTTTCTAAGACAAGCTTTGATTTTCTTGTAAGCAAGTTAGACATGATTAATATATATGCACCAACTTGAGGGAGGGTGTTGAAATATGCATATATTTTAAATTTATTTAGGTAGAAAAATCTTATTTAGGTAGATAAGTTTTATTAATATTCTAGGAATATTTTATTTTATTTTTTATTAGTTTATTAGAATAAGGGAATTAATTTTTCAATTAGGATTAGGACTTTTTCTCTATTTAAGTTCAATTCTTTAGTTAATAAAAAATAGAACAGTTTTATTAAAAGCTCTCTTGAAAGCTTTCAGTTTTGACATGGGGTTTCTGAACTTCCTTGAGCCAAAACGTTCTCGCAAACTGATGACATATCTTGGCCAATCTAGCATATACAACCCTCCATGTTTCTAGGCATGAAAGTGATGCCAGTCAAGAGCTCGACCCTCCAAGTTCAACATTACAACACAAACTCTGTCATTCTCAGGAACTGCTTCTGCTTCAAACAATTGCTCCAACTTAGACCACCAAGCTCTGTAGTCAATCCCATCAAAACGAGGGCACCTCACACTGTAACTCTTCTCTTGGGACCCTCATTCTTGTGTAGGAACTGCTGGGGGTAGAGGAGCTTCAAGGGGTTCTTTTGGAGGGAACCCTGGGGGTGGTCTTCCCAAAATGCCCTTTCCTCGGTCTTGAACAATAGCATGAGTTGGCACAGCAGGATTACCAAAATATTGCGTAAACAAACCGTGAAGCTCAGACTTGAAATGTTGAAGTTCAGATCTAATTTCTCCTGAAAACTCATCCTTAAATCCGTGCAGTCGATTTTCCAGTTTTGCGTTGAACTTAACATCCAATTGGGAGAGCTCTGCTTAAATCTTTTCCACCTCTTGCTGCAACACATGAACCTCCTTTTGTACGTGGGTAGTTACTCCTTCACTTGCCATTGTGATAGGAAGCTTTGATACCTTTGGTAGTGTTCAAAATATGAAAGAGAAAACTATCGAGAGAGAAAAAGATGAGAGAAAACACATAGAGAGAAGAGAGAAATTTGAGGAAGAAAACTTGTACTGTATTCATTTCATGCCTTGCTGGTTACAACGAAAATGTTAAAAGGAAAGAGAAAAGAAAACCGTTTGAAAGTTGGTTATTGCCAGATTGTTCGTTATTGGCTTAGCTCAAAAACGCCCTGTTTCAATAAAACTCTTATACACTCTGTTTTCATTAAAATGCTTGCACCGTTTTTTATTTTATTTTTTAACTCGTAACATCAAATCATAGCAAGTTGCATACCTCAAAGCATGATTTTCAGTATCTGCAACATAAAGAAGATTCTTCTTTGCATTGTAAGCCAGGCCCTATAGAAGTATAATGACATAAGTTTAACAAAGACAAGGCAATAAAACCACAAGGAAAGGAAAAAGAAAAAATATATATATATATGTAGTCAATGCTACAAAATTGTCAATGACCATCGCAATAATATTAACTAATCACCTGAGGGCGATTAAATGTAGCATCATCAAAGGAACCATCACGTAAGCCCTCTTCTCCTGTGCTTCCAATTTGGACAATGAAGTTCCCATCTAAATCAGTCACCACCTGAAATCATGGTCCACATGCCACCATTTAATAAGATAAGAAAAGACTTTAAAATAATTGGATGGCCCCAATAATGCAATTGTTACCAATAACTAACATTCTCTTATGACTACAAAAAGAATCTCTTTACATTTATGGAGTACAAGTCAGAAGAAACTAATAAAACTTTGCAACATATGGATATGCTAATATTTCTCTTCCAAACATCAAGCACTTTTTCCATAGACGGCTCTTACTTTTGGAGATGTGCACAGGTGTCATGTGCATGGGCATGCATGTGAATGGACACTTTTCCAGGAACCTGAGTGCAAGTCAATTTGCATGTCATATCAATGAGTGAGAGATAGAAAACCTACTATGCGGTTATGGTTACTATCTGAAATGAAGAGCCGGTTGTTAAGAATATCTATTGCCAGCTTGCCAGGAAACTTTAAAGGAGATGTAAGCATGCGAGGATCATTGTCTTTTTCCAGGTTCAGTGGAATTGGTTTGTTGTCCAACAACTTCTTTTGATCATAAAAAAGAAGAGCTGCTTCCACTAAATAATCAAGATCCTTACAAGGAAAATAAAAATAAAAACATATTAGCTCCATTCTTGTTTATGTACAAACGGGTGAAGTAAGTTTAGTGTTTGTAGTGCAACTTTGTAACCACAATTACAATAATGCTATTTTATTGCCAAAACCGGACTCCAACTTTGTGTGAAAAAGTCATCCTAATGCAGTTGAGAAAGCATTGCCATGAATTCAGACATCCAGTAAAATATGAACCGCAGTCATCCAATTTCGTAAAAGACTACGTGATTTATGGTTAAAGCTTTCATAATAAATGAGTATGGTTTAGAAATGAGAATTGACTAAACAGTAAAGATTTAATTATCAGAACGGCAGATTCCTCTAATACAACAATGAGCTCACACCAGTAGTTTTGAGTCCTCTCTAGTTCTATCTCTTTGCCCCCCAATAATCAATTCATACCTTGAACGACAGAGCAGGTTTTGATTAAGTCATATGCTTTGGAATTATCAAAAGCACTCTTTAATGAGGATGCATAATTGATGACAAGTATAACACATTAACAGATTACTGAAATTATGCGACACAAATACAAAATGTTTTTAGAATGACCCTATAATCAATGGTTCACTGTTGCTCACTGAGTTCCGTAGTGCTAACTTAAATTGTGCCTGTCAAGAAGCATTTCAATATCCAGAAGTTGAGAAACTATATCATTCAGTTTTGAAGTCCTTTCGATCCTTTTCACACTTCTGATCCTGTTGAAAATCTGCTTCACTATTGTCAATAATTCTTGGATATTAATCAACAATGAAAGCACACTCTAACATTCAAGCATGAAAAAGGGACATATCTTCCTAATTTGCAATTACCTAAATTTTAGTTAGGTTTTACATCAATGGATATACGTACTTTCTAATTAAAAGAACCAAAGTGCTTAAGTTTGTAATTCTGCATTGTTATTTCATCAAAGGATCAAATCACATGCATGGATATGCACAAGTGTTACATTTGTATTGTATGCTGATTAATGCTATGAAGATACTTCATTTATTTGAAAGGAAAACTGTGATGCAACATATTTCAGTAAGAAAAATATGTTGTCGTTACCTTTCTGTGGCCTTCACCTGCTATTTGTGCTAACAGCTTACCGTTGGGTCCAACAATGGCAAATGTAGGCCAAGAATTTACACCTAACTCTCGCCATAAATACATATCTCCATCATTGACAACCTAAATAATAGAACTCATATGGTAAGCTTCAAGAAAGAGAGAGAGAGAGAGAGGGAGAGAGAGAAATAGCAGACGATTTATTCAAAAAGATTATTAGTGGATGGACAAAATTTTATATATGATATTAATTAGATATCAGGAAAAAGAGGAAAAAAATTCGAGACTTGCTCATATTAGTTATATCTTTGAACAAATAACTGTCTTGTAGTTCATATTATTTATATAAAAATGTATATATTTAGTCATGACTCATGACATGGATATTTCCAGTTAAAAGAAATGAGTTCTTATATTCAGGATGAATTACAGACTTGGTTTTACCGAGAAACTACCTACCTGATATTTAGTTCTATGATACCAAAGTACATTGAAAAAGTTTAGGATTCAGCTTAATAAACAATCCAAATATTCAACTTACAGGATGTGTGATGCCATAGCGCAATACTGCATTACGGATGGCCTCTAAATCCTTCTCATTATCAAACTTTGCCGAATGCACTCCAACAACCGTGAACTGTAGAAATACCCACACAAAAAACAATCTGATACAGGAATACAGTTAAAGATAGGGATGGCAATGAAGCACAATGGGGGCAGATAGTGCTAAATCCACTACTGCTTCATAATTGGCACGCTTTGCTCCACCACTTGCCTCGCTCCACTGTAGATATATAATCTTGAAAACCACTACCACCTCCATGGATGTTGAATGCATCCATCCTCGGCCCACTCCGCTTCACTTCAATTTAATTTTTGCTAGTTATCTTTAATTTTTTCAATCTTTTTAAATCAAGTAAATATTTAAACATAATCCTTCAAAAAAAAAATTTAAACATAAAATACATGATTTTTTCTATATTACATTATTACATTTTTACCCTTTCAATAGTCTATATATACAAGGATAGAATGGTAATTTTATATAGTGGAGCAGGTCAAGGTGGGGTAAACAATTACCAAAACTGCTCCATACCCACTATCTGAAAGAAAAAATCCACCCCGCCCTGCCTTGCATCCACTTTTCAAACAAAAAATCCACTCTATTGTCATCCCTATTCCCTGGTTAAAGATTAGCATCCACTGATAACTCGGAAACTAATTACAATCAGTATATCAGTATCAAGTAGGTAGATTGCATGTAGTATGTGTGTCCTTGTCTTTTCCTTACTGTGGCTCAAATCTTGATACTCTTATTTTTACCACAAATGTTTTACATAGATATTGAATTACCACTAATCCCAATTACATAGGGTTCACCTTAGAGAACCTTTGTTCACCTGCAATTTTCCCTAATCCCATAATGTCAATCATCAATCTAACTCCTCCAGAACCATATGTTTGCCGTTTTCTTTCAAGTTCCAAGTGCACATGCATTAATTGTGGGCAAAACTAACCCAAAAAAGCAACTTGGAAAATTGATAAGAAAATATCACAATGGAAATTATAAAATAGCCAATAGATGAAACATATTGCATCTAATGAGAAGATAAGATCTTACAGGCTTAGCTTTGTATTTCTTCTCCAAAAAGTCTAGATCTGGTAAAACATGCATGCAATTTATACAGCAATAGGTCCAGAAGTCCAGCAAAACTACTTTTCCTTTCAAATCCTGCTCAAAACGTATTAAATCATGGGAATGAGGTTATAGTTCTCACATTGAGTATATTATTCCAAGCCATGAGTAAAATTTTGTGCTAAACTGATGATTCTTCTATTAGCTGAGCCAGTCTTGATATCCTAAATGGAACTAAATACAGATGATGTATTTTCTTGAAATTAGCCACAACCATATTAGTTGTGAATATTGCATACCTTTCACGATTAATAGCCATTTTAGTTTCAATACTGGTTAATAATAAGCCAATGCTGAGATTCCATAACTTGAAAGCTTGCAGTAAACTGATATTGCTTTCCCCTTAAACATTTCAGTTTGAGCATGAAACTCTTGACATCCATTAAAGCCTAAATAACATGTACATCTATAGTTGGAACGTGTCCTAAGAATTTACCCTTTGAAACTGAAGTGGTGCTGTATTCAGCCAGTCAAGCTTTGCTGGAAATTCTGGCACT
The DNA here is from genome assembly GCA_020496765.1 of Gossypium stocksii. NCBI lineage: Eukaryota > Viridiplantae > Streptophyta > Magnoliopsida > Malvales > Malvaceae > Gossypium > Gossypium stocksii. The sequence continues at coordinate 77,152,301 of CM035632.1, read as the reverse complement.
TTTGGAGCAGTTCCCCTTAAAAAGTGAAAGAACATATATTTAAACAGATTAAGCATAAAATATATGAAAGGCATTTAAAGAAAAGAGGATGAATAAAAATGAATGACATAAATGATAAGGATGCATTATTAACAGTGGAGAAAGAAACTTCTTACCTGGATTCCAGATCAGATATATAGTTCACAAATTGTTGAATCCTTGCAGAACGCGATTCATCTATAACCAATCAAATGGCAGTTAGTTTGAGACTACGGCTTAAAAATAACTTGAGCAAATTAGATCTTCATAGCAATTAACGTCTTGTTAACTAAAATCAATTGGTTAAGTGGAGGGCCCAATTTGAACATAAGACCACAATAAACCCTAGACTTAAAATATGTGAGATATCACCACATAACAATATTATCCTCACATGTAGCTGAAAGAAGGCCTACACATAGACAACCTCACATGGGGTAACAACAAATGTAAGATAATGCCACATAACACTTATCATATAGAACATATGACACCCCGAGAAACCTAAGATTTAACATATGTAAGATAAGGCCATTTAACGCTTCTCATATAGACATATTGAGCAAATATAAAACTAAAAGCACAAGAATATGACACAAGCACTAAAAAGAATTCCTTGACAATTAACACATACTTTACCTTCAGCGGGACCAAAAAACGGGTTCTTGGCTGCAAACAACATATTCCAAATAGCTTTCGGTGATGCATATTGCATTGCCTGTGAGAAAAGTCAGAGCCATTGCACACACATATATCATACAATAACGAAAAAAAAAAAAAACAAACACAAGGCTTATAATGCCATTCCTAGGCAGTCATATGGTTATAATGCTTGCAGTCTACAACAATTTCAACAAGATGCAGTTTCCAGCATCCTTGTTCAACTAAGTCAGTTATACCTTCCAGTTTGAAACAGCAAAGTAGAGACAAGATAAAGCAATGCCCAAACTTCCATATCTCAATATGTCTCGCCTAGAACCCTGCAACCTGTCCATAAATTATTTCTGCAACCTCAAGATGAAGTAGTTTCATTAACTCCTATGCTTATGATAACAGAAATTTGGTGATAACATTTTATGCTGATGGCTGAAACTTTTCTTGTATGTTAAAAATTGTAAGCTAATTACAGACATTACATGGCTTGAGGTTGAATACTTACTAGCTTTTGAAGAGGCACCCAAAATTGATAAAGAAAATATTTTCATCTATAAAGCAATATACATCTTAAAGCTGCATGCCGAGATTTTATGCAAACTAAAAGAACTTGAGGAGGAAGAAAATTTTAAAATTTTAATTGATAAGAGACAATGTAAGTTCAGAGTTTTGAACATATATAGGTCATATCTTACCCCTGAAGGGAGAAGACCTCATTGCTAGGAACATCCACACCAGGGGTTGATCCATTTCGAGTTCTTTCATTGAGAATCCTTGATGGATTTTGTTCAGTAACTTGCAGAAACTGCATATCCTGCACCATCTCATCTGCAATGATATTTATTTATTAGAACTTCATATGCCAAAATCTACATGCCTTAGTGATCAATCAGGAAAAGAATGGCTTCAGGGATACCCAATACCGCTTAGTTTAAAGGTGATAGATCAAAATTTAGTAGTATTAGCTTGTTGGTGCACAAGGATGGACTTTATCAATAGAATTGAAAATTTTCCACCACATAGGATACCAATTACAACAGCAAATGTATCATATGCTTCCATAAAAAAACAAAAAGAATGCTAAAAAGCATCATCATTTTACAATGTTGATGGTACAAAATGACATTTGCAGCATATTCTCAGGACTACAGACTATAACCACCTGAGCCACCACTGAGAATATCATCAAGTGAAACACTTCCAATATCATTTCTGATAATTGATGGACCAGCAGGTTTTAGAGTCTCTTCTGTCAATGTAGTTGTCACAGCTATGCATCTGCAGGCAGTGGAGAATGATTAGAATTACTATAAAGTTACTCTATTTCTGTATGATGAGAGAAGCAAATGGTTGACAAGCACAACCTATACATTAATCTATATGTTAAGAAAAGGGAAAAGCAGGTGATTTTGATACAACATATTAATCATGTAAGCAAATCATATTATTCCCCCAAGTTGAAAGTGTGAAAAGAAAATAAAGAAGGAAGTAAAAACCAAAGTAAATAGAAACAAACATGAATATAGATCATTTACCTCATTTTTGCTGCATTAGCAGCCTGTACTCCAGCCAAAGCATCTTCAATAACAATACACTGGCAAATATAGGTAGATGTCATATTTCTCAGCAGAAGAATTACAATGGAACTTTAGGAAACAAAGAATTTTAACAACAGAAGCTCTGCAGGATTATTGTAACAAGAATATAAAATTCCCCAAGCAAGTCATAAAGCTATCAAAGTTCAGCTAACAGACAGTGGTACACCACCCACAAGAGAAATGGGAAGTATGATAGGTGCATGAAACATGGCAAAATCAGTAAGTTTTTAATACTTTTTGGCACACAAAGAAGAAAAATACATTTTCCATTTCACATAAATACCAATAAAATTGTAGAAAAAAAAATGCTGCAATATCACCATTCTCATGCGGAGTAACTTTGGTCAATGAAACGGGAAGAAAATGGTTGCAATTGGTAGAGGGGAGAGAACTAGATATACCTCATCAGGGGAAACGTCTAATATCTTTGATGCAGCTAAGAAAATATCTGGAGCAGGTTTCAGATTCTCAAAAGCATCTGCTGACACAATAGCATCGAACCTGATATATAAAGGCTAGAACCATAATAAGAACAAGAAAAAAAATAAAACAGATTGATGCTGCAAAGCTAAAAATGAAAATATACAACCAATATATTCATCCAAACAACTATATTAGGTTGGCAGTTGGCTTACATTGATAATGGCAATCCAGCAGCAGCTAGGTTAGCATCAACCTTGACACGATCAGCACTGGATGCAACAGCCACTTTTAGGCCTTTGTTTTTACACTGTCACACAGCATATTCCATCATATGATCATAAACCTGAGGTGACATCATTATCTCACTAGTGACAATTGGCTTACGTACCTCATTAATGAGCTCAAAAGCACCTGGAAATCCTATTCCAGAATTAGGTTTTGCATACTACAAGAAGGAAAGAACTTTTTGTGTGAAAATTTGTTCACTGAAAAACACTAAAAATGGGCATTGTATGATTGTCCCTTCATAAGAAGAAAGAATAACTCTCCATATAAAAACTAAGTGCTGATTACCTTATCAAGATATATCTCAAAGAATCTCCTTTTTGCTGCCTCAGTGTTAAATTCTTTAACACCCTTAACAGAAGCAACGCCTCCTAAAAAGTTTGCTTCACCTGGTATATCAGTAAAGTAGAAATATGCAGGTAAAGTTAACAGCTCTTCATGACATCAAAATTAATTAAAAATAAATCAGAAGAACTATTTGTAGCAGATTTACATATTTACAAAGAACTCTTTGAAACACATTTACTTCTTAATCAGCACCATACAATTAATCACCTACATTCCTCAGAATTCATACTTTTCCGAATCACTCAAATTTATGGAAGACTATCCATAACAGGAGAAACTTAAAATAAATATCAAGTGATCAAACTCAAATTTTACCCATTCCAGTGAAAGGAGCAAAGTCCTCCGCAGTGACTTGGACACCCATCTCTGCAAAAACATCAACAGCAGCCTTTCTAGAAGGGTTCTCACTATTGCACAACACTCCATCCATGTCAAAAAGTACAGCAGACACCTTGCCCCATTCTTGTTTACTAGTTTCTTTCACATTCTTTTCTTCCACCTTAACACATGCCTTTACCACCATTTTCCTTGTAAAAACTCTGCACCTGGATCTCCATTGAAAGAAGGAGGTTGCTGTTGAGATGGGTTTGGGTGATGAGAAGAAGGAGAGCTTTGTTGGGTGAGATAGAGAAGTTGGAGTTGACAATAGTCTCACGGCCATAGCACAAACTCAGTTTTCTGCTAGAGTGGCGGTAACTGGTTCCTGGAAAGGAGCTTTTCAGGATTAAATTGTTTGGGTTTTTTTATGTGGACTAAATCATCCTTGATGTAATTAAAACAGACCTTTGGTTTGTTGGGCTATTTGTCCTTGTAGTGCACTGAAAATGGTTGGATGGTGTTTATACTATAAGTAGTGGTGGAGATGAAGACTTCGTCTTCTGCTGATTTTTCATTTGGCTGGCAATAATTGGTGCTTTATCCGTTTTGGTGCATTTGTATGGGTCTTAGTGACATTAAACTAGTGACACGGGCCCACTGAAAATAGATAATGATAATTGGAGTAAAATTTGTAAATACTCCATATTTATTATTTAATACTTATCAAAACACAAGGCTACCGGCCGTGATTCCTCACCATTAATGTAAGAAAAATAATTGTTCCCCATTCTTGATAAATCATATTGTTATTCTTGATTTTCAACTTTTTTCTCTTAATATAATATAAAAAAAAAAGATAATTGTTGTTTACCTTGAAGATTTAAATATTTTTTTATAAAATACAGTAAATTGATTTAAAAAAAATTGAGATGAAATATATTATAAAATAAAATTTTGTCTCAGCTTGTAAATCGAGTATTTAAATGATGAAATTTATGTCTATCAGTCAGCTTATACAAAAAAAAAAATCTTAAAGAAATTTTACATGGATAAATCATATTCATTGAATACCTCAATAGTTGTAAAATCATTAGATGGGAATAAAGACTCATTTCGTCCTGACGAAAATGACGAAGAATTTATGTCTCAGAGAAACCGTCCATATAGAATTATTTTATCCAAGTGGAAGTTGAATTATTCTTTCTTTTTTCTACTCTTCTCTTTTGTTCTTTTATAATTATATTAGTTTATAATATTTATGAAACTATTAAAAATAATTTATATTTATTTCAAATTATATTTTTATTAATAAAATAATATATCACAATATTTTATTTTTATTTCTTTATGGCTTAATAATATATCATTTGGTACCAGAGTTTGACACTTTTTTTGTAACTCCCCCATACTCGACCTAATCGTCAGGTGAAGATATCGAAATGCTACATTTGTTGTTGAAGTAATGATAATTAAATTCAATTCATTTCATCAACTCCTTCAAGTTATTGGGGTCATTAAACATTTCTAATATAATTCAAACACATGTCTAAATTTTATACGAGCTTCTAATAGCTCTTTTAATAGTTAAAGTTTGATCAAGGACTAAATTATAAAATTTATAAAATTTAAGACTGACGTCGCAACGTCGAGGGTTCCACGTTGCGACATCACATACTGACTTATGTCGTCGGGACGTGGTAATCTTGCTGTTGTGACGTGCACTCTATTTTTAAAATTTTTCCATTTCTTCAAATTTCATCACCTATAACTCTATTCAAATATCAAATCTCTACCAATTCAATCAACATACCATTCATAGAAGTTCAATTCCAATCTCAAGAACACATAATTCATCATAAACTCATTCAAATAAGGCTAAGTTTATAATGTTAGCAAAGAGTTTCAAGTTCTACAATTAAGTCCAACAAAAGGCTTATATTCACAAATTAACTTTACCTATGTACATGTCATAGTTGATGTTGATCCTCCACTTTAGCACTTCAAGTCTAATCTTTACCTTCGTATTGGAAAGTAACGTGTTAAGCTTGTGACAACTTAGTGAATGTTACAAGAATTAAATTTTCTATTTAAGATTTAGCTAACATTAGAATATGTATAATTTCATAAAACTAATACTAATCAATAAGAATCACTTCGCAAGACGTGAATCACGTACCGGATCCATTGACAATTTTCTCTTACCATATTTCATTAATATAGTCCATTGTAGACTAAACATAACATATAAGATATACGAAAAAATCACAGTATTGCACCGAAGTGCCACTTTTCATCGTATTGAAGTGCCACATTTCATTTGCACGCATACAATTCCTAATGGTATGCCATTCATATCCTATTAGTTCTCATTTCGAATATATGGGCTTTTATACAATTATTCCTTTATATACACTCCATCAAATGAAAATCACTTAAACTTACACTTTTTACAATTTAATTCTTATTATCATGAAATTCACTATACTTTGTAATTCAACCACACTTTCATTTTTCACACATTCATTTATTCTTTACACTTCATTCACAAGCCAATTTATCAAAATTTCAATTCTCATAACAAATTTAAACACTATACAATTTAGTATTTTTTTTACTATTATTTCAATATGTTAAATTAATTTTTCATATAATCAAAATTCAACTATATTCATCACTATTTATTAAGATTTTCGCATATAATATTACCATATTTTAATTAAATAAACTAATTTAACATAATCTATACCTAAATTAAAATTAAATCAAAGTAAAATTCTTGAAGTACTTACAACCAAAGTTTGGACGAAATCTTTTTTTCTTTCTTTACTCATTGACTATTGCATTTCCTTTTTCTCCAATCAATCCTTCACTTTTCTTCTCTTTTTCTTTATTTCCATATTAAAATATATAACATTTACTTGTTAGAATCATAATCAAATAACATATCTATGCTATTTAAATGAAACTAACCTGAATTTCATGAAAAAACTTACCATTCTTACCTTAATCACTTATAATCAAATCCTAAGTTTTATTTTCTCTCTCCTCCAAGACAACTATTGATGCTCTTTTCATGAAATCAAGGTGACTAGCAAGCTTTACTAATGATTTTACTAAGGATTCATGAAAGAAATTGGAGGAATTAAGCTTGAAAATGATGGAGAGAACTTATTTGTAATAAAAGCAAAAGCTGATATGGTGTAATATTTAAGGTGGCATGAAGATAGAGATGATATGGATGATTTTTCATCATCTTTTTATAATATTCTATAAAAATATATACTTAATTTATTAATTAAAATAAAAATAATTAAATATTTCAAAAAATTAAATTTTTTACAATTTAGCCCTTAATCATTAAGCTTTTCATAATTATCTAATTTAAGTAAATATTAATTAGTCCTTTAATTTTCCCTATAATGCCATTCATGAATCATACTTTATTTTTCATCATCTTTCTATAATATTCTATAAAAATATATACTTAATTTATTAATTAAAATAAAAAATAAATAAATATATCTAACCAAATAGATTTTTCACAATTTAGTCCTTAATCATTAAGCTTTTCATAATTATCTAATTTAAGTAACTATTAATTAGTCCTTCAACTTTACCTATAATGCCATTCATGAATCACACTTTATTTTGATAAAATTTCACTTCTAGCCCTTCCTCATTTTTCCTTCAATTCAATGCAATTACTTCAAAATTTTAACTTTCTTCTTTTTTTCCTAATACTTTTTATTCTCTTACAATTTAGTCAATACCCTAGATTTATTTCTCTTGTTTCAAGAGTATTTTTAATTTCCTTTTGGCTCTAACTACTTTCTATATTAACACTAAAAAATTCATATTTTATCTATTTTTAAAATTCTCAAGTATACCTAACCCGACTTTGTTTTTTTTTTTTTCTAATTCAATAGTAAATTAAGGATATTACATTTTTGTAATGTAGTATTGTATTGACAAAAGTTATAACAATGTTAACCTTTTAGTGTTTAATTTGGGTTTTTGCACTAATTTGATGAAAGTTAATTGCTAATATTATTAGTTGCTAATATTATTAGTTATGAATTTTCATGATTTTGTTAATAGAACACATTTAGTGTTAATTGCAAAATTGTTTAATTTTGCATCTTATTTGTCAAATACATTCTGACGAATGTGATTTAATTCGGGCTTTAAGGTCAATTTAATGAAAGTTAATTGCTAATATTATTAATTGATAATAATTTTTTATCAAACCAACTCTAAAACCTAAATTAAGCATTAAAAATTTAACATTGTTAGTTTCAGATACTAAAATGTATAACTTTTGTCAAATAGAAATACCATATTAGAACATAAAAAAACAAAAGTACCGCATTAAAAAAATGTCAAACTTCGATATCAAGTTATATATTGAACCTTTTATTATTTATGTAATTATTTATTATTTACTTAAATATTAATTTACATAAATTTATGTATTGAAGCTATGTCTTTTACGCAAGACTGATTTATTTAGTTGAGTTTATTTTTACTTTATTCTTTCATTTAATTTTTAAATTCTTGTTATTTAAATTTTTTTTTGGTGAATTATAAAAATATGGCAAAAACTTAAAACAACATATGCAACTAGAGCGGCTCAAACTCAACCACACCTGAGATGGTGAACATCCTGATCATCAGGCCACCACATGGGGTTCTAAATTTTTTTTATCTTAGGATCCTTTGCTTTCACATCTCTTTATATAAATATGTGTGATATAATGGTTGAATATCAGTTTTTACTTTATCTAAAACCTATTTACTTATTTTGTTTGGTTGAATGAAATAAGTCATCCGTTTAGGCATAAGTCAATGAGTCCACACATATGTTTAGTTCATTGTACTACGTTATTATATGTTGGGCTGTTTAACCCTCTATTCTCAAAAAACACTGAATGATCATTCATTGCTCCCACCTTTGAGTTGCAATTCAACCAATGAGGAATAAAAAATATATAACTTGCCATTATTTCCCTTTATTCAATATCTTCTTCAATCTTTTCTGGTTTGAGAGTAATTTCTTCAATCTTTCTCAACAAACAAATCCTTAACTCTCTCTCTCATTCCATTTGAGTTTCATCAATGTAGCACTAACAAATCCCTTTCTCAAAAAAGTTTGGTTTCTCTTGCAAAGCTGCAATTTTTCTTCTTCGTCTCTTTCTTTAATATTTCTCGTAAGTCTCATTCTCTCTTACACTCTATTTGTTTTAGTTGCTTGAATTTGCTTTGATTTTCTCTTAGCTCAAAATGGTTATTTATTCAAAATTTATTGACTTTATACTTAAACTTATTTATCTTATTTGGTTTATAACTTTTTATATTGCTTGAAAGAGTGATAAATGGGTGTAAATTTTCTGGCCTTTTTTTAGAACTTTGATACAAATATAAAATAATAATAATATAGGGAAAATACAAATTTTGGTTTTGTTATGTATTGTTGCTTTTTTTTTCTATTTCTAATTTAGGTGTTTCTTCCTTTATTGCAATTAAATTTGGTTAATGTTTTGTGTTTACTTTGTAGGATTTCTATTTTGAACAATTGTTGTATGATTTTCCTTTATCTAATTCTCTAATTTATGTTTTTCAAGAAAAAAAATGTAGGCCGAGTACCTTATAGATGCATGGCACAAATGTGACTTCGTTAAGAAAATATATAGTGTGTGCTCCATCAAATTTTTGGACAATAGATTTAAAATATTATCACAAGAAATTAAGTTAAGATTGCAAATACCTTAGTTAAGGGGGAAGCATAAAAACTAGATCTCAAAATCACCAACTTAATCTTTTATAATGAACTAGACCTAACTTATTAGATTTCATATGTATACTCTGATGATGCATGTAAATTCCATGTTGTTTGGATTCATCATTATCTTTAGAGTATCCATGTCCAACATCCTTTTTTTTAGTATCCATGTCCGACACTCACTCCAAATGATCCTCCAAATATAAGAAAAAAACTTAAAAAGTTTAGTATATTCATATCAGATGCATGCTTGTATTCTATGGTCACACCTAAATCTGATTCACACCCAATCATCCTCCACATACATTAAAAAAACATAGAAAGAATAACCATACTCGTGTCAAATACATGCTTGTATCTGAATGATTTAGCATTTCCCTTCTATGTTATTTTGAGATTTAGGTGAGATCATATGTTGGATTAGAGTCTAATTTTTTCCTTTTACTTAATTGCTTTCAAATAATTTTGTTCTTTAATTTTTTTACACTCCATCTTAGAAAAGAATTATATATAAAGAAACCCTTCATTTATGATTTTCTATCCCACGAAATAAATTCTTATTTCTAAAATAGAAAGATATAAATATTGAATGGCGAAGGACTTAGTAGATTATTATCATTATTATATATTTAAAGTGCATACACAGACAAATTACACAAACATACGATACATGGAAATATTTATAGCCTTGCTTCTCTTTCCCTCTCTTGTCTCTCTTTTTAATGTACTTCCCCAACCACACAATAAAGTATGCAGTTTTTCAAATAAATAATAGTATGCTCTTTCAACTGCATTTTTAACTACACTATAGTTATATTCATTCGTTTTACAGATACCGTATTTTTTTTAAGGAGGGTAAAAACTATTACATAACAATCAATCTAAGAAAAGATAAACCGGTAACATCATCATGCAACACATTCAAAGCAAAATCAGGAGGTTGGGACCAAGAGTAAAAGCCAATAACCATTCCTTCTACAGCCTTTGAATTAATTCTTATGTTCGTTAAATTCGATCAGTGAGCCAAGCAGATTGTCTTAATTTGCATAGAAGTCAAAATGTAACAAAAAAAAATGTGCTTGTTGTAACATGCAAAGTACATGTGTTAGGCTATAAGGCAAAGACATATACAATTTTCAATTGTTTGTTTGCAGTACTTATGAGAGTTATTTTTTATACCTTTTTCTATTTTACCTTTTCTTAATTAATAACTAGACCAATCATTAAACTTTCCTTTGATTGTTGCTAACTTTACTCTCAAGCATGTGCGTTATGATTTAAACATGTGTAATGATGAACTATTTTGTAGTAATGGATCAATTGTCATTGATAGCCAAAGCTGAAAAATGCTAAAGAACTGTGGTTGTATTGATAGTATGGTTATAAATGTGTACTATATTGAGTTGGTTCTTGACTAAGTTAATATCACAGTCCCATTATTAGAAGTTATAAACCAAGAGTTAGGTCATACGTATTAGATTTTTATGCTCAAAGCGATTATGGGAAGTGACTTGTACATGTTAGTGATGAAACATGTATTGAACAAATTAGGATGAATAGATTTTTTTTAAAAAAATTATGTGAGATGTTGCAAAATTTAGGAGGATTAAAATTAATAAGGAATATGCTTGTGGATGAGCAAGTGGTAATGTCCTTGTATATTGTTTCTTATCACCTTAAAAACTGAGTTATCAAATGCCATTTTAATAGGTCTGGAGAAACTATTAATAGGTTATTCCACAATATATTAAATGCAGTCATGTGCTTGCAAAGTGTGTTGTTTATAAAGCTAGAACCAAATCCAATTAAATCTACAGATCCGAAGCGGAAATGGTTCAAGGTATTGAAGCGTGTATATATATATTTGTTTAGAAATAACTTACTAGATTTAGATTTCAATATACTATTTTAACTCTACATTTTTTCTTTATTTTTAGAATTGCTTAGGTGCCTTAGATAGAACCTATATCAAGATTAAGTTCCACTAGTTGATAAATCTAGATATCGAACTTGGAAAGGTGACATAACAACAAATATGTTAGGTGTTTGTACATCTACTATGCGTTTGTATATGTTCTTCCTAGTTGTGAAGGTTCTGTCACTAATGGACGAATTTTCGAGATGCGATTACTAGGAGACATGGACTTAAAGTTCCTCATGATAAAGTTTTAACATAAAAAAATTTGAATTAATTTTTCAGATCTTTTCAATTATATGTTTTTAAATGTATATTCCTTTAAGTATAGATTATTACTACCTAGTTGATGCTGAATACACAAATTGCGAAGGATTTCTTACACCTTTTAAGGACCAAAGGTACCATTTGAATGAATGGCACCAAGGTCACCAACCAAGCACTCAAGAAGAATTTTTTAATATGAAACATGCAATAACACAATGTTATTGAAAGGTGTTTTGTATTGTTAAAACTTAGATGAAACATATTTAGAAAACCCGTCATTTTATCTTGTGAAGGTACATAATCGGATTATTATTGCTTGTTGCTTCATAATTTTTATTTGAAAGGGGATGAATTTAGATCCTATCGAATAAAATTTAAGGGAAGTTATAGACAATAACATAATTGGGGAAGATGCTTCTAATGTAATCAATATTCATCCAAGTGATGCATGGTGAAATTGGGGGATGGAATTAGCACATCAAATGTTTGATGAATGACAAGCATCTAGAAATTAGGCATGTTGTAAGGGTTGTATTTTCTTTTTGTATGTAAAAGTCTACAAGTTTATTAAGGTTTTTATTTTTATTTTTTCTCTTGATATTAGATTATTTATCCATTACATTCTTTTGTTATTTATACATTTTTAATTGATGAGCTTTGTATTATCTTGATCTTAGTTGTACTTGAGATAAAACAAAATTGTTGATTGAAAATGTACTTTAATTGTAATTAATACAAAAGGATTAAAAAAATTTATGTCAATTAAAATAGTGAACTAAATTACTTTAATACAAAAATTAAAATTAGCAAGGGCATGGTGCATGGAAAAATTTTGCTTTAGATGACCCTTACATATTTTAATAATCTCTACATAATAATTAGCTTTAGTTCATGGAAATTATGCATGACAACTTCCAATTCCTATTTTTATAATTAGCTAACATCCAAAAATTATATATTAATGATTTTATATTTTTATTTTTATTTTTCCCCGAAAAATTATTAATGAATATATCCATCGTTTTAAGTTTCTATATTTTATAAAAAAAACTATTAAAAGGGTATATTTGTTATTTGAGCATTTTTCCTTATACTATTATAGTCTCTATTCCGCTAAACCAAACACATGAATGCTTTTATAATATCTATTCTATTCCATCCAACCAAACTAATGTTATGATTTTTCTATTCCATTACAACCTTATTTCATTATCACAGAATAACTATTCTATTACAAATCTATTATATTAAGTGAACCAAACATGGTGTAAGTGTCACGGGCCACGATTCAAAGTCAGTGACCAAAGCACAAAAAGTGTCCCATGTAGGCTTACATATTAAATGGGGCTCATTTGATTCACCTGAACTGGCCCGATTTGAAGAACAAGTGACAAAGCCCATCTACTTGAAGCCATTATAGCCCAGTGAAACACATTTGGTAAATTAGGGCTACATTGGTAAATAGGGAAAGTAACCTTAGAAGATTTGTAATCTTTTGATTTTGTAATATTGGGCATTATATAAATCCCTTAATTGTATATAGGCTTCGATCTCGTTTGTCACTATAACTCAATCTGTACTGTTGATTTTGGAAGAGCTCAACTATAAATAGAGAGCCTCCTTCCCATTTGTAATTAATCCATTGAATTCCATTCTTTAATAATAAATACTAAATTGAGAGAATTTACTCAAACACCTTGTGTGCATTACTTTTTTGTGGCTATTATGCGATTTCGAGTTTCTTTTGTCTTTGAGATTGCTTCCACTATATTTTGGTGCCTTAGAGGAATTCTGCAAGAATCCTCACTTTACAAGAGTTAGGCCGACTTAGGCATATTTGAAGCTGAGGAATTACCTAAGGCCACATGAATTACGAGACAAAAGGTCTATCCCTGATAGTGGATATCTGAGCCAAGGTTCGAAGGCGCTGTTGAGATAAGAAAGGAGGAGATGAGCAGAATATCCCGATAGAGATCCGTGGAAGGTCTATGAAAAATAGCAAATTGAGGGATATGCTATCGACTTTGGAAATTCGTGTGATCTATCTCGAGGAATCTATAACACCCATAACCTGTATTTGTCGCCGAAATAGAGTTACGAAGCATTACCGTGAAAACGTAACTTAAAACATTCATCTTCAAACATTTCATTAACCATAGTATAATTCATTCATACACATGTATATTGTCCCTTATTCGAGCCCTCGACGCATTAGAAACACTTTAGAAATGATTTGGGGCTAAATTAGAAACATTTGAAACATTGAGAAAAAAGATAGAAAATTTCATACTGTAGGGGTCACATGGCCGTGTGGCCAAGCCGTGTGGACATTCGAAATAAGGACACACAGTTATGTTCAATCCCGTGTTCGTGCCCGTGTAACTCTCTGACTTGGTCACACAGCCAAGCCACACTCTCGTGTGTTAGGCTGTATAACACTCGAAATAGCCTCACATGCCTGTGTGCTAAGCCGTGTGCTAGGTCGTGTAACTTTCAAAAAGTAACCTTTAAAACCTACAGCGGATACATGACCAGGTCGCATAGCCATGTATCACACACGACTGAGACACACACCCGTGTCTTAGGCCTTGTAAACAAGAAATTGGCCAAAATCAAGCCATTTCCTTCACCCACCTCAAACATGCACCTAAATATCATTTGCACACTTGACCAATGCATCAAAACATGTTTCAACATACATACAATGACCAATTTCAAATGGTCAAATTCCATTCAACCAATATGCCATATAGGCACCTCAAATGCAAACATACAATTTACCTAAACATATACATGTACTTAACACATTTCATTTATCAAACCTTAATTCATTTTCCATCTCAAAACTCCTTAGTTCATTTTCCATCTCAAAACTCATCATAAATTGACCACATTTATACCATTACATATAGTTCATATCTACCTCAAAACATAACTCCACTTAGTCTCATATAAACATACTTTGTCATTACAAACATACCTAAACATGTGCATATTTAGTCATACCATATTAGAATCATGCCATATCAAAATAACCTTACCATTTGGACAATTTCTCACATGCATCAAAACCATCTAAATAACACAAATCTAGCCATTTCCAAATGGTTCCAAGAACCAACATATATACAAACCATATTTCAATCATGTACATTTATTCAAAACCTTTCCAAAGCATACCATAACTTGACCATATTGAGGTAATTTCATTACCTACCATTTTGGCCACTCAAACATGCATTAACACATTGTCAAAATGACTCATATCAATAGGGCATCCAAAGTACCAATGTTAAATCAACCAAAATGACATATACATGCCAAACTCATCAACTATTATAAACCATAAGTTCACCTATACATGCCATTATAACCTTGATCAAAACATCATAATCTACCAATTTAATCTCTGGATAGTGTGATAGGTCTTCGACGAGCTTTCGATAATCTATAAAGTAAGAAGAAGATAACTACGTAAGCAATGAATGCTTAGTAAACTCGTAGAACATGAAACATAACTTATCATTTCAATACTATAATACATAGATTAACACCAATACTTTAAACCTAGTATAAACTTATTAAACACCATTCAACTCACATTTGAGTATATTCATCAACATCACATATACTTTTCATATATAACATATTGGGATTTATAAGTCGTAATACATAATCATCAACCTTTTCATAAGATTATGAATCATTCTATTTACTTACTTTCACTTCCATTCCAAATGCTTAGCTTAAGTCTAAACAACATTATCATTTCATGAATTAGTGTATTTATCCATGACATAAGTAAATTCTTTCATGGCATAAATAGACTTCTCACATATAAGTACATCATTTATCACATCAAACATTTTATAACATTATAATACATCTCAATTATGAACTTACTGTAACATCCTGATAAGTTTATCTCTATTTCTGTAAAAATCTAAGACAAAAATCTGTATCTACTTTAGCGGTTAAGTGTTCTGGGTGTATGTGAGAGGTTCCAAGTTCAGGCCCTATCTTTAGCAAAATTTGGTTATTTTTAGATCCAATCCTTGTCTTTGTTCAGTGGGCTTATGAATGAGCCTGCTGGTTTAAGTAGTAAGGGAGTATGTGTGTTAGAGGTCTTGTGTTCGAATCTTGGCACGAGCATGGGTATTATTTTTGGTCAGTCGTCTATTAGTGTTTCAATGGAGTTGAAATTCTGAGGCGGTTGAGAGTTAGTGGGTTAGTAGGAGGAAAATTAGGGTGGTTATCAGATTTTTGTTTCTGTGCAGTTTGAATTCTTTTTGCCAAAACCTCTGTTCCTGACTTTTTTTTCTCTTTTTCCCCTACCTCTCACTTTCATTTTTTTCCTCTCTGTTGTCTCCATTCTTCTTCAGATTTTTGTTGTTCTCCTGTGCAACTGATTGTTATTACAGTCAATTTGGTGGTGGAGAAGAAGAAGAGTATCTCTGACAGTTTGAATTATGCCGTTACTCACTTTTTGTTGACAGTTTTGGAGTGCTTAGAGTTGCTGTTGCTTTATTAACGAAACAGGTGTATACCTGAAACGTAGAAAACAAGGTTTGGTAAAAGATGAAAAACTATTTTGTTGATGCCACACAGGTGTGCCGCTGCCTGTGTAGATGGTCGTGTGCAATGACACGACCGTGTGGTTGACAAAGGCATGGCCATATGCAAGACACGACCGTGTGGTGGCCAGAGTGTGGCCGTGTAAGCCATACGGGCTAGGCCAAGTTGGGCGTGTGGGCCACATGGGTGTGTGGGCCCACACAGGTAGTCCACACAGGCGTGTGGGTTTTTGGCCCAGGCTGTGTGGACCAGACGAGCAAGGCTAATCTCGGCGTGTGGGCCACAGGGGCGAGCCACACAAGCATGTGGGCCCAAAATTCTAAAAATTTCCCTAGGGTCCACGGGTTGTCCCCAACGATTGTGGGCCTACCGTAGGGTTGGTAAGGGCTATTCAAACTCTATAAATTGTAGATCTGATATTCTGTTCTGTGTATGTTAATGCTAAGCATGTTTTGATTATTTTGATATATGTACATGATCATGTATATTCTGTTAATTTTGTATAAGATATCTGTATCTAATTATTCTGTATCTGTTATTAGGGTGGGTTGATATATATGGAGAAAGTGTTCTGAAAGGCAACCTTCGTCTATATTTTGGCAGCAAGGCTACACTTTATCTGTTATGTGTCTTAATGGTACAATATAGTGTGTAGGGCTAGGTGGGTGTTTTTAACCCTACATGGTGTGATGGGATGGTCAGAGTTGGTGTGTAGAGGATGGGGGTAGGATATTGATTTTTTTGATCTGCTAATCTGATTTTGTATACTGTATCTGAAATAGGCTTAGGCCCGAATCTCTATCTGTCTGTTATGTGATATTCTGTATGTGTGCATGCTTAATTCTGTTGGGTTATACATTGAGTTTATGTAAACTCACCCCTGTTTGTCTGATCTGTACAGGTAATCCACAGACTTAGGCGGATTGATGCGATGGAGCCTCTCGGTATCCACGAGTTTGTAGACTAATTATATTTATGGCTTTTATTTTAATATTATGGTTATTTCTGGATTTATTTTGTAATAATTGGACTTCCTAGACTTTTGGCTGATTTTTTTTAGGATTTGGATTTTTGTTTTAGATTTTAAACTGCAACTGATATTTTAACTGTGGTTTCATCAAAACAAAGGTTTTCTAAGAATACGAACTATTTTTCTCAAACACCATGTTTTGTTAGTTTCCACTATTAAGTACGTTTTATTGCAAAGTGTTTAATCAAATTAACGTATTGATAGTGAATAAAAGCAACTAAGAGTTTTAAAACTGAAATGGTTTTAACACGTAAATTTCATTATCAAAACCCATTCTCTATAACACCTCTGGATCTGGCCATAACATCTAGGCCGAGTTTGGGGTGTTACACTTACCGTTTCATTCCTTTTTCTTACCCATTTCATATGCATAGTACAAGCATAAGCACAAACATCTATCATAACCACAAGCTTGGCACAAGCCTAAGCACATCAACAACACATATTAGTTCATTTAGACATAATTAATATGAATTTAACATGGATAACCATTATACTTGAGCATGATTGAATTGGATTTATCATCCATCATAATATAACATGCTTTTCATGTATCTCACTATTTCAATGTACTTCATAAATACATGTCTTGGTTTATATTTAACACATACCTTTCATTTCCTTTTTCATGCCCATTGAACTGTTTAAAATATCATCAATATACGAGATAGCTCACCCAAAGTGTGCTAAATATATAATCATAACCTTTCCTTTCTTTTACTTCATTGCTCACATGAGTTGTGAAAAGAGTTTGCTCACATGAGCTATGAAATGGGCCTGTTTACACAAACTATGGGTTGGAATGTAAGCTACACGATGCTGCTCACATGAGTTGTGGAGTATCCGCAACACATGCCAGACCTCAACCATTGGTAGGACATTCAAGACCAGTACCTGAAACATGGAAACCCTAATGACATGTCATTTATATCTTATGAATTCCTAAGGTTCAAATTGTAACGACCTGAATTTTAGTAATATCAGAATAGTGGTTTCGTAACCACAAATTCGAGCTAAAAAGAAAGTATATTTTAATATTATTGCATGGTTAGTGATATGATAGAGAGGTTAGATGAAAATATTGATAGGAAAATTTTATTGATTTAGTGAAATACTAGATTAAGGACCAAATTGAATAAAATGTGAAAGTTGAGTGTTAGATGCTAAAAGGACCAAATAGCTATAAAATTTGAAATTAAGGGTCCTTATATGGTAATTAGACCATCAATCAAAAGATTGGAAAATATCTTTGTTGAATCATCCATGGAATTTGATAAAAAGGTTAAGGACTAAATTGGAATTAAGAAAAATTAAAATATAATAAGGATCTAATAGGAAATATCATCTTTTATTATCATCTTCTTCTTAAAAAATTTCATGGAAGCCCTAATAGAGAGAAAAGTCACTAACTAAGCTTAAATTGGTAAGTTTCTATGTCTTGTTTTTAGTAATTTTTATATTTTTGAACTCGAGACAACTTGTTCTCTTTATTTTTGGAATTAATTTGAAAAGTTATCAAAGTATGAAATTTATGCCATGGATGAATATGCTATAAATTGAAAATTTATGGTAGAAAATGAAAGATTTTTAGTAGATAAACAACTTTTACAAAGTGATTTTTCATGAAATTGTGAAAAAGGGACTAAATTGTAAACTTGTAAAATTTATGGAAAAATTCTGATTTTTGTGAAAAATAAGTGCTGTAAATGGTACATAGGGAATTCGGATAGGCTTGGATAGAGGATTAAATTGCATGAATTTCATTTTCCGAGCCTAGGGATAAATTGGAATTAATGGAAAGTTTAGGGGCAAAATGGTAATTTTACCTAGAGCATAAATTGAATGTATTGGAGTATCAATTGGATGAAATTGATGATTAAATTCATTTATATAAATCTAGACGAAACAAATACGAGGCTAGATCGAGGCAAAGAAAATGTCTCGGATTAGTAGGTTACAAAACACGAACAATCATCGAGGTAAGTTCATGTAACTTGAAATTAATACTTGAAATGCTTGAATTATATGCTCTATGATTTGAATGACAATTGAATGTTTAACTCGTGGTAACTTTTTGAATGAAAATGATGAAATGGTTGAGTATGTTTGATAAAAAGGGAAATAAATCCCGGATGAATGAAATGGAATTTGATGGATCACTGAAAAGGATTTGACGGTAAAAAGGATCTAGCACTGACGGGTGATCCTGATATAAGCCCTCCTGAAGAATATGTGCGAAATGGATTTAGCCCGGATAGGTAATCTGAATTAAATGCGAGTTTGGATTTAGCCAGGACTGGTAATCCAGACAAAGCTCTATAGAGTATTTGTCATTGCAGGGGATTTAGCCTGGACTGATAATTCCGACAATACTCTATGAGCATATGATACAGGGGATTTAGCCTAGGCTGGTAATTCTGCTGTAAGAAATGAGGTTTACGGGAGTGTGCTCTTTAAAAAAGATATATGTATATATATGTGTATGAATTGACGGTTAATGAGATTGTACACCATAAGTGTAATACAGGAAATCCATCGAAATTCCAATAAATTCAACAGGATAAATATAGAAAACAGTGAATACATGAAATCATGAAATTGATGAGCTCATCAATCATTTATGTATGCTACTATTATGTGGAAATTATTAGATTGACTCAAGCTTTGAGCTTGTGTTTGTTAGGGTAATATTTCTTTGTTTGGATCTGTATGTTTGATGCATTGAGTTGGAATTATATGGTAAGTTTAATTCTTGTTGCATGAACTTACTAAGCACCAAGTGCTTACCCCATTTCTTTTTCCCCTGTTTTATAGTGCTCTGGAGCTTAAAGGTTGGAAATTGGTCGGAGTCACATCACACTATCAGCCATCATATTTTGGTAAACAATGATGTTTTATTTTGTGAAAATGGCATGTATAGGCTAAACATATCAAATGTTGAATGTTGAAAAGAATGGTTGTAAACTTAGCCATTGGTATGGCTAATTTTTGTATGGTTTTGGAATATTGATAGGTTATACTAAAATTATGCATAATTACTATAGATTGGATAATTTAAATGGCTTGGAAATAGGTTAAAATTGTTTGGTTGGTGTTGGATTGATTTGGTGCAGGTATTGTATGAAAATGGGTGAGAAACGAGGCTTGGTTATAGCTTTGTTTTTGTTCACACAGGTAGACACACAGGTGTGTGTCTAGACCGTGTGTGACACACAGTCCACAATATGGGCGTATAGCCTGGTCGTGTGTCCCCTGCATCCAAAATTTGCAAAACAGAATGCTCAGAATTGAGCATACAGGAAGAGATACGGGCGTGTGTCTTACCGTGTGAGGCACACGACCTAGAACATGGGCGTATATCCTGGCTGTGTGAATCCTGCACCTATTTGTTTTTGAAAATTCGTATTAACCACACGACCTAGCACACGGGCGTGTGACTTGGCCGTGTGAAATCAATTTGTACATGAATTTCAATTCAGTATGCTCTTAAAATCCACATGGGTAAAGGACACGGGTGTGTGTAACCACACGGCCTGGAGCGAGGTAAGGCACATGGGCATGTTGGCCACACGGCCTGAACCACACGGGCGTGTGCCATAGTCACACAAGCATGTGAGCCCTAAAATTAAGAAAAATTTTAAGATTTTGCAAAAAATTCCCTACGATTCCGATTTAGTCCCGGTTTGATTTTGACGCATATTTTGGGTTTCGAGACCCATCTAAGGGATGTAATAACATAGTTCGGGAAATGAATAGTACTAGACGTAGTTTAATGGTAAATGGTTTAGTAAACTCCGGTAATGCCTCGTACTCTGTTCTGACGATGGATATGGGTAGGGGGTGTTACACAAATGGGGCTTGATAATCGTCGTACGTCATTGGATTTCCATCATTTCATGACATGATAAATTACATAATAACATATATATTGAATCATTTACATTAAAACAACACATTAACAATCAATTTAATCAACATTTAAGTGATTATAGTTTATACAAACTTACCTAGCTAAAATGCAGAAATATCAAAGTACAAGGGCTTTTTGGTAATTTTTTATTTTTCTCGATTTTCCACTTGATCTTGATCTAAATAAATAATTTCGTTAAATTTATTAATTTAGATACTAAAACAATTTATTTTATGCAATTTACTCATTTTTGAAATTTTTACAAAATTGCCGTAATATTTTGCTTTATTCAATTTAGTCCCCGAGCCTAAAACATGCAAGTTAACCATTTTTATTGCAAATTAATATCAGCAAAATATTCATGGCACCCAATACAACCCAAAATTGGAATAATTTCACATCAAATCATTGTATTTTTACTATTTCAAAAATTTAGTCCCTAATCGGTAAATTCATCAAAATTACTTCATAAAATACTTTTAAATATCAACCAACATTTCAAATTCATCATTTAACATCTAAAATCACAAATATTTATCAATGGCAACATTCAATATCTTTAACAGTTTTAAAATCGAAGGTACAGGCTAACTAGACCTAGTTGCAACGATCTCAAAAACGTAAAAATTATTAAAAAAAGGGCCAAAATCACATACCATGCTAGCTTTTTAGCTTGTTGAAATTGTAAGCTTAAAAATGGACTCTTTCTCCATTAACATTCGGTGAAGAAGAAATGTAAAAGATGAAGAAAGATTTTGGTTTATTTAATTTTAAGTTTAATTAACTAATTGCCATTTTACCCTTAAAAACTCAACCAAATCTCACCAAATGCCAAGCCATGTTCATCCACTATCCTTTAAATTGGTTGAATTACTACTTTAGGCCCTTATTTCATGCTTTTATATTCATTAGATGCAAATAATGCTATAGCCATTAAATTTTATATCTTTATAATTTAGTCCTTTCCAATTAATTAATCACTTAAACATCAATATTTCTTAACAAAACTTTAATACAACCTTAATAACACTCCATGAATATTTATAAAAATATTTAGGGCTCAGTTTATAGAAATGAGGTCCCAATACCTCATTTTCTAAAACCAGTTGACTTAAGGTCTTACCACTTGAACTTAATTAATCATTCGAATAGCATAAATTATCAAATTAAAAACCTTTTTAAAACCATAATTGGCTTGTAAAAATTAAATAATAATATTTACAAACTTACTCATCGGATTAGTGGCCCCAAAACTGCTGTTTCTGACACCACTGAAAAACATGCTATTACAGAATCTATGGGTGAAGTGAAGGAAACACTCAAGGTAGTGGAGACAAGTATTGATGAGTTAGACTTGATGAAAGCGCAGTTTAAGGGATATGTAGTAGAGGCCCTTAGTTCCAATATGGACGCAGTGGAAGCACTCAATATTATTAGGGGTCAGTTGGCAAAAAAAATGATGCTCTTGAAGTTGGGATGATAGCTATGAAGGAAGAGAATGAAGCCATAGTGATGACTTTGAACACAAAATTTGAGAAGCTCGAGGGAGAGCTTACTGTGTGCAAAGCTACTTTGGGTAAAGAGGTGTTAAGTGTAATACTAAATTGAGAGATTGATATCCCCGAACTAGAGAAGTTTAAGGGCTAAGGTCCACGAGGGAAGTAAACAACTTCTTGTGAGAAATAAAGCAATACTTTTGTGTAGTGGATATCAAGGATGATGATGCTAAGGTAAATATTTTTGCTCTATATTTTACTAGTTTTGCTATTCTTTGGTGGAGTCGTAGGTCCATTGATGAAAAGCGTGGTCAGGCTGCAATTGGGACATGGGTGGAGTTTTAGAATGAGTTCAAGGAGAAGTTTTACCCCCAATATGTTGAGAAGGAGGCTTGGGCTAAGTTGCATCGATTTTTGCAAAAAGGCACAATTCAAGAGTATGTGAAGGATTTTAGTGAACTAATGCTCCAAATCACATATTTGAGTGAGAAAGAAGCATTATTTGAGTGAGAAAGAAGCATTATTCTTTTCATAGATGGGTTGAAGTCGTGGGTTAAATAAGAATTGAAATGTCGGGGGGTCCAAGAATTGTCGAAAGCCATGATCACGGTATAATCTTTAATTGAGCTTGTTCTAAGGAAAGACAAGTTCGAGTCTTCCAAGCCTAGAGAGAAGGGCAGTGATGGGGAAGATGAAGATGGACAAGGTTAGTTTAGCAACGTAATATTAGCCATAGTGATAATAGGAAGCCACAAAATGGGAAGAGGAAATCTAACAAGCTATAGGAAAAGAAAAAGAGGCTATTGAAATGCTTCATTTGTGGCGATCAACATATGGTAAGGAACTACCCGAAAAGATTCGTGTTTTTAGCCATTAAAGGGGATGATGAGCGAGAAAAAGTGCCTATGAGGCTTGGTTTAATCGTGTATGGCGTCGAAGATAAAAGGGGAAAAGAAATGAGAAAAAGCAATGTAGTGCTTCTTTTGTAGTTGTAACACCCTTATCCCGTACCCGTCGCTGGATTGGGGTTACGAAGCATTACCGAAAAAGACACATCTTTCATAAATTTACATATTCACTTAAGTTACATTCGAGTGCATGTACACATACGTACAACATATGATTATTTAAAACTTAACATAAAATAAAAGTCACTTTAATTATACGAGTCATATGTTGAAATTCTACTAAATCCATATTAAACATACATCCACTTACAAGTCAATGCACATGTCTTGAAACTCAAGTCATAATTATTTAATCAATACATTAATCAAATCATGTACTCAAAACTTTGATAGCATTCGTACACTTATGAAAATAAAATAAAATACCTAATGTCGTAAATTGTTCATACACGTTTTAGGCCAACAATTTAAAGTTACTAAGCTTTGTGACTATAATACAATTTGTACAAACAAGTTTAAAAATAATCACATTTGATTTTTTTTAAACCACCAATTGGATATAAGCACAAATATTTTTATCAAATAAGAGTCATTTAAGCATACATCATATATGCACAAAGATATACACCTATGTTATAAATTGGCTTACAAAATGTCTTAGGAAACAACTCCAAATTATGCACTTTTAGTTAGACTAATAATAACCATATCTAAGTACATTTACTGAATCAATACATTGCTATAGCAATAGCTAAATATCAGGTTAAATTATTATAAGCATAACCAAATACATTTTAAAACATATCTTATATCATAATCTAAAAATTTAACCAATCCTTTAAGACATAAATAATTTCCCCTGCCATTTCAAATCAAACCACTTATAGACATATCAAATGCATTTTTTTTTATCTATTTCTAGCCATACTTAGTGGCTAAATATTTAAATCAATATGCATATATTATAACATAGTTTATCCAACATTAAAAGAGCCATAACCGAATGCAACACACTAAAATATCCTATTTTAATTGCAATTGCCGAACCACAAGGTAACCTAAACTAATAAATCCAAATAACATATCCAGCCTGTAACTATTTGGTCAAAACATTATATCACTATCCTTACCAAATTTAAGCATTTAAAATTTATTTAAAAACATGCATGCGTAACTTACTTGTTTCACTTCGGTACTGAGCCAAAATTAGTATACCATTCCCCAAGTACTAAACAATAGCCTATAGCAAATGTACTAATATCAACCTTAACCATCCTGAAGCATAACCGAGTATTTTATAAATTCCATCCATATAATAACACTAGGCAATTATAGGAACCTCGTTTTCCACATATATGTATTTTTACCTGTACATAATCTATAACCAAATCAACTATATGCACAACCCAGTGATCAACTACTTCAATGTACAATATAGATATCACAAAAATTATCCATCCCAAATTCATAGCATAATAATAAAAATGGACTTAAGCCATAACCAAACAAAGCCATATTTAAGTAAGGAAATTTAAGCCATTTTCGCATGCCTCATTTACGTAACTTCCAAACCTATCCAAAATATACACTAGCCTATACATGCCATAGTTCCAAAATGCAATTTATAAAATACCAAAAACAATCGATGGCGTAATAAGCTCCTCTAACTATTTTCCAGATTCTTAACTTAAATTCAAAATCTATAAAACAGAGTAAAAGTGAAAACACGGGGTAAGCTATTATAGTTTAGTAAGTCATAAACAAATAAAGAACTCAATAGTGTAATCAACTCATATTAACCAAGCAAAATACATTGACATTATCATGCTTGACCTTAAACCTACAATTTCATAACTTACACATTTTCATAGTCAATTACCATCAAGGCCGAACACTCACATGGTCATTCAACATATTATTATTCATCTACCAAACCAATTGGTCATAACAACCCGTGCGTCCATTTACTCACATACACAACTCAATAATCATATATTAACATCACATATGTATATTACCTATATGGCCAAATATACCAAATCATATATTCACCTATTTCAGAACATTTCAATAATACACGAATTGTTCATTCACAAGGCGATTATATAAATATATATATATATATATATATATATCACAAACACATACATTCTTAACTAAACTAAACCAAATTAAATAATCAAAACACACTTAGATATAAAAATTTAAAGCTCATATTATATCTCATTATCACATTTAACCACAAACATACTAGGTCATAAATAATATGCACTTACATACATAAATATTACCTTAGCAGTATATTCATATATTTATATTAGCAATATCTCATTCCATTTTCAAAGTCCCAAGTGTCATTATATGACCAAATATGCTTACTTATATATTCATAAAATCACGAATTAAAATACAACATCATATTCAAATACTTATTGTAAGGCCGATTTCACATAATTCCTTATACAGTCATTCAAGAATTATTTCACAAATATTCACGTCATTTATCCAAGGTCACATATGTTCTTCACTTACTCTAGGTATGATTTACCATAATTATCAAGTAATTTATTTACCTTATTTCAAGTGAACAATGGGCTAATTCATACCTGGTCAATTTAGCTCGTATAACACATTCAATCGTAACTTACAGTTGCCCGATGAACCATTCAGAATTGGATAAGACACTCAGATAATCACACACATCGTACAATGCCAACGTCCTAGACATGGTCTTACATGTAGTCACAAATCGATGCCACTGTCCCAGACAGGGTCTTACTCGCACACATATATCAGAATCACATATCGATGCCATGGTATTACTCGCACACATAAATCAAAATCCTATGTCATGACATATGTATTCTAACTATTCTTAAGGTTCAAACAGGGACTTCGGACGTCGTAACTCGGTCGAAGTGAAGTCACAAATATAATTGTCGATCTTTATCATGTTCGGCTATTACATATATAATTTCATACATTCAATTCAGCATATAAAATTTGAAATTATTAGGAATTAAATACGTCTATTTGCTTATAAACTTACCGCGGGCGATGTAAAACGGAACGAAACGACTAGTCGACAACTTTCGTTTTCCCCCAATCCAAATCCAATTTCCTTAGTTCTTGATCTAAAAATATTCAAATTAAGCTCACTCAACCATGTTTTCATTTAATTTAGGCCAAAAACACATAAATGGGTAAATTACCATTTTACCCCTGACATTTACAATTTTTTACAATTTAGTCCCTATTTCACAAAACACAAATTATGCAAAATTCCCTATACCCATGTTTGGCCAAATATTCATAGTATTCATACAAGTCCATATGTTTCATTTATTTCACATTTTAGTCCCTCAAATTATTATTTTTTCATTTTAGTCCTAATTACTCAAAATCATCAAAAATTGCCATATAAAATATATTAACCCAAAATATATCCTCCATATTTCATCATCAAACAACAAAAATCACAAGCTCTCATCAATGGCATAACTCAAAATATTCATCAAAATAAAAAATTTAAGCATGGGTTTAGTAGTATATGAAGCAACGATCTCAAAAACGTAAAAATTATCAAAAATCGACTAAAAACGGACCTTGGGTTAAGCTTGAAAGATGGCCGAACTATGTTTTCTTCTTCCTTTCTTCTTATTTTTGAGTTTCGGCAATGAAGGCATACGTCATATGCACTAATGTTTTGTTTATAATATGTTTTATAATATTTTAACTTATATTATTATTTTAGTTTACCAATTTAACCTTTTAAAATTAATTAATAAACTGCATGTATTATGCCCACTACCATCCAACTAATAAACCAATGGTATAATTGCAACATAAGACCTTCCTATTAAAAGAGCAACAACAATTTGGCCCTTTTACAATTAACCATTAAATTTTCATTTTACGCGATTAAGTTCTTTTATTTAATCGGGCATCCAAACGAAAAAATTAAATCACGAAAATTTCACAGATAAAAATTCACACAAAATAAACACAGAAAATAATTTTAGAATATTTTTCTGACTCGAATTTGTGGTCGCGAAACCACCGTGCCGATTAGGGCCTAATTCGGGCTGTTACAGTAGTGGTCCGTATAGGATGTAGGACTATCTAGAGCTATCTAAGCTATCCGTGATCAGTAAGGGAGAGAAAGAGGAGACCGATAAGAATAAGACTTCAAAGCTTGGGTTAATGATATTTTGAATCCTGCGAAGTGGAATAGCAGGAACGTAGGGTTGATGTTTGTGGAAATCAACATCACAAGAGAGAAAGATTGCTCTTGTTGATATGGAAGCATCGGACTTATTCATATCGAAGAAAGTCGCGGGTGATCTGTCGTAATTTGATTTGTCAAATTAAGCTCTTCAATATATTTAAGGAGCTTATTCTTGAGCAATCTAAGTATTTTTTTATATGTTTTTTTTTATCAATATTAGTTTCAAGTGTTAATAAATATTTTTGTTTAGTTTTACACTCTTTTGAGACCCAAATTGGCCAATGCCATGGGAAACCTAACATTGTGATTGAGTGTTGTAGGGAGTCATTGGTGGCCCGAACATGAAGAAAATATCACCTAGAAGGAGGGTATCGCGATGTCGAGTATGGAAGTTGTGCCACCCCTGACAGTGTTGAAATGAGGAAAATTGAGCCCATCTACAATGGTATTGTGATACCAAGACCACCCCAAACCCATAATTTCAAAATTGTTGTGGGTATCGCAATAGCACTACCTATTGTGTGAAAAATTATAAGGGTAATTTTATGTCCAACAAGCTTAAGTATATTTTTTATTTAAGGGCATAATGGTCAATGTTATGTTAAATGTTAGTAGGCAATAAATAAAACTTTATAAGCCTTTGATTTTAAATTTTTGTGGCTAAAGAACTCTTTTTAGGTTTTCATAGTATAGGTTAGGTTTTCTTTTGTTTTCCTTTCCTTTTCATTTGTAGATTAGATTTTCTCTTTTCTTTTTAGAGTAGATTTTATTTTTGTTGTTTTATTTCTTTTTTCTTGTTGAAGATTGAAGACTATGCAAAAGGGAGAAAATCAAACTCTTAGGATTCATTGGATTCCAATCAATTAAATGAGCATTTTCTAAAACTCTTCACCTTTATTTTATGCCTCACACGTGTTTGATGAAATGCTTGTTTGTAATTTAAGTTTGGTTATGTGCTAAATTTTTTGATGGTCGGTTGATTAGTTATTTGTTAGTTTAAGTTGATGTTTATGCTTGATTAATTGATTGTTCAATTATATCGAAATGCTTAATACACTAGAATTGACACCTTTAGTGAAAAATCTAGATAAGCGAAACCAAGAGGAGAGTTTATCCTTAGATAGTTCGATATAATTGTGCCTAATAGTGAGACTGAGAGGAGATCTATATGCCTAGGTGAAACCGAGAGGAGAGTCTAGGTGGCATTTTTTAGTTTACGATGAGATCGAGAGGAGATTCCTAGCTAATGGTGGCAATCATTATAATTGCTATAGATTTTTTAGCTTAGTTAGATATTAATGACTCAATCGACTATTGTTTTATCATTTAAATTTTCTAAAATAAAAAGGATGAAAATTAGATTAGTTAGTTTAGTTGTGTAGGGAAATGTGCCCATATTGTAGTAAACATGTAATTATTTTCTATGTATTTGAATGATGAATAAACAAATAGCGTTAATTTCATATTTCACTATTATGTCTTTTATTTTTGTTTTTCATGTTTTGCATGCATAGCTAAATTGTGACAAACAAATATTAGCTCATTGATTGTCTAAGATCAAATTGATGATAAGTGGCAATGTAAAAACGTTTACATTGCGAGAAAGACCACTTACTTCAGTAGATAATCCAAACGAGTCCTTAATCTAGTAAAAGAATCAAAGTAAACATGTTATTCAAATACTTAGAAGGATTATTATGTCATCTACAATTCTAATTAGGGAGTTGGCTAGCCTTGGCTATTGGGAGCAGTTGACTCCACGGGTAAATACATAGATGTATTTATTGGAAGAATGATACATTAGACTAGACCCAAGATGAATTAATTCTTAATCCATTTTTGAATTAATTCACTTGTGACATTCATGGTGTGATTTACCTAAATCCTGAGTTAGTCATTGACCATGCGTATGTAACTCATGTGTTTTGATATATGTGGAGGCTTATGTTTTAAAGATGATCGAACCCACAGCTGGTATGTTGGACACATGACTTGTGTATGACAGTGCTTTACTAGCAACAATGGAATTCATAGCTCGATTAAAGAGTTAATGATATCCTCTCAATACATTATGTGGATTAACAAAATTTGGAACGTGACCACAAGTTGCATGTTCTTGAACAAATAATTTATCACAGTCATTTGTTGACAATGATCATATTAATCATTAAGAAGACACAATGGTGACAATGATATAAATAGAATTGCATTGAGTGAATGAATTTAACTCAAAGGAATCAAGAATATCATATGAGGGTAACACACACATGATGGGGTCATTGGGCAAAGCAGTTGGATGAATTGCTTTCTTAAAGAGTATACAATAAGGAGTTTTCAATCATGGTACTTTTTGTGGACTGACTCCATGGTTAAGTAAATTGTGAATTATTGGAACGATGCTTCTGAACATAATTGCAATTACTAGAGCCTAATTGTATATGCTCGATTGGTCCCTCTTCTAGCTCAACAAAAGCTTGATCGAAATGCATTTGAATCAAAAGAAAATTATACAACTTTAGAAATAATTTAATTGAGTCGATTTATTTGAAGTGGAATTAAATTAAGTAGTCGTGGAAATTGTTCAACTAGAAAATTTAATTAAAGAATTTTTAAAAAAATTAATTTGGAAAATCTTAGTGATTATCAAATAAAATTAAATTAATCAAATTAATTAAAATTAATATAATATTTTTAGAAATTAAGTTTCAAGTCAGACAATTTACCCAATGGGTAATTGAACTTGAAAATTGCACCTAAGATCGAAAATTAAGCTCGTGAATCCAAGACCAAAGCCAAGACTAAAAAACTGGTGAATCGAGCCTGGTATGTGAAACCTGGCTGATGATCCAACCGGTGGTTGGATCGTGGTTGGATCGGATTGGTCCGGCTGTCATCGGCCCGGACTAGGGGTGAGCGTTTGATTGAATCGAATCGAATGAAATTTTTTTTGAGTTAATCGAGTTGACAAGTCAAAATTATCATATTAACTCAATTTGAAAGTTTCTCAAATTGAGTCATCGAGTCGATGAGATGTAATTCGAATCAAATTGAATATATTTGTTCGAGTTAAATGAAAAAGATAAGTTTGGGTCCTTGTAGCCTCCGCCACCCACCGTAATTGAATTTTCCCATCGTAATCAAATTTGTATTAACTTTCATCCCCTCATAATTTATTTATTAATCTTTTATATACGGGTTAGCTTCTTTTCTTTCATAGTTGCTTCAATTATCTTTTGAATCTTGTCACCGCATATTTTGAAATTAAAAACTATATTAAATACAAAAAATTGATTATTTTGATAAATTTATTTTAAAGATAAAAATTTGAAATTGATACCAACAAAAAATTTTAATACAATTATTTTATGGCATCAAGAATAATTTAATTTTAACAAAAATTGATGAAGATTCAACATGATTAAACAATTCAATAATATAAATAGTGCAAAATATGAAATTTAATTTAATAATATAAATAGTAGACATAAGTTCAAAA
The DNA here is from genome assembly GCA_020496765.1 of Gossypium stocksii. NCBI lineage: Eukaryota > Viridiplantae > Streptophyta > Magnoliopsida > Malvales > Malvaceae > Gossypium > Gossypium stocksii. The sequence goes on along the minus strand of CM035632.1, from coordinate 77,121,053 downwards.
AAAAAATTTGGGGTTTAGGCTTAAGTAAAAGTTTTGGGGGTTTGGTGGAAGTAAAATTTTTGGAGGGAATGTTTGTAGGAGACCGATTTTGGGTCTAGTCGGAACAGTGGTTTCGGGACCACAAATCTGATGAAGAAAAAATTTATTTTTATTATATTTTTATGGTCTACAATTTCACGGAATGATTTCGCAAAAATATCGTTAGAAAATTTTGACGTTTGGGCACTCAATTTAGTCAAAATGACTAAATTGTAAAAAGTGTAAAACTTGAGTTCTAGAAGCTAGAGGTGTCTAATTGCTATGAAATTTTAAATTGGAGGTCCTTAGATGGTAATTGGACCATTGATTAAATTATTGGACAAAAATGGAAATGAAATAGGTGAAAGAGAATATTTTTCAATTAGGGGCATTTTGGTCATTTGGTGATTAAAATGAATTAAAAACAAAATTAAAAGCCAATTTTTGTCCATCTTCAATCCCATGGCCAAATATAGCAAGGGGAAACCATGTCTAGGGTTTTTCAAGCTTCCAAGCTCGATTGTAAGTCCGTTCTAACCTTATGTTTAATGATTTTTACATTTTTGAAATCCTCGTAACAAGATCTATCTATTTCTTCCACTAATTTGAGATATGGTTAAAGTCTAGGGTTTTGACCCATGAGGAATATGTGTGAATTTTGTGGTTAATGCTAGAAAATACATGTTTATAGTTAGAGAAATGACTTTTACTAAGTGATTTTCGGTGAAAATGCCTAAAAGGACTAATTTGTAAAAGTTATAAAATATGTCATAAAAGTGTGATTTAATGAAAAATCTGAGCTGCTATAAGTATAAAAGAGGTTCGGCTAGGCTTGGGAATCGAAGAAATTGAATAAATTTTATTTTATGAGCCTAGGGGCAAAAGCGTAAATAAGTTAAACTTTAGGGGCAAAATCATAATTTTTCCATAATATGATTCTTGGGTCACATTGAATAATGTGACTAATAAGTGAGCTAAATGTGATATTATAGATCATGGAAAATGAGGTTCGAAACTAGAACGAGGGAAAAATGATTATTCGACGGTGAGGTCCTTTTTCACCATTTTTAGTATCGAGGTAAGTTTGTATGTAAATAATACATCATTAAATTTATGTTATATGCTGTTATATTGTATGACTTGTATAAATGACTCATTGAATGTATTTGACAAAGCTTCAATAAGTGTTAAGTGAGAAATCCTGTTTGAACCTCAGGAATAAAATAGGATACGAGTGACATGTCACTAGGAAACCAAGTGTTTAAGTGATAAGTGGTAGCTTCGGCTACAAGTGATAAGTGGTAGCTTCGGCTACAAGTGATAAGTAATAGCTTCGGCTACAAGTGATAAGTGGTAGCTTCGGTTATAAGTAGAGCTAAGCATGGGCTGGGCCACCCGGCCTGGCCCGAAGGCCCGTCCGAAAAATGTGAGGGTTTGGGTAAAAATATAGGCCCAAAAAATGTGCTTGGACAAAAATTGAGGCCCGTTTAAAAAACGGGCCGGGCCTCGGGTAAGAATTTTTTGGCCCGGGCCTGGCCCGGCTCGGCCTGAAATATATATTAAATAAATTTTTTATTTTTATTCCTTTTTTAATTTTTAACTTTACCTTTCTTTTACTTTAACTTTCATTTGCCTTTTCCTAATAAAATCTAAAAAAATTTTAATGTTTTTGTATTTTATTTTAGTATCATTTCTTATTTGTTTCTTGTTTTAATATTTTTTATTTTTTAAATGTATTTAATTTATTATATTTTATTTTTAATAAAATAAGCAAAAAAATTAATATGGGCTGGGCCGGGCTGGGCTCGGGCTTACCAATTTAATGTCGGGTCGGGCTTGGACAATTTTTTAGGCCCATATTACGAGCCGGGCCTGGCCCGAGCCCGACAAGCGGGCCTAAAAATTTTTTTGAGCCCGGCCCGAACCTGGCCCGGCCCGGCCCATGCTCACATCTAGCTATAAGTGATAAGTGTTAGCTTTGGCTACAAGTGATAAGTGGTAGCTTCAGCTACAAATGATAAGTGGTGGCTTCGGTTACAAATAAGTGTGGCACTTATGTGCAAATTTTTTGAGTATCCATTAGTATTCCAAGAGTTCAACGGGATAAGCTAAAGATGTGAAAATGTATGTGGCTTTGTGCAAAATGGTACAGGTATGTACATAAACCTCATAAGAAATGAGTTCGATATGTGTCCAACTTTGTTAAGATGGAGATTGAGTAAGTTATGATTGTGAGGATAATAATATTTATGCAAGTTTTTTATTATATTAAATGAATAGTTTAAGTGCGTATAATGCTGAATATGAGATAAGACTTGTGTTCATTGGTCCATGCTTGTGATGTATGAAATACATGTTAAATTCGATTGGCGATTGTGTAATTGGCTTTAGGGCCAAACTGAATTATGATGTAACATGTTTTATTTGCACAAATAGTGATTTATCGGATATGAGAAAAAGGAAAGATTGACATAATTGCCTATTAAAACGATGATGAGAAATATATGCTTCGAGCAACTGAAAGATGTTAATATATATATATTCGAAAAATGAATAATCATAATTAATGTGTATGTATAATATGAGGTTGGAAATGATTGGTAAATTGTGGTACTTTGTTATAATGGAGAGCTTTTGATTTATAAATAAATTGTAAGATGTTTATTATTTGCATATGAACTTACTAAGCTTTGTAGCTTACTCCCCTTATTTTCTCATATCTCATAGGGATGTAAGCTAGCTCGAGTTGGAGATCGTCGTAGATGCTATCACACTAGCAAGCTATCAAGTAAGGTAAATGAACGCAAACCTTTGAGTCAATGGCATGTCTAGGGACTTAGTCATTTTGTGTATGTGTTATTGATATGGCCAAATGTATTGGCTTGTAATGATTTAACGATTTGATTTGGTTTATAGCCACATAAATTGACTCACATTGGCTAATTGGGTTGTAAACCTATTTATATGTGTATGCACAAGTTATTGCCTTTGTTGATGAGTGAATGCCATGTTCAAGCCATGTTTATGGATGTTGATTGACAATTAATGTTATGTTAAATACTATTGAGATGTATAAGTATGTGAATGAGATTGAGGGTGGCAAATGGCTTGGAAAATAGCCTTAAAGTTGTCCACACAGGCAGACACACGGGCGTGTGTCTACACCGTGTATGACACATGGTCTACCCCATGGGCATGTGAACAGGCCGTGTGTCCCTTGCACCCTAATTTTGTAAAACAGAATGTCCAGTAGTAAACACACGGGTAGAGACATGGCCGTGTTCTCGGTCGTGTAAAGGACACAACCTTAGGACATGGGCATGTGCCCAGGCCATGTGAAGTCTGCACTTTAAATGCGAAAATTAAATTCGCCACACGGCCTAGCACACAGGCGTGTGACTTGGCCATGTGACCCTAAATGGTTGATAATGTCACAAATAGAGAGTTATGCAGGTTGAGGTCACAGGCGTGTCCCGAACCATACTGGCGTGTGTGATCACATGGCCTGCCCACACGGGCATGTGACTCTCCAAAACATAACATTTTTCTAAGTGTTGTAAAAGTTTTGAAAGTTCTCGGTTTAGTCCCTAACTACCTCCAATGTATGTTTAGGGCTTCATAGGCCCATAATAGGGACGTTATGAACATGTTTGAAATATTTTAATTTGGACAAAAATTTTATGGCTCGGAGTTGTACTTGTTTTTGTGTTTAAGTCTAGTAATGCCTCGTACCCTGTTCCGTCGTGGACATGGGTAAGGAGTGTTACATTTAGTGGTATCAGAGCTATGATTTAGTCTATTCTCGGACTAATATAGCGTATGTGAGTGTAGCTATACATGCCATATTACTACCTGTGATAGTGTGATATCTCCCGATCCTGATGAAATTGTTCTGTTGAGACAAAAATGCTTTCCAACCGAGCTACTTTCGATAAAGCCGAAAGTGATATTAAGATGTTAAAAAATGTGTTTGTGATGAGACGAAACTCAAAAAGGTATGAATAAAAGTTCATGATATGTATGTGATTAAGTACAAAATGAAATAACCATAAGTTGGAAATATGGGTGAAATTTCAACGTTCCAATGAACATTGAGTTTTGATGGATTATAGTAATTTTATGAAACGAATAGAATGTTAAATTAACAATGATATGATGTTTTGTTTTAAATACTTGTTATGAAACTATGATTATAGTTGTGATATGAAAATCAAATTGTAAGTTTATGTGTAAACAATGCATCGTTAATTTATGTTTAAATACTTTAATGTTGCATGAATTGCATAATTGACCATGTGGATGATGTTTAATTGTATGAACGATTTCAATGATACTTCGATAAGTGTGGAAGTCCAATACGAACCCTAGGAACATTATAGGATACAATGGTCATAACATCGAGTTATCGAAATGTGATTCCGTGTAAGATCATATCTAGGATATGACATCGATATGTGATGTGATATTCCGTGTAAGACCATATCTGGGATATGACATTGGTATGTGATATGAGATTCCGTATAAGACCATATATGGTATATGGCATCAGTATGTGATATGAGATTCCATGTAAAACTATATCGGGGATATGGCATCAGTATGGTAGTACGTGTAAGGCCATGTCTAGGACATGGCGTCAGTACGAGATTTCATGTAAGACAATGTCCGGGACATGGCATCGATATGAGACGCTATGTAAGACCATGTCTAGGACATGGCATCGATATGAGTTTTCGTGTAAGACCATAGCTGGGCTATTGGCATCGAAATTGGATTACATGTAAGACCATATCTGGGATATGGTATTGTACTACCTATGTATGACTCTCAAGTATCCTTAATGATTCCGAATGGTTCAATGGGACTAATTTAAATGAGAATGAAAGTACACACAAAGTAAGTAATACAGGTGTGTACAAAGTTCATGTGACAATTGGATGGAAGAATAACAATGAGTTAGTATATGATGTTTAGTAATACTCTTATGATAAGGTTATGATCGGGTAAGAAATGGCTATGAGAGTTTAGCAATGTTTATACTGAATTCCAATATGGAAAAGTGAAATGAAATGAAAGTTTATATCGTGAATAGCTCACCTGTATTTGTTCGATATCCATATAATGTTATGTGCCTAACTTTTTTGATTAAGTAAATGTGATAAGTAATCTTACTCAAATTGGTGAAATATGTGTTTATGTGCACTTGTTTGAATGAAATAATTAGAAAGTTTGTGTAACATGAATATGTATGTTAATTTACTTGAAGTGAATTAAGTGATTGTGGCAATATTATGTGGCTGATAAATGCTAAGACATATGTGTGTATTTATGTGAGCCAAATTAGAGGCTTTACGACCTCACCCCCTTACCAATGTGGTATTTTGTAATAAGATTTAATGAAATTTATGTTGAATGAACTCACAAGTGTGAGACTAAAGAGTTCGGTAGTGGATAACTGGAATCTAGTTAGAGTTGAGAATAGTTTGGCAAGTGAATATAGTTGTGGAAGAGATATTAAATTGTTTTAAAGATTATTCAGATTACACAATGTCACGGTTAAAGGAAAAGTTAATCTCGGCTAATCGACTTATTCAAATATGATATCTAAAGTATGTGTACGCTAAAATTTTCCCAAATTGGTTTTCGTTACTGAATGGAATAATACAAGGCTATTGATGATAGAATTAGTTAGAGAAATGGTAATTGAGTAGTAAAGATGTCTGTATGTGACAGTTATAGTTGAAATAATCATGATGATCTTTTCTGGGTATTCTATATGTTCTTTTATCCTCAGAGATATGTGTGTGATTGTTCAGTTTCTGATGGAGTTATTATATTGTGAGAATGCTAGCTAAGTATAATGTTAGATGAAAGTTCTGTTGGTCTGGTTGGTTCATGATCGGCATTTCTTTATCTCTTCGAAATTCTATTCTAATATGTTGGATTGAAGTCAATGATAGAAATTATGTGAGACTATTCTTATGTTTCTACTGATTATGGTTTTGTTTATGCGGGAAATATATTATCTTTGTTATGATGGAAGCCCAAAGTTGGTAAGCAGTGCTTCTCTTCTAGCTTTCTTTGCGGAATTATTAATATCTTTATTATCTTTTTGTGAGTTGTGTTTTCAGACTTCCGATATGGTATCGTATTTTGGATTTCTTTATCTTGGTTTTTCTATCATTCTTATTTCATAAATTATCAATCATGGCTCATCTTTAAAGTGCGTTCTTTGACTTGTGACAACTATGTATTATGAGTGTATTTCTAGTTTGATCATAGGAACATAGTGATTCTAGTATCAGAATTTCTCTAATTTTTTTGAAAGGGATTGACATCGGCAAAGGTATAGATAATGGAAACTCAAGCTCCAATTTGTATGATGGGTTTCTTTCCTCAGGTAAGTTAATTAAAGTCAATGTATTCAATCGAGATATCCTTGCTACTTTGAGCTAATGTGATTGTAAAGGTCTTTGATTAGCTTGATAAGAGAATTTTGAAAGATTGTGTGTTTGAGTTGTTTTAATAGCATAAAGAAATGAGCATTTTGTTATGTTGTTATTTGATAGTCGAAACCGACTTGGTTGCTTTTATCAGAGTGAGCTGGTCAGTTGAAATGTGTTTTGAGTTACATGTAGTTAAAGTATCCTCAGTTATGGTAATAAATTTTATGCATTCACAAGCATATCAATGGACAGTCTGAATGGAGGACTGATGCTCTAGAGAGTATGATATTGGGGTATACCTATTAGATTTGTTATAATTTGATCATGTTATTATCAGTTAAAGCTGTTTTGAATGATATGGTTGTCACATTTATAAAATTTGGATGGTCTGTGTATGTTAGCAAGTTGAAAACGATTGAAGATATTATTAATTGAAGCTCTGGTTCTGAGTTCAATTTGAATTGAGTAATGAAGTTATGATTTTTCAGTGATGCACTATTGAATGGATTGGAATGTGTTTTATTACTAGAATGTAAAGTGATGGTTCATGTTTTCATATAGTTAATGTCACCTTAAAAAGAACCATTCGACCAGTGATTTAGATACGATCACTTTTATGTCCGTGAGAATTTGATGATATCACTTATTCGAAAAAAAGGTGTCACATGTTCCCTAATTTCAAGAATTAAAGTATCGAATGTCATAGAAAGATCTGAAGTTAAGATAGTGTTAAAGACTTGAGCTATTGAAAGATCGCGAGTAGTTATTGATTAATCTCTGAAAAAGCAGATATAGTTACAGATGCTGAATGGAAAAATTTTTGTTTACTTTGTGAGTGGATTACATGATTGATCTTAATTGATGATAATTCGATTTTAGCTAGATTAAAAGCTAAAGCGATGTTTTCATTGCAAGATTGAGAATCTCAAAAGTGTGTTAACGAATGAAATTGTGTGCAGATAAATTCAGAGCGTATGCAAGAAATTTTTGTACGAGGCTCAATAGTAGCTCGTTAGTTCATTCTGGGAGTAATCAAAATGTGCAGTTATTTGAAATAGATGTTTTGGTGATTGGATTTCTCATCTAACAGATCGGCCAAGTTATATGTTTCTGAGGTTGTTAGCTCATAGAGTGCCATGTCCCAATTATTTTGAATTAAGATTCGAGGGTTATATCCCAATTATAGAAAGATATATGAGGCTGATATGATTTGTGATTCTGGAAAATTAGTAAAAGTTATTCATAAAAGTTGAAAGAAACTTCTTCTGGTAAGATTTTCAGGGACAAAAATCCCTAAAAGGGGGGAGAATTGTAACAACCCGATTTTGGTTCTAGTCGGAACAGTGGTTTCAGGACCACAAATCCGACAAAAAAATTTTATTTTTATTATATTTTTATGGTCTACAATTTCACAAAATGATGTCACAAAAATATCGTTTGAAAATTTTGATGTTTGGGCACTCAATTTAGTCAAAAGGACTAAATTGTAAAAAGTGCAAAACTTGAGTTCTAGAAATTAGAGGTGCCTAATTGTTATGAAATTTTAAATTGGAGGTTCTTAGATGGTAATTGGACCATTGCTTAAATTGTTGGAAAAAAATGGACATGAAATAGGTGAAATAGAATATTTTTAAGTTAGAGGCATTTTGGTCATTTGGTTATTAAAATGAATTAAAAACAAAATTAAAAGCCAATTTTTATCCATCTTCAACCCCATGGCCGAAGATAGCAAGGGGAAACCAGGGCTAGGGTGTTTCAAGCTTCCAAACTCAATTGTAAGTCCGTTCTAGCCTTGTTTTTAATGATTTTTACATTTTTGAAATCCTCGTAACAAGATCTATCAATTTCTACCACTAATTCGAGATATGGTAAAAGTATAGGGTTTTGACCCATGAGGAATATGTGTGTATTTTTGTGTTTAATGGTAGAAAATGCATGTTTATAATTAGAGAAATGACTTTTACTAAGTGATTTTTGGTGAAAATGCCTAAAAGGACTAATTTATAAAAGTTATAAAATATGTCATAAAAGTGTGATTTAATGAAAATTTGAGCTGCTATAAGTATAAAAGAGGTTTGGCTAGGCTTGGGAATTAAAGAAATTGAATAAATTTCATTTGACGAGCTTAGGGGCAAAAGCATAATTATGTTAAACTTTAGGGGCAAAAACATAATTTTTCCATAATATGATTTTTGGGTCACATTGAATAATGTGACTAATAAGTGAGCTAAATGTAATACTATACATCATGGAAAACGAGGTTTGGAACTAGAATGAGAGAAAGACGAGTATTCGACGGTTAGGTCTTTTTTCACCATTTTTGTATCAAGGTAAGTTTGTATGTAAATAATACATCGTTAAATTTATGTTATATGCTGTTATATTGTATGAATTGTATAAATGACTCATTGAATGTATTTGACAAAGCTTTGATAAGTGTTAAGTGAGAAATCACAGTTGAACCTAAGGAATAAAATAAGATATGAATGACATGTCACTAGGAAACCAAGTGTTTAAGTGATAAGTGGTAGCTTTGGCTACAAGTGATAAGTGGTAGCTTCGGCTAAAAATGATAAGTGGTGGCTTCGGCTACAAATAAATGTGGCACTTATGTGCAAATTTTCTAAGTATTCGTTAGTATTCCAAGAGTTCAACGGGATAAGTTAAAGATGTGAAAATGTATGTGGCTTTGTGCAAAATGGTACAGGTATGTACATAAACCTCATAAGAAATGAGCTCGATATGTGTCCAACTTTGTTAAGATGGAGATTGAGTAAGTTATGATTGTGAGGATAATAATATTGATGCAATTTTTTATTATTATATTAAATGAATGGTTTAAGTGTGTATAATGATGAATATGAGATAAGACTTGTGTTTATCGGTCCATACTTGTGATGTATGAAATACATGTTAAATTTGATTGGCGATTGTGTAATTGGCTTTAGGGCCAAAGTAAATTATGATGTAGCATGTTTTATTCGCACAAATAGTGATTTATCGGATATGAGAAAAAGGAAAGATTAGCATAATTGCCTATTAAAATGATGATGAGAAATATGTGCTTTGAGCTACTGAAAGATGTTAAAACATATATATTTGAAAAATGAATAATCATAATTAATGTGTATGTATAATATGAGGTTGGAAATGATTGGTAAATTGTGGTAGTTTGTTATAATGGAGAGCTTTTGATTTCTAAATAAATTGTAAGATGTTTATTATTTGCATATGAACTTACTAAGCTTTGTAGCTTACTCCCCTTATTTTCTCATATCTCATAGGGATGTAAGCTAGCTCGAGTTGGAGATCGCCATAGATGCTATCACACTATCAAGCTATCAAGTAGGGTAAATGAGTGCAAACCTTTGAGTCAATGACATGTATAGAGACTTAGTCATTTTGTGTATGTGTTATTGATATGGCCAAATGTATTGGCTTGTAATGATTAAGGATTTGATTTGGTTTATAGCCACGTAAATTGACTCACATTGGCTAATTGGGTTGTAAACCTATTTATATGTGTATGCACAAGTTATTCCTTTGTTGATGAGTGAATGCCATGTTCAAGCCATGTTTATGGATGTTGATTGATAATTAATGTTATGTTAAATGCTATTGAGATGTATAAGTATGTGAATGAGATTGAAGGTGGCAAATGGCTTGGAAAATAGCCTTAAATTTGTCCACATGGGTAGACACACGGGCGTGTGTCTAGGCCATGTGTGACACACGGTCTGCCCCATGGGGGTGTGAACAGGTCATGTGTGACACACGGTCTACCCCATGGGGGTGTGAATAGGCCATGTGTCCCCTGCACCCTAATTTTACAGAACAGAATGTCCAGTAGTAAACACACGGGTAGAGACACAGCCGTGTGTCTTGGTCGTGTGAAGGACACGGCCTTAGGACATGGGCATGTGCCCAGGCTGTGTGAAGTCTGCACTTTAAATGCGAAAATTAAATTCGCCATATGGCCTAGCACATGGGCGTGTGACTTGGCCGTGTAGCCCTAAATGGTTGATGATGTCACAAACAAAGAGTTACACGGGTTGAGGACACAGGCGTGTCCCGAACCACACGGGCGTGCTTGATCACACGGCCTGCCCACACGGGCGTGTGACTCTCCAAAACATGAAATTTTTTAATTGTTATAAAAGTTTCGAAAGTTCTTGGTTTAGTCCCTAAGCACCTCCAATGTATGTTTAGGGCTTCGTAGGCCCGTAATAGGGACGTTATGAACATGTTTGAAAAGTTTTAATTTGGACACAAATTTTATGGCTCGGAATTGTACGTATGTTTGTGTTTTAAGTCTGGTAATGCCTCGTACCCTGTTCCAGTGTTGACACGGGTAAGCGGTGTTACAATGTTAAAGATTTTAAGGGGGTTGGGGGGAAGGGAAGTAAAGGAGTTTGGTATTTGGTTTATTTGAATTATTCGAAATAAAAAATTCAACTCAATTCGAACTCGAAATTTGAAAAAAAAAATTGAGTTGATTCAATTAACTCTATTAATTCGATTTGAATAATTTAGAATTCAAACACTTTTTTGATTTTTTCGAGTTGAATCGAATTTTACTCACCCGTAACCCGAATCGAATCGATAACAACCGAGTTGGCTCAAGGTGTCGAGAGGGTGTCTCACTGACGATGGCACCATCGGACACGCCGATGCTGGCGACGATGGCGACATTCCGGTGACCAACCGAGTGGTCCTTCGGCGGTTTAGCAATGGAGAAATCACACTCCTACTAGTACTCTATCGGATAATTTGATAGCATATTAACTATTCCAAATATAATTTTATTTTAATAGTTTTAAAATTAAATTAAATTAACTTTATTAATTCAATTTGAATAATTTAGAATTCAAACACTTTTTTTTATTTTTTCGAGTTGAATAGAATTTTGCTCACCCCTAGCCTGGATCAAATCGATAACAACCAAATTGGCTCGAGGTGTTGAGAGGGTGTCTCACCTGCGATGGCACCATCGGACATGCCGATACTGGCGACGACGATGACATTCCGGTGACCAACGAGTGGTCCTTCGGCAGTTGGGCAATAGAGAAATCACACTCCTACTGGTACTCTACCGAATAATTTGATATCATATTAACTATTCCAAATATAATATTATTTTAATAGTTTTAAAATTAAATTAAATTAACTCTATTAATTTGATTTGAATAATTTAGAATTCAAACATTGTTTTTTGATTTTTTCGAGTTGAATAGAATTTTGCTCACCCCTAGCCTGGATTGAATCGATAACAACCGAATTGGCTTGACGTGTCGAGAAGGTGTCTCACCTGCGATGGCACCATCGGACACACTGATGCTAGCGACGACGACGACATTCCAGTGACCAACGAGTGGTCCTTCGGTAGTTGAGCAATAGAGAAATCACACTCCTACTGGTACTCTACCGGATAATTTGATATCATATTAACTATTCCAAATATAATATTATTTTAATAGTTTTAAAATTAAATTAAATTAAATACTTATCTTAATATTTTTTATTAATTTAATATTAATGTGATTATCTTAATATTAAATTTAATTTAATATTTATCTTGTAGATAAGTATTATATTAATTTAATAGATTTAATATTAAATTTAATCTAATATTCTATTTTGATAAGTATTAGATTTTTTTATACAAGAGAAGGATTAAACCGAAACAAAGTAAAATGAGGTCACTTTACATCAAATAGTTCATCATGCAGAGATTGATGGACTTCATGCTGGGTTGCATGAATACAAACTTGCACAAAGGTCTTGAGAATGCCCTTTTTTGCAAACCATTCGCTATCCTGTTGCCCTCTCTAAAAACAAGTATTATGTGAATTTTCCAATCACGTTGGAGAAGCTCGTTAATGTTATGGATCATAGATGAACCATTCTGCTCCTTTCAAGTTTCTTGAATTGCCTGAATGACTTCCTTACTGTCTGCCTCAAGAATCACTTTCTTGAGACCGAGACTCCACTCTTTGGAGACCATCAAGCATACCCTAAAGTTCAACAATGAGCACTGAGCAACTCCCAATATTTCTTGTAAAGCCTGCAATTCGTACTCTAACCTGATCATGGATTATTCCACATACAGTAGCATGCGCTAAAAGTTGAAACACAACACCATCAATATTCACCTTTCTCCATCCATCATCTGGTGGTTTTCATCTTATGACTTTACGAGAATCAACATTTATGCGCCTTAATGTCTGGTTCAATCCATGGCTTGCCCTAAGAAAATTATCTCTTAACACAACAACTTTTCACCAAAATACTTTCGACTTCGATAAAGTTGGCATTAAATATATAATTGTTTCTCCTAATCCAAAGCTACCAACTGATACAACCAAACAGTGTTAACCATCTGCTAGGCACACAAGCAAAATATTTAGGATCAGAAAGATTTTTTACAAACGAATCTTCCAAACTAAGACTAAAAAATTCATGTATTATTTCCAGCTTTATAATAGAAAGCCATGTTGCCACAGCTGGGGTACAAAACCACAACACATGGTTAGTATTTTCCAATGAGCTTTCACAAACCATGCAACTTACACCAGGAGCCATTTGTCTTCTCACTCTATTTTCATTGGTTAGAATTATATCTAAAAAACCTTGTCCAAAATTTTAATCATAGTTGAACTCTCTAAACTCTCCCTATATAAGGAGAGCTTTGGGTCATTATTTTTCACACACTTGAACTAAAGAGAGAGTTGTAGAGAAAAAATTCTCTAAAAGAAATTATTTCAGAAAATTTGTAAAGATATTTTTCATATTTACAACTTGACCTAAAAACTTTAGAGAAATTGCAAAGCTATCTTATTGGTAATTTTGTGAAAAATGTTCTAATTCGAAGTGAGCCCATGCTAGGCAAACAAGAGCCTGAGGATAATGGAGAAGACTACTCGGTTAAAGCGTTCATTGTAGACAAATCGAAAAATTAAAATTTTGATTAAGTGTTTATTACTTTAGATAACATAACTACTAGTTTGGAAATTTTTTCCGTAAACTTATTTTTTGCTACGTTTTCCAAACTCAATTTCCAACAATTTATACCAGAGCCAGGTTGTGCTCTATCTATAAGTATAAACATGTAATCAAAATAGATTTCTTTTATTCTTAAATGATTCGATTACATAGAAAGTGACATTCTTTAGATCTTATGCATGTTTTGAGTTATATATGAGAATGGATGTGACATTATATATTTGTTATATAATTGTTATTTTTTGCCAATGTTGTGGTTTTTAGGAAATAGACTGTGGATGATCATCTCCACGGACTGTTTTTTTTAAAGTCATAAATTTCTTGTGAGCTGAAAATGGACATAGGGCATGAGACTTAGATATAAATTTTCCAAAAGGAGTCCATGATAAGGAGAAGATGGAGCAATGTCGGTTGAAGACCCAAGGAACTCCTTATTGTGAAAAACTGTGTAATTTCTTTTTTTAATTTATTTTCTAGAAATAGAACCATGAAAATGTTGGCTTACAATTTATTTTATTTATCCATCTCCTTATATATCTCTTTTATAATTATTTTTAATATTTATATTATGTTATATTATAAGTTTGATATATATATGTATGAGATAGATCCACAGTTGATCGATTAAAAATAAAAAGTGTGGTAATGAGAAAATACATGTGTTGTATTGCTCCATTCACTTCTTTAGGTTATTTGATTGTTGTGAGAAGTGTGGTAATGAGAAGGTGCATGTCTAGGATTGGCTCTGGCAAGGAAATCCTTGGTTTTTAAGTGGTCAAATATGACTCACCTCTCTTTCCTAAAACACTACCTCGTGCATGGTTCACATTCATTTATACGGTTTTTCCTTAAAAGAAAAATTGTGGAAAATCAAAATTATTTTATTTTTTTATTTATTGATTCTTATGAATAAATGACTGTGAATATGATAAAATTGTCATAGCATGTCATGCATATATTGAAAGCATGTCATATAGATTAGGTAAGAATGCCTCTAGGACTATTGTATGATCATTTTTGAAATCTGGGATAAAAACCTTGTATGTTTTTAAAATATTGAGGGGGAGAAGGTCCTCGAACAAGACCTACGTCCTCCATTGATGATCCTGAAGTGATAGCATGATAAAGTTTCGAGCTGGTTCCTACCTTGGTCTCACCCCCAGGTAAACTTTATCATGTGGGTTCACTGGGTGGGATTTCCTTTTAAGGACAACTAGCCATGCATGACTCTCAGTGAGATTGTCCCAAGATGACCCAGAAATGAAAGCATGTCCATGATGGGTGTTGAGTCAATGCTTACACACTCAATATCATCTCTTATTAAATGGTTTAACAAGAAATGATATTTAAGCTAGAGATGATGGTTAAACGTTAAATAGTTGTTGGTTCATGTGGAGTTTTGAGAATTAAGATTCACGAACTGATTAGATGTAATCGATGTTCTTGCTAGTTAATCATGGGACCCCAAGGTAACATGATTGATGAGTATGAGAATGACAATAGCAATGGAAAAATGTTTTTCAAGGTTTTAATACAAGACGCATGCATCATAGTGCATTCTTGATATTTTGTTGAAATGAAAATATTTGCTTAATACAAAAATAGTAATTAGTGAATCATTATTGTTTCTCAGTGAAAATATGTCTCATACTCCTCTTATTAGCATTCTCACTGAGAAAAAATTGAATGCAGATAACTTACGAGAATGGAAAAGAAACTTGCTAATAGTTCTAGCTGTGAGAAACACAAATTCGTCCTTGACGAACCTTACCCACTTGAAGCTCAGCCCAAAGTGAGAAATCACTGGAGAGAATCTAACTCGATTGCTCGATGTTATATGTTAGCGAGCATGACTAGTGTACTGCAAAAAAAACACGAGAATTTTTGTACTACTAGAGAAATCATGACTAATTTAGAGGATTTGCTTAGAGGCCAAGTCGTATTGGCTCGACAAACCACTATTACAAATTTGATAAACTCTCAATAGAAACCCGAAACTTCGATCAAAGAACATATGCTTAAGCTTATGGGATTCTTTGCAGAACTGGAGGATAATAGGGTTGAACTAGACGTGAACACTCAAATTGAAATAGTGCTAAAATCCTTGACCAAAGAGTTCATTGGCTTTAGGGCTGTTTACAAATTGGGGAACAAGGAGCTTACATTAACTCAACTCATGAAGGAATTACAATTTTATGAGTTGATGCTAAATGGTGGTAAGCCGATTCAGGAGAAACCTGAGGCAAACTTAGTTGTGGGCTTCTCGTGTTTTAAGGGGAATAAAAAAGCTAAGGGAAAGAAGAAACCGACTAAGTCTTCAGTTCCACCTCCTGTGGATAGAAAGAAGACTAAGAAACTAAAAGATCTTAAGAAGATCAAATGTTTCTTCTACAATAGGAAAGGGCACTTGATATCATTGCAAACAGTATTTGGATTATCTAGCCAAAAAGGGCAAAGATATGGAACTCTTTGTGGTTGAAGCTTGCTTAGTGGAAGAATTAATTGAAAACTAAGTTATTAATTCTAGAGCCACTAACTATGTGTCTGTTTCTTTATAGGGGTTCAAAAAAATGAGATGTATGCATGACATGAGCCTCCTGTTACGGACCAGAGATAAGAGCTATGTTTCAGCTGAAGTAGTGAGAGAAGTTATGTTACATTTTGATAATTTTAGGAAGATTGTTTTAAGTTAAGTATTTTATGCACCTCATTTTAAGAGGGTTTTAAGTTCTGTAGCATGTTTATTTAATGACGGTTATTCCGTGACATTCAATAAAGAGGTTGCTATTCACATAAATCATTCTTTAATCTATAATGAATGAATGAAAAATAATCTCTACTTTATAAAACCAAATAACTACTCAATGCTTCAAACTGAAATGGTGAATAAGAAGCTTAAAACTTCTCACTCTAATGAGAGGTACCTATGACACTAAAGATTTGGTCATATTAACCAAGAAAGAATCACTAGACTCGTAAAATGCACTTAAGTATGCTTAAGGAAGTTAGTCTTCCATAATGTAACATCCCTAAAATTGGAGGTTAGTAGAATTAGGTTTGTTAATCGAGAAAGGGTGGTCATGCCTAATTTTTGAGATTTTTCTGTGTGTTTTTAGGGAATAAATGATGTATTGGTTTGTTGAATAAGTGTTTGTGAAATGTTCCTTAAAACCTAAGTTCAAATCCCTTCTTTCACATCGTTTTATTATTTTGCTAATTTTGTATCAAACCCTAGTATGTGACACTCCTTGTTTTAAAAGAAATATTGCAAAATTATTTCAAGAATGAGAAAATAGCCTAGTGATTAAAAGAAATATGAGAAAGCATGAAAATTAAAATAAGGTCCCAATTTCGAATCTTTTCCATTGCAAAATAATTAAATCTTGCAAAATCTCTTTTTTTTTAATGAGTGTGCTGTCCATAACCTTAAAAATTTAGGTATAAATATTATTTGTGCACAAAATGATCAGCTTTTAATTTTACTTTTTCCACCCTAGCTTTCACTCTCATCCTCTCATTCTCTTTGTTTATTTCTTCCTCTATTGTTACCGCTGCCCATAGCTTTGATTTATTATCTTTTTCTTTTCTTTTTGCCACAAGATTTTTGATGTGTGATATTTATGATGGTCAAGTAATATGATCATACCTAAAAACTAACTATTTTCACGACAAAGGCAAGCGCACCTATCGAACAGTATTATAGTTTAGTGGCAAGACATGAATGTCGAACCCACAGGAACTAAAAGTACTAGTAATAAATTTCTTTCTATTATCTAGGCTAGAAATAGAGGGGAATTGTTTTAAACTAAAATCTAACTAAACTAAAACACGACAGAGAGTAAATTGGGGAAAATACTTTTGGGAAAACTGATTGATTAAGACAATACCCAAGGAAGAATCCACCTAGATTTCACTTGTTATTAGACTCTGAACTAGACGATTTATTCACTTGACTTTGATCCATAGGAATCCCTAAATTATGTTAATATCTCTTTCCCTAGGTTGATTAATTGAAATTTCTTTCTAATTAAAACCCCTAGTGTTGCATTAACTCGATCTATGAATTCTCTTATTAGATTTGACTCTAATTCGACAGATTTTCATCGTCCTATGTCTAGGATTGCGATCAACTCTGCTTAATTGTTTGGATCTACTCTTAAACAGAGACTTTTGCTCCACTGAATAAACACATTCGACTTGAATTAATACCTTGAAATATTAACACAGGAATTAATAACATAATTAAGAACAAATTCAAGTATTTATCATATAATTCAGATAATAATAACAAGATCTGTCTTAGGTTTCATCCCCCTTAGGTATTTAGGGGATTTAGTTCATAATTATAAAGGAAAACATCTTAAAATTGGGAGAACAACAAAACATAAAGAACTTAAAAACTTTGATAGAAATTGAAGGGAGATCTTCAGTCTTGATGTAGATCCTTGCTTCCGAGATGATCAATCAGTGTTCTTCGAGTAATTCCTTGCTTTCTACTCTATGTGTCTTTTGTTTCTTAGAGTGTTTTTATAGACTTTGGAATGCCTAAAAATCCCTAAAAATTAGCTTTTTTCGCGTGAAATTGAAGTAGGGCTCGACAGGGACATGCCAGTGTGAGGTTGCTCAGGCCGTGTTCAACACTGCTAAATCTACATGGGCATGTGGATTACCCGTGTGAAAATGCCTTAGGCCGTGTTAATGTTAATTTGGCCCATTTTGTCCCTTTTTGGCCCATTCCTTGCTCTTTTCTCTTCCTTATTCTCACTTAAGTATAAAACATGAAATTAAAGGATTAGGAGCATCATATTCCTCAATTCTAATGATAAATCATCCATAAATGTGCCAAGCATGGGGTAAAAATATGTATATATTAGGGTTTATCAAATACCCCCCAAGCTTAAGCCTTTGCTTGTCCTCAAGCAAAATCCTCAACTTACAATCAAAATTCACTCCTCTCAACTTATAATTCCTATCAATAATGTTTTGAATTAATTCACAAGTAATTATAAATTGAGAATTCAACTAAAAGAACATCAAAGTCTCAAACAATCCAAGTTGATCATTTTATTACAGAAACATAGGCATCACCCCTTATTTAAGTAATCACCTTTAATTTAAAACTTAACAAGAGTTGACATCCTGACTAAAGGTTCACTCAAATCACTAAAAGTGTTTAGGGTTCAAAAATTAAGCACTCACTAGTCAACATGAAAAGTTATTACCATAGGCTTGCATGAAAATCAAATCTCCACCACTAATAACTTGAGGTGATACACCGATCAAAAGGTCTTTAGAGGGTTGTAACGGGGCTTTGGTTAGGGGTGTAGACACAAGCTGAAAGAGGGGGTTAGAATCGAGATTGAACTGAAAAATTACCTAGCTAGAAAAATAACTAATATTGAAAAATTACATCACTGAATAATTCTAGAATTGAGCTTTTCTTCATGAATAACATCGTTAAGATTTGAGAGCACATAACTTCATAATAGTATACTAAAATATTTCTTTTATAACCCAATTAAGTAATTAAACTTTACTAACTAAAGAGGAGAACATAGCTAGATAATTATTCAACTCAAATCTCGACAAAAATGGGGATCAAAGTAATTAAGGGATTTCAACAATAATGGGTTAGAGGTTAATACTGAGGGTAGATCAATGGATGGTTTGTTAGGCTCAAGGGGGTTCACTAAGGATTAATTATGAAGGTAGGCTTTTATGGAGTGAGTGAGTGTAACCTAGGTGCCTTTATCATCTTGGCATATCAAATCAATGGTGTGGTCTTGACATGTATAATCGAAGCAAGTTCTAGAATAACAAATCAATATTGACACACTCATAGCAACAATAAAAACGAGCAAGAAAGGATATATGCTCTAAAGGCTCAAAATCTCACAAAAATAATGGCTTTTGATGTTAATCCTGTGAATTTCAAACTTCAAGGTAATACCTAAATTTGGGGAAACAAGCTAGAAAAAATTTTAATTCTCAAAAATTCAACTTATCATGCTTGATTCTCTAATGTTTTAAAGTTCAAATAATCAAAGCATAAATACCTATGTCTTAATCCAGAACATATCAATAAAAATCATAAATCAATCAGAATTTCATTCTAATAGCAATATGAGAAAGTGACTTGAGAATAAGATAAGATTCAGGGATTTTCTGATAATAAACTTAATAACCCCTCACACTTAAGATGTACATTATCCTCAATGTACAAATATAAGTAAAAATATAAGCATAAATCATAAGATAGAGGGAGAAGTGAAACTTCCTGAATTTTGGATTAATCCTTAGAGTAGTGAGAGCGGGATTGGGCAGGCAGCTAATAAGATGTATGAAGAACTCAATAGAGGTCAAGGTGGGGTAGGATACTTTGATGGTAGTAGAGGTTGGGTTCCACAATTGGAATGCCAAATGGAGATGTGATCGTGCTATTCGGTGTTATGGTGGTTATGGTCACGATGGAGCAGGACATGGCAGTCGTGGAGTACCTTTCCCATTAGAGTTGGATTTGGGCTCTTGAGCTCTTTGACTGTGATAACATCAATAGTGTTTTTAGAGGTATATATTAGCATGGTTACTCATGAAGAAACAGCTATAAAGATAAAATAAAATTTCAAGATAGATTAATATAGTTTTGTAGAACATAAAATAAAAAGAAAGATAAAGATTAAGAAACATAAAAGTAAAATAAAAAATAAAGATAAAAATAAAAATCAATGGACTCAAAATTTCTCATCGCTAGACGGGTTGTGAGGTGGTGCTGGCAGCAGTGATGTGATGTGTAGGTGCTGACAAATTTGCTGCAGAGTAGCATCAATGTGATCAAATCTCTGGAAGCACAGCTGCTCAAATCTAGTGAGGCGCTCAGAGATGTCAATAAATGAAGCAGCCGTATGAACTGGTCGATGGATAGGCGATGGCTGAGATGGTGGGTCCCCGTGAGGTGGAGGGACATCATCAGTAATGTCCTCTGGGTCCTTCTACTCGGTAGACTGAACTAGATGATACTGAAGAGGATTAGTCCCATGACGACGCTCAATCATCCTTATGTGAAGCATGCTCGAGATACCCTGTGGGGACATCTGACAGATGAGGGTGAGCGATGAGGACTGTGCCACAGTGTTAAGAAGGCCGAAGTGTCATGCGAGGCGCATCACATAAGGACTGATGCAAATGGCTCCTCTCCTATGTCACTCCGTCTGGTATCGAATGGCTAGGGCGATAAAGTATGCTAGATCAAACATGTGCCCATGCGCTATGCTTCATAGGAAATAGGCGTCGTAAGTGTTGACGACGCCGGTGCTCTCTCGTCGACCTGTCAAGGTATGGGTTAAAATGGCATATAGGTATCGTAATGATGGAGAGAGGGCTGATGCCTTGGAGCAACTAGGATCATAAGTGGCTGAAGTAGGGACCAAGGCCCTCCAACAGGCAGAGTGAGAGTAGTGGATGTTTAGATGGAGATCGGAGAAGTCATCGTCATCCATGAACTCATCTATATATAGTCCTAAAGCGACACTAAACTCAGGCATACTGAGTTGACGTACGAGGCCACCGAGACGGAACTGAATTGTGCCTAGGTCTTCAAACTGTGACATGATCGTGTAGAGATGGAAGGTAGAATAGAGCTCTAGAGTGAGCTCTAAGTACGTCAGTTCGATGATCTCAAAGAATCGCCCCTATGGGTCATTAGTAAGGAGCGCTCGAACTGCGTCAATGAGTTAGACCTGTTCTAGGGCAACCCAGTCGATGCATCGGCCCACTCCAAGGGGTCTCACTCTAAGGATGTGGAATAACTCGTCTTGAGATCCTTGTGGAAATTATAAGAATGGGTGGTGCATTTCAGTGGTCGCGCTTGAAGATGTTGAACTAGGCCCCTTCCGTTTTTCGACGTGGGAACGGTAGCCTTAGCTTTTCCAGATGGAGGGGTCATGGTGTACCTAAAAATGACCAAGAGAAGGTGTAGTCAATAAAGTGAATAATGACAACAAGCAAGAAAAGAGTCGATAATGAAATCACCTGACAACCTTTATGAGTATAATCCTATTGACTAAAATAAATTTATCATTAAAATGAATTCAATTTTAATGCATCAAATGGTCTTAAGAAAACGTAATCTTGAATATAAACCATAGTAAACTGTAGGCTGAATGATTAAGAATCAATAATGTTCAATTAAAGCTAGCAAGAAGAGAATTAACAACTAACTCAAATGATAGATCAAATTATAATCCTATAGACTAAAACGGTACTAGCAGTGATTATCAAGTAACTAAATCACAAAAAATATGTCATTAGGAAGGGTGAAATAAACATGAGTGACCGAATTAATAGTGTATTAGTAGTAAGATTGACACAAAATAGAAACAAATTAGAATAATAAAGAATCGATAAAGAAAAAGAAAGACTTAATAAGTAAATAAACCGACACAGTGGGAGGAGGGTTGTGGTGTAATATGGAGGGCACGGCGGCGGCGTAAGGGGGTTGTGGCTGAGTAAGGGAGAAAGGGGAAAAGGAAGGAGGTTGGGGTTTTGAGTGTTGCTCTTGGTGTGGGAGGAGAGGGAAAGGTAGATGATGATGGTGAGGAAGGGGGCTGGTGGCTAGGGTTTTTGAAGAAGAGGATGATGAATAGTGAATTTGAGGGGGGTTTAAATAGGGACTGGGGCACACGGCCATGGCCTACGCCTGTGTGCCCTATAATTAGCCCGTGCTTATCGTGGAATGTTGTTTAGAACGTGTTTAATTCTTGGCCCACGCTCGTGTTCCCTGGGCGTGTTGGTTCACACAGTCGTGTTCTGCTTCTTTCGCTTCTCTCACGCCCTTGTTCTACCTCACATACCTGTGTTTAGGAAATTAATATCGAGCACGGTTCTCGGGACACGCCCGTGCTATTTTCTCAGTTTCTCCCACGGGTAATGGACACAAGCGTGTCGCACGCCCGTGTTGTTTCTTCAGTATCGGCCACAGGTGTTGGGCACGAGCGTGGGGTTGGTTTAAATGCCCGTGTGCTCTGGGCAGTGTTGCCCACGGGTTGTAGGCACGATCGTGTAGATTTATCGCATCTCGTGTCTCAATATGTTTTCAACATTTCAAAGTCCAGTTTTCACACGGTCGTGTTCCTGCCCGCGGTATGGCCACGGCCTCAAGCACACCTGTGTGCCTGGTCGTGTAGCTTAGTAAAACCTAAGTGTAAAGACTTAGTTAGTGATTGTTAGATGTTGTGAACTGAAATTAAGAGAGAAAAATGTTAGTGCTCGGTTGACCTCCTGAGAAGCGCTTATTTAAAGTCTAAGCTCGGCTTTACCTTGTGTGCACCTTTACGAGGGTTCGTGGAGCCTAAGCTCCTCTCTATCATTCCTAAAATCCTCACCTTTATAAATTTTAAGTCGATGACAGTTTACCTTGAATATGCCGTGGTTCGAATGTGTTACCTCAACTGTGCCGTAGGGGAAAATAGTTTGAACTACGAATGGGCCTGACCATCTCGATTTAAGCTTTCCAGGGAATAATTTAAGCCTCGAGTTATAAAATAAGATAAGATCGCCAGCTTCAAACTGCTTAGGTTACTTTAAACGAGAGCCATGGCATCGCTTTGTTGCTTCCTTGTACAATTAAGAGTTCTCGTATGCATTACTACGCCATTTATCCAACGCGTTTAACTGCATTAGTCATTTTTCACCGGTAAGTTTAAGGTCAAGATTTAGGAATTTGATAGCCCAAAATGCCTTATGTTCTAATTCAAAGGGTAAATGACAACTTTTCCCATAAACAAGTCTACAAGGAGATGTTCCTATGGGAGTTTTAAAAGTAGTTCTATAGGCCCATAAAGCATCATTTACCTTCATTGCCCAATCTTTCCTATTTGATTCTACCATTTTCTCTAAAATCCGTTTAAGCTCCCTATTGGCTACTTCGACTTGTCCACTAGTTTGAGGATGGTAAGGGGTAGCTGTTCTGTGGTGCACTCCATATTTCTTTAGAACTTTATCGAATTGAGCATTACAAAAATGAGCACCCGTATCACTAAAAATTGCTCTAGGTTATCCAAATCGAGAAAAGAGCTTTTTCAAAAATTTTACTACCAGTCTAGCATCATTAGTAGGTAAAGCTTGGGCTTCCACCCATTTCAACATATATTCAACTGCTACTAAGATGTATTTATTTCTGAATGAACTAGGGAATGGACCCATGAAATCAATACACCATACGTCGAATATTTCACATGAAAGTATATATGTTTGAGGCATTTCATTGCATTGAGAGATATTACCTGTTCTTTGACATTTATCACAAGAAGTTACATACCTATTAGCATCATTGAATAGTGTGGGCCAATAAAAACCTGATTCAAGCATTTTATGAGCAGTCTTGGTTCCACTGTAATGTTCCCCTATTGGTCCTGAGTGGCAATGTCTAAGATTTTGTATGCTTCTAGCTTTGTAATGCATCTTCGAATGACCTGATCTGCACATATACAAAAAAAGGAAAGGATCTTCCCAGAAGTAATTTTTCACATCGGCAAAGAATCGCTTCTTTTGCTGATGCGTCAACCCTCTTGGGATTATGTTAGCAGCTAAATAATTTGCAATGTCAGCAAACTAAGGTACCTCAAATTCTGAAACGACTAGGAGTTGTTCTTCAAGAAACGAGTCGTTTATTTCGGCTTTGTCAAGTTCTTTAAGGTGTGGATTCTTGAGCTTTGAAAGATGATCTACCGCAAGATTTTCAGCCCCCTTTTTATCTTGTATCTCCAAATCGAATTCCTATAATAATAAAATCTATCTTATTAATCGAGGTTTCGCATTAGACTTAGTTAAAAGGTAACGAAGAGCAAAATGATCAGTATAAACGATGACTTTAGACAAAATAAGAAAAGGTCTAATTTGTCAAACACAAAAACCATATGTAGCAATTCTTTTTCCGTGGTAGTGTAATTTTCTTGCACGGCTGTCAAAGTTTTGCTAGCGTAATAAATTTGCTGATTGTCTCCTCATTGTCCAAACTGCACCTACTGTAAAGTCACCCGCATCACACATTAGTTCAAAAGGCAAATTCCAATCAGGTGCAATTATAATCGGAGCATTAATTAATTTCTCTTTGAGAGTGTTAAATGCTTCTAAATATTCCTGATTAAAATTGAAAGGCACATCTTTTTCTAGTAATTTAGATAAAGGCTTATCTATTTTAGAAAAATCTTTAATAAATCTTCTATAAAAACCAGCATGTCCTAAAAAGCTTCTTATAGCCTTAACCGAATTAGGGGCAGGTAGCTTTTCAGTGGTTTCAATCTTCTATTTATCAACCTCAATCCCTTTACTAGAAATTTTATGTCCTAACACAATACCTTCACGAACCATAAAATGGCATTTTTCCTAATTGAGAATAAGATTTGTTTGTTCATATCTTATTAAAACTCGTTCTAAATTTTTAAGGCAAAGATGGAAAGAGTTACCGAATACTGAGAAGTCATCTATAAACACCTCCATGATATCTTCCACGAGTTCATCAAAGATGGCTAACATGCAGCGCTGAAAAGCAGCAGTAGCATTACATAATCCAAAAGTCATTCTACGATAAGCAAACGTATCGTATGGATATGTGAATGCCATCTTCTCTTGATCTTCAAGGGCTATTGGGATTTGGAAAAAGCCAGAGAGTCCATCCAAGAAACAGTAGTACATATGTCTTGACAGTCTTTCCAACGTTTGATCAATGAAGGGTAAAGGAAAATAGTCTTTTCTGGTGGCATCGTTCAATTTCGTATAGTCTATGCAAACTCTCCAACCTGTGATTGTCCTTGTAGGGATTAATTCATTCTTTTCATTGGCGACCACAGTCATACCTCCTTTCTTAGGAAGGATAAATAATTCCATCATCTAGAAGTTTAATTACCTCAGCCTTAACAACTTCTTTCATGTTGGGGTTCAATTATCTTTGAGCTTGCACACATGGTTTATATTCATCCTCCATCAAAATTTTATTGGTGCAAAAAGAAGGACTGGTCCCTCTAATGTCAAAAATTTTCCAAGCTATGGCTCTTTTATGTTGTTTTAACACTTGGAGTAATTCATCTTTCTCTTTGGGTTGCAAGTTTGAAGCAATAATTACTGGTAGTATGGAGTTATCTCCTAAAAATACATATTTCGATTGGGTAATTGCTTAAGTTCCAGTTTGGGAGGTTCGTTATAGAGGGCTTTTGTCTCAGTTCATCATTTATCTTAATACCCTCATAATCTATGTGTCTTGAAGAAGGTTTATTAAAGTTCAAGTCAATTATTACCTCCTCCATCTCAGTGGTGACTTCGTCCTTCCCCCTACCTTGGACGAGACACAGTTCCAACGTGTCTTCAAGAGCGATTTCTTGAAAAGAGTCTTGAATAGAATAGTCAATAGAATCAATAAAGTAACATGAGTCATCTTGTTCCCTAGAAAATCACAAAGCATCATAAATTTTAAACATGATTTCTTCATCACCTACCCTAAGAACAAGTTTACCATCTCCCACATCTATGACAACTCTAGCGGTAGCTAAAAATAGGTGTATTAGAATTAAAGGCACTTCAACATCCTCATCCATGTCAAGTACAATAAAATCAACAGGGAATATAAATCTATCTATTTTAACTAGCACATCTTCAATGATACCCCTAGGTTATTTAACAGATCTGTTAGCTAATTGTATACTTATCCTAGTGGGTTGTGGTTCCCCTAGACCTAATTGCTTGAACATTTTATAAGGCATTAAATTAATACTGACACCTAAATCTGTTAATGCCTTTTCAATATTTAGACTACCAATTAAACAGGGAATAGTAAAACTTCCTAGATCTTTCAATTTGGTTGGCAATTTGTTCTAGAGGATAGCTGAACATTCCTCGTTGAGTTCCAATGTAGAAAGCTCTTCCAACTTCCTTTTATTTGTTAAAAGCTCCTTCAAAAACTTTGCATACGTGGGCATCTGCGAAATAGCTGCAACAAAAGGTAAGTTGATATGTAACTGTTTAAAAAGTTCAAGAAATTGACCGAATTGAGCATCCATGCGGTCTTTCTTCAACTTTGTTGGGTATTGGATAGGTGGCTTGTATTCTTTGAGCACCGGTGGGGAGTTCTCCTTGGGTTGAGTCTCTTCAGCTTCTTCTTTGTCAGGTTCTTATGGCAACTTCTTTTCAGGATCAGCTAGTGTCGTTCCAGTCCTTAATGTAATTGCTTTAACATGTTCCCTAGGATTAGGTTCAGTGTTGCTCGGTAAACTACCCTGTGGTCTATCGGATATCATCTTAGCAAGTTGACCAATCTAATTTTCAAGTCCTTGAATTGAAGCTTGCTGGTTCTTAAGTGTTGTTTCGGTATTCTAAAAATAGGTTTTTGACACCGATATGAATTTTTCCAACATCTCATCAAGGTTCGGTTTCTTTTCCTGCCGATAAGGGGGTTGCGGAAATCCCGGAGGGGTGGTGGCCTTTGATTTCCTTAATTCCCTTGACCGTCCCATGAAAAATTTGGATGATTTCTCCAACTTGCATTGTAAGTGTTACTATAAGGATTGTTTTGAGGTCGAGGATTATAACCCATATAATTCATTTGCTCATTTTCCATGCCATGTCCATAGGGGGAGTATTCTGGATTGCTCACACCACTTCCATTTGCGCCACACTATATAACTGGATGTACATGTGTAGAACCAACTAAACCATCAATCTTTTTATTCAAAAGTTCTACCTAGCAGAAAGCATAGCGACTGCATCAATATTGAAAACACCGACGACTTTCTGTGGCTTTGCTCTTATGACTTGCCACTGATAATTATTCAGTGACATCTCTTCAATAAACTCATAAGCCTCCTCAGGTGTCTTGTTATTGATTGTTCCACCGGAAGCTGCATCTATCATTTGCCTTGTTGAGGGGTTCAAACTATTGTGGAAAGTCTAAACTTGTAGCCACAGAGGTAACCCATGGTAAGAGCACTTTCTCAATAAATCCTTATATCTCTCCTATGCATCATAAAGTGTTTCTAGATCCATTTGCACAAAAGAAGAGATGTCATTCCTCAACTTTTCCATTTTGGCAGGCGAAAAATATTTTAAAAGAAATTTTTCAGTCATCTGTTCCAAGTAGTGATAAACTTTCGTGGTAGAGAGTTCAACCACTATTTAGCCTTATTCCTCAGAGAAAAGGGAAATAACCGAAGGTGAATGACATCATTAGAAACGCCATTAATCTTAAAGGTGTCATAGAATTCCAAAAAGTTCGCTAAATGTGTGTTAGGATTCTCATCCTGCAAACCATCAAACTGAACAAACTGTTGAATCATCTGTATAGTGTTAGGTTTCAGTTCAAAATTATTTGCAGCAATAACAGGCCTAACAATACTAGATTCAGTATCAGCTAAATTAGGCTGAGCATAATCATACATAGTACGAAGAGTAGGATTTTGATTCACAGGATTTGCAGCTACCACAGGAGGTAGTGGATTATTTTGATTCGCCTCCATCTCTTCAGTAGTGTTGATATCGTCCTCTTACTCTTCCTCTATGTACTGTAAACTTCACCTTATTTCTCTTCAGTTTCTGCGAGCTGATGCTTCTATCTCACTATCAAAAAGTAAAGGTCCTGACGGGTTCGTTCTAGTCATAAACTAGAGACACCTGTTAGAGACAAATAAAAGAAAGGTAAATTAATAAAAATAAAAAGTAAAAATAAAAATTAAATTGCAATAAAAGTAAAAATTACTAAAGTAATAAAAATCGAGTGTTCCTAATATTTTAGTTCCCCGGCAACGGTGCCAAAAACTTGATGTGTGATATTTATGATGGTCAAGTAATATGATCGTACCTAAAAACTAACAATTATCACGATAAAGGCAAGCGCACCTATCGAACAGTAGTATAGTTTAATAGCAAGACCAAAATGTCGAACCTACAGGAACTAAAAGTACTAGTAATAACTTTCTTTCTATTATCTAGCCTAGAAATAGAGGGGAATTATTTTAAACTAAAATCTAACTAAACTAAAACGCGACAGAGAGTAAATTAGGGAAAATACTTTTGGGAAAACTGATTGATTAAGACAATACCCAAGGAAGAATCCACCTAGATTTTACTTGTTATTAGACTCTGAACTAGATGATTTATTCACTTGACTTTGATCTATAGGAATCCCTACATTATGTTAATATCTCTTTAAAGACTAAGAACAACTAACCCTAGGTCGATTAATTGAAATTTCTTTCTAATTAAAACCCTTAGTGTTGCATTAACTCGATCTATGAATTCCCTTATTAGATTTGACTCTATTCCGGCAGATTTTCGTTGTCCCATGTCTAGGATTGCGGTCAACTCCGCTTAATTGTGTTGGATCTACTGTTAAACAAGGACTTTTGCTCCACTGAATAAACACATTCGACTTGAATTAATACCCTGAAATATTAACACAAGAATTAATAACATAATTAAGAACAAATTCAAGTATTTATCATATAATTCAGATAATAATAACAAGATCCGTCTTAGGTTTCATCCCCCTTAGGTATTTAGGGGATTTAGTTCATACTTATAAAGGAAAACATCTCAAAATTGGGAGAACAACAAAACATAAAGAACCCAAAAATTTCGATAGAAATTGAAGGGAGATCTTCAGTCTTGATGTAGATCCTTGCTTCCAAGATGAATCAATCGACGTTCTTTGAGTAACTCCTTGCTTTCTACTCTATATGTCTTTTGTTCCTCCCTTAGGGTGTTTTTATAAACTATGGAATGTCCAAAAATACCCAAAAATTAGCTTTTTCCGCGTGAAATTGAAGCAGGGCTCTACAGGGACACGCCCGTGTGAGGTTGCTCAGGCCGTGTTCAACACTGCTAAATCTACACGGGCATGTGGATTACCCGTATGAAAATGCCTTAGGCCGTGTTAATGCTAATTTGGGCCCATTTTGTCCCTTTTTGGCCTGTTCCTTGCTCTTTTCTCTTCCTTATGCTCACCTAAGTATAAAACATGAAATAAAAGGATTAGGAGCATCATATTCCTCAATTCTAATGATAAATCATCTATAAATGTGCCAAGCATGGGGTAAAAATATGTATATATTATGGTTTATCAATTTCTTATCATCTCCTCCACCACCTTGATGCCATTTTTCCCTAAAATATTCAATCCCAAATCTAAAATCTTGAACCTCCAAGATAGATTCCTATCGTTTCCAAGAAGTGCCATTGCTGCCCCTATCATCTAGCTTGTGTAAGATCTCATTTTCTCTCAATTTCTTGATAGATCTTGTCAAATAAAAACCTAAATTTCTAGATATAGAATTTTGGGATTTTTAAAATTTAATGGGTATTTTTTTATCTTTTTAATTGATCTCAAAAGTGTTTTCAAATCAGCCTCAATTTAGCCATCGTTAGTGGTGGTGCGCGTGCCTATGGGTAAGAAAAGAGGCTATTTTTCTTTAATTTCAAATCATCCTTTAATTATGTGTTAATTAAAAGAATTGATCTTGGTCAATCTGCAATTCGGATCTAAAAATTTGAGAAGCGTAAGTGTGGTTAATTGTAAACTAGTGAATAGTTTTGGTTTAGATATTGGGAAAAGTTGTTAATTGATCAAATAAGGAATTTTTAATCATAGATTAGCTACTGATTTTTTTGTAGTTAAATGTTTTAGGTGCCTACTAAAACGCCCCAAATCAGTAGTACAACCGAAAGACTTTCGTGCGTACAATTCACTTCAAATTAGTTTAGGAAATCTAACTAGTTTGGATTTGAAAAAATAGCTGTAATTGTGACGATTGGATTGAACCTATAAGTGGGTGTTTAGGGGCTGTTTAAGAGGTGTATCGATTGAGTTTTATATTTATTTTTAATGTAGGTTAATTTTAAAACTTATTAGAGAAACCACAAGATTTACAAGTGTATTGTGAAAGAGCGTAAAATAAGGTGTGGGTTGTAACTGAAGAACTTGATTGATAATAAAGATTTTATTGATAAAATTGATGATTTAGTTTGCTGATTGGGCTAGGCTAAATAGCTAAGTAATTAAGTTTGCAAGGGGCCGAACCAGGTACATTTCAGCTGAACCAGGTACGTTTCGAGCCCTAATTATTTGGCATGTTAGCAAAGTTGTTGAATTAACTGAATGATTGCATGTTTGATATTGTTGTGAATGGTTAGTTAATGTGATGTATGATTGGTTGTTTGTATAGCATGATTTGGAATAAAAATAAAACTTATGCATGATAGATTGGTATTTGTAATTGCTATGTAATGTTTGAAAGACTACTATACATGCATATAGAAAAGTTTGAAAGTACACATGAAATTGTGATTTGTTAAATGATACCACCTTGATGGTAAATTGAAAGTTGTCTCAAGGATCTTATTCACTAAAAGTATTTGATAATTCGAGTGCAAGTTTAACATGCCAATAAAATGTAAAAATATTGAATTATGACTATGTATGAGATTGTATGACATATCGCATGTGCATTTGGGTGAATTATTATTGTGGTTGATGAAGGAGTTCCGTGGAGTACCGACAGCATATTAAGTTCGCATTTATTTGTAGTCAGTGCACTGTACCTAGAGTACTGAGGAGATTGATGATTTTATCGCATTATTCATTGTTCGATATATTTTCTACATTTATGATTATTGGTGGTTTTACCATATCAAGCTTTGCACGTATTGTTGGGGTTTGGTAGACAGATTTTGGGGAACTCGTGGTATGTAGTGGATGGTTAGGGTAGGAAGCTTTTTGCATTGCATCATGCTCATGACATACTGGAATGTTATTGATTTATGCTACGTATTGTATTGTATTGTGTTGTATTGGATGATATCGAAATTAATGATTGTTACTCGAATGAATGATGAGCCATGCTCATACACTGTTTGACATCGATTTGGTAAAGGCTATGTAATGATATAAAATTCCAATGATGGTTCTGTGTTCTTCTGTTAATGCTAATATATTTCACTATATTTGATATTTATGTCTGTTTAAATAACTGTTCGACTCACATTGAGTTTTCATAAGCTCACCCTTATAATGTTTAACTTTTCAAGTAAACCTCGAAACTAGGATCGGACCCATCATATGGAGAATCACCTTGGACCTCAGACTATTTTTAATAAGTATTATTAAGTCTCTATTGGTTTTGGTTTGTAATTTTTAATTATGTCTGGTCTGTGGCTTTGTAACTTTTCATTTGGGGATTTTTTGCATGGATGGATTGCTTAAACATAACAACCGGAAAATGCATGATATCTGGCTTAAGTAATATTTGACATTGTTCCCTAATTTCTGCTGCATTGTAAAGAAACTGTTTTTGAAAAACAAATTGATAAGGCAACTAGATTTCTAAAATGACATGAATAATGGTTTTTCTGCTGTATTAGTTAACATCATGTTTTTTCAAAGTAAAGCGACGAATAAACGATTTTTCTAAAACAACACTGTCAATAATAAAGTTAATCTTAAGTACAGATGACCTAATAAATGAATTTTTTAACTAACTCAAAGTACAACTACGGATTATTTATCTCAAATGAGCTTATTTAAGGTCTTCAAAAGTAACGTAAGTGTGCTTAGCCGTTTTATTGGCTATTGTAGCCTTCTGAATCTAGCCATAATGTCTAGGCTAGCTTAGGGAGGTTACACTTGATTTGAATCTTGCTTAAAAGGTAAAATGACTTAGAGGTCATTTAATGCAAAAGGTACAAGGGCTAACCTACCCTTAGAACCTGTGCACACTTATGTTTGTGGTTCCATAAGCATTAGTCTTGAGGAGGTTACGATTATTACGTGACTTTCATTGACGACTATTCTTGATATGGATATGTATATCTAATGCATCGCAAAAGCAAAACATTTCATAAATTTTAGGAGATGCATGCAGAAATGGAAAAACAAATAGATTTATCTGTAAAAAATCTTCGATCTAATCGAGGTGGGATTTTATCCCAATTGACTGTGCCAGGCACTCCACAACAGAATGACATAGCTGAGAGAAGGGAAAGAACCTTGCTTGACATGGTTCATTTAATGTTAAGCTATTCACAACTCCCTACTTTGTTTTAGGATATGCAATACAAACGACTATTTATATTCTGAATGATGTGCCAACTAGGTCTTTTGTACAATAGCTTATGAACTATGACATGGAAAGAAAGTCGCTCTAAATCACTTTAGAATTTGGGGTTGTCCAGCATAGATTTTAGATAATGATTCAAAGAAGTTGGATGCACGGACACAATTGTGCATGTTTGTAGGATATCCGAAAGGAACAAATGGTGGATTATTCTACAATCTGAATGATAATACGATTAAAATTTCTACTTATGCTACTTTCCTTAACAAAAGCTACATGGATAACTTTAAGCCTTGAAGTAAAGTGGTACTCAAGGAACTCTCGAGAGTTGTAGAACAATAACCAAGTTCAATTCTCGAAAAAGTTGTGGAAAGACCTACAAACTATTAACAACATAGGGAATCCATCATAGTGGGAGAGTTTTTAAGAAACTAAACTTTTTCATCTATGACGGTAATATTTATAATATGAAAGCCAATCATGAGGATGATGATCCACTCACTTAAGAGGAGGCTATGTAGGATGTTGATTCCAAGCTCTAGAAATAGGCCATGGATGCCAGGCTGGATTATATGAAATCCAATACGATGTGGGAACTTTAGACTTATTAGTTAGGATTAAAACCATAGTGTTAGAAAATCAGGTTTGGAAAATGCAACGAAAAATAAGTTTAAGGGAAAAAACAGAGTTTTAAAAATTTTTCCAACCACAAATCACACTTCCAAAATAATACTCTATAGTCCAAAACTGAATAAATACTTATTAAAATTATTAATATTAAAAAAATAGTTTGAAGTCCATTATTCGTTCACATGCCATATCCGGTCCTAGTTTTGATCATTACCTGAGAAGTTACGACTAGAGGGTGAGCTTAAAATAGCTCAGTGTGAGTCGATATCAATATAGTCAATCAACAATTCATTATAGTACGATACATGGCATATTTCAATAAACATACAAATATTTTATTAGCATGATGCAATGCAAAAAGGCTCCTACCCATCCATCGCTACACACTATGAGTTCTCTAGAACTCATTTTCCAAACACCTAACAATGCAAGCCAAAGCTCAATATGGATAAACCACTAGTACAGTAGTGTAGATAAACTGCCAGTAAATATACAGACAAGTTGCCAATATCGTGGACAAGCCACTAGTAATGGTAAATGCAGTTAAATTGCCATTAGTGTGGACAAGCCACCAATAGTGCCTATAACTTTCCAAAAATGCGATAAAATCACCAATCTTCTTGGTACTCCCAGTGTAGTGCATTGAATACAATATTACAAACTTTAATTGTTGCCAGTACTCCACAAAACTCCTCTGTCAACCATAATAACCCACCCCATGCACATGTAATACGACATACAATCGTTGAGCAAAATCATGCTTTTAGTTTGGTCTCAATACAATGGCATGTTTTACATGCTTACAGTGACATATTTAGTTTTGTAACATCCCAAATTTTTGATTTTAGGTTGACAGAATTATGTCAAGAAAGCAGTAATTAGCCTAGTGGTGAAGGGGTAGTGTAATATTGTGGACAAGCCACTAGTAACAATAAATACAGTTAAGCTACCATTAGTGCGGACAAGCTGCCAATAATGCAATAAAACTGCCAATCTCCTTGATACTCCCGGTGCAGTGCATTGACAACAATATTACAGGCTTTAACTACCGTCTGTACTCCATAGGACTCCTCTGTCAACCACAATAACCCACCCCATTCATATGCAATATGACATACGATCATTGAGTAAAATCATTATTTTAGTTTGGTTTTAGTACAATGGCATGTGTTACATGCTTACAGTAGTTTAATGGCATGCTTAACATGTTGGATCTGGTGCCTTGAGTGTAGTATATTTATTTGTAAACTTGTGATTGTTTTGAACAGATTGGTTAATAAAACAAATGCATTGATTACATTAATATACATTATGCAATTGTCCTCACATGGTTTTTGCACACAAAGTAAAATGGAAGCAAATATTGCTCGTTGGTTGTCTAATTGTTTAACTAATACTAAGTGGTATTACGTGTTCGGATCATAGTATAGAAATATAACTTGTATTAGTAGATGAACCTAAACATGTCCTTAGTCTAATCAGAAATGAGAAAACCAATTAAAAGACTAATATGTCATCTATCAAGTCCAATTAGGAGATGCCTTGTCTTGGGCATTGGAGTGAATGACTCCCAAAAGATAAAGACATAGATGTGACTGATTGGACTGATAGTACATCGAACAAGACCCAAGCAGAATAGATCCTAAATTATTTTATGGACTGATAGTACATCGAACAAGACCCAAGCAGAATAGATCCTAAATTATTTTATGGATTTTTTTCACTTGTGATGTTCATAGTGTGACATACCTAAATCTTGAGTGGATGGCGAATTATATATGCTTGACTCGTACACTTTGATGTAAGTAAAAGCTTGAGTTCAAATAGATAAGGAACCGAAAGCTAGTGTGTTGGGTGTACGACTTCTGTAGTATGTAGCATCATTCAAAATTGTATAATTCATAGCCCAAAATATGGGTAAATGATATCCTCTCATTGGCATTACATGGTTGGTGAAAAGTAAACGTGGCCATGAGTCGTGCGTCTTTGTGATGCATGACTTGATCACTATTTGATAGTAATTGACTTTTCGTGAAAGAAGATGTAATTGTTACCATGAGATAAAATAGGATCATATTGGGAGAATTAATATTATCCTAAAGAGATCAAGGATATTCTTGTAGGGTAACACATTTATGACAAAGTCATTGGACGAGTACTGAATAGTTGATTTCGTAATGGTATGTCCTTGGGGAGAGCTCAGTCACGATACTATATTGGAATGACTTTATGACTAAATGAGTATATAATTAATAGGCGAAAAGTCAGAACTTAATTATAAATCATTTGAGCCTCAACTACATATGTCCAATTAGTCCCTTCGCTAGCTCGTTGAAACCAGAAATGAATTGCATGTTTGAATACAAATGAATGGAATGAATAAGAAAAGAGAAATGGGAAACATTCAAGAATGATTATTGTTTCTCCGAAATGGAGAAATGAAATCATTTGGAAATGAATGTAGGTTTCCAGAAATGGAAATGGAAATGGAAATGAAAATTGAAATGATCCATTTGCAATCTTATATGAATTACTTAAAAAATGATCGAAAGAATGAGTTTATATTTTTGGACTATTTTGAAGCCCGAAAATGAAAATAAACCATTCGGTCATAGTGAACATATTGAGCTGTGAAATATTGAACATATTTTCTCAAAATTTTACCAAGGGAAAAATCGTAAAAAATTTTGCTGAGGGTAAAATAGGGATGAAAAAATTATTATATACATAAATAATAAATTTTATTTTGGGAAATATAAAATTGGACCGGGTTGGATCACATTACAGAGTACTGGGTCAAAAAGGCTTAGGAAGTACTCATAATTGGACTCGATGTGAAATAGACCCCAAAACCCTTTATGGATATGAAGGGGGCGACAACCCTAGTAAGAATACTGGGGTGTGTCATCCACCCTAGTTCTATTCTAAGTAGGATGTTTTTCTATTTGAAATAAACCACTACAACTTAACAATGGTCTTACCTTCTCTTCCTATAAATAGATGACACCGGTAGAACTATTAAAAGATTGTTATTCTGCCGAAAAGTAGAGAGAATTTATTCTCAACTATTACATATATTTTTCCAAAATAACAATTCTACCGGTTACTATTAGAAGAGAAAATTTTTGTTTTCACCCCAAAGGAGAGAAAACTTTTTCTAGTTCTATGTTTTGGTTCAATTGGTTCGAGCCCACACTCGAAGCAGTTCACAGTACGAGAATAGAAGAGAAGATCATTTGGTTGAAAGTTGGGAACAACGAACATCTGCGAAGCCAAAGACACAGGTACGAATTCAGTTAAGGTTTATCGTTATAAATATCACAAACCGGGTCGATTTTCAAAATTTAAATTTTTTCGTTGGGCAAGAAAATTATTTTCAAACTAGGATTTTTTTCCAACATAACATGCTTACGATATTAGTTTCAGTACATGGAATTGCAAGCTTTCAATCGATCAATACAATGACATCGCAATCAAACATACTATGCAATCAAAGAATGGCTCAATGAGTCGCATGCTATACAAGCACTCAATAAATAATGACAACTCATATCATGTCATTATAGGGTATATCAATATCAAGCATGCAATCAATTAATCAGACATGCCAATTTTGGGTTCATGCAAATTTAATAAGGCTCATCACTCGGTCAATTGTAAATAACATACCTTGTTCAGCACTATTCAATTTGCTTATTTGGCCATTCAGCCATATCCGACCAGCAAGAAATATTTACCAATTCAACTTATATTTTAGTGTATTGCAAACAATTATTTAAAGTTAGGACCCACACCTTAATTCACAACTCTTAGCACTACGCCATAAAAATCTGCACTTTCGCACCTTAAACCTTAAATGACCATTGATCCAAAAACAACATTAAAACTTTAATTTTACACTCAAGACCAGCCTTGAAACACTCGGAATGGTTTGGCCAAAACAATATTTGAATAACAAATTTTCATATTCGCAAAAAGATCAATCTTACACTGAAACAACGACCTAGCGAGAGTGCAATTAGATTCTGATTTTACTGCTAGTTTGGGATGTTATGATTAGCACCTATGATCAATTTTATAAAAAAAGAGTAATTAAACATTACTAAAAATCCCTAGAAATATCTAGCCAAAAGAACATCTTCAAGCGAAATTAATACAGCAGTAGCTTTCGCTAAATTATGCACTTACGCTACCCGTTAGCTACTTTCGTATCGTCGAACAAAGGGAAAGGAGTTCACCTAAAAAAATACACGATTAAAACCTGATTTGATGAGACGAGTGACAATACTTTACTAGTTGGAAAAAAGGTAGAAAAAGTGATAAAACAACAGCCCCCAAAGTGGTGTTTAAGGGGCAGCACACCACTATGGACAACACAAAGAAGGGTTGCTTAGGGACGGCACAAAAAAGAGCTTAAGAGGATGATTAAGGATTATTTGAAGTCTAAAAATAAAGGAAAAGAGGCTGGAAGCAATGGGTTATATTAGTATATTAAGGGTACAAATCGACAGCCACAAAAGATGTTTTAAGGAATGGCAAACACCACCAACGACTACAGTTTAGGGGCAATCTTGGGCAATCTTTAGGGAACATATAGGGTTAAAAGGAGGCTGTTTTTGAACAATAAAATAACATCAAAATTCTAGAAATAAATAAATAATAAACAAAAGCAAAAAGAAAGTGAAAAAGAGAAAATAAACATCACCTACACAAGGAGGAGAGGGGGCAACAATGGTTTTTTTTTTTTGTGACGGCAATGAAGGATATTTTGTGTGATAAAAACAGAAAAAAGAAGGCTAGAAAATTAATGGAAAAATAGTAGCAAGAACGTGAAGAAAACGAACAAAAAACCACCACCAATGGAGGAGAAGTGGACGACAAAGAGGGTGTAGAAGACTAGGGATTGGACAGCTCAAGAAAGGAGAAGAGAAAGGAAAAAAATAAATTGAGAGAGAAGGAAGATGAGGGAGCAGCAAAAAGAAAACAATGAAGCTGTACAAGAAATTAAAAAAATGGTATTTAACCTTAAGGGTATTAAGTTGGACAACAATACAATAGGAGCAAGGAGAAAAATTTGCATAAAAATTCAATAATATGGAATAAAAAGGATTCAAACTCGAGTCTCAAAGACTATTGCACTCTCTCCTTATCTTCTTTTACCATTGAGCCACCAACTCATTCTTGTCATAATTTTACGAATTTTAAATTAAAAATTTAGGATGTTACATGAGGCAATAGGAGTCTCAAGGGGGATTGAGTGTGACGGTGGAGTAAAGGTGAAGCTCATTTCGGGGCAACAACAGTTGACATTATTAAACAACTCATTAATAACTACAACTATTGTTGCGCCAACTCGAGTTTTACCTCTACTCCTTCGAAACTTCCGCTCTCCCCTTGAGAATCCTTTTGCATCTAACTCGATCCCAAGCTTCAGATAAGAAGGAAGGTTAAAGATATTGCCTTCAATGGAAAAGGAAAAAAAGTTACATTTATTATACTAGAAAGCCCCTTTGTTTTTCCATATGATAATGGCCTCAATCTTATGTATGGTGTTTATAAGCCACCATGACTCAGTATCTCTAAAGCTTGAACTCGTGATTGCATCACCACTGTCAACTGGCTCCCAAGTTATACTCCAACCTGGGATCGCATAATGGTCATCTACTAGGACCTTTACATACACTTCAACTTGTGACCATATAAGTCATTATCACCTTGGAACTTGACTTTCATAGGATGAGCTTCTAAGGTAATGGTCCTATCCCAACACGACATATGAAATGTGTGCGTCTCCAAATGTTTTCACATCCTCGATAACTCAAATCTACCTTTAAGCTTTCACAGTGTATACCTCAAATCACAGAACAGTTAGAAACTTTAAACCCATAAAAGCCCTAAACTCGTAAAAACCTTAAAATCTAAAAAACATAAACCCTAAAATACCAAAAATTGTAAATTCCTAAAAACCCTAAAACCCCAAACCTTAAAAACCATAACCCTAAGAAAACCTAAAGAAAAAAAATTGACCATGGAGAGAGAAAGGAAAGCTCGTCTAGCTAGGTGCGCTTTCCTGCCAACTGTACTGGATGCGTTTTTACACACTCTCTCCAAAAATGACCTATTTCCTTAATTTAAAAAAAACTATTTTAAAAATATTTTTTTCAGTATTTTTGGCTAATTTAGCGGTAGTATAACGTTAAAATTTAACTATAATTTGGAAACTTGTTTGGAGAAAACATATCACAATCACATTATTCTTTATCAATAGTTAGTAAATACAGATTTCTTTTATTGGTTGAATTTGTAGAGTCTTTATATAGTAACTGAAAATCCATGTTCATTGTTTGCATTAAATTGTTAAAAGCAAAAAGAATCTGGCTAGAATTGAAATCTACTATAAATAGACTTACACTAATTAATAACTCTTCCATAGGATATCAACTGCATTTATATCCCATGCAATGTATACCCTTCTTTTGTCAATTTTTTGTTATATAATATATATAACACACACACACAGAGTTCTGAAGAACTCAAAGCCATAGCTAGTCCCCACTAAAACAAAATGCAACATAAAGTACCATTCCTTCTCATGTTGTTAACCCTTTCTATGAGGATCTCCATAGCTAATGCTGATGAATGCACTGGAAATGGTGGCTCTAAATTTGCATACCCCATTGTCGTAGACAAGTCTGGTGGTGGAAATTTTACCTCGGTTCAATCTGCCATTGATTCCATTCCTCAAGAAAATCATCAATGGGTCAAAGTTCAAATTAATCCGGGTGTCTACATGTAATTTATTTTCTTTTCTTTTTGTAATATTTACTAATATTTTTCATCAATTCAATAACACTAGCTTATTTCAGGGAGAAGGTAACTATTCCAAAACAGAAGCCTTGTATTTTTCCTGAAGGACAAGATCGAAGTGTGACAACCATTACCTTTGACGCTCATAACAGAACAGATGAAAGCGCAACTTTCACCTCCATGGCGGACAATATAGTTGCAAAGGGTATCACTTTCAAGGTCAAGCCTCAAGCCATGTTTATGCTTCTCTTTTTTTTGTTAAATATTATTTCATGTTCTAAAATATGAGATGATTATAGTAAGAAGTAGTGATATGAAGTCATTTTCCATTAATGACTTGAGATTGTTCTTCAATGTAAGTTTTTTTGATATACCGAATTCAACGTATATGTATGTATATATAACTAGTTGTGATCAATAACTGTTAGTTTCTACTGCAGAACTCCTATAACCATCCGTTGCTACTAAAACATGCGTTGAGTGAAAGAAAAGTTCTTGGCGTATTACAAGCAGTTGCAGCAAGAATTTTAGGAGACAAATCTGCATTTTTCGAGTGTGGTTTTTTGGGGTTGCAAGATACGTTGTGGGATGCATCAGGCCGCCATTACTTCGCCAAGTGCCATATTGAAGGTGCAGCTGACTTTATCTTTGGTAGTGGCCAGTCTATCTATCAGGTAACTAATGAAAAAGAAGAAAAAAATCATCTAACTTATGCCAATATATGTGTGGACATCAGCAATGAAAACATGTTTGGTTATGGGTTTTTTTCCAGGCCTGTGAGATAAATGTTACTGCTGGTGCACTTTCTTCACAATATCCATATGGTTATATAACAGCTCAGGATGATCCAAGTGGGTTTGTGTTTAAAGAAGGAACTCTGTTTGGAAATGTGCGTTCTTATCTAGGAAGAGCCTATGGACCTTACTCTAGAGTGATATTTCAAGAGACAACAATGAATGCAGATGTGGTCCCTCAAGGCTGGGATGCTTGGAAATTCCCTGGAAAGGAGTATGTTCTTAATTGGTTTCATTTTTAAAACCCAAAATTTTGTGTCTTGAATTTGATACTGATTGATTAATGTGTCCTTGGTCTGAAAGAGAAAATATTACGTATGCTGAGGTGAACTGCAAGGGACCAGGATCTGACACTTCCAACCGTGTTACATGGGAAAAGAAGCTTACTCCATCTCAACTTCAACAATTTTCACTATCCTATTTCATAGACCAAGATGGATGGATTTCCAATTTGCCAATGGAATAACCAGGATTTGATTCCACCTAGAGAAGTTTCCGGTTGTAGATTTTTCCATTTTTTCCTCCTAGTGCAATTCATTTAGTGATCGCAAGTAAGATCACATTTTTGAAAGTGAAAGTGGATAACTTATCCAAATAAATACAATGCACGGTTATAATAATATCTATAATTCCTAATAAAACATACATATTATATCTAAGTTGTAATGGCTCAAAAGTCAGTGGTATTCGAAATTGTGGTTTCGGGATCTCGTTTTAGTAAACCGAGCCCAAAAATATTAAATAAGTATATTTACGGACTTAGCATAGATGAATTGGAATTCGGCTAAGAAATTTGACCAAAATTGTGGTTAATTAGGGCCCAGGGACTAAATTGTAAAGTCCAATCACTATAATTTCTAATTGGTATATGACTTGGGGACTTAAATTGCAATTAATCGAAGATCCAAAATAGCAATTAGACCATATTCAAATAAGATTTAGTGGACGACACGACGATATTAGATTAAATAGGTAAAATTAAGGCTAATCATAGTTTAAGCATAATTAACTAAAATTAACTAAACATTAACCCATGTATAAAATGTGAATTTGGTGGAAAGAAAGAGAAAACAAAGTCATCTCTCTTCTTCACCTAAATCAATCACCATTGTTGAACTAAGAAACCTTCCAAGATTGAAACATTCGACCAAAAATTGGTAAGTTCATTTAGGTCATTTTCTTATAATTTTTGTAGATTTGAAATCATGGGAGATTGATTTAGCTAGTCCATGTGCCAATTTGAAAAACTATTAAAGTTTTAAAAAAGTTGGCATAGTTGAGAATTGA
Organism: Gossypium stocksii; assembly: GCA_020496765.1. NCBI lineage: Eukaryota > Viridiplantae > Streptophyta > Magnoliopsida > Malvales > Malvaceae > Gossypium > Gossypium stocksii. Next base: position 77,078,978 of record CM035632.1, on the reverse strand, counting down.
ATGATTTAGGTGTTAAATTGTTAGAAATTAAGCTCAGCATATGAAAAGGACTAAATTATAAAACTTAATTGTTAGATTCGTACATTAGGAAAAAAGTTGAATAAAATGAAAAACTGTCGAGAATGGTTGGTAGGGATAGAAAATAGAGGTTCCCTAATGGGTTTTGGTGAAATTTGATTTTAATCTAAGGCCCTTAATTGAAAGTTATGTTTGTCTAGGTTTTAGGGACTAAATTGAATAAATTACAAAATATGTATGACTTTGAAATTGAATGTGATTTGATATGGAATTTGATATTGTATTATTATTGAATTATTATTCATAGCTAAAGATGACACAGGATCATCAAGAGGGAAAAGAAAGGAGGGAGCCGATGACAAGTGACGTGAGCTTTTAATTTGTCTTTTTATGATTCGAGATCAATTTAATTATTACATATTCATGTTATGTAACACCCCAAACCCAGCTTAGACGTTATGGCCAAATCTGACGATGTCACATGAGAGTATGTTTGAAAAACTGTATCGTCGGTATAACCATTTTTCCATTTACAACTTTTCATTATCTTTTGTTAATTCTAAAATCATGTCGATCGTTTTTCAAAACGTTATTCGTTGCAGAAGCGTTTGAAACAGTTCGCGTAATCGTGAGTATTTTTGATAAAACATTTATTTCTTTTGAAAACTCGAGTTTTCCTACTACTAGTAGATATAAACCACAAAATAGTATAAATCCCAAATTTAAACTAAAAATCCGTAAAAGCCATAATTACATCAAAACCTCCCAAATAAGAATTTAAAACCAAGAGTAAATAATGAACAGTTAAAGGAAATCCAGGTGGTCACCGCTGAGTCCTTCGCCGCTCCGATCCGTCTAGGGCTGGGGATTACCTGTATAGATTAAACAGAGGGGTGAGTTTTCGTAAAATCAATGTGTAATCCTCACAGAATCAAACAAACTGTATACAGTCATACAATCTAGGCCTAAGCCCTTTTTTAGAACAGTAATAGTCATACAATAGGACCTTAGCCCATCACAGTAACAGTAAATAGTAGGGCCTAGCCCATTACAGTAACATATGCACTAGGGCCTTAGCTCGTAACAGTAACAGTAGTAGTTTTGCAGAATTCAATATGCAAGTCCTACCCAATCAACCGTTATACACCATCTCCATCCAACCCTGCACTTACTGTGGGGATTAAATCACTCACCCATCCCTATACTTACAAATAATACCGGTTGTGGCACTAAACAGTAATTTGCAGCTAAGCTGCCAATATATTAGGCTTAAAGCCTTTTAGTACGCTTCCTCCAATCATATCATCTCAACCCCATGCAATGCAACATACAGTCAAGACATGCCGTCTCATGGTATCATACATATAATCAGTTCAATAATATCATCATGCTCAATATACAGTTATACATATATATCGTTCAGTCAATTAGGGATCTATGCATTGCTTACCTACAATATGTTCACAGTCGACTCGGGTGACCTGTGTAACCTTAGCAAACAAATCAATGAAAATGGGCTCACACACCCATGTGGTTTGCCTATGTGGGCCCACACGCCTGTATGGCTTGGCCTTGGCTGTGTGGATCACACGGCCTGGCCCAAAATCCCACATGCCCGTGTGGTCCACACGACTCAATTGGTCAAGCCCATGTGTCGTACACGACCTCGCCTGGCCATCACACGACCGTGTCCTTCGTGCACGGCCTGACTTCGTCGATTACAGGCCCATGTCTTGTCACACGGCCTACCACACGGGTGACCACACACCCATGTGGCGTCGATAGAAAGCTTTTTCAGCTTTTCGCCAAATCTCGTTTTCTGCGTTTTGAGTATACACTTGGTTTGTTTTCGATACAAAAGCCACTCCAAGCAATCCCGAACCTATAATCAACAAATATTTCTCCATTCAATCACTTTTACTCGTTATATAATCAAAATCCATTGAGGTATTCCAACCTATAATCATAAAATCCCTTACCTTCGGTCGTACATTGATGATTCCTCACAACTACAGCACCGTTAAGAACCACTCCAGCCCTTAGTCCTCTCCTAACATCAACAAAACCCCCTTTAGAGCACATTACAAAACCAAGATAGAGAGCAAAGTAACCATACTTATCGAAATACCACACGGCCTACAGGAAAGATAGAGTTTAGAGATTAGCAACAAAAGGCAAGGAAAATTAGAGATGGGGCGACAGTAAGGGAGAAAGTGGCATGAAGTAGAAAGAGAGAAAAGGAAAAGAAAGAAAACAGAAGAGAGAGTTGGAGAGAAGAAAAGAAACGTCAATTAGAATTTTTCTGTGGAAAGATTTTAGGAAAACTCAACCACTCAATCCACCATCCCTTAATTTTCTCCCCCTATCAAAATTTCAATTCCCCACAACTCTCCTTTATACCACACGCCCCACGCAAAAAGTGTAATTCCCCTGCTTGCGCAGGGACTCGAACACGGGACCCCAAGCATAATAACTCTCTACTTAACCACCAGACCAGCAGACCCATTTTGATATAAACTTACAAGCAATTAAACTTAAGCCTACTGAACAAGAGTAAAGCTTTATTCAAAAAAATACCAAAATTTGCCCAAGTCATGGCTTGAACTTGGGACCTCTCACACACACCCAAAACACTTAACCACTGAAGCAGACAAGTAGTTGTGTCACAAATATACGAAATCAAATATACAGATTTTTAGGGCGTTACATGTTAAATTAAGTGATTTATTAATGAGGTGAGTATATAATGGTTGTATGAATCAAATAGTGGTGATTGACATGTTTTATCAAGATAGATGACTAAATTGAATAAATTAGAAAGTAACATAATTTAATTGAAATGTGATATTTTGTATGAAATTGAGTTGAAATATATTATATGCTATATTGAAATGGTAAATTGATGATGAATTGAGAATGATGAAATGTGAATTGAACCATATAATGAAATTGGAAATTGTTTACCCTATTAATTGTACGAGTTTATACTCTGGTTTAGTTCATGATGCACTTACATGCTATTATATTCGACCCAGTTCATCTGATGATGCACTTACGTGCCAAAATATATTACTTCTGTAACCTCTCTAACCCAGTCTAGACATAATGGCTAGATTGAGAAGGCTACATTAGCCACTGAAATCACTAAGCTAACTTACGTTACTTTTGAAGACTTTAAATAAACTCATTTTAGAGAAAAATTGTATTTACACTTTGAGTTAGTTCAAAAGAGTTCATTTATTAGATAATCTATACTTAAGACTCATTTTATTAATGATAGTGTTGTTTAAGAAAAAAATATCATTTACTTGTTACTCTTCTTTGTAAAAGCTTGATGTTAAACTAATGCAGAGGAAAAACCATTTTTCAAGTCATTTTGGAAACTTAGTTGCCTTATCGATTTCTTTTTCAAAAACGATTCATTTGCAATGTAGTGAAAATTAGGGAATAATGTCAAATTTTACTTTAGCCCAATATCATGCATTTTTTGGTTATTATGCTTGAGTATTCCATGCATGCAAAAGTCCCCAAAAGAAAATTTACCAAGCCACAGACCAAAAATAATTAAAAATTACAGGCCAAAACCAATAAAGAGTTAATAATACTTATTAAGGATAGTTTGAGGTCCAAGGTGATTCTCTAAATGTCGAGTCATATCCTAATTTCGAGGTTTACCTAAAAAGTTAAACACTATTGAGGGTAAGCTTATGAAAGCTCAGTGTGAGTGGAACAATTATTTAAACAAACATAAATATTAAATACAGTGAAACATATTAGCTTTAATAGAAGAACACAGAACCATCATTGGAATTTCATATCATTACATCGCCATTATCAAATTGATATCAAACGGTGTATGAGCATGGGTCATCATTCACTCGAGTAACAATCATTAATTCTGATACCATTCAATACAACACAATACGATACGTAGCATAAACCAATAACATTCGAATATGTCATGAGCATGATGCAATGCAAAAAGGTTCCTACCCTTACCATCCGCTACACACCACGAGTTTCCCAAAACCTTTCATCTGAACTCTAAATATTATGGGCTTAAGGTCATTGTAGTTAAAACCACCAATAACAATATGCTGAAAGTTCTGCCAATAATGAAGCAAATAAGCTGTCAGTAAAAAATGGTAAATAACTGTTCCCCTCGGTACTCCAGGTGCAATGCATAGACTATGTATAAATGCAGACTTAATATGCCACTGGTACTCCATAAAACTCCTCCGTCATCCACAAAATATCCCATCCCAATGTGTATGCAATATGTCATACAAACTCATACACAGCCATACTTCAATACTTTTCACATTTAATTGACATGTTTAACATGTCTTCAATAATCAAATACTTTCAGTAAATGAAAATAGTGTGCCAACTTTCAAATTACCATTATGATGGTGTTTATCAATATCATTCAATTTCACATACTTTACGAATTTCATTGTGCATGTATAACAACCTTTTCAATATATATCATAGCAAACATCTTATGCAATTATATCATGCATAAACTCAATATTTCAGCAGCTCATGCTATTCAAACAACCAATCTCATAACACATAACATAATCATGCATCATAATTCCAATCACATAGTCACACTGTCAAACTAGCAACTTTGTTAACACATCAATCTTTTAGGGTTCGAAACGTACTTGGTTCAACCACTTACAAAACTAATTATTTGGATATTAAGCCAATCCAACCAACAAGCTAATTCATCAAATATAACATGATCATTATCAATTTCAAACAAGCTTATGAGTTTAGGACCCACACCTTATTTTTCGCTTTCTCACAGTACACTAGTGAATCTTCCAATTTCCTTAATAAACCTTAAAACGAACCTCAGTAAAAAAAAATTAGTATAAATTTCATCAATTCATCTCTTAACCAGACCTTAAACACCCACTTATGGGCTCCAACCTATTTTCAAAATTACTATTATTTTATGAATCCAAACTAGTTAGATTTCTTACACTATTTTCTTGCGAATCGTGTGTGCGAATGTCTTTAGGCTTTATGGTTGATTTGGGGAGTTCCGGTCAGCACCTAACACAAATACATACTAGAAAATCAGTAGTTAATATTGATTAAAATCCATCATTTAATCAATCCATAAACTTTTCCCAACAACTTTGTCGAAACAACAAATTAGTTTACAATTAATCGCACTTACACTTCCCGAATTGTGAAATCCGAATGGCTAATTGGTCAAGAACGTCTTTCCTTAATTAACATGTGATTAACATCTGATTAAGAGGGTTCAAGAACTCAAATTAATGTTAGGAAAAGATGGGTAAGAACCAAGAAACAAAGCAGCACCCTTTCTTGCACATAGGCGCACGCACCACCACCCGCGATGGCCATATTCGGGGCTAATTTAAAAATGATTTAAAGATCCATTAAAAATATAGAAAAATAAATTTAAAATATTTAAAATTCTCCTAAATTCTAAATCTAGAATTTTAGGTTTTTAATTGACAAGATTAATCAACAAATTGAAGAAAGAAAAGATCTTATAAAAGCTAGTTGAGAGAAACGACAATGACACTTTCTTGGCAATGTTTAGGATTGATCTTGGAGTTCAAAATTTCAAATTTGGGGCTGATTTTAATGTGAAAAAATATCAGCAAGATTTTGGAGAAAATGTTAACAAATCTTGAGACAAAACGAAAAAGAAAGAGATGGTAAAATTAGGTGTAGGTGACAACAACAATGGAGGAAGAAAGAAAAAAAAAAGAAAATTAAGGTGTAGAGGAGAGGGGAGGAAAGGCTAGGGTGAGTAAAAATAGAATAAAGACTGATTATTTTGTGTAAAATTAACATTTATATCTAGGGTTACAAGGGTATGGATGACACACACATTAAAAACAATGAATTTTGTAAAAAAAAAAATAGTTATTTTGCATGGCAAAGGATTTGAACTTGGGACCTCAATTTAATTTTCATGCTTTTGCATTTATCAATTGACCACTAGACTATTTCCTTATTTTAGAAATAATTTTCCAATATTTATTTTAAAAATAGGGCATTTCACATACCAGGGTTTGAGGCAAAATTAACAAAATAATAAAAATAGTGAGAAAGAAGGGATTTGAATGTGGGTTTCAATGAACGTTTCACTAACACATATCCAACAAACCAATACCTCATTTATTCCTGAAAACGAATATATAATCCCAAAAATTAGGGCATGACCACTTTTCTCGATTCCTAAACCTGATTATACTAAATGTAACCTTTCTAACTCGGCCTAGACATTATGACTAGATTGAGAAGGCTAGATTAGCCACTGAAATGGCTAAGCTAACTTACGTTACTTTTGAAGACTTTAAATAAACTCATTTTAGAGAAAAACTGTATTTGCACTTTGAGTTAGTTTAAAAGAGTTCAATTATTAGATAATATATACTTAAGACTCATTTTATTATTGATAGTGTTGTTTAAGAAGAAAAAATCATTTGCTTGTGACTATTCTTTGTAAAAACTCGGTGTTAAACTAATGCAATAGAAAATCCATTTTTCAATTCATTTTGGAAACTTAGTAGCCTTATCGATTTTTTTTCAAAAGTGGTTCATTTACAATGTGGAATGATGAAAATGTGTAAGTGTAAACAATTGCAATAAGTAATAAAGTGACAAGTACATGTCGAGTTATCGTACCCACAGGGACTGTGAAAGAAAAATTAAATACTTTGGTGATAGGAAAAATATTTTGTTTTGAAGAAGTGATTTAAAAACTAAAAATTAACTAAGTAATAGAAATAAAAAGTAAAAATTCCAAAGCACGATTTCAAAAAAAGGATTTTTAATCAATATGACATAGTTGTGCTAGATCGATTACATCCCTTAACTTAGAATTACTAAACCATTTTCATGTTGTTACAAATATTTTCACGGCAACTTGATAATTTGTTAACTATTGCAAATACATACTTACTAAATTAACCAATCTCTTGAACATTTTTCAATGCCAATTCAAACAATTAATCAATCTTCATAAGCACATATAAGATTAAGTGAGATAACAATATATTTCTATATTGAAATAGTTTAATCACAATAATCTTACAAGTTATGCAAGGCTAATGTACCGTTTAATACCATCACTATTTAACCTTCAGCTACCTTAGAAGATTAAATATGCAACAATTAAATACTGTGTCAATTAATTATAATTTCAATACGTTTAGTAATTAATTCATTCATTACCTTACATTTTATAATGCAAGTATAACATAAGCATGGTTTTATTTAATTGAACAACTTATCATGGCCTAGAACAACACAAACATGATTTTAATAATTCAAGTGGATAGAATGTAATCAATCTAACACGAATTAATTTAATTCATTTTAATTAGAACAAGAACAACAAAAAAAAAATAATTATTCATATTCATGATCACAACATAAACAAAAAAATTAAAGAGGAGGGAACTAGGAAGCAAATCCAGTATTTCTCTAAAGCCAAACTAGTTCGCTTCTCTTCTTCTCTGCTTGTTGTGTTGAACTGAGGCCTCTACAAAAAATTGAATGATGCTATTACAAGGTGGAAGAAGGCTTTAAGAGAGAAATCGGCAAGGGAAATGGGAAATTAAGGAAGGGAATGGAAGAGAGAAAAGCAAGTGAAATGGGGAAATGGGGTGTGTTCAAAGAGGAAGGGAAGAGGGTTATTTATAGGTGGGAATAACTACTAAGAATAGAAAAAAAATAGTAGCCACTCCTCTTCCCTTGGCCGGCCACATATGGTGCAAGTTTGAATTACTCAAACTTGTTATTTTAAGCTAGGGGTAAAAGTTTGAAGACATGAAAAGTGGAGGGGTTTGAATAGGATTTTAAGGAAACTTCAAGGGTTTTTTTGAGGGTGTGGAAAAAAGCTAAAATCAATTGAGTGGGTAAGCTCTATGGATGGTTTGGGCTTCCCCATTTGCTAAGTGGATTATTCTTCTATACTTAGCACAATTGGGCCTCTTTTAATTTCAGGCTTATAATTAATTTTTAAACTAATTAATTTAGGATCAAAATTAATTATAAAATATTTTTAATACATATTTTTGGACCATCCATGGTTGGAAAATATTATTAGCCCTGCTTTTGATCACTTGATGCACAACATTGCCCCAACAGTTCAAGCCTCTCGAGATGACTATCGAGACAATTTTCACCATTTGTGCAAAATTGTCGAAAATAAACCAAATTTGTGTAAATTTGTTATAAAAATAATTAAAATTAAATATGTTAATAATTTAAGTGTCAATTAATTATTTTATAATTAAAATATGAATTTTGACAAAAATTACTATGAAACTGCACGAATTAGGGCTTAAAATGTGCTGAAAAAGTCTATATATTTTCGTGTTCCACACCCCCAAACTTAATTCATTTTTCGTCATGTGTAATGCAAAAATTGTAAAATAATTTCTCTAAATCACCTTTGAAACACTTCTTCATAATTCCTCCCATAATTACGAGTTTAGTATAATTGTGCTCAGGAACATCAATTTTGAGATTATGCAACTAAAGTATACATATTATTCAAATTAATCTCAATTGTCATTATGATAGCAACAATAGACTAAATTTTTTCTCAATAAAGATATATTAAATTCCAACCAATTAAATTTTATTACCTCATTTAAGACTAAACCGCAATCGCTAAGTTTAATTTATGCCTTCATATGTTGAACATAACAATCTCTTTCTACTAATGTAGGTAGCATAAAAATTTGAATCAATTGCTCTTTTAAATAGGTTGTAATGTAGCTAGGCTAGGGGTAGGTAAGAGAGATAAATTTAAGCTAAAAACCCTAGACTTAGCTTGTATTGTACCTTTGGAATAAATTCCTTCAATTTCACCAACTCATTTTGCATTTTGAGTACACATCCTCTTTGTACATCTATTTCTTTTGAGTACATATGCTCTTTCTTTTCTTTCTTATCTTTTTTAGAGCATATTACTGTATGTACTTACAAATTTTTTTGAGCGATTTTGGTACTTCTTCTCTGTAATGCCCCAAATTCTGGGCCTAAAAGGAATAGGTTTTGAGCAAGGGATCAATTAGAAGACTTCACATAAGTTTTTAGTTGTGCAAGAAAATGACATAAATAAATGTCTGCTTCAGTGGTTATGTATCCTGAGAAGTGTTGGAGAAGTTCTAGGTTCAAACCTGGGCTTTAGCAAAAATTTTAATTTTAAGTGAATAGTGCCCTTGGTTCTAGATAGTAGGCTTATTTAATTAAATTAGTTAAAATATGATACAAAAAAGAGTTGTGGTGTAGTGGTATATGGCGTGTAGTAATTGTTGGAGGTTTGACGTTCAAGTCCTGCTGCCTAATTCGTGAGGGTGGTAGAGTTGGATCAAAACACTGCTGAGTGGAGTTGATTTTGTCATGGAGAGATATGTGGAGAGAAAAATCAAGGGATATGGATAGAGATTTGTTGGAGAAATTTGAGGAGGAAAGTTTGGATGGAGGAGTTTGAATGAAGTTCAAACTAGTTGGTGGAGTGTTGTGGGGAGAAAAAATGTGGAGTTTAAAGGAAGGGAGTTTAAGTGTCGAATTGGAACTCTTGGCACACAAGAATTTAGCTAGGAGGGAGTTGAGAGCATCATTTTGATTTTTGTTGCTATTGTTGAATTCTCTTGTTTCATTTTTCGACTCCTTTCGTTTCTGTTTTTTTGTTTTAACACACTGTGCCGAATGTCCTCCTTTCTTCTTTCAATCTTTTCAATTTTAAGTGATCGATTCCTTCTTTTCCAAACCTTAACTGAACATTGCTTCTCCTCTTTCTTTCTGAACCTTAACCGAACATTCTGTTTCCTCCTTCAATCTCTGCATACCTTTGGCCGAATCTCTGCTCTTCTATTTCTCTTCATTGTCTTTTCTTCTTTCCTTTCCTTCCTTCTCTTGGCCAAATATAGCACTGTTCTATTCCCCTTTGTCATTTGATTTTTGGCAAGTTCTCTTGTTTTCTTCGCTTACACTCTCTGTTGATCCTCTCCCTTTTCATCTCATTATTTTGCTTTCGGATTGACAACTGGTCTCTGGCAATTGGTAAGTTCAGTTGATTCTTCCTTGTTTTCTTTTGACCATTTTTAAATCACCCAATTTTTGTACTATTTTAAGCCGAATGTACCTTACCCCTCTCTGTTATTGTTGTCGATTCTTATTCCTCTCTTTCAAGTGTGGTAGTTATTGGGCTTCTAGAATTCTCGATGAGTGAAGGGGTTTCTGTCAGTATGTCGCTAAAAGGGATATCAATGGTGGCGAGTAGTGCTCATTCTGAGGAGGGATCAGGAAGGGTGCCAACTGGAAATGGACTCATGGCCTTTGCCCCCAAATTCAAGCAGCGTAGAGTGTCAGCGGTTCAGGATTTTCTGCCAGGGTGAGATAGGGTGGCTGCATCAATCACTAGACCAAGTGGGCAAGCCAAAATCAACTGATCTAGTTAAGTGATAAGTAATATCTGAAGTATAAGTGTTCGAATTGGGGGTCGCTTTAGCTCATTTGTTAGCCTATTAACCGAAACTTGTGATTGAATGTAGGTTGGGGTACTTGTGGTGATTCACTCGATTTCGTAAAAATGTGTGTAACAGTACTCTGTAATCGGTAGTCAGTAAGGGATCCAAAAAGTGTGTACTCACACTGTTTCAACCCTAGAACGGCAAAAGCTGAAAAGCTGAAAACTTGGCTACTAATGCCACATGGGCGTGTAATTACACGTATGGTGAGTCGAGCCCAAGAGACATGGGCAAAAGACTATAGAAGCCACTATGAGTGATCTCATGGGCTTAGGCCATCAAGGGCCACGTTGGGCCGAAAAGGACCGTGTGGGCCCAATGGGCTCTGGGCCTCACACGGGTAAATCTCACGAATATGTGGGAATATTGGACCTGATTGTGTCGCACATATGGCTAAGGTCATTTCTGGGCTTAGTGGGCCACACGGGCATGTGGGCCCACATGGGCCGAATGATGGGCCTTGAGCCCATCCACACTGTTATGTTTGTTGAGGTTACACGAGTTGCTCGAGATAACTATAGACCTTCTGATGGGTCGGTAAGTGTGCTTGGACCCATTCTGATGAAAATGATCGTTATGCCCCTAGAGGTAATATGACTGATTTGCCTATGATATGTATGACTGTGTTTGAGTATGACATGTTACATACACGTATGGTATTATAACATGATATTCTATATAGGGATGGGTTATGCCTTTTGGCCATCCTGATTATGGCTTTTAGCCATCCTGCTTATGGCTTTTAGCCATCTTGTTTATGGCTTATAGCCATCCTATTTACTGGCAACTTTGCTGCAATATCGATTAGTGCAGCAACCGGTGCTAATCTTGGTGTGTTCGGCTGGGGGGGTCGATTTTATCCCTACATGACATGACTGGCGGGACAGAGTGGTGTGTTGGCTGGATTGGGGTGGGATTTCTGTTGCATTTCTGTTTTGATTCTCCTTCTGTATTGGGCTAAGGCCCACTTGATACTGTTACTGCATACTGTTCTATAAGGGATTACACACTGAGTTTTTGTAAACTCACCCTTCTGTTTAACTGTACAGGTGACCCCCAGCGTTAGGCAGTTCAGTGCTGCGAGGAGCTCGAAGGTGGCCACACATCCATAATGGTTATATTAGTTTCTTGATTACAAATTTGACAATTGGGTTTTGTTATGTAATAAGGCCTCTAAACTTATCTTATTTTATCTTGGACTTTATTTATTTAGATTGATACTTAACTGATAGAAGTAGAATGTTGGTTTTAATAAAAGGGTTAATTGTTTTCAAAACACCGCATTTTCGCAACATTTTTGGAAATGCTTCAGCAAAAAACATTGTTTTAACACTAATGACGACTTAAAATGATTAACAAATGACTATGATGGTTTGGGAATTAACCTAGAGGCTTCAACCTTCAACAGGTTTTTATCAACAAGATTAACTTTTCTGAAAAGCACTTTAGTGTAACACCGCTAGATTCGGCCATAACGTCTGGGTCGGGTTTAGGGTGTTACATTCTCAACTCCCCCAAACTTATTTTTAGAAAATACTCTAGATCGACTGAGTCTAATGTTTGGGACAATTTAGAAATAAATATGAGAGAAGTGATGGCTTAATATTACAACGGTTCAAAAAAAATAGGCCATATGGTCTCAGAGTTGGATTTCGAGGGATAAATATTCGTTAAGGTTGGCATTGAAAGGCTCAAATAATCCAAACAAAAGTTTGCCTAAGTCATTTTCAAAATTTCATGCTTCCTAGGATTACACTTCAAGAAATTACTAAGTCAATTCTAGAGACTTTGTAATACCCCAATACCCGGCCTAGGAGTTTAGACCAAATATCGGAGATCACATTGATCAGTGAAGTGATCGTAGGAACTCTCAGTTTAACAAACAAAAAAAATTATAGTATTTAAGTTCTGTAAAAACTTTAAAATATAAAATCTCGGTATTATAGAAGTCCAAATAACACTTATATGTATTTAATACAAAAGTTTATACCACAATTTTTAAAACAATACTTAAACTAATTGTTTAAAATGTGTAATTCTGATACCTCCAGCATGCCAAGTGCAACATCAGAATTCAGAAATGTACCTAAAAGGGGAAACATTAAGGGGGTAAGCTACATGAGCTTCGTGTGACTTTAAGACATGACTAACAACAGAATTACAGACCAAAATTCCAGATAGCAGCATAATAGTGAAACATACTTACAGTGATATATAGAACCAGAAGGTATATATGAAGCCAACGTCCCAAACGAACGTACTTAAGCAAAGCACTTATCATCACACTCAGTGTTACAAAATGTCATTACACGCAAGAACAATCACGAATGATAAATCAAACAGACAGAATGCAGACAAACAAACTTACACCCAATCACTTAATCAAATGCTTATGAATGCAGTCAAGTAGTGAAAACCCACCTATGCAGCCAAAACACCTCTCTGTCCACGAATCACACCCCAATAGAGTTGTTTAAGCTCATCTTACCAAACACACCACATAGGACCTCCAGGGGTCCATCCAACCCTACACACCATGTATGTGGACTAAGCCACTTAGATAATAGTACGCAACAAAGCTGACGTATATTCAGTATAGTGCATTGCGGTAAACCATTGTACAGATATGTTGCAGTTAAACTACTAGATAAACGCAGCAAAGCTGACGTAGATAAAGTACAATGCATTGTGAAAAACCACTGTATAGATATGTTGCAATTAAACTGCCAAATCAAAATCAGTTTTTCTTCTCTTCACAACCGAACCCCGATCATGATGCAAATGTAATAATGCACACCAAACACGAATAATCACAAAGACATAGAATGTCGTAAACAGTCAGAAAAATATAGATTTCTGTGTGATTACAAAAATACACACTCTTTGGAATCAGACACATAGAATCAGAGTATAAAATCAGAATGCTCTTACACACGCAAACTCAATGTTAAATTTCTTCATAGTTATTAGACACGGTTTCATTTTACAGAGCACATTACAAACACGAACTATCAAATCAAAAGTTTAGCATCATGCTTGTAACGCCCTGATTTTCGGGATTTTTTCGGGTTTTGTGAATTTTAGTGAAGTTTTAAAATTTTGGTGTTCTGAAGGTTGAAAATGTATGTACATGTGTTAGTGGGCCTTTAGAAGGCCCAAGCTTAAGTTAAAACCCGGGAAAATATTAAGTTGGATTTTCAAGTGAAAGGGGACTTGGTTAAGTGGGCCTTTAAGAAAAATCGTGTAAAATATATCACAAAGGGAGCCTTGGTAGAGTGGCAAGGTGGTGCCACTAAGCTCCTAAAAAAGTGGCGCCTAAGTGGGTATTCAAGGATAAGGGTTCGAGTTGCAAGGTAAGCGTAGTGTTCTTTTTAATTTTTTAAGCATGTGCCGGGCATATGACTAATTTAAGTAGGATTTTCGGCAAGGGCTTTTAGGGACTTGGGCCGATTACTCAAGTGTGATATTAGGGTTATATCTTTTTCTATTTTCTGTCATAAGAATTAGGGTAGCCACCTTAGGAATTATTTTTCTCTTCTACTGTCAGAAAAGCCGAAATTTGCCTCCCTATGAAGCTCATAGCCGAATTCTTTCTCTCCACCTCTACCATTACTTTTCTTCACTTTTCTTCTTCCTCTTTGATTCATTCCTTAGCTGAAACCCCCTCATTCCCTCATTCATCTTCTCTTTTGATCACACCCTCCATAAAATCACCATAATCAATTTCCTTAAAAAGTCGAAATCTCGAAAAGAACTCACCTTGGTGCTGAATTTCCTAAGCCAAGATTCCTCAACTTTCTTTCATTCTTTTGGCCAAATCTCACTCCTTCTACACTCTAAATCCCTATCGACAACACCTATACTAAACTGCCCACACCGAATCATCTTCTTCCTTACCTTTCTAAAAGCCGAAATCACCATTAGTTTAGGGAGATGGCCGAAAATTTCATATCTCAGAGATAAGGGTTCTACTAACATTTAAGGGTTAGATCTACTTCAGATCTGAGTTAGAGGCAAGGTAAAAGCAGTGGTAAGTGGTTATCAACTCAGATCTTTAAGATATTTCATACTTTGGAAAAGCCGAAAGTCCCTAAAGTTAGGGAGGTTGTCGATTTAGTCTATTAGTGATTTAAAGTAGTATTTTGGTTCTTTTTGGATGTTAGTTAGCAAGGAAGGTGATCAAGCAAGGAGTGGAAGGCATCGGTATCATCAGATCTAGATCTAGTGCATCTAAATCGACAGAGGTAAGTTTTTATTGCCATTAAGGGTGTGGCTGAATGTGGTAAGGGATTTTGGTTGTAGTTTTTCATAGATCTACTGATTAGTCACTTAGATAATGGATTGTAGGAACGCACGCGTAGGAAGTCTCGTCATTGGAACTGCAAAACAGGTGTGTGTGTGTTTCGAACACCCTTCAATGCTCAAATCGGCAAAAGCCGAAAAGCTGAAATGCCAAAATTTTGGCATTTCGAGAGCTTGTGAGCATGCGAACGCTCTCAAGTTGGTAGGAGAAGGTTGGTTTTGGAATCGGCACTGTTAGGCAGGCTGATCGTGAAATTTTGAGCGCTATGGTAAGTTGGGCCTCATGGGCCGAATATGGGCCCAATGGGTAATTTGGGCCCATTTGGGTAAAAATAGGTTTAAAGGAAATAATATGGATTACAGGCCTAAAAATTGTTTAAACAAGATAATGGATTAGAAATTAAGGCTTAAATGGGCCTAATGGGCTTAAATGGCTTGGTAGAGCCCATTAGGGGTTTTAGGGCCTAAAGACTAGAACTGATAAACTAAATTAAATGAGTTTCTGTGACAACCACTGTAATAGTAGAGGCTGTAATCATAATAAAAACTGTAATAAGAGAACAAAATTACTGAAATACCCTTAGAGTGAGAAATTACTGATTTACCCTTAAGTATAAAATTACCATTATACCCCTAGGGCTAAAATCGACTATACTGTTTGACATGACTGTTTCTGTTACTGCATATCATGATGTATGTATGTCTGATGCATGGGTTGGGTTTATATTGGAGGAAGTGTGAGTGGCACCGCCACGTTACTAAAAGGGGCTATGCCTCGTACTGTTTCTGAAAGGGGCTTTGCCTCGTATATTGTTTATCTGAGCAGCCATGCTATGACTGTGGTGTGTGGGCTGGGTGGGTCGAGTTATTCCCCACATGGTGTGTTGGCTGGTACGGGTGGTGTGTAGCGGTTGGTTGGTTGAGTAGTCTCCCCAGTTGGGTTGCATTCATACTGTTATACTGTACTGTACTGTTATGGGCCTATGGGCCAAACTGTTATCTGAATAGGGCTTCGGCCCAGTATCTGTTATAGGGCTTTGGCCCAGTATCTGTAATCTAGATAGGGCTTCGGCCCAGTATCTGACTGAGACTGGTTAGGGCTCAGGCCCAGTGGGCTCGAGCTGATGTGGGCTTTGGATGGGTTCTGCACATACTGAGTTTTCCCAAACTCACCCTTCTCTTTCCATCCTTGCAGGTGAGCCCTAGATCGTGACTTGGTTGCTGGGAGGGATTTAGAGTGGCCACGAGGACTGAGCACGGTTTAAAATAAGTTTTACTACTTTATATTTCTAATTATCGGTTTCTACTTTTAAATTTGTTTATGGGTTGTAATAAGGCCACTATGAGTGTTTCTATTTGGGATTTTTAGCTGTTTTATTTCAACCACAACTACACACCATTTTCGAAAATTTAACAAATGTTTTCTTAACCAACCTGACAATACAAATGGCTAAGTAGGATAATAAGGTTAAAATGAATCGCTTATCAAATGGAATAGAGATTAAGTTGAATAATTATTAAAACGAAAATTTAAAAAAAACAAGCATTGCTTTTCAAAACTCACCATCGGACTTAGTAAATAGGGGGCGTAGGATAGTCTAAGTGATGTAGCACACCGGACATGGCCATAACGTCTGGGCCGGGTTCGGGGTGTTACATTTAGTGGTATCAGAGCCCGGGTTGCAACAACTCGGCTGTGGATCGGGTCCAAAAAGGGTTTTCAAAATTTTTAAGCTCATAAATGGTATTTTTGGAAAATTAGATTTTCTGGAAGAATTTTTGTTTTCGAAGTGATTTTTTTTTAAACTTGTCTTTTCTAAAATATGTTTAAAGAATTATTTTTTAGGTCTAAAATTTTTATTTGCTTGAAATCTGGTACTTCGAGAGGTGGCACACTGAATCCCCGGCACCAAGTTGTAAGTATTTTCTGCCTTAACTTCTGTACTGTACTGAAAATAAAACTGTAGATAGTACTAAGCCTTGGATGTGATACTATAGGTGAGGTAGTATTAAGGCTATAAAACTGAGACTGTAGGGTAAACTAAACCCTATGAAACTAAGACAGTAGCTAGGCTACGATCGCGCGAACACAACTCTGAAATTTTATCTGTTCATAAGATATTCTGTAATAAACAACTGAAACATTAACTGATGTCATAAAATTCGTAAATCAGATAACCGATATGAGTACAAGAGCTGCTCGTGGACGAGGCCGTAGACGAGGCCGAGTTAGTGCTCAAGCTGAATCGTCGTCTTCTGAGCATATACCAGCTGGAGAGGCATGACCACCGGTTGAGAATAATGGGCCGTACGATCAGGCCGCAGGGGACGACGCTCTGTCTCAGGCCATGCTGAGAGTTCTGGAAAGGGTGGTTGGAGCCAATGTCAGGCCCATGAGTAGGGGGTCTATTTCTAAGTGACTCCGGGCCAATGGAGCGGAAGTTTTTAGGGGCATATCTGGAGTGGCCCCGAATGTGGCTGAGTATTGGTTGGAAGCCACAGAGCGAATTATGGATGACTTGGACTACTCAGTGGAGCAGAAGTTGAAAGGAGCGGTATCGTTGTTGAGGGACAAGGCGTATCAATGGTGGATCACCGTGAGAGAGGGTACCCCAGCTGAGAGGGTAACTTGGGAATTGTTCAAGCAGTCTTTCAAGGCGAAATATGTTGGGGCTAGTTATGTGGACGCATGAAGGAAGGAATTTCTGAACCTGACCCAGGGTAGTAAGACTGTGGCTGAATATGAGGCAGAATTTCTACGATTAAGCCGGTATGCTAGTGGTATTATTTCCACCGAGTATGAGCGCAGTGTTCGGTTTGAGGATGGCCTCAGAGATGAGCTGAGAGTTTTGATAGCGCCGCAGAGGGAGCATGACTTTGCTGCACTGGTGGAGAAGGCTAAGATAGCCGAGGAAGTGAAACAAGCTGAAAGGCGGAATCGCTATAGGGATCGCAACCGTTTTGAAAGAGATTCTGGAACATCAAGCTCTGCAAACCGGAATTTTAAGAGGGCTAGAGTAGAAGAACCAGTGCGAGCTGTGCCAGTGAATGTTGTTAGACCACAGGCTTGTGGAGACTGTGGCAGAGTTCATCGAGGAGAATGCTGGAAATGCAGTGGAGCTTGTTTTCGTTGTGGGTCTAAGGATCATCAGGTTAAGGACTACCCATAGAAGCCAGCTCAGGCTTAAGCTGTTGATCAGAGGGTTGCTCAGCCTGCGCGAGGAGGACTGCCACCGCCAAGGGGCCGTGGTCAAGGTAGAGGAAGCAATGGTAATGGACGTGGTCGTGGAGTACCTAGCAGGGGTGCTGGTAATGCTGAGGCTCGTCAGCCAGCCTTAGTGTATGCTGCTCGCCGTCGCGAGGAGGGTGATGCACCTGATGTTATAACTGGTACATTCTTAATATCTCATGCACCATATACTACTTTAATTGATGTGGGTTCGACGCATTCGTATGTTGCTTGTGAAATTTCTGGGTCGTTGAGTGTGCATTCTGAGGAGACTATGAGTGGGGTCACAGTAGTTAGTCCTTTAGGTCACTCTGTTAAAGTAGACAAACTATTTAGGGAAATGCCTTTAAAGACTCAGGGTTGGATCTTTACTGGAGATTTAATGGAGCTACTTTTTGGAGAATTCGACTTGATTTTGGGCATGGACTGGTTAACCAAGCACAAGGCAACGCTAGGTTGCGCAGCCAAAAGAATGGTATTGAGAACAACCGAAGGAGAGGAGGTGATGGTTATTGGTGAACGTAGGGACTATTTGTCCAATGTGGTTTCTGCCTTAAGGGCTGAAGGGTTGATGCACAAAGGTTGTGAAGCATACTTGGCGTTCGTAAGTCAAACTGAACCCAAAGGGGTGACAGTGGAGACAGTGAAGACGATTAATGAATTTCAAGATGTTTTTCCTGAGGAGCTTCCTGGATTACCTCCTAACCAAAAAGTTGAATTTGGGATCGATCTGTTGCCTGGAACAGCTCCAATGTCCATTGCGCCTTACAGAATGGCACCAAAGGAGCTAGTGGAATTGAAAGCCCAGATTCAATAGTTGTTAGATAGGGGCTTCATTAGACCGAGTGTGTCTCCATAGGGAGCACCGGTACTGTTTGTGAAAAAGAAGGATGGAACGATGCGTATGTGTATCGATTATCGCCAGTTGAACAAACTGACGATAAAGAACAAGTACCCTCTGCCGAGAATAGACGATTTGTTCGACCAGCTTCAAGGAGCTTCGGTGTTTTCCAAGATCGACCTTCGGTCTGGGTACCACCAGTTAAGGGTAAAGGAGGTGGATGTGCATAAGATGGCATTCAGAACTCGCTGTGGTCACTACGAGTTTTTGGTTATGCCATTTGGATTGACGAATGCACCAGCAGCTTTTATAGATTTAATGAACCGAGTATTTCAGCCGTACTTGGATCGTTTCGTGGTCGTCTTTATTGATGATATATTGGTGTATTCGGAAACAGAGGAGAAGCATGATGAGTATCTTCGAATTGTTCTGCAAGTTTTGAGGGAAAAACAGCTATATGCGAAATTTAGCAAGTGCGAATTCTAGCTTCGAGAAGTGACTTTTCTGGGTCATGTTGTTTCTGCTGAGGGGATTAGGGTAGATCCTCGTAAGATTGAGGCAGTCTTAGACTGAAAGGCTCCAAGGTCTGTATCAGAAAGTCGTAGTTTTCTGGGTTTGGCAGGCTATTATAGAAGGTTTGTTGAGGGGTTTTCTATCATTGCGGCTTCGTTAACGAAATTGTTAAGGAAGGGAGTAGCCTTTAATTGGACTGAGAGGCAGCAAGGAGCTTTTGACAACCTGAAAAAGGTGTTGACTGAGGCGTCAGTGTTGATTCAGCCGGAATCTGGGAAGGACTTTACGGTTTATAGCGATGCTTCGCATGTGGGATTAGGTTGTGTACTGATGCAAGAGGGTAAGATGGTTGCTTATGCTTCGCGGCAGCTTAAGCCTCACGAGGTGAATTACCCTACGCATGATTTGGAGTTGGCAACAGTGGTATTTGCATTGAAAATCTGGAGATACTACCTTTATGGGGAAAAGTGTATTATATACACTGACCATAAAAGTCTCAAGTATCTGTTAACTCAGAAGGAGTTGAATCTTAGGCAACGGAGATGGATAGAGTTGCTTAAGGACTATGACTGTTCGATTGAATACCACCCTGGCAAGGCCAATGTAGTGGCTAATGCACTGAGTTGAAGGACCGTTGCTGAGTTAAAGGCCATGTTTGCTCGTTTGAGTTTGTATGATGATGGGAGCTTGCTAGCAGAGTTGCAAGTAAGACCGACTTGGACTGAGATAATCAAAGAGTTACAGTTGAAGGATGATTCGTTGATTCCTCGATTGCAGCAAGTCAAGAATGGTGAGAGTAAGGATTTTAGACTGAATTCTGATGGGGTTCTTTGTTTCCGTGAGAGAATTTGCGTTCCTAAGGACTCTGATTTAAGGTAGTTGATTTTGGGTGAGGCTCATGGTGGACCTTGTGCTATGCACCCTGGAGGTAATAAGTTGTATAAAGACTTGCGAGAGGTTTATTGGTGGCCTGGACTTAAGCGAGAGGTGACTGAGTCCTTTGGGAAATGTTTGACATGTCAGCAAGTTAAAGCTGAGCACCAATTGCCTTCTGGATTGTTGCAGCCAGTGAAGATTCCGCAGTGGAAATGGGAAAGAGTAACGATGGATTTTGTGAGTGGGTTGCCTTTGACATCTTCGAAGAAAGACTCTGTATGGGTAATCGTGGATAGGTTGACGAAGTCTGCTCATTTTGTACCGGTCAGAACCGATTACTCACTACAGAAGTTGGCCCAATTATATGTAGCAGAAATTGTGCATTTGCATGGGGTACCAGTTTCGATAATTTCTGATCAAGACCCTAGATTTACATCTCGATTCTGGAAGAAGTTGCATGAGGCGTTAGGTACGCGATTGAACTTTAGTACTGCATTTCACCCTCAGACAGATGGTCAGTCTGAGAGGGTTATCCAAGTGTTGGAGGACATGTTGAGAGGATGTGTGATTGACTTCTGTGGTAGTTGGGAAGACTATTTGCCATTGGCGGAATTTGCATACAACAATAGCTATCAAGCGAGTATTCAGATGGCTCCATATGAGGCACTTTATGGGTGGAGATGTCGTACTCCTACATGTTGGACAGAGTTAGGAGAACGTAAAGTGCTTGGACCAAAGTTAGTGGCAGATACTGAAAGTAAGGTTAAGCTGATTCGAGATCGGTTAAAGGAGGCGTCTGATCGGCAAAAGTCATATGCTGACCTTAAGCGTAAGGAGATTGAGTTCGCTGTTGGGGATATGGTGTTCTTAAGTGTGTCGCCGTGGAAGAAGATCTTGAGATTCGGTAGAAAGGGCAAGCTAAGTCCGCGGTTTATTGGGCCTTATAGGATTCTCAAGCGGATTGGGCCAGTAGCATATCAATTGGAGTTGCCACTAGAGTTGGATCGCATCCATGACTTTTTCACGTGTCTATGCTAAGACGGTATCGGTCAGACCCTTCGCATATTGTACCAGTAGAGGACATTGCAGTAAATACCGATTTAACCTTCGAGGAAGAGCTTGTGCAAATCTTAGATCGTGAAGTCAAGGTCTTAAGGAGGAAGTCTGTTCCATTGGTTAAGGTGCTATGGCGCAACCATGGTAGAGAAGAAGCTACGTGGGAGCCAGAAGAAGCGATGCGTCAACAATACCCTCAGTTATTTGGATCAGGTAAATTTCGAGGCCAAAATTTCTTTAAGGGGGTAGAGTTGTAACGCCCTGATTTTTGGATTTTTTCGGGTTTTGTGAATTTTAGTGAAGTTTTAAAATTTTGGTGTTCTGAAGGTTGAAAATATATGTACATGTGTTAGTGGGCCTTTAGAAGGCCCAAGCTTAAGTTAAAACCTGGTAAAATATTAAGTTGGATTTTCAAGTGAAAGGGGACTTGGTTAAGTGGGCCTTTAAGTAAAACCGTGTAAAATATGTCACAAAGGGAGCCTTGGTAGAGTGGAAAGGTGGCGCCACTAAGCTCCTAAGAAAGTGGCGCCTAAGTGGGTATTCAAGGACAAGGGTTCGAGTTGCAAGGTAAGCGTAGTGTTCTTTTTAATTTTTTAAGCATGTGCCGGGCATGTGACTAATTTAAGTAGGATTTTCGGCAAGGGCTTTTAGGGACTTGGGCCGATTACTCAAGTGTGATATTAGGGTTATATCTTTTTTTATTTTCTGTCATAAGAATTAGGGTAGCCACCTTAGGAATTATTTTTCTCTTCTACTGTCAGAAAAGCCGAAATTTGCCTCCCTAGGAAGCTCATAGCCGAATTCTTTCTCTCCACCTCTACCATTACTTTTCTTTACTTTTTTTCTTCCTCTTTGATTCATTCCTTAGCTGAAACCCCCTCATTCCCTCATTCATCTTCTCTTTTGATCACACCCTCCATAAAATCACCATAATCAATTTCCTTAAAAAGCCGAAATCCCGAAAAGAACTCACCTTGGTGCCGAATTTCCTAAGCCAAGATTCCTCAACTTTCTTTCGTTCTTTTGGCCAAATCTAACTCCTTCTACACTCTAAATCCCTGTCGGTAACACCTATACTAAACTGCCCACACCGAATCATCTTCTTTTTTACCTTTCTAAAAGCTGAAATCACCATTAGTTTAGGGAGATAGCCGAAAATTTCATATCTCAGAGATAAGGGTTATACTAACATTTAAGGGTTAGATCTACTTTAGATCTGAGTTAGAGGCAAGGTAAAAGCAGTGGTAAGTGGTTATCAACTCAGATCTTTAAGATATTTCATACTTTGGAAAAGCCGAAAGTCCCTAAAGTTAGGGAGGTTGTCGATTTAGTCTATTAGTGATTTAAAGTAGTATTTTGGTTCTTTTTGGATGTTAGTTAGCAAGGAAGGTGATCAAGCAAGGAGTGGAAGGCATCGGTATCATCAACTCTAGATCTAGTGCATCTAAATCGACAGAGGTAAGTTTTTATGGCCATTAAAGTGTGGCCGAATGTGGTAAGGGATTTTGGTTGTAGTTTTTCATAGATCTACTGATTAGTCACTTAGATAATGGATTGTAGGAACAGACGCGTAGGAAGTCTCGTCAGTGGAATTGCAAAACAGGGGTGTGTGTTTCGAACACCCTTCACTGCTCAAATCGGCAAAAGCCGAAAAGCTAAAATGCCGAAATTCTGGCATTTCGAGAGCTTGTGAGCGTGCGAACGCTCTCAAGTTGGTAGGAGAAGGTTGGTTTTGGAATCGGCACTGTCAGGTGGGCTGACCGCGAAATTTTGGGCGCTACGATAAGTTGGGCCTCGGTGGGCCAAATATGGGCCCAGTGGGCAATTTGGGCCCATTTGGGTAAAAATAGGTTTAAAGGCAATAATATGGATTACAGGCATAAAAACTGTTTAAACAAGATAATGGATTGGAAATTAAGGCTTAAATGGGCCTAATTGGCTTAAATGGCATGGTAGAGCCCATTAAGGACTAGAACTGATAAACTAAATTAAATGTGTTTCTGTAACAATCACTGTAATAGTAGAGGCTGTAATCATAATAAAAAATGTAATAAGAGAACAAAATTACTGAAATACCCTTAGGGTGAGAAATTACTGATTTACCCCTAAGTATAAAATTACCATTATACCCCTAGGGCTAAAATCGACTGTACTGTTTGACATGACTGTTTCTGGTACTACATATCATGATGTATGTATGTCTGATGCATGGGTTGGGTTTATATTGGAGGAAGTGTGAGTGGCACCGCCACGTTACTGAAAGGGGCTATGCCTCGTACTGTTTTTGAAAGGGGCTTTGCCTCGTATACTGTTTATCTGAGCAGCCATACTGCGACTGTGGTGTGTGGGCTGGGTGGGTCGAGTTATTCCCCACATGGTGTGTTGGCTGGTACGGGTGGTGTGTAGCGGTTGGTGGGTTGAGTAGTCTCCCCAGTTGGGTTGCATTCATACTGTTATACTGTACTGTACTGTTATGGGCCTATGGGCCAAACTGTTATCTGAATAGAGCTTCAGCCCAGTATCTGTTATAGGGCTTTGGCCCAGTATCTGTAATCTGGATAGGGCCCAGTATCTGTAAGCAGGTGAGCCCTAGATCGTGACTTGGTTGCTGGGAGGGATTCAGAGTGGCCACGAGGACTGAGCACGCTTTAAAATAAGTTTTACTACTTTATATTTCTAATTATCGGTTTCTACTTTTAAATTTGTTTATGGGTTGTAATAAGGCTACTATGACTGTTTCTATTTGGGATTTTCAACTGTTTTATTTCAACCACAACTACACACCATTTTCGAAAATTTAACAAATGTTTTCTTAACCAACCTGACAATACAAATGGCTAAGTAGGATAATAAGGTTAAAATGAATCGCTTATCAAATGGAATAGAGATTAAGTTGAATAATTATTAAAATAGGAATTTAAAAAAAACAAGCATTGATTTTCAAAACTCACCATCGGACTTAGTAAATAGGGCGGCATAGGATAGTCTAGGTGATGTAACTCACCGAACATGGCCATAACGTCTGGGTCGGGTTCGGGGTGTTACAATGCTTACAATTCATCACACGACCCTAAGTTGTATCAGAGTCCTTAATACTTATACAGAGGCCCGAACAACCTTTAGACAGGACAAGAAACAGAACAAATAAGTTATGCTACAGAATAAAATTTACGAAATAGGACCACAAGGCTGTGTGCTCTAGTGGCTACGTAGAAGTGCCTAGGCCGTATGGGGGTCAATTTGCCCATGTATAGAGGCACACGCCCATGTGAAAGGAGGCACAAGACCGTGTGGCTAAGGCGCACGCTCGTGTGACCTAGAGACATGGCTGTGTGATTTGGCCGTGTAACTCTCTGTCCGTTTGTGGCCGTGTGCCCAAAACACACGCTCGTGTAGGATCCCTAAATGCCCAAATTAGCTATATGGCTATGTGGCCAAGCCGTGTGGCATCAAAACACATAACCCTAATTCCCAAACACACACTCTCGTATGAGGAAAGGACACGACCATGTGGAAGTCAACTAAAATCTCCAAATTGACCACACGGCCTTGTGGCCAGGCCGTGTGGCACCAAATTTTCCCCGGAAACCCTAATTCCCAATTCCAAACGGTCGTGTGAACCAGCACATGCCCGTGTGGCCACCTGTGTGGTTACGAAACCACCTTAAAACAACTTAAAAATCGAGTTTTCTAGTCACTAAACCGATCCCCAATCAAGGCATTTCAAAAACACACCAAAATACACTGATTTCTATGAAATTTTAAGCTGATACAAGCCTCAATTACCTAACTACTGATTCACACAAAAGGGTTCCCGAATCCACAGCAATCCGGTACTAAGTCACACAGTCGGAACACTTACATTATGTCTAATTTCATAGAATCAACTCAATATTTTAGTAACGAAGAAGAAGAGTTTAGAACCCACACTTGGTTCGCGATTTAAGCACATGCAAAGAACTTGAACACCACACCTTTCCAACCAATGCTTTTACCGACGAAGGAGTGACCAAGTGACGAATAAGAA
The DNA here is from genome assembly GCA_020496765.1 of Gossypium stocksii. Lineage (NCBI taxonomy): Eukaryota > Viridiplantae > Streptophyta > Magnoliopsida > Malvales > Malvaceae > Gossypium > Gossypium stocksii. The sequence continues at coordinate 77,053,575 of CM035632.1, read as the reverse complement.
ACACAAATCGAGTAGCGCAGATAACACATAATTGACGATAAGAGAAGAAAAATTTCTTTAGAAGCTAAAGGCTAAGTTTGAATTATGGGAAAAAATAATGAACTGGCAGGGAAAAGAGGGAGGAGAATGTGAGATCATGTAAAGATTTTTTTGGCATCTCCAAATAAAAATAAAAATCAATAAAATAAGTATTTTAAACCTAAAAACAAAACAAAACTAAAATTATTCCCCCAAATCACACGTTTGACGACTCGAACCTAGAACCCCAAGGAAAACAAACACACAACCAACCACCAGACCAGCAGGTCCATTCTTACACTAGAACGCTAAAGCAAACTCAAATGCCTAATCTAACCACTGACCCTACCTGCAAATCTTAAAACTTCTAACCCCAAAATCTAGGGCATTACAGACTTAAACTTTCATGCATGTCTAACTCTCCTAAAGTCATAACAATTGTATGATATGATTTCCAAACTTTATTAAGAATAACATTTATGTCATAGTTAACATAGTATTTATTAAGAATAATAAAACTTTATTTGTACTGAAGTTTAGCATAATAAACAAAAATTCAAATTTTTGAACAAAATATAACTTAATCATAATTATGAGAAAAATGTATTCTGAAAAAGAAAAATAATTTCAATTTTTGGTCCCCCCTACTTAAGATGAACAATGTCCCCATTGATAAATATAATAGAGATAATGAAAATATAGAAGTGAATAGATACTGTACACCAGGTAGGACCTAAGAAAAAGGAGGTGAGTCAAGTTTGACTGCTTAAACACCAAGCTTTTCCAAAGCAAATCCAATCCTGGACATGGACATATCTATTGCCACACTTTTTATTTTGCAATTTGTTCAATTTTATTGATGATTTCCACCTTTTATTTTATTATGCGAGAAAAAAATTCCTAAAAGAGCTTAAAACTAAAAACTTAAAATATCCTAAAAAGTAAAATAAAGTAAAGACAAGATCCTCCTTTTTATTTATTTTCAGTCCCCTCTGAATACGATCACCTTATTCCTTCCTCGACATTGGAGTCCATGGTTCGAGTATAAAGTCTAGAAATTCAAGCACAAAAACAAACGGGTTATGAAATATATATTTTTTAAATGCATCTCTAATTGAGTCATCCTGTACTTTTGAGTATCTCCAGTAAGCTTATTGCTGCAACTGCATGTGTTGTAGCATAGCCATTATATCAAATTGCTCACTCCGTGAAATGGTGCTAGATGAAGGGACTCCTAGTGTCGGACTTAGAAAATATGTTAAGGGTGGTTTCAGTTTCGGGCAAGTGGTTGAGTGGTTGGTGGTAAGGTTTAGAGTTGAAAGGGATGGTAGTTTTAAGGATTGTTTAGGTGCGGTAGTTGGTGACTTTGAATGAAGGTGTTCGGGGTTGTGATTTAGGGAGTTAAGGGCTATGACATTAAGGGGTTAAGTGAGATGCACTATTGGGCTACTTGGGAGTGGCGGTGGAGTAAGGTAAGGGCTATAGGTTTATACAGAAAAGGGTTGAATATTTCCTTCCTAGTAGTGTCTTAAGCCCAATGGTAGCTCCTTTTTGGATCCTAAGCTCTTGTACTAAATGTAAACTAAAAAAAATAAAGAAATTAGTGCTTGGGGTTAAAAGTTAACCCTTTATTTAACAAAACAAATACTTAAATTCTTCGGGCTACTTAGAAAAATATTTTTCAAAAAATTACATCAAATTAAACTCTCAGGAAAGACTAGAGGGGTCATAGATGGTCCCCCTTAAGTCCCAATCTCCTAGATAGAATTTTAATTAATGAAATGACCCATAGAAAATTTTATCTAAGTCTACCATTTTATTTAAATGAGAAAAAAATTAAAAATATAAAATAACGATAGAGATAGTGAAGAGAACTCCCTCCATTTTATTCAGAATCGTCATTGACCATGGTAGTGTCAAATGGCCATTTGCCATACCAACCATACTTGTCTAGGAAGTAATCATATTCTTTCCTATCAAATGTGTCTAACATCTTACTAGGGAAAGAAAATCCGAAATGATCTTTCCTGGTTGCCTTGTTTAACTTCCTGTAATTCCTACAAATCCTCCAACTATGACTCGAATATATGAAATAATCCATCTAGTACCCTTCTTGTGCCTTCCCAAAACCACAAGTGCCTCTTCTTCTTAATCTTTGGTGAACCCAACTAAAATAATGATAGGTAAAGTTGAAGATAGACCCAAATAGTTATATTTCAAATAAGGAGACAAAATCTTCAATTCCATTTCAACTAGCTCTTCAATTAACGACTTTGGTTGCATATACTCCTGAGATGATAACTCTAATCATTCGAGTGGAACTTCTTGAGTGAATTCCTTCGAATTAGCTTCTAACAAAGCCAAACATTCCTTGTCTTCATCATTACTTGGCGAATGCACCAAAAGAATATGTTCTAATGGATTGTATAAAGAATTGAGCTCTAATTCTGTAGAAGCCAGTTGTTCCATCTTAGAAATAGCAGAGCAGTCTTCAACTACATCTGGGGATTTAGTAGCATCGAAGTTATTAAAAGTCACCTCGTTATCAAAGATTTCTTTCAACTGAGTATCCTTTTGCTACTTCTGGAATCGTTGAGGATATGGCAATGGTGGAATCTTAGCTTTAACTGGACAACTCTTCTATGGATTTTTTTTTTGCATCTAACAAGGGTGTTAGATAATTAGAACTAACTCGTTTAAAATTTACATCATTAAGGATCACCGAATTTGACTTCTATGAAATAGGAGTTTTAACACTCGGTTGAACTTCTTCTTTGTCTTAAGCTACAATAGGCTCATCTTAAACCTCAACCACCTTGGGCTCCAATGTCTTTCCACTTGGCAAAGTGACTGCTTTGCAATGTTCTTTGCCCAAAATTCTTGGATTTTTTATGTCGCTTGGCCAAATACATTGGGGTCTGCTTCTGAGCTCATTAGCTACTTGTCTTACTTGGTTTCCTAAATTCTCCAATGTTGCCGCTTGGCTTTGGATTAGTTTATCATTCTTCGTTATACACTTCTTCAACAAATTCTCAAGATTACTTGAAGATTCAATTGGTGAAGATTGTTGTACTTGTTTAGAATACTCTAGTGGAAAATTTGGTTGATATGGCAAAGAAAAGTCACAATGGTCTGCCCATTGATTACTCTATGGAGAAATTAGATGATTTTGCCATGAAGAGTTGTAAGAATTTGATTGCAGACCATTCCAATTCTGATTTCCCATGTAATATTTTAACTCTTGATTTAATGGGCAATTTTCAAAGAAATGGTCTTCTCCACAACATTCATAAGAAATATTCTCGAACTGGTTTGGCTACTGACCTGTCAAATTACCATTGAAACCATTAACAATTATGTTCTTAAGCATGGAAGACATAAAGGATACTTGGGTTGCGAAAGAAGTAAATGTGTCTGTTTCATATACTCTTGCTACTTGTCTTTCTGAGGCTGCTCGATTGGTTGACCACTGATAGTTATTGCTGTAACACCCTAAACTCGGCCCATATGTTATGACCGAATCTGGCGCGTCACATAGAAGCTACGTTCAAAACCAGACTTGTCAATAAAAGTTTAGTTCTAAGTTTTAAAAACCTTTCAATTCCTTAATTGTATAAACAAATTCGGCAAGTTTGTTTTTATAAGTTTGAAATCATTTTATCAAAACGTTTGCTTAAGAGTTGATCTCTATTGTATTCAGTTATTTAAAATCGCGGAAGCTTTGAAAGTTTAAAGTTGAAACGTGTGAATTTCTTGAAAACATTTATTATTTTGAAAACTCATTTTATCTACTTTAGCAGTTCAAAATCAACAATCAATAGCCCAAATAAAAGCAAATTAAAGTTCTAATGGCTTTATTACAAAATGTAAACCCAAATATCAAATTTGAAATGATTAAAACTAAAATAAATAAACAGTGATCACGTGGCCACCTCCGAGTCCCTCGCGGCTCCTAATCGCCTAAGGTTAGGGATTACTTGTACAATTAAAAGAAATGGTGAGTTTACAAAAACTCAATGTGTAATCCCATAATAGACAATAAAAATCAGAATAAGCAAAATAGTCTGGGCCATAGCCCAATGTAGTAACAGAGCAGACTGGGCTTTTAGCCCTATACGGAAACAGTGTGGCCCTAAGCCCAAAATAGAACAGAACAGAACAGATATGTATCCCAACCCAAACCATCCAACACATCACCCGTACCATCCAACACACCATGTGGGGATTAAATCGACCCATCCAGCCAACACACCAATAACGCAACAAGGCTGCTAATAACAAAAGACGTGGCAGAGCCATCAGAATCAAAATACGTGGCGTAGCCACTATTAACAGAAATACGTGGCGAAGCCACTAGCACAGAACTTCCTCCGTATCAGACCCCAACCCCATGAAGAATGTCATGCCATACATATATATCGTGCATACCAAAGATCATACTTAGACACAGTCATACGTATACCAGATACTCATCAGTTAACCTACCTCTAGGGTTATAATAGTCATTTCGTCAATTAAGGGTAAAATGGTAATTTTACCCCACAGGGGTATTTTCGTCATTTAACCAAACTTTGGTGCCTCGATACATACTACGTCCCCTTAGAGAGTTTATTGTCACCTCAAGCGACTCAAATAAAATACATGGCCAGATCAGTGTATATGGGCCCAAAACCCGCTATTGGGCCTAAGTGGGCCCACACGCTCGTGTGGCCCATTTAGTCCAAATTTAGTCACAACACCACAAGCCTCATAGTCCAAACAAATAATTATCACTTATCGAGGATTGTACCCATGTGAGGCCACAAGCCTATTGGGCCCACCGGCCTATTTCGGCCCATCGAGGCCCATGGCAGCCCAAGCCCACGAAAATGCCCGTGAAGGCCTCTACAGTTTGTCGCCCATGGTCGGTAGGCTCGGTTTATCCCGTGAGTGCTCCCGTACTCACGAGAACGCAAATGCCAAGGTTTTGGCATTTCGACTTTTATCGAATCACAGTAATCTAGGGGTGCGATTTCACACCTTTATCCAGCGGTTTCACAGTAATAGTATCGAGTGTACAATTACACACCTTGATTACGAAATGTGCTATGAATCCCCTAACACTGAACCTTAATCGATCGTGTTTTGCTAAGTCTTTTCCAACTGTTAGCGAAGGTCAAAAACCTCTAGATGGATTTTGATCAAGAACTAAGAGTAACGTATCAATTGCTTCAAGTTGCTTGCCCCTCTTTCACACTTTGAGAGAATCTAAAAACCAATCCACATTAGACTAAAAGAAGGGAGGAGAGATTCAGCATAAGAGAGAAAAGAATAATACCCATGATGAAAACTAATTAAAAGAAGGTCACTATTACTCACACTCAAATTAAGCCAAAAGGAGGAGAAGCACAGTAACTCAGCTAGACCACGCATTTTAGTGAAAGGGGCAGGAGTATACGGCCACTTAAGATAAAAATATACTAGGAGAAAGAAAAGAAGTAAAAGATTCGGCAGCAGTTGATAGGAAGGAGGAAGAGTTCGAGTTTAAGAACAAGAGAAGAATGTTACGAAAAAGAGAGATAGGTTCGGCTATGAGGGTGGAATCAAAAGAAAATAAAGAGAGGAAGAAGAAAGGTGTAATCAGCCGAAGGTCCTTGAGAGGATTTGGCTTAGATTAAAGGAAATAGAAAACTGAAAGAAAAGGAGAAAAGAAGGAAATGGGAGGAAAGGTTCGGCTATGAAAGATGACCGACAAAAGAAAGGAGAAAAAAACACAACCGAGAATAATATGGCACTTTAAGACTTGAGTTTCGGCAAAGTGGACAAAACGCAGAAAGACCCTAGCAAATTCAACATTAAGGATAGAAGAAATCGAAGAGAGAAGAAAAACAATAAAACCAAATTAACCCAAGGAGAATTCGGCACCTAAACACTAAATGCTGAAAATGCATAACCCCTCGCTCCTTAGCCGAATTTTGCACCAACCAAAACCCAATTCGACTACAACTTCTCCCAACTTAAACTCCTAAAAAATCTCCATGATCCTTTCTCCTTATCCTTCCTTGATATCCTTTACAACCAACTCATAAGACCAATTTAAACTCTCCAACCATAGAGTTCAAATCCAACACCAACTCTTACCGTCCCTAATTAACAAAATAAATGCTCTTTGCTTGCCATGGGATTCAAACCCACTACTTCTCAATGGCCCCGACACGCCACTAGCAACCAAGCCATAAGGCTTTTTGTGACATGAAGCAACCACAACTTAATATAAGTCCTACCTGCTAGTATCTATCTCTACTTAAGAACAAAAACTAAAAATTTTACTAAGGCCCAAATTCGAACCCAGGCTTCCTAGAGACTCCCAAACACACCCAGATCACTTAGCCATCACACCACATATACAATTTGCCAAATCATGCAGAATTAAAGAACCTAAAATTTTAGGGCATTACAATTACTGGCAATTCTTTCAATAATCTCGTAAACATTGTTATAAGACTTAAAAAGAAGGGCTCTATTTGAACGCAGTAATGGATACCATGATGAGCGTACTTTCGTAATAACTCCTTGAACTGCTCCCATGCCTCATATAACGATTTTTCATCAAGTTGCTGAAATAAAGTGATTTCATTTTAGATCATGGTGGCCAAAGATGGAGGAATCATTAAAAAACATTCAACTAACTCTTGCTATGTAGTTATGGAATAGAATGGTAGGGAGTTCAATAATGCTCATGCTCTATCTATTAAAGAGTATGGAAATAATCTCAGTCTTAAGGCATTCTCGGTCACCCTGACTACACTGAATGAGTCACTCACTTCCATGAATAGCCGAAGATGAAGATGTGGATCTTCAATAGACACCCCACTAAATTGACCATATTTTGCAACATTTGGAACATGATTGGCTTTAGTTCGAATTGCGGTACCTCAATTTCGAGTTTCACAATACTCGAATTGAACTTGTTGAATAGAGGAATGACATATTGTCGAATGACGCAGTTTTTTGACATCAACAACAAAGATCAGATTATGAGTATTATAAGTGAGTGCTCCTCCTAGATTTTGGTTTTAATTTTTGAAATTTATCTCTTCAGTCTTTTCTTGATTCGCTTGTCTTCTTCTTTGTCTGAAAGTCCTTTCAAGTTTAGGCTCCACAGGGAGTAAGTTAATAATTTGATCAATACTCATAAACACCTGAAACAAACACAACAAAATTAAAAAAAATATTGGAATTAAAATTTAACAAAAAAATAGACCAAAATGCATAATTAACAATTTCACAAATAATGTCTTTTAAAACGGTCCCCGACAATGACACCTAAAACTTGGAACAATGGAAATGTGGAAGTATACACAATCATAACAAGTAATAAAGTGACAAATAAGTGTCGAGTTATCGTACCCACAGGGCCTATGAAAGAAAAATATTTATGAAATGTAAATCAAACACTTTGGTGATGGGAAAAATATTTTGTTTTGAAAAAGTGATTTAAAAACTAAAAATTAACTAAGTAATAGAAATAAAAAGTAAAAATTCCAAAGCATGATTTCAAAAAGAGGATTTTTAATCAATATGACATAATTGTGCTAGATCGATTACATTCCTTAACTTAGAATTACTAAACCTATGTTCATGTTGTTACAAATATTTTCACCGCAACTTGATAATTTGTTAAATACTGCAAATACATACTTTCTAAATTAGCCAATCTCTCGAACATTTTTAAATGTCAATTCAAACAATTAATCAATATTCATAACCAAATATAAGATTAAGTGAGGTAACAATATATTTCTATATTGAAATAGTTGAATCGCAATAATCTTGCAAGTTATGCAAGGCTAATGTACCATTTAATACCGTTGCTAATTTAACATTCAACTACCTTAGAAGATTAAACATGCAACAATTAAATACTATGTCAATTAATTATAATTTCAATATGTTTAGTAATTAATTTATTCATTACTTTACATTTTATAATGCAAGTATAACATAAGCATGATTTTATTTAATTGAACAACTTACCAAGGCCTATAACAACACAAACATGATTTTAATAATTCAAGTGGATAGAATGCAATCAATCTAACACGAATTAATTTAAATCATTTTAATTAGGACAAGAACAACAAAAAAATAATTATTCATATTCATAATCACAACATAACAAGAAAATTAAAGAGAAGGGAACTAGGAAACAAATCCAGTATTTTTTTGAAGCCAGACTAGTACGCTCCTCTTCTTCTCTACTCATTGTGTTGAACTGAGTCCTCTACAAACAATTGAATGATGTTATTCCAAGGTGGTAGAAGAATCTTTTTCAACAGAGAAATCGGCAAGGGAAATGGGAAAATAAGGAAGGGAATGGAAGCAAGAAAAGTAAATGAAAGAGAGAGATGGGCGGAAAATGAAGTGTGTGTTCAATAAGTAAGGGAAGCCGGGTATTTATAGGTGGGAATGGAAGATAAAAATAGCAAATAAATAGCAGCCACTCCTATTCCCTTGGCGAGCCATATATGGTGCAAGTTTGAATGGCTCAAACTTGTTATTTTAAACTAGGGGCAAAAGTTTGAAGGCACGAAAAGTGGAGGGGTTTGAATAGGATTTTAAGGAAACTTCAAAGGTTGTTTTACAAGTGTGGAAATCAGCTAAAATCAGTTGAAAGGACTTGAATAAGGGTTTGAATAAGATTATCGACAATGGAATAAGTTGAGGATCAAGAATCGATACTCCCTACCTTGTATCGATGACTTGTTTGATCAATTGAAAGGAGCTTTTATCTTTTCTAAAATCAATCTGAGATCTAGTTACTATTAGTTGAAAGTAAAAGATAGCGATGTACCTAAAACAACATTCTATATATGTTACGACCATTACGAATTCTTAATGATGCCTTTTGGTTTGACTAATTCTCCTGCGACATTCATGGATCTTATGAACCTTATTTTCTAACCTTATTTGGATCAATTTGTGGTGGTTTTGATTGACGATATTTTGATATATTCGAAATTTGAAGCGAAGTGCGAACATCTTGGGATTGTTTTGCAAGTGTTGCGAGAAAAACAGCTATACAGGAAGCTTAGCAAATGTGATCTTTGGTTGTCTGAAGTTGTGTTTCTCGGGCATGTTATTTCAACTAATGGGATTAGAGTTGATCCGAAAAATATTAAGGCCATTGTTCAGTGGAAAGCACCGAGAAATATGTCGGAAGTTTGCAATTTTCTTGGTTTAGTAGGTTACTATTGAAGATTCATAAACGGATTTTTGAAAATAGCTATGCCAATGAAAAAACTTTTACAAAAGAATATTTTGTTTGTTTGGAATAATCAGTGCCAAGAAAGTTTCGAGAAATTAAAACAGATGTTGATTGAAGAGCCAATTTTAACCTTACCTAAATCGGGGAAAGATTTCGTGGTATTTAGTGATGTTTCTTTAAATGGTTTGGGTTGTGTTTTGATGCAAAAAGGGAAAGCAACTACGTATGCATCTCGCCAGCTAAAAACACATGAATGTAATTATCTGGCGTACGATTTAGAACTAGCTTCTATGGTTTTTCCTCTAAAGATTTTGGGAGAAAATCTATATGGTGAAAAGTGTCACATTTATACTGATCATAAAAGTCTTAAATACCTCTTAACTCAAAAGGAGTTGAATTTGAGACAACATCATTAGATTGAACTTCTAAAAGATTATGATTGTGTCATTGATTATCACCCTGGTAAAGCTAACATTGTAGTTGACGCCTTGAGCAGGAAGGCAACTATTGAGTTGTAAGCGATGTTCGCTCAGCTTAGCATTAGTAATGATGGCAGTTTGTTGGCTAAATTGAAAGTCAAACTGGTGTTGTTTGACCATATCAGAGTAGCACAGTTTGATGATACCAAATTGGCGAGAATAAGAGATATGGTTCAGAATGACTTATTGGAAAACTTCAGCATTGATAATTTGATTGTCTAATGTTTCGTAATCCAATTTATGTTCCAGATGTTGTGGAATTAAAAGATTTGATACTTCGTGAAGCCCACGACAACCTTTTTTCTTTGTATCCTGACGGAACAAAAATGTATCACGATCTTCGAGAGTTGTATTGTTGGCCTGGAATAAAAAGAGAAATAGTTGAGTTTGTAGCTAAAAGTCTAACTTGTCAGCGAGTTAAGGTGGAACATTAGGTTCCTACTAGTTTACTTCATCCTATTTCTATTCCTGAATGGAATGGGAGTGCATAATGATGGACTTTGTAATAAGGTTACTGTTATCTCTGAGCAAGAAAAATGCAGTTTGGGTAATTGTTGATCGACTTACAAAATTGGCCCATTTTATTGCTATCAAAACCGATTGATCACTTTCGAAGCTTGTTGAAGTTTACATTCGAGAAATTATCAAATTACATGGCATGCCTATGTTGATTATCTCTGATCGGGATCCCCAATTCCCTTCAAGATTTTGGAAACAGTTGTATGATCTATTGGTACGAGATTCAATTTCAACATAGCATTTCACCCTCAGATAAACGGACAATATAAACGTGTTACTCATATTTCAGAAGATATGCTTCGAGCTTGTGTAATTAATTTTGAATCATGTTAGGAACGTTATTTACCTTTGGTTGAATTTGTATACCATAATAGTTTCCAATCGAGCATTCAAATGGCTCTGTATAAAACTTTAGATGGTCGTAGGTGTCGAATACCTGTTTGTTGGTCAAAGTTGAGTGAAAGAAAAATCATTGGGCTAGGATTAATCCAAGAAACAAAGGAAACAATTAAGATAATCCGTGATAGACTAAAAACTGCTTTTGATAGATAGAAATCATACACTAACTTGAAGCATCGAGATATTGAGTTTGCTATTCTTGACAAAGTGCTTTTAAAAGTCCTTCAACTTGGCCAAGAAAGGTTGAGTCTTCGTTTTATTGGACCATATGAAATGACCAAAAGAGTTGGACCAGTTGTGTATCGGTTAGCATTATATGCAGAGTTATAGAAAATGCACGATGTTTTTCATGTATTGATGCTCAGGAGGTACCGATCAGATCTATCTCATATCGAGGAAGAACCGGTCGAAATTTTAGCTTGCATGGTGAAAGAATTACAAAACAAACATGTTACATTAGTGAAAGTTCTATGGCATAGTCATAATATTGAGGAAGTGACTTGGAAGTTAAAAGAGACGATGAAATCCCAATATCCTCACCTCTTTTTAGGTAAACTTTGGGGATGAAAATTATTTAAGGGGGAGAATTGAAATGACCCGAAAGTTAGTGGTATTGGAAAATGTAGTTTTGGAACCCCATTTTCATAAATCGGACTTGTAAATATTTTTATTAAATATTTACGTGAGTTACTTATGAAGTGAATTGAATTTTGGTTAAGTAATTTTGATGAGATAGTGTTTAATTAGAGCTTAGGGATTAATTTGTAAAAGGTTCAAAAGTTTAATTATTAAAGAAGTTATAATTAGAGTTGAATATGTAAGACAAAATAAATAAACAAACAATTACATATATGGTCATCGTAGTGGCAAGTTAAGTTATATTATATGTTATTTATATTATAAAAGTTAAGTTAAAACTTAAGTAATAATTATAATAATAAATAATTTGGTTAGTGGGATTAAAAGAATGAAAACACATTCTTTTCCCATTTTTTGTTCATACAATTGCGGGGGAGAAGAAAAGAAAAAATGAACCGCCTTAAGGGGTTTTAAGTATTCAAGTTTCAATTAGTTAGTTAATTTAGTTCATTTTCTTGTAATTTTTACGTTTTCAGAATTTCAGTACTTAAAACTATCCGACCCATGTTATAATTTTTAGTAAGGTTAGAGATTGTGAGTCTTACCATTAATGAATATGTAATGTTTGAGGTGCTATTTTGATAGATTTTTAAGTAATAAGTGAAGAAGGATTAAATTGTGAAGTTAATTGTTGATTTTGAGCATTAGGGACTAAATTGTGAAATTTTTGAAATTTAAGGGTAGAATTGAGAAATAAAGAGTTAAATTTGGCCTAGAGTAATATTGGTATATAAATTTAAGGTTAAATGTGAAAGTTAAGCTAGTCGCGCTTTTAGGGATTAAATTGAATAAAGTACAAAAGTTACATAATTTAACAATTGAATTTGAAGTTGATTGTGTATTGATGGAATGTGTTGTTTGTTTTATTCTTTAGTTAACATCGACCTGGATTCCTTGAAAAAGAAAGGAAAAGATAAGATTGTCGATGAATAGCTCAGAGCTTATGATTTTTATTTCTATAATCCGAATTAATTTATAAATTACTACATATTGATTTGTTTGCACATAGTAAGTAATTGAGGTGAGAATTCTTATCCAATTTGGGTTTATTTGAATCATTTGATGATTAGAATGAATCAATTATGCATATTTGAGAAATATATGGTTTTTTATGAATGTATACATTGATTATATATTTTGAGAAATTGTGATTGATTTCAAATTGAATAAATGCACACAAGTTGATAATATTTATGAAATTGAGACATTGGTTGTATTGACTATAAAATGAAAACCCTATTAACTGTTTGGACTGAGTCGGATATAGATGGCATGCCATAGGATAGGAACTATTTAGGGTTTCTTCAACTACAAGTCGATGAGGCACTGGGTGCCAATTTACTTCAATTTAACCGATGAGACACTGGGTGTCAACTTAGTATAGTACTGAGCCCAATTATTTGCTTCAGATTGATCCAATGAGGTATTGGATGCCAAACTAGTATATTGGTTGGATCCGTGCATCCGTGTATCTATTAGAGCCCAAGTCTGGTTAATAGAGATATAAACAATTAAATGATGTGTATGAATTGATATTGCTAAAAGAATATGAAAATGAAAAGAATTAAGAATTGAAATGAAGGTGAGATATGCAAATTGAAATGGCAACATTAATATGATATGTTCCACAAGTTTTGAAATTAGACTTTGATATGGAAATAGTTTTATACACATTTCAATAATAAATTTGATAATCTTTCATATTATATTTACTTATTATATTTAATGCTTAGATTATAGAAATACAACTAAAATATGCTTAGCGTATGTTTTGTGCTATGTGCACAAGTTAGGTACATTTTTGTTTGTCATTGATTCAACATCCAACAATGATCTTGGTCTCAAGTGCAGTGATGATTCTATTTTGTTATGGCATGTACCTAGGAAGTCTTTTAAGTTATAAAGCTCATTTTGTATTTTAATGGACATTTTGTGTTTTGGTTGGAAACATGTATAAGTTATGTGTTTATATATGTTACTATGAACTTAAGATGTATGTTATGTTATGTATATAATTTAAATAATTATTTCATGTGGCATAACTTTCTTAGTACAAAGTGAGATAAGTACTTGCATATAAGTTATAGTTTTGGTATGTATATGTTTATGTGAATTTTTCTTTGGTCATTTGATAAAGTCTCATTTTGGCATTTGAAATTTGGTAAGTTTGATTTATGCAATATGTATGCATACATGAATTTGAATGCCATTAGTTGGTGTGAAATGTGAAATTGATTTGAATATTGAATTATGGTGTCAATGTGGGCACATTGGTTAGACAATAAGTGTTTGAATAGGTGATATTCTTATCTTTTGTTGCATTGGTAAATTTGGCATGAAATGAACCTTTTAAAGTTGAAATTTTACCATTCTAAAACTAGATATCGACATTTTAGTATCTAGTATCGATACCTTACTATATGAACAGTTTTAAAATAAACAAAATGCTAAAATGGTTTTGATTTTTATTTGAGTATCAATACTCTTTGATAAAGTATCGATACCACCTAATACATATCGACACTTATGTTTTGTGGTAATAAACAGAATCATAATTTGGAATAGATTTTTCATAAGGTACCGATATAGTATTGATACCAAATATGAATTATCGATACCAACTTAAAACTTTGATATTTTAATTATCAAACCCATTTCATGTAACGCCCCGAATTTTAGGCCTAGAAGTTTTGGGTCTTGAGCGTAGGGACAGTGAGAAGGTTGCACATAAGAGTTTACTTGTGTAATTTAGTGACAAGAATGGGCCTACTGGCCTAGTGGATAGATGAGTGTTAGTGAACCTAGAGGTCCTGTGTTCGAGTCTAGGGAAAACTTTTTGGATTGTTATTTTGAGTACTTTTAACTTATAGATATTTTCTTATTTTTTATTTTTATTTTATTAATTTTATTTTTTATTTGGATTACACTTCTTGGGGGATTTTTCTCTTTCACGTTTACCACTTCCCCTCTCATCTCTTCCAAAATTTTTGCTCCCTAAAATTTTACTGAAGGACGATTGTTTCTGCAGTTTTCAGGATTGTCGCTCCTCCATCGTTGTCTGCCTCGACTGAAATAGGTGTGGGATTCGAATCTTATTACTACATTCTATTTTTAAATCAATTGTTATCTTGTTTTGCGAATCCCTTCCTTCGACTTTTCGTATCTATGTAGTAACCCTTTGTTTTTGAGTTTTTAGATGATAGAAGTAAAGGGAAATCATTGTTTTCTGATATATGTTGATAGGGTAAAGGTTAGGGATTGTGATGGTGGCCGAAACGACATTTTCGGGGTTGAATTGGAGTGGTTTCGTAGCCTCCCCGACATCCAACACACGCCCGTGTGGATTTGGGAAATAGGGTTTCCAGGCTAAATTGGGTGCCACACGGCCTGGCCACACAGGCGTGTGGTCGATTTGGGCAGTTTTTTCAGAATCTACACGGTCGTGTCCCTTAAGCACACAGGCATGTGAGGTTGGGAATTAGGGATTTGGAGTCTCACAGCCTTGCCACGCGGTCGTGTGACAGATTTAGGAAATTAGGGTTCCAACACGGGCATGTGCTTCAGGACACACGGTTGTGTGACTGATTTGAGACCTAGGGATTTTGCATGGGCATGTGTTATGGGACACACGGCCATGTCTGATGGCCACACAGGCATGTGACACCTTCACACGGCTATGTCAATCCTGCATTTGAATTCAGAGAAACTGAACAGTGAGTTACACGGCCTGGTCACACAGCCGTGCTTCTGTACCACACGGGTGTGTGCCTCTATCACATGGCCATGTGCTACCCTTTACACGGGCGTTTGGATCCCCACACAACCTGGGTTTCTCCATACAGCCGGAGCACACGAGCGTGTAGCCCTAACTTGCCAAATTTTGAACCTAGGGCAGGTCGAATGCTATTGTGAGACTATATGTTCCAAACCCCTCAACTAAGTTTACTAAGGGTGAACATGGCCCTGTATAGACCTTGAATTATGTATTGCTTGTAATTGAATATGTGTTATGCTAGGTATCGAACTTGAGAATATAGGTATGCACTGATTGATTGTAAGTCATTGCTTCTGAATGAATGTCTGAAATTGTGTTCTGAATTAGTGCATCCGCATTCATACATTTGCATACATACATTCTCATAAACAGTTTTTGGGTTGGGATATTGAAGAGAAGGGAGATTTACGATTTGGCAGTTGATTTGCATACTGAAGCCATAATACCCAGAATGTCATGGGCAGTCACAATACCCAGAGGGTCGTAGACGATTTGATTAATCTAGCAGTGGTATTGCAACTCGACAGTATAGCGGTTTATCGCATTGCACTGTACCGCATGTACGTTAGCTACACTACGTACTGTTATCTGATCTGGCAGTTCACACTGCATGTCTGTACCGTGGTTTACCGCATTGCACAGTACAACTCACAAGCTAGCATTGCTGCGTAATATATGAGACTGGCTATTTAACTGTACACTATTAGTCCCAATTCCCTGAGGGTCGAGGGAAGTCCCAATTCCCTAAGGGTCAAGGACAATGCTGATGATCATCATTGCTGGGCAACCCGGGATGACATCTTATGGTGTATAAGGTTGGATCAGCTTTTCGAGGTCCTACTTAGAGTGCAAGGATGGGTGGGTTGATTATATCCCCATAGGATGTGTAGGGTTGCATAGAGATGGTGTGTTGGCTAGATGGGTGGGTTATTTTATAACTCATTTGCACTCATATGCATTTGATTGAACCTGATTGACTGAATGTGATACTATGACGGTATGCATTTGTATTGTTTGTCTAAATATCTTATTGACTAATCGATGGAAATATTTGAATGCCTGATGGATTGAAATATCCTATTGTAATATTTGACTAAAAAGCACTTGTGCCTATGAGAACCTTGTAGGTTTGTCTACGACTGTCTGACTAGATAATTAATATGATGGGCTAAGGCCCACAATGGTACTGATTTTGCAAAGGGCTTAGGCCTAGTCTGTAACACTTGGGAAATACTGTTATTGTGTTTGACAGAGCCAGATGACTGTAAAGTTACATATGGTCTGTTCTTGTTTTAAACGGTCTGTAAGTATGTTCTATTTCGGAATTATTTCCAAACCTTTCTGTCTCTGTTCAGTTTCTATTACTGTAGTTTTACTAGTTTTGATCTCACACTAAGCTCGAGTAGCTCACCCCATCTTTTGTTTCCCCTTTCAGGTACAGTTTTGGATTTTAGATTCTGGATTTAGTACGCAGATGTCTTAGACAGTCTTGATGGATAAACTATGGGTTTTTTAATTTTGGTTTTATTCATTATTCAATTAAAGTTTAAACTGTAAGGATTTATAAAGTTGTGGTATAATTTCTGATTTATGTTTTTATTCGCATAACTTAAACATGTTTTATATTAAGATTTATAGTAATTTTTTTTACTGTGTGGTTATTTACGATTTTGGTTTACGAAGATAAGCTGTTTTGTAAAATTTTTCTACGATCACTTCGTTGATCAATGTAGCATTCTGAATTCGGCCAAGACTCCTAGGCCGGGTTAGGGGTGTTACATTTCATGCCTGCATTATTCGAATAGTTCCTTATTGTTTCCAAATTATTATGTTTGTATGATTTTTAAATTAGTGAATTATGTATAAACATATTATTTATGTAATAATAGTAATTAGAATTAAATGTTAAAGTATAAATTGTTTGTATTAGATAGTATTTTGTTTGTAACATCCCATTGTTTGGTTCTGATGATCGAAACGGTGAGGGGTGTTACAGTATAACTATGTAAAGGATGGTAAGATTTTGGGAGATCCATCTAAAGGGGTAACTATTAGATCTTCTCTTACAAATACATGTAATGATGTTGCATTTATCTCATGCATTTTCCAAGCTAATAATCTTCTTTGTCAAGATTTTACCAAGCTAATGCAAGGTGAATTTGAGATGAGGATGATGGGAGAGTTCTCATTCTTTTTGGGATTCCAAGTCAAGCAAAGGAATGATGACATCTTCATTAATCAAGCTAAGTACACAAGGGATAAGCTCAAGAAGTTTGGGATGGACAATCTCAAACCACAAGTTACACCTATGAGCTTTTCTAGAAAGCTTGACAAAGATAAAGAAGGTAAATGTGTAGATATAAAATTATACAAGTCAATGATTGGTTTTTTGTTTTATCTTACCGCAAGTAGACCTAACATTATGTCTAAATTAATCATTGTTTACTTATGTGCTAGATATCAATCTTGTCCTAAGGAATCTCATTTACAAGTTGTTAAGAGAATTTTTAAGTACCTTAGAAACACTCCTAATTTAGGGCTTTGGTATCCTAGAGACTCATCCTCTAGCTTGCATGCTTTCTCGTATGCAAATTATGGAGGTTGCAAACTAGATAAAAAGAGCACCCATGATACTTGTTAATTCTTAGGCAACATGTTAATTTCATGGTTTTCAAATAAACAAAATAGTGTTGCATTGTCCACCATCGAAGCAAAATAAATTTTCACCAATAGTTTTTGTGCTCAAGTTTTATAAATGAAACAAAAATTTAAGGACTATGGAATTGATATAGACATCATTCCTATCAAGTGTGACAATACTAATACTATTTGTCTCACTAATAATCTAATCCAACATTCTAGAACTAAGCATATTGAGATAAGGCATCATTTCTTTAGAGATCATTTCCAAAGAGGTGATGTAGTTCTGAGTATGTAAACATTTTTCATCAATTAGTTGATATTTTTAGAAAACTTTAGACAAGGAAAGATTTTGGACACTTAGAAGAGAACTAGGTTTGACCACCTTGCCTTGACATTGTGTTGAATCTTTTCTATGCACTTTGAATGATTTTTAAACTTGTATATGATTTAAAATGCATTGAAAAGGCATGCTTGTATGATTTTCATGGTTCTTATATGCAGAAGGATAGGGGGAGTTTAAAATGTTTTATTAATCTATTTTGACCTTTTGTGTTTAGTATGATTTCTTTTTATGCCTTTGAACTTGTTAAAATGAACTTTATTTAGTTAACTTAGTCAATGTTTTGAATGAACTTATTGAAAGTTTTCAAGAGAGCTTTTAATAAAACTATTCTATTTTTTATTAACTAAAGAACTAAAATTAAATAGAGAAAAGAGTCCTAATTTTAATTGAAAAAATAATTCCCTTATTCTAATAAACTACTAAAAGATAAAATAAAATATTTCTAGAATATGAATAAAACTTATCTACCTAAATAAGATTTATCTACCTAAATAAATTTAAAATATATATACATATTTTAACACCCTCCCTCAAGTTGGTGCATATATATAAATCAGGCCCAACTTGCTTACAAGAAAATCAAAGCTTGTCTTAAAGAGCCCTTTGGTGAGTATGTCAACAATTTGTTGTTTTGAAGGAACGAATGGCATGCACACTTGGCCTTTTTCAATCTTTTCCTTGATAAAGTGTCTATCAATCTCTGCATGTTTAGTTCTGTCATGCTGGACTTGGTTGTAAGTAATACTAATGGTAGCTTTGCTATCACAGTACAACTTCATTGTTGAAGTTATTGGTTTCCTCAGCTCTTCCATAATTCTTTTTAACCACATCATTTCACAAATTCCTTGAGCCATTGATCTAAACTCAGCCTCTGCACTACTTCTTGCTACAACACTTTATTTTTTGCTTTGCCAAGTCACAAGGTTTTCCCAAATAAATGTATAGTATCCTGATGTAGATCTTCTATCGTTATTGAGCCTGCACAATCTGTATCTGTAGAAGCTTCAATTCATCTTTGTTCAGATTTCTTGAAGAATAAGTCCTTTCCAGGTGAACTCTTCAAGTATCTTAGAATTTGAAACACTACTTCTTCATGTTCCTCCATTGAGGAGTGCATAAATTGACTCACTAAGCTCACCGCAAAAGCTATGTCTGGCCTTGTATGTGATAAGTAAATTAACTTACCAACTAATCTTTGGTACTAACCTCTATCAACTAATTGACCTCTTTATTTCCAAATTTTACATTTGGATCAATTGCTGTGTCAACTGAGCGGCAACCACTCATCCCCGCCTCTTTTAAAAGATCAATCACATATTTTTTTGAGAGACCACAAAACCCTTCTTTGATCGAGCAACTTCCATTCCAAGAAAGTATTTCAAAGGACCCAAGTTTTTGATCTCAAACTCCAATGCTAGATGCTCCTTGAGATGCCTTATTTCATCCATATCATCTCTTGTAAGAATGATATCATCGACATAAACTATAATAACTGCTATTCTACCTTTTTGTAAATATCGATAGAACATTGTGTGATCAACTTGCCCTTGTGAGATCAGCTTGCCCTTGTGAGTAACCTTTTTTTTAACAACTTGAGTGAACTGTTCAAACCAAGCTTGAGGAGATTGCTTTAGACCATACAAAGATTTCTTGAGTTTACATACTCGAGTTCCAAATTTTTCTTCAAAACTTGGAGGAGGATCCATGTAAACTTCTTCTTCAAGTTTCCTATTTAGGAAAGCATTCTTTATAGCTAGCTACTGTATAGACCAATCAAGATTAATAGTAATTGATAAAAGAACTCTAACGGAATTTAATTTGGCTCTTGGAGAAAATGTTTTAAGATAATCTATCCCGTATGTTTGAGTGTACCCTTTAGCCACCAACCGGGCTCTGTATCTATCTAAATATCCATATGGTTTGAATTTGGTTGTGAACACCCATTTATAGCCCACTATTTTTTTCCTACAAGTAATTCCATTGTTTCTCATGTACTTGTTTTTTCAATAGCACGCATCTCTTCTAAAATAGCCTCCTTCCACTTAGGAACCTGTAAAATATCTTTTGGGTATTTTCACAGTATCGAGACACGAAACAAAGGCTGAGAATGTCGAAGACAAAGCTTTATAGGATACAAAGTTAGACATGGGATATTTGACAATACTTCTAACACCTTTTCTTTTAGAAATTGGACTATCTAAATCAGAAAATTCATTGGCTGGATTATGAGATTTACCTAGACTTTTTACAAGATTTTGTGGGTCGAATTCTTGGTGATGAATCTGGTGGATTCCACTTTCTTTATTTCGATTTCTTCTTGAGTAAACAATTAACTCATTTTTTTTGTTCTTTATTCTCATGATTAGACTCTACACCTTTATACTCATTTTTTATTAACAACATTAACATTATTAATTTATATGTTAATCATAAATTCGCCTTCCCGTTTATTAGAATCCATATGTTGTATATTCCTAGTCGTTTCTTGATCAATTATAGAATCTTCCTTACTATAATTTCGTCCCTGAAGATTAGAATCAAAATAAGATTGTGTTTCAACAAATGTGACATCCATGGTAACAATAATCTTCCTATCAATTGGATCATAACATTTGTAACTATTTTGATTAGAAGTATAGCCAAAAAAGACACATTTTTTTGCTCTAAGATCTACTTTACCTTGGTTGTGAAGATGAACAAAAACACTACACCCAAAAACTCGAAGGGATAAATTTGTGATCAATTTAGAGTTAGGAAAGTTATCTTTAAGGAGACGAAAAGGAGTTCTATAGTTTAAAGTTTTACTGAGAATTCTAGTAATAAGATATGCAGTTGTTAACAAGGCTTCGTGTAACACCCCTTACCCATATTCGAAATTGGGAGAGGGTGCGAGGCGTTACCTTACTAAAACACAAACAAACACTATTTTTCAGTTCATAAAATTTCGTTCTAAATTAAAACTTTTCAAACATTGTCTTACGGATCTTACTATGGACCTATGAGTCCCAAAACACAATTAGAAGACAATCTGGGATCATTCTGAGTACTTAGGAATATTTCTACAAAAACTATTAAAAATAGGGCACATGCACGTGTAGCCTCTAGACATGGACGTGCTAAAGGCCTGTGTGTTTCACACGGCCTAAGCACATAGGGACATGCCCGTGCCCCTCGTCGATGTGGATTTATTTTCTAACTTCGAACCTACAGGGGTTTTCACATGACCTGGCACAAGCCCGTGTGCAAAAACCTTGGTATTCTGTTTCTGACATCAGCAACTCTTAAGGGTCACACGGTCGTGGCACACACCCGTGTCTAGGCCGTGTCTTTCACATGGTCGAGACACACAGCCTTGTCTCAACCTGTGTGTTTACTACTGGGCATTTAATTTTGTCAATTTAAGGTGCAGGGGACACACGGCCTAACCACACGCTCGTGCGGCGAACTGTGTGTCACACACGGCCTAGACACATGCCCGTGTATCTACCCATGTAGACAAAAATAAGACTATCTACCAAGCCTTTGCCACCCTAAAACAAGATCAAACACAAACCGACACATCACAAGGTAACAATACTCAACCAATGGCCATGACTCTAGCTTACTCAACCAATGGCCTGACTAGTGAACCATTGGCCTGACTAGTGAACATCAATACTCTAGTTACTTCCAAAAGATGTCGGTTTTTTCTTTTTGCAATCCCATTTTGTTGTGGTGTATTTGTACAAGAACTTTGGTGGACTATATTCCATGTTTGGTTAAGAAAACACCTAATTGGTCACTAAAAAATTCCCCACCATTGTCACTCCGAAATACTTCTATTTTCACACCAAATTGTATTTTTCACCATAGCATAAAAAGACTGAAACACATTTTTAACTTCAGACTTATCTTTTAATAGAAACACCCAACAAATACGAGTATGATCATCAATAAATGTAACAAACCAACGTTTTCCTGAAAAAGTTGAGACTTTTGAAGGTTCCCAAACATCACTATGAATTAACAAAAAAGGTTTGGAGGCTTTATATTTTTTAGGTGGAAAGAATGACCGATGATGTTTAGCCAATTCAAAATGATATGAAGAAGGACTTTTATTTTTAAGTAAATTAGGTAACAAATATCTTAAGTATTAAAAATTAGGATGTCCAAGCCTATAATGCCAAATCATAACCTTATCAAAATAAAAAATAGAATTTAAACATGAAGTAGTTGTTGGTTGATTTAGATGGTCGTCATCAAGAAAGTAAATTCCACCAAATTCTTTAGCATTGCCAATCATCCTCCCCGAGATCCTGTCCTGAAATTTACACATAGAGGAGTCAAATATAACATGACAATTCGAGGACTAGAATAATTTACTGATCGATATGAGATTACAAGCTAGATTTGGCACATGTAAAACATCATGTAAAACCAAGGAAGATGAAATTTTAACAGTGCCTTTCCTGGCTATTGCCGAAAATGACCCATCTTCTACTTTGATCTTTTTGTTTCCTACACAAGATGTGTAAGTTAGAAAAAGAAAATGACTACTAGTCATGTAATAACTAGCTCTAGAATCAACAATCTACATGTTTGTTTTACAAGGCTTGACACTAAAAAAAATCAGTACCTGATTGGGCAAAATAGGAAGAAGGATTATTGGATGAGTTAGGAATAGAAGAATTCATCCGAAACTGTGGTGATTGAAAAAGCTTGTGTAAATGCTCTAATTGTTCCTTAGCGAATTGAGACCCTTTTAAATAACTTTGGCCCTCATAATTTTCATTAGTCGTTTAGAAAGCTCTGCTATCCCCTAATTGTGAACCACGACCATTGCCACTCTTTTTTCTTCCATTTGTCGGTTTCCCACGGAGCTTCCAACATGTTTCTCAAGTGTGCCAATATTTTTTGCAGTGATCGCACCAAGGTTTTTTCCTTTTTTCACTATCATCATTACTTTTAATAGTTACAATAGCAGAATTGTCATCATTAGCTTCAAACCCTGGCCTTAACATTACTTTTCTCATTGTCTCCTCTTTTCTAACCTCAGAAAAAATCTCATGAAGTTTTGGAAGCAGTTTTTTCCCTAAGATCCAAGATCTCACTTTATTAAATTTTTTATTTAAAATAGCCAGAAACAAATAAGCTCATTCATCATTATAACATTGATCCAGTTCTTGCTAAAAAGATATCATCTCATTATAATAAAAGGTAACTTCCTTTTCCCCTTGCCTAGCTGTCCAAAGTTTTATTTTTAACTCAAAGATCTGTGAAGTATTTTCTAAATCTAAATAGGCGTCTTTCATAGTGTCCCAAACATCTTTAGCAGTCGGGAGAAAAAAAAAAGGTTTTACCTATGGATGCTTCCATGGAATTAATAAGCCACGTAATTATCATAGAACTTTCTGACCTCCACTTGCTCATCTTTGGATCGCCCACCTGTGGTTGCTTGACTTCACCAGTTAAATGATCTAGCTGGTCGCACCCATCAATTTCTAATTTTACGGACTACGACCATTCTAGATAATTCTTGCCATTCAGCTTGCGAGATGTCAACTGAAAAAAAGGGGTGAGACTCCTCTGTCCCTTGAGTTATTGTACTTTCGATAGTTGTTTCAATGGTAGAACTTTCTTCCTCTATTTGATTGTTGGATCTCTTATCTCCAGTGAAGGTTGCTTTAACCATGATGTTACTAGAGATTTAACCTAGCTCAAATGCCATGAAAGTTTTCAAGAGAGCTTTTAATAAAACTATTCTATTTTTTATTAACTGAACTTAAATAGAGAAAAGAGTCCTAATCCTAATTGGGAAAATAATTCCCTTATTCTAATAAAATACTAAAAACTAAAATAAAATTTTCCTAGAATATGAATAAAACTTATCTACCTAAATAAGATTTATCTACCTAAATAAATTTAAAATATACACATATTTCAACACTTATAGTGATTTATGAATCATATGCATAATGCTTAATTTTTGCATTTTCATGCATATGAAATCATTAGAATTTATCTAAGAGTCATTTTAGGACCTTTAGAGTACATTAGGACGTCAGAAATTAAGTTCTTGGAAAATTTCTGCACTTGAAAAACATATTCTTAATTTGGTATTGATACCATTTTAAAATTATCAATACTTTTATAAAATTATTGATACCCTCTTAAAAATATCGATACTTATCGGGTTTTAAGAGTACTTGTACTAAGGTTTTAAAACAATTTCTAAACCCCAAATTTTTTTTCCTTTTCTTCCAAAAGTTTTCTCAAAACTCATTCAAAATTTTCACAAATCCTCCCATTCTTTTGTTAAATAATCTTGACTCCAAAACGTTTTCTAACTGTAGTTCATCAAGATTTCCTCGACATTGCTTTAAGTTTTTTCAACATTTCAATAATTTTGAGGTAAAACCCATACTTTTCCTATTTTAAGATTTTATGAAATGTAAATTAAAATATTGAATTTTGATTAGATTTTAGGTTGATTTGGACTCTATAAACTATGTTTTTTTTTTTTTTTTTGCAGGGGGTTTGCTCTTTACTAAAACATTTCTCAAAAATTTGTTTCAAACTCTTAGCCTACTAAGTGTTCAACAACATTCCTCAATGAAATTTTTGATAGCCTTAGTGTATTTTAAGTGTTTAGTCATTTACTATGGCCTCTAAGAAACGTCTTAGAACTAATGCCTCCTCTTCAAATCCCTCTAATGGATCTCGATCGTTATTTAATAAGTGTTTTTAATTTTGAATCAGAACGAGAGCGGTTCAATAGGAATTTTGCACCTAAACGATTTTAAGAGTCTAAGAAGCTAAATTTTTCCATGTTAGAAAGTATTAACTTTTCTTATCTTCCAATTTTGTGTAGTTGGGGTTGGACTGATTTATTAAAAATTTCCTCGCCGACTTACATTAATCTTATTCGAGTTTTTTTACTCAAACCACAAACTCCAACATGATAAGTCTGACGATATTGTTATTGATATAACATTTTTTTAATGAACACCCCGATTCACCTTACTTTAGATTATTTTGAAACTTTTTTTCATTTGCCTTCCGGAGGTAAATCCAATGATATAGGAGCCTACAACCTCACTCTTTATATTGAGTTTGGATACGCATCCAAACTCAATCTCCATTATCGTGCTCTCCATCTTATCATCACTTGGATTTTTCATCCTCTCAAAAAACATGTCATGTTTCGCTCCATCAATTATTAGTAGATCGATTTCGTTCAATCCGATATGCGTCCCGACCTCGCTCTTATAATGTTCAATGACATAACTATAGGTATTAGAAAGGCAATGTTTACAAGCATCACCCTTCCCCATAGCACTTTTTTGTCATACATTTTAGGCAACTAGGGATCAACACAAATGGAGACACCCCTATAACTTCAAATCAACCTATTAGTTATGGGGCCCTTCACCATTTTGGTTATCATTTTGATGCTAACTCCGGTGAATGGATAAAGAGTGGACTACCAGCAACACATGAAGACGATGATGCCGAAGGCACTTTCGAGGATGTTCCAGCACCGGAGCATGTTTCTCCTCCCGAGCATGCTCCTCTTCTCAAGCATGTTCCTCTACCGGTTGCTCCATCTCAAGTTGCTCATTCTTCTTTTGACATCAATGCTGCCATCCTTGATACTCTTCACTCCTTAAGTAATGATCTTTGAGGATTTAGAGATGATGTTAACTCTAGGATTTCATGTTAGAGATGCAAACATCACTTCTAGCTCATTATCCTTTGACCCCTCAATTTTCTCCAAGTAATGACAATTAGGATAATTATTGCACATTCAAGACATTTCTAATGACATTTGCACTATTAGTTTATTTGTTTCCAAAAACTATGGTATGTTTCATCTTAATGCTTAATTAGTATTTTAAGATACTTTGATGATTACTTTGCAAATGTTAGTTCCCTTATTCTTTACGTTCTTTTTAACTTCTATTTTTGAACTAACAATTTTTTTCTCCTAAGCTTTATTTGATTTTTGATATACAAAAAGGGGGAGAAAGCAAAGGTAAATTGTTGATAGGCAAAGGTAAATTATCAAAGATAATTTGATATATTAATGTTTGATATTGTACTTCATTTGCATTATGCAAATTATGTAAATTTAGTGACGACTTTTTTCTAAGTAAAAATGAATGTCAATTTTTTAAATGAATTTCAATCTTTTATTCATAAAATTTTACAAAGTCTTAAATTAAAAATGACTTTTATAAAGAAGGAGCAACTTATTTAAAAACAAATTTATCAAATGTTTTGTTATATAAAAAAGAGAAATTGTTATACCAATCTTTATTTGATAATATGTTTTTATATAACAAATTAAAATGTTTTTGAATAAAAGTTAAAGTTGAACAAATTTAGCAAAATTATATTTCAAATGAAGTCTAAGAGATAAAATTTTGATCCTAATTACTTTGAACTCTTAGAAAAAAATTGAATCAACCTAATCAAGTTAAAATGGTTTCAATCAAGTTAGAATTTTTTTCAATCAAAGTTAAATTATTTTAAAATAAAGCAATATAGCTCCAGGCCAAAAAGTATAGATAATTTCCAAAATATCGACACCCCTCTAAAAATCGGTAACAAATTGACATTTTGTTTCTCAAAAAATTCAACTAATTATCAATCCAATATCGATATTTTTCATATGGTATCAATAAAAGTCCACTGGTACCGATATCTTTAGTTCCAACGATCACTGAATTTTGCATTAAATGCTAAAAATATAGATACCGTGGTAGTAAGTATCAATACTCATGGTTGCAGGTGAATTAAATGCACTGATTATTTAATCTCTAATGGCTCTATTCATTTCTTCAACAACCACAATGGTTGGAAATCAATTAGGGGATATAAATATCATCTTTCAAAGACCCTACAACAACCAGAGAGATTATCAATCTTAAAGATTAATCAAAAACAACATTGTACTTACAATTTTCAACAATTTTCTTTAAATACACTTTGTGAGTTTTCATTGTATTCATTTAACTCAAGTGTTTCTCTTTGTATTAGTGCTTAATTTGTAAACATTCTAACCCCATAAGAGTTTGTTCTTATTTTGTTTATTTGTTATTCTCTTTGAGAGGATTTTGTCTTAAGGTTTAGGTAGAAACCTGGTTGTCAAATTAGTAAATTTGGGAAAATACTTAGTTTTGGGAAGCTAAGATAGTGGAGTAGGCGATTGGTGCCAAACCACTATATATCTACTTACTCATTGTCTCTATTTTTTTTCTTAGTAACCATAGAATCACTAAAATGCCAATTCACCCCCTCTTGGTAATTTCTAGTTGATTATTCGAGCTAACAAAATGTCTAATAAAAACATTGAAGACCTCCATACTTTCAAGTTCAACAATTAACTAATCAAGATTTGAAACCTTGATCCAAGTGAGAGCCTCTTGAACTGAAATTGTTTCCGTAATAAGTGGAATCATGATGCCAAGCAAATAACCTGAGATAAATCTACCATCTACGTCCCTGATAGTAGCAGTAAAGCTAATCCTGTTGTCAAAATCAGAAATTGCAACATCTACATTGCATTTGAGCCACCCCATATCTGGTTTCTTCCAAGTATCCGTTAGAGTCTGAACTAAGGGGGAAACAGCAAGTAAGCTGCAAAATAATGTCCTTGAATCTTTCTAAGTCTGAAAAAAGTAAACAAAGGTAATAAAATGATGAACAGATAATTCTTTCTGTTACCGAACAATTATGTTCCAAGCAAGATATTTGTTTGTTGAAGCATCGAACTTCCCATCGAAACACTCTTTAACAAATTTACCAATTGTATTGTGGTTCACATCAATATTCGAAAGAGTCCGAGTTAATTTAAATTTCTGACAATGGAGAAGGTTATGGTCAAAAGTTTCAGGAAGGCCACACCAACTACATCGATCCATTTACCTGATAAATTGGTATTGCAAGGAATGAAATTTCTCCAACAAAAAATGTTAGACTTTAGGTAGCAAATTGTTGTTGCCAGCAACTTTTGACTGAGAGGAAAGCAATGTTAGAAAAGCTTTCAACAACCACCCTATATCCAAACTTTACGATATACTCACCATGCTTACTAAAATGCCATATCAATTTGTCAGACGGTTTAAGCGGACTGACTGGAATTTTCAAAATGCGTTTGGTTTCCATAGAAGCTCATTTTCCATGGATAAAGTCACAGTTCCAAGCACCCCCTTGTGTATAAATCAATTTTCCAACCCCTTTAAAGATCCGATTTGATGTAAACTTCGTATCATCATAGAGCCACGGATCTTAAAATACTTTTACAAATCGGTCATCACCCACTCGTCAACACACTCCTTTAAGTAAAATCTTTTTCACCTCAAAAATACTTTTCCAACAAAAGCTCACGTTATTCCCTTCTCTCGCCTCAAGGAAGCTCCCATTCAGAAAGTATCTAGCTTTGAAATTTTGACTCGAAAAGGAATTCGAATCAAATAAGAAGTTGCATTTGTAAGAAATTGCATTCATGCTTGCAAAGCATTGCAAGATTGAAATGTTAAAATCCTAAATTAAAATATAATATAAAACTTAAGAAATCGTAAATTAAAAGCTTATCTCATAGAATTTCTTTGGAGCACATAATTTATCTCAAATGGCCCAATAAAGTTTTCTAACATTCCCTTTTATGCCCCACCAATGGAATTCATTAACATCTTTAAAAAAATGTAAAAACGATATGGGATTAAACAATTTAATTTAAATGAATTACGCAGATGAGTACATTGATTAAAATTGGATCCTTCTCATTACCCTATATTATGAAATTAAATTGTAGGATTTGCTCTTATGCTTGTTCAAAAGTGTAAATTGTTGAATTGTTACCGTAATTAATTAGGAATGATTGGTGATTGGGAGTTGGACCTCGTTCATCATAATTCCAATTGGTAGATTTTTAATTTTGATTAGTCTCGTGTTATGGGATTCGACTTTGCTTCCTTGACTATTTTGGATGGGTTTAGCACTCATAAATTCAGAATAATAACTAAAAATTGAGAATTTTGCTTAGGTATTTGAAAAGAATTTGTTAAAGGATAAAAATATTTTTTATCCAATAAAAGTAATGAACATGTACCAAAAATATATTTTACTTTAGATTTTAATAAGATAAAGATTTTTCTAATAACAAAAAGGAAATTACTAAAGAAAATCAAGTTAAATTAAATATTTTTAAAAATAGTTTAATATTTTAAATAAATATTTATAGAGGGCATGTTAAAAGAATTTTTATATATAGGAAATAATTAAATATTTTAAAAATAAATATTTGAAAAGGATAGTCTAATCAATTGCTTTTAATACTTTTGGAGTAAATGGTTTTTAATTTTTTTTATAATTGTGATGAGGTTGTTCGGGATTGAATTTAGTCTTTTATGCTTACAACATAAATACTCTTTTTATTAGGTTAAGAAATTGTTGAAAAATAATTTGTAATATGTAATTTAATGACTTAATATTTGTGAGTTAACTTTCAATAATATTAATTAGGAATATTTTCCTGCATTACGGGATTAGTTTTTAAATTATTAATTTTATTATCATTTGATTTTATAATCATTTCAAGTAAAATAATTGATTATTTAAATATATAAAAACTTATCAACTCGTCAAATTTTTAAAATCTTCAAATTAAAGACTCTTTTGATAAACTTTTTAATAAGAAAAATTCTTTCAATTATAACAAAATTTTGAAAGTTAAAACATATGATTCAATAATGATGTTTTATATTCAAGATTTTTTTATATTTATATCAAAAAATTTATTTTTTTTAATTGATGCAATTTAAAAATTTAAAAGTTTAATTTACTACGTTTTTCGTAAAGAAATTTAATTAAATATTTAAATATTTTTATAAAAATATATTGATGCATGCATATATATATATATATATATAACAAAAATAATATTCCTTTAAAAAATTAATTTAAAAGTGATACATAAAATTTCAAAGTTAATCATGAAATTTAATTAAATCAATTAATTTTTACTGTTTTTAACAGTTAAACAGGTATGCTTTCTTTTTTTTTAAAAAAAGTAGATATAGATTTTAATATGTACAAATATATGTGTAATTTAGTACTAATGGTATATATAGTATATACACACAAACAAACAAACAAAAAATTAGATATAGTACAATTAATTCACCCGGTTGCGACCCCAATCTAGTTTATTACTTATTGGGGACCCTTCGCCTTTGTCCTCGTGAATCTCCCTATATTGTCACTTGTATTTTATTTTAATAAGAATTTCAATTACAACTCTAACAATTATTGTGGAAGAAACACATTATGATTGGAAAGATAATATATTCTATTTTCATTTTCTTTTCCATTATCAAATAAACATTTTATTATAGTCATAGCAAATACTTTATTATTTTGTGATGAAGGAAATATATACTTTTGAAATCCTAGCTGTAAGTTTAACCCTTACAAACTCAAATTTAGAATCACCATTGGCAGATATTGCTATGAATATAATTAAAACCAAGTTACTATCATAAGATGAAAGGTTTTTTTAAACATACAATTAAAGTAAATTACATTATTTGTCTCTAAATTTTGTTTAAAATTATATTTTGGTCATATAACTTTCAAAAGTTTTGTAATAGTAATTAATTTTATCAAATTGTTATATTTTTGTCACTTGACTGTTAACTTCCATTAAAAGTGACATTGCACCTTAAGTTAAAGGGTTAATAGCTAATTTTTTCCTTGAGCTATAGTTAAAAAATCATTTTTGTTGAGGCAAAATGAATTAAGAGTTATTGAGTGGCACTCGATAGTGCCAACTACGGACTGCCACTGAGGTGATTAAATACTTGCCTAATTTGGCTTGGTAATTTAATTAAAAAAATCTTTAGACCTTTTAATATATTATGTTATTGAAGATACTTTTGTCCATCTATGAAAATAAATCCTTGGTATTTGAAGTTTGGATTAGATTTGTGTGAATCAATTAAGTCCTTGGAATGTGGAGATTTCATCGAGATACTGTTGCTGATTTGAGAGAGCATATCTTCGATTGATTGTATTTTGATTATTGATATTGTAATAGCTATTTTCAGGAAGTTACTTTGCATTTACTTAGATTCTAGGTTAGCAGTCGAAATTGATATAAGCTTTGATGCTTGTCTAGATTATGTAATGAATGTTTATTGAGTGTACTCTAATTTGTTTCTTTCAGGAACTATTTTGTGAGGGAGTGCAAACTATTATTGTAAACATGGTTGAAGGGTTTATTGCCCAAGTTTTCAGGGAAAAGATTTGGAGGTGAGTGTTCCAACCTTTAGGAACAAAAGTGAGATCTCTATACTGGGAGAGTGATAGTGTGTGAATTACTTGTTGTATTGTAGATTAAAGATAGTGGAATTACTCATTGAGATAGGCTCTATAAAAGTAAGAAAATTGAATTGCGTAAACAAACCTTACTGTTATTTGAGTTTTTGTTTCCACAGTTTGGCAATGTCAAGCCGTAATGGCCATTGCAGTCTAACACTTCCATTGTAATTGTCATTTTAAGCAATCAATCAATTTAAGATAGCAATAATTTTTATATTTTTAAAATTTTCTTAACAACAATTATAAAAAAATAAAAAATGTAACAAAAAATAAAGAATCATATAAAAAATAAATTGCAACAAAGAAAAATTACGAATTTTGCAGCTAATTTTTCCATATTCAATCTCATAAAAAATTCACAGTATTTGAACTTTCACAAAAAAAAAAAAAACAAATACTCATTTAGCTTGACCCTACTCGTTTTTTCATTAATCTAACCCCAACTCTCTCCCTAGTAGAATCTTCAAAACTAAATACATTTTGACGAATGATTTATTAAGTTCTGATGAGGGCACCAACCCCTCGTTTGTATGGAAAAGGATTTTTTTTACAAAGGATTTGTTGTTGAGAGGCATCAATGGAGGGTTAGGAATAGGCATTCAATTTTCGTATAAACGAACCTATGGCTAGCTGATGATAATAGTTTTTATGTCACATCGAGCCCTTTGTTGGGTATAGAGAACTTGTGTGTATGCGATCTATTCCAAACTATTGGTAAAGGTTGGGATATCAATCTTATTTATGCATGAATCACACTTATTGATGTAAGTCGCATTCTAAAGTTGCTGATCAACTCTTTTCAATTGAACAATGATGGATTTGGCACTATGATCAGTGAGGTAGATACACTTTGAAATATGGCTATCGACTTGCTTTTGATTTGAGGGATCGTTCGCTTTTGTATAGGGTGTAAGGGTCATGGCTCATGGCTTATGGCTTAAGCTATGCAACTCTTCTCTTCCCCCAAAAGTTAAAGACTTTGTATGGCGGTGCTTGTGTAATTTTCTACCTTTTTGATGTTGGCTAGCAAAAAAAGGTTGTAATGTATCTCTTACATGTGTGTGGAGTGGGGAGAATAAAGATGTCGATCATGTTTTTTAGGGTGTTCGACTACAACATCGATGTGGTCTTTGGCTAGCATTACTCCCTCTGTTTTGTCCTTATCCGATTAGTTCAAAAGCTTGTTTGATATAGTTGTTGTTACACCATTAAGCTTGATAAATGCTAAAAGTAACATGTTTTAGCCTCATTCTTAATGCGTTTTATGGTGAATTTTATACTTTTTATCCTTTAAATTCATGTTTCTATAGAGAGTATTTTGGGAGAAAAAGGAGTGAAAAACAAGCAAAAACAAGAAAACCATAGCAAGTTTGAGGAGCCACATAGGCTGGACCATCATACACGGGCTAGGCACACAGCCATGTGAGCCATACGAACTGCCACACGCCAATGTGCCAGACCGTGTGGATTTCACAAATCACACTCCAAACATGCGGAAAAATGCAATTTTTAGGTTTTTAAGGCATTCTAAGACCTATATATACCAGATATAATAAGATTCGAGCAAGCCGTCAGAAGATACTCAAGAAAAAAACTCAAAAAACACCATTGAAGCTGACTCAGAAGCTGATTTCGATCGAGATTGAAGATCTCCTTTTGATTTCTTTGAAGTTAATTATGATTTTCTTTATTTCTTATGGTTATACTGTCTTTGGGATATATTTATTTGCGATTATAATCTAATTTTCTAAATACCCAGGGGAATTGAACCCTATGATGAATTTTGTCTTTTGATTTCTTTTTTATACAATTAATATTTGAATCTTGTTTTCAATTATGTGTGTTTAATTTTTGGTTTAATATTTCTAAACAATTAATCCATGTTTGTTGTGCTTAAATCAGAGGAGGAATAGACCCTATTTAAGAGTAGATCTAGCATAATTGAATGGAGTTATATGCAATCCTAAAAATAGGACGATATAAATCTGCCGGATTATAGTCAAATCTAATAAGGGGATCCATAGATCGAGTTAATGTGATAATAAGGGTTTTAATTAGAAAGAAATTTCAATTAATCAACCTAGAGTCAGTTGCTCTTACTCTTAAAAGAGATATTAGCATAATTTAGGGATTTCTACGGATCAAGATACTAAGTGAAGAAATTGTTTAATTCAGATTGATAATGACAGATGAAATCTAGGTGAATTCTTTCCTAGGTATTGTTTCGCTTCTTAGTTATTAATCGTTTATTTTCCTAATTTGTTCTTTGTTGTGTTCTTTAGTTAATTAATTTAGTTAATTTTAGTTTTAATCAATCTCTCCAATTTTTCGGTTATATAATATAAAGACAGTGATTACTAGTACGTTTAGTCCTCGTGGGAACAATATCTTTGTTCACCGTAGCAATACCATTAATTGATAGGTAAACTTACCTTCGTCGAATTTTTAGTTGGTTTCGTGGGCATCATGTTTTTGGCATCGTTGTTGTGGACTAAAATATTAGGAAAACTTTATTTCTATTAATTTAGTCATTCTTTATTTTTATTTTAATAAATTTTTTAATTTAATTTTTATGTTCTAATTTTTTGTTTGTTTGCTTCTGGCAGGTTTTTTTGGTTTATGACTAGAGGAAACCCATTGGATCTATTACTTTTTTATAGTGAAATTGAAAAGACTGCTCGTAGAAATCGTAGAGAGGTTAGAGAAGCAAGGCAAAATTAACAGAATATAGTAGACGATCAATAGGAAAAGGATATTATTGTAGAGATGGGTGATAATCAAAATACTCAGCTACTTCTTGCAGATCCTGCTCTTTGGACTATGTATGATTATGCTAAGCCTACTCTGATTGGGACTTAATCGAGTATTGTAAGACCTACCATCACTGTAAACAATTTTGAGTTGAAGCTGAACACAATTCAGATGGTACAATAGTATGTTCAGTTTGATGGTTTGCAAGATGAAGATCTGAATACTCACTTGGCTAACTTTCTAGAGATTTAGGACTCATTCAAGATAAGTGGCGTTTCTGATTACGCCATATGCTTACGGTTATTCCCGTTCTCTTTGAGAAGCAAGGCAAAACAGTGGTTAAATTCATTGCCATGAGGTTCTATCACGACTTGGGATCAGATGACTGATAAGTTTCTATTGAAATACTTCCCACCAGCTAAAACAACTAAGTTGAGGAACAACTTCTTCTTTTGCCCAAATCGATTTGGAGACATTATATGTTACATGGGAGAGATTTAAAAATCTATTAA
The DNA here is from genome assembly GCA_020496765.1 of Gossypium stocksii. Classification (NCBI taxonomy): domain Eukaryota; kingdom Viridiplantae; phylum Streptophyta; class Magnoliopsida; order Malvales; family Malvaceae; genus Gossypium; species Gossypium stocksii. The sequence continues at coordinate 77,018,885 of CM035632.1, read as the reverse complement.
GGACGTTCCCTTATCATGGGTTACCTTTATGATTATAAGTTCAAATCTTTTGCAACGATTTGAATCTCTTGACTAGGCAATTAATTGATGCAGTAGCTGGTAGAACACTGAATAATAAAACACCCAAGGTAGCTCAAGAGTTTATTGAGAAAATAGCACTGAATAACTATCAGTGGCAAGTTATGAGAACAAAACTGATAAAAGCAGGAGGTGTTTTTAATCTAGATGACAAGTCAAGTGGAAACACTGAATAAGAAAATTTATGGTTTGACTTCTTCAAAACAGGTGAATCCGGCAGTGCAATATGATGCGAATGGAGAGGGGATGATCAATCTAGAATGTTTACCTTTCGGTTCTAACATGGAGTATGAGCAAGCCAATTTTATGTGTAATAATTCTAAACCTCAAAATAACTCATATAGTGATAACTATAATACAGGTTAGAGGAACCGTCCAAAATTTCCTTGACAGGTTAGAGGAACCGTCCAAAATTTTCTTGGGGTGGTCAAGGAAATCAAAGGTCATAACCCCCTCTGGGTTTTTAGCAACCTTTTCAGCAAGAGAAGAAGTCGAACCTTAAAGAGATGTTGGTTACATTTATTTCAGTGTCAGAAACTCGATTTTTAAACACTGAAGCAACATTGAAAAAATCAGCTAGCATCGATTCAAGGGCTCGAAAATAAAATTGGACAGCTTGCCAAACTTATTTTGAAAAAATCACAAGGGAGCTTACCTAGAAACACTGAAATAACTCAAGGGAGAAAATCTATGCAATCACTGTTTGAAACATGAAAAGGTTAGTCAAGCCTGAAAAGAAGTCGAAGCTAGAAATTATTGTAAAAACAAACCATGAATTCCATACCCAGAAGCATTAAAAAAAGACCACACAAATGAACAATATGGTAAATTTCTTGAACTTCAAAAAAAAGCTGCATATTAACTTACCTTTTGTTAAAGCCCTTTTGTAGATGCCAAAGTATGTAAAATTTTTAAATGAGCGATTAACAAAGAAAAAGAAGTTAGATAACTTATCGACTGTGGAGCTCAATATAGTTTGCTCAGCCATTCTCTAAAACAAATTACCCAACAAACTTAAAGATCCAAAGAGTTCTTCTATTCCTTGTATCATTGGTAGTTTAAATATTGAAAGTGCTTTGGCTGATTTGGGATCTAGTATAAATGTTATGCCTTATAAGATGTTTAAAAACTTGGTCTTGAGAAACCCAAACCCACTAGGATGAGTATTCAATTACTGGATATATAAATTAGATATCCGAGGGGTATTATTGAGGATGCATTTTTGAAAGTCGATAAATATATATTCTCAGTTGATTTTGTGGGAGAAGTGAAGGATTATCACACACGACCTGGCACATGACCATGTGTGACACAAGGTTTAGAGACAAAGACATGTTCGAGGCCATATGGTTACTGGGCATAATTTTTTTTTTTGAATTTCAAAGTATTACACAGGCTGAGACTTACCACACAGCCTAGCGACACAGTTGTGTAGGTCACATGGCCTGGACACACGGGCGTGTCCTAGGCCGTGTGAGTCTTTTAGCTTAATTTTTTTTTAATTTTGAAATGGCACAAGGGCTAAGAGGCATACACGAGCATGCAACATAGCTATATGGCCCAACACAGGTCCTATACACAACCGTGTCATATATTTCAAACTCGGGTTTTGAAGTTTGTTTTTTTTCTTTCTTTTTCTTTCCTCTTTACACCGTTTTTTACCCTCTTTCCTTTTCAACCAAGATCCCAACCGCAGTTACCGTTGCTCAACTCGCCGCAGGCAACTTACTCATGCCACCATCCTTCACCAATCGTTCCCTTACCAGTTCGTTCACCCTTCGTCCTTTGCACCACCCCAGTCCACCACGCGCAACCACACACGCCCCCTGCCTTTTCCAATGTCACCAACACCCCCATTTCCCCTAGATCTACACCATGCATAACCCATTTCCCCCTTTCCTTTTCCCCTTCGTCTACGTCGAACAACCCTTTAACCCCGATCTACCACCTCCGTTGACTACCCCCACACCCACAAGCCCCCACCGTCAAGCCACCTCCATCAACGACACTTCCCGTTCCCAATCCCCCTTCCTTTGGTTCCTCTCACCCGAACTAAGCCCCTCATTCCTTTTACACCATGTGTCACCGTTGCCGACCATTTCGCCGTCATCAGAACCCCAACTCTGGTCATCACCATGTTAGCCAGTCTCCGCCTCCATAAACTACACTTACCCCAACCATCATTTGGCCCATTCCCTTTATTTTTTATTTTTCTTTTATTTTTATTATATTTAATTATTTTAGTATTATTATTGTTATTTTTATTACTGTTACTGTTCTTATTATTAGTATTTGCTTGGCTGTGTTTCATATCTATAGAAATTACTAGTAGGGTAATTTCGTAATTTCTCTAAACTTTTTGGTTAAGTTGTAAATCAAAAAAATATCTATAGAAATTTTCTGAAATATTCTCTTCAAAGAAGTTTCTCTCTACAACTTTCTCTTGAATTCAAGTGTGTGAAAAATAATGACCCAAGACTATCTTTATATAGAGAGAGTTTAGAGTGTTCAACTATGATTAAACTTAATCACTATAATATTAAATCTTATTAAAATAATAGAATGTTTATGTAGATAAATATTAAATTAAATTTAATATTAAATAATTAAAATAATATTATTTTTGAAATAGTTAATCTGGAATCAAATTCTCTAATAGAGTCCCAGTAGGAGTGTAACTCTTCCACTAGTCAACCACCGAAGACCAACTGTCACTGGTAACTAGGATGCCGTCGTCGCAGCCACCAACATCGTCGCATCTGGTGATGCAAATGCGACACCCTTACAGCACCTCGAGCCAGTTTGATTACTGCCAGTTCGGTCCAGGTCAGTGACAACCCCACTGGTCTGGTCTAGCCACTGGTTGGACAGTCGGCCCGGTTTCATATACCAGGCCCTGTTCGAATAGTTTTTGGATCTTGGTCTCAGTTTTGGGCTCTCGGGCCTATTTTACGATCTCAAGTCTAATTTTCAAGTTCAATTACCCATTGGGCCAATTTTCTAACTTGAAAATTAATTTCCAAAAATATCATATTAATTTTAACTACTATGATTAGTTTAATTTTACTTGATCAAAATTATTTTTATAAAAAATCACTTAGATTTTCCAAATTAATTTTTCAAGAAAATTCTTTAATCAAATTCTCTAGTTGAACAATTCTCACGACCACCTAATTCAATTCCACATCGAATAAATCGACTCAATTAAATTATTTCCAAAGTTGTAGAATTTTCTTCTGATTCAACTGCAGTCCGATTGAGCTTTTGTTGAGCTAGTGGAGAGACTAATCGAACATATACAATTTGGCTCTAGTAATTGCAATTATGTTCCGAAGCATTGTTCTGATAATTTACAATTACTTAATCAAGTCAGTCCACAAGAAGTACCATAATTGATTATTTATACTCTTTACGAAAGCAATTCATCCAACTGTTTTGTCCAATTACCTCGTCATGCGTGTGTTACCTTCATATGATATCATTGATTCCTTTAAGTTAAATTTGTTCACTCAATACAATCTTATTTTATCTTATTGTAAGGATTATTTCTTTGTCTGCTTTTTTATATCTCTTTGAGAGGGTTTGTATATTAAGGTTTAGGTAGAAACCTTAAGGGAGTTTGTAATGTTAAACTTTATCCTCAAAGGTTATCAAATTAGTAAATCTGGGAAAATCCTTAGTTGTGGAAATCTAAGGTAGTGGAATAGGTAATTGGATTGCTCCATTCTAAATTCTTGTGTTCAATTTTCTATCCTTTCTCTTTAGCTTTCGCAAGATTTTTAAAGCCAATTTACCCTCTCTTGACAATTTTGGTTTGATTTATTAAGCTAACAGTTTGGGAACTAGAATTTGAAATTGAATTTTAAAATTTAACTTTGAAATTTATGATTTATGAATTCATTATTTCCAAATCATTTGTTTGGAAATTAAAATATTTGAAATTCAAAATTTTGAATTAATCTAAATTCATTGTTTGAATAATTTAAATATAGATTTGAATTTCAACCAATTCTAAGCTTTAAAAATATATTTTTTTTAAATTTAATTATTTAGGAGGATTTTGGACATTGTTATTTGAATCAGACTGGAACGGTCAGCTGATATCAATTTGGAGAAAGGCATTAAACCAGTTGACTTGGAATTGATACGGATTAGTTTGATTGGGTGGTTGAACTTTTCTTTTTAATTTTTAATTTTATATTTTTATGATTTTTTAATGATTTATTTAATAGAGCCGTACAGACTAGTTGAACTGATCGTACTAGCTAAATTAATCAAATTCGTTGAACCAGAAAACCAGTGATCTAATTAGTTCAATCACCAATTCGATTTTAAAAACCAGACTGGAACAACTAGTCAGACCAATTACATTGGGTATAAGAAGGCTAAGGTATAAATTAAAATTCAAAGGTTTAAAATTAAAATTGTGAAAATTAGGGTATAAATGAAATTTTTGAATATTTATATTGTATTAAATTGAATGCATGAAGCTTCGCTACTGTTTTTAGAACCGGATCGACCAATAAAACCAGTTAGATCGAGAATCGGTTGGAGTACGAGTCTAAAATAAGGGATCAAATGGATTGACTCATGAACCAATTAAATCGACAATCGAACTAATTGAACCGATTTTATCTATTTTAATTTTTGAATAATTTATCAATTGAACCGATTAGATCGATTAAACCAACAACAAATGGTCTAACTGGTTTGCTTATCAATCCAATTCTGAAAACCTTGAACTTCGTTGATGATATATTATAAGTAAAATTATTTATTTATTGTTTGGGCTTAAAAGGAAGTGTGGCTGAAGAGAGAACAAAAAAGTTCTCTTTTTTTTTTAATGAACCTTGGACGTTGAAAATTTTAAGTTTTAAAACGAACTTTGAAATTCAAAATTTAATTTTTATGAAATTAGACTTGGATTTATTCAAATTCAAATCCAACTTTTTATATATTATCTAAATAAAAAATTTTAAATTTTAAATCCAAATATAATTTTTTTACCCAAATCATGCTTTAAAAATAAACCATTAAACAACTTTTTAAGATTTTTTTTCTCAAAAGTTTGGTAAGGGTGTTCAAGCTTCCGCTAAAAACGAATTAACTGATCTAACTGATTTAATTTGGTTAATTAGTCGGTTAACTAATCTAGTTCGGTTGAAGATTGGTTAAAGGTTTTTTTAGAATTTCGGTTAACGATTAATTTAGTTTGAAATCGGGTAATTAATCGAATTAACCAAACTTAATAAATAATATTATAAATTATATGTATTAGGCAATTACAAATTCAGTCAAATGAATATTATCAATTTAATTATTTTTTATATATTTTATACTTATTTTAACAAAAAAAATCAAATTCGGTTAACCGACTGAATTAATTGAAATATTTCGATTCAGTTAATTTTTGTTGAAAAAATTTTGGTTCAGTTAACAGTTAAAGGACTACAAAGTTCGGTTAATTCAGTTAATACTAGTTCGATTTGATTAATCATTTGAACACCCCTAAAGTTTAGAATTAATTATTAATTTACTTTTAGAAATATTTTGAAGTTTTTGAATATTTTATTATTTTTATTATTTTTAAATATTAATATCATTATTTGTTTATCATATCCATTTTTCTAATAGAATACTTAAGATAAAGCTCCATTTGTTTTACTAAAAATGACTTCCGGAAAATACTTTATTTTTCTGGAAAAACTAATATTGTCTAATGTTTGGATGAATCTGGGTAAAATATTTTCTGTTGTTTGGTAGATTTCTTAAAAATATTTCATAAAAGTTATTTTTAATGAAACAAATATACATTTGAGATTTTCTTTTTTTTCATTGTTTAATTGAATTTATTTTTATCTATATTTTTATATTTACATTTTTTTATATATATTAAAAATATTATGTTAAATTTAGGTTCATTACAAGTTATTTTTTAATTACATGACTACTAAGTGAGTATTTTTTATTTAAAAATGTGACATTAACAAAATTGACAAAAAAATTTAATGATGTCAACAATTGGACTTGATTTTCAAATTTGAAAAGAAAAGGGACTAAATTCTTGAAAAAAAAGTACAAAGACTAAATTGTAAATTTGTGAAGTGTACATAGACTTATGATATATTTTAACCTTTACACTACAAAATATTTATTATTAATATATTTATAATTATAATAAATATTTATTATTAAAATATTAATATTGAATATTTTCAATAATATGTGAATAATATTATTTAAAATTATTATTTTTAAAAATTATTATTAAAATAAAATTGAAATATTAAATAATTTATTATTTTAATAAATTATATTTAGTATATTAATAATTTATTATATGACTAAATATAAATAATTAAATATGTAAGTTTAATAATATTGAAAAATATAATATTTTAATATTTTTAAATATTTTTAAAATAAAAATAAAATTTATTATCAATATAATTTTTATATATAAAAATAAAATTATCTATAGCTCTTTTTCGGAAAATGACTTATGCTTTTCAAAAAGGTAAGTCATTTTATAGAAAAAATGGCTTATTTTACATTCACCTGTAAGTCATTTTTCGTTGATCAAACTGTTTTCTATGAAACAAATACAGGAAAATACAGAAAATATTTTCCGTAAAACTTTTTATATGTAAACAAACAGACCCTAAGAGGATAATACACTTCAATATACTGGAACTCACGTCTTCTCACCCTGACAATAACATTAATATTAATCAAACGAATACTCAATTAACTTTTTTTTTTAATTCAATCAATGGGACATGATCATACCTCGGATTATTACAGGGATTTTCTGGGTATTTATTCCAAAAAAAATTTCAATTTTTTTTTTTTTTTTTGTTATTATCATGGAAACTACTAGAATGTCATACTTGTAAATGAATTTCAAAAGTTTCGTACATCAAATGGCAACTTGGCTTGCTGTCTTTACACTGATTGTTGAGGAAAGGAAAATTATTAACTTGGCTTTAATGGACCCACTTCCACAAGGTGCCGCCACCCTTCAAATCTAGTGGCCACAAAATCTTTACGCTCACCGCCGGACTCTTACGCAACAAATCATACCACGGATAACCCTCCCCTTTCTTCATCATTTCAGCTTTCCCAAACCCTTCTTTCTTTCTGCCCCTTTAAATTGAAGGCTGTATACAGTTACCAGATTGTTTTTGTTATCTAGAAACTCAAAAGCTCCTTTTGATTTCCTTGTGGCGCCAAACCCAGATAGCCTTTTTTGTATCTCAAAAACCAAACCAGTTCATTTCAGCAGTTAGAAAAAGGTTCCAACTTTTGTTTCTTTGGACTCATTTGAACCTAAACCCAGATAGCATTTGCTGTCTAACTAAACCCCAAGGGCGGTGAAATTTGCTCCTTATTGCTATTCAATTTGCTTTCTTCACAGCTGCATGAGTTTAGAAAAACTCAAAAGTGGGTATTGGTGCTTCAATTTCTGGAGCAATAACAAGTTAAATAAGCAACAGCTGAAGCTAGCATGGCAATGGTCGCGGTTACAAATTCTCAGCTCTCTTTCAATTTGTTTAACTTCTCTGTTTCTAGGAGAGAAGCCTTTATATCGAGACAAGCTGCTTCCGGAATTCGCAATCGCTTCTCTTCTAGCCGATGGTTGAGTCTCAACTCCCCTCCTACTAATACTCATAGGTAACGTTTTAATTTGTTCTCTTAATTTAAATGTGGCAAAATGTTTTCTCTCTCTCTTTTTTCTTTTTTGATGTAATGTCTTATTGCATGAAGGACTGGTGATTCAAAATCGAATTAGTCTGCAATTTGTCCTGAGAAAGCTATTTTTATTATATTTGAGATATTTGAATGAGGCAGCTAACAATTTTGTTTATTTGATTTATTTTTCTGTTTAGTCGTAGTTTTGACAGCTTTAAATTGAGATGTTCAATAACAAATACTGATGTGCATTTCAACCAAGTGGCTACCGAGGATGAGGATTTATCAGCAACAGATAGTGATTGTTGTTGTACAACACCAATACTTCAGCTTAAATCTGATGTTCTTGAGACTGAATCTTTGAATATACTAACTGGGGATACTTATGTAGATAGTCTCTTAACAACACTCCCAGTATGTTCCTCTTTGTATATCTGTTTATTTACGACTCGAGTGTAATATCCAACAACATTTTCCTATCATTTTATTCTTTTTCTTGTCTAGGTATTATCAGAGGAGGAGCAGGAAGCTCTCGCTGCAACTCCAGCGCACCCAGAGGGATTATATGGTAGGACATTCTATTTTCATCTTATCAAAGCACAGTAAATAGATAATACTCTTGATAGACTTAAACTGATCCTATTTTGTGTCTCTAAGCGGTAAGTGTACAATGTGTTCAGAAGGTTAGGTATTGTAGTCCTCTGCTTTCTTTGTGCTTTAGGGATTAGGTTTCTATCAAGTTGTCAATAGAGCATAAACCTCTTTAAACTAACTTTCTTATTTTGTATGTTATCAAGTTCTGGAAACTTGCACAATGTCTTGTACTTTTGTATCTTGTTCTATCATTTTACTAAATTGTGGTACATATTTCAGCATTTTATGCAAGTTGCTTGGCTGGGAATTTAGTGGAACAGCTTTGGAATTTTGCTTGGCCTTCTGCTATTGCATTGCTTCATCCAAGCCTTCTACCAGTGGCTGTCATGGGATTCTTCACTAAGGTGTAGATTAGTCCAACAGCATAAATTCACTACGTAGAACAAGAGATAATGGAATACTTTCTAACAGAATTTATGTTAATAGCTTGTTATTATCATTGGAGGCCCTTTGGTTGGTAAACTTATGGATCATTCTCCTAGAGTACCTTCATATATCTTTTTGAATGCTGTTCAGGTACTACTAATGACTAACTTTTTTCAGGATTAATGTAAAATTAACACTGTCCTAATTTGTTTTCTAAATTTATTGGCATCTTCCAGGCCTCTGCTCAGTTGTTGTCAGTGGCAATGATAATTCATGCTCATTCAGTTTCTTCTGCTTCTGCCTCGTCTAGTCTTCTACATCCTTGGTTTGCTGTGCTAGTGATAGCAGGGGCTATTGAGAAGCTATCTGGAGTGGCACTGGGGGTTGCTATGGAGCGTGACTGGGTCGTGCTGGTAGTACCTCATTCTATGCATTTTGGTTGTTTATTTCACAGGGAACATTGGTCATCCATCTCTAGGAAAGTGGACTGCGAATTAAACTATAGTTCTTGTGTTTGCAGTTAGCTGGAACAAATAGACCAATCGCACTGGCACAAGCAAATGCTGTTCTCAATCGAATTGACCTTCTTTGTGAGGTATCTGATAATCGGTAAAAAGACATGTCTGATCCCTCTTAATTTTGAAATTGAGTAAATTGATCCCTCTCAAAAAAATTGGAGCAATTTAATCCCTGTCAATTTCGAAAGTGAGCAATTAAGGAGAATTAGTCACAATGTTAATGTTTTTCATCAATTGTACATATTTTTTCATTGGTATAATAACAAATTGAGCTTTTATAGTTTACACATTCTGTCAATTTGTTCTTAATTTAACAAGTTTGGCCTGCAACATTTATATATTTGGTCAATTTGGCCTTGATTTAACAAATTTAGCTCACAACATTTACACATTCTGTCAACATTTACACAGGATATATATACACATCAAGGGCTAAATTTATTATTAAACCAATCAAATTATGTACAATTGACAACAGACATTAACACCGTGATTAATTGTCCTCAGTTGCTCACTTTTGAATTTGACAAAGATTAAATTGCTCCAATTTTTTTGAGAGGGACCAATTTGCTCAATATTGAAATTGAAAGGGACCGGAAAGGTGTTTGTAACTTGATAATCTTAATATCTTTTATATTTTGATTGTAACCCAAGCCAAATAATTCTTTGTTTGCTTGTAATCCATAGAGCATGGATCTTAAATAAATGCCAGAAATTTTATAAGTTTGCAGTTATTTTAGCAATCAAGTTATGATATGTTTTTCACTGTAAATATCATTGTTGCAATTTCTTAACGACAGATTGATTATCATCTATGATTGCAGATAGCTGGGACTTCATTATTTGGAATTCTTCTCTCTAGATATGATCCAGTAACATGCTTAAAGTTTGCTGCTGGTTTGATGATGTTGTCATTACCTGTTATGGTAATAGCTTATATGCTTGTTCTAGTTATCCATTTTAATTGGAGAAAGGATATACTTTCTCTTCTAAATTCTAACACCATTCCTCAGATTGCGCTGACATGGTTAACAAACAAACTTTCTGCTGGAGTCCTTGACCGTGCTAAATGTTCACAATCCTGTTTCAGAACATCTGCTGAGGGGCCTCTTCCAGATGCTGATAACCTTGGTAAAACTTGTTCATCTGATTACTATTCAAATCCTAGCTTTCTTCTTGCTATATTTAGTGATTGGATCTTTTCCAAAGGTTGATTTATGCTTGCTATATTAAGTAATTGTGTTTTGTGGATGACCAGTTGATATTGGTTTGAAAGCCATCAAGCTTGGATGGAGAGAGTACATACAGCAGCCAGTCCTTCCTGCAAGCCTAGCATATGTACTCCTCTACTTCAATGTTGTTCTCACTCCTGGAAGTTTAATGACAGCATTTTTAACTCAACGTGGTATCTTTCTATCTAATACTATCTATTTAGAATTCCCGATTGTTTATAGTTTGGACCCAGGTTTGAGGACTGGAAAGATAACAAAAGCAATATATATTACAGAGAAGAGTAGTGATATGCCTGAAATCTCATTCCATATCTAATAGTTGGTTGTAAACTACAGTCTGGCTTTTTCTTCATTTGTTGGATTACTTCTGATTACTTGAATAGATTTTATACTTAAGCTGAAGAAAATAGCCTTGTATTATTGCAGAAATTCCTTGACTCCATATGCTATGTGGATTTGTTTAACAGGTTTAAATCCATCTATAATTGGGGGGTTTAGTGGATTATGTGCTTTCATGGGTGTTGCAGCAACCTTCATATCTGCAACTTTGGTTAGGAGATTTGGAATTTTAAAGGTTGGTTCTTGTCTTTGGTTTTATCACTGGAATTTTCTATAATGGGGCCTCGTTCTAATGGCCATTTTTCCCTTCAAACAGGCCGCAGCAGTTGGATTAATTTTTCAGGCTTTGCTTCTCACCATTGCTGTTGCCATTTATCAGAGTGGACCACTTGCCCAGAGGAGCCCCCTTCTTTTCTTCTTATGTTTGATTGTAAGAACTTCAACTTCCAGGTTTCTTCATGGACTAGACCATTTAGTATATAACCCAAACTGCCTTGGTGAACTAGGACCTAAGAAGGCATGACAGTCTGGTGTTTAGCATGTCATGGTGGGAGATCTAATAGAAATTTAGATTCAGTGACAGTCATATATATTAGTTATCCGCTAATGCCACCAGAAAGTACTAATAGATCCCTTAAAGATCTATGTAACTTTTATTTTGGCAATATCGGAACTTCCTGCAACCATAACTTTCCAATTTGGTGTCTCTAACAAAAGGCTGGGAAATTTGGCATCATGTTAGGCAATCCCTATAGCAATTATGAAATCATCATGCAACATATGAATGATCAGTCTTTAACATAAGCAAGATACCTGAATCATCCTCACCATCTATATGCAGGTATTATCAAGGTTGGGACATATGTCATATGATATTGTTGGGGCCCAGATACTGCAAACAGGAATCCCATCCTCCAAAGCAAATCTTATTGGAACAACGGAGATTTCTGTTGCTAGTTTAGCGGAGTCTCTAATGTTGGGAATTGCAATAATTGCAAATGATGTTTCCCATTTTGGATTTCTAGCATTGCTGTCGTTGTTATCAGTAGTAGGAGCTTCTTGGATATTCTGCCGATGGTTGTTGAATCCTACAGAGGAACAAAGAAGCCTTTTCTCTTTTGATCCACAGTTTTAGTTAGATTGCAAGTACATAAAGTTTCCATTGTATATTTGTGTATGTTCAATTACGTATCTATTCAATTGGTTTAGCTTTATATGGATTGTATTCCCTCACTTCTTCAATTATCTACAGCTGCTATCTTTCTTTTGTTCAAAGGAGATATGATATATGACAGCCTTCAACACTGCCATATATCCGTTTTCTTTCGAGATGCCTGAGGTATTTGGTTTGTTCGGTGGAAGTACCTTTTAAAAAAATCAAATAAGATAAATCGTACCAAATATTCTCTAATGTCAACTAAACAAAAGATTACATTTGCATAAGATTTAATGCTCAAATTGACCCTTGAATTATACTTGTTTTTCTACTTCGATATCTAGATTAGTACTTAAATTAACACCTCATCTGATTCAACTTCGTTCACTAATAAGACAGCTTAACCGTATTTAGGGCTAGTTTGACAATACTTTTGAAAAGTATTTTTAAAAAGTACTGTGAAAGATTTAACTTCTTTCACCAATAAGAAAGCTCAACCGTACTTAGGGGTAGTTTGGTAATGTTTTTGAAAAGTGTTTTTAAAAAGTGTTGTGAAAAAATGCTTTTGAGAAGTGCTTTTGAAAAGTTTAGTTTAAAATTTTAGTGTTTAGCATTACTGTCAAAAAGTGTTTTTGAGAAATTAAATGTCTATTTTAGACATGTTATTATCAAGTAACAAATATGTATTTAAATAATATTTAAATTAGTTAATATTATTATATTTTAGTAAGAATATAAAAAAAATTATTATAACTTCTTGTTAATATTTTAATATATAAAATATAAATTTCAAATATTTTTAAGTAATAAATATTAATTATTTATAAAATTTAATTAGAATATATAAATTATATTTTAAATATTTAAATATAACTATTAAATATTTGTAATTAGTATTTTAAAAAATATTTTTTAATTTTTAATTAATAATTTTAATACATTTAAGTACCAAGAAAAAAAAAGAGAAAGTATTATGTTATTGGAGGAGTAAGAAAGTAATTAAGCACTAAAAGTGCTTTTGGGAAAGGAAAAGCTAAAAATTTTAGCCAAAAACAACTTGTTCTGCATAACTTTTATTCCATAAATACTTTTGGAACCAAAAGTACTTTTGAAAAGCAACGAAGAACTGGCCCTTAAATTAACACGTCACCTGATTCAACTTCTTTCACCAATAAGAAGCTCAGCCACTCAAAATGTGTTACTTGATAATTAAATTTATTTAAAATAAAAATATTTTAAACGAGTAGTGGAATAATAATTTACCAATCTAGTTTAGTATCAAAATGAAAAAATAAACCATAGTTCAATGGTCAAATTCCTGCGCATAATCATAAAAAGTCCAAAATATTAATTTTATTAAATAATAAATATTAATTTTTAAATAATAAAGGTTAACTAAATTGCTCCTCAGGGACTAAACTGACTCAATCCCTATGATGCCAGGTGCTTTCACCTAGTTGGCTCCACGTGGTGGTTCTATGATTTTATTGCCAGAGAATGAGCAGCTGTTTTAGATCTCTTGTATTGCTAACGCTAGACCATGATCGGTTCAAATTTTAGTTCACGAAAACTTCACCTTATTACCCTACATAGTTCATTACGAACATTGTCTTATTGGGGTCAATAAGAATATGTAACACAGATAACTAATGTGTATATTCATCTCATACTAGTATTTATTTGTATTATAATATTTTTGGAAAAAAAATTGCCAAGTCCGGAAGAGAATGGTCAATCTAACATCAAGAATGGACAACAATCACTCGGAGCCTAAAAATAGTTAAGTAAAGCATACGCTGTCGCATTAAATCAAATGACAATCAGCCTCAAACTCAATAAGTTTCAACCAGACATAAAACATGAAACAACTTGTCTTCCATCTATGTTTAATGTTCTTTTCATATGATTCCATCTATGTTTAATGTTCTTTTCATATGATTGCATAGAAGATTCCAGAAGGGATGAAAAGTTTGCTACAGCTACCATGATCCTATAGCACCCTGTGCAGGGTTCTCAAAAGCAGAGAATTCCCAGTACGTCTTCAATGAATATGGCTGGGAAATTGTCACACCATCTTCAGTAATTTTAGCTATCTGCATTCAATAGATTATAAGTACATGAAACAAAAATATTGATAAAAATTTATCCGGCCATCAAATAGACTTGATTAAGAGCCATCTTAACAGGCAACCATACAACAGTTGTCCACAGCATGTAACAAATGCCAGTTAGTCTATAAGAATAGTAACATCCATTGAGATCATTAACTACTTGCAAAAGCCTAGGACACCATGCACATTTGTACTGTTCTAGAAGTTGCTGTCAAATGGCATGGATTGAAAAAAAAAATTAAAGAAAGCAGTCAAAATGTTAAAAGAGAAAAGACCGAACCTGAAGCTTGTTAACAGCTGATCTATCACGATAGAGGAGAACACGCATGCATTTCTCCAATAGTCTAACACCATCTTCAAAGCTCAAGTTCTCATGCCACTCTTGACGAAGAATTGGCCGAGCAAGGTGATTTCCAAACCCAGTTGCAACATGATTGTCCTCAAAGTTTACACCAATCATACTGACCTGATGAGTCAGTTATAAGAATGGTCAGTTACAATAAACCACAAATAGCTCATTTCTGAACAATAGAACAATAAAACTTTGAACCTACCGTTCCAAGATACTTTTGTCCATTTTTAACCCCACCAAGTACAAGGGAGTTCCACAATGGGTTGAACTTGTTACGCCTATTATACATGACTCGAGTCAAGTAATTGTGCACCTCTTTAGGCCCCAAAGAGTTGCCATCATCCCACATATTGTCATACAAGCTACAATAATCAAAAATAAAAAAGAAACAATTTTCTGTCAGAATGTTACCAACAAAATCCAAATGAAAATTTAGGGAAAGAAAAAGGAATAAGATAACTCATGAATGAATAATCAAAACAAAAGTTCTTATAATCTTAGGGAGTGCTTGGTTGAGTGAAAAAAATAGAGGGATAGGGGGGAGTGGAAAAGTGGGGAAAAAAATTTTAGTGGGCTTTGGTAGGGAAGAAAAATGAGAGGAAAAAAGAGGTGAGAGAACTATTTTCCATCATAATGCATAAAAACCAATCAATCCAAATTGAGGAGAGAAAATGACAAATGTGGAATTATGTATTTTTTTAAAAGTTTCATTTTCTTTCCTCTCATTTTTCAACTCTACAAAGCAATAAATGAAAAGAAAATTACTCTCTGTTTTTTCAATTTTTCCATCTTTCCTACCAAGCACACATATGGAAAGATAAATTATATTTTCTTTCCACTTTTCTAACCCTTCAATTTTCCATCTTTTCAATTTTCTTTCCACTCTACCAAGCAAAGCCTTAGTGACAGTCAATCCTTACATAAGTTCATCAAGATAACGCAAAATCTCTTGGAAATCACTGACTTCTCCACTTGCACCCAGAAGAGAATGCTTGCCAATAGGCTTCATTCGCTCCACACTCTTGTACCGCAGTGTAGACCCATAAGAACCTGCCAATTAACAGGATTTAGGCATAAAACAAGTGCATTCATTGGTGTAGTGAAACTAGGGACCATTGACTTAGGCAATGAATATCAAATAGCGCATTTTAGCTTTGGAGCAATACCAGGGCGCTTGAAACAGCAGACTTCCAGCACAAAACAAGAAAAGAAGAGGGAAGAGGAAGGAGAATGAAAACCATAAGCTACAAAGCATATATAGCAAATGAACTATAAGCAAAATGTACTTTCCTAGTAAATGCAAACTTGTTTTATGGGAAACACAGATTTGAATAAGTCTTCTAATTTAGGACTTTAATGTGAAATACCATGAGACTGAGAAGTACAGAGAGCTTTAAATAACTCCCAACTCCATTTCCCTCTATGATAATCTCGCAACCACACAATGCCTCAACAGGATCTCTTTGACCTCCATAAGGAGAATTATGTTACTCGCTTTGCATAATAGAGTAGACAGCAGACAAGAAATTTAATAACGAAGGCCTAATTATACAAATGAGGCTACAATTAAACAAACACATAGAGACTCCATGTTCTAGCCTACAATATGGAATCTATATCAAGTACTGATCATTTCGAGCATACCATCAAACAAGCATTGTATCAAATGCTATGTTAAATAATATATGCTATGTCCAGATTTTCTATAAAAAAGTTCTGTCAGAAGCTACAACAAGGTATTACCTTAAACTGACAATTCTTAAGCTACTTAGTAATGCTTAAATCCTCCAATTGAATCATATATTTTAAAACATCATTACATACTGAATCAAAGGGTCGATAAAAGATCATTCCATAATTCACATTTATAACTACGATCCAAAAGCATTAAAAAGAAAATGAATTCGGATCAAGGCTGCTTCAAGCTAATTGAATTAATCTTTTAAATCCTAAAACACCCCAAAAGGGTACAAAACTTCATTTTAATTTTTCCACTTGCATGCTTTTCCAAGAGCATTATGTACTTTAAATAATAAAACCAACTCAAACGAATAAAAAATCAGAAGAAAAAGAAAATGCTTAAGAAACTGTATGAGCTGACCTCCCATATCAGCAGCCATCAAAATCCCATCTTTATACTTTAAAGCCACAACAGATGTTCCAGTCACGTAGGGGTACCTATCAATTTAAAATTAAAATTTTTTTTAAAAAAAAAGTTAAAAGGGGGGATTTTCAAATACCCAACATCCAAAGAAAACCCTAGTTCAATTGAAATAAGACAAGTAACATACAGAGTCCTTTGAGAGTCAGATTCAGGGCCGAGCAAGCTATTTTCGAGTTGCTTTGAAGCCATGAACTGCATTAGAAAAAAAAAATAAAAAGAATAGGTGAAAAAGGTAAAACCTGTGGTTGTTTTGAAGTAGGAAGTGTTAGATTAAGAAAACAAAAGAGGGTAATGGAATAACTTACATTCATTCTGATTTAAGGGTATAGATCGGTAGATTGAAGAAGGGGAACGATAAAGATGATCTGATGCTATATAATAATTTTAATGGAGTTGTGTGTTTCGTTTTCCTTTCTCTCAAGAAACTCCTTTTTTACGAAAACAGGCAGTGCTCCAATTGTTATCGGGTTTGGAGTTGGGACTCGGGTTTTCTTTTTTCTTAGTGCAAACTAATTAGAGAGTTAGCAAATTTTTTATGGCAATTTTATTTTGGTCACTTAGAATGAAATTTTTGTAATTTTGTCACTTAATTTTTAAGGTTTTTTATTTTAGTCACTCAATTATTAAATCTCTAACTGTGGTTAATTGTACACGCTACATCATGTTTACACTTTTATTTTGATCACCAAATTTTTAAGTTGTTTTCATTTTGGCCACCTAAAAAATATCATTTTTATTGTATTGATTAGGGTTAAAAAATTAAGGATAAAATGAATAAGTAGTAGAATCTAAAACAATACATTAAAAAATTATCAAATTGTACTTATTTATCACATTTTCGAAAATTTTAAATTTATTTTTTTCAATATTGAAATTTTAAGTTTCAAAACATGAAAATCAGTTAAATAAATTGTTAAAATTTTTTTATCCCTTGATAATGTCAACCAATTTGTTATTGTAATATTGAAATTAATTAAATTAATCTTCTTCTAAATTTTAAAATATTTTTTTATATTTTCAGATTATTTTTAATGAAATCAACTCGATAACTCATGTTTAATAATTGTCTACAAAACTTAAATTTTTTTTATTATATAATCTTGAATCTTGCATACTCAACTAAAAGCAAAGAAAAATCATTGCAATTAATTAAACTAATTGCTTATTCTTCATTTGAGTAAATAAGTGATGAAAACAAATTTCGATTTTGTTTGACATGGAAGATAAAATTAATTAATTTAATTAATGGTAAGGATTTATCTTTATTTTTAACTTAATATGAAATACTCAAGATCATATAATTAAAAGAAATTTGGGTTTCATGGACAATTATAAAAGATGATTCATTTGAGTTTATTTTAATTTAGAAACATAAAATAAAAATTTTAAATTTTAAATGAGATTAAACTAATTAAATTAATTATTTTCAATATTATAATAACAAATCGATTGACATTATCAAGAGATAAAAGATTTTCAATAACTTATTTAATTGATTTTAATGTTTTGAAATTTAAAATTTTAATATTAAAAAAAATTAGAACTTTTAGCAAGGGTAAACAAGTATAATTTGACAATTTTTAAAGTATTATTTTTTTTTTGATGAATTACAAGAACAAGGCAAAGCTCGAAACAACAAACATAACTAACTACCACTACTCGAACCTAGACCACACATGGGACAGTGAACACCCTAACCATCAGGCTATCACATGGGGTTCAAATCATTATTTTAGTTTCTATTGCTTTTTCACTTTAATACTTAAATTTTTTTACCAATAAATTCTTAAAAATATATATTTTTTGGTGACCAAAATGAAAGCAACCTAGAAGTTGGGTGACCAAAATTAAAGTGTGAATGTGATGCGGTGTGTACAATTAACTGGCATTAGAGATTTAACGGTTAGGTGACTAAAATGAAAGTACCTTAAAAGTTAGGTGACCAACTAAAGAATTTACCTTTTTTATTTTTATTTGCATTCCCCACAAAATCTATAATTTATAATAGGGGTAAAATCAAATTTATAATGAACTTTGATCAAATGTGTAATTTGATATATGAACTTGGATTTAGTACAATTATATACATGAAACTTGAATTGTGGTTCATATGTATACATAATATGTTGATTTTAATTCAATTGTACACATTTAAATAAATGATTACATAAATTAAATATGTGATTAAGTTTATATTGTAAGTCAAAACTGACACCAATTTAATCAAGGAAATGATTAAAAAAGCCTTTTTATATTTTAAATAAATTATATAATTATAAGGGTACTTTTGTCTCTTTCTTAAGATAAAAAAATAAAAAAATTTACAAATGTTGAGATTTGAACCTATACCACCGATAAAATATTTTCTTTATCACATCAACCAAAACTTTATCTTAATATTTTTATGCATTTCAATGCTTTTAAACAAATTGTTTCACTCACATTATTTGTATATATTGATAATATCATTGATTAAGTTAACATCGCAAGTCAACTTGATATTAACTTTAAAAAATGATAATGTCATCATAAACAATTGAAATAGATTTAATATTTTTAAATATGATATATTTAACTATTTAAATTACATACTTATATTGCATGTGTTGTTATTATTAGTTTTATATTTTATGTTTTACTATTTATTATATTTTATTTTTAAACACAAACTTTTGTTTTAAATACGTAGTTTCCAAACATATATAAATGTGGTAGAATTTCTAATATATATAAATGCTCATGACAATATTATTTATTATTCATTATATTCTATCAAGTACATTATTCATTAAATTATTAAATTAATATGAAAATAATAATTTATTAATATATTCCTAATTGTTATATGATAAAGATAAATACAAAAATATCTCATATATTATTAATTATTATATGAATAAATCTCAAAACTATACACAACTTCTAATTTAATATGAAATTTGATACATGAATTTTGATTTGGTGTAATTATGCACATGAAAGTTTGATTGCGTTTCAAATATATACATGAAACTTTCATTTGATTCAATTATATGCATTTAAAATGTGCACCCCACACCCAACTTGGCCACTGGATTCGAATATGAAACATCACATTCGTTGTTGAAGTAATTCAGACCACTATTATACTCACTAAGTAACAAGTTAAAAACAATTTTAGTAAAACCAATCCATAATAATAATTTCATTTTCAAAACTCTAAAATCAAGTTGAAAATATTTTTAAACGATCTTTAAATGCCTAGAGGTGTTCGGGGCTAAGTACAAGTTCCGAATGGTTTAAATACATCAAAATAGTGTAGAAACCCTACCAATGACCTAGTATCTGTACATGTGGCCTTAGGTATCGGTACTAGCTCTATTACTATACAAATTTGCATTCTGCCAAGCTAGGTATCGATACCTAGAGTAAAGATATTAAACCCTAGGTCTTTGGTACAAAAAATCAACCCTGTAACTAACTTGTTTTGGCACTTAAATGCACCTTATGTCAAATTACACTTATAAAGCATAAAAACCAAGTCTGAAACACATAAAAGCACACCAAAACACTTTCAAACATGCTTGATATAAACAAGCCTAAACAACATACAAATTCATCCATCATGCTAGCTTACTTATTGTCATAATGTGCTGAATTTTTAAATCTGTCTCGCACAAAGTGATAAAAGTTTTTTGCTATACCACAAACCTAACCGATTTTGAAATTTTGTAAACTTTTGCTATAATTGTCCACATTTTGGCACCAAATTTGTCCACAAATCATGTCTCATCTTATATTATTGAGGTCTAATATGGCTTGCAGAACCATATTAATGGAAAATGAATTTACAAGGATGAACCGTCTTCTAGAGAGGCTTAATCACCATAGGTTTGGAACTTTCTCCAATTTCCTTTGATCTTGAAGCTTTCACGAACACAATGGGCTTTTCTTCAATAGTTTTCTCTTTTAGTTGCAAAGCTAATCCTTCTCTTCTTTGATCCTATTTTCCTATTGCATATAGCTAATCAAGCTTGTTGCTATTATTGTTGAATTTTTTTAGTATCAACCAATTGTTCCTTGATTTTCACTATGTTGTTCACTTGTTTTTCCAGTAGGGCTTCTTTAATAGCCACTTTTTTTGTCAAACAACATTCTCATCTTTCAAATACTTGTTTTCTTAATACAGCTGAGTGTTGGTCTCACATATCATTGCCTATTTTCTTATAAGTCTTTAGGAAGTCTTCATTAGTTCCACCACTTGACTCTATATCAGAATCCTCATTGCTAATATTAGTAGTAAAAGAAATGAAGTTTTGGTGATCATCTTCTAAAATAAATCCACTTGAAGAATCTTCATCACTTTATTTTACACAATGATTCTTCTTCTTTTTCTTCTTCAAAGTGTTAACACATTTATATTGGATGTTGCCATACCCCTGACAATCATAGCCTTGCACTCCTTTTTTTCTTGTCCTTCTTAGGTGCTTTTTTTAACACAATTCCCTTCAATTTGTTTTTGAGAATGTTTGCACCAGCTTCAAACTTCTTGAATCTCTTTAATTGTTTTTTGAAAGCTTTTTTGAAGTTCTAAATGAGTAAGGCTATTTGCTTCTATAAGCCCTTCACGGTTGCATTTTAAGAAGTGGGCACTTCCTCTTTGACTTAAAAAACAATGTTTTTGTCACCTTTTCCCTTTCTACATTTTTCTTTATCTAGATTCATCACAAAGATTCGTAGATAACCAATGAGTTCATCTATGACCAACTGTTCAAGATTATTAGCCACTTTTATAGTAGTGACCTTGATGGAAAATCTTTTAGGAAGAGACTTGAGCACCTTTCTCACAAGTTTGATATTTGAATAATCATTTCCTAATACAAAAGCTTGGTTTGATAAGTCACATAATTTCCTGTAAAATCCATCTATTGTTTCTGACTTTTGCATCCTCATGCTTTCAAGTATCAAAGTTAGCATTTGCATCTTTGACTAGTTGATTGTGAAGGTTCTCTCATGTTCTATTTGCAACATATCCCAAGCATTCTTTACCACTATGCATCTAACAATTCTTTTGAATTCATGTATATCCACTACACAGAAAATTGCATACAAGGCCTTTGAATTTACATTTTCCAACTTCTCTTCCTTGGTGTTCCATTGTATTTCTGGCTTATAACTCTACCATTTTTATCATCCATCTTGGGTACTTTCCATCCAGTTAACATAACATGCCAAGCTTTCTCATCGATCGACTTTATATAAGCCTTCATTCGTGCTTTCCAATAGGGATAACTGCCAACTTCAAGCATAAGGGGTCATAATGTGGATGAATCTTCCATTATCTAGATCTTAGCAACACTCTAGATCTTCACTAGCTAAAAGATAAAGCTGTTGCTAAGAAATAATTTGCACTATTAAATTGGTGTTTGAGATGATAGGCACTCCTCCAGGCATTAAATAGAAAACAACAAACACACAATGCACAAGAAGTTGATTACACAGTTCAGTTTCCCTACATTTGTGGCCTAGATAAATAAGAAATATGCACTTTGTTTAATAATTACAAAGTGAAGCTTCTCAATCACACACGCTATTACTGTTTTCCCTCACCCTTGTACTTTAAAAATGTAACACCCCAGACCCGGCCCAGATGTTATGGCCAAATCTGGTGATGTCACATCAAAGGGGTTATTTCAAAATACGACTTTGTTTGGTAAGAATTATGAGAAGTAGAAAATTTGCTTGGTTAAAAGCTTAAGTTTATGATTTGGAAATCCGAAACTTGTAATTTGTTTCATTATGATGAAAGCTCATATTTTAAGAAAATGATCAAGTATTTTTGTCATTTAAAAAGCATGTTTAACTTGAGAAATTCATTTAAGATTGATAATTTGGCAATTGTAATAAAAAATAAAACCCAAATGTAAGTCAAATCGGAAACACAAGGCCTTATTACATCCCATTGAAAATAAAGTAACTAAAATAAAGTAATTCAAAACTATTTTAAAATTCCTAAGTAGCTTGCAGTGTGGCCATCTCCGAGTCCTCTCCCACGTTGAACCGTCTACTGAAGGTCACCTGAAACATTAAATTAAAGGGTGTGAGTTTCGAAACTCAGTGTGCATGACCCTTGGCAATCAAATCAACATGCATTTATCACAATGGGCCTAAGCCCTATCATTATCGGTGGTCTTGGGCCTTAGCCCACAATGACCTCATATCACATCAGTATCACATGAATGCAATGCTCCCATCCCAAATCCAACCCTGCACTCTATTTCCCTTCCAACCTTACACTCTTGTGGGGATATAAATATCAACCCACCCATCCCTACACTCCAAAAGTAGTACCAACAGCGGCACTACTCAGACGATGCAGCAAAGCTACTAATCATATAATGGGCTTAAAGCTATCGGTGGATCCACGGTCGTCAAGCGACTATGCAATCCTCACATATCTTCCTCCGTATCATCAAACCCACCCAAGTGCAACATATATGAATGCAACATACACATTTCCACACATTAAGCATCTAGGGGTATTTTAGTCATTTTACTACCTAGGGGTATGTTGGTAATTCTACCTTACAAGGGCATTTTCGTAATTCTACCCTACAGGGGTATTTTCATAATTCTACACTACAAGGGCATTTTCGTAATTCTACCCTACAAGGGCATTTCCATAATTCTACTCTATAGGGGCATTTTTGTACTTACCTAATAGTACGGGTTTTAATTACGAACTTTGGCCCATCAATAAGTCCTCGCGGCTAAAGTGAACGGATACTATGCACCAGGTAGAATTCAAGAGAAGAGGAGGTGGGTCACTAGGACCGCTTAAGTACCAAGCTCTTCCTAGATCCAATTCTAGACATGCATACATCTATTGCCACACCCTAGCCTAGTGACTTGTCCACAGACATGTTTGATTATTTAATTAAGTTTTATGCTATTTAAGAATTCATCAAAACTAGGCCTAAAGTCCATTAAAACCCTAGCATGCATTTCTAAAATTTCCATAAGGTCCACTAAGCCCAATCATATCCATGTAGCCCATTAAGCCCAATCATGTTTATATAGCCCATTAAGCCCAATCATGATCAAATGATACAACCATCACTATCAATCCATCATTCAATTTCACATATCAACTTTTACCGATTTGGGCCCACGAGCTCGGTAGGCCCATTTAGCCCTGTCTGGCCCGGTGGCCAAATAGTGGTCCGAGACCATGAGATCGCTCTCTTGGACCCTGTAATTGTATCGGTGTTCCCACACGAATGTTTGCACGCTCGTGTGGTTGCCGGGGCCAACCTTTCGGCTTTTCGGCTTTTCAGTATTTTGGCTTTTCGAGATTTCGGCTTTTGCCGATTTATTCTGTGTGTAATGTATGTACACACCTGGTTAATGACCCGTGCTACACTATCCTTAGCCTCAACCTACAATCAATACCAACCTCAAATCAATTTCATACTTAACCACAATATTTACCAAAAACCGAAGCCTTACCGTAACCTTACCGTGTGCCACCAATTCTAATAGCCCCTCCTTAGCTACTATTCCCGAATATCCTTAGATCTGCATTAATCTCAATCGTTAAAGACGAAATAATAGGTGACTTGTATCCACTTAAGTCACCCTTCCACTTACTATAGACCATTCGGCCACATATCCCAAAATCATGAACACTTACCCAAAAGCCGAAACGAGAGAATAACTTTTTGGCAGAGACTTGTAGATCCCTATTAATCTTGCGATTTATGAACCCTACCCTTGTCAAAATAAGGTTAACGACAAGAAGGGTTAGATAGCCCTCCGGCTTTTACCAAAACATACTAAATGATGTTTGACGAATCACTTACCGAATCTAACCTTTGATCTTGCGGCCTAGATAGCTACTGAACGAGATCTGGCTTTTAAAACTTGATTAAGAGAAGATAATAGCAACCGATTTGTGATGGAGGAAAATAAAAAGAAATTGGCAATTAGATATAGCTATTCGGCTCCAAGAGATTAAGAATGGTATTCGGCTTTTTAGAGAAAGAAGAACTAATGGAAATTTCGGCAAAAGGATGATAGGCTATTTGGCAATAAAAGAAATAGAATGAGAAGGAGAAGAGAATTCGGCAACAGGGAGGAGAGAAAATAATGGCAAAGCAAAAGAACCCCTTAAGGGAATTTGGCACCCCCCTTAAATAACCAAAAGCTGAAACTACCTTCTCCTACAGTCCCAATCAGCTCTAACACATCTACACTTCAATCTCCTATCTTTTCTCTATTATCTTTACCTTAAATTTCTCTCCTGAACACTCCCTTCCAGAGTCTACTTCAGCGCCACTACCTTCCTTCCATGGTGCAAAAATAAAGTCTCCAAATTCACCACTCTAAGCCTCGAACCTTAGACCTCATTACCTGATAGTGACGCCACCTTATAGCTCCCCAAGTGGCGCCACCTTTCCACTGAGCCACAAGCCCATTTGCGTCTTATTTTTCCCTTAATTTGTTTAAGAGGCCTAATACCTGAGACTAGAGTTCCACTAAGGCAAAAATTAAACTTTTCCCTATGGTCCACCTTAACCTTGAGACTTCAAAGAACCCTTGTAATACCTTAAAATTAATACTCTAATAGTGCCAAACATGTAATTTGAGCCGCTATCTTACTCTCTAAAATTTAAACACACCCACGCCCGAGGCCCAATTCTTCTAGGCCCAAAATTTGAGGCGTTACAGAAGATACAATACTCTCACCACTATGTACACCCATTGTAAACACAACAAATAAAACCACAAAAAAAGGTTTTACTATCAAAATAACACTCTTACAAAGTTATTCTCACAAGAATAGATTAAGTGCCTAACTCTCTGTACAATATCCTAGACAAGCCTCTCAAATATAGACTTTAATTTCAAAATTTACTTACAATTGAAGATCTAATACAATCTCAATAAAACAATAATACCATAAGAGTAGTATAATACAGAATAACATATGAGTAAAATATAGAATTTTGGAAGCTCATCCAACTGAATCCCAATCAAATCTGAAGTTCATGATCCAAGGGATTGCTTTGGGAAATTTTGGACCAATCAATCACCAATATTTATATTCCCAAGCAGTATTATCTTTCATAATGGGCTAGATATTTGCTATGTAATCAATATAGCCTAAATATAAGGTTCAATAAATTGCCAACACCTAAATATGAAAATTGTCTCCACACGAATTTCATGGGCAGAGGAATGGGCACTCCCTTTAGGACCAAATTGTCAATTTCATATTCTTCAACATACTCTTTTAATTAAGTTAGGATTCCATTATTGTGAGTGAAGTCATGCCATGCACAAGTCATGTACTCCATATACCAACTTTTGGCATACTAAGATGAAAGCATAGGTTTTTAAGATATCAAAGTACATGAGTTACACACAAGGTCATTTACTTACTCAAGAGTTACGTAAGTCACACAATAACTGTCATAAATGAATAAATCCATAAATGAATCTAGGATAAATTCAATATATGTCTACTTCAATAATTGTCCATCCATACAATCACATTTGAGTCTCTATTTTTGTGAGTTAATCTAGCTCTAATTGTATCTCCCAAGTTAGATTTAAAGACGACATAATAGTCATAACATGAATCATTTGCTCAATTTGTTTCTATACACTATTACTTACTAATATAAGTTGTCTTCTCACATTATAATATGACCATATAATGCAACTTATTATTAGTTAAACCTTAGGTAATTAGTGAGCTAATTTTTGCTTATTCATTTTGCTTTTCATGCAATAATTGATAAATTTTATCGTGTAAAGAATATTAAATGAACATCTAGTAATTTTATTTATTCAATTACTTCTAAAATAATTAGTTATGATAATAAAATCCCAACACAAATGAAAGCCTTTGAAATATTACTCGTTAATATGCAGTTTTGATTTATTAATTCATATATCCTATGTGGAATTTTTTTGCCATTAGGGCATATATTCTATTAAAACATTGCCTAAGTTCAATTTGCCCACTATGCAATAACTGTATGGGAGATGTAAATAATGTTTTTAAGGATAGTGTGGGTGTACATCATCTATATTACTTGCTAGGCTTTCTGGACTATTCTTCATTTATGGAAGATGATTTTGAACTCTACCTTGTAACACCCCATACTTAAGCCGATCGCTGGGTCTGAGCTACGGAATGCCACAATCGTTGTCGGAGCAACTACAATCAATTACATAAAAAATTCATCATTAATCATTTAGTTATAAGTATTACAAGCTTAAAACATGATGTATAATAATTTTCGGGTCATATATGAGCCTATAAAAGCTCAATATTATTCCAGAATCAACCAAGACTAAACTGAAAAGTTTTTAAAATATTTCAGGTGGGTGTTACGATTTCCAGGGCTTGGTGTCACGACATTAAAGACAATATTCAAACTTCCCAACTTGAGGCTCAATTTTTAAATCTTACAAAATAAAATAGAGTTTATGCCACGACCTCAAGCAAGGGATGTCATGACAAGGAGGGCAATGTTGTGACATTCAGAGTGTGAAGTTGCGACTTTGGAAACAGGCCATTAAGTTTCCATTTTACCTTAGATTCAACCTAACATGATTATCATAAGATGGCCTCAAGGCCTTAAGAAAACATTTGTTAGCTCAAATAATCAAACCAAAAATGCCAAGAAGGGAGTGAATTGGCTTTTAAAAAAATTGTGAAAGCTAAAGAGAAGATAGAAAATTTTGACACGAGAATTTAGAGTGGTTTAGCCCCAAATGCCTACTGCACTACCTTAGCTTTCCACTACTAAGGATTTTCCCAAATTCACTAATTTAATATCCTTTGAGGATAAGATTTAACCTTACAAACTCCCTTAAGGTTTCTACCCCAAACCTTAAGACACAAACCCTCCCAAAGAGATATAAAGAAGCAAACAAAGAAATAATCCTTACAAAATCAATGTGTCTGCAAATTAAACTCAATTAAAATGAAACACAAATGGAAATAAAGCTCACAAGTGTCTGAAAGAAAAGTATTGAAATATTTGGCACAAATGTTGTTTTGATTGATCTTTAAGCTTGAATATTCTCTCTTGGTTCTTGTAGGATCTTTGGAAGCTGGAATTTATACCCCCTAATTTATTTCCAACCGTTGTGGTTGTTGGTGATATGAATAGAGCTGTTGGGGATGTGAAAACTAGTGCATTTAATTCAACTACAACAGCAAGTATTGATACCAAATAAAATGGTATCGATATTTTTTTACATTAAATGCAAAATTTAGTGATCGTTGGAGTTTAAATATTGATACTAGACAAATTTTATTGATACTATAGGAAAGGTATCGATACCATATCGACACTTAGCTGAATTTGTGAAAAATAGAATGTCAATTTCGTACCGTCTTTAAGAAGGGTATCGATATTTTGAAAATTATTGATACTTTTTGGTCTAGAGCTATACTGACTTGTTTGAAAAATAGTTTGACTAGTTAAAAGAATTTTTACTTAATTAAAATCATTTTAACTTGATTTTAAAGTTGGTTCAAAAAATTTCTAATAGTTCAAAGTAAGGATTGAAAATTTTTATCTCTTAAACTTCATTTGAGAAATCATTTTGTCAATTTTGTTCAACTTTAAATTTTAGTCAAAAACACTTTAATTTGTTATATCAAAACATATTATCAAATAAAGTTTAGTTTAACAATCTCCCCCTTTTTGATATAACAAAAAAATAGTAAATTTATTTTTGACTAAATTGCTCCCCCTTTATAAAAGTCATTTTCAATTTAAAGCCTAAAAAAATTGACATAAATTCAAAAGTTAACATTCATTTTTACTTTGAAGAAAAATGGTCACATAATTTGCATAGCATAATATCAATCAATTTACCTTGGCTTTCTCCCCCTTTTTTATATAAAAAAAATCAAATAAAGCTTGAGGAGAAAAAAATGGTTAGTTCAAGATGATATAAAAAAGATAAAGACTAAGTGAAATAACACGTAAAAAAAACACCAAAGTATCTTATAATACTAATAAAAACATCAAGGTTCAACAAGCCATAGCCTTAGGAAATAAGCAAAGGTAATAGTGCAAATTTTATGAACAATGATATGAAGATGCAAACTTAAAAATATACTCTAATCGTAATCATGAGGAGAGAAAGGAGGTTTTGAAGGAAAATGAATAAGAAGAGATGCCATTTACATCTCTAACATCGACAGCCGAGAGTTAACCGCATCTCTATAAGATCTAACTTCATCTCTAAGTCCTCGAACATCATTGCCCAAAAAGGGTAGAGCATTGAGGATGGCAACATTAATCTCAGACGAAGGTTGAGCAGTTTGAGAGTAAGTAGCTAGAGGAGGAACATGCTCGGGTACTAGAATATCTTCAAATGCACCTTCGACATTGTCATCTTCATTTGCAGTCGGATGATTACTCTTGACCCATTCACCGGAGTTGACATCATAATGATAACCGACATGGTGAAGTTCCCCATAACTAATAGGCTGATTAGAAGAAATAGAAGGTGTCTCCAAGGGTACTAACACTTAAACTCTTAAAAATATGACAAATAAGTGCCATGGGAAAAGGTGAGGCTTGTATTCATCGTCCTCCTGATAGCCTTAATGATGTCATTGAACATAATAAGGGCTAGGTTGAGATGCCTATCGAAATGGATAGAACTGAGCCACCAATAATTGATGTTATGAATCTTGGCAAGTTTCTTGATAAGACGTAAGTTCCAAGTGATGATCAAATAAAGAACATGATCATGGATATTGAGTTTGAATGTGAATCCAGACTCAATGAAAAAAGTGGGATAAAACAATCTTTTTTTTTTGTCGAAGTTGCCTTCAGGAGGCAAATCAAGCAAATTTCTAAACTCTTTCAATGTTAGACGAATGAGGGTGTTCATTAAAAAAGATGTAATGGTAATAATGGTCTCACTGGACTCATCGTGTTTGAGTTCAGCGTTGAAGAAAAAAGCTCGAACAAGATTGTAAAAAGTCAGTGAAAAAAATTTAAGAAAATCCATCCAACCCCAATTTTGAAAAATAGAAAGACAAGCAAAATTTACCCCTTCTAACATGGCTACATCTATCTTTCTAGACTCCCATACCCATTTTGATAGAAAATTTCCATCGAAACATTCACGTAACGCATCAGAATAAAAAAACTCGTTGAAAGATGATCTAAGATGTAACGCCCTAATTTTCAGGATTTTTTTGGGTTTTGTGAAATTTTAGTGAAGTTTTAAAATTTTGGTGTTCTGAAGGTTGAAAATGTATGTACATGAGTTAGTGGGCCTTTAGAAGGCCCAAGCTTAAGTTAAAACCCAGTAAAATATTAAGTTGGATTTTCAGGTGAAAGGGAACTTGGTTAAGTGGGCCTTTAAGAAAAACCGTGTAAAATATGTCACAAAGGGAGCCTTGGTAGAGTGGCAAGGTGGCGTCACTAAGCTCCTAAAAAAGTGGCGCCTAAGTGGGTATTCAAGGACAAGGGTTCGAGTTGCAAGGTAAGCGTAGTGTTCTTTTTAATTTTTAAGCATGTGCCGGACATGTGACTAATTTAAGTAGGAATTTCGGCAAGGGCTTTTAGGGACTTGGGCCGATTACTTAAGTGTGATATTAGGGTTATATCTTTTTCTATTTTCTGTCATGAGAGTTAGGGTTAGCCACCTTAGGAATTATTTCTCTCTTCTACTGTCAGAAAAGCTGAAATTTGCCTCCCTAGGAAGCTCATAGCCGAATTCTTTCTCTCCACCTCTACCATTACTTTTCTTCACTTTTCTTCTTCCTCTTTGATTTATTCCTTAGCTGAAACCCCCTCATCCCCTCATTCATCTTCTCTTTTGATCACACCCTCCATAAAATCACCATAATCAATTTCTTTAAAAAGCTGAAATCCCGAAAAGAACTCACCTTTGTGCCGAATTTCCTAAGCCAAGATTCCTCAACTTTCTTTCATTCTTTTGGCCAAATCTCACTCCTTCTACACTCTAAATCCTTGTCGACAACACCTATTCTAAACTCCCCACACCAAATAATCTTCTTCCTTACCCTTCTAAAAGCCGAAATCACCATTAGTTTAGGGAGATAGCTGAAAATTTCAGATCTCAGAGATAAGGGTTCTACTAATGTTTAAGGGTCAGATTTACTTCAGATCTACATAGGAATCGAAGAGAAATCGTTGGTAAGTGCTTAACACCTCAGATCTGTACATTATTTCATGTTATGGAAATACTGAAGTCCCTAGAGGCTTAGGGAGGTTGTCGTTAGGGCTCTAAGACTCTAAGGGGGTTATAATAATTGATTTCTTTGGTGTTAGTGTGACTTGGAGACTGCTGAAAAGGGTTGAATTATCAGTACAACCAGATCTAGGCAGTAAGGAGATCAAAGTCGACAAGGTAAGTTTTCATGGCCATTGAGGGTATAGCCGAATGTGGTAAGAAGGTTTTAAGTGAGTTTCAATTCAAATTAAATATTGGAATAGTCTAATATGTTAGATAATTATTGTAGGAGAAGTACAAGGGAGATCTCGTCGGAATAATCGCAAAAACAGGTGTGTGTTTCGAACACCCTTCAATGCTCAAATCGTCAAAAGCCGAAAAGTCGAAATGCCGAAATTCTGGCATTTCGAGAGCTTGTGAGCGTTCAAACACTCTCAAGTTGGTAGGAGAAGGTTGGTATTGGAAGCGGCACTGTCAGGCGGGTTGACCGCAGAATTTTGGGCACTACGGTAAGTTGGGCCTTGGTGGGCCGAATATGGGCCCAATGGGCAATTTGGGCCCATTTAGGTAAGAATAGGTTTAAATACAATAATATGGACTGCAGGCGTAAAAACTGTTAAAACAAGATAATGGATTAGAAATTAAGGCTTAAATGGGCCTAATGGGCTAAATTGGCATATTAGAGCCCATTAGGGGTTTTAGGGCCTAAGGGCTAAAACTGATAAACTGAATTAAATGACTTTCTATAACAACCACTGTAATAGTAGAGGCTATAATAATAAAACTATAATAAGATAACAGAATTACTGAAATACCCTTAATTACTAATTTGCCCCTAGGTGGAAAATTGCTGTTATACCCTTAGGGCTAGAATTGACTGTACTGATGACATGACTGTATTTGTTAATGTATACCATGATATATGTATGTTTGGTGCATGGGATGGGTTTATATTGGAGGAAGTGTGAGTGGCATTGCCACGTTACTGAAAGGGGCTATGCCTCATACTATTTCTGAAAGGTGCTTCGCCTCGTATACTGTTTATCTGAGCAGCCATGCTGCAACTGTAGTGTGTGGGCTGGGTGGGTCGAGTTAATCCCCACATGGTGTGTTGGCTGGTACGGGTGGTGTGTAGCAGTTGGTGGGTTGAGTAGTCTCCCTAATTGGGTTGCATTCATACTGTTATACTGTACTGTACTGTTGTGGGCCTATGGGCCAAACTGTTATCTGAATAGGGCTTTGGCCCAGTATCTGTTATAGAGCTTTGGCCCAGTATTTGTAATCTGGATAGGGCTTCGGCCCAGTATCTGACTGAGACTGGTTAGGGCTTAGGCCTACTGGGCTCGAGCCAATTTGGGCTTTGGATGGGTTCTGCACACACTGAGTTTTCCCAAACTCACCTTTCTCTTTCCATCCTTGCAGGTGAGCCCTAGATCGTGACTTGGTTGCTGGGAGGGATTCAGAGTGGCCATGAGGACTGAGCACGGTTTAAAATAAGTTTTACTACTTTATATTTCTAATTATCGGTTTCTACTTTTAAATTTGTTTATGGGTTGTAATAAGGCCACTATAACTGTTTTATTTGGGATTTTCAATTGCTTTACTTCGACTACAAATAACACACATGTTTTCAAAAAGTAAATGAAAGTTTTCTTAACCAACCTGTTATTGCAAAAGACTAAGTAAGATAATAAGGTTAAAATGCATCGCTTAACAAATGGAATAGAGATTAGGTTGAATAATTATTAAAGCGAGAATTTCTAAAAATCAAGTATTGCTTTTCAAAACTCACCATCGGACTTAGTAAATAGGGCGGCGTAGGATAGTCTAGGTGATGTAGCACACCGGACATGGCCATAACGTCTCGGCCGGGTTCGGGGTGTTACATTTAGTGGTATCAGAGCCCGATTGCAACAACTCGGCTGTGGATCGGGTCTAAAAAGGGTTTTCAAAAAATTTTTTAGAGTCCAGAAGGGCATTTTTGGAAAATCAGATTTCCGGAAAATTTTTGGTTTTTAAAAAGTTTTCTGTTTTTTCCTTCAAATTGTAGTTTTAAAACAAGTTTTTTTGAAACATTGATTTTTAAAGAGGCCTCAAACTATTTGATCTGACAAATCAGAAAGTGGCACACTGAATCCCCGGCTCCAAGTTGTAAGTATGTCCTACTTTAAATTCTGTACTGTATTGAAAATAAAACTGTAGATAGTACTGAGCCTTAGATATAATACTATAGGTGAGGTAGTATTAAGGCTATAAAACTGAGACTGTAGGGTAAACTAAACCCTAGGAAACTGAGACTGTAGCTAGGCTACGATCGCGCGAACACAACTCTGAAACCTTATCTGTTCATAAGATATTCTGTAATAAACAACTGAAACATTAACTGATGTAATAAAATTCATAAATCAGATAATCGATATGAGTACAAGAGTTACTCATGGACGAGGCCGTAGACGAGGCTGAGTTAGTGCTCAAGCTGGATAGTCGTCTTCTGAGCATATACCAGCTGGAGAGGCACGACCACCGGTTGAGGATAATGGGCCATACAATCGGGCCGCAGGGGACGACGCTCTATCCCAGGCCATGCTGAGAGTTCTGGAAAGGGTGGCCGGAGCCAATGTCGGGCCCATGAATAGGGGGTCCATTTTTGAACGACTCCGGGCCAATGGAGCGAAAGTTTTTAGGGGCATATCTGGAGTGGCCCCGAATGTGGCTGAGTACTGGCTGGAAGCCACGGAGCGAATTATGGATGACTTGGACTGCTCAGTGGAACAGAAGTTAAAAGGAGCGGTATCGTTGCTGAGGGACGAGGCGTATCAATGGTGGATCACCGTGAGAGAGGGTACCCCAGCTGAGAGGGTAACCTGGGAATTGTTCAAGCAGTCTTTCATGGTGAAATATGTTGGGGCTAGTTATGTGGACGCACGAAGGAAGGAATTTCTGAACCTGACCCAGGGTAGTAAGACTATGGCTGAATATGAGGTAGAATTTCTGCGACTAAGCCGGTATGCTAGCGGCATTGTTTTCAGTTTGAGGATGGCCTCAGAGATGAGCTGAGAGTATTGATAGCGCTGCAGAGGGAGCGCGACTTTGCTGCACTGGTGGAGAAGGCTAAGATAGCCGAGGAAGTGAAGTAAGCTGAAAGGCAGAATCGCGATGGGGATCACAACCGTTTTAAGAGAGATTCTGGAACATCAGGAGCTGTAAACTGGAATTTTAAGAGGGCTAGAGTAGAAGAACCAGTGCGAGCTGTGCCAGTGAATGTTGTTAGACCACAGGCTTGTGGAAACTGTGGCAGAGTTCATCGAGGAGAATGCTGAAAATGTAGTGGAGCTTGTTTTCGTTGTGGGTCTAAGGATCATCAAGTTAAGAACTGCGTACAGAAGCCAGCTCAGGCTCAAGCTGTTGATCAGAGGGTTGCTCAGCCTGCGCGAAGAGGACTGACTGCCACCGCCAAGGGGCCGTGGTCAAGGTAGAGGAGGCAATGGTAATGGACGTGGTCGTGGAGCACCTGGTAGGGGTGCTGGTAATGCTGAGGCTCGTCAGCTAGCCTTAGTGTATACTACTCACCGTCGCGAGGAGGGTGATGCACCTGATGTTGTAACTGGTACGTTCTTACTATCTCATACACCATATACTGCTTTAATTGATGTGGGTTTGATGCATTCGTATGTTGCTTGTGAAATTTCTAGGTCGTTGGCTGTACATTCTGAGAAGACTGTGAGTGGGTCACAGTAGTTAGTCCTTTAGGTCACTCTGTTAAAGTAGACAAACTATTTAGGGAAGTGCCTTTAGAGACTCAGGGTTGGATCTTTACTGGAGATTTAATGGAGCTACCTTTTGGAGAATTTGACTTGATTTTGGGCATAGACTGGTTAACCAAGCACAAGGCAACGCTGGATTGCGCAGCCAAAAGAATGGTATTGAGAACAACCGAAGGCGAGAAGGTGATGGTTATTGGTGAACGTAGGGACTATTTGTCCAATGTGGTTTCTGCCTTAAGGGCTGAAAGGTTGATGCGCAAAGGTTGTGAAGCATATCTGGCGTTCGTAAGTCAAACTGAACCCAAAGGGGTGACAGTGGAGATAGTGAGGACTGTTAATGAATTTCAAGATGTATTTCCTGAGGAGCTTCCTGGATTACCTCTTAACGGAGAAGTGGAATTTGGGATTTATCTGCTGCCTAGAACAGCTCCAGTGTCCATTGCGCCATACAGAATGGCACCAAAGGAGCTAGTGGAATTGAAAGCCCAGATTCAAGAGTTGTTAGATAGGGGCTTCATTAGACCGAGTGTGTCTCCGTGGGGAGCACCAGTGCTGTTTGTGAAAAAGAAGGATGGAACGATGCGTATGTGCATCGATTATCGCCAGTTGAACAAACTGATGATAAAGAACAAGTACCCTCTGCCGAGAATAGACGATTTGTTCGACCAGCTTCAAGGAGCTTCTGTGTTTTCCAAGATCGACCTTCGATCTGGATATCATCAGTTAAGGGTAAAGGAGGTGGATGTGCATAAGACGGCATTTAGAACTCGTTATGGTCACTACGAGTTTTTGGTTATGCCATTTGGATTGACAAATGCACCGGCAGCTTTTCTGGATTTAATGAATCGAGTATTCCAGCCGTACTTGGATCGATTCGTGATCGTCTTTATTGACGATATATTGGTGTATTCGGAAACAGAAGAGAAGCATGATGAGCATCTTCGAATTGTTCTGCAGATTCTAAGAGAAAAGTAATTGTATGCGAAATTTAGTAAGTGCGAATTCTGGCTTCGAGAAGTGACTTTTCTGGGGCATGTTGTTTCTGCTGAGGGGATTAGGGTAGATCCTCGCAAGATTGAGGCAGTTCTGGATTGGAAGCCGCCAAGGACGGTGTTTGAAATTCGTAGTTTTTTGGGTTTGGCAGGTTATTATAGAAGGTTTGTTGAGGGGTTCTCTATCATCGCGGCTCTGTTAACGAAATTGTTAAGGAAGGGAGTAGCCTTTAATTAGACTGAGAGGCAGTAAGAAGCTTTTGACAAGCTGAAAAAGGTGTTGACTGAGGCGCCAGTGTTGATTTAGCCAGAATCTGGGAAGGACTTTATGGTTTATAGCGATGCTTCGCATGTGGGATTAGGTTGTGTGCTAATGTAAGAGGGTAAGGTGGTTGCTTATGCTTCGCGGCAGCTTAAGCCTCACGAGGCGAATTACCCTACGTATGATTTGGAGTTGGCAGCGGTGGTGTTTGCATTGAAAATCTGGAGACACTACCTTTATGGGGAAAAGTGTATTATATACACTGACCATAAAAGTCTCAAATATCTGTTAACTCAGAAGGAGTTAAATCTTAGGCAACGGAGATGGATAGAGTTGCTTAAGGACTATGACTGTTTGATTGAATACCACCCTGGCAAGGCTAATGTAGTGGCTGATGCACTGAGTCGAAGGCTCGTTGCTTAGTTAAAGGCCATGTTTGCTCGTTTGAGTTTGTATGATGATGGGAGCTTACTAGCAGAGTTGTAAGTAAGACCGACTTGGACTGAAAGGATCAAAGAGTTACAGTTGAAGGATGATTCGTTGATTCCTCGATTTTAGCAAGTCAAGAATGGTGAGAGTGAGGATTTTAGACTGAATTCTGATGGGGTTCTTTGTTTTCGTGGGAGAATTTGAGTTCCTAAGGACTCTGATTTAAGGCAGTTGATTTTGGGTGAGGCTCATGATGGACCTTGTGCTATGCACCCTGGAGGTAATAAGTTGTATAAAGATTTGCGAGAGGGTTATTGGTGGCCTAGACTTAAGCGAGAGGTGACTGAGTTCGTTGGGAAATGTCTGACGTGTTAGCAAGTTAAAGCTGAGCACCAATTGCCTTCTGGATTGTTGCAGCAAGTGAATATTCCACAGTGGAAATAGGAAAGAGTAACGATGGATTTTGTGAGTGGGTTACCTTTGACACCTTCGAAGAAAGATTCTGTTTGGGTAATCGTGGATAGGTTGACGAAGTCTGCTCATTTTATACCGGTCAGAATCGATTATTCACTGCAGAAGTTGGCCAAATTGTATGTAGCAGAGATTGTTCGTTTGCATGGGGTGCGAGTTTCGATAATTTCTGATCGCGATCCTAGATTTACATCTCGATTTTGGAAGAAGTTGCATGAGGCGTTAGGTACGCGATTAGACTCTAGTACTGTATTTCACCCTCAGACAGATGGTCAGTCTGAGAGGGTTATTCAAGTGTTGGAAGACATGTTGAGAGGATGTGTGATTGACTTCTGTGGTAGTTGGGAAGACTATTTGCCATTAGCGGAATTTGCATACAACAACAGCTATCAAGCGAGTATTCAGATGGCTCCATATGAGGCACTTTATGGGCGAAGATATCGTACTCCTACGTGTTGGACAGAGTTAGGAGAACGTAAAGTGCTTGGACCAGAGTTAGTGGCAGATACTGAAAGTAAGGTTAAGCTGATTCGAGATCGATTAAAGGAAGCGTCTGATCGGCAGAAGTCATATGCCGACCTTAAGCGCAAGGAAATTGAATTTGCTGTTGGAGATATGGTATTTCTAAAGGTTTCACCATGGAAGAAGATCTTGAGGTTTGGTATAAAAGGTAAGCTAAGTCCGCGGTTTATTGGGCCTTATAGGATTCTCAAGCGGATTGGGCCAGTAGCATATCAGTTGGAGTTGCCACCAGAGTTGGATCGTATCTATGACGTTTTTCACGTGTCTATGCTAAGACGGTATCAGTCGGACCCTTCGCATATTGTACCAGTAGAGGAGATTGCGGTAAATACCGATTTGACCTTCGAGGAAGAGCCTGTGCAAATCTTAGATCGTGAAGTCAAAGTCTTAAGGAGGAAGTCTGTTCCATTAGTTAAGGTGCTATGGCGCAACCATGGTAGAGAAGAAGCTACGTGGGAGCCAGAAGAAGCGATGCGTTAACAATACCCTCAATTATTTGGATCAGGTAAATTTCGAGGCCGAAATTTCTTTAAGGGGGTAGAGTTGTAATGCCCTGATTTTTAGGATTTTTTCGAGTTTTGTGAAATTTTAGTGAAGTTTTAAAATTTTGGTGTTCTGAAGGTTGAAAATGTATGTACATGAGTTAGTGGGCCTTTAGAAGGCCCAAGCTTAAGTTAAAACCCGGTAAAATATTAAGTTGGATTTTCAAGTGAAAGGGAACTTGGTTAAGTGGGCCTTTAAGAAAAACTGTGTAAAATATGTCACAAAGGGAGTCTTGGTAGAGTGGCAAGGTGGCATCACTAAGCTCCTAAAAAAGTGGCGCCTAAGTGGGTATTCAAGGACAAGGGTTCGAGTTGCAAGGTAAGCGTAGTGTTCTTTTTAATTTTTAAGCATGTGCCGGACATGTGACTAATTTAAGTAGGAATTTCGGCAAGGGCTTTTAGGGACATGGGCCAATTACTCAAGTGTGATATTAGGGTTATATCTTTTTCTATTTTCTGTCATGAGAGTTAGGGTTAGCCACCTTAGGAATTATTTCTCTCTTTTACTGTCAGAAAAACCAAAATTTGCCTCCTTAGGAAGCTCATAGCCGAATTCTTTCTCTCCACCTCTAACATTACTTTTCCTCACTTTTCTTCTTCCTCTTTGATTTATTCTTTAGCCGAAACCCCCTCATCCCCTCGTTCATCTTCTCTTTTGATCACACCCTCTATAAAATCACCATAATCAACTTCTTTAAAAAGCCGAAATCCTGAAAAGAACTCACCTTTGTGCCGAATTTCCTAAGCCAAGATTCCTCAACTTTCTTTCATTCTTTCGGCCAAATCTCACTCCTTCTACACTCTAAATCCCTGTCGACAATACCTATACTAAACTCCCCACACCGAATCATCTTCTTCCTTACCCTTCTAAAAGCCGAAATCACCATTAGTTTAGGGAGATAGCCGAAAATTTCAGATCTTAGAGATAAGGGTTCTACTAACATTTAAGGGTCAGATTTACTTTAGATCTGCATAGGAATCGAAGAGAAATCGTTGGTAAGTGCTTAACACCTCAGATCTGTACATTATTTCATGTTATGGAAATGCTGAAGTCCCTAGAGGATTAGGGAGGTTATCGTTAGGGCTCTAAGACTCTAAGGGGGTTATAATAATTGATTTCTTTGGTGTTAGTGTGACTTGGAGACTGCTGACAAGGGTTGAATTATCGGTACAACCAGATCTAGGCATTAAGGAGATCAAAGTCGACAAGGTAAGTTTTTATGGCCATTGAGGGTATGGCCGAATGTGGTAAGAAGGTTTTAAGTGAGTTTCGATTCAAATTAAATATTGGAATAGTCTAATATGTTAGATAATTATTGTAGGAGAAGTACAAGGGAGATCTCACCGGAATAATCGCAAAAACAGGTGTGTGTTTCGAACACCCTTCAATGCTCAAATCGGAAAAAGCCGAAAAGCCGAAATGCTAAAATTTCGGTATTTCGAGAGCTTGTGAGTGTGCGAACGCTCTCAAGTTGGTAGGAGAAGGTTGGTATTGGAATCAGCACTGTCAGGCAGGCTGACCGCGGAATTTTGGGCGCTACGGTAAGTTAGGCCTCGGTGGGCCGAATATGGGCCCAATGGGCAATTTGGGCCCATTTGGGTAAGAATAGGTTTAAAGATAATAATATAGACTGCAGGCGTAAAAACTGTTAAAACAAGATAATGGATTAGAAATTAAGGCTTAAATGGGCCTAATGGGCTAAATTGGCATAATAGAGCCCATTAGGGGTTTTAGGGCCTAAGGGCTAAAACTGATAAACTGAATTAAATGAGTTTCTGTAACAACCACTATAATAGTAGAGGCTGTAATAATAATAAAACTGTAATAAGAGAATAAAATTACTGAAATACCCTTAATTACTGATTTGCCCCTAGGTGGAAAATTACCGTTATACCCTTAGGGCTAGAATCGACTGTACTGATGACATGACTGTATTTGTTAATGTATACCATGATATATGTATGTTTGGTGCATGGGATGGGTTTATATTGGAGGAAGTGTGAGTGGCATTGCCACGTTACTGAAAGGGGCTATGCCTCGTACTATTTCTGAAAGGGGCTTCGCCTCGTATACTGTTTATATGAGCAGCCATGCTGCAACTGTGGTGTGTTGGCTGGGTGGGTCGAGTTAATCCCCACATGGTGTGTTGGCTGGTACGGGTGGTGTGTAAGGTTGGTAGGTTGAGTAGTCTCCCCAATTGGGTTGCATTCATACTGTTATGCTGTACTGTACTATTATGGGCCTATGGGCCAAACTGTTATCTGAATAGGGCTTTGGCCCAGCATCTGTTATAGGGCTTTGGCCCAGTATTTGTAATCTGGATAGGGCTTTGGCCCAGTATCTGACTGAGACTGGTTAGGGCTTAGGCCTACTGGGCTCAAGCCAATTTGGGCTTTGGATGGGTTCGGCACACACTGAGTTTTCCTAAACTCACCCTTCTCTTTCCATCCTTGCAGGTGAGCCCTAGATCGTGACTTGGTTGCTGGGAGGGATTCAGAGTGGCCACGAGGACTGAGCACGGTTTAAAATAAGTTTTCCTACTTTATATTTCTAATTATCGGTTTCTACTTTTAAATTTGTTTATGGGTTGAATAAGGCCACTATAACTGTTTTATTTGGGGTTTTCAATTGCTTTACTTCGACTACAAATAACACAAACGTTTTTAAAAAGTAAATGAACATTTTCTTAACCAACCTGTTATTGCAAAAGACTAAGTAAGATAATAAGGTTAAAATGCATCGCTTAACAAATGGAACAGAGATTAGGTTGAATAATTATTAAAGCGGGAATTTCCAAAAATCAAGCATTGCTTTTCAAAAGTCACCATCGGACTTAGTAAATAGGGTGGCGTAGGATAGTCTAGGTGATGTAGCACACCGGACATGGCCATAACGTCTGGGCCGGGTTCGGGGTGTTACATAGGACCACTAGGAGAATTTGAAGCTGATGCACCAGTTTTAGGATGTTTCTTAGGGGCCATACTAAAAATCTAAGCACTAAAGATGCACTAAGACACAAAAAATTTTGTTTAGGAATTTAACAAACACTTAGTGTGCAAAGGTTTTGAAACAAAATGTTAAGAAAAGTTTTAGAACTATGATACCCCTACAATAAAACACAATATATATAGTTCAAATCATCCTAATAACTCATCAAAAAGCAATATTTCAACCTACATTGCATAAAATCAAAATGAAAATTTTAGGTTTTACTTCAAAAGTGTTTAAATATTGAAAGCCTTGAGCAATGTTGCTGAAAGATTGATGCTAAGGTGTTAGAAAGGCTTTGAATGTCAAGATTTCATGAAAGATTTGAAAGTTTTTGACAAGATTTGAGGCTTGGATAACCTCTTAATGAAACTCACGAAACCTTATTGGATAACCTCTTATTTAAAACATACTATTTAAATTACGTTTAAAGACTAAATCTAAATAAACAAATATGGTACTTAAACATAAAATATTACAAAATTACAATAAATCTTTCTTAAAACAACCATATAATAATTACAGATTCATTAAAGTAAACTTATATAATACGCCACCCCAACAACACTAGATGCATAATAACCTGATACGTCTCTTCCTTGGCATAGTCTTGGCACTGTCCTTCTAGGCGTAGTCTCTTAACATAGAAACTTGAAACATAAACACAACATAAATAAGTTCAAAAGAACTTAGTGAGCTTTATCACAGAATTACCTTGGTGGATACTTTCTATTTTCATAGGAACTCCAATATGCCAACATTTATTCTAAACCATTTATTTTGAGCAGATACTGGTACAGTTATAGCTCCTTACCCGTCATGTAACACCCCAAACCCGGCCCAGACGTTATGGCCAAATCTGGTGTACTACATCACCTAAACTAATCCATGTTGCCTAATTACTAAGTTTGGTGGTGAGTTTTTGTAAAATAATTTCTGGGGTTTAGGAGAAATTCCCGGTTATTTGACGATCAACCTAATCTCTACCCGTTGTTAAAAGATTTACTTCTTTATCATTATCTTGGTTTCAAAACCAATGGTTTTGAAAGCAATGGTTTAACTTTATCGCGGTTCTGTCGTTCAGCTCGCTTCACTTTCTCGGCTATCTTAGCCTTTTCCACTAGTGCAGCATAATCGCGCTCCCTTTGCGCAGCTATCAGCACTCTCAGCTCATCTCTAAGGCCATCCTCAAAACGAACACTACGCTTATATTCAGCGGAAACAATACCACTAGCATATCGGCTCAACCGTAAAAACTCTGCCTCATACTCGGCAATGGTCTTATTACCCTGGGTCATATTCAGGAATTCCTTCCTACGCGCATCCATATAACTAGCTCCAACATATTTTTCTTTGAAGGTTTCTTGAACAATTCCCATGTTACCCCCTCAGCTGGGGTACCCTCTCTCACGGTGATCTACCACTGATATGCCTCGTCTCGCAGCAACGACACCGCTCCTTTTAACTTTTGCTCCACTGAGCAATCCAGGTCATCCATAATCCGTTCTGTGGTTTCCAACCAGTACTCAGCCACATTCGGGGCTACTCTAGATATACCCCTGAAAATCTCAGCTCTGTTAGCCCGGAGTCGTTCTGAAATGGACCCTCTATTCACGGTTCCAGTGCTCGCCTCAGCGACCCTCTCCAATACCCTTAGCATAGCTTGGGACAGAGTGTCGTCCCCTGTAGCCCTATCATACAATCCAGTCTCAGTCGCTGGCGGAGCTCGTACCTCCTCAGTTGGCATATGTCCGGAAGACAAAGGTCCAGCTTGCACACTGTTTCGGCCTCGTCCACGGCCTCGTCCACGACCTTTTCTACGAGCAGCTCTTGTACTCATATTGATTTATCTAGTTTACGAATTTTATGGCATTAGTTTAATGTTTCAGTTATTTATTACAGAATGTTTTATGCACAGATAAAGTTTCAGTATTTGTTTTCGCATAATCGTAGTCTACCTACTGTCTCAGTCTCCTAGGGTTTTGTT
Source organism: Gossypium stocksii (assembly GCA_020496765.1). Classification (NCBI taxonomy): domain Eukaryota; kingdom Viridiplantae; phylum Streptophyta; class Magnoliopsida; order Malvales; family Malvaceae; genus Gossypium; species Gossypium stocksii. Next base: position 76,976,039 of record CM035632.1, on the reverse strand, counting down.
TCCCCTACAGTCTCAATCTTGCAGTCTTAGTACTACCTTAGCTACAGTATCATGTCAAAGGCTCAGTTCTATCTACAGTATTATTTCAGTACAGTACAGTTTATAAGACAGAAATACTTACAGACTTGGTACCGGGGATTCAGTGTGCCACATCTTCAATTATCTGATTTCAGAAAATCTTAAAAGGATTTAAGCCTTTTAAAATCAAATTCTCAAAACATGTGTATTTTGAAGAAGACAAGTTTGAAAAGAGTCTTTAAAATTTTTTTCTAGAAAATCCGATTTTCCAAAAATATCCTTCTTAGGTTAACAAAATTTTAAAAGCCTTTTTGAACCCAATCCACAGCCGAGTTGTTGTAACCTGGCTCTGATACCACTAAATGTAACACCCCAAACTTGGCCCAGACGTTATGGCTAAATCTGGTGTGCTACATCACTTAAACTAATCCACGTTGCCTAATTACTAAGTTTGGTAGTGAGTTTTTGTAAAACAATTTTTGAGGTTTAGGAGAAATTCCCGGTTATTTGACGATCAACCTAATCTCTACCCGTTGTTAAAATATTTACTTCTTTATCATTATCTTGGTTAACCGATTGCAATGTGGGGTTGGTTTTGAAAGCAATAGTTTAAGTTTGGAAAAACGTGCGTCGCTGTAGTTAAGTTAATTTGAAGCGAATCATGCATAAATAATAAAAATAAAACCCAAATCAAAATAGTTAAAACGGCCTTATTACAAACCCAAAATGAAAGTAAAACGAGTGATAAAATAGCGAAGTAACTAAAGCAAGTTTTAAAACCAAACTCCGTCTTCGTGGCCACTCTGAATCCCTCCCAGCTCCAAGTCCACGAACTAGAGCTCACCTGCAAGGATGGAAAGGAAAAGGATGAGTTTGAAAAACTCAGTGTGTGCAGAAGCCCAAGCAAGGCCCAAGTCAGCTCAAGCCCATTGGGCCTAAGCCCTATCCAGTCTCAGTCAGATACTGGGCCAAAGCCCTATTCAGTCTCAGTAATCTGGGCCGGAGCCCTATTCAGATAATAGTATGGCCCATAGGCCCAATACAGAATAGTACAGATAACAATATGAATGCAAGCCCATATCATGTGGGGAGACTACTCAACCCACCCAACCGCTACACACCACTCGTACTAGCCAACACACCATGTGGGGAATAACTTGACCCACCCAGCCCACACACCACAGCCGCAGCATGGCTGCTCAGATAATCAGTATAACGAGGCAAAGCCTCTTTTCAATAACACGAGGCATAGCCCCTTTCAGTAAACGTGGCATTGCCACTCACACTTCCTCCACAATAACCCAAACCATGCAACAGATAGATATGTTATGGCATACAGTAATAGTAACAATCAAATCATGCAGAACAGTCGTGCCTAGCCCTAGGGGTAAATGGTCATTTTACACGTAAGGGTAAAATGATAATTTCTCACCCTTAAGGGGTATTTTAGTAGATACTCTATTATGACGAGTTTTAAGCATGTTACAGTCACTAATAGTCTTTATTTTCATCTCAACAGTCAATTTAACAGTTTTTAGCAGTTTTAGTTATTGGGCCCTAAAACCCCTAATGGGCCCTATAGTGTCCATTGGCTCTCAAAGCCCATTTAGTCCGAGTTTAACATTTAGTTACCAGTTTTAGCAGTTTCAACCCCACAGTCTTTCAGAATACCCTTAATGCCTATTTTACCCAAATGGGCCCAAAAGCCCATTGGACCCATATTCGACCCATCGAGGCCCAACTTACCGATATGCACGAAACTACACACTCGCCCAACCTACCAATAGCGATTTCAGATCCACCGTATTCCTATCGACTTGTGAGCGTTCGCATGCTCACAAGCCCACGAAATGCCAGAACTTCGGCATTTCGGCTTTTCGACTTTTGCCAATTTGAACCATGAAAGGGTGTTCGATACACACACCTGTTTGCGCTTTCACCGGCGAAGACTCCTAAGCGATACCTCCTACAATCCATCACTTAACCGATTAGACCACAGATCTACAAAAACCACAGTAGAAAATCCCTTACCACAATTAGCCAATGTCCCTAATGGCCATGAAATCTTACCTTGTTGACTTAGATGCACTAGATCTAGATCTGGTTGTATAGATGCCTTCAGTTCCTCGTTTGCTCTCCTCTTTCGCTAACTAACATGTATAAGAACCAAAATACCACATTGGGTTATCAATAGACTATGTCGACAGCATCCCTAAGTACAAGGGATTTCGGCTTTTCCTTAACTTTTAAGAAAACGAATGTATTCAGTATTTGATCACTTACCGATGACTCTGCTTGATGAATACCGCTTCCACGCCCTTTCTAAACTAGATCCGTAATAGTTCTAGCCCTAAACGCTAGCAGAGAATGGCTCTAAGAGGTTCGGCTTTAGGACCTATACTCAGGTACTCTTGTCGACACAATAGAGGAATAGGGGCAGTGAATCGATGGCAAAGGAAATAGATGGTGAGGGATTCGGTTTATTGGAGAATTTAAGAGAAGAAAATGATGATTTTGGCAAAAGGGGTAGTCAGCAATGGGGAGTTTTGGCTTCTAGAGGTTGTAAACAAAGGTTGAAGAAAAGAGAAGAAGAAATAGATTGATTCGGCTTAGAAGGGTTTGCAATGGGATGAAATCGGCTTGAAGAGAGAATAGTGGGATGGAATCGGTTCAAGGTACAAGAAGAAAGGAAGAAGAAGAATGACGGAAGAAGAAAGAAAAGAAGTGAATTTGGTTGGGAGGAGTAATCGGTAATAGGGGTTTTGGGGTAGCAGGGTTCGGCTATTAGGTTAGAAAAGAAGAAAAGAATGGAAAAAAGAATAACAAAAGAAAACCCTAGTGTGCTATACCCAATCGGTAGAAAAGGAGTTCACTTACCTAGAGAAATCGGCACACTAAAGACCCAAATGCCGAATGTGCTATACGTAGGGTTGCATGCCGAAATTGCACTATCACAGAGTCCCTTGGCCGGCCACTGTTTCTCAAATTCAAATTCCCCTAAAATCTCTCCTTGATCCACTCTCATGAGCAATTCAAACTCTCCATGACAGAGTTTCACTTGAGTGCCAACACTTGACTACATATGCACATAAAAAATAAAAGTACCTTGAACTAACCTTGACTTGAACCCTGGACCTCCCATTCCCTCCTAGGCGCCAATTTTTTAGGAGCCTTGTGGCGCCACCTTGCCACTTTGCCAAGGCTCCCTTTGTGACAAATTTTACCAAGTTTTTCTTAAGAGCCCTCTTAACCAAGTTGCTCCCTTCACTTAAAAACATACTTTGCTATTTTGATTGGGTTTTAACCTGAGTTTGGGCCTCCTAAAAGCCCACTAACATACTTAAACACAAATTTAATAGTCTCAATACAGAAAATACACAATTTTAACAAAATCGCAACAACCTGAGAAAAAATCCCGAAAATCAGGGCGTTACACGTCAACTATCATACTCTTCTCATACCCATATCTTTCTTATCTATCTAACTGAATATCCTTCTAGAGATTTCAAAAATCTCTTTGTCACGTATGTGCTTTTCTACAAAACATACCCATAGAGCCCACCTTAAACTAACCTTGTAACACCCCTAACCCGTATCCGTCGCCGGAATAGGGTTACGAGGTATTACCAAACTTATAACATAATTCAGCATACATTCCTTATACATTTATCCGTTTCAATTAAACATCATTCACAATCATCCAATCATCCTATTACGAGCCTATGAGGCCCAAATCATGCTTTAGGAATGATTCAGGACTAAATTAATAACTCTAGAAACTTTTAAGAAAAACTTTGAAAAATCTCACAAACAGAGGACACACGCCGATGTAGCCAGGCCGTCTGTCTCACATGGCCACAAGACATGCCCGTGTCATAGGCCATGTGGACATTCAAAATGGGAGCACATGACCGTGTCCTAGCCCGTGTCCTACCCCTTGTAACTCTCTGACTTGTTTCACACGGCAAACCATATGCCCGTGTGACTAGCCCGTGTAACTCATGACTTGTTTTCCTTAAATGCTACAGGGGACACATGACTATGTCAACTGACTGTGTATCACACACGACTGAGGCACATGCCTGTGTCTCTGCCCGTGTGGACCAAAAATAGGCTATTTTCCAAGCCATTTTTCTCACTCAACTTGCATACACCTACATCAAACCACATAGCACATAACAAGGCTCAATAAAGCATTCAAAACATTCTCAAGCAAGACTATATCATGCTATTTATATTCCATTCATGCCAAATTCTACATTTTCACATAACCAAAATGGTCACTTTTCATTATGCATCAATTTACCTAATTCACAAACAAACTAATCTCAAATATCATTCATAATACCAACTTCTCAACAAGCATCATATATCAATTATCAAATACATAACAAAAGCCATTTGCACTTATAAGTAAACATCACTAAGCATGACAATATAAGCCAAATTTAATCAAGCTCACATGGTTATGAATTAAACCAAAACATTCCACATTTACAAGCTAATTCAAATGGCCAAAACCATTATCAACATGTACCAAAATAACCATTTCCTATACATGCCATATAGCCATATACATAAATTCAAAAGGTCCAAAGTGATAGCTTGATAGTGTGATGCAAATATCTGACGACTTCCAATTTGAGCTAGCTTCAATATCACTATAAAACACGAAAAAGTAAACAGAGTAAGCTAGCTCATATGCTTAAAGTAAAACATCTCAAATATGCACAACTTTAACAATTATCAATTCATAACATGAGTCGTACCAAATCACAAACCTTTCACTTATTATTCACAAAAATATATATGTTCTCAAATCTCTTTAATTCATTGTTCACATAGTTCATGTACATACCTGTACCAACTCATAACAATCTCGTACTCATCCACTTTTCTGATATACCCATTGAACCATTCGAAATACTATTAGATACTTGAGAATCTCGTACCTAAGTGCCACATACATAGTCGAAGCTACCTCAATCTCATATCACATATAATGCTCACTCCCAAGCTATCACAAGGTTTCCTCACACAAGCTGTTAGTTAAGACGTAGCTACACGGTGTTGCTCACACAAGTTGTTAGGTACCACAACACATGCCGGAAACCCAACCACCGGTAGGACGTACAAGGCCAGCACCCTAATCACATAATCACGGTAATCTCTAATGTCATGACATTCATATCCTATCTATTCCTAAGGTTCAAATCAGATTTCCATGTAGTCGAATCATCGTCAAACATATTTGCAAGGTCGTGTTCATAGATTATACGATATTAAAGCATATAAAACACAATTATATCAAAGTTCATTAACTTACGAACTTACCTTAGATGCAAAAACGATTAATTTGATTGATTAATCTGAAACCTTGTTCTTTCCCAAATCTAAATCCGTATTTCACTTTTCTTGATCTATATGTAATCAAAATTAACTTATTTAATCATCACTCTATTCAATTTAGTCCAAAATACACATTAAGGCAACTTTACACTTTTGCCCCTATATTTCACATTTTTATAATTTAATCCGCATTTCAAAAAATTACAAATTCATGCAATTCTACCCAAATCCATGCTTTCTAATTTGCAATTAGTCCCTAACAGCCCATATTTTTCATTTATTTCACATTTTAACCACAAAGTTTCCCACAATTTAATCCTTAATTTGTATTTTCACTAAAAATCACTTAACAAAACTTGTAAATCTAACAACAAAGACTTATTTTCCATCATCAAACATCAAGATACACATAGACTCATCAATGGAAAAACTCTAAACCTTTAACAATTTTGCAAAATAGTTCCTGGGCTAGCTAGACCTAGTTAAAACGATCACAAAAAACATAAAAATCATTAAAAAGGGACAAAAATTGTACCTAATTGAGCATAGATAGCATGGCCGAATAGAAAACCTAGCTATGGCTTTTCTTCTCTTTAAATTTTAGCTAAGAAAGATGAATGAAGAAGAAACATGGTTTTATTTTACCTATTTTAATTATTTACTAATTAAATTACTTATTTAACCTTATTAATTCACACTAATGATGTCCATAATTTTCCACGACCAATATTAATGGTTTAATTACTACATAAGGACTTCCAATTTTCAATTTCATAGTCATTTAGTGCATTTAACTAATACAACACCGCTTTTGCACTTTATACGATTTAGTCCTTTTTATCGAATTGAACACTCAAACGATAAAGTTTCTTTACAAAAATTTCACAGAACTCTAATATCATGCTGTAGACATTAAAATAATAATAAAATAAATTTTCTGACCTCAGATTTGTGGTCCTAAAACCACTGTTCTGATTTGACTAAAAGCGACTATTACAAACCCTACCTTAACACGTACACTTATCTCAAACAGTTCACAAACATTCATCACGGGTAAATACATATACGTTTAATGAATACTTTCACAAAACTAGATACCATCAAACTCACACTCTAAATGTATCTTGGTTCAATACTATATAGAAATATACTAATAATGTACTACATAGATCATTCAGATGACTTCCATGCCATTTTACTCTAGAACCATAGACTCTCAAATAATCAATAATCAATTTCATATGGCTTTAGACAAAGCCATTATATAACTCAAACAAAACATACTCCATATAATTCTAATTTAAAAACATACTCCATATAATTCTAATTCAACCAATTCATAACACAATAAAACTCACGTTGTCCATTTCTTAAGTCACTCATTGCTATGAATATATCCATGTCCAATATTATTAGACCATCATGATGAATACCTTTATTAGCACACGGACACACAATTATTTTCAAAACTTATTCATTAATTTTACAGATCTTACTCCACCCTTAACCTTGAGCATATCAATATCTTATCATAGCCATACATTATTTAAGAATTAGTAGAATTTATCCATAATTTACCAAAAAAATAGATATACACAACTAACCAGACATACATGACAGATTACGCCATAAAGGGAAAATAGAATACACCATAAAGACATCATACAAAACCTCGTGTTTGCTATCCTGACTGACTTCACGGAGGATGCCATGATTTTCTCATTCATAAACTTAAACATAATTTTATGTATCGTGATCTGCCATTTTGATTTACACATTATCAAAGGCTTCACTGTGAACAATACATACAGAAATATCATATCATACCATGGGACATAACAACATGGTCTTACACACATTCATGTATCGTGCTCTGCCATTCTAGTTTCATCTTACTAGAGGCTACACCATGAATGGTTCCAAATCATACCAAGCCATGGATCATAACCACATGGTCTTTCATTTCTTTTTGTATTGTGGCTTGCCAATCTAGTTAGCACAATTGCTATCATACCAGAGGCATCATAAAGGGACATTCATGTAGCACTCACTTACTTAGATAGGTTAACACTTTGGACCATTTTACACTATTCTTACATTAGAATTTACTTGCATGCTTACCAGTTATCACTTTTTGTTACAGAATTTTATATCAACATAGCGCATAACTCATCCTTACTATACTCATACTCTTACCATTTATTGTAAATATCTTCTGCTATATATATATATATATATACTTGAGCATTACACATAGTAGAGTCAGAGTCGAGACTCACCTCCACTCACCCATGGTAACTTGAAGCTCCCAACCCAATCATCCATCATGAAGCAGTAACAACCACTACTTAGAGAACATAGAAACACCATTAAAAACATATTCGTATACAACTTACCATCATCTCACTTACTTACAACCCCTATGCTAAGCCTTATACTTACACCTTACTATTCATACACTCCTTATAAACTTACTCTTTCGGAATTTAACATGTAAAGTTGTAATGCTTACCCAGAGATTGAATAACCACTAGTTAAATCAAGAATCTGAGTTTCCAGTACAAGGAAGAAGAAATGAAATAGCTTCCAAAAAAGACTCAGAGAGTAACATTTTGAATCAAGAAGAAACTCCTCTCAAAACCCCTATCTCACATATATATAATCTAATCTCCCTTATAGACATTCAACAAGTCTCACTTAAAATCAGAGCTTGTCTCTCTTATTGGCCTATAGGCTCCAACAGAAACATAAATAAAAATCATGCATAATAAATATTAAGATAGTCAATTCAGTTGGTTCCTAACCAAGCACTTCACAACCTAACGAGAATAGTGCTAAGACAAACTAGGTGTATTATACATTTGGTAATAAATCATACTGTAATTTACCTTTTTGTCCAACTAAAACCTTTACTCTTTGGCTAATCAGAATAATCTAAAATAAAATTTCCACCTAATTACTCGCCGTATACTATGCACCCACAAGCATACGCCAAAAGAAACAAATGGGCGAATTACAACTCACCAAACACAAGTTCTTTCACTACTATATGCCTTATCCTTGAACTCGTCTGAACTGGGGTGTGACATGCTAGACAAATAATGTCAAAATAGATCAATCAACCAAATAAAAACTTTCCCTATCTTATTATGTACAGGAGCCATGAACACCATATTATCATGCTTTTTCAAACAATTTCAACCCATAAATTTTTTTTGAAAAACATGAAAGTGGAAGAATGTACATAAAGAAAAATTCAAGGTAAGATGGTAATACTTAACTCTCTCTTAAGTGTCCAAAATATTTCTTTATCTAAAGGTTTTGTAAAAATGTCAACTAATTGGTTCAAAGTGTCAACAAATTCTATAACTACATCTCATTTTTGAACATGATCTTTAATGAACGATGTTTAATTTCAATGTGTTTAGTTCTAGAATGTTGGATGAGATTTTTAGTAAGAAAAATCCCACTAGTATTGTCACACTTGATAATGGTATCTATATCAATTCCATAGCCCATAAGTTGTTGTTTCATCTATAAAACTTGAGCACGAACAACTACTAGCAAAAATATATTCCGCTTCAGTGTTGGACAATGCAAAACTATTTTGTTTATTTGAAAACCATAATATGAGCATGTTGCCTAGGAATTGACAAGTACCAGAAGTGCTCTTCCTATCTAGTTTGCAACCTCCAAATCTGCATCCGATAATGCATGCAAGCTAAAGGATGAGCTCTAGGATGTCAAAGACCTAAATTAGAAGTGTTTTTAAGGCATCTAAAAATTCTCTAGCACACAAGCAAACACTAAACATAATATCTGGTCTACTTACGTAAGATAAAGCAAAGAACTAACCATAGACCTATATAATTTTAAATCAACACATTGACTTTCTTCATCTTTGTCAAACTTTGCAGAACAGCTCATTGGTGTAGATTGTGGTTTTAGATTGTCCATCCCAAACTTCTTGAACATTTCTCTTGTGTACTTAGCTTGATTGATGAAGATGTCATCTTTCCTTTGCTTTAGTTGTAGTCCCAAAAAGAAGTTTAGTTTTCCCATTATGCTCATCTCAAATTCATCTTGCATTAACTTTGAAAATTCTTGACAAAGAAGATCATGAGTAGATACAAAAATATCAACATATATTTAAACTACTAATAAACCATTGTCTTTTCTTTTAATAAAAAGTGTTATGTCAACCTTCCCTTTAATAAAACCTTTTTCAACAAGAAAATTTGATAATCTTTCATACTAAGCCTTAGGAGCTTGTTTCAAACCATATAAATCTTTTGAAAGTTTGAAAACATTGTTTGAAAATTTTGAATCTTCAAAACTGGGTGGTTGTTCAACATACACTTCTTTATTTATAAAACTATTTAGAAAAGCACTTTTTACATCCGTTTAATATAATTTAAAGTCATTAAAGCATGCAGAAGCTAAAAGCATCACAATGGCTTCCATTCTATCTATGGGTGCATATGTTTCATCATAATCTATTCTTTCCTTTTGAATGTAACCTTGAGCAACAAGCTAGCCTTATTCCTCACTATATTTCCACTCTCATCTAGCTTATTCCTAAAAACTCACTTAGTACCTATAGTAGATTTTTCACTAGGTCTTTCAACAATGGTCTATACTTTACTTCTCTCAAATTGGTTTAACTATTCTTGCATAGCCAATACCCAATATTCATAATCTAATGTTTCTTTGATTTTTTAGGCTCAATGCATGAAATAAATGCAACATAAATACATGAATTTCTAAAATAAGATCGAGTGGTTACCTCTTTGGATGGACTTTTCAAAATCGTACCATTCTTCCTATAGTTTAACTCTCTTGGATCAGTGACTTTTATCTCCTCTACTGAAAGCTCATTTAGAGAATCTTGAGTTTGTTCTTGTATCTTCCCATTTGATGATTGATCAACTTTATTATCATTGTGAAAAAATTATACATCATCATCACCAATACAAGAATCTTTTCTAAGAGGAAGGTTAGAGTCATCAAAAACAAGATGTATAGACTCTTCTACTACTAAAGTTCTTTCGTTAAACCCTTGAAAAGCTTTAAAATTTAAAGTATAATAAAGAAAAATTCATTTATAACTTTTTGCAACAAATTTACCAAGATTGTCTTTGTCATTGTTTAAAACAAAACACTTGCATCCAAAGGGATGAAAATAGATAATGTTAGGCTTTTTATTTTTTTGAAGAGTTCATATGGAGTTTTCTTTAAAATAGACTTAATCATTAATTTATTAACAATATAGCAAGCGATGTTTGTGGCTTCTGCCTAAAAATATTTTGGTAAATTATTTTCGTAAAGCATGATTCTAGCCATTTCTTCTAAAGTTCTATTTTTCCCTGAACAACTCCATTTTTTTTAGGGGTTCTAAGTGTAGAAATATTATGGCTAATTCCATTTGAGTTGCAAAAATTTTCAAAACCAAGATTTTGAAATCCAATTCCATGGTCACTTCTAATGCTAGTAATAGAGTAACCTTTTTCATTATGATTCATTTTTGAAAATATAATAAATTTTTCTAAAGCCTCGTCCTTAGTACTTAAGAAAAGAACCTAAGTAAACCTAGAATAGTATTAACAAGCACAAAAGCATATTATTTTCCACCCAAGCTAGTTGTCCTAATAGGACCAAATAAGTCTCTGTAAATTAGTTGAATAACTCTACTAGTTGATACATCATTAATAGGTTTAAAGGAGACTTTTCTATAGTTATCATTAACACATGCATCACAAACTTTATTTAATTCAAAATCAATTTTAGGCAAACCCCTAACTAAGTCATATTTGGCTAATATATAAAAAATTATCATGCTAGCATGTCCTAGTTTTCTATGTCAAAATAAATAATTATTTTCATTTTTAGCAACAACGCATATGAATGAATCAAGCAAGTCATCTAAATGCACCATATAAGTACTTCTTATTGTATGTCCTACAAGTATAATCCCATTAGACACAATGTCAATTACTTTACCTCCATTAGACTAAAAAATGACATTGAGATCTTTATCACACAATTGACTAATACTTAGTAGATTATGCTCAAGACCGTTGACATAGAAAACATTTTCAATAAGAATTGAAGAGTTTTTACCAATAAAGCCAATTCTTTCTATTTGTTCTTTGGAGTTGTCACCAAATGTAAATTCTCTTCCACTTTTTGGCTTCAAATTAATAAAGTGGCTCTTGTCACCGGTTATGTGCTTTGAGCATCCATTATCACGGTACCATGAATTTTTGCTTAAATTTCCCACCTTGAAGCAATTCTCCTCTTCCTATAAACATAAAATTAAACTTCGATTTTTGGTACCCAAATTCTTTTGGGGGTCTACAAGCATTAGTTCCAATAATTTTAGTCCTTTTAGGTATCTATTTTTGAAAGGATATCCTTATCTTGAGTAGTTATGGGTCATTTAAGGACCTAAACACTTTTAATAATTTTTCCTTTGTAAAAACTTGCGGGACCTCTATGTTTGTAGAAATTAAAGCTAGTTTTAACAAAGTTTTGTTTTTTAACTTTCTCCTCTTAATTTTTTTGGTAAAACTTTGTTTGAGTGAGCTTTTTCACTCTTAAGCAACTCAAGTTGCTTTTGATGGTCATCATGAACTTTAGAAAGTAAATTATGCAAGTCACAATTCTTTTTCTCAAAATCATTATAATAGCTTGCATATTATTTATTTTACTTTCAAGTCCATGCTTGACTTTGGAGAATGAATTATTTTCATCTTTTAGTTTTGAAATTGTTTTCCTATATTTTGTAACCATTAATTCAAACTCCAAGCCTAATTCATTGTAGGCATCTTGCAACTTATCAAAAGAATAAGAATTGGAAATAGATGGGTTGGAAGTTACCTTAGGATTATCAATGTTCATAAGGAAATGGTTGACTACTTCTTGATCTTCATTTTCGAATGAATCCTCATCACTCCAAGTAGCAACATGAGCCTTGAGATTTTGTTTGCTTGACCTCTTTTCTTCCATTGGGGACAATTAAACTTGATGTGTCCCAGTTTCTTGCATTCATAGGATATGATAGGGTCCTTCTCCTTGGTAGATTTAAGCTTGAGTCCCTCATTCTTTTGGTATTTTCTACCTCTATTGGACTTCATAAACTTCTTGAATCTCCTAGCAAACATGACCATCTCTTTGTCTTTCTCCACCTCTTTTCACTTTCTTCATTTGTGGTGGATTTAAGAGTAATACCAACCTTCTTCTTCTCAATTTTGGCTTCTTCAACCCCTTCATTAAGCCTCATCTCATATGTAAGCAAAGAACTAATGAGCTCATACAAGGTCAACATTTTAAAATTCTTTGCTTCTTCAATAGTGGTCACCTTGGCTTCCCATGATTTTGGCAAGCTCCAAAACATCTTACTCACAACTTCTTCATTAGGATAGGTCTTCCCATAAGATTTTAGCCCAAAGATGATGAGGTGAATCCATTGGACATTGCTTTGATGTCCTCCTCTGGCTTTATCTTGAAGGTTTCATAATTGAGAGGGAGGATTCCCACCTTTGATTTCTTCACTTGGCTAGTGTCCTCATGAGTTACCTCAAGTTTATCTCATATCTCGTTGGCATTTTAGCATGATGATACTTTACTATACTCATCCAGACCAAGTGCACAAAAGAGAGTGTGCATAGCTTTGGCGTTATGTTGAATACTCCTTCTATCTTCTTCATTCCATTCTTTCTTACTCTTTGGATCTAAGAGCTCTCCTTGCTTGAGTGGTATTGAAAGGCCATCCATGATAATGTCTCATACCACAAGATCAATTGCTTCGATGAATAAAATCATCTTTGTCTTCCAGTATGAATAGTTAGCACTATTGAAGTAAGAGGGCTAAGAGATAGATTGAGACTTACCAAGAAAAATTAAGTAGGAAGTAGGCGTCATTGTAGGAATGCAGTTGATGATTGTTGACCTTCATTAATGATCTTCTCTTTGGTTGTTAAACTATCTAAAAGAGACTAGCTCTGATATCAATTGTTAGCTTCAATAATCAAACCAAAAATGCCAAGAGGGGGTGGTATTTAAAAAATTTGTGACAGTTGGAGAGAAAGGATAGAAAATTTTGACACAAGAATTTGAAGTGGTTCGGCCCCAATTGCCTACTCTACTATCTTAGCTTTCCACTACAAAAGATTTTCCAACATTCACTAATTTGATAACCTTTGAGTACAAGGTTTAACCTTACAAACTCCTTTAAGATTTTTATCCTACACCTTAAGACACAATCTCTCTCAAGGGGATACAAATAAGCAAAAAGATCAATGTGTTTGCAAATTAAGCTCAATTATAATGAAAAACACTTGAGCAAATAGAATGGAAATAAAGCTCACAAGTGTATGAAAGAAATGTATTTAAATATTTGACACAAAGGTTGTTTATACTGATATTTAAGCTTGAATATTCTCTCTTAGTTCTTATAGGATATTTAGAACCTGGTATTAATACACCCTAATTAATTTCCAACCATTGTGGTTGTTCGAGATATGAATAGAGTCATTGGAGATATGAAAACCAACACATTTAATTCACCTGCAATAGCGAGTATCAATACCAGATAAAATGGCATTGATATTTTTTTGCATTAAATGCAAAATTCAGTGACTGATGGAGGTTAAATATCGATACCAGACAAATTTTATCAGTACCATTTGAAAGGTATCGGTACTAGTCGATACTTAGCTGAATTTGTGAAAATCAAAATGTCAATTCGGTACTATTTTTAAGAGCGGTATTGATATTTTGAAAATTATCCATACATAGCCAAAAAGTATCGATACTTTTTGGCCTAGAGCTATACTAACTTGTTTGAAAAATAGTTTGACTAGTTAAAAGAACTTTTACTTGATTAAAATAATTTTAACTTGATTTTAAAGTTGGTTCAAAATTTTGTAAGAGTTCAAAGTAACAATTGAAATTTTTTATCTCTTAAACTTCATTTGAGAAATCATTTTGTCAATTTTGTTCAACTTTAACTTTTATTCAAAAACACTTTAAGTTGTTATATCAAAACATATTATCAAATAAAGCATAGTTTAACACCATTCCACACCCTTGAAACATGCTCAAAACATAATTATCAAGCCATTAACATTAGTTCCATGCCTATTTAAAAATCAACTAACATAACCACACTTATATACAAGCCATTTTTGAACATTTCTAAAACTTGATCAACATCCCTAGGTACATTCCATTAATATAATAAAAAAGACTCTAAAAACTTAAGTTGAGTGAATTGCTATTATTTAGATGTCGATTTAACTTTATCGAGGCTTCGAGAATACCTATACATATGCATGGAACAAACAAATCATACGTTGAACAATAGGGATTAGTGGTACATTTATGATTTAAGATAATATAACATATGGTAACAATGACAATGTAACATAATGCACATACATTCAACATCTATCAATACATATTCCTAATTGCTTCACAATTTCACAACTGTTTTCCACATAAAGGATGCCCATACCAAGATTAAACCAAATCCACTATTAGGTCCATAGTATAAACAATTCAATTACACATATAATACCAATCTCAAAACATACTAGTTATCAATACTAATTCATAACTTAATTTTGCGTAACCATGACATTGTTACATTCAACCTCCTATTCATTTCTCATCAACAAATCGTTTTGACATATCATTTGAACTCTTTCTAAAGTCTATTGACTCATTCGTTTATGTTGCTATCTCCAAGCTCGTTTTCAACTATTATGCATAATAGATCACATATTGTCTTCAATTCATAATCCATAATCACATGAGATTGGTCCCATATTTCAGCATCACTTATCAAGTTTACCATTTATAACCCCCATTAACCTAACTCGAACTCGGATGGATACATGGTTTGTCCTACCAACACACCAAATTGGCATGGAGGGCAGATCCATAATCCATGTGTTAGCTTAATCAAGTTTCCATGATAAAAAAAATCTATAAAAATTAAAGAAAAATGGCTAGGGACTTACTGGTAATTGACGGTCTAATGTTCAAATATGTTCTTAAGCTTTTTCTTCCATGGAAGATGGTATGAAGGTTGAATAAGATAATGATTTCTATCTTTTTCCACTAACATTTCATATATATATTATGATTAATTTTAATTAATCTTATTTAATTAACTTAATCATGTTAATCTTTAATTATTTTAAGTTAATGACATTTAGAATCACATCCCACTATCATCTATTTAAAATAAGTTTATTTTCCATTTTAGTCTCTTGGACGATTGTTATTTAAGTCCCCAAGCATTTTTCCTAATTAAAAACCTATAACGATTGAACTTTTATAATTTAGTCCCTAGGCCTTAAGTAACCACATTTTTTAATAAATTGCTTATCCAAATTTCAATTCATCAACTTGGTTTACAAAAAAAAGGTCCCAAAATAACATTTTTTGACACCACTAGAAACCGGGTTATTATATGCCTTACTCAAACCTTCGCTCCTAAGCAATCAACATATGCTTAAATTTACCATTACCCTATCAGCACTATGAACAAACTATGATCTTTTAGTGCATGAAGGAAAAGAAACAAAGTGCTACAAAACGATATTGTTCCATGTTGAGCTATTTCACTGAACTCACCATCCTTGTTTAGTGCTTTATTGCTTTTGCCTTTACACTATCATATTTAGTCCTTTAGCAACTATTTATAAGTGCATAAATCTCAATTTATTTGTGATGTTTCTCCTCTTTAATTATGTTGTTTAAGTTATTAATTATATTATTTAGAGTTATATTTATTTATTTTGGATTTTGTAACAACCTAAACCCGTCTTAGACGTTATGACCGAATCTTGCGATGTCACATGATAGGATGTTTGAAAACTAAGTTGTCGCGATAAAAACCATTCTCGTTTAATTACTTTTCTTTTCTTCCTATTAGTTCAAAAAATCACTTTACTCATTTAATCGATAGTTTAAAACGTATCTCATTCCAGAAGCTTTAAAATAATTCAATCAATCGTGTGTTTAAAAAACACTTTAGCTTTTTGAAATTCGAGTTTTCCTACGACTAGCAGTTATGAATCCATAAAACCAAATAAAATCCCAAATTTAAGCAAAGTCTAGAAGTCCCAAAATTACATAAAAAATTTCCCAACAAAAATATAACCATAGGCAATAATTTAAAACCATGAAATTCAAAAACTGTGGTCACCTTCGAGTCCTCCGCCTCACCGACTCATCTAGGTCTGGGGATTACCTGTACACATTAAATAGAAAAGGGTGAGTTTACGTAAACTTAGTGTGTAATCCCCGCAGAAAACCAATAAACAGTAAATCACAGAAAACAATCAAACACAGTCTGGGCCTAAGCCCATTTCAGTATTAGTAGCAGTTTGGGCCTTGGCTCGTTTCAGTTTCAATATCAGATATGCATTAGGGTCGTAGCCCGTCACTGTAACAGTCATGTATGCAGTAATCACAAAATAGAATCCTACCCACCAACCTCTAATTCGCCATCTTCATCCATCCCTACACTTACTGTAGGGTTTAAAACACCCACCCATCCCTACACTTACAAGCTGTACCGAATGCGGCACATATCAGTATAATGCAGCTGAGCTGCCAGTCAATAGGCTTAAGAACCTCTCAATATATTTTACAGCTGAGCTGTTAGTCAATAGGCTTAAAGCCTTTCAGTACACTTCCTCCAATATCATCATCCCAATCCTATGCAATGCAACATACAATAAATGATATGCTATATTCATAATTATCAGTACATACATTCTGATCAATATACATGCATAATAGTGACACGCTAAGTACATAAATCACACAATCAATTTCTGTTATTTAAGGGCCTAAGTAGTGTTTACCGACCTTAAAGTAGGTTCATAGTTGACTTGGGCAACCCGTGCAACCTTAGAATTCGATTCAGTAAAAAGGGCTCACACGCCCGTGTAGGCCCACACTCCCATGTGGCCCATACGGCCCAAATTAGCATTGGTCATGTGGATCACACGACTTGACCTAAAATCCCACACGCCCATGTGGACCCACACACCCGTGTGGCCCACACGACCTAATTCAGTCTAGCCCATGTGTTGTACACGGCCTGTTAGGCTATTACACAACCGTGTCCTTCGTGCACGACCTGGCCTCATCGATCACACGCCCATGTCGGGGCACACGGCCTACCACATGGACGACCACACGCCCGTGTGGCGTTGACAATAAAGTTTTTGGCTTTCACTGAAACCTCATTTTCTGCATAATCGGGTACATACCTATATCATTTTTTAGGCTTAAACACCCCTGAGCACTCCCGTACCTATAATTGATCGATATTTCACTCAATTAATCACTTAAACAATCGAACTAAACTAAGCCCAAATAGGGCTATTCATCTTTCAAACGAAAAATCCTTACTTTTAATCGAATAACAGAAATTCCACGCCCTTGAAATGTTGATTAAGAACCTCCAGCCTCTCGGTCTCCTCCTAAACATAGGTTGAACCCATTAATCGAAGATTCGAAAGCCAAAACAACAATCACTATAACTAAACTTACTCAAACCGTGCCAATAGTATTGAAATCCCAAGTTACAGAACTTGATTGAGGATGGGGAAAACAAAAGTAAAATTGACAGCAGTAGAAGCAAAGGTAAACGACAGAGAGAGTAGGGAGAGACAAAAAAAAACGATAGAAGAGAAATGGGAAAACAGAAAAAGAATGGACAGAATATTCGATAACCCCCTAGCATCCCTTAAATCTCTCCCCACTAACACACTTAAACTCCACTACTCGGTGTCCTACCTTATCAAAACTCTCAGCCAAAATCTAGAGAAAAAAATATCACCCACGCTCATGCAAGGATTCAAACACAAGACCTTTAACATATCAACGCTCCACTTAACCACCAGACCAGCAGGCCCATTCTGTTAAGTATATTTACCAACAATTAAACTTAAGCCCTTTGAGCAAGGTTAAGACTTTATTCAGAAAAATACCAAAATTTAACCCAAGTAAAGCTTGAACTTGGGACCTCCCACATACACCCAGAACATTTAACCACTAAAGCAGATAGATATTTGTGTCACACATTCACAGAACAAAATTAAAATTTTGAGGCGTTATAGATTTAGGGAATAATTGGAGAAAAAAAGAATCTTAAAGTTTGCCAATTTTTTGTGGATTAAAGTTTTTTTTGTCATAACTTGAGCTACATAACTTTGTTTTGGGCCATAACGTACTGATTTGAAGGGAATTGTAAGCTCTAACTAAATTTATTTCATGACTCAAGCCAAAGAAAAGTCCAAAATACACCAAAAAATAGCCTAGAAGTTTAAGCATAACTTTGCCAAAATTTTGCTTTGTTTATGTAATGACTCAGTTTTCAGTGGTGTTGAAGAATATGGTTTTGGGACCTCATTATCGTAAATAGAGCTATCGTGTTGATTTTAATGGGTAAGTAATTTAGTCGAATTAGTGATTAATTGTGACTAAGGGACTAAATAGTAAAAGTCCAATCGCTATAATTTTTAATTAGAAAATGACTTAGGGACTTAAATAGCAATTAATTAAAGGGGACAAAGTGGTTATTAAACCATTTTTAAATGGAGAAAGTGGATGATGATGTTAAGTTTCATTAGTTTAACTAATAAAGAATTATTAAAATTAAAAAATTAATTAAATTAAACTAATTAAAAGTTAATTAAACTATAAATGGGAAAAGTTAGTGGATGTTCACCATTTTCATCCATTTGTGTCATCTTTAATAGCCAACAACTAGCTAAGCTTCAAACTTTCCTTATGACATTTGAGGACATGAGAGCTTGATTTAGGTAGCCCACGTACCAATTTGTAAAACTGATAAAGTTTAGATGTGAAATTGTTGATGTGAAATTGTTAGAAATTAAGTTTAGTATATGAAAAGGACTAAATTGTATATTTTAATTGTTAGTTTCGTACATTAGGGACCAAATTAAATAAAATAAAAAATTTCATGAATTATTTGTAGGGATAGAAAATAGTAAGTCCCGAATGAGTTATGGTGAAATAAGATTTTAATCCGAGGGTTTAAATTGAAAGTTGTGTTAGTCTCGATTTTAGGGACTAAATTGAATAACTTACAAAATATGGGTGACTTTGTTATTGAATGTGATTTGATATAGAACTTGATATTTTGTATTGTTAAATTACTATTCATATCTAAAGACGACGCAAGGACTTCTAGATGGAAAGAAAAGACGAGAGTTGACAACTAGTAATTCATATATTCTGTTTGTATTTCTATAATTTGAATCACTATAATTGTTATATATTTATACTGCTTTCATTTTGGAATTTGAAATGTTATGTTTGAGATTGATTATCAAAATAGAGGACTAAATTGAATAGAATGGAAAATAATGTAATTTGATGAAAATATGAATTTGAATTTGAATTGGGCTGGAATATATTATGTTATGTGGTAAATTGATGAATTGGACTGTGAATTGGATATGATGAAATGTAAATCATGTTATATGATGAATTGAATAATTGGTTACCCTATTAATTGTTCAGGCAGAGTGAGATATAGTTAGCATCTCATGGGATAGATTGAGTATGGGTTACTGCAACTATATGTCAACGTTCGCTGGGCACATTCTTCCTTCAAACGTTCTAACGAATGTAGGGCACAATTATTACTTTGGCTAAATCGATGAGTGCTAGGTGGATTTTACTTATTTCAGACATTCTGATGAAGCATTGGGTGCCAAATTGAAGTGTTGTATAGGTCCATGTATCCGTTCATGTTCGAGTCATGTTAATAGGGAATATACCATATGAATTAGCTGAATGGCGATTGAAATTGATTAAATGTTACAAAGTTGGAATACAAGCACTCATATAAAACATTGAATGTCGAAAGTATTTAAAAGATTAGGCGAGCCAGTTAATGAGTTAGAGAGTCGATTTGATAAGATAATGAATGAATTGTTTAACTTGGTAATAGAATGAAGTGGGATTATATGTTACAAGTTTTATGAATATAAAATTTTTACTAGCATTGTAAAGATGGTATGAAATATTCAGATAGCGTACTAGTTCATGAAATGTTTAGTTAATTCATCATAAGTATTGACATAATGATGATATTTGCATATATAGATGTGTTGAATGAGATTGATTATATGGTGCATTTTTATTAATTGATTGTATAAACATATAAATTGCATGCTATTGACTATTTCATATGTTATATTTATTTGAAATATGGAAATACCACTAAGCTTTGTGGCTCAGCGTACAGTTTGTTTTTCATGTGTAGGTTAGGTCTAATTCGAGATTCTGAGCATCGACTTTAGCATCCAGTCAAAGACCCTAGACTCAACAATTTTTGTGTATTTTCTCTCGTTTGTTATATGGCATGTACCTAGTTGAGTCACTTTTGGTATTATCATTATGTAAATGTGAACTTTTTAGTAGAAATTGATTAAATGTTACAAAGTTGGAATACAAGCACTCATATAAAACATTGAATGTCGAAAGTATTTAAAAGATTAGGCGAGCCAGTTAATGAGTTAGAGAGTCGATTTGATAAGATAATGAATGAATTGTTTAACTTGGTAATAGAATGAAGTGGGATTATATGTTACAAGTTTTATTAATATAAAATTTTTACTAGCATTGTAAAGATGGTATGAAATATTCAGATAGCGTACTAGTTCATGAAATGTTTAGTTAATTCATCATAAGTATTGACATAATGATGATATTTGCATATATAGATGTGTTGAATGAGATTGATTATATGGTGCATTTTTATTAATTGATTATATAAACATATAAATTGCATGCTATTGACTATTTCATATGTTATATTTATTTGAAATATGGAAATACCACTAAGCTTTGTGGCTCAACGTACGGTTTGTTTTTCATGCGTAGGTTAGGTCTAATTCGAGATTCTGAGCATCGACTTTAGCATCCAGTCAAAGACCCTAGACTCAACAATTTTTGTGTATTTTCTCTCGTTCGTTATATGGCATGTACCTAGTTGAGTCACTTTTGGTATTATCATTATGTAAATGTGAACTTTTTAGTAGAAGTTGATGTGTGTGTGGAATTGATTACTTGAATGTTATATGTACATAAGTAAATCAATGGTTTGAAATGTGTTTAATGTTGTGACTGCCTCCAAACGTGCAAATGTTTAGAGTAAAAATCGTGCAAATAAAAAGATATAAAATTAGTGTGGTATCTGCAAGTGAGTAGGTCAAATTGTAATATAGTTTAGTGTTACAATGGAACACAGGGAAGCATTCCGAGAATCATACCTAAGGGAGGTTGAATTAAATCTAAATATATTATCTAGACTAACATGTCTAAACAATAATCACTAAAAATTATATTACAATAATTAAAATTAAGGATTAAGATTGTAAAACTAACTACTAAAAACAAAGTTAACAATGAAAATCTCTAAATTAACAGGCAAAAAATTAACTCAGTTCAGTGGTTGCAATTAACTTCATAATTTAGGTTAGGGAATCAGTTATTAATTAACCAGTATTACCTCTCAGCTTCTACTACTTAACTAATCAACCAGTACATGCTTATCTCTCGACCTCACTTTCCTGAATGAGATAAACCCACGATTTACTCGGTAAATTTATATTTCAACCTCGTTTATCCTAGATTACTTCCTAAGGTCGTCAATCCTAAGGTTTAAGCGCACATGAATTTATACCAACTAACTCTATTGGAAAACCCAAATTCTTTCTTTAATTATTCTCACATCCACTTATCACTCTCCCTAATGATCTAACCACTCATCGCCTTCACAATTATCTTTTTTGCAATTAAATTAATCATACAATAACACAACTTAACGTAAAAGAGAAAGAGATAGAAATTGTCAGTTCGATGAACTTGATGTGCTCGAAAACAAAAAATCCTTCGGCAGTGATTAAGATATCATCAGTCAGAAATAAGAAATGAAAGAAAAATATTGAAATACTTAATAACGAAGAAGTGGATTGAAGTCAAATCCAAGTCGAAGAATAAGAAAATAAACTATTTTTGAAAATAAACTAAAACTAAATAAAAATCCTAAAACTACTATCTAAAACCCTAAAACAACTTGGTAAAAGCTCTCTAAGCTTTGCCTCAACTTAATTATTTATAGATAGAGTTTAGCAGCCCTAATTAGGCCAATTACAAGCCTTAATCACATAAAATATGAGTTGTGTAGACGAAAACATTCTCACTTAATTTTTGCCTATCGTCACAACTGTGTCACGTCATAGCCTTATGCGTGTCACGACACACAACTTCAAGTGTAATATTTTGAACTGGCTTGGTTGTGTTGTGACTTCAAAAGCTTGTGTTACGATTCGGCTATCATTCTTGATGCTTTTGGGACTCAAAATGAATATCATGCACACTCAATTAAATAATTAAAACCACTTTAAGGCCGGCATTGAACCATTAGATCAATTAACTCAAAATAATGTGTAAAAACATTTATTTTTGCAATATTTTGAATCTAAATGAGCAATGCAAGAATTCAATAAAATATATTAAAATAATTAGAAAACAAGCTCGTTAAGTATCGAAAAGTACTTAATTTGTCATTACAATTTGTGGTAGATTAAATATCCCCACACTTAAGTCATTGCTTGTCCTCAAGCAAACAAAAAAGAAAAATAAAAACAAAAGAAAACGAAAAGAAAAATGCAAAGATAAAGTGAAAGTACTCAAGAATGCTTTGTACATGGGACCGGCCCGAAGTGATGTAAACAAAATTGTTAGGAACGATCATGTAATTCTAGCACG
This sequence comes from Gossypium stocksii, assembly GCA_020496765.1. Classification (NCBI taxonomy): domain Eukaryota; kingdom Viridiplantae; phylum Streptophyta; class Magnoliopsida; order Malvales; family Malvaceae; genus Gossypium; species Gossypium stocksii. The sequence continues at coordinate 76,952,840 of CM035632.1, read as the reverse complement.
ATATGTAACTGATTCACGATTTTTAATGTCAGATAAATTAGTTCAAAAAATTACAAGGCAAACATATTAAAGAATGTTAAGTACAGTATTCCATAAAAAAAACACAACTGTACATTTCTGTTAATAGCAACCTAAGTTGTAAAAATTTCAAAAGTCAATTTAATTTTCATTCATGCAGTGTATACTTAGGTCACATAGGACTTTTCAGCTTGTAACGTTCTACGGCTTAGATTGGTTCAGTTTTTAAGAATAGGCGCAACGAAATAGTTTAAGCACGAAAATAGTTTGGAACATTATATTGTTATCAATACTCCTCCAATATCCCAACTAAGCTCACCACATTATATCCACTTCTCTTACCTTTATTGTCTCCCAAATGTACAGTATAGTATTCATGAGTAAATCATCTTACCGAGTCTTTTGTGCAAACATGAGTATATCTTTTTTTTTTCTTTCTTTCTTTTCATATTTTCTTTTTACTCATTTTTCTTTACTTCATTCGAGATTTTCTCGCTTTGCTTTTAGCCTATACAAACTGTAATAACCCATTTTTGTCCGGCCCCAGGCCAAATAATAAACCAATATCAAATAAATAAAAAGTCAATGTTTTTACAAATAAATGGGTTTAAAACCCCAAAATCCAAATAGTCAAACCTAAAATACTACCCTTGGCCCAATAACTAAAACCCGATGGTACATCCAAACCCAATTACATCCCAACAGACTCAAACTAAACAACCCAAACCTACGGGGCCCAAAAGTTCCAAAGACCTAAACACCAAGTCAGAAGCCTTAGGGTTTCTAGAAACCCTTGCGCCACAACCTCACTGCCGGATATCACGCCATCATCAGCGTACCTTGTCGTCGCCGTGATCTTTGCCGTTCACCTACAAAAGGAAAGAAGAACACAGCAGAGGCAACAAATATAGCAATATAAAATCTATGTACTTATGGTATTTAGATTTATTTTGGGCTATAAAAACCCTAAAGTAATCTGTAAAAAGGGACGATTTTTTACGAATACAATACAAAAAAATAAAAACAGAAGGTGATTTCTGTTTTTCTTATTTGTTTAAATCTCTGCTTTTGTTTTTGATTATTTCATTTCTTACTTTCTATACAATAATACAATACACAATCAAAAAATTGATTTTTTAGAAAAACGATTTTTGATAATTTTATTTTTTTACGCAAAATATTATCAAAAAAGGTAAAAAGAAAAAGAAATTACCTGCGATTTGGCCCAAAAAGGCAGTTTTGGCCTTTCGGCCGCCGTGTGTGCCACGCGTGCGGTGGCGCGTAAGGCGTTCCACCACCGAAGCCATGGCCGGAGGCCAAAAGAGAGAGAGAGCTTTTTGAGCTCTGTTTATTTTTCTTTTCTGAAATGGTTTTAAAATGTTTTTTTTAACAAAATCTTGTTTATATAAGTAATCTATACAGCACCATTTTGAAGGCTGCTTTTAGAGCCAAAACGACATCGTTTTGAGGGCAAAGATCCCCACGTTGACTCGACTCGGGGAGGATCCGCGTGTTTTTATAAAAAGGGAAATTTACCTTTTAGGTCCTTCCGCATTATTATCGCTATGCAATCTTGTCTCGATCGTACTTTCTGGTTTTTTTCAATTTGGCCCTAAAATATGGCCTTTGTTTTGATTTAGTCCTTGGGCTATTTAAAGGAAGATGATGGAATGGCGTCGTTTAGAAGATAAGGCATAATTGCCCAATGGCTCCCTACAGTGTGGCGCGTGTTCCAATATGATCCTTTTACACTTTTACTTTGGATTCTATTTTTATTTTGATTTAATCTCTATTTCCTTGATTTTAGGGTTTTTTTTAGTTTATTTTTAGTATTTTATATATATTATTATTTCATTTTTTTATAATTTACATTAGGTTATTTCATTAAATTCTATATTATTTCACGTATTATTTTAAAATTTGTATATTGTGTAATATTTAAATTGTTTTATCATTAATATAAAATTTTCTATATGTTGTTTATTTTAAATATTTATATTATCTTTTATATATATATTAGATTATTATATTATATATGTTATCCCTTATATATATTTTTATATATTTAAAGTTTTATATATATTATTTATTTATTTTAAAATATATTATTTATTTTATTATGTATATATATTATCCATTTTAGATTTTGCAATATTATTTTTTTATATTTCTTTTTGTTTTTTTTTTAAAAAAAATTTGTTATAGTATCTATTTGTTGTTTTGTATACATCATTTACTTTAGATTATTTTTTTTAAATGTGATCTTGTATGTAAAATTTCATATTCATTTCTTAATTTTTATCTTTCGCATAGATTTTTGAATTGTTATTATTTACTCTATATCTTTTCTTTGATCATTCATATTTTTAAAATTAAAGTTTGTTATCTTTATTTGTCTTAGTATTGTCATTATATTGCTTGCATTATTTGCTATTTTATGTTATTCTTCTTCTTAATTGTTTATGTTAGTGCTAATTGTTAATATGTTTTGTAATTTTAGTGAATTGTTCTTTGGTATCTTGAAAATGCATTAATGTAACATTTTACTCAAACCATTGTTTAAAAAATATATTTCATTTAATTGCCACATTGTATCCAAAAGTTTTTCTTAAATAAGACAATATTTTGTGTTTGGAAATTCGGGAAATAGTGCCCTAACGTGCTGGGTTCCGATTTTCCGTTTGACTAAATAACTAAATATCATTTTAATAAGTTTTGTAAATCATGAGATGATTTTGGTTACGAGGGTTTAAAACGTCATGTCCTAACGTGCTGGATGTGATATTTTTATTCTTTTGGAACAAGAGAATCTTAAGTTCCAACTCAAATTGTTCAAGTTTTTTTAAAGAAATCATGTTTTAAAATCTTTTCGAATTTTCGACGCTAGGACAGTAATTAATCGATAGGTACCAATTTTGGGCGTCACGAGGGTGCTAACCCTTCCTCGTACGTAACTGACTCTCGAACCTATTTCTATGATTTCGTAGGCCAAAATCAATGTTTTTAATAAAACAAAAACATTTTATAAGGTGACCTAATCACACCTAAACAAAAAATATTGGTGGCGACTCCGTTTTCGTTTTAAAAGTCAACCCTGTTTTAAAAATTAAAAATGGTTTCGACAGCTTGGCGACTCCACTGGGGACATAAATAAGAGAGTCAAGCCGTAAAGTCGATTATTTTCTATCTTAATGTCAAAATTTTGAAAAATTTGATTTGAAAAATCATGCTTCTTTTATTGCATCTAGTTGGTCTTGTAAAGTACTTTTGCATGGCATTGCATGACCGTCGCAGTTGCACCTTTTAAGTGGGAGTGAGAAACTATACCTCAGTGAGGTTTTCACCTCTGCATGGGCTAATGGATTGCTTCCGGGATACATCCGTACCTATGTCTTCTTGAGATTTTTATCTCCGCATGGCCATAGGGAAATGTATTCCCCTGAACTGAACTTGATCTACATAAGCCTATAATGAATGAGGAATGAGGAATGAGGAATCTACTGGTTCAGGTACCTTTTTTTTTAGAACCAGATCACATATAGTGAACCCTAGGAACCCACCTTAGGTAGGACTATGTTGAACCCTAGCAATTACCCATACAAGTGTTTGTTTATTTTTCTACTTGCTTTGAATGTTATCTTTGGTACATGATACTAACTTGTTATGTTTTGGGTTATTATTGCATGTCATTTCATATTAAAAGAGGTGTCGATTCACGTTTGATTACTAAATTAGAGAGCTTGATACGGAGAACGAATTTATTAATAAAGTGGAGGATAATGCTACTATCCATATATGGTCAGAGAAAACCCAATTAGAAAAAGAAGATAGTGTAGCTGAGGGATATACATCGGAGTTATAAAATTTCACCCGCGTCAGTGCAACACAGAATGAGCTTTAAGAATTGAAAGATATATGGGTCCATTAGGATGACGAGACTAAGCAGCTGTTCTACCATAATTATGGTGATCTACCCTACTTGCTTAACGTCAAGGTGGACAAGCATTTGTTTCGGGCTATGGCTCAGTTTTGGAACCCTGCCTATAATTGTTTCACTTTTGGGAAGGTGGATTTGCTACCTACTATGGAAGACTATACGACCTTGCTGCGCCCTCCCAAGATTCGAGTCAACAAAGCTTATTTTAGGGCTGCTAGTATCCCAACTTTTGTGAAGAAGTTAATGAATATTACTGGGATGAGTGAACAGTGGGTTACAGCTCGAATCCAACAAAAGGGTGATGGTAAATGCATTCTTTGGGTGAGTTTGAGAGATCTAATCTTAGTACATCCAGATGTAAAGAGGAAAGTTGATGTCTTGGCCTTAAGTATTTATGGTTTGGTAATTTTCCCCAAAGCTTTAGGGCATATTGATGAAGCGGTTACCAATTTATTTGATCGACTTGATAAACAGGTCACACCTGTACCTGCAATTCTAGCCGAGACGTTTAGATCTTTGAATGCATGTCAGAGGGTTGTTGAAGGTAGATTCATTAGATGCGCGCAGCTATTGTTGGTTTGGTTCTATTGTCATTTTTGGAGGGTTGACAAGGTTTCTTACCGAGTGTTCTCCGAAAATTATTCCCCTTTAAAGGAAGCAGCAACTAAGCCAAGGAGGGATGATATGTCAGAGGAAAGGTGGATGGCAATTCTTCAAAACCTCCAAGAAGAAGATGTTGAGTGGAGAGCCCCTTGGATGGTTCCCGACGAGGTCTTCTACTGGTGTGGGAATTTTGACTGAGTAACTTTGCCTGGAATTTAGGGAGCTGTTGGATATGCACCTTTGCTCGTACTAAGGCAATACAAAGCAAGGTAATTCATACCGGCAACACATGGGTTGGCTCAATGTGAATTCTCATATAGAGGGATAATTATAAGAAGAAGGTTCGAGAGATTTCTGAGGCTTGGAAGTGGACTTGCTGGATGAAAATATTGACCGTAGGACCGATAACAGCCCTTGAATACAATGGGTGGTTGAATAAAAGGATCAATGATAACATCCTTGAGCTAAGTTTGGAGGGTACTCGATCGATGGAGGAGTACTTACAAGTAGTTCTGTTAGAACTAGAGATTATAAGGTAAGATTTTGAAAGGAGGAGTTCAAAGTTCGGAAAGAGGATAGAGAAGTTGGAAGAGGAAAAAAGGCACCTAAGATTAGACGTGGATGTTCAGAAACTAGAGACCAAAAAATTAAGAAAAAGGAAGAAAAGGGTCGAGGAAGATTTGAATAGTTTAAAGACAGAATATAAGAAGTTACGTCTATCAATGAAAAATGCCGAATTGGGGAAGACTTCGGAACAGTGGCAACAGGAGATTCAAGAGGAAAAGGCCAAAGCTAACTGATGGAAGAGGAAGTTCCAAGAAACTCAGGCACGAAACGAGGCCCTAGAAAAGAGTTTAGCAGAGAGCCAGAAAGAAAAATATGGATTAAAGGCTAGAGTGGCTGAACTCGGAAAATCTCTTCATCACTATCGAAGTCGTAATTCTGCAATTGAGTTGAAGTCAAGTCTAAACAAGATCAAAAAATAGAAGGGAAGATTGAAGAGTTAGAATCAGCATTACACAATTGTGAACTTCGGATTAAGCTCTTTGAGGCAAGAGAAGGGCGTTGGAAGGAAGAGCTTCACCATTCTCAAGATCAAGTTAGAAGTAGGGATTACCTCATGGGTGAGGCCATAGCTTAGATTCAAGAGGTAGCTGATCATTTACAGACTTTGGCAGTACAGGCCGATACGCTGAGCATGAAATATGAACGACAGTCAGATCGAGGCCAAGAGTTAGCTTTATTATTTAGGAAAGTTAAGACTTTAGGCATCAGGGCGAAAGCATATTTGTAATATGTTTTATGTACAGAATTTTGTTTTCTAATAAAGTTTTCTAAATGGAATTGAATCAGAATCGATACCTTTTTGCATTCATGCATTTGCATTACATCGTATCATATGCATTTAAATCCATAGAAGGACCTTAATTAGTTGAAGTTATTACAGAGAGAGAGAGAGAGAGAAGGAAAGAGAAAGTTAATCTGGAAACTAAACATCGTTACGGTACACGCGCTAAGACAAAAAACATGGATCAGAGACTCGAACAGTTCTAAAGAGACATGCAAGAGCAGTTGCAAGAGCAATTGGCAAAGATCCAACAAGATATGAGGGAACAAATGATGGAAGCTCAAAGAAATATGGTGGCTCAAATAACTCAGCTACTGAATGAGGCGATGGACAAGAGAAAACACCCCATGACTAACACTGGAGAAGATAATGAGGATTATCCTCCGGGTTTTACCCCACCACATGCACAGATACAACATGAAGTGAATCCTCGAAGGCCATCCTTCACGATTAGGCTTCAACAAGGTCAAGCTGATACTGGAGTGCCCATAAACTTCCAAGTTGGCTTAGGATCTAACCCAGGAGATAACCTAGCTAATCCTGTTATCCTTGATTTGGATATAGCAAAAAAAGAAGGGACAAGAATTGAATTGCCAAGGCAGTTAGAGGATCGTCGTAGATGGTTCGAAGAAAAATTTAAGGCCTTAGAAAATGCTGATAATCACAATGGAATTGATACTAAGGACCTGAGTTTGGTTCTAGATTTGGTGCTTCCTCACAAGTTCAAAATGCCAGAATTCGAGAAGTACAATGGGACCAGTTGTCCTGAAGCCTATATTACCATGTTCTGTAGACGGATGACTGGGTATGTTAATAACGATCAACTATTGATCCATTGCTTTTAAGATAGTTTGGTGGGGGCAGCGTCCAAGTGGTACAATCAATTGAGCGGTGCTAGGATTCATTCTTGGAGAGACCTGGCATAAGCATTTATGAAACAATAGAATCATGTGACAGATATGACGCCTGATAGAATCACTTTACAAAATATGGAAAAGAAGTCAAATGAAAGTTTCAGGCAGTATGCGCAAAGATGGAGGGAAGTTGCCATGCAAGTCCAGCCACGACTCCTAGAAAAAGAAACTACGATGCTTTTCATCAACACTTTAAAGGCCCTATTCATTACTCACATGATCGGAAGTACCACGAAAAGCTTTGCAGATATAGTAATGGCTGGTGAAATGGTTAAAAATGCCATAAGGGGCGGTAAGATAGAAGCGGGGGAAAACACCAAAAGGTCAACTCCAAGGAAGAAGGAGAACGAGGTGAATAATACGAGTACATATAACAAAGGGTACTCGAAGTCAATTACTTTCAGTCAACCAAAAGTAATTACTACTGGGCAACAGGGTTCGCTAAGGCAGGAATCTGGCACAAAGCAAAACTCTAAAAAGCTTCAATTTACACCAATCCCAATGACGTATAGAGAGTTGTATCAAAGTTTTATTTGACGTACACGTGGTGTCCCCATTTTACCTAAAACCTTTACAACCTCTATATCCTAAGTGGTATGATTCAAACGCTCAATGTGATTACCATGCAAGAATACTGGGGCATTTAATAGAAAACTGCACTGCTTTCAAGAAGGTAGTTGAAAGATTTATTAAGATGGGGATTGTAAAGTTTGATGATACCCCTAATGCGGAAAATCCATTACCTAACCATGGAGATAAGGGGGTAAATGCGACCGATGAAAGTACCATGAAAAGAATCAAGGTGGATGTTGCGGAAGTAAAGACCCCATTGAGAATGGTCTGGAAAGAAATGATAAGAAGAGGATTGATAGTATCAAATTTTGTGGATGTAACACCCCGAAATTGGGCCTAGAAGAATGGGCCATGTAGGCCCAATGGGCTTATGGGCCCACGCGGGTCGTTGTCGTTAGTGGTCCGGCTGTGTCGTACATGTGGCTGTAGGAAAATCTGGCTTAGCGGGCCATGCAGGCACGTGGGCCCCACTTGAGTTGCGTAATGGGCCCCTAGCCCATATTCACTGAATGACATGTTGGTGTGATGGGTAAGAGGTTTGGGAGTGTTGGAGAAGTCTTGGGCTCAAACTTGGGTCTTAGCAAAAATTTATGTTTTTCTCTTATGGGAGCTTTGACGTTGGTGGGTAGGCTTTAAGAATATTTTTGGTGAAAGCATGACACAAAAAGGAGTGTGGTGTAGTGGCAAAGTAGCGCCACTTAAGGGACAAGGAAGCAAGGGGGTCCAAGGTTCAAGTCTTGGCTCTTGCAATTTATTTTGGTTTTTCTTTTAAATAAATCTGGAAGCGAGTAGGCGGGCTTTAAAGATAAATGCGTTGAACTTATGACACAAAGGAGCTTGTGTCCAAGTGGTGGTGCCTTGACATGACTAATCGAGAGGTCTATGGTTCGAATCCCTTTGCTTGCAAAGGTTGATTATTTTGCTAATACTTTGGTTTTTGGAGATTGATGGAGGATTCCACATCAGGAAGCAAGCATGGGAGTAGGCGAGAAGCTGGTTTTAAATAGAGCGATCCATGAGGAGAGTAGGCATGCCTTTCTTGGCTTACCCCTTTCACGTTGAAGCGTGTTCGTTGGGGTTAGGCGTTGGATCATTCGTTGATCTGTATGCCGTTGGGTCATAGTGATGGTGACCGTAGTTGATCGACACCCCTGGAGAGTCAAGGGTGCGATTATTGTTGGCTTCTGGGCATAGCAGCGTTCAGATGGTGGATTAGCTTCAGATGCCTATCAGGTGTGTATTTCTCACTACTCTAGCGATAGGACGGCTACTTCAGGCTGCGGTGGGCCGAAGGGGCCATGTGGGCCCAATGGGCCTACGGGCCCATTTGGACAAGTTGTTTGATTGTATAGTAAATATTGGACTAGACTAGGTGAATCGCATATCTGTAGCTAGATTTGGGCTAAAAGGGCCACACGAGCGTGTAGGCCCATTTGGGCCGAGAATGGGCCCTAGGCCCATTTGCATTGTTATCTCTGTTTAGAATGCTTTAGTTTACCAAATTACTGAAATGCCTTCGACTTGTAAAATTACCAAAGTACCCCCAATTTACCAAATTACTGAAATAGCCTTAATTTACAAAATTACTAAAATACCCCTATTTATAAAATTTCTGAAATACTTTTGGTTTACAAAATTACTGAAATACCCATGATTTGTAAAATTACAGAAATACCCCTGGGTTAGAAAATTACCAAAATACCCCTAGTTTGTAAAATTACTGAAATACCCTTAATTTACGAAATTACTGAAATAGCCTTAATTTACAAAATTACTAAAATACCCCTATTTACAAAATTTCTGAAATACCTTTGGTTTACAAAATTACTGAAATACCCATGATTTGTAAAATTACTATTTTACCCCTGATTTGTAAAATTACCATTTTACCCATGATTTGTAAAATTACCATTTTACCCCTGATTTGTAAAATTACTATTTTACCACTGATTTGTGAAATTACCATTTTACCCCTAATTTGTAAAATTACCATTTTACCTCTGATTTGTAAAATTACCATTTTACCCCTGATTTGCAAAATTACCGAAATACCCCTTTAGGGTAGAATTACCGAAATCCCCTTTAGGGTAGAATTACTGAAATACCCGTGTAGGGTAGAATTATCGAAATTCTCCTGTAGGGTAAAATTACCATTTTGCCCCTAGGGTGTTAAATGACTGTTTTGCCCTTGTGGGCAAGTGACTGACTTGGACTGTGTGTTTGTTGGATTTGATTGTGAATATATGTTGGTGATATGAATGACTTGACTGTGATTGTTTGTTTCAAATATGGGCATGACATTCTGCATACATGACATGTTGCATGGGATTTGGGAATTATTGATGGAGGAAGTGCAAGTGGCATTGCCACGATTACTGAAAGAGGTTATGCATCGTACTGTTTACTAAAAAGGGGCTTTGCCTCGTTATACTATTTATCTGAGCAGCGATGCTGGGACTATGGTGTGTGGGCTGGGTGGGTTGAGTTATTCCCCACATGGTGTGTTGGTTGGTACGGGTGGTGTGTAGCGGTTAGGTGGGTCGAGTAGTCTCCCCACATGTTATGGGATTGCATTCACATTCTAATTCTGATTCTGATTCTGTTAATTGATTCTGATTCTGTTAATTGATTCTGATTCTATTAATTGATTCTGATTCTGATTCTGTTAATTGATTCTGATTCTGATTCTGTTAATTGATTTTGATTCTAATTCTGTTAATTGATTCTGATTCTGATTCTATTAATTGATTCTGATTCTGATACTGATACTGGTTCAGATAATGTCTCTGATTTTGTAATGGGTTAAGGCCCATCTGGTACTGCCTCTTATAATGGGCTAAGGCCCGATTGATACTGAAACTGTGGTAGGGCAAACTTTTAAATTCTTTTACATGACTGATTGTTCATATTTGTAGTAAGGGGATTACATACTGAGTTTTCGAAAACTCACCTCGTTTATTAACCTTTCAGGTAATCCCTAGCCTTGGACGGATCGGAGTTGCGAGGGACTCGGAGAAGGCCACACACACTGCTTATGCTTTCTGTTTTGATTATTTACTCTCAAGTACTTTATTTTGGGTTTGGTTTGTAATAAGGCCTTTTAGAATTTCTGGATTTCATTTTAAGGTTTTTATTTACTTTGAATTGTATCTGCTAGAGGTGAATCGCGGTTTTTCCAAAATGTTAACTGTTTTCGAGCACTACATCTTCCGCAACTAATTAAATTAAGCTTCTGCAACAAAGAAGGTTTTAAAGGTAATAATGTTTTAAAAAAGGGATTAACTTTTAGTTGACCACGTTTTGAAAATAAACAAACACAAGTTTTGGTTGGCAACAAGTTTTAAACAAGAAGGGTTTCATTGAAAACATGGTTTTTGAAAAACACTTCAATGTGACATACCAGACTTGGCCATAACGTCTAGGCCGGGTTTGGGGTGTTACAGTAGAAGGATGTGAAGAAATAGGGGACTACTGTGAGTTCCACAAATCAGAAGGGTATGAGATCCAGGAATGCATTGAGTTCAGGGTCTTGGTGCAAGGCCTTATGGACAATAAAGAAATGAAGTTTTACAAAGAAGGCCTAGGAGGAGGAAACATATGCGCTACGAAAGGAGAACCGACAATAGTTCAAAAGGTCAATTGCCCGGTGATTATCATCTCTCGACCAAGAAATAATGAGGTCAGAGCACAAATAGCGCCAAAGGTCGTAATTCAGAAACCTGCTTCCTTTCCTTATAATGATAGCAAGAAGGTTCCCTGGAATTACGGCTATAATGTGACAATACTAGGAGGGGAAAACCTAGCTGGCACTTTGAAGGAGGACCAAAATAGGGGATCTTACACAAGTAATGGAGGCATTATGACTCGTAAACATCAAAACAGAGCCACTAAAAGCAAAGACCTTGGTAGTTGAGCGAGAGAAAGGACCTGAGTCGCTTATCAATGAACCAGTAAAGAAAGAGAAGGCTAAAAAATTTCTGAAATTCTTGAAGCATAACGAGTATAGCGTGGTAGAACAGCTGCGCAAACAACCAGCTTGCATATCAGTACTAGCATTGCTTTTAAGCTCAGAGGTACATCGTGAGGCATTGATGAAAGTGCTAAATGAAACCTATGTTACTAAAGATATATCCGTTAACAAACTTGACCGTCTGGTTAGTAATATAAGTGCCGACAACTTTATTTATTTCAGTGATGATGAAATTCCACCTGGGGGTATGGGATCAACCAAGGCTCTGCATATCACTACTCGTCGCAAGGGATACACTCTGCTAAGTGTGTTGATAGATAATGGATTAGCCTTGAATGTCTTACCACTATCTACATTGAATAGATTGCCTATAGACAGTTCTCACATGAAAACGTGCCAGAACATAGTGAGTGCATTTGACGGCACTGAGAGAAGAGTGATAGGAAGGATCGACATACCTTTGTTGATTGGACCAAGCACATATGAAGTGGATTTTTTTGGTAATGGATATCAAGCCCTCTTACAATTGCTTGTTAGGGAGTCCCTGGATACATTCAGTAGGAGCAGTGCCTTCATCATTGCGCCAAAAATTGAAGCTAGTAACAGAAGGTCGTTTGGTTACTATAAATGTAGAGGAAGACATTATAGCAACTGCTACCAATGACACGCCATATTTAGAGGCAAATGAAGAGGCAACTGAATGCTCCTTTCGATCTTTAGAATTCGTAAATGCAACATTCATTAGGCAATGAGGTTCCAGTGCCTAAGATATCCAGGACCACGAGAATGGGCTTGCAAATGATGATGGGGAAATGAGCCTTACCCGAAAAAGGACTTGGTAGATATCTACAAGAAGGGATTCAGGTTCCAATGCTGAAAGAAAAAAGAGACCGTTTTGGCTTATGTTTCAGGCCAGATGCGAGACAAGGAAGAAAGAGATGGAAAGGAAGCAGGAGAGAAGGAGAGTACGGTTGAGTGGGGAAGAGGTTAAGTGGGAATTAATGACATTCCCTCACATATCCAGGACTTTTGTATTAGGAGGGATAATTCATGTAACGCCTCCTTACCTGAGACCGTCGCCGGAGTTGAGTTTGAGGAGTTAGCAAACTTAATTTATCACTTAAACAATTTTAAACCATTCATTTTAGCATTCGTAATAAACTGTCCATCTGCATCATGGTCGCTAAAAAAATCACATCTCAAGTTACTAAATTTGAAATTCAAATCTGTAAATTTTCCCTGAAACTAGACTCATATATCTATTTACTAATTTTTTTTCAGAATTTTTGGTCGGGCCAATTAGTACAGTTTAATAGTTAATGTTTCCCCTGTTTCAGTGTTTGACTACTTTGACCTCTGTTCACTTCAAATCACTTTTCTCTCTATATAGAATTCAGATGACTATGACGTTTGTTTCCCTTAAAATTATACTCAATAAAGAATCTGCACATATATAGCATGACTCCTAATTATTTTTTTACAATTTTTAGTGAATTTCTAAAATCAGAATAGGGGATTCAGAAATCGCTCTGACCCTGTTCCACCAAAACTCAAATATCTTATAAAATAAAACTCCTTTACCTATTTTGTTTCTACCATATAAAGATGAACACAATAAGCTTCAATTTAATATTTTATTCACCATCTAATTCTGTCTCTACTATTTTTAGTGATTTTTTGAACTCACATCATTGCTACTGTATGATACTGTTTTATAACAAATTTCACCATTTTGTGAACTTCCATAGATAAAGTGGTACATTAAACATACATATCACCAAATGTGATCTTGATCAACCATTCCAATGGCTAATCATTACCAAGCATTTACTAATCACTCAATAACCGTATCATAAGATCATATACACAAAATGATCATAATGTTATACATGCCATACTCAAAATACACAAGCCATTATACCAAATTGGTCCCCGGATAGTGTGAGCGATCCTTCGACCTTTCCTGATTTCCCAGCTGGCTTGTCAAAACTATAATGAATGAAAAGAAGGGAGTAAGCATAAATGCTTAGTAAATTCACATGCAAATAACAAGTAACATAATCATGTAATTCAACATTAACATCAACTGCATAAATATCACTAAGACATTCATGTTACAAGTATACTTACTATCTTACCACAATCTTGCCTTACCAAGTTCTCAACCCGAAGTTTAAGTTCATACCTATCTAATTTCCTCTTTCACCACACTTACCACCATGTCACTTTTGTTCTAGGTATTTTTCTTATTTGCTTAAAATTCACCCGTTGAACACATCGGAATATAATTCGGATACACGGATTGCATATACATAAGTGTCATATCCATAGCTAGATAAACTTAATAGCCTACGGAATTTATGTAGCCAAGCTACCATGTAACCCGCCCATAAGCGAACTCAGACTCAACTCAACGAGCTCGGATGCCTAGTTACATTTCACGAACTCGGGCTCAACTCAACGAGTTTGGAATTTAACCATCCTAGTGACATGTCACTTGTACCCTAATCTATTCCCAAGGTTCAAACAGTATTCACCTCAATCACACATTTTTGTTGTCCTCATTGAAATGTCGAGATCGATACCTGATAGCATTTCACATTTATCAATAGCTCACATAATCAATATATTACTAAATAATAATTCACAAAGCATAATATTTCATGATAATAAACATCATATCATAAAAATAACATTAAATTGCTTAAAGTAACAATTATGTTACTTCATTTATACATGAACTTACCTCGGTACAAAATATAGAAATTTTGTAATTTAGTCCATAATCTTTTCTTTTCCTCGATCAAGGTCGATTACATGTTTCTTGATCTAAAATAACACATTTAGCTTATTTAATACTCATATTTATCAAAATAGTCCTTAACTCTAACTTTGGAAAAATTACGATTTTGCCCCTAAACTTTTGCATATTTACACTTTTGCCCCAAAGTTCGGAAATTAAAATTTTTCCCTAATTCTTATGTTTTAAGACATGCTGATCATTTATTTACCAATAGCAACATGAAATTCCCACTCTAACATGTACTTATGAACAATAGGTATTTTTACCGATTAAGCCGTTTTACTCGTTTTTACTTAAAACTGAGTAGCACAAGTTGTTTAGCATAATTTAAAACCTCATATTCTATCATAAAACATCAAAATAAACACTTTTCAACTATGAGTGTTTTTCCAAATATGAACCCTAGATTACATTATTGCTAGAATAAGCTTAATCAAGTTACTGGGACTTCGAAAATGTAAAGAACATTAAAAATGGGGCTTGGAATCACTTACTATGGAGGTTGGAAGCTTGAAACAAACCCTAGCTATGGAGAACCCTTGAAATTTCGTCCTAATGAAGAAGATGGACATATATTGCCATCTTTTTCCCTTTTTTAATCTTTTAATTACCAAATGACTAAAATACCCTTCATTAAAAACTTTGGTTATTTCTACCTATGTATGTCCATTTTTGTCCAAAATTTTAGAAATTGGTCAAATTGCTAATTAAGACCTCCTAATTAATATTCCAAAGCAATTTCATACTAAAAGCTTCTAGAATGCAAGTTTTGCAACTTATTCGATTTAGTCCCTAATTTTAAATTAAGCACTTTATGCATAGAATTTCTTCACGAAATTTTCATACAATCATGAAATCATATCATAAACCTCAAAATAAGTATAAAATAATTATTTCTATCTCAGATTTGTGGTCACAAAACTACTATTCTGATTAGGCCTAATTTGGGATATTACAATTCACCCCAAGAAAGGATAGCTGAGAAATGAAATTAATGAGGAAATGTTGGAAAACCTCCACATCAATGCCATATACGAGGAAGGAACTGAATGAAGAAACTTGTTGGGCATTCGTCCTTATGAACCTGGAAGCGTTTTGAATAACTAGACTGCGAAGGAAATTCCTGTAGTTTTTAGAGATTACATAGAGTAATGTTCAGAACACTCTTGTTGCTTTAAAGCCTAGAAGCAATAAGATTTCATTTGTGAAATAGGCTCATGTTCAGACATTTTTGTTTCAATAAAATACATCTTTGTTATCAATTCGAGCAAATATTCTTTCATTTTTTTAAATATTCTTTCGATCTTCTAATTTCCTTCCAAATTTTTTTCTTTTTTTTTTCATTTCATTCATATCATATAAATAGTTGTTCTTGAATTCATTTATTCTTTGTATATTCTTTTGTGCCTACCACAGGTCCTTAGATATCAATGACATGTGCAACGATACTACAGATTCAGAGGTCCCTTTTGAGCAGGACATGTGTTTAGAGGAATCTCAGGATTTTGAAGATGACAGAGATTGTGACTTGTCTCCGGACTTGTTAAGGATGGTAGAGCAAGATGAGAAACAAATTTTACCCTATAAAGAGGTGGTAGAGAATGTAACCTTAGAGGAAGAGAATGTAGTGAAAATTGGAACACACATAACCGAAGAGACAAAGCGAGATCTTGTTGAGTTGCTGCGAGAGTTCAAAGACGTCTTTGCATGGTCATACCAAGATATGCTTGGGTTAAGTACTAATATTGTAGTGCATCGCCTTCCTATAAAAGAAGAATGCAAGCCAGTTCGGCAGAAGCTACGAAGGATAAGGCCTGATATGCTAAAATTAAAAGAGGAAGTCAAAAAATAGTTTAATGCCGGTTTTTTACAGGTGGTTAAATACTCAGAGTGGGTTGCCAACATTGTTCCTGTTCCTAAGAAAGATGGAAAGGTTCAGATGTGTGTAGATTATAGAGACGTAAACAAGGCCAGCCCAAAGGACAACTTCCATTTGCCCCATATTGATACGTTAGTAGATAATATGGTGGGATACTCACTGTTTTCTTTCATGGATGGTTTCTCTGGATACAATCAGATAAAGATGCATCCTGAGGATATGGAAAAAACTACCTTCATAACATTGTGGGGTACCTTTTGTTATAAGGTGATGCTGTTTGGGCTAAAAAATGCAGGGGCAACATATCAAAGGGCCATGGTAACCTTATTTCATGACATGACGCACAAAGAAATCGAAGTATATGTTGATGACATAATCGTCAAATCTCAAACAGAAAAAGAACACATCGAAGTTTTGAGGAAGTCGTTATTGAGATTGAGGAAATTTCAACTAAAGCTCAACCCGGCAAAATGTACCTTTGGAGCTAGGTTAGGGAAGCTACTGGGCTTCGTAGTCAGTGAAAGAAGAATTGAGGTTGACTCAGACAAGGTCAAAGCTATACAAGAATTACCTCCACCACGCACTTAAAAAGAAGTGCGAGGTTTTCTTGGAAGATTAAATTACATTGCTCGGTTTATTTCACAAATTACTGAGAAATGCGATCCCATATTTCGTCTTCTTAAGAAACACAACCAAGGCACATGGGATGATGAATGCCAGAATGCTTTTGACAAAGTCAAACAATATTTGTCAAACACCGAGTACTGTTTCTGCCTAATCTAGATAGGCCATTAATATTGTATTTGTCAGTGTTTGATAACTCTATGAGATGTGTGCTTGGTCAACATAATGAGTCAGAAAGAAGAGAAAATGCGATATATTACCTCAGTAAGAAGTTCACTGAGTGTGAAATGAGATATTCGCCGATTGAGAAATTGTGTTGTGCCCTGATTTGGACAACTCAGAGGTTGAGGCAATATCTGCTATTGATAAACCGTAAATTATACATATTTTTACCTCATGCTTAGCACATTTATGGATGAATTATTCCTTGATTTATGGAATTTGATGCTCCTAAACCTTTAATTTCATGTTTTATACTCAGGTGAGCTTAGGGGAGTGAAAAGAACAAGAAATAGGCTGAAAACAGAGAAAATGGGCCAAAGTAGGGAATCAACACGGCCCGGAGTTCACCACACGATCGTGCCACATAAACAGGCTCGAGCACAGCCTAGACTCAATTTACACGGGCAATTAACACGGCCGTGCCACTTTAATAGGCTTGAACACGGCCTAGCATCGACTCACACGGGCGTGGAACACGAGCGTGTCCCTATCGTGAAGAAGTTCAATTTCACGAGGAAAAAGCTACTTAGGGGCTAAGAAAGACTCTCCAAACTCTATATAAAGACCCTAGGAGGCAACTACAAATGGGGCATCATTCCCGCCAAGGGTATAGTCTTCTCACCAAGATAGAGAGCTAAAGGCAGGAAATTACTTGAAGGAAAGTCGATTGATCCATCTCAGAAGTCAAGATCTACATCAAGACAGAGGATCTCCCTTCAATCCTTTCGAGAGCTTTGGGTTTTCTTATGTCTTGTTATTTTATTTATTCTGAGATGTTTCTTTTTATAATTATGAACTAAAACCCCAAATATCTAAAGGGGATGAAACCTAAGACAGAACTTGTTATTGTTATCTGAACTATATGATAAATATTTGATTTGTTCTTAATTATGTATTTAATTCTTAAATTGATATTTTTGGGATATTAATTTAAGTCGAATGTGCTTAGGCAGAGGAGCAAAAGTCTCTGTTCAAGAGTAGATCCAACACAATTAAGCAGAGTTGATCGTAATCCTAAACATAGGACAATGAAAATCTGTCAGCTTAGAGTCAAATCTAATATAGGGATCCATAGATCGAGTTAATGCAAGACTAGGTGTTTTAATTAGAAAGAGATTTCAATTAATCAACCTAGGATTAGTTGTTCTTACTCTTGACGGAGATATTAACATAAGTTAGGGATCTCTACGGATCAAGTCAAATGAAGAAATCGTCTAGTTCAGAGTTAGATAACAAGTGAAGTCTAGGTGGATTCTTTCTTAGGTATTGTCTTCATCAATCAGTTTTCCCAAAGTAATCCCTTACAATTTATTCTTTGTCGTTTCTTTAGTTTAATTTAGAATAGTTTACAACCAAACCCCTTTCTATTTCTTAGGCTAGATAATAGGAAGAAAGTCATTACTAGTACTTTTAGTTCCTTGGATTCGATATTTCGGTCTTGCCACTAGCTATACTACTACTTGATAGGTGCGCTAACCTTTTGTCGTGATAATAGTTAGTCTTTTAGGTACGATCAATTTATTACATCATCACATCACAAGATCAGCTATATCATACAACCTAGCTAATTTCAAAACTTGACCCATTAAAGGACATGATGGAGTCAATTACTTTGAATGGAAGGATGACTAGATGGCAAATTTTTCTTTTTTGAATTTGATATAGTCTATGTGAACCAAAAGGTTGTAAAAGGGAGCGCAATAGCAGAGTTTCTGGCTAGCAGGGCTTTAGAGGATTATGAACCTTTGAGCTTTTATTTCTCCAATGAAGAGCTAATGTATGTGGAAACTACTGAAGAGTATCTGTAGAAGCTAAACTTTGATGGAGTGTCAAATGCTATGGGAAATGGAATTGGGGCAGCCTTGGTATCCCCAAGTGGAGATCATTATCCATTCACATGCAAATTGGATTTTGATTGCACAAACAATATGGTAGAGTATGAAGCATGCATCATAGGAATTTGAATAGCTGTAGAGCGTAAAATAAAAGTGCTAGAAGTATATGGAGATTCTACATTAGTAATCTACCAGCTTAAAGAAGAATGAGAGACAAGAGACCCAAACTATCGATTATCGAAAAATAGTTTTGGGGTTGATTGAGAAGTTTGATGACATCACTTTCAATTATCTCCCACGGGATGAAAACCAGATGGCAGATACTTTGGCAACTTTAGCTTCCAAGATTAAAGTAAACAAACAAGAGGATGTGAGACCTATTCAGATGAGTATTTTTGAGGTTCCAGCTCATTGTTACAATATGAAAGAAGAGGAAAATGATGATTACACTTGGTATCATGATTTATTGAGATACTAAGAAATTATGAGTACCTTGATCATGCAACTGAGAATGACAAAAGGACCTTAAGAAGATTAGCCTGTGACTATGTTTTAGATGGGGATATCTTGTATAAAAGAAGAAAGGATCAGGTAGTATTGAGATGTGTAGACACTGTTGAAGCTAGGAAAATTTTGGAAGAAGTTCATGAGGGCGTTTGTGGGACACATGCTAATAGTTTTACCATGGCTAGACAAATTATGAGATTTGGATACTATTGGTCTACTATGGAGGGAGATTGTATCAATTATGCCAAGAGATGTCATAAATGCCAGATTTATGGAGACAAAATTCATGTACCTCCTTCACCTTTACATGTTATGACTTCCTCATGGCCTTTTTCCATGTGGGGCATTGATGTCATTGGACCGATCTCACCAAAAGCTTCGAATGGGCATCGATTCATCTTCGTGGTTATTGACTACTTCACGAAATGGGTAGAGGCTGCTTCATACGCTAGTGTTACTAAGGCAGCAGTTAGCCGGTTCTTGAAGAAGGAAATCATATGTCGATATGGAATGCCTGAGAGGATCATATCAGACAATGCATTAAACTTAAACAACAGCATGATAGCTAAGATCAAACACCACAACTCATCTCTGTATCGCCCAAAAATGAATGCGACAGTGGAAGCGGCCAATAAAAACATTAAGAAGATAGTCGGGAAAATGACTGAGACTTACAAGGATTGGCATGAGAAATTACCCTTTGCACTCTATGCTTATTGAACGTCCGTTAGAACTTCTACTGGGGTAACTCCTTTCTCATTGATTTACAGGATGGAGGTAGTTCTGCCTATTGAAGTAGAGATACCTTCCCTTCGAGTTTTGTTGGAGATAAAACTGGATAAAGTAGAATGGATTCAGTCTCGATATGATCAGTTGAATTTGATTGAAGGAAAGAGACTAAGGGCTATTTGTCATGGTCAGATGTATCAGAAACGAATGATGCGAGCTTACGACAAAAGAGTTTGCCCAAGAGAATTTCATAAGGGGGACCTTGTACTGAAAAAGATCTTACCTATACAAAAGGATTTCAGAGGAAAATGGATGCCAAATTGGGAAGGACCATATGTGGTAAAGAATGCTTTCTTTGGAGGTGCTCTGATTTTGACCGAAATGGATGGGAAAAGCTTACCCAATCTTGTAAATTCAGATTTAGTCAAAAAATATTTTGCTTAAAAAGGAAAAGAGGCCAAGGTGAAAACCCACAAAGGCTGCTTTAAGACTTCAAAAAAAAAGGAGAGGCCAAGGTGAAAACCCGCAAAGGGCGCCCTTAGACCAAAGGGGTTTTAAGTTGAAAACCCAAAAAGGGCGGCTCAAATTTTGAAGGGGCATGCAGTGATCTTGCTATACCTGAATCAACAAGAAATGAAGTATGTTACATATTGGGGGCATCGACAAAGTACTCCGAATCTTTTAAACGCATGTTAAGCTCAAAATAGTTTTCATGGAGTTTGCCCAAGCTGCGATATCTAGGGCACCTAGTCTTTGTCCTATTCATATTAAATTTATTATCTTTGGCTTTTTTTTCTTCTCAAAGATGTGTTCCTAGTTAATTTCCTTTCTATTTTTGATAATTTATTCAGCTCTAACTATCTTCAAGCTCAATTTATTTGTTGTTCGTTATTACCATTTGTAAGCATGTTGCATTGGAATGATGATTGATGAACTAATAATATTCTCACAAAAGAAGTTCTACATATTACTTTAGAAATTTCTAGATAATACAAGAAACTGAAACATGACAATTGTTTAGAATTTCCATGTGGAAGGATTGGAAATATTTGAGAAAGAGGAGTCTAGATTGAGACTATTTCTCTGAATTTTCTGTCCAAATGGTAATTGGACAAAATAAACGAGTTGTTGTGTCAAGTGATATAATCTCAACGAAAATGAGCAATGTTAATCCAATCATAAAAGAGGATCATTTTACAAGCATTCTCATCGGGTCATAATATTCGGGAAATGGTGTGATAGACCAAATTGATAGGAAAAGATCCTATACCTTTAAATTGCAATGGGAACGGATTGAAAAAATTTTTCAAATCCTATAAATCGTGGTGGAATGGCTTGAAGGCGATACAAGCCTTGTGTCCCCAAGGTTTAAGTGGAGTGGACCCTAAAATTACCACAGGGCAAATTATTTGAGCAGAATATGATTGATACTTCGAGAGGAATGAAGATGAAGTAATAAAACCCTGATGAACAAATGAGTGATGACATCCTAAGCATTAAAAAGGGATCATTCTCATGACATTTCTGTATTCAAAACACATCTAGTTAGGAACATTGATTCATTCTGATCATAGCATCCTAATCATTGGCATAAGCATAAAACTGATTCTACAGGTCATGTCCCCTAGAGGATGGTGTAGTAATATCGATGAATCCACAAATCTTATCTCCCTGAAGTTGCAGTGGAGTAGATTAAAGTTGTAGATCTTATCTCCTTGAAGTTGCAATAGAGTAGATCGAAAAAAGCAGATCTGGCCTTTCTGAAGTTGCAGTAAAGCAGATCGAAGACATTAGTCTTGTCTCCCTGAGTTTGCAGTGGAGCAAACTAAAAATAGCAGATCTGGCCTTTCTGAAGTTGCAGTAAAGCAGATCGAAAACATTAGTCTTGTCTCCTTGAGTTTGCAATGGAGCAGACTAAAAATAGTAGATCTGGCTTTCCTGAAGTTGCAGTGAAGTAGATCGAAGACATCAGTCTTGTCTCCCTAAGTTTGCAGTGGAGTAGACTAAAAATAGCAGATCTGGCTTTCCTGAAGTTGCAGTGAAGCAGATCGAAGACATCAGTCTTGTCTCCCTGAGTTTGCAGTGGAGCAGACTAAAAATAACAAATCTGGCTTTTCTGAAGTTACAGTGAAGTAGATCGAAGGCATCAGTCTTGTCTCTCTAAGTTTGCAGTGGAGCGGACTAAAAATAGCAGATCTTGCCTTCCTGAAGTTACAGTGAAGCAAATCGAAGACCTCAGTCCTGTCTCCCTGAGTTTACAGTAGAGCGGACTAAGAATAGAAGATCTTGCCTTCCTAAAGTTGTAGTGAAGCAGATCGAAGATATCAGTCTTGCTTCCCTAAGTTTACAATAGGAGCGGACTACAGATAGCAAATTTTGTCTTCCTGAAATTACAGCGAAGCAGGTCGAAGACACTAGCTTTGCCCCTCTAAAGTGGCAGTGGAGCAGACCAAAAAAAGCAAATCTTATTTCCTTGGAGTTACAGTGTAATAAGATTACAGTTAAGAATTCAATCTCCCCAAAGTGGCAGAGAAGTAATTTTAAGTTGAAATTCCAGTACCCCTAAAATTACAGTTGGGTTGGAAGCCATTCGGAGAAGACGATGACCAATAAGTCAAGACTCGGCAAGACCGGGCAAAATTGGTCATTTTATTATCTTTGCTTCATTCTCGTTACATGACAATGTGCAAAGAGGGGCAGCTATAATAGCCTATTTTTGTCGAGGCCCAGGCCAAATAATAAACCAATATCAAATAAATAAAAAGTCCATGTTTTTATAAATAAATGGGTTTAAAACCCCCAAAATCCAAATAGTCAAACCTAAAATACTACCCGTGGCCCAATAACTAAAAACTCGATGGGCCCAATCCTAACCCAATCCAATACCAAACTAAACCAAACACCCCATCACATCCAAACCCAATTACATCCCAATAGACTCAAACTAAACAGCCCAAACCTACGGGGCCCAAAAGGCCCAAAGACCTAAGCACCAGGTCAGAAGCCTTAGGGTTTCTGGAAACCCTTGCGCCGCAACCTCACTACCGGATATTACGCCATCATCAGCGTGCCTTGTCGTCGCCGTGATCTTCGCTGTTCACCTACAAAAGGAAAGAAGAACACAGTAGAGGCAACAAATATAGCAATATAGAATCTATGTACTTATGGTATTTAAATTTATTTTTGGCTATAAAAACCCTAAAGTAATCTGTAAAAAGAGAGGATTTTTTACAAATACAATACAAAAAAATAAAAACAGAAGGTGATTTTCGTTTTTCTTATTTCGTTTAAATCTCTGCTTTTGTTTTTGAATATTTCATTTCTTGCTTTCTATACATACAATACAATACACAATCAAAAAACTAATTTTTTAGAAAAACGATTTTGGATAATTTTATTTTTTTACGCAAAATATTATCAAAAAAGGTAAAAAGAAAAAGAAATTACCTGCAATTTGGCCCAAAAAGGCGGTTTTGGCCTTTCGGCCGCCGTGTGCGACTGCACGTGCAGTGGCACGTAAGGCGTTCTACCACCGAAGCCATGGCCGGAGGCCAAAAGAGAGAGAGCTTTTTGAGCTCTGTTTGTTTTTTTCTGAAATGGTTTAATTTTTTTTAACAAAATCTTGTTTATATAAGCAATCTATACGATGCCGTTTTGAAGGCTGCTTTTAGAGCCAAAACGACATCGTTTCGAGGGCAAAGATCTGTGCGTTGACCCGACCCGGGAAGGATCGCATTTTTATAAAAAGGGAAATTTCTCCTTTAGGTCCTTCCGCATTATTATCGCTATGCAATCTCGTTCCGATCGACTTTCCTATTTTTTTCAATTTGGCCCTAAAGTATGGCCTATGTTTTGATTTAGTCCTTGGGCTATTTAAAGGCAGATGATGGAACGGTATCGTTTAGGAGATAAGGCATAATTTCCCAATCGGTCCCTATAGTGTGGCGCGTGTTCCAATCTGATCCTTTTACACTTTTACTTCAAATTCTATTTTTATTTTGATTTAATCTCTGTTTCCTTGATTTTAGGTTTTTTATTTTTTTATTTTATTTTTAGTATTATATATATTATTGTTTCATTTTTTATTTATAATTTACATTAGGTTATTTCATTAAATTCTATATTATTTCACGTATTATTTTAAATTTTGTATATTGTGTAATATTTATGTCGAAACCATTTTTATGTGGTTTTTAAAAAAAAGGGGAATCGACTAAAAAATGAAATTAGGAGTCGCCACCAATCTTTTTAGGTGTGATTGGATCACCTTTAAAACATTTTGTTTTAAAATCATTAGTTTTGGCCTACGAAATCAGAAAACAGGTCCGGGATCCGGTTACGTACGAGGAAGGGTTAACAACCTCGTAACGCCCAAAAATTGGTACCTAATTAATTATTTGACGTCTTTTATGTCAGAAATTAGAAGGTTTTAAAATGCAATCCTCTTTTGAAAGAAAACTATTTGAAAATTAGAACTCACTTTATTTCAAATGAATCAAAACATCACATCTAGTAAGTTAGGGCGCAATATTTCAAAACCTTTGAAGCTAAGCTTGCCTTTGGAAAATTTCTATCTTGAACCAACAAAACGCCATATCCAGTAAGTTAGGACACAACATTTTGAAATTTCAAGAATAGTTGTTTATATTTTAAAACTCAAAACGTTTAGAAGAGTACTTTGATATTCGAATTCGACGAGAAAAGTCGCAACCCAGTAAGTTAGGGCACTACTTTTCTTGAAGCTCCCAAACATCAAGCATTGCCTTTATTGTTTTAGAAAACATTTTTAAAAAATGAGTAATTTTTGTAAAAACGAATTCATTTGTTTAAAACAATAATTCATGCAGAAATATACATCATAAGGTAAATATCAAAAACCATAAATTACAGCATGTTACACCTCTCAATAATATAAGTAAAATAAAGAACAACATGAAATAAAATATATATTTAATAAGATAGTTATGCTAAAAGATAAACTATTATAAAATGTTAGCAAATAGAAATATAAAACGATTCATAATAAGTCAAAGAATATAAAAATGGAAGTGAAAATCAAAACTTATAAAAAGGCAACAAAATAACGATTGAAAACAAATAGGAATATTTAAAATATCAAATTAATATTAACACACAAAAAAAAAAGGAAGAAGAAAATAATATTTTTAAATCACAACATATTTATAAAATAATTAACATTTTAAATAAATAATATATAAAAACTAAAAATATTATAATATATAACAATAATATATGGAGAGTAATACTTAAAATAATATACAAAAAAAAAACTTTCATTATTTAAAAAAAAATATTATACATACAAAAATATCTAAAGTATTTTAAAGAAATAATATAAAACTTAAGATTTTTTTAAAAGAATAATAATATATAATATATAATAAATTTTTAAAAAGAAGGATAATATACACAAAAATATATGTAAAAACTTCGAATTAATTTAAAATATAATATATATAAATTTTAAAATAATACGTAATATATAATATATAATATAAAACAAAAATAAGGAAAATGTATATATAATAAAGCAACTTTCCTATATATAAAAAGAGTTTAAAATAATATATATATAAATAAAATAAATATAATATATAAAAATTTAAAATAAATGGTAATATAAACAGTAAATCAAATTAAAATAAATAATATGTAAGAATAATAAATAGCGTATAATGTTTTAAAATATAATTTAATAAAATAGTTTTAAAAAAATTAAATGAATAAATAAATTAAATAGACTGAGGGCTGAATTGAAATAGAACTAAAGTTGAGAGTGTCAATCGTGAAAGAAACAAAAGCTGCTGGGGGACACAAATAGCACGTGCGCGAAGAAATAGGGATTAAAAGGATAAAAATCCCAAAACCCCCCCATGCGGCACACTTATGGGGACCAAAATGACAGAATCAAAATAAAAATTGGGTAAATTTGTAAGATAAATAAAATAAAATTTAAACTGTGAAATAAAATTTAGGGATTAATGGCGCAAATATCCCCTCAAAGGCCAAAACGCACAGGTCAAGCTGTGTCTGGGTCGGATCCTCGGGTTGCAGCACCAAACGGTGCCGTTTTGTACTTCTTTAAAAACCCAAAAAAAACCTATTTTCAAATCATTTTCCCTTTGTCTGTTTTAATAAAAAAACTTCTAACTCTTTCTCCCCTCATTTCCGGCGGTTCAACCTCCTCTGACGATTCGTCGCACCATCACCATGCATGGTGGACGTTGAGGTGCAGAGAGGGCTTTCGGTCCTATTCCAAAAGGAGTTTAAAAGCTTCGTCTCCAAATCCCCTACAAACCCCGAAAAGCAGTCCTTCCCACTCCTCTTTGGTCAGATTTCAACATCCAAAAAGGGGTTTCCGACGAGGAGAGCTTAAACAGGTAGGTAAGGCTCTCTTTTCCCTTTTCTTTTAATGAATTCGGCTGTCAATAGTGAAGAATAATAAAAGATGAAGTTTGAAAATTTGAAATAAAAAAAACAAATATAACCTTTTAAAAGAAAACAGTCTGTTTATTCATGTATTCTTGTATTTCTGTGTGTGTAAAAATCGTCCCCTTTTACATCGTTCAAAATCGGGTTTTTATAACCGATTACAGAGATAGAAATAAATCAACAAAATCTGTTTTTGCCATATTTTCTATTTCTTTCTTTTCTTTGTTTGCAGGTGAGCGACGATCTCGGCGATGACGGTGGGCGCGCTGATTGCGGTGCAAGGCGTGGGCGCGAAGAAAGGGGACTCGTACTTGGAGAGCTGCGGCGCTAGGGTTTGCTGGAAACCCTAGCTTCTGATGTTAGTGTTTAACTGTTTGGGCCTGGTTGGGCCTGTGTGTTTGGTCAGGAGCGCATAATGGGTCAGGCTAGTATATAGGCTATGGGATCTTAAGGGTTTGGGTTAGTTTGGGGTATTTGGGTGTAATGGTTTGGGTACTGTGGTGGGTTTTGTAAAAGGACTGTTTTATTTATTTTGTTTTATTTATTTTGGACTTATTTCCAGGCCCCGGCAAAATTAGGTGCTTACAATTTAAATTGTTTTATCGTTAATATAAAATTTTCTATATGTTGTTTATTTTAAATATGTATATTATCTTTTATATATATATATTATTATATTATATATGTTATCCTTTATATATATATTTTTTATATATTTAAAGTTTTATATATATTATTTATTTATTTTAAAATATATTATTTATTTTATTATGTACATATATTATCCATTTTAGATTTTGCAATATTGTTTTTTTATATTTTTTTTTTAATTTTGTTATAGTATCTATTTATTGTTTTGTATACATCATTTACTTTAGATTATTTTTTTTAAATGTGATCTTGTATGTAAAATTTCATATTCATTTCTTAATTTTTATCTTTCGCATAGATTTTTGAATTGTTATTATTTACTCTATATCTTTTCTTTGATCATTCATATTTTTAAAATTAAAGTTTGTTATCTTTATTTGTCTTAGTATTGTTATTATATTGCTTGCATTATTTGCTATTTTATGTTATTCTTCTTCTTAATTGTTTATGTTAGTGCTAATTGTTAATATGTTTTGTAATTTTAGTGAATTGTTCTTTGGTATCTTGAAAATGCATTAATGTAACATTTTACTCAAACTATTGTTTAAAAAAATATATTTCATTTAATTGCCACATTGTATCGAAAAGTTTTTCTTAAATAAGGCAATATTTTGTGTTTGGAAATTCGGGAAATAGTGCCTTAATGTGCTGGGTTTCGATTTTCCGTTTGACTAAATAATTAAATATCCTTTTAATAAGTTTTGTAAATCATGAGATGATTTTGGTTACGAGGGTTTAAAATGTCATGTCCTAACGTGCTGGATGTGATATTTTTATTCTTTCGGAACAAGAGAATCTTAAGTTCCAACTCAAATTGTTCAAGTTTTTTTTTAAAGAAATCATGTTTTAAAATCTTTTCAAATTTTCGACGCTAGGACAGTAATTAATCGATGGGTACCAATTTTGGGCGTCACGAGGGTGCTAACCCTTCCTCGTACGTAATCGACTCCCGAACTTATTTCTATGATTTCGTAGGCCAAAATCAATGTTTTTGTTTAATAAAACAAAAACATTTTATAAGGTGACCTAATCACACCTAAACAAAAAAGATTGGTGGCGACTCCGTTTTCATTTTCAAAGTCGACCCTGTTTTTCAAATTAAAAATGGTTTCGACACAAACTTTCCTTTCAATTGCTTTTTCGACTCCAGCACAAGTTTGCAAGAATCTTATACTCATTATATCATATTGTTCCTTAGATTCACTCTAAATTTTCCTTTATTTTGAAACCTTCATTATGTATCTACCAAATCCTCAATACCAATGGTCTGATGTCTAAGTTCATGCAAGGACTAAGAAAAAAGGATCAAGAGATTATATCCTTGACTCATGGTTTCATTCATGGTTCCTCAAGAAAATGGATTTTTGCTCAAAATAGAGTACTAGGGAATTCATGCATCGGTTCGACTCTTTAGCTCTAATATGTCTACCAAACAATGCCTTAGGTCATCCATAGGTATTTCAATACATAGATTTAATTAATTGAAATTATCAATTTTTACAACCTAGAATTCAATTCACATGCATGTTTTTTTGTGCATTCATTTATCACATGGTATACTTAACACACTTTCACCTATTCATAGCGTAAAAAAATTGAGCTAATTAATCTAAAATTAAACAACCTAGAATTAATTATTATCGAACTAAATTTACAAATTATTCACACAATCCTATTTACATGTTCCTAACCAATCACTTGTATTTCTACAAGCTTGAGGATAGACAAAATAACATAAAAAATTTACTCTAAAAATTACTAAAAATAACTAGAAATAACTAGAAATAACAACTAAAACTAAACAAAAATCCTAAAATTCTATGTCACCCCCACATTTTATTTAGCACACTGTCCCTAATGTACTCAAAACTAAATAAAGGAACGAAATTACCCAATTAGACGTGATAGTGCCGCATTTGATGTCGGGTTGTCTTGCACTTCTCGGTATAGCCTCAAAAATTGTGTTGTAAAATTATCGGGTTCCTACGTAAAATTTAACTAACAGAAAAAGATATGCATTAATAAAAATCTAACTAACAGTAAAAAAAAAGTACAAATCATCCAACAATAAAAACTACAAGTCCCAAAAAGAAATAAAAATTAAAAAATTTTCAAGTTTAATCGAAGCCGTGCACCGGATCCGCATCCATCACTACCTTTCACTTGCTCCGTCCATCAGTTGTTTTGGTAGCCCTCCTACCTGAAGATTGGGCTAGGCTTTCTTGGCTTGTACTCGAAATGTGATTCCTATCGAAACCATTTTTTATTTTGCAAAACGGGATCGACTCTTAAAAAACGAAAATAGAGTCACCACCAATCTTTTTTCGAGGTGTGATTGGGTCACCTTGAGATTGATCATTGTAATAAAATATTTTGATTTATTAAAACAATGATTTTGGTTTAGGAAATTTAAGAAAACGGGTTCGGGAGTCGGTTAGGCACGAGGAAAGATTAGCACCCTCGTAATGCCCAAAATTGGTACCTAATTGATTAATTAATGTCTTAATATCAAAAATTTGAAAAGATTTTAAAATACCATCCTTTTTATTAAAAAATGCTTTAATAAATCAAATTGGATGTTAAGACCCTCTTGTCCCGAAGTAATAAAATATCACATCCAGTAAGTTAGGATACGACATTTTAAACCCTCAAAACTAAGCTTGCCTTTTGATTTTCAAAACTCATGCACTTAAATTTTAAAAGGATATTCGATTATTTGGGTTAAAAGAGAAAAATCGAAACCCAGTAAGTTAGGGCACGATCTCTCGAGTTTCCCAAACACGGAATATTACCTTTTTTTTTAAAGTTTTCTTTTTGAATTTGAGGGAAAATTGATGCAATATTAAAACGATGTATAGATAAAAACATTGATGAAAAATGGAAATATGAAAATACAGATAGATAGCTTATAGAACACAAAATGGCAATAATCACATCATATACATTATTTAAGAAACTAATATCAATAATCAAAGACAAATGAATTAAAAGAAACATATAACAATTTAAAAATACAAAGCAAATCAAAATAGAATGTAAAAATAATTTAAAAATAATAATAAATGAGTTCAAAATAAATAATGTGAGAAAAGAAACTAAAAATCAATAAAATACAAAATGACCCAAAAATAGACGATATATAACAAAATTTAAAATAGATAATATATACAAGTTTAAAATAAACAATATATAAAAAACTTAAAATAGATAATATATGAAATAAATTAAAATGATGTAAAATAAAACAATTTAAAATAAACATTATATAAAACAATTTAAAATGAATAATATATATATAGGATAGTTTAAAGTAATAATATAAAAAAAAAACTTAATCATAATAAAGCCATTTAAAATAAATAACACAAAAATGATAAAATAAAACAGTTCAAAACAAATACTATGTAAAAAATTGAAATAAATAAATAAAATACGAATTTGTAAAAAAAAAAAAAGGTGAAAATAAAATAAGTCAATATATAAAAATAATAAGTAAATAAATAAGGGAATAAATACTAAATATTAAATAAATCAATTTAATAATATGGAAATAATAATAATAGTTGTAATAAGAATAACAATAAATATAACAAATATACTAATAATAATAATAATAGTAATAATAATAACGATAAATATAACCAACATAATAGTAATAATATTAAAATTAATTTAATACAATAGCCGAAATAACAAAAGAAAGGACTGAATTGAAATAAAAGTAAAATATGGGGGTGAGACTTAAAACAATAAAAAAAGATCAAGGCCCAAATAAAAGTATGCAAATTAATGAGGACCCATCGGCGAATTATCGCAGGACCGCAAAACGACGTCATTTGAATATGAATATGTTAAAGCTTTTGAGGGCTAGATTGAAACAATGAGAGTAGTGCAGTGCCAAATTAAAAAAAAATATGGGACCACATTGCAACACGCTGCCAAAGTGAAGGGGTCCGTTGCGCAAATAACCCAAAATTGCAAAAACACGTGGATCCTCCCCGGGCCGGGTCACGCGCGTGGGTCGTGTGCCTAAACGGCGCCGTTTTAGCCCCCTGAGTCAAAGCATGAAACGGCGTCGTTTCTTCAACTTATATAAGTCGAGTCAAAGCATGAAACAACATCGTTTCTTTAGCTTATATAAGTCAAACTTTTTTATCAAAACTTCATTTTCTTCTTCACTTGTAAAAAAAAAAGCTTGAAACAAAAAAAATCTCCCCTCCAGGCGATTTCCGGCCTAGTCCGGTATCGTCCGCTGTCGCGCTTGCCGCCATCAGTGCCACCATATGCAGCAGCCGAAAGGCCGAAATTCACCCTTTTCAGGTGAATCCAAAGGTAACTTCCTCCCTTTTTATTTTTTATGGTTTTATATATAAAAAAGATAAAAAACTCAAAAGAAATAAAATGAAAATCACCTTAAACAAAATACAATCTATTCTTTGTGGGTATATTTTTGGATTTGCAATCTTGTTATCATTGTTTTTGTATATTATTTCGCGTGTATATGTCCCCCTTACAGTGATCCTATTCGGCCTTTTTATAGCCAGATAAAAGAAAATACAAATCCTTCTTCTCTTTTTTTCCTTGATTTTCTGCTGTATATTAGCAAATCAAATCCAAAATACAAAAATTCCTTGTTGTTGTTGGTTTGTTTATTTTGCAGGTATAGATGGAAAGCCAATGTGGAGGAGGAGGCGCACGTGGATGGAAGGCTGCGGCAACCGAGGGCTAGGGATTAGGTTGCTGAAAATGTTAAAAGAAATGGGCCTATCGGGCTTGTAATTGGGCGTAATTGTTGGGCCATGTATTTGGGTTTAGTTTGGGCTTTTTAATTTGTAAATTGGCTAAGGTGTAAATGGACATTAGACTTTAATTTGGTTTTTATTTTGGTTTATTTTTTGGTTTGTGGTTCGGGCCCCAGGCTAAATTAGCTCATTACAGCTGCCCCTCTTTGCTCGTTGTCGTGTAACGAGAATGGAGCAAAGACTTCAAAAAAGGGTAAATTTTGCTCAGTCTCGTCGGGTTCTGACTTCTTTGGGTGATCATCTTCTTTAAGTAGTCTCATTCCATCCCACTGCATCTTTAGGGGCATAAAAATTAGTGTTTCTATCTGCTCCAATGTAATTTCAGGGAGAAGAGATTTGTAACTTCGATCTACACCGCTAGAACTTCAAGGAGATGAGAATTGGTAATTTCAACCCGCTCCACTACAACTTCAAGGAGATAAGGTTTTTGTATTTTTATCCTGCTCCACTACAACTTCAGGGAGATAAGGATGGCGGCTTAAATCTGCTCCCCTGCTACTCCTAGCTTCCTAAGAACGCCCAAACACACCCAAACCATCAAGCCAACATGCCAAATACGAAATTTGTCAAAACATACACAAAATTCTACCCCATATGTTTTGGGACATTACATGGCCTACGGTGACCAATTTGGAATGCATGCTCAGGATATTCACTTCATTTTCCCTATTTCTCGGGGTTGATCTTTTGGCGCTTTCTCCTGTGTCTATCTTCTCACTCTTTATTGCATTTTCAATCATTTCACCGGACATTACTATATCTGAAAAGCTCATGGTAGTGCTTCCCAACATGTGGTTAATGAACGGGGCTTTTAGAGTATTGAGAAAAAGCATTGTCGTTTCTTTTTCCAGAAGAGGTGGCTGGACTTGTGTTGCTACCTCTCTCCATCTTTGGGCATATTGCCTAAAGGTCTCACTTTGCTTCTTTTCTATATTCTGCAGGGTAATTCTGTCCTGTTTCATGTCCGTTACATGGTTATATTGCTCCATGAAAGCCTGTGCCAAGTCCTTCCATAAGTGGATTTTGGCACGGCTTAACTGGTTATACCATTTAGCTGCTGACCTAATTAGACTGTTTTGGAAGTAATGGATTAATAGTTGGTCATTATTAACATATCCTGTCATCCTTCGATAGAACATTGTGATATGAGCTTCGGGGAAACTAGTCCCATTGTACTTTTCAAACTCTGGAGTCTTGAACTTTGGCGGGAGTACTAAATCTGGGACCAAACTCAAATCCTTGGCATCAACCCCACAATGGTAATCAGTATTCTCCATTGCCTTAAGTTTTTTCCTCCAACCACCTATACCGATCTTCAAGTTGTTTTGGCAGTTCCACCCTTGCTTTTTTTATTTTTTACCATTTCATCCAGATCAGGAACTACAGGATTGGTTGGGTTACCCCCCGGATTGGAATCTAAGCCTATCGAGTAGTCCATTGGTGCTGAGGTACCAGCCTGATACTGTTGGGGTCTGATAGTGACGGGTACCCCTTACGGATGAGTCGAAGCATTTGTCGGGGTAAAACCCGGAGGGTAGAGAGGATCTTCATCGTCATTTCCAGCATTGACCATGAGACTTTTTCCTTTTTCTAACCCCCCAGTCAGCAGTTGAGTCAACTAATTCATCATATATCTTTGGTACTCTAGCATTTGGTCCCTCATGTCTTACTGGATCTTGGCCAATTGCTTTTGCATTTGCATTTGTAACTGGTCTTGCATCTCTCTTTGAACTTGTTCGAGTCTTTCCAACCTTTGGTCCATATCTTTTGTCTTCGCGCGAGTACCGTAACGATGCTTGGTTGGTAGGTTTTTATCGGTTTCCAGATTAACTGAAATAATTTTACCTAATTAGGGTTCTTTTGTGAAAATCTAATGCATATGATGCAATGCAAATGCATAGGATAAATGCAAAAAGAAATAGAGGCGTTGATTCTGAATTCAATTCCATTAGAACAACTTTTCTAGAAAACAAATTTCTTTACATAAAACGGATATTTATACGGCCTTTCCCTCATATTCCAAGCGAAGACATCGATCCCTTTCTTCGTATTCGGATGTTAAGGTCAAATCTTACGAACATTCCAATAGATGTCTCTACTAGCTCCTTTTTGCTTGATCTGGGCCGCGACTCACTACTCACATATCCCCGTGATACTCGTTAGCTCCTTTAAGAAAGCCAAGACATGACGGCTCTTGAATAATCTTTGTTAGCTTGAATCATCAGGCATTGAAGCAAGGTCGTGTATTCCTCCACGAACTATCGTTGTGTTGACTTGGACCATATTCGGACGATTGTATTATATTCCACTTTATCAAGAAATCCATTTTCCATGAAAAACTCTATTTAGCAATCGAATAAGAATTAACACCTTCTTTTTATAATTAAAATGCAATGCAATCAAAACAAAAGAAAACATGTTAGCACAAGAGAAATAAATAATGAAATAGAGCACCTATCCGGGTGACCACAAGGTTTGGCATGGCTCTACCTAGGGTAGGCTCTTAGGGTTCACTATATGAGGTTCGGTTCTAAAGTAAAGGTACCTGAACCAGCAGATTCCTTGATCTTCACCCATTATAGGCTCATATGGATCAAGTTCAGTTCAGGCAGTACATTTTCCTATGGCCATGCGGAGATGAAAATCTTACAAAGACATAGGTATGAATGTATCCCGGAAGTGATCCATTATCCCATGCGGAGGTGAAAACCTCACGAAGATGTAGTTTTTCACACTCACTTAAAGGGGTAAGATCGACTAATCATGCGATGCAGTGTGCAGAAGGATTCCAAAACTCAAACCAATACAACAATTATAAACCATAATGATGAGGATCATAACAAAGACGGATGAAATGCAAAGAAAGGATCTCTATGATGAAAATGCAATGCAATCCTAAAAGAAACACGTCTGTACAAAAACATAAATGACAAACAGAGCACCTATTCGGGTGACCACTAGGATTTGGTATGGTTCTACCTAGGGTGGGTTCTTGGGGCTCATTATATGTGGTTTGGTTCTAAAGTAGAGGTACCCGAACTGACAGATTCCTCGATCTTCACCCATTATAGGCTCATCTTGACCGAGTTCAGTTTAGGGGAATACATTTCCCTATGGCTGCACGAAGATGAAAATCTCACGAAGACATAGGTACGGATGTATCCCAAAACCAATCCACTATCCTGCACAGAGGTGAAAACCTCACGAAGGAGTAGCTTCTCACTCTCACTTAAAAGGGGTAAAACCAAGCGGTCATTATGCAATATGATGCGAGAGTATATTTAAGAGACTCGAACCACGGCAAACATATGAACTGGCACAAACAAATGCAATAAAAGGATCGTGGATTTTTAAATCAGATTTTCAATTTTTGACAAAAGGACAGAAAATAATCAATTTACGGCTTGACTCTCTTATTGGTCTCTAGTGGAGTCGCCAAGCTGTCGAAACCATTTTTTATTTTGCAAAACAAGATCAACTCTTTAAAAATGAAAAAGGAGTCGCCACCAATCTTTTTTCGAGGTGTGGTCAGGTCATCTTGAGATTTATCATTTTAATAAAACATTTTGATTTATTAAAACAATGATTTTTGTCTACGAAATTCGAGAAAGCGGGTTCGGGAGTCGGTTACGGACGAGGAAGGATTAGCACCCTCCCTCTTGTCCCGAAGTAATAAAATATCACATCCAGTGCGTTAGGATACGACATTTTAAACCTCGAAACTAAGCTTGCCTTTTGATTTTCAAAACTCATGCACTTAAATTTTAAAAGGATATTCGATTATTTGGGTTAAAAGAGAAAATCGAAACACAATAAGTTAGAGCACGACCTCTCGAGTTTCCCAAATTGCCATTATTTTTAAAAGTTTTCTTTTTGAATTTGGGGGGAAATTGATGCAATATTAAAATGATGTATAGATAAAAACGATGTATAGATAAAAACATTGATGAAAAATGGCAATATGAAAATACAGATAGATAGCTTATAGAACACAAAATGGCAATAATCACATCATATACATTATTTAAGAAACTAACATCAATAATCAAAGACAAATGTATTAAAAGACATATATAACAATTTAAAAATACAAAGCAAATCGAAATAGAATGTAAAAATAATTTAAAAATAATAATAAATGAGTTCAAAATAAATAATGTGAGAAAAGAATTTAAAAATCAATAAAATACAAAATGATTCAAAAATAGACGATATATAACAAAATTTAAAATAGATAATATATACAAGTTTAAAATAAACAATATATAAAAAACTTAAAATAGATAATATATGAAATAAATTAAAATGATGTAAAATAAAACAATTTAAAATAAACATTATATAAAACAATTTAAAATGAATAATATATATATAGGATAGTTTAAAGTAATAATATAAAAAAAACTTAATCATAATAAAGCCATTTAAAATAAGTAACACAAAAATGATAAAATAAAATAGTTCAAAATAAATACTACTTAAAAACTTGAAATAAATAAATAAAATGCGAATTTGTAAAAAAAGGGTGAAAATAAAATAAGTCAATATATAAAAATAATAAGTAAATAAAAAGGGAATAAATACTAAATATTAAATAAATCAATTTAATAATATGGAAATAATAATAGTAGTTGTAATAAGAATAACAATAAATATAATAATAATAATAATAATAATAATAATAATAATAATAATAATAATAGTAATAATAATAACGATAAATATAACCAACATAATAGTAATAATATTAAAATTAATTTAACAGAATAGCCGAAATAACAAAAGAAAGGACTGAATTGAAATAAACGTAAAATATGGGGGCGAGACTTAAAAGAATAAAAAAGGATCAGGGCCCAAATAAAAGCATGCAAATTAGTGAGGACCCATCGGCGAATTATCCCAGGACCGCAAAACAGCGTCGTTCGAATATGAATCTGTTAAAGCTTTTGAGGGCTAAATTGAAACACTGAGAGTAGTGCGGTGCCAAATTAAAAAAACTATGGGACCATATTGCAATATACTGCCAAAGCAGAGGGGTCCGTTGCGCAAATAACCCAAAAATTGCAAAAACACACGGATCCTCCCCGGGCCAAGTCACGCGCGCGGGTCATGTGCCTAAACCGTGCCATTTTGGCCCCCTAAGTCAAAGCATGAAACGATGTCGTTTCTTCAGCTTATATAAGTCGAGTCAAAGCATGAAACGGTGTCGTTTCTTCAGCTTATATAAGTCAAAATTTTTTATCAAAACTTCATTTTCTTCTTCACTTGTAAAAAAAAAGCTTGAAACAAAAAAACAATTTCCCCTCCAGGCGATTTCTGGCCTAGTCCGGTACCATCTGCCATTGTGCGCACCACCGTCGGTGCCGCCGTATACAACAGCCAGAAGGCCAAAATTCACCATTTTCAAGTGAATCCAAAGGTAACTTCCTCCGTTTTTATTTTTTATGCTTTCGTATGTAAAAAAGATAAAAAAAACTCAAAAAAAAATGAAAATCACCTTAAACAAAATACAATCTGTTCTTTGTGGGTATATTTTTGGATTTGCAATCTTGCTATTGTTTTTTTTCTATATTATTTTGCGTGTGTATGTCCCCCTTACAGTGATCTTATTCGGCCTTTTTATAGCCAGATAAAAGAAAATACAAATCCTTCTTCTCTTTTTTTTCCTTGATTTTCTGCTGTATATTAGCAAATCAAATCCAAAATACAAAAATTCCTTGTTGTTGTTGGTTTGTTTATTTTACAGGTATAGCTGGAAAGCCAATGTGGAGGAGGAGGCGCACGTGGATGGAAGGCTGCGGCGACCGAGGGCTAGGGATTAGGTTGCTGAAAATGTTAAAAGAAATGGGCCTATTGGGCTTGTAATTGGGCGTAATTGTTGGGCCATGTATTTGGGGTTTAGTTTAGGCTTTTTAATTTGTAAATGGGCTAAGGTGTAAATGGACATTGGACTTTAATTTGGTTTTTATTTTGGTTTATTTTTTGGTTTGTGGTTCGGGCCTCGGGCTAAATTGGCCCATTACAAGTCCTATTGATCAGCTGTTTAACATCACAGCAATACTGTGCAAGCATACACTGTCGATGCAAGTATAGTATACAGATATGAGTCTGTCAGATTCGATCCTACGAGGATGGTTGTCTTTTGTCTATCAATGCCAGTGCAATAAATAGATAGAAACGAGATAAATTGTGAGAATAGTTGTCAAAGCAATAACTTGAAAACAATAAGATGAAATATGATAATGATAAACTAGGATTCCCAATGTGAATATTCAATAGAATGCTAAGTGGTCACAAGGTATGAAAGGATAGGTGATTGTTGATGCATTAA
This sequence comes from Gossypium stocksii, assembly GCA_020496765.1. Classification (NCBI taxonomy): domain Eukaryota; kingdom Viridiplantae; phylum Streptophyta; class Magnoliopsida; order Malvales; family Malvaceae; genus Gossypium; species Gossypium stocksii. The sequence goes on along the minus strand of CM035632.1, from coordinate 76,914,641 downwards.
ATCATAATGAATATCTTACCAAGCTTAACTTCTATATTTAATCTAAGACTTAAACATGCACATAAACCATATCTTCCGATGATGAAAATGGAACACTATTAATAACAAGTGTATTAAATTCCTCTAATCCTCAAGAAACTTCCATTGTTATGCTTGTTATCTTGAACTGTCGCTGCACTTTCCAGTGTCAGTGAACGCAGTAACACTTCCTTGCTAAAAACATTCAAACCCAAAAATTAATGTAATAGCCTGATTTAGGGCCTAAATGGAATAGTTTTTTTGGAACCACAAATCTGAAGTAGAAAAATTATTTCGATTATGTTTTAATATTTATTATGTGATTGAATGACTATGTGAAATTTTTGTTACGAAATTTTATTGTTTGGGTGCCCAATTTGGTATTTAGGACTAAATTGAAATAGGTGAAAAATGTGTGTTCTAGTTCATAAAGGTACTTGTGAGTAATGGGTTTTAAAAGTGGATGTCCTTAGATGATAATTAGACCATATACTTTACTTTGGACAAAAATACCCAAGGATGGATAAAATACCATAGTTTTTTATGAAGGGCATTTTGGTCATTTGGTTAATAAAAGAATTAAAAAGGGAAAATAAGCCAAAATAGTGTTCATTATCATCAAGCTTGGCCGAAACTTGCATGTTCTCCATAGCTAGGGTTTTGCCAACTTTCAAGCTCAATAGTAAGTGCATCCTAGCCCCGTTTTTAATATTCTATACATTTTTTAGATCCTTGTAACTCGGTTTACCTATTTCTACCAATATTTTGAGCTACGGTTCATATTTAAAAATTTACCCATGGATGACATGCATGTATTTTGATGTTTTATGGAAGAATATGAATGTTTGGAGTGTGATAAACATCTTTTACTACGTGATTTTTGATAAAATTTCATAAAAGGGCTAGTTTGTAAAAAGTTGTAAAATGTGTGTAAGTGTGTGATTTAGTGTAAATTGTGGACTGCTATAGTTATGAAAATGGTTCAACTAGGCCTAAAATGCAAGGACATTGAATAAAAATTATTTTACGAGACTAAGGGAAAAATCGTAATTTTGTAAAACTGTAGGGGCAAATATGTAATTTTTTCATAGTGTGATTTTTTGACTAAATTGAATAATGGGAGCATTAAATGAGTTAAATGTGTTATTATAGATCAAGAAAGGCGAGGAATTGACCTTGATCGGGGAAAAGAAAAGGTTGTGGATTAGATTGCAAATTCATCATATTTTGCAATAATGTAAGTTTGTATGTAAATAATATATCATTTTATTTATGTTATAATATTTTGACATATTATATGATATATGGTTGGATAATTGAATGATTATTAGACGTAAAATGTGAATTGTGGTTGACTATGAATGAAGTTAATAAAGTGAGGATAAGTGAGACATTTCCCGATTGAACCTTCGGAGTTGAAAGATACGAATGTTATGTATATGTAGCTAGCTCACATGTATGGTATTGAGTGTACCTCATGCGTACAAGAGAGCTACAAGATACAATAGCTAGGTCACATGTGTGGTACTGAGAGTACACCATGTGTACAAGAGAGCTATACGTAACTAGGTTACATGTGTGGTATCGAGTGTAGGCCACCATGTGCACAAGAGAGCTACTAAATGGCTAGGTCACATGTGTGGTACTAAGTTTTCACCATGTGTACAAGAGAGCCAGGTCACATGTGTGGTGGGCTGTGTGCGAAACCACCGAGTATCTATTATTATTCCGAAGTGTTTAACGGAAAAATTTACTAAGTGAAATTTCATGAGAAAATGTGGTGATAAGTACAGGGATGTGAATATGTGTATTGTGAGCAATGTGCTTGATAGGTAATTAAACTTTGGTAAGTTTCAAATGGGTAAGTGTTACAATGAAAATCGATACAAGGAAATTTATGGAAAAGGTGAAATTTGAAATAAAACAATTTTGGACAACAGCAGTTGCGTGATTTTGAAAAATCACCAAAAATGGTGAAAATTAAATTAGAAGTTGAATGAGATATGAAATTAAAGTTTATTAAGTCTATTTTCACATAAAAGAAACAGAATACAGAAATTTGTGTTATGCGATATTTGAATTTTAATGAGACAGGGTCAGAATGATTCCTGAATCCCCTATTCTGAATTTGGAAAATCATTAAAATTTGTACAAAAAAGATTATGGATTATAATTTATATTCCTAAAATACATAATGAGCCTATTTTTAGAACAAACAAACGGGAACATCATCCGAATCCCGTACAAGGAGATAATTAATTTTTAGTGAAGAGGGGTTGGAATCATCGAATAGCGAAACAAGAGAGAATTTAAAGAATAAACTGTACTTATTGGCTAAACCAAATATTCTAGAAATTTTATGGTAATAAGATATATGAGTCTAGATTCAGGGAAAATTAGTGGATCTTCATTTGGAGTTCCGTAGCTCAGGATATAAGTAATTTAGTGACCGTGACTCAAGCAGACAGCTTGAGATGAACATGAGTAGAAAGTGGAACTATATGCAATTATGTTTGTATTATCTTGAGAACATATTATGAAGGCTTTTTTTTAAAATCATGTAAATAAATTTTTTATTATTTACATACCTACTTACTAAGCTATATGCTTACTCTATTTTCTTTCCCTTGTCTTATAGTGTCACCAAGCTAGCTCGGAGTTTGGAGATCATCAGAGATCCATCCACACTATCAACTTCTTTTGGTATTTTGACATCGATATTTTGAATTATGGCATGTATAGAGAGCTTTGTTATTTTGTTATATGTCATAATTAATTTGGTTTAAATGGTTGGTTTTTAAAATTTGATAGCTTATTTTGTATATGGCCATTGATGTTGGCTAATATTAGTTAAGTTATATGTTTATAATGATGCAATTTATGAGATGCATGATTGGGTTGATTGAGTGAGTGATGAGAATTGAAAGATTTTAATTTTGATGTAAAATTTATGCCTCGATTTAGTACGACTATATGTGTTTTATTCCGATAATGCCACGTATCATGTTCCGGCGTTGAACACGGGTATGAGGTGTTACAATTAAACAGTAGAAGCAAGATTAAATAAAATAACATTTAACCTAGAAATCATGTGTTCTTCCGTACAAACATGAAATAGAAAGTAATCACTATCATTCAGAAAAGAAATATAAAAGAAACAAGTGGAGAGGACTATTCTTAGAAAATCTCGACTTGATCTCTCAACTCCCTCTTGTGTCACACTTAGAGCTCTTCGTCAGGAGCTGATCTGCATCCTTTTCATGTCAATTGATTCATAGGAAGCTTAAGCCACCATAGCCGAAAAGCTTCAAAAGATAGGTTGACCAAGATACTCTCCCAAAAAGCTTTTTTTTTTCTTTTCATGCAAATATTTATATTCTTACCAAATAGTCTAGATGTCATTTCATCAGAATCATGCTGCCTCTGTACACACAAGTTGGTTATACTAGACTAGACAACGCACACATTTTTGTTCTTATCTGGACAATTGTCAAGTGCGGCGATAATTCTGGGCGCAATCTAATTGGTACCAAAACATGACAAAATTAAGGATATATAAGCTAAGATCCATTGAGTTATAAAATGCAATTTACTGAATTAAAAATGCTAAAATATGTGCGAAAGATAACTAAATGGGGAAAATTAACCAATAAGTAGGGAGAAAACATATGTTCTTTCTAGTACTATCACCTATCGTTGAAGGGCGTCCTGGCTGAAATGTCGCCTTATTACCAAAGGCTCAAAAAGGCTCATCCTCATCGTTATCTCCCTCATCATTATCATCATAATCATCCTCTTATTCGTCTACTCCCTAGGTCTTATCTGAATATGGAACGGGTACATACTTGTTCGATAGAGGGTTAAGCACTCGAATTCCATGCCTCTATGCATAATTGATGACCACTGGGGACATCTCTTACATCCATCTAATGGCTCATTCCATATCCAAATTTTGGTCAAGTGAATCAACCGAGACTTAATTTTGCTCTTCCTCTTAGATGGCGATAGGACATCCATCTTCGCCTTTTGACATTGGTTCCATTCTTTCACTTATTTCTGCTGAAGGTCAACGAATTGACCGTATATGATTCTGAGCATACTCCTTGATGGCATGATGAATTGTTCGGTAGATGACATATGAATCTTCCCCTGTTTGCACAATGCTGTCACAAGATGGGGCAAGTACATTTTCCGCTTATGTCCATTGATACATTGCAGCATCACCTAATAGATCTAATGTCCCATGCAGACCTATTATTTTTGTAAAATTGAATTAAGAAAAAACGCTTGAAAGGCGATGATATGAGATACATTTTGAGTAGGAGAGATGCAGGTGCAAATAAATTGCATCCACATCTTGGTTATCAAACACATAATGACCTCATAAAATTTCATAGGAATATCTATATCGGCTTGGCGAGTCCACTCGCCTCATCCCAGTGTCAAATATCTCAAAATTGCATCCATATCAATACCCCAATACAAAGTTAAATCAACAGACTTTAGAAAATCAGAAGTATAATATAAAGCATCATAATATGAGCAGATTTCTTAGGGCGTAACGACTACTTGTTTACCCCGAACTATTATATAGCAAAGCTTATCATTCGGGAGTTTGCAAATTTACTGATCCTTTAACGAAGCGTAAAATTCATAAACAATGGTGTCAACTATCAGTTCAATTGGGGTCAAGTAGAAATTACGCCAATGGTGGAAATCCACCAACTCTCAAATTGCATCGCAATCAATTAACAAGTGGCCGAACCTCCATTTTGGAATGAACATGCTCCCCTTCATTTGCAAATAGTACCTTTCAACTTCAAGGTTTTTGAAATGGGTAGTGTTAAAATTCATCAATGCTTCTTGTGTACGGTGTGCTTTACGGGGTGCCATGTGATAGTGTTTAATTAAACGAAGATAACAATAAAACAAGACACATAATAGAGAACGAGATTAGAACATTAAACCCCAATTTGGCCATACTTTTCTCGTTCCCGATGTGATATGCCTGTTAAAGAGAAGAAAAAAAACCAGAAACATAACTAACAAATGAGGGATGAAAAAGTTACTGCCAAAAATGGCGGTTGGAAAGCTTGAAATTGAAGCAACAGCTATGAAGGAGAGGTGTGGCAGTTCCTACTGTTTTTAGGTGCTTTATTAGGTGTTTTGAAAGTAAAGTTTTAGGTCTGAAATTGTACGATTTATATAGAAAATTTGACGGGCCGTGCGCAAAAATAAACTAGAAATTGCAGAAAATTAGTGTCGTGTCCCAACATAAGGGTATATGTGTCGCAACACACCACCCTAATTTCCTAGAATTTATGTTCAAAGTGCTATGTCACATCACGAGTCTAGGCTTGTTGTGAAATATGCCTAAAATTTTCATAAATTTTGGTTCAAAGTAATGTGTCACAACACAGGGGTACCTGTGTCACAACACGTACTAGATTTTCAAATTATTTAGGTTCAAAGTTTTGTGTCACAACACAGGGGTGCCTGTGTCGTGACATTAACTGGTTGATGTAAAATCAATGCTTTCAGACGTGCCAGACTTTATAGGTTGTGCCTAATCACTTCAAGACACTTCTAGGGTCACCTAATTCCTACCCTAATAAAAATTTTAAAAGCCCAAACTATAATACTTGAAATCCAGATGCACAAAATTAAAATATTTACAAGCATAATAAAATTCGATGCTTAAAAATCGAGTATTGCTACCTGATTCGTCCAGTAACCCGTTACTATCTTTTATCATCTTCTTCTATCTCTTTCTATCATCATAATCCTTCTATTGGATGTTGATCAATCTCAGATCTTTCCATTTGTCTTGTTCCTCCGAACCATGTTTTTCTACGTACATCACACTCGAAAATACCATTGATCAAGGCTCTTAGGGGTTTCACCAAATAGTACAAAACATCCATTCTTTAATTGTTTCTCTAATCCTACATCTTGGGAATCATGACTACATTAACATCATCGATTTTCATGGTTAACTCATTTTTCTCTAGATCAATGGTTGATCTATATGTGGCCAAAAACAACCTACCCAACAATATGAGGATCTCTTGATCTTCTTTGAAATCTAATACTAGAAAGTCGAAAAGGACTATGAAGTTCCTAACTTTAACTAAAATATCCTCAAGTACACCTTTTGGGTGTACGAAAGACTTGTTAGCTAATTGTAATGTTATTGATGTAGTTTTCAACTCTGCTAATCGAAGTTTTCTATAGATCGATAAGGGCATTAAGTTAATGTTGGCCCATTAATAAAAAAAGACCATACTAAAATGCCTAACCCTTACCTCTATGAGATTGTAAAACTACTTGGATCTGTCAATTTTGAAGGTACTTTCTTAGCAATGATAGCATTACAAGAGACATATATAATTTGTTCACCATTTTCAACTTCTTATACCTTGACATGATTTCCTTTAAGTACTTGGCATATTTTGGTATTTTATCAATTAATTCCAAAATGGGTAAATTAACATTCAGGGACTTGAATAGGTTAAAAACAACTTACAAAGTTAGCTTCGTCCCTCCTTCATTTGTCCTTGATCCTCGATGGGAATGGTATTTTCGTGGTCACAAAGTTTGAGATTACCAACTCAACTACCAGTTTGACAACTTCTTTACTTGGCTCTTCGGGCTCATTTTTATCCAAAGATTCCTCAATAGATTACAGTCAATCTTCGTCTACTTGAATGAGAGCACTAATGTTGTCAAGGGTTTTACCTGACCATCAAGCAATTTCGTTCACGTGCTCTTTTCAATCCTTACAAGGATTACTCTCCATGTTATTGGGGATTACGGTACCAAATTGCATTTGCATGTTTCTTAGTATCGCCATATTCAGCTCATTTGGTTTTGGATGCTTTCCTTGAAATCAATTAATGTGTTATGGGTTAATGTACACTCATATTGTACTTGTCAAATGTTCGTATTCATTGACTAGATCTCTCCATCTATTCGATCTAGTCGTTGACAACATGCAGCGTGGTCATTCCCCATGGATATGTTATGAGGTCTTTATAAGTGCAGAGGTTTGTAAGGAAGATTTAAATGATTTTGCAATGTGTTTCCACTACCTTGATTACTTCCCCACCTTAGATTTGGGTGATCCTTTAAACTTATATGTGTTTGAATAGGGATTTCCACCTTTATTGCCTATGTAATTCACCTCATTTGATTGGTGCTTCGAATTTTCTCCACAATTTTAGGCTGCTCCGTTATGGTTGGTTTAGAGGCTGCTTCTAAATGGTTCAACTTTTCTAAAATTATCTCTTATAAGCATTCACCTTTTAAGTTGTTTTCGTCAGTGTTGGTTTTGGGTTGTAACTGAACCTTTTGTTCGGACACATATATGAGTTCAAAGCCATGTCATCAATTATTTGATAGGCTCACTGACCGCCTCCAAACATACCAACGTCCAAAGTAAAAATCCTGCACAAAAGATGGGAAAAGTTGTATCCGCAGGTATACGGGCCAGGTTGTAATATAGTTACAATGGAGTTGGTAAGTACTCCGAGAATCGTACCCAATGAAGGAAAGAACTAAATTAATTCTAAAATAAACATAAATAGATCTAATTCATACTTTAATTGAATTATAGTACAAAGAGTTAAAAGAAAGGTTTTTGATAAACTATACTAAAAATAATAAGAAAGTAAATAAATGAAAAAGAAATCAAATAAGTGAATATGTATCGAATCTGGGCATAGGTGATTAGCTCACTTTGGTAGTCATAATTAACTATTGTCTCGAGTTTTTTTGTTCAATCAACTAGTCAATACCCCAGCAGAATCTTTTAATATGTTCACTGAAATACTAAATCGACAAGAACTACTTATCTTTTGACCTCATAGTTCAGACTGGTTCAAGGTTAAAGTGTTCACGGATAGACAATACCAATTTGGGTTAATCCCCACCTTGATGACTTCCAAGCATTGTCAGGCTTAAGATTTAGATTCTTCCTTTCCTAAATAGCTAATCCGTTAAGAAATCCCCACAAAACAGTTAATTATTCATACCTTCACTCGCTAATCCCCCACAGAAGGATTAGTTCCTCATGGATCTAGTAAACAATATAAAATTGATGGAAAGAATAAACATAAAAACATGTAACGCATTTTTGCATTAATTTGCAATTGCATGGTTGGGTGTGCTGAATTGATGTTTTAGGTGTGTTTGGGGGCCTTTCGAAGGCCTGGGTTAAAGCTAAGCCTTTGGCAAAATTTTGATTTTTAGGCTTAGAGGAGTAGGGATGTTAGCTTATAGGGTTTAAGTTAAGTTGTTAGGGTTTCATGACACAAAAAGGCCTGTGGTGGAGTGGCTTGTGGCGTCTTTAACAAGGGAAGGAAGGGGGTTCAAATCCCCTTACAAGAAAAAGGTTATCATTTTACAAGTTGGGATCGGCAAAAGGTGGATTACGTTTCAAATTCTTAAAGGATGTTGTGGAACTGGTCAAATGAGATTTGGATAGAAGTTGGTGGGGATTTGGAGGAGAAAATCGTGGAGGAAAAAATGGAGGAATTGTGGAATTTCGAAGAGGGAGTGTGGTTAAACAAATCGGTTTGGGGTGCATTTCGGCAAATTGTGAGTGTAAGTGCCGAATGGGTATAGGTCATTTGGTGTTTCAATTTTGGTAGTTTTTCAGTACCATTCGAGCTCTTTTCTTTTTGTTCAAATTACCGAAACCAAGGCACCAAGTGTCGATTTTCCTTTGGAAATTCATCTCTCCCTCTTTCATATTTCCTTTCTGACGTTTTGGGCATTTTGTCTTTTCTCTTTTTGCTAAAAGCTGAATTGGGTAATAAAATAGTGCACCATTCGATCGTACCTCATCTACTTCTCTTCACAATTCTTTTAGCCGAATTTCATTGAGTTCTCTTTCATTTGTTTTCCTTCTCCCCCCCAACCGAAACTATTCTCTTTTCTTCTTTTTATTTACTTCAATATTCTCCTTCTTCATCTTTCATTTCTCTTTGACCAAACCCTATTCTTCTTTTCCTCTCTATTTTTATTTTTCATTCTAGCCAACATGGTTCTTCTTCTTAGATCGAATACTCTGCATTGGCCAAACGTTATTAACATTTCCCCTTCATTGTTGTTTTGATTGGTCCTCCATAGCCGAACCCCGGTCTCACTGTTGAGTGCCTGTTGACCATCATTCCCTTCTCTTATTGATTGGCCGAATCTCCTTCCTCTTTAGGATATCGCATTTAGCCGTTGATCTCGTCGGCAAATCTGTTCTATCATTGAAAGGGTAAGTGCAATTGGTCTCTTCTGTATTATTTCGATTTTCTTTCTTGTAATCTTAGATCCAAACCAAATACTCCCCTCTTATAGTAGTTTGGATTCGTGCCGCTTAGATACTAGATTTAGGCAAGTGGTGGACTACTTCTATATTCTGTCATCTCAGTCAAGTGGATTTTTGGGTAAGTGCTTCTTGTTTAATTTCGGCTTTAAATATAGCACTAGGGCTTCCCTTTCGATGAGATTTAAGGTTTTGGTTTTGGGTTATACCCTTTTGACCGTTCTCCTTTGGGGGGATTCATCATTGTTCGTAGGTGCCTAAATCTCTCGACATTCAATCGATCATTGGGTATATACGTTACTCACGTGGGATAGTAGTCAAGCAAAGCGGTGTTAGGTAATCGTTAAACAAACCTTGAGTATGGTTTTTCTAATTCGTTGATTAAGGTATTAACCGATATTGTTGTGGTAATAGGTTGGGCGCGCGTTATCGACTCGATTCGGAATCAAGTGTGTAACCACACCCCACTGTAGCATAAATCGGCAAAAGCTGAAAAGCCGAAATGCTGAATCGTCGACATTCGAGGCCTACGAGTGTGCAAACTCTTGTGGGTTGAACTGGTCCCACAAATCGTGGGCAAAAAGACTATAAAGGTCGTCGTGCGCAATTTCGTGCACACGGGCCATTATGGGCCTCGATGGGTCGAAATGGGCCCAATGGGCCTATGGGCCCGTAAGGGAAAATTACTCGGTAAGTGATCATTAGTATGCTGGATGATGAAATTTGTGATGTCGTACGTAAAACTGGGCTGAACGGGCCATATAAGCGTGTGGGCCCATCTAGGCCCAATAGGGGTTTTAGGCTCATATGCACTATTTGACCAAATAGACTACCTGAGTTGCTTGAAGCGACGTTGGATCTACTAGAAGGTCATTTTAGGTACCGGAACGCCGAAACTTAGTAAATTACCAAAATACCCCTGAGGGTAAAATTACCATTTTACCCTTGACTGCCTAAAGGACTGTTATACCCCTTAATATAGGTTGCTTGATTTATGTATGAATGAAAAATATGTTTGTTAATCTACATGCATGATATATTTATGGCATGATGATTTGCATAGGGTTGGGTTTGATATTAGAGGAAGACCTGTAATAGTGGCTTTGCCACGTAACTCTGAATAGTGGCTTCGCCACGCAATCTGTTTCTGGTGGCTTTGTCACGATATTTGATATTAGTAGCATGGCTACGCATTGGTGTGCGGGCTGGGTCGGTTGAGCTATTCCCCACATGGTGTGATGGGTTAGTACAGGTGGTGTGATGATTTGACTGGGATGGGTTTTCATATAGGCACGGTTCTGACTCTGTAATGGGCCTAGGCCCACTCTATTTCTGTATAGAGCTAAGGCCCAGACTGTTCTGTTTCTATATAGGGCTTCGGCCCAGTCTGTTCTATTATTGGTTGAAGGAAAGTTACACACTGAACTTTTGCAAACTCACCTTTTTATTTTAAATATGCAGGTAACCCTCAGCCTTAGATGATTTAGAGCTGCGAGGGACTCGGGGTGGCCACATGTCTTCTTCTTTTGAATTTTACCTTAACTTCAGTTTGGTAGTTATTTTTGCAATAAGGCCATTATGGGGATTTTTTTGAGCTATTTTATTACTTCAAATCAATAAAGTAGTTAAACGGGTTTTTAAAACTAATAACAAATGGTTTTCGAGAAACGCACATGTATTGTTTTCAAACAATAAAGAGCTTTCATAACTGCACGTAACTGACTGTGACAAACATGGCAAACTCTTTCAACAAATATCATTTTGAACTTATAAAAATAGTTTTAACTAGATTTTGCTCTACATTCAAAACTAAACGGGGTTTTAAAATAGAAAAAACTATTTCATCGAATCGTTTGATTTCGAATGTAACTTTCATGTGACATACCGGATCTGGCCATAACGTCTAGGCTGGGTTTGGGCTGTTATAGAATAATTCAAGAATAGATTTTAGAATAAGCTTGATTTACATTAAAATTAAGCACAGAATCTTCACAGAGTTTGATAGTAATTCCAGAATCTAATTTCTTCAGAAAAGTAAATAACACGAATGAAAATAAAATCTAAAACCTAAAAAAGGGGGGAAACTAAAGACTAAATCGAAAGATAAACTTATACAATATGAATGGTGTCTATAACATGTGCTAAATGAGCCTATTTATAGACTTTAAGGTGGATGTCATCCTTAACCCTAAGTCAGCTGCCGTCATTGTGCTTAATGTTTGATTGTGTGGACCAAAACATCTTTAGATTATAATTATTTCCCATACAGAAGCAATGTCACGACACACCAGGACATGTGTCACGACATCGAGGGCAGTATGCTCAGCTTTAAGGTTTTTTTAGGGGTATGTCGCAACATCCTCAGGCTGTGTCGTGACATTGAAGGTAATTTTGAAATTCTTTTATTTTCCTCCCTATGTTGCGATATCGCATGCTCCGTGTTACAACCTAGCGACCAGTATTGAGTTAATACGCCTTCGAATGATCTATTGGGCACTCACAAAGTATGTTAGTTCACCCATAGGCCTCATTCGACCTTTAAGGTCAATAAAAGACTCAAATTACACATTTTATTAAACTTAACTAAACATACAAAATCGTAATTAAAACTTAACTAAAATGCTTATGTTCAAGCTCCTAAAGTGCGAAAACTAGTTTAATCTACTACACCGAATTACAACAATCACTCACTTGTACGTGTAGTTCATCAATGCTCCTCTAGATACACCATCTAGTGTGAACCTCAAATTGTTGTCTAAACCATTGTAAAATATCTATATCTAGATCCATTCATGTGTTCCGTGATGGGGACACTTTCTCAGTAGTGACTTAAATCGATCCTAAGCTTTGTATAAATTTACACCTTCGAATTGCTTGAAATTGGTGATCTCATATCGAAGCTAAATTGATTTGCTTATAAAAAATTATACGAATTTTCTCGCTAATTCATCCCACATGGTTATGGAACATGGTTCTAATGAATTCACCTAGTTAGCAGCATGGTCACATAAGGAGAAGGGAAATAACCGAAGATGAACAACGTCATCAGTTACCTCATTGTATTTGAAAGTGTCACACAATTGGAGGAACCATTTTATGTGTTGATTTGGATCCTCCATCATGTTCTCTCAAAATTGCAAGGTATTTCGGATCATTTGGAACATCCCTGTCTTAATCTCAAAATTATTGGGGTTGATCGTCAATTATTCAATACTACCTCATACAACATCTAGCATAGGTAGTGCATACTCACACAACGTCCTTTGAGCCATTAGAAGCTCTTCACGAATTTGTGCATATGCTTCTAATGGATCATCAAACAACAAATTTTCCCGAGGCAAATCAGCTACCACGTGTGGATCATTTTTATCAAGTGCGAGTTGCATCTCAGAATTCACTCTAGGTCAGGATATGGCTCAATTGGAATGCGATCATAAATTGAAATTAGAGACAAAGAAATACACATTAGTAACTAAAAATAAATATTAAAAATATAAAAATAATATAAATAAATCGTATCTACAATTTTTAAATTTCCTATTTACCCTACTAGTTGTAGAAAATAAATTTAAGTTTAATGTTGAAACCTCCACGACAACGGTGACATCAACTTGACAACCTTCAAATGTGTGAACATTTAGAGTAAAAATCGTACAAATAAAAAGATATAAAATCAGTGCAGTATCTACAAACGAACAGGTCAAATTGTAATATAGTTAGTGTTACAATGGAACATAGGAAACTATTCTCAAGATCGTACCCAAGGGAGGTTGAATTAAATCTAAATATATTATTTACATTAGTAGGTCAAAATATTAATCACCAAAAATCATATTACAATAATTAAAATTAAAAATTAATATTGTAAAACTAACTACTAAAAACAAAGTTAATAATGAAAATCTCTCAATTAACAAGCAAAAGATTAACTCGCTTCAATGGTTGCAATTAACTTCAGAAATCAGGTTTTAATAGGTAATTAGTTATTAGTTAACTAGTATTACCTCTTAGCCACTACTAATTAACTAATTGACCAGTACACGCTTCTCTTTCGACCTCATTTTGTAACACCCCGATTTTGGGGTTAGAAGTTTTTAGCGTTTGTGGTTAGGGATAGTGAGGAGGCTGCACTTATGTGTTTAGTTGAGCATCTTAATAGCAGAATGGGCTTGCTGGTCTGGTGGTCGAAAGAGTGTTAGTGAACCTTTGGATTCTGGGTTCGAGTCCTTGTGTGGGCATCTTGAGGTTAAAGAGTAACTTTTTAGTTTTATTTTGGTAACTTATTTGTTGTTTTTGTTTTATTTTATTTTATTTATTTTGTGTACTTGTGTTTTTATTTTTAATTTTGGTTTTTATTGGAGCCTTTTGGGGAACATTCTCTTTCTCTCTTTTTCGTTGAGGGTTCTTTTTATTCTTAAAAACGGTTACATCTGTGGGTGCTGGAACTTCGCTCTTCTGTCATCGTCACTGATTGCGAATCAGGTGTGGGATTCGAACCCTGACTCTTCTTTTTCTTTTTACTTTTAGCAAACTTTTTTTTGGCTTTTCGTGAGAGTGCATTAACTCTTTGATTTTGGATTTTTGGTTGCTAAAAGTGAGTGTAATACTCTATTTTCTAATATATTTTTGATCTGGCAGTTCAACTGTATAGTACAGCTTATACGACAGCCTTGCTGCGTAATATATTTGTGTGACTCAATCTACGTATATGGTGTGTAGGGTTGGATGGGCCTTCGAGGTCCCATATGGTGTGTTTGGTTGGATGAGCTAACAGCTCTTATGTGGTGTGATCGAGGGACTGAGAGGTGTGTTGGTTGGATGGGTGGGTTATTTTAATACCATATTGCGTACATATGAATCTATTTGGACTGTTCTGCGTGAAAGATCATTTAACTATTTCTGTCTGACTATATAGTATTTGTGACTGTGTAACTTGTTGAGATTTAATATGCTCAACTTGTTATGACCTATTGAGGCGTGAATTTCATGTTTACCGTCTGGTTCTGGTTTTATGTGTTTCTGTAAGAACGATCTGCTTTAAACTGCTATCTGACATTCGGGTTCTAATTCTGAAGTTAGTTGGGTTTTGAACTCACACTGAGCTCGTATAGCTCACCCCCTCTTCTGTTTCCCTTTTAGGCACATTTCTAAATTCTGGCGCTGCACTCGGTATGCGGAGGCCTTGGACAGTCACAGTGGTTAAAATTAAATTATTAACTCTTATTTACGGTTTCTTCGATTTTGAACTATAAGGTTTTGTAAAAAAATTATGGTACAATCTATTTTTATTTAATCGTATAAATTTTTTATTTGCTCTTAACTTCGACTAAACTTTAATTTTTCTGAAGGAAATATAAATGATTAAATGTTTTTGGTTCGTAAGGAAGTAAATATGTTTGCAGTGGAATGGAGTTAACTTGTTTTAAATTTTCCTACGATCACTTCGGTGATCAATGTAGAATCCTGAGTTCAGTTAAATTTCTAGGTGGGGTTTGGGGTGTTACATTTAGTGGTATCAGAGCCAGGTTTGCAAAAACCTCGGCTTGTGTTTCCATATGAACGTGTGCGCAAGTAATTATTTTTGAAAAATATTCAAAAAAACTATACCACAGAAAGTTGAAATGGTATGTGTTTTGGAATTTTATGAAAATGAATTGTCTGAGACTCTGATGCTGGTCTAGGTAAAATTTGGAACTATAAAATTAAAAATGTAAATTATGGTATTACAACTGTGTCTGTGTTCTGAAAATGTAGGCATTCTAAGTCAGACAAATGATAGATATGAATTCTAAAGGTAAGCAAGATTACGAGGAATCGTCTACTTCTCTGGGATGTGTGCTTGTTACGAAGTCGAAAGTCAATGCGAGTCTGCCAATTTTGAGTAACGATAACCCAGAGCTTGGTACTGAGGCACTGACTCGGATAGTGAGGGAAGTGCTAGAGGAAGTGTTTGAGGCTAGGATAAGGGAGATTAGTGAAATGCTTTAAGGTAAATGTGACGATTGTAGGAAGAAGATAGATCGTAGTTCTCTGAGGTTGGAGCCTCGTTCTGTGAAGCATGTTAAGACGTATTTGGGTGACAGTAAAGGTAGTGCGGAGGGTGCTCGGAATGAGGTGAGCATATCAGTTTGTGGGCACTATAAGAAGTGTCATCCGAGCGACTGCTGGAAGAAGTTTGGAGCGTGTCTCAGGTGCGTGTCTAGGGAGCATCGGATCTGAGAGTGCCCTCGACGATTTTAAGTCAGGTATGCTTTTGATGTGTTGAGCGGAATGTAGTAAGTGTGTGTGATAAGTATATGTTTGCTTCAGTGGGTAAGTGTTCTAGGTGTGTGTGTGAGGTCTTGAGTTCAAGTTTAGTGTGGTAGTGTTTTGGGACTAAAGTGTGCAGTGAGAGCGTAGTGGTGTGGTCCGTGTTATACCACTATTCTGTTAGTTAGAAATTTTGAGGACGAAATTTCTTTAAGGAGGGGTGAGTTGTAACACCCCGATTTTTAGGTTAGAAGTTTTGAGTGTTCGTGGGTAAGGACAGTAAAGAGGTTGCACTTATGTGTTTAGTTGAGCATCGTAGTAGCAAAATAGGCCTACTGGTCTGGTGGTCGAGAGAGTGTTAGTGAACCTTTGGGTTCTGAGTTCAAGTCCATATATGGGCATCTTGAGGTTAAAGAGTAACTTTTTAGTTTTATTTTGGTAACTTATTTGTTGTTTTTATTTTATTTTATTTTATATATTTTGTGTACTTGTATTTTTTATTTTTAATTTTGGTTTTTACTGGAGGCTTTTGGGGAACGTTTTCTTTCTCTCTTTTTCGTTGGGGGGTTCTTTTTATTCTTAAAAATGGTTATATTTGTAGATACTGGAACTTCGCTCCTCTATCATCGTCACTAGTTGCGAATCAGGTGTTGGATTCGAACCCTGACTTTTCTTCTTCTTTTTACTTTTTGCAAACTTTTGTTTCGGCTTTTCGTGAGAGTGCGTTAACTCTAAATGATTAAATGTTTTTGGTTCGTAAGAAAATAAATATGTTTGCAGTGGAATTGGAGTTAACTTGTTTTAAATTTTCCTACGATCATTTAGGTGATCAATATAGCATCCTGAATTCAGTCTAAATTTCTAGGCTAGGTTTGGAGTGTTATATTTAGTGGTATCAGAGCCAGGTTTGCAAAAAACTCGGCCTGTGCTTCCACATAAACGTGCGCGCAAGTAAATGTTTTTAAAAAATATTCGAAAAACTATACCACAGAAAGCTGAAATGGTTTGTGTTTTGGAATTTTACGAAAATGAACTGTGTGAGACTCCGATGCTGGTCCAGGTAAAATTTTAAACTATAAAATTAAAAATTTAAATTATGGTATTACAATTGTGTCTGCATTCTGAAAATGTAGGCATTCTAAGTCAGACAAACGATAGATATGAATTCTTAAGGTAAGCAAGATTACGAGGAATCGTTTGTTTCTCCGGGACGCGTGCTTGTTACGGAGTTGGAAGTCAATGCGAGTCTGCTAATTTCGGATAGCGATAACCCGGAGCTTGGTACTAAGGCACTGACTCGGATAGTGAGGGAAGTGCTAGAGGAAGTTTTTGAGTCTAGGATAAGGGAGATTAGTGAAACGCTTCAAGGTAAGTGTGACAATTATAAGAAGAAGATAGATCGCAGTTCTTCGAGGTTGGAGCCTTGTTCTGTATGCTAAGACGCATTTAGGTGATAGTAAAGGTAGTGCGGAGGGTGCTAGGAATGAGGCGAGCGTATCAGTTTGTGGGAACTATAAGAAGCGTCATCCGAGCGACTGCTGGAAGAAGTTAGGAGCATATCTCAGGTGCGAGTCTAGGGAACATCGAATTTGAGAGTGGCCTCGACGATTTTAAGTCATGTATGCTTTTGATGTGTTTAGCGGAATGTAGTAAGTGTGTGTGATAAGTATCTGTCTGCTTTAGTGGGTAAATGTTTTGGGTGTGTGTGTGAGGTCTTAAGTTCAAGTTTAGCGTGGTAGTGTTTTAGGACTAGAGTGCACAGCGAGAGCGTAGTAGTGTGGCCCGTGTTATACTACTG
This sequence comes from Gossypium stocksii, assembly GCA_020496765.1. Lineage (NCBI taxonomy): Eukaryota > Viridiplantae > Streptophyta > Magnoliopsida > Malvales > Malvaceae > Gossypium > Gossypium stocksii. The sequence continues at coordinate 76,897,257 of CM035632.1, read as the reverse complement.
TTCTGTTAGTTGGAAATTTCGAGGACGAAATTTCTTTAATGAGGGGTAAGTTGTAATGCTCTGATTTTAGGGTTAGAAGTTTTAAGTGTTTGTAGTTAGAGACAGTGAGGAGGTTGCACTTATGTGCTTAGTTGAGCATCTTAGTAGCAGAATGGGCCTGCCGGTCTGGTGGTTGAGAGAGTGTTAGTGAACCTTTGGGTTCTGAGTTCGAGTCCATGTGTGGGCATCTTGAGGTTAAAGAATAACTTTTTAGTTTTATTTTGGTAACTTATTTGTTGTTTTTATTTTATTTTATTTTATTTATTTTGTGTACTTGTATTTTTTATTTTGGTTTTTACTGAAGGCTTTTGGGGAACGTTTTCTTTCTCTCTTTTTCGTTAGGGGGTTCTTTTTATTCTTAAAAACAGTTATATTTGCGGGTGTTGGAACTTCGCTCCTCTGTCATCGTCACCGATTGTGAATCAGGTATGGGATTCTAACCCTGACTCTTCTTCTTCTTTTTACTTTTTGCAAACTTTTGTTTTGGCTTTTCGTGAGAGTGCGTTAACTCTTTGGTTTTGGATTTTTGGTCGCTGAAAGTGAGTGTAATACACCATTTTTTGATATATTTTTGATCTGGCAATTCAACTGCATAGTACAGCTTATACGACAGCCTTGCTACGTAATATATTTGAGTGACTCATCCATATATATGGTGTGTAGGGTTAGATGGGCATTCGAGGTCCAATATGGTGTGTTTGGTTAGATGAACTAATAGCTATTGTGTGGTGTGATCAGGGAACGGAGAGGTGTGTTAGCTAGATGGGTGGCTTATTTTAATACCATATTGCATACATATGCATCTGTTTGGACTGTTCTCGTGAAAGATCATTTGAATATTTATGTCTAATTGTATAGTATTTGTGACTGTGTGACTTGTTGAGATTTAATATGCTCAACTTGTTATGACCTATCGGGACATTAGTTTTGGGTTTACCGTCTGGTTCTGGTTTTGTGTGATTCTGTAAGAATGATCTACTTTGAATTACTATCTGACATTCGTGTTCTAATACTAAAGTCAATTGGGTTTTTAACTCACACTGAGCTCTATAGCTCACCCCTTCTTCTATTTCACTTTCAGGTACATTTCTGTATTTTGGGGCTGCACTCGGTATGCGGAAGCCTCGGATAGTCACGATGGTACAAATTAAATTATCAGCTCTCATTTACGGTTTCTTTGATTTTGAACTGTAAGGTTTAGTAAAAAAAACTATGGTACAATATGTTTTAGTTTAATCGTATAAATTTTTCATTTGCTTTTAACTTCGACTAAACTTTAATTTTTCTAAAGGAAATCTAAATGATTAAATGTTTTTGATTCGTAAGGAAGTAAATATGTTTGCAGTGGAATTGGAGTTAACTTGTTTTAAATTTTCCTACGATCACTTAGGTGATCAATGTAGCATCCTGAATTCGATTTAAATTTCTAGGCCGGGTTTAGAGTGTTACACATTTTCTTGACTGGGTTAAATCCTTAATTTACTCAATAAACTTATATTTCAACCTCATTTATCCTAGATTACTTCCTAGGGTCATCAATCCTAGGGTTTGTGATGTGAGCTCATAATCTATTTGAAATTTCAAGTTACACGGTTGCCTAATCATTTCTAAATATGTACTTGATAATAAAGAAAAAGGATAAAGAAATCATAGAATCAATAATTTGTACAAGAAAAGAACCAACATTATTGGAACGTGACCCGTTTTCTATATGAGAAAAATTGAAACAAACGATAAACTTTAAGAGATCCTGACCTATTGTTTATAAAAGAAACAAAAATTGTAGGTATAAAAGAAGTAAAGGTTGAAAGCCACAAAATAAAAGCCTTGATAAGTTCGGAATGATTGTTCTTAAAAACTCAAGAGAAGTCTCTCAAAAATGTATATAGATTCAATAACTTTCAAATTACAAAATAAGCAGTTATTTATAGACTACCCTAAGTATGTGACTAGCCAAACTAGCCAATAAATATAGTTTCTAGAATGTCCCAATTGTGCATGAATTTTATAAATGCATGTAATTCACAAAAAAATCATATAATTCCCCCCAACTATACATGTATTCTTAATATTCAATGAAAGCATCAAAAGTCACATTCAGCCCCTTTGTTGGATGGTGGAAATGATTGAAAATGTGGTTGATCGAATGGTCACTTGATGTACATAAATGTTGTGTTTCTAGAATCCCTCCAAAAATCATGTTCAACTCCCTTCTTGGACGATGGCAATTGATTGGGCTCTGCATGACTGAAAGGTCACTTTACATGCATGGAAAATGGATGGTCAACAAGGTACCTACAAACACTATAATAGAGCCTCATTCCACAAATCAAATCACTTAAACGCATAAACTAGAATATTATGATTGTAACAAAACAAACAAAGAAATAAAATAGAAAAACAACTTCTTTATTTAAAATGCAAATAAGAAAGACTTACTGAGCAATGAATAAAATGTTGCAAGGCTGTTGCTCCATACCAAGTCCAAAATGCAATATGGATTGTTCCAACTCGTCTCGAATAACTTGTACAAGAACATTGAGCGCCTTCTTTGGTTTTCTATCCCTTGCCCTTATAATTGGCCCCTTACGTACTTGCAATGCATTTTCAAACTCATAGTTAGTCCTTCATGAATCAGGTAATAAAACTTTCACATTTGGTCCTAAAGTCGTACCTATGCTTACATCAGTTTAAATGCACATGAAGTTATACCAACTAACTCTATTGGAAAACCCAAATTCTTCCGTTAATGACTCTCATATCCGTTCATTATTCTCCCTAAAGATCTAGCTACTTATCTCCTTAACAATAATCTTTTCCACAATTTAATTAATCATGCAATAACACAAATTAACGTAAAAGAGAAAGAGATACAAATTGTTTGTTTAATGAACTTAATGCTCTCAGAACCACAAAATCCTTTGACAGTGATTGAGATATCGTTGGTTGCAAACAAAAAATGAAAGAAAAATACTGAAATACTTAATAACGAAGACTTGGATTCAAATAAACTGTTTTTGAAAATAAACTAAAACTAAATAACAACCTTAAAAATACCAACTAAAACCTTAAAATGGCTTGGAAAAATCTCTCTAAGCTTTACCTCAACTTAACTATTTATAAACAGAGTTTAGCACCCCTAATTAGGTCAATTACAAGCCTTAATCAAATAAAATATGAGTTGTGTAGACAGAAATAACCTCGCCTAATTTCTATCCATTGTCACACTTGTGTCGCGACACAACTTTATGCGTGTCGTGACACACAACTTCGAGTGTAATATTCAGAATTGGCTTGATTGTGTTGCGACTTCGAAAGCTTGTGTTACAACCCGACTATCATTCCTAATGCTTTTGGGCCTTAAAATAAATATCCTACGGGCTCAATTAAATCATTAAAATCACCTTAAGATCTGGTATTGGCCCACTAGGTTAACTAACTCGAAATAATGAGTAAAAATGCTTATTTTGTAATATTTTGAATTTAAACTAAGAAATACAAAAATATAATAAAATATATTAAAATGACTAAAAAAAGCCCGTTAAGTGTCGAAAAGTACTTAATTTGCCACTCTGATTTGTGGCAAATCATGTTGCAAATGTAAATGGTATTGATAAATAAATATGTATGTGTGTGTGTTTAGGACTCAAGTGAATTTTGTAATGAAATTAAATATTAAGAAATATGACATTAGCGTATTATTGTATTAGTGTTGTAGATCATGGAATGTTGTTTGAGGATTGCATATGTTAATTGGTTATGTGAGATAATTGTGTATATGAGTTGAATGGAAACTTTTTAGGTTGATGTGCATTAAAATTGCTAAAATAGTGTGTGATGTCGCGACGTTGTTCGAACATTGTTGTGATGAGATCTAAACTTCATGGCACGATGTGACGCTAGACTTTTTTTTATTGCAACAAAGTTAGACAGTATAATCTGTCACGATGTTCACGATGATGAACCCCCTAACATCGTGATATCAACTCGATGTTTTGAAATTGTTACAAATTAGTATTTTTCAGTCTCGAGTTAACTTTAGAGTTTTCGTAAGCTTGTATAGGACTTGAAAACTACCATATATTGTATTGTATGTAGGATTGAGTTGAAATTTGATCATTTAATAGTATGAATTGACTTTGATTGACCGTAATTGCTCCAACAACGAATGTGACTCATTGTAACTCAAACTCGACGATTGGGTTAAGTAACGCAAGGTTGCAGTCTTTTGTATCTTTTTATATTATGTGATTTTTCTCCTATAAATAGACGATATTAGATTAATACTTGGAAGGAGAGTCGCTCTTAGTATTATTTTACTTTTGTGTTTTCTTTATTTTATGGATTGCTAAACTCCTTTTCTAGTAAAAAGAAATTTGAAGTTTGATTCAAATAGTTTGCGAGCTCTAACTGCTCTTAATCTTTTCTTTGTTTCTTAGGATTTATTGTCTTTTGATTTATTCATAAATATTGTCTTTTGATTTATTCATAAATATCCAAGTTTGTTAAATATTGGTATCGTATTCAATTGCTTAGAATGTTTTCTTGTCAATTAGAATTGTTAAATCCGTAATTACGTAATTGATTCTAATACTTGTGAAGAACAACATAATTGGATATAAAGTAGATATGCATTCTATGTTGTATGGGCATGTAATCTTACTTAAGTCAACCTCATTAGTGTGTATGTTGGTTAGAATTAGGTCTCTCTTATTCTTAATATTATCAGAAAGCTAAACCTTAGATGCAAAGTTATAGAGTTGTTTATTAGAAGGGAATTAATTTCAACGGTCTTCCTTTTAGTTATCGACGAGGTAAGGAGAGATTGGTTGTTAGGCATGACATCAGGAACTAAAACTAATTTATTAAAGAACACTAAAAATTATCTTTGCAACAATGATCAAACTCATGAATCAAACAAAGTTTTTACTATTTGCTAAAGCTTCATCTCATTAAAGTTTCTTTCCGTTTTAAGTAGTAATATCTTTTTGTAATTCTCAAACAATCGTACAACTAACTTATGAGAGCAAGGTAAAAATCAATTTCAACAGCTGTTTTTGGAGCGACCTTATTATGGCGAAAGGTGCTAGTGTTGTTCTTCACAGTAGCAATGGAGATGTCTTTGGTGCGGTGGCCTGTTCGCTCCTTCATACCTTGAACCGATTCCTAAGGGGTCTATTTGCAAGTGGCAACCCAACTAGGCTACGTAGCCCAAAAAAAGGTTGTGATAAAACAAAAAAAAAATTCAAGATCCAAAATAATAATAATAATAATAATAATAATAATAATAAAGACATTAAAAACGTTATTTGTTCGGGTAATAATGCAAGCCATTATTCAAAGTAGGTTCCAAATCAATTGGTTTGGTCCAATGTGAAACCTAAATTATAGTAAAAGAACTTGTTGCAAGTTACTTGAATAAGGGTACTCTTTTTTATTATTCTAATATCTCACATGGGTTAGTCGATAGGTTATAAAGGGCTAAAAATATTTTTAAAGTTTTAGAGTTAGTATTAAATTGATAGATTTTGTAATTATTGAGGGCCAAATTTATTTTTAGAATTAAAATTAAAATAAAAAATTTTGTAAACATTGAGCACTAAATTTGTTGAATTTTTAAAATTTAGGATCAAATCAATAAAATGCGTAAACATTAGATGGCTAATTTTGATACTAGACCAAAGCTCACATCATTATAAAGTGACATAAATATTTAATTTCGAAAAGTTTAGTGACTAAATCTAAAAAATTAGTAGTTGGGTGACTCAAATAGAACGAAAGGCATGGTTCGGTGACCATTTTTATAGTTTACCAATAAAAAATAATTGCCAGCATGGATTTAATGTTCCACATCATCATTTAACAGATAAAATTTAACAGAGGGACTAATTTGCATGATTTGAAATGTCTAAGAGCTAATTTACCCAATTTTCAATAAAAAGACCAAAATGTAATCTGTCTCTAAATATAAGGGCTTCCTGATACTTTTAACTATTTTTTATATATATTTAAGATATATTGAAATATGCAGTATATGTCTGTATATATTTAATATATTAACTTGTATATATATATAAGTAGGATACCAAGTTAAAGTCATTGATTTTAATCTACAACCAAAATTAATATATATTATAAAAATTAGTTGTTTTAAACCAATCGTTCCCAAAACAATTTTTTCCCCAAAATTATTAAATATAAGAATTGGTGAGGTGAGTCTTTTAATTTGATTGATATCGGTATTGTTGCCAGTATAAGAGAACGTGAATTCAAGTACATTGAAACACATTATCTTCCTATTTAAGAATTGAGAAAGGGCTATAGATAACACTAAAATAAAAAAAAAATCCTAGTAGTTTTAATTTTTTTGAAATTAAGATCTCTAATACCTTTAAATTAGAGATAAGGGACTTTTTTTTATTGTCCTTTTATCTCTTCCCTAAATCTCTTTAGTTTTGCAATGTAGACGATATCCTAGTAGAGGCAGACTTGTTAACAATAATCTCTAACTTCTAATCTGACCAATCACCGCTTGCATGCATTATATAGGAGCCAGGAGGCTATTCCGTTCATTCCCTTCACATCCGGCAAGAGAAAAACCATGCTGTAAAATGGGGTTTTTTTTATAAAAATAACTCAAAATTTTTAATTAATTATAGAAATGATCTACTTTTTTTATTATGTACGTAAATGACCTGAAATGAATACTGAAAGTGGGTGGAGCAAAAAAGATTGGCGTGACCCACTTGCCACATCAGCCAATCATTCACTGCTAGAATTTAAAAAAAAATCAATTTTTTGTGTGGAGCCAATCTATTTGGCGTCACCTGTATAAATACCACCTTCAACACCAGTATTTTGTGTATTTTGTGGGGCAGAAAATAAATTTTGGGTGGAGCCAATTTATTTGGCGTGACCAATGGTAGAATGGTAGTGGAGCCAAATAAATTTGCATCACCACTTTAATTTGTCAGACTTTTTTTGAAATGAATTTTATTTTTATTTGAAAACTCAAATTATTATTTTATTAGTGGTGAATTCAAATAGAATGATGTGACCATCATGTTGTCATTATTTTTTTAGTTTTTTTAAATTATTTTTTAATAGAAAAAATGAATTTTTTATTTTGGTAAAGCCATTCTTTTTAGTGTGATCCCTATTTTTACTTGAAATTGTCACCCATGTGAAATTAAGGAATCAAATCTACACTCCCAAAAAAGACCATTAAATTTGTCGGTGTCGGAGCTCCACTAGATTATCGTTAAAGAAACATAAAAATCAGTCTTGATCTCCCTCTCTTTCATCATCTAACATAATAAAATGTTAGACCGAACCGTAATTAGGGTTATATATAGTCATTTGGTGATGTTAAAGAAAATAACTCCACAAAAATAAAAAAAATCATTTTTTATTAAAAAACAATTTAAAAAAAACTCAAAAAAATAATAGTAGCATGATGGTCACATTATTCTATTTGACTCCACCACTGATAAAATAATAATTTGAGTTATAAAAAAATAAAAACCACTTCAAAAAAGTCTGACACATTAAAGTGGTGATGCCAATCTATTTGGCTCCATTACTATTCTATCATTGGTCCCTCTAAATAGATTGACTCTTCCCAAAATTTACTTTCTACCTCACAAAAATATTGATATTAGAGTGATATTTTGTAACACCCCTAACTTGTATATGTTGCCGGAACATGGTTACGGAGCATTACCAGAACTTACGAAATGAATACAGATATTTTATATTATTTTATCGTAAAGTCCCTTATTAGGGCCCTCGAGGCCCAAAACATACATTAGAAACAAGTCGAGACTAAACCGGGAACTCGGAGAATTTAGAGAAATTTCAAAATTTTTCCTAGGTGTAGGGGTTACATGCCCATGTGGTCAGACCGTGTAGCTCACACAGCCAAGTGACACACCCATGTCCTGGGCCGTGTGGCATATGAAGTAGGTCACACGGTCGTGTCCCTAGCCTGTGTAACTCTCTGACTTGCAAAACATTAAGGTGTAGGAGTCACACAGGCAAGTCACACGCTCGTGCATCAAGTCGTGTGAAAAATACTAAGCATTCTGTTTTGAAATTTCAAGGTGCAAGGGACACACGGCTAGACTACATGCCCATGTACCAAGCCGTGTGTCACACATGGCTGAGGCACACGCCCGTTTCTCTACCCGTGTGGATGAAAATAGGCCATTTTAAGGCCACTTTTCTCACCCTTTTATGATATCAACCTGCACTCAACATTTGAATATACTAATATGTCCCAACCAAGCAACCAAAACAACCAAAATTCATGTTTTAAATATAACATATCATCACAAAAATTGTTTGCCTAAACTTACCAAAACAACTTCATTCATTGATTTACCCAAAATATACTACTAAATAAATACATATATATATATATATATATATATATATTTGTATCATTCACAACCATGTTTCAAGTTTAATTATTCCCTAAACCAACCCTATACATGCCATATAAACCATAGAGTATTTAACAAAATCTACCGGAATAATCTGGATAATGTAGTCCGATGTGTTGATCCGATCCTCCAAACTCATGTTAATCTACAAGAAACATTAAGCAACACGAGTGAGCTTAATGAATCTTAGTAAGTTCATTGGCTTTAAAGTTAAATCTTACCAAACATACTATAAAAAATCATAAAACAAGTATTTCACTAACACTTCCTACCAATCACAATTCCAAATGATGAACTCACTTGATTGAGCTCAATATCAATAACTACTTAAATTCTATCACTTTAATCCATATGACACTTACCAATCTTTGTCAAATTAGAGAACATCTTACAGAATTGAGTACATCATTTTCTTGATGTCATAGTCCAACTATGGTCTTACATGTATATTGCCATGCCCTGCCATGGTCTTACACTCGTATGCCATAACCTAATTATAGTATTATCATCAGGATGTCATAGCCCAACTATGGTCTTATACACATCTACATATACATATACTGCCATGGTCCAACCATGGTCTTACGTTCACAGTGCCATAACCCAGTTATGGTCTTATCATCAAGATGCCATAGCTCAGCTATGGTCTTACACACATATACATATACTGCCATGGTCCAACCATGATCTTACGTTCACGGTGCCATAACCCAGTTATGGTTTTTTCACTAAAATGTCATAGCCCAACTATGGTCTTACATTTAAACATTGCCATGGCCCAACCATGGTCTTATCCGTCAATTCATTTTGTGTCACAGAATGATCGTACTCAATCTTACGTCCCACTTAATTTGAACTTTCGATCCAACTTTTATGTTTTTACAATAATCATAGTTCAATAACAAACATATGAAATAATACATTATATCATTCCTAAATTAACAAATAATCATGAAAGTTCAACCATATAAACTTACCTGGGGTAGTTTGTAGAGGTTGTAGAAATTTAGGGACTAATCTGTTAATTTCTCTTTTCCGCGTTTATCTTCGGGTTCATGATTTGTAGCAAAAAATATGAAAAACCGGCTCAAGAGGACTCTCCTATGGCATTTTGGCTAAAAATTTGATGAAGAAATGTCTAGATATCCTTTTAATTGAGATTTTATTTGTTAAATTTTTCAAAATTTTCAAATTTTCCCTTGTTTCACCCAATTCCTTGATATTTCTCTGCTTATGCCGCCTCATGCCTTGCATTTAAGCATTTTACTCCTTAAGTCCTCCTTTGTTTACCAAATGAGCTATGCAATCACTATTTCTTTCCATTAGCAATTCGAGTCTCAAAATACCTCGTTTTTCAAAACTGATTAATCTAATAATTATTTCTAAAGCACAAATCACTATTTCATAGCTTTCCTAAATTCATATTTAACTCATAATTACTAAATAATAAAATTTTCAAACTCACTTGTCGAATTTTAGTGGTCTCGAACCACTACTTCTAACACCACTGAAAATTGAGTTATTACATATTTATACAAATAATGTCAAATAAATTTACTCCACCTAAAAAATTAATTTTTTAATTCAACAATTAATAATTGGTTGACGTGATAATTGGGTCATGCTAATCTCTTTTGACTCCACTCATTTTCATTAGTTATAAAAAATTTTCTTTTATAATTGATAAAAATTTTCGGATTATTTTTATAAAAAAGCCATACACAAGGGCACTGTCTCAGCTGTGAACATTGGTGGGTTTAAAAATTTCCAACACCGCTTTTTTCTCCCTCAGCCATCTAAACCAAGCAAATTGTAGAAAAAGAGAGTTTGAGAAATTAAATATCTTTGTTAGCTATTTTTGGTTTCATCGGTTACTAGCGATAGTGCGACGTACCTAATTATTGATATTTGCCACTTAATTTATTGTTGGTTTGAAATCTCAATCATATCCCCATTTTTTATTACCAACAATTTAAATAATATTATTTTACATTAATTATATAAAATAAAAATATATTATTTAATAAATTAAAAAATTATATGTACAATTTTTATTTATGATTTAAATTATATTTAAAAACACTTTTACGCACCATAATAATTTCGTATTGTCATAACAGAATGGGTCTAACCATATACATTTTGCATGTATTTTTTTATGACAATTCTTTTGCAACGCCTGTCACGTCATACTTACAGACAAAATGATTTCTTTTATAAATATCATTACAAGTAATGAGAAGGAGATCTTTTGGCCTCTTCCGCAAGTTATCCCCCTCAACATTTTTTTCAAACTCTTTGTGTGTCCTATTATTATTATTATTATTATTTTTCGCCTTTTTGCCTCTCAAGGTGAATTGGCTTCCTGAACATCACCTTATTCTCATCTTTGTCGTACATTGTACTAACAATCTCTAATTTTTATTCAAGATCAATTTAAATAATCTTATTTTACATTGATTAATAAAAAAAGAAATACATTATTTAATAAATTAAAAATATATTCATGATTTAAATTATATTTAATAGTATGGATTATAAATTCTTTCTATTTGCTCTATCATATGCTTTGCTTTGGGTTCACACTTTTTTTTTTTTTGGTATTATATATTAGAATATAGAATTTGTATAGATAGTCATTATCTAGTTAATTCCCGTATCCTGATTTTATGAAGAATTTAATATATTTTCTCCCACATGATGCAACTCATACGATAGGAATCAACGTATATAGAATTCCTTAATGGATGGAAAATCTCAACTTCTTTTGTAGTTTTCTTAAAGCCAAAACTTTAATTGTCCACAGAAACCAAGACAGAACATATATATACACTTTATACCCAACATTGAACAATGAAACATGCAAGTTGATAATGATGCTTTGGTATATTGTAATTGCATGTTCTTGCAAGTGAACATGCTCATCTAATTAACTACCAATTAAATGCCATTATTCTACATATCCATCCAATATTACAACCAAAGGTAGCAGAAAACCTCAATCCTAGCTATTACAAAGGGTATATATAGCTTAAGATTCCTTATACATAAAACATAATTGTGAAGGTTTTGTTTAGTGGGGTCTACTTCTTTATTCTTATCATTAGATTTACAGATCACCAGTAATATCGAAAACTTTCAAACTACAGCTTGGTATCTTCGCTTTTTATCATGTGTGAATGTGAGACAGTGATCATATCATTAAAAAGTAGACCACATGGATGGGATTCAAACCTTGCATTAAATGGGGCCACCAAACCTAGGCAGTAAGCTGCAACTCTTGGACCATTCACATTATAAGCCATACACGAATAGGTAATAAATTTTATACTTTAAAATTATTTTCTTCCAATTAAGTTCAAGTATCATTACCTCAATGCACCTTTCAACTTTTATTTTGTTCATTTTTCGAAAATAACATTAGATCTTGATTAAGTTTGAAATTAAATAATTTGAATATTTTAATGGGATAAAGCCTTTTTTTTTACATAAGATTTTAACATAAAATCTTATTTAAGAAGTATTGATTATGATAGTAATTTACTTTTCACAGTGTAGATAATTGCTAATGCAATGAATAATGAACTGGTTATTAAATAAATAAATAAAACTGTTTTTTTTCCCAACATTGTCTACTCTGAAATAGTATTGCTTTGAGAACTTTTAAGATTCCTCCTGACAATTATATCCTTAAAAAATGCATTCTAAAACAACATACTAAATTATTTATTATATTAGTTAAATGCACTCAATTCCTAAAACAACGAAATCAACGGGGTCCACACTCAAAATTCCTAGAGGAAAGTGAAGTAATTAGTTGTAAATCATTGGACTACCTGCTTTACCAAACCTACCCCTTTCATATCTAATATCTAAGCTGGTGGCATATATTGATTTCATTGCAACTTGCATTTGTAAAATAGATGATGCCTCTACTATATATGGCTGAGGGTTCATACTAACTTCTTTCTCTCGTTTTAATGGAATAAAATGCTTACGATAAGTTGTAATAAGTGCAAAGCTCTTGAGAACAATTTTACTATTCTTTTTAAGTATTTTAGTTTGCTTTATAGTTTCAATGTCATATAAGTTAAAAGAGGTTAATGTTTATGATATTACTCATTAACAAAGTTTGTTATACTTCATTTGAGTTAGACATATGATACTCTTAGAAGGTACTAGGTGAATGTTTGAAGATAGTTTTTCACCTCATATTTGTTGAATTATTTTCAATTGTTTAACCTCATTGACTAACCACTTGCCATGAGACTACCTATTAATAAAGGGAACATCCTCTTTTATCAAGCTTTCCACTTATCATGATTTGGTCACCTGTTTCTCACTGTAAATATTTCTTCAAATATAAACACTCTCTTTAGAGACCATTAAAGCCCATTTAAACATAACAATCTTTTACTCCTAAAAAGGAATAGCAAAATAAGTCCCTCAATTATAATAACTGTCTTGCCACATCACTAGATAATAAGAGTTTTTGTTATAAATACTCCAAGAAGGAAAAATAGATCTTCTTCCTCTTTAGCAATCTTGGGCGTCTATTCTCTACACTCCTTTTCATGCCTTCACAACATCCTTCCTTCTCCTCTTATTTTTTTTTTTCAAAACTCCGTTTATTTAGGTTAACTGACTCCTTTGCACCATCACTATCTCCTCTTTGTCTCCAACAAATTTAATGTTGCAAAACAAATGATGATTCATCAGGTGCTGTGTATTTGTCTTTCACCATCTTACCATCAATCAAAATAAAAGAATATAAGCAAGCATGCGTTTTTCTTTTATTTGAATATTATGTTATGTATCCACTGTGTATAGGTATTTATAAGCATAAGAAAGTTCTATGAAACTGTAAAAATTTATCATCCCTTTTCAAAATTAGGATTTCTTTGAGACATGGAGTACACTGACTACAATGAAAGCAAAATTCAAAGAATGGTGAAAGGGGAACAGCTCTTTTTTCATTGGTTTTCAATTTTCAAACACAGCTAAAAGAAAAGTAGTTGCTGGTAATTAGGATTGCAAGTACTTTGGAACTGTGATGTTGTCTGCTTGATTTTCCTTTCTTTTTTTTTTTTTATTTGAGTTTTAGTTTTGGGGGTCTTCCAATTTCTGTCACGAAAGCAAAGACATTTTTCACTTTTACCACTATGCAAACATACATAGATTAGAAAATCTGACAACACATAACGTGATGTTGCTTATACTCTCTCTCTTTCTCTACGTATATGTATATCTCTGTATCTCTCTCTCTCTCTTTTTCATGAGCCTTTCCTTGAGCCGCGCCCTTTTGCTCTTTAATCACTTTCCCCCGGCTGTTTGCATTTGTTTTCTTTCACCATCTTCTACGATTCTTGCTCCTGCAGATCTGCCACCCACTGCAGGGGAAGCTCTCTTTTGCTCTTCATCCCATTATTAATTCCTTCCAAGTAGGGTCCTTAATTTATGTTTATGTGGTAAATTTTATTACATCTCTTTTTATTTTCTGGGCTGGTGGTATATTGGCCTCTGCATTTTGTTTTGGACATTGTGGTTTTTCCCTTACAAGCCTTATTACGTTGTTTTAGGTACAAATAGTTCACCATTGTTCTTGTCTGACCTTAAAATTTCTCCTTTAGTTAATTTATGATTCGTTCTTTCATCCGTTCTTTCTTTTCTTCTCTTTTTTAGGAAAAGGGGTGCATTAAATTTGCTATCTTTGTATGGTGGAAATTTTGGTTCATTATTTGGAGAACAAAGATAAGATAGTTTTAGGTTTGTTCACTGTTCTTCTAATCTAAAACTTGTCCTTTGCGCATGCACAGAAATGGGGATCATCTCCAGGAAGATCTTCCCAGCTTGTGAAAGCATGTGTGTGTGCTGTCCTGCTTTGAGGTCAAGATCTCGACAACCTGTTAAGCGTTACAAGAAATTATTGTCTGAAATATTCCCCAAGTCTCCTGTGAGTATCCACTCTTTTCTTTTTCTTCTTTTTGGATTATACATTTTGGTAATGGTGGTCTTGGTGCAACTACAGAGGAAATCTTTGTACATATTTGGGTTTTTGGTGATGGCTATTTAAGTTAGCTTGATTTTGAGTGCTTTAATTTTTAATGTGGGGGTATCAATAAGGAATATTTGGTCCTGCAATATGCCAATAATGTCTGCTAGAGTTTTTCTTTTTGAATCGGCGCTAGGTTGTTGCTGTGATTGTGGCTATTCAGTTGGTTACTCGGACTCACGTGTGAGTGTCGGATACAAGTATGTGTCCTGTAAGGATACGTTCAATTTTGACATAAGTTTTTCATGTATTTGGCGATTCATATCCTACACTCATATTCATGCAAAATGAAGAGTTGAGCTACATAGCTGCCTAGAGTTCTCGGCTTTGACTCTAATGCCATTTGAGTACTGTAATTTCACATTAATAGAGTAAAAATACTCTCCTCTATAGTTGGTTCCTTTATGTTGTTTTATACTTTAAAAGAAATAAAGTTATTCTTTGGTTGGATCTTGGAAGTAACTGGAGATTAAGCAAAATTGTTAGATGCGGTTAATTATTCAGTTGGTGTATTTCTGAAGAGTCATTGTTCATTTTGCATTGCATCCACTTTTTGATAAGCTAGGATTGTAAACTTAATGCCTTGCAATGCATTGTAGGGTGCTCCTCCAAATGAAAGGAAAATTACAAAGTTATGTGAATATGCTGCGAGAAATCCTTTCCGAATTCCAAAGGTAGTAATTACTATCTTTCTTATTGTTTGCCGGTAATAGGTAAACAGACTCAGATATTGTGGATTTCTCTGCTTTTAATAGATTGCCAAGTACCTTGAAGAAAGATGCTACAAAGAGCTGCGCTATAAGCATGTCAAATTCATCAATATTGTTACAGAGGCTTACAACAAGTTGCTTTGCATGTGCAAGGAACAGATGTAAGTAACTTACTGTTTTTTATGTTATGCTCATTATGTTTTCATATGTTATGTGGGGGGTTATTAACTATAATGCCTTTTCTTGTATAACAAATCTTTCTTTTTCACCTTGTAGGGCATATTTTGCTGTTAACTTGCTGAATGTTGTTAGCGAACTGCTCGATAACTCTAAGCAAGAGGCTACACAGATCCTTGGATGCCAAACTTTGACAAAGTTTATCTATAGTCAGGTCATCGGTTGCTTTCCTCTGGAAACAAAAAATATAAATATGTTTGCATCTTCATGAATATGTAAACTTTTGAGATCTATTTTAATGATTATGCCTTACATCTTGATGGATGTAGAAAACATTCTTAAGGATGCTATAAAGTGTGCAATGTGAATGACATGAGAGACTTTCTCATGCCACTGATGTCAGAATATTAATAACTCTATCAGGCTATAGGTATCTTATTTTCATGCAAAGATTAACTAGACTCTACTGAGATAGGATACAAATAAAGCATATACTTTCTTGTGTTTGCATAGACGAGAACATTACTACATGTAAAAGTAAAGGATGGCTAATAACCATTTCTGCTACTGATGTGAAATCGATGTACTGCTCAAAGTATTCTTTTCAAAGGGATGTGTTTGCTCATAGATAAGATGAAATTTGCTTATGATATGGAGTGGATGCCATATATTGTAATCTGATTTTTCCTTTTCTAGTCAAATATAATTTTTCTTAGATCTTTATTTTTGCACTCATACTTTGATCTACTGTATAAAACAGTCAGATGGAACTTACACGCATAACATTGAAAAATTTGTTCATAAAGTGTGTAAATTGGCACATGAGGATGGGGAAGAACATCTAAGGAGTTGCTTAAGGGCATCAAGCTTGCAGTGCCTTTCTGCCATGGTAATTTAAAAGTTTATTTTCTTCTCCACATCAAATTTTTTCAAAGATAATATCATAAACTTCAAGCTTTTTCCATCATTGTTGAATCACTTGGAGTATGCTTTCTTGTTGACTTTTATTTTATCAAATTCTTTTTTTTTCTGGATGGAATGTAGTTTACCTATTAGCTCTGTTTTTTTTTCCTTGGTAGGTCTGGTTCATGGCACAATATTCATATATTTTTTCTGCTCTTGATGAGGTTAGTTGGTTTTGTAGTTATTTTCTTGTAATTCCTTCATCCCACTCTTTTTCTTCTCTCATTCTGTAGCATTTCATTACTGGTTGCCAGGGGTTAACCGTCTCTCATTCTGTAGCATTTTTATAACTTCTGGTGTATCTGAATTCCAGATTGTACATACTACTTTAGATAACTATGAGCTAGACACACATGCTGAAGATGATGATGAGAGAGGAGAGCCCCATCGTAACTGGGTGGATGAAGTGGTTCGATGTGAGGGTAGAGGTGCAACTGTTGCCTGTGATGCCAGCCCTAGCAACATGATTATCAGGCCTCAACCTGAGAAAAAGGATCCCTCTCTTTTGACAAGGTAGTCTTACTAATGCTGTATTGGAGAACTTTTGTATTATAAAACAAACTATTTTATGAAGCATTCAGATGATAGCATAGTTTCTACTTGCCTAGCTTGTCCCCGCAAAACTATTTCGTGAATGTAGCTATATATTGTTTGGTTACAGGGAAGAGATTGAGACACCTAAAGTTTGGGCTCAAATTTGTATTCAAAGAATGGTTGAGCTGGCAAAGGAGAGTACAACATTGCGCCTAGTAATGGATCCAATGTTTGTGTACTTCGACTCTAGACAGCATTGGGTTTCTCAACAGGGGTTGGCAATGGTGGTTTTGTCTGATATGTCCTACTGGGAGGCTTCAGGTAGATTTGTTACCGTATTTATCTTATTGAAGCTACCAAATATGATCAGAATTGGAAACTTTTATGATTTTGCTTGCTGACTTTTGATTTCAGGGAACCAACAACTTGTTTTAGCTGCTGTTGTACGTCATCTAGACCACAAAAATGTCGCACATGATCCTCAACTAAAATCTTATATCATACAAGTTGCAGCTGCTTTAGCTAGGCAAATTAGATCTAGAAGGATGCTGGCTGAAATTGGTTTTGTCAGTGACCTATGCAGGCATTTAAGGAAAAGTTTCCAAACCATGCTGGAATCAGTAGGAGAGCAGGACAATAACTTAAACATCTTGCTTCAAAATTCCATTGAAGATTGCTTGTTGGAAATAGCAAAAGGGGTAACTTCAAAATTATTTTTTGATACATCCTGGTGCGTTTTAATTTAATACAAAGCTTTTAGTTTGCTTGACTTTTCATTGGCTTGTTTCTAGATTGATGATGTAAGATCCCTGTTCAATATGATGGCAATATCACTGGAGAAGTTGCCTTCTTCTGGATCTGTTGCTCGTGCAACAGTTGGATCATTGATGGTCCTTGCTCATATGATTTCATTAGCACTAGTCACCTCTCGCTCACAACAGGTAAGGTCCATCTTATGTGCTGTTGGTGCCCCTTTATTGTTGAAGTTCATGTATCCTTTGCCTCCTTTCTGTCCTTCTAGGTTTGCAAATTCTTGACACTCCTGTTATATGTATGGTTAATTGAAAATCTAGACTTCAAGTGTGTTAAAATTACTTTAGACAGTGATTGCAATTGTTCTTAGAGCTCATTGAGCCACTTGCTAAACATTCTCGCAGGTGTTTCCGGAAGCACTTCATGTCCAACTGATGAAAGCAATGTTACATCCCAATCTAGAGGTCCGTGTGGGGGCACACCAGATATTTTCAGCTCTTCTTCTTCCAAGTTCTTCCCGACCTCGACATGAAGTTGCATCTCTTTGTTCTGGTAATGTCTACGAACCAAGAAGATGGCGTTCCAACAATGCTTCTGCATTTGCATCCATATCAGTGCTGCTTGAAAAGCTTCGAAGAGAAAAGGATGGCATCAAAAGGGAAAAGAATGGTTTTAACATTCATGATGATTTAAAAGGAAAGGCCCATATGGAAGATGGCCGGAATCAAGGGCATGTCCATAAAAGTTCCCCTAATATCTACAATATAACCTCTATTATTGACAGAGCAGCCCGGCCAAACATGATTGAGGCAATAGTCATATTCTTCTTTTCATGATTAGGTTATTTGTATGATTATCTAGTTTGAGCTTTGGTCTTTGATAGCATAATTGCTATTAATTTTCTCACAGGAACCTTATATCATGAAGCTAACGGAGGATCAGATAATGCAGTTGTTGTCTGCCTTCTGGATACAGGCCACTCTTCCTGATAATTTGCCTTCAAACATAGAAGCTATATCTCACTCTTTTGTGTTGACACTAATTTCTTTACGCTTGAAGGTAAACTGAATGCTACATGGTATAAACCTTGAATAAATTTCAACTTTATTTTCTGAATTTATTTTTCAGTTGTTCCTAGAGACCATGCTAGGTTGAGTTGAATTAGGAATCAATTAAATGGTTACTCGGAAGTTTGGTTTTAAACCATCATTACTGTTGATAGTAACAAGTAGGTCCAAGTGCACCTGTATATTCGTAGCAGGTTGAGAAATAGATGGTTTCTTTTAATATAATAAATAATAGGGCAGTTGAGAATGCTTGGACAATCATGAATCGTCTTCCTAAGGGCAACTTTTTACCAAGGAAAAGTCATGATGAATGGATGCTAATTAAGCTAATTCGTACGGATTTTTTTTTCTTTGTCTGACTGCTAACAGTCTCTTAAATGGTAATGTCACAGAATGTTAATGATAACCTTGTGGTCCGCTTCTTCCAGCTTCCCTTATCTTTAAAGAATACCTCCTTGGACCTTAGCAATGGTATGGGCTGTTAATACAGGTTTTCACTTTTTCAGTTATGATATTCAATTTTCTAACAGTCCCTTTCTTTATTGTTTTTGTGGCTGTGGTGTCAGGGATGTTGACTCCAGTACTCCAAAGATCAATTCTTATGCTATCAATGAGCATGCTCATGTTTGCGGCTAAGATATATCAAATTCCCAATCTAAATGATCTCATCAAGTCCATAGTTCCATTTGATGTAAGTTGATTCATCCTTTACTTGTCTCATCATTGTAGCTTTTTGCCATTACGAAATGGGATAAAGTAGGCAGCTTTTGTGATTTCAAACCCGTATCAGTATACTACAAATCTCACTCATTTACCTCCATTCTTATTTATTTTCAGGCTGATCCTTGTCTAGGCATCAGTGAAGACATTCAAGTCTTTGTGAGGCCTGAGGCAGATGTAAGAGGTTATGGATCTGTTACAGAGAGCCAACATGCTTCTTCTTTGCTTTTTGAGTTGCGGGATAAAATATATAAATACGAGAATGCCATGATGGATGTTTTGGTCCAGAATTTATCTGCCATTACTGAGGTAGGACATGCTATTACCAAGTACCCTCTCTCCGTCTCTCTGAAGCTTTCTAACTCTATTCTTTTGTGCTTGTTAAGCTGGGGATGGATGATCTCAGAAAACAACTGCTTGAACCATTCACTCCTGATGATGCATTCACATTTGGTCCGCAATCTATATTTGATTTGGATCACCATCAAATGATTACCCATTCCAAAGAATCACTTTCCTTTGATGAGGTATGCCACTAAGATTGACATTTATTCTTACTAAATCAACAACTTATAATCTTTGAAGCTTCCTTGTACATTTTACATTTCTCATATTTCTAAAAGTTTTGAATATTGATATACTCAAATATTAGCTTAAACTTGTGAAACACCATTGTATTTTGCATGCCCCTGTGCAATCAACTACATTTTCCGTCAGCTAGTGTTTCTTTTTATAATCCTAATTAGTAATCCGTTTTTCAAATCTACCTGGTCATTGCTTATGTTGCCAGGATGTTCAAACAAACTCATTACTTGAGGAAGATGAAAGAAGTGAATCATCTGTTCTTCACCATTCCCGCTTCAATCCCAAAGTGTCTGCATCCCCTGCCATCTCTCATGTAATTAGCATTGGACAGCTTATGGAATCGGTAACCTCTTGTACACCTTTTCTACCAATCGAAAACCTCCATTTCTCTATATGTTCATGCCTTAGATTTTCATATTCGCACAAAATTTTAACTCGTTTTTAGGCTCTTGAAGTGGCTGGTCAAGTTGCGGCAACATCTGTCTCAACATCGCCTCTCCCGTATGATACTATGGCTAGCCAATGCGAAGCATTTGGGACAGGTACGAGGAAGAAGCTCTCCAATTGGTTGGCCCATGAAAATAATCAAAATGTAACAGCTGATAAATTGTTACCAACAGTTATGGCTGATAGACGCACGATGCTCAGCAAGGTAAATAATGAATCCGTTAAGATTTTTGTGACTACATTCTTTCTCTTTCTTTCTGATGAAGCTGCAAAGACTCGTTAGTATATGTATTGAAAGAACAGATTACTAGAACCTAATTATGATATGTATGTCTCAACTCGATCATGATGTACATTCTTTTCTGACTTGTTGGTCTTTATGCAGATAAGCAGCGAAGGTGATTTTAGTGGGGCTGTCTCGTGGGTTGACCCATGTTTGGCTATGAGGTTGCCGCCTGCTAGTCCTTTTGACAACTTCCTTAAAGTAGCAAGGTTTTAAAGAGGGCTCACATTAGCATCTTAGGTGTTCAAGTTGTAAAGTTGTAGGTAGTGAGCTGAAAGTGTCTTGTAGATTGAAATGAACTGATAATTTGAGAGACTTGAAGGCTTACATGCCCATCTAATCCTTGTAAGAAACTTGTTCTAAAAAGGAAGCCTTGTTCAAATTAATTCTCGTTTTGTTTGTACTCATAATCCTAATTAAATGTTATTGCTTTCCCAATGCATTTGGATTATTGAGTAAATTGTTTGGTTTGTAATTCTTTTCCTTTTTGGTCGAAAAAGTTAATTCATGAGATCAATACAAAAGGAGATCATGGAATCTCAAGGAGGACAAGAATAAAGCAGAAAATTAGGAAGGACGAATCAAACAACAAAATAGAAAAACAAAGTAAAAATGCATGAGCTCAAGATCTTGTAGGTTGCTTGCAATTGGTAGTCGAAGCTGCCTATCATTAAGAAAAAGAACATTCAAACATTCTAGCTTGATGCCAAACCTTGTACGGTCACTAGTAAGTTCTTTCTGGTGCCTTGACATAAGAACTGTTTTTCTTCCCCTTGAGATAAACTGGAAGTGACATTAACATCAAAAAGCTCAAACAAAACGGACAGCATCAAACATTTTCAGAGGCTCGGACTTCTCAGATAGCATTAAGGTGACTCAAGTTCGGTACCCATTGCAATGCACACATTTATTTTCATAGGAAAAATGTCCCATATGTGTATATACCATGGCATAACATTTTACTTTTTAGGCCAACATGAATATTAGGCCTTATTTTTTTTTTTTTTATGAAGGTAAAAACAATAATAAGATAATTTCACTTGTTTCATATTTGTTAAAGAGGGTTTTTTTTTTTTTTTTTTTTTTTTTTTTTGAGTTTGAAGAATCAACCCCAAATTCCTGCAATTTAGGTGAGTATTAGCTTAGTTTTTATAAAATTTTTATGTTTTGGGTTATTTTTTTCATAGAACCCATGTATGTGGTTGAACATTTTTTATAACTATTAAATTACCTTGACTTTCCGGGGATATTATTGGCACCAAATGAAGTCTCTTCAAGACTTTCAAATGGTATGTATGGCAACAAATTTGATTCAGTAGATTAGGAGAAAACAAATTTTCTAGTTATTCATGGACCTTTTTAACATATTTGAGCAGCCAAGTTTAAGCCTCTGTAAATCCGTTCATTTTTGTCGAGGTTTAGATGAATTTTGAATTCTGAAATATATTCTATCTATTGGCATAAGCTTCTAGTCTAGATGAGTTCTTTGTTAGGAGAACCAAGCCCCCTAAGGTGCCTACCTAAAACTACAAACCCTTGGAATGGATAAATACAAATCTTACTTACAATCAAAAAGCATAAAAATTCAAGTTTAAAACATGTCACACAATGACTCGAATACATGTAAATCAATGTGTGTGAAAATCGAGCTCAAATGGCCCTAATATGAAGTTGGGGGGGGTCAAATTTGTCAAATGAGAAGTCAAGATTCAATATGTGGGCCAAAGTATCAATATAGGGCATGATGTCTCAAGATTGGTAACCTAAGGAACCAAATATTAGCTATTGACTTGGATATCTTGAGAAAATACAACCATGTCTCAAGATATGCACCTAGAAACATATATTTCATATAATTTTGTTCAACATGTGTAACACTCTATACCCGACCCGATCGCCAAGCCCGAGCAACAGGATACTACACTACCGTCACATATCACATTCATTATAAATCGTCCCATTAGCAAGCGAATAATTAGCATATATTACAAATTTTAAGACAAACCTATCTTGATCATCATATAAGCATGCTAAACATACATGAAACGAACTTATAACAATAATTAAACATGCTTTTAAACCACTAAGTAAAAATTCTGAATAAATCACGTAAGTATTGATACTGAATCAAAAGTATTAATAATTCTCCTGGATGGTATCGACACCACCTAGAAAATTAGTACCAAATTAGCATTCTGTTTCTTGTCTAAAATCAAAATCCAATAAAATATCGGTACGTTTCAAAAAGTATCGATTTTATTACCCCAAGTATCAATATTCATGATGTGCTATCGATACCAAATTACATTACTAACTTCCTGCACTTTCCAAAATAATGGAGGTATCAATTTTAAAACTTGAATATCGATACCTCTCCTCTAGATAGCAAAAATACAACATATTAAAGCAATTAGTCCAACCTAACTTAAATCCATTCAACATGCAGCTTTTACCACATCAACAATTGTCAAAATGACTATAATAACAGTTTAAAACATTGAAAATATGTTTGAGCAAGAATCAACATATCAAACTTGATATCTATAAATCTTAAGAGTAATGAAGTCATGTAAACATCCAAAACATCATGGAATCAATCAGCTAAAAGTCTACCATAATGCCTTATTCCCACAGTTCAAAGAATAATAATATCACTTACAGAAAAACTAAGGCGTAACTTGGATCACTTTCTTGGTATCCCCGCACTGCTCACATCGCAACGTTAATAGTCTGCAAAGGTTTTTAAAGGAGTGGGTGAACTTAATCAAGTTCAATGAATGTCAAAACAACCACAATGTATACACAATATCAAAGGTTAAACAAGAGCATGCTACAACACATTCACAACCATATTCTAAACAAGTCACAATAACATATTCACACTTCATTAAATCATATTCAACTCATATTCATAATTCATCAAGACTAACAACGTATACATACTTTAATAACTCATAAGTCTAGTTGATATATTCACATGCATTCACAAGTTAAATGTGTAACACTCCTATACCCGACCTGATTGCCATGTTAAGATATCAGAATGCTACATTTATTGCTGAAGGAACGACAATCAAATTTATTTCATTTTGAATACTTATTTAATCACCTTGATCAATTTAAGCTTTTTATATGCCTCATTATCATTTTTGAGTCTTATACAAGTTTATTGCAGCCTTTAAAATAGTCTAAAGAGGAATAAGGACTACAGTGAAAGGCTTTCAAAATTTAGGGGTGACATCGTGGCATCGGGGGGTTCCTCGTCAAGACTTCACAAATTGACTTATGTCATTGCGATGTGGTTCCTCCGCCATCGCGTCAAGCATTCTATTTCCCATGTTTTACCATATTTTAAGTTTTTAACATCCAAGTCCCTTTTCAAAGCTTAAAATTCAATCAATTTTACTCATTTCACATAGCAAATAATTCAAATTTAAGTATTTATAGTTTCAAATCCACATAATATAACATGATATTCAATTAGAAATAGAAAGGGTTATAAAATTGACACAATTATCAAAGTTTTGCAAATAAGTCCATTAGAAGATTCACACTTACAAATACAATTTATTTTTGTCTACATACCATTAATAATGTCAATATATATACCTATCAATTTATTAACTAGGACTTTATCAAATCATTTTATGAGAATCACTTAGGGCCAGTTCTGCATTGCTTTTCAAAAGTACTTCTGGCTCCAAAAGCATTTCTAGAAGAAAAGCTGTGCAGAACAAACTATTTTTGGCTGAAATTTTTAGCTTTTCAAAAGTGCTTTTGAAAAGCACTTCTGAAAAGGAGAAGCTAAAATTTTTAGCTTTTCCTCTCCCAAAAGCACTTTTAGTGCTTAATTACTTTTTCACCCCTTCAATAACATAGTACTTTTTCTTTTTTTTTTCTTGGTACTTAATTATAAATGTATTAAAATCATTAATTAAAAATAATTTTTTTTAAAATACTAATTACAAATATTTAATAGTTATATTTAAATATTTAAAATATAGTTTATATATTATAATTAAATTTTATAAATAATTAATATTTATTACTTAAAAATATTTGAAATTTATATTTTATATATTAAAATATTAACAAGAAGTTATAGTAATTTTTTTTATATTCTTACTAAAATATAATAATATTAACTAATTTAAATATTATTTAAATACATATTTGTTACTTGATAATAACATGTCTAAAATGAACATTTTATTTCTCAAAAGCACTTTTTGACAGCAATGCTAAACACTCAAATTTTAAACTAAACTTTTCAAAAGCACTTCTTAAAAGCACTTTTTTACAGCACTTTTCAAAAGCATTGCCACACTAGCCCTTAGTATCTCAACAAAGCATTTGAATTTATTTTATGTATTTTCAACTCCATTGTTTGCAACAATTCCTTAGTATTATCACTCTTCTATTATTTTGCCTCCTCCTCTCTATTCCATGTAACAACTCGATTTTGGGCCTAATCGGAACAGTGGTTTGGGGACCACAAATACGACAAGGGAAAAATTTATTTTTATTATATTCTTATGGTCTACAATTTTACAGAATTCTTCTATGAAAATTTCGTACGAAAATTTTGACGTTTGGGCACTTAATTTGGTCAAAAGACTAAATTGTAAAAAGTGCAAAAGTTGAGTTCTATATGTTAGAGATGTCCAATTGCTATGAGCTTTTAAATTGGAGGTCCTTCAATGGTAATAAGACCATTGGTTAATTTTTTGGACAAAAATAGACATGAAATAGGTGAAATAGAATTTTTTAAGTTAATGGCATTTTGGTCATTTAGTAATAAAATGATTTAAAAGCAAAATTAAAAGCCAATTTTTGCTCATCTTCTACCCCAAAGCCGAAACTTGCATGGAGAAGACATAGCTAGGGTTTTTCAAGCTTGCAAGCTCAATTGTAAGTCTGTTCTAGCCCCGTTTTTAATGATTTTTACGTTTTTGAAATCCTCGTAACAATATCTATCTATTTCTACCACTAATTTGAGATATGGTTAAAGTGTAGGGTTTTTTAAAATGATGAATATGTGTGTATTTTTTTGTTTAAGGGTAGAAAATGCATGTTTATGGTTAGAGAAACGACTTTTACTAAGTGATTTTCGGTGAAACTACATAAAAGGACTAGTTTGTAACAAGTTGTAAAATGTGTGTAGGTGCGTGAATAAATGCAAATTGTGGACTGATATAGTTATGAAAATGGTTTGGCTAGGCCTAAAATGCAAAGAAATTGAATAGAAATTATTTTACGAGCCTAGGGGCAAAAGTGTAAATTGATAAAGTTTAGGGGTAAAAATTTAATTTTTGCCAAAATGTGATTTTGAACTGATTTGAATAGCATGTTGATTAAAAAAGTAAAATGTGATATTATAGATCAATAAAATCGAGGTTTGGGCCTAGAACAGGGGAAAAAAAGTATGTGACAATTAGGCTCATTTCATCGATTTTGGTACTGAGGTAACTTTGTATGTAAATAATGCATCGTTTTATTTACGTTTTAATATTTTGATATATTTTATGTTGTATGGCTGAATATTGAATGATTATTTGATGTATTCGACAAAGTGGCAATAAGTGAGAAATTTCCCAGTTGAACCTTAGGAATATAAATGGATACAAGTGACATGCCACTAAGGATCTAAGTGAAATAAGTCCATGACACCTAAGTGAAATAAGTCCATGGCATTGTACTAAGTGAAATAAATCCATGGCATCTAAGTGAAATAAGTCCATGGTATTGTGTTAAGTGAAACAAGTCCATGGCACCTAAGTGAAATAAGTCCATGGCATTGTGCTAAGTGAAAGAAATCCATGGCACCTAAGTGAAATAAGTCTATGGTATTGTGCCAAGTGAAATAAGTCCATGGCATCTAAGTGAAATAAGTCCATGGCATTGTATTAAATGTGATTATCTCGAGAATAAGCCTACGTGAAACTTTGTGAAATGAAGTAGCTCTGGCTACAAGTGTGGCACTATGTGAGATATCTCGAGGTATCCATTAATATTCCGATGTGTTCAACGAGAAATGACTAAGTGTAAACGAATATGAATGAGTGATGAATAAGTGTAGGTATGTGTGTGTAAACTTATAAGCAATATGCTCGACATGTGATCGAACTTTGGTAAGGTTGATATGGGTAAGTGTTACTATGAAAGTTAATACAAAGAAATTTATGAAAGAGTAAAATTAGTAATGAAACATTTTTGGACAGCAGCAATTGTATGACTTTGAAAAATCACCAAAAATGGTGGAAATCGAATTAGAAGCTGAACAAGATATGAAATTAAAGCTTATTGAGCCTACTTTCATATAAAAGAAATGGTGTAAGCAAAATAATTTCATATTATGAGATATTTGAATTTTAGTGAGACAAGGTCAGAATGATTTTAGAATCCCATGTTCTGAATTGGGAAAATCAATAAAAATTGTAAAAAAAATAAATATGGGATATAATTTATATGCTTAAATTCCTTAATAAGTCTACTTTCAAGGGAAATAAATGGGAACATCATATGAATTCTTTACAATGAGATAATTAATTTTTAGTGAAGAGGGGTTGGAATGGTCAAACAGTGAAATAGAGGAGACTTTAAAGAATAAACTGTACTTATTGGCTAAGTCACTATAACAACCCTATCCCGTAACCGTCGCCGGAATAGGTAAGGGGCATTACCAGACTTGTAATTCAAACCAGAATAGTATATTATCAACATAAACCAAAGATTTTCAAACATTCATAATCACATCATGTTTTAATCAGACATATAAAACTCAAAACATATCATAGGGACTAATTTGATAACATATAAAAGATATGAGAGAACTTAAGAAAATTTTCAGATTAGGGTCACACGGCCGTGTGTCCAAGCCGTGTGCCTCACATGGACACCAGACACACCTGTGTGTCCAGACCGTGTGAAAACAGGGCATACATACTGACTTGTGCACATGGCCACAAGACATGCCCGTGTGTCTTGGTCGTGTAAAAATTATAAAGCTACTGACTTGCGCCCACGAGTATAAGACACACCCGTGTGTCTATTTCGTGTAGCATCCTAACCATAATAACTAAGGTGCAGTGCTCACACGGTTGAGTCATACACCCGTGTGCTCTGACCGTGTGGCACGAAATAGGCTTAGTTGAAGCCATTTTCACACCCCATAAGGTAATATACCTAAAACATCAATTACATAACAATTACATATACTCAATGCACAACTATCTCAGCCAATTCCAAACATCAAATAGACCATTTCATAACAACCTATTCAATGTCACATAAATAACAAAAACATGTATACATTTCAAATATCCATTTCAAGTTCACATTTACACTTCATATCTCAATTTCATCAATCCCATACATAGCATAATATCATCATAATTCACAATTAATCTTATACAAAAAAACGACCATTTCAACTTCTCTTAATCATACATATAACAATTCATTCAAAACCATAAAACATACCATTTCCACATTCATCAAATTAATGTCATTTACCAACTTACCATATCAATGCATTCACATATCATATGAAAGACATATCATATAAAGTCTTCATACCAAAACATCCATTTCAAGATCAAGCCATATCACATAGCTTGATTACGTGCCAAAATCATACCACATTCATTAACATAGATAGCCAAATACATCAACTTATAAACTAGCCTATACATGCAATATTTACAACATTTACAAAGATTCAAAAGTACCAAAGGTTAACTTGGATAGTGTGATAGCAATCTCTGACCTCGTCCGAATCGAGCTAGCTTCCGAATCTATAAAACACTGGAGAATTAAATGGAGTAAGCTTTAAAAGCTTAGTAAGCCCCTATAATATACAAACAAACTTACCAAAATATTAATAAGCATTTTAAGCAATATAAACCAACTCATAAGCTCACATTGCCTATTTACATGATTCAACCACATGTTAGTCACATTGCAACCATGTATTCATCTATTCAAAAGATGAAAGACATATATATAACATCCTTGTCCTTATATTTCATGTATCAATTCATTTATTCAACAAGTACTCATATAGAATAAAATCATATAACCATGTAACCATTTATCAAACATATCACATATCTCAAATAACATATAAATCATGTATCATATAACTTGTATTCTTATACTTGTAACATATAATTCGTACCATTCATGTAGTTCATATATCATATACCCTGTAATCATATACCTCTCATATCAAATAATCTTATACATCTTGTGTCATTTATAACATGTATTCACTTCGGTATAATGCTTGTTGAACCTTTGGAAACATCGAGGGATACTCAAGTGATACACACACAGTGTATATATAAACATGTAATCCATTAATTCATCATGTATGCTCTTACGAGCCATGTACGATGTGCTCCTCCTGAGCTGATAACGGTAAGCCCAAAGGCTGAACATGTAAGCCCAAAGGCTAAACGGTAAGCCTAAAAGCTGAACATGTAAGCTCATGAGCTGTGGTGATTCTGCAACAAATGTAGGAGCTCAACCAACTTGTAGCCCTATTGACATGTCACTTGTATCCTACGACTTTTTACGGTTCAAACGGGACTCGATAATCAAATTAAACATGTAACCAATAGGCGTTTCAATTCATTATTTCATAAATACATTTATACAATATGAAACTCAACATATATTCAATAGGAAATTTGATTTCATAGTTCATTCTACATTCATATAAAATTAAAATTAGCAATCATAAATATAATACAAGTTTGATTCTAATTATATGAATTTACCTCGTAATAGCTCATAATCCGATATCCGTGTACCTTTCATTTCCCTCGATCAAGTTCCGAGATTTGTTTGTCTTGATCTATAATAATTCAAATTTACTCTATTTATTCACCAAATTACTCAATTAAATTCATAAACATATAAATTTGGCAAATTACATATTTGCCCATATACTTTTAACTACTTTGCAATTTAGTCTTTTATACACAAAATGACAAATTAAATATTTTTCACCATAAATCATTATAGCCGAATATTCATGCTTATCATACAAACACATATCTCTCATTTATTCACATTTCTAACCACAAAAATTCTATCTTTTTCAATTTAATCCTTAAAGCTCAATTTTATCAAAAATCACTTTATAAAACTTGTATATCTTTAAACAACTATTAATCATCTATCAAGAAACTTCAAAATACACATGTATACAACAATGGAACTTTCAAAATCATCAATAATTCCTAAAATTAGGGCATGGGCTTTGTATATTACCAAGCAACGATCTCAAAAATGTAAAAATTATCAAAAACAGATCAAAAATACATTCCTAATTGTTGTTTAGAGCATAGCCAAATGTTTGAATATATAAACCCTTATTGTTTCTTTTAATTTTGACAATGAAGAATGATAAATCCACTAATTCCTATTTTGTTTTTATTTAGCACACATTAATCTTTCTTTTACTATTTTAACCTTATTAGTTTTTAATCATAAAACATAAATCAATGTCCACTAATGTCCATGCATAATAATGATGGTAAAATTTCAATGTAAGGACTTCTAATGCTAAAGCTATATTCATTTAAGCTATTTTGCTAAAAGAATTCATATTTATCGCTGTACGCGATTTAGTCCTTTTTACCGAATTAATCGTTTAATCGGTTAAATTTCTTTACGAAACTTTCACACCGTAATACTATCATATTGTAAAACTTATAAAAGTAATAAAATTAATATTTTGACTCGGTTAAGTGGTCTCAAAACCACCCATTCTGATCAGACTTGAAATTGGGTTGTTACAGTAAAAAATTCTGAAAATTTTATGGTAAGAAGATATGTGAGTCTAGTTTCAGGAAAAATTAGCGGATCTAAATTTGGAGATCCATAGCTCTAGATATAATAAATTCAGTGACTATGACCCGAGTGAACAACTTGAGATGAACATGAGTAAAAAGTGGAACTGTGTGCAATTATGATTATATTATTTTGAGGACATATTGTAAAGAGTTATAAAAGCATGTTAATGAATTGCTTATTATTTCCATACTTACTTACTAAGCTATAATGCTTACTCCCTTCCTTTCCTTTTTCCTATAGTGTCACAGATGTTAGCTTGAGTTGGAGGTCGCCAGAGACTCAATCACACTATCAAGCTATTGGTCGATATAAAAAGATTTTCAAGTATTTATAAGTCTATGGCATGTATAGGGACTTGGTTAATTGTTTATATGTTATTATGAGTTGGCCTAAAATATTGGCCTATGCTATTTGAAGGTCTTTGTTGTATAAGGCCAGTTAATGTGGCTATTATTGGTTATGTTATAAGTTAAAATGATGCAATTCATGAATGAGCATGCTTGCATATGTGTGTGGATGGATTAGTTCATGATGTTGATGTGATAAATGTGGCATAAGAGTGGTTGTGTAAGTTGTACGTGGTTATTTTCAAAGTGAGTGAGATATTATGCACGAGGAAGGTGTCATTGGAATGATGAACTTATGTCTTAAATGTGACCAATTGAGTGTTTAATAATGCCATGTTATGTGTGAAAGGAAATTGATATAAGTGTGTAAATGTGTCAGGGTGGCAAAGGGCTTCGTAAATAGTCTTTATTTTGTCCACACGGGGGCATGTTCCAATCCACATGGGCGTGTGCCTTGTTTTTCATGAAAAATTTTTGGTGTTCTCGAAAGTTCTCGGTTTAGTCCCAGACCGTTCCTGAAGTATGTTTTGGGCTTTGTAGACATATTTAAGGGGCTTTAAGGTAAAATATGAATATTTTTAATTTAAATAAAATTTTATGACTCGATTTAGTACGTGTGCATGTGTCTGTGTTCCGGTAATGCCTCGTACCCTGTTCTAGCTTTGAACATGGGTAAGGGGTGTTACATTCCACATCCTTAATATATATTTTATACATAAATCTTTTCCTCTTAACATATCATGCCTATGTGTGTAACGCCTTGAATTTTGGGCCTAGAAGTAATAGGTGTTGAGCATGGGAACAATTAGGAAGCTGCACATAAAAATTTAGTTGTGCAAGAAGGTGACACAACTGTCTATCTGCTTTAGTGGTTATGTGTTCTGGGAGTCTCTGAGACACCATGGGTTCTAGCCTTGGCTTGTTCTAAATTTTTCTTTTTCTTATTTGATTAAACCCTGACTGTAGCATGTAGTTTTTTAAATTATTGTGGGTAAGATATGTCACAAAAAGCCTAGTGATCTAGTGGATAGTGGCGTGTGGATGTTTCCTTGGGGTCTGAGGTTTGAGGCTTAGCAATGCAAAGAGAAATGTTTTATTTTGTGATAAGTTCATGGAAGTGTCCTAGGTTGACTGAAATTAAGGAGTTTGAATTGGTTAGTTATGTGGTTGAGAAGGAGTGGATGGTATGGAGTGTTTTCGGGAGGAAAGAGAGGAGATTTTAAAGGGATGTGGATAGGGCTTGGTTAGAGATATTTTAGGAGAGGATTGTGGGGAGTTGAGGGAAGAGGTAGAAGTATGCCGAATATGGACTTTAGGCACTCTTTGGTTTCAGTTTGGGGAAGAGTTGGGACACCATTGGGAGTTTGTGCAATTGCCGAATTCTCCTACTTCACTTTTGGCTTTTTCTGTTTCTTTCAAGAATTGGGTTTGGTATTTGTTTTCACTTGTTTTGGTTCAATTCGGTCACTCTTTTTCTACTCTTTAGTGCTGGAAGTGGTTCTCTTGTCGTCCTTTCGGGTATTTTGTTTGGTGCTTTGCGGTTTACTTGCTTTCTCTTCCTCCCTCGATCCCTTTTCGGTTAACAGTTCTACTCCTCTCTATCTTGCCATTGTGACTGAATTCATCTCACTTCTCTCCTCCATTCTTTATTTTCTAAATTTTTCTATTATCATCTCTTTCTCTTTTCTACCTTGGCCGAGTACTCCGCTTTCTCTCTCTTTCAAAATCTTTTGACTTTAGTCTTGGTTCTTGGCTGATTCTTCCTTTGATCTCTTACACTTTCTATTTTGGTTTCAGTTGGGCTATTATTCTCTGATAAGTTGGTGAGTGCAAAAGTTCTTCTTGCTCTCTCTCCTTTCAAAGTGGATTAAATCTTTCCTTTTCTCCACTTTTGCTAGGCCGAATATTCTCTTTCTTCCATTGTCGAATGCTATTCCCCTACTTTGGGGTGGTGCGTTCGCTAAAGCGGTATCTGTAAACTCAATCCTTAGGTTTAGGCCATCGTAGCTAATGGATTGCATTTGTAATGTAGATAATCGACAAGGAATGTGTGGTTAATTTTAGCCGCGGTCTAAGAGGAATAAGCCTTATTTCATTCAATCAAGGTAGGTAATAATTGATGTTTGGGATTAAGTGTTTATGAACCCTAGTGATTGGAAGACTAACTGAATACCTTGATTGAATGTAGATTTGATGCTCGTGGGCTATTGCACGTTTTTGTAAATAGGTGTGTATTGACACTGTTTTAACTAAAAATAGGTAAAAGCCGAAAAATAAAAAAATACAACGGTTGATGCCACATGGGCATGTGATTGCTCGTGTGGTAATCTGGACCCACAAAACATGGGTATTTGACCGTAAAGACCACCATGAGTGATCTCATGGGCTTAGGCCGATTTGGGCCACGTTGGGCCGCAATGGGCCGTGTGGGCCTAATGGGCTTGTGGGCCTAATGGGCTTGTGGGCCCACATAGGTAAATCACAAGGATGTATGGAAATACTAGACCCGACTATGTCATTCACACGGTCAAGGTCATTTTTAGGTTTTGTGGGCCACACGGGCATGTGGGCCTACATGGGCCGCATAATGGGCCTTGGGCCCATTTACACTGTTTTGACTGTTAAGGTTACATGGGTCGCCCGAGACGACTGTGGACCTTCTGATGGGTCAACAAGTGTACCTAGACCCCAGGTTGATAAAATGACTATTTTACACCTGTAAGGTAAAAATGATTGATTTTCCCTATGATATGTATGACTGTAATTGAGCATGACATTTTGCATACACGTGTGATATTATGACATGACAAATTGCACGGAGACGGGTTATTGTATTTAGAGGAAGTGTACTGTACTGATAAGGTCTTACGGGTCGCCCAAGATGATTGTGGACCTACTGATGGCTTTAAGCCGTTCATATTACTGACAGCTTTGCTGCAAAACTGTTTAGTGCCGCAATAGGTACTAATCTTGGTGTGTCTGGCTGGGTAGGTCTATTTTATCTCCACATGGTGTGATTGGCAGGACGGAATGGTATGTTTGGCTAGATTGGGTGGGATTTCTGATTGCATTATTGCACTGCTTGTTATTGTAATGGGCTAAGACCTACATTGATACTGTTACTTTAATGGGCTCAGGCCCGGACTATTACTGCATACTGTATGATTGACTATTTGATAAGGGATTACACACTGAGTTTTGGTAAACTCACCCTTCTGTTTATCTGTACAGGTAATCCTAGCTATAGATGGATTGGTGTCGTGAGGGACTTGGAGGTGGCCACACGACTGCATCTATTGTATTTTTGATTCTTATTTACTATTAATTTCGATTGGGTAATTTTTATGTAATAAGGCCTCTTTTGGATTTTATTTTTAATTTGGTTTTATTACTCTACTTTACATCTGCTAGTATTAGAACTTGGATTTTAAAAAAAATAATAACGGTTTTTTTTACAAAACAAATGCAAATACACAATTGTTTTAAAAGTAAATCTTCCGCTATAAACGAGATTTTAAAATTTTAATAACGTTTTAAAGAAAGTGACTTTCGATAGTAACGCATGGTTTTAAATCATCTTTTAGTGCACACAAAGAGGTTTCCAACGATAACGAGTTTTACGTTTTACACTCCAATGTGGCACTGCTAGATTCAGCCACAACATCTAGGCCGGGTTTGGGGTGTTACATTTAGTAGTATCATAGTCAAGTTGCAAAACTTGGTTGTGGATTGGGCATTATGAAGTTGAAATATTTAAGTACTGCTTTCAAAAAGTTTGAAAGGTTATGAAATGTTTTGATGAACGTGTGGTACATCAAGTCTCCGGTGCCGATTCTATAAG
Source organism: Gossypium stocksii (assembly GCA_020496765.1). Taxonomy (NCBI): domain Eukaryota; kingdom Viridiplantae; phylum Streptophyta; class Magnoliopsida; order Malvales; family Malvaceae; genus Gossypium; species Gossypium stocksii. The sequence continues at coordinate 76,862,431 of CM035632.1, read as the reverse complement.
TCCTCTTGACACTAATGCTTGTTTTTACCTAAAATATAGTAGATAGAAAATACTGAGACTACTGTAAGTAGTAGACTATACTGAAACACTTTAGTTAGAGTAAACTGAAAAACCGTAGGAAACTGAAAACTGTACTAGGAATGCGATCTACGAAAATAAACTCATAAATACTGATACTGCTTTTTCGATAAGATATCTGTTAATAAACACTGAAACTGTAAACCAATCTGCATAAAACTATTAATTCAGATTAAACGCTAATAGACATGAGCACAAGAGGTACAGGCAGGCGAGGTACAAGAGACCGTGGTAGAGATCGTAGAGGTGCACAAGTTGGGTCCTCGTTGTCTGGCCTTATACCTAATTTGGAATCATAGTGCGCAGCAGGAACATGGTGGTGAAGTCTGTATGGTACGTCTGTTTTGATAGTTGGAAATTTCGAGGACGAAATTTCTTTAAGGAGGGGTGAATTTGTAACGCCCCGAAGTTTGGGCCTAGAAGTAATAGGTCTTGAGCATGGGAAAAGTTAGGAAGCTGTACATAAATATTTAGTTGTGCAAGAAGGTGACACAATTATCTGTCTGCTTTAGTGGTTATGTGCTTTTGGAGTCTTTGAGAAGCCATGGGTTCAAGCTTTAGCTTGTGCTAAATTTTTGTTTATTTTTACTTGATTGAACCCTGACTCTAGCATGTAGTCTTTTAAATTATTGTGGGTAAGATATGTCACAAAAAGCCTAGTGATCTAGTGGATGGTGGCATGTGGATGTTTTCTTGGGGTCTTAGGTTCGAGGCTTGGCAATGCAAAGAGAAATGTTTATTTTTGTGATAAGTTTATGGGAGTGTCCTAGGTTGACTGAAATTGAGGAGTTTGAATTGGTTGGTTGTGTGGTTGAGAAGGAGTGGACGACATAGAGTGTTGTTGGGGGGAAAGAGAGGACATTTTGAAGGGATGTGGATAGGGATTGGTTGGAGAGATTTTAGGAGAGGATTATGGGGAGTTGAGGGGAGAGGTAGAAGTGTGCCAAATGTGGACTTTAGGCACTCTTTGGTTTCAGTTTGAGGAAGAGTTGGGACACCATTGGGAGTTTGTGCAATTGCCGAATTCTCCTACTTCACTTTCAGCTTTTTTTGTTTCTTTCAGGAATTGGGTTTGGTATTTGTTTTCACTTGTTTTGGTTCAATTCGGTCACTCTTTTTCTGCTCTTTAGTGCTGGAAGTGGTTCTCTTTTCGTCCTTTCGGGTATTTTGTTTGGTGCTTTACGGTTTACTCGCTTTCTCTTCCTCCCTCGATCCCTTTTCGGTTAACAGTTCTACTCCTCTCCATCTTGCCATTGTGACCAAATTCATCTCACTTCTCTCCTCTATTCTTTATTTTCTAAATTGTTCTATTATCATCTCTTTCTCTTTTCTACGTTGGCCGAGTACTCCACTTTCTCTTTCTCTTTCAAAATCTTTCGACTTTAGTCTTGGTTCTTGGCCGATTCTTCCTTCAATCTCTTACATTCTCCATTTTGGTTTCGGTTGGGCTATTATTCTCTGGTAAGTCGGTGAGTGCAAAAGTTCTTCTTGCTCTCTCTTCTTTCAAAGTGGATTAAATCTTTCCTTTTCTACACTTTTGCTAGGCTGAATATTCTCTTTCTTCCATTGTCGAATGCTATTCCCCTACTCTAGGGTGGTGCGTTCGCTAAAGCGGTATGTGTAAACTCAATCCTTGGGTTTAGGCCATTGTAGCCAATGGATTGCGTTTGAAATGCAGATAATCGACAATGAATGTGTGGTCAATTTTAGCCAGCGGTCTAAGAGGAATAAGCCATATTTCATTTAGTTAAGGTAGGTAATAATTGATGTTTGGGATTAAGTATTTGTGAACCCTAGTGATTGGAAGACTGACTGAATACCTTGATTGAATGTAGGGTTGGTGCTCGTAGGCTATTGCACGTTTTCGTAAACAAGTGTGTATTCACACTGTTTTAATTGAAAATCGACAAAAGTCGAAAAAACCAAAAAATACGATGGTTGATGGCACATGGGCATGCGATTGCTCGTGTGGTAATCTAAGCCCACGGAACATGGGCGTTTGATCGTAAAGACCATCATGAGCGATCTTATGGGCTTAGGCTGTTTTGGGCCACGTTGGGCTGCAATGGGCCGTGTGGGCCGAATGGGCTTGTGGGCCCCACTCGGGTAAATCACACGGGTGTATGGAAATACTAGACCCGATTGTGTCGTTCACACGGCCAAGGCCATTTCTGGGCTTCGTGGGCCACACGGGCTTGTGGGCCCACATGGGTCGCATAATGGGCTTTGGGCCCATTTACATTGTTTTGACTGTTAAGGTTACACGGGTTGCCCGAGACTACTGTGGGCATTCTGATGGGTCGGTAAGTGTACCTAGACCCCATGTTGATAAAAATGACTGTTTTACCCCTGTAAGGTAAAAATGACTGATTTTCCCTATTATATGTATGACTATAATTGAGCTTGGCATTTTGCATACACGTGTGATATGATGACACGACACATTGCATGGGGACGAGTTATTGTATTTGGAGGAAGTGTACTGTACTGATAAGGTCGCATGGGTTGCCCAAGACGACTGTGGACCTACTGATGGCTTTAAGCCGTTCATATTACTGGCAGCTTTGTTGCAAAACTGTTTAGTGCCGCAACTAGTGCTAACCTTGGTGTGTCTGGCTGGGTGGGTCAATTTTATCCCCATATGGTGTGATTGGCGGGATGGAGTGCTGTGTCTGGCTGGATTGGGTGGGATTTTTAATTGCATTATTGCCCTGCTACTGTTACTATAATGGGTTAAGGCCCACATTGATACTGTTACTGTAATGGGCTCAAGCCCGGACTGTTACTGCATACTGTATGATTGGTTATTTGATAAGGGATTACACACTGAGTTTTGGTATACTCACCCTTCTATTTATCTATACAGGTAATCCCCAGCCATAGATGGATTGGTGTTGTGAGGGACTCGAGGTGGCCATATGACTGCATCTATTTTATATTTGATTCTTTTTTCAACTAATTTTGATTGGGTAATTTTTATGTAGTAAGGCCTCTTTTGGATTTTATTTTTAATTTGGTTTTATTACTCTGCTTTACAACTGCTAGTATTAGAACTTGGATTTTAAAAAAGGAATAACAGTTTTTTTACAAAGCAAATGTAAATACGCAACTGTTTTAAAAGTAAAGCTTCTACTATAAACGAGATTTTAAAATTTTAATAAAGTTTTAAAGAAAGTAACTTTCGATAGTAATGCAAGGTTTTAAATAATCTTTTAATGCACACAAAGAGGTTTCCAATGACAACGAGTTTTACGTTTTACACTTCAATGTGACACCGCCAGATTAGGCCATAACGTTTAGGCTGGGTTTGGAGTGTTACAATGTGTGAAATTAATTAATGTTTTTTTCCCTCTAATTACACAATACTCTTATCAAAGTTGTCCATTTGAGTGTTAGTCATTAAATTATTTATATCTAAGCCTGTAGGACTCGAAATTAGCATCTGCTTTTTATTCTTGAAACTAGACTCGATGAAATTTTTACCATAAAAATTTCATAATTTTTATTTAATTAATACAGTAAATTCTTTAAAATTTCCCCTATTCTGCTGCTAAGCAATTCTGACCCTTCTTCATTAAAAAATAAATTTCTTTTAGTACAAATTTCATATTATGTTTCCATTTGTTTCCCTTGAAAACTAACTCATTTAGATTTTAGGCATGTAAACTTCATAACCTAAAATTTTTTTGTACAAGTTATAATTATTTTTTCAAAAGTTAGAATAGGGGAACCCAAAATCAATCTGAACTTGTCTTACAAAAATTCATATATCTCATAATATGAAATTCTTTTGCTTACACCATTTACTCTATGTAAAACTAGAATCAATAGGCTTTAATTTTATACATTAATTAACCTTTAATTCAATCTAAAAATTTTGGGTGAGCTTTCAGAGTCAGACTACTACTGCTATCCAAAATTATTTTAGTGCAAAATGTTGATGACCAAGTTTATAACACCCTCCTTTCCTTTCTCTACCATATTTCCCATCACTTCCTTTTATTTCTCTTCATTAACATATTAAGAACATAAAATCTTATATAAGAAAACTCTACTTTAACATCATTTTCATGCTTTTTCAATAATATCAAACTTAAAAATATATTGAAATCTTGATGTTCTTACCTTATCCTATTGATTTCAAACTTTAACTTAATTTTCTCTCTCCTCCAACTTCCATTTTCTTAAATCCAAGGTGATTTTCTTGTTCTCCATAGTCTCCTTATCACTTTTCTCTTTTAGTGGTTATGAAAATTCCTTGAAATTCTAGGTGAAAATGGTGGAAGGACCAAATTATAAAGAAAGCAAAGTTTTCTTCTTCTCTCCCCCTCACTCACGTTTGAAAGATGGGAGGTTCCTCCTTTTTTTTCTTCATCTGTTTCTCCTTTTATACTAGCTATTTATAATAAAATATTAGTAAAATATCTCATTAAAATATTAATAAAGTAATATTTATCTAATTAAACAATTATAAAATATCATCAAAATATCTCCAACATCGTTATTGCTTTCTAGAGTTCTCTCTCTTTCTAATTGAGCATTTTCCCTTTATGATCTTTTAAAATTCCATCCTTGAATCATCACTTAATTTGATAAAATTACAATTTAGTCCCTTATACTATTTCCATTTATTCAATTTGGTCTTTATTCATCCATTTTCCTTAATTTCTAGATCATTCTACCTTTAAGATATTTGCACTATTGACCTTTCACTTCAACTTTTCCATATTTATACTTATGCCACAAAATTTTTTGCATATCTACAATTTAGTCCATTCCTTAATTTAATACATTATGTATTGCTTCTTGATTAACTTTCTTTTAATATCTTGCAACTTTCAATTTCTTTGATCTTATACCTTTTTTTGCTAAGATTTTATCTCATATTATTTACTACAAAGGGATTTTGAGGATGTTACAAAATGAGAACAACCTAAACCACAGTTACATAGGCAATTTACTATGAAACTTAAATAAACTCATTTAGCATATTATTTACATGTTTATACATCCATATCACATCTTATTATCACAATAAATAATATCACATTTAAACGACAATTTGACACTTGAAACTATGAAACATAAAAATGAGCTCTATTACCACATATCGAATACATGGATCTCCAACACACCAAATGACTCGTAGAGTCGAACATATCCCAAAAGCATAGAATTTAGCTAACACTCTCCAACACACCAACATATGCCGGTGAATAGAGCTTGGCTCACATTCTTTTATCTCTCCAAACTGTTTTGGGGCCTCAATGCCCCAAATCACAAAACACAAGAGTGAGTATGCATAATTTTATGGCATGCCAACTATATTCAACGGTTTCAAGAGATCACAAGGCCAAAATATCCACAATTACACAATTTTAATTACTGATTTAATGCATATCATTTCTGTTCATATTCATCAATTTACATCACAAACTTGTACACATTGCATGCTTATTGAATTCACATTTAATTGCACTTTAAGTGCCACAACAATGCTCATTGAGCCATCACGTATCTGACCACATATGTGAGCATTAAAATCAGTACATCATATATCACATACAAGTATTCTCACATATTATGTAACATCCCTAACCCGTTTCCGTCGCCAGATTAGGGTTACGAGGCATTACAGATCAGAAGATAGTTTAGGCTAGTCTTTCATCATCAAACATGCATAAATAATATAATTTCCTTTACTAAACTTTTTCTATCAAGCCTTTCTAATCATTTCATAAACATACCCGAAAGCATATATGCATATTTCAACTGAGCGTTTCATCTAACCAAAATCCAAATTTCTATACTAAGCAAAATAAAGCAAAACCCATAAAATATTTACTTACACATGATTGAGCAAATATGCTGTAGGCCGATTATACATCATGTGAAATTAATACTTTTCATTTGGCAATTTCATAAGGTTATAACTGAAGATAAGACTACCTTAAGCCTATGATCCATTCACTCATTCATAGTATAACATGTAAAAGATCACAGGACAATTATAATCTAACCTATAATCAAGACTTATACTCTCTCTCAATAATTGAGTTTAGCTTCAAAACAAATATAAGAGTTAACCTCTCTAGGACTTTTATCTATTCAAACATATGTATATGTATATGCATTTTCAAGAGTAATTACAACTCATGCCATAAAACAAATTAACATCGACGGATATTCATACAATAATCCACCACATAATTTCATCAAACTATACATTCATACTTAGTTAATAGGCAAGCCATTTTCGCATAGCTTGATTATAGACATATACAAAATAAGTTGTTTTCAAAAGTGTTAAGCCTATACATGCCATCATTGAATTATAAAATCCTTTAAAGTACCAAAATATAGAGAAGATAGTGTGGATGACTTTGAACTTGAATCCCCGAGCTCGTAACTTTCAACTGCGATCTATAAAGTGGAACAAAAAACAAATACTCACCGTAAGCCATTTAGCTTAGTAAGTCTTAAGTAATTTAAACATTAAACTCACAACTCAAGAATTCACTTTATAGACACTTTCCACTTATAATCAAATAGCTAAATTCTCATATAACATAATCTAAGTGTATCACCATTTGGCCGAATATGCATAGCCACATTGTACACATTTTTTGACATATCATTTCTTTTAAATTCGAAATCACATAGTCACAACATCTAAATACCTCAACGTCATTCTTTAATACAACTTAATAGAATTAATTTAAAGCACCATATCCACATATAATTTCAATGTTCATAATCACATATATAATATATACTTTCATGTATATAATTCCATAATGACCGAATGTACCTATATATATATACATACAACCACTTCACATATACTTATCATTTCACATAGATCATTTAATCCGCTTTAATCTCATGTGCATAAATAAATTATACATACCTGTATAACTTAATTTACTAAATGAATCCACATGCCGTATTAGTACAAAGCCTCATAGTATTAGACTTTTATTAGTTCACTGGCAATTAGCCTGCTAGGTAACAACTTGAATTCATCACCGGCACATAGCCTGCTAGGTAATAACCTGAGTTTATCACCGGCACAAAGCCTGCTAGACTATCCAAAGTTCGATACTCATTCACCGGCATTATGCCTGCTAGGCTCGAAGCCTGTTTATAGCACCAGCTTATAGCTTGCTAGGCCAAAATGCCCGAATAACAATTCAAAGATAATTTCACAAGTCATAACTGCATCGAAATAAAATGCATATGCATTTCACATAAAAACAACCACATTAATCAACTTTAACTTCCTTCGAGTAGGAACACATACTAATCATGTTCTTATACCACAATCACATTCATTAAACATAAGCATCATTCAAATATATATATATATATTATACATCTCAAATCGCTTTTCTTTCACATTCGCTTAACACTTATTATTCAATCCGTAAACATATCACAAAGCTTACCTTAAATCATATTTTCCATTCAGCCATATACTAACATTTCATCTTATCATTCCACTATATACATACATTACAAAGGATACTTATTTCTCATAATTCATATTGAGTCATATTCAAATGTAATCTACGTTTAATTACTTAAAACTTACCTCGGATGTGGTCGAGCTACTACGGATCGGCTATTCGACTATTTTCGATTTCCCCTATCCAAATTCAACTCCCTTTGTTCTTGAGCTAAAATAAACAATTAAACAAAATTCACTTATTTCAATTCACCTCTTGACCGAATATCTTTTAGCTTAGCAATTGAAATTCTTTAGCATTTTAACACTCAACCAAAAAATCTAATTATAACAACCATATAATCAAAAGCATTAAACATGCTTAACTAAACATCAAGCCATAATCGAAATCACTCAACATTATCATGGCCGAATACAAACTCATCAATGATTTCATTTTTATCTATTTTAAAAATACAAACAAACTAAATCGTTCCTTAACAAAATACCACATTCGGTCATTGATAAGCTAATTTAACAATCAAACATTTACTTCTATTAACTAGCATGAGTTTCTTTCTTTTTTTTTTTTTTACAAATTAACCTCCATAGCCGAATGCTCTCTCAAGCAATTGAGCCACATAAAGCACTCATTTCACAATTTAAGCTTACAAACTTATAATCACATGGATTTTAACATCATAATGTCCATCTAACCTTCATTCATCAATTTCTATCATCAATTTCCAAATTTATAACTTTCTATTCAATACCGAACATGTAATTAACAACAATTCAAGAAATAAATTCATGGGTCTAGGATAGAATCGGGCAAGAAACTCAAAAACATTAAAACATAATCAAATTAACATGATTTTACCTTGAAATTTTAGTTCCAAGAGTGCCGAATGCTCAAGCTCTCTTCTCCCTCAATAATCGGCTCCCAAATTAAAACATGCAATGGTTTTTTTTTTCTTTTCTTTTCTTTATGCTTTATTAATTAAACATATATTCATCCTATTGATTTACTAATATGCCCATCATTAAACACATATATAAACTATTACCACATGGTTTTGCCGTCCATTAATCAAAGAATGGTTTAATAACCAGGCAAATCCCTCCTAATTAAGAATCACATCTAATTCGTCCCTTTGAATTTATCCATCAAGTTTTCAAGTTTAACAAACAAATCCTTTACTAATTAATTAAGCACACAAACATTAAAATTCTCATACGAATTTTTCACATATATTAATTCACATATAATAAACACAGAATATAGCATTTAATTATTTTTCTGACTTGGTTTCGTGGTTCTGAAACCACTATTCCGATTAAGGTCAAAATAGGGCTGTCACATATTATCTGTCATAATAATATCACATGCCACAATTCAACACATATGTACTTACCAAAATATCGCTCACTTCCACTGCATATTTGCATTATTAGCATATCATTTTCACTGCTATTTTGCATGTATATCATGCCCACAATGCAACACAATTCACAATAGTCATCACATATGTCTCATATCGCAATATTGCATCATAATAATCAATCCACAGTTATTCACATTATCACATAATTTGCCAAAATAAAACAAGGGAAATGGAAAGCTTACACTCGAAACTTAGGATAGGGGTTTAGGTTATTCCTAAGCTCTAAATTAATGTAAACTGAAAAATATATAGGATTATTTTTCCTATGTAATTTATCACCTTTTTACTTAAATTCGTTGTTAAAACTAAGTAATTATTTAATAAATTAATGAAATATGAGAAAAATGAAAATAGGACATAGGAATTATTAAAATATGATTTTATTATTTATTATATAGTTTTCATGCATAAAATGGCTTATTTTATACTTGTTTGAACACAATATATTTTTAAGACATAAACTGGGCCATGCATGATTAAATTAAATAATAAAATATAAAATTATATTTAATAATTCATTTTAAAATATTTCATTAATAAATTGGGTTTTAATTAATTAATGAAATTGGATAAATTTTATTCTTTGGTCCTCTAATTTGTTGATTTATTTTGGACAGGTCTGATAGCTTTGTTGGATGACAAAACCGTCCAAATTGGAGACCAAGTCAACCCAATTTTCAGATACACATGGCTATTTTCATAAAACACTTTTTGGTTTAATTGCATAAGATCCTTGCAATGTTGAAGAAATCAGAGATTTGCTTGAAGATTTGCACTTGACTAAGTCTTAGTCCTGAGTTGTTGTGGCATTTGAATTGAGCAAAAATCAGCTCAAATTCCTCAATTCATGGACGGCCACCCATTGAAGATGGACAGGCACCCATTGAAGATGCTTGAAGAGATGAAACTTTGCTATTTTTAGAAAACTACTCTCCTTTCCTCACCTATAAATAAAACCCCATTTCACCATTCATCAAGCATCCCTCATCCATCATCATTCTCTCTTCTCTCAATTCTTTTAGCATTCTTCATTTCCCCATGCCTAGCATCATCTCTTCATAGAGATTTTAGCAATTAAACCTCTTAAAAAGCCCTTGGTCGATCACCTTGGAGAGCCATCAGCATAGGTGCAAAGCAAAGGAATGAAGAAGCCCTCATCATTCAGAGTCTTGGGTGACAGCCACTTTGAATTGGGTTTAGTCTTTCCTTTCTTTAATTTAATTTGAAAATGTTTGCTATGTGTTCTTTGTTCTTGTTTACAACAATGATAGCTTAATTTTATTTAAGCTAGGATGATTGCTTTGATTAAATAATATTTATCAGATTCATGCTTATAATGTTTGTGCCTCAATCGATCATGTTTTCAATTAAAACAAGTTTGTATTTCGTTCATACGTGATTGAAATGCACTTGAATTAGCTGAGCAATCCTAACCAGGCGACAACTAATGGACACATAATTGAAATGTGCATGCTCAATTTAGATCCTGACCAGATTAAATTGTAGGTTGCATAACAACTTTGACCAAGCTCTATTATCTGCATAGTTTTTAGATTTGTGTGATTAAACTGTTTCGAACATGACATGTCCCTGTTACCTCACATGAATACTAAGAAACCCTTAGTAAATAAGGATCAGTAAAATGCATATTTACTAAGTAAATGATTCTGAAAGGACCTAATGTGATTTCCAAACTCATGAAAGATCGAGTTGCGTTGGAATGTTTTTCTGAATATTATTACGCATGTTGATAATAAATTGAGTTTAATTAAAGTAATTTTCCTAGTTTATTTATGGTATAATTTTTGCAAATTATGTTTAATTCTGCTAAAATCTGATTCATTCATATAGTTGCATATTTAGGATAAACTGCATTAGGGATCATTGCATTTAGTTTAATGTATTTAATTTTAATCATCACTTCTCAACCATATTGTGTTTTTATTTACTAAGTTGTTATTATAATTTTACAATTGAGTGACTTAACACAAATATAATCCCTGTGGAGACGATAACTCGATACTTACTTATTACTTGATAACGACTGTGTACACATGCACAAACCCTAGCATCACAAGTTTTTGGCACCGTTGTCGGGGATTGTTAATTGTTGCCATAGTCAATTTTTTTGTGAAATTATTTACTTTCAATTTGGTTTATTTCTAACATTACTAACTTGTTCTTTTTAATTTTTTGATTTTCTTTTGAGGTGTTTATGAGCATAGATCGGATTATTGACTTACTTCCTGTAGACCCTGAAATTGAGTGAACTTTCAAACAAAGAAGATGTGAACAAACAACTCAAAGACAATTCGAGATGGACCTTGGAAATCAAAATCAAGACCAAGGTAATGAAGCTGATTGTGTATGAAATCCCATACTCATTGCCGATGATAGAGATCGATGCATCAGACAATATGCTGTGCCACTTTTCAGTGAGTTAAATCCAAGAATTTGAAGGCCAAATATTGAGGCAACCCAATTTGAATTGAAACCAGTGATGTTTCAAATGCTTCAAACGGTGGGCCAATTCAGTGGTATACCCACGAAAGATCCATATCTCCACCTTCAGTTATTTATGGAGGTGAGTGATTAATTCAAGATAGCGGTGTGGCTGAAGATGCATTGAGGTTGAAGTTGTTTCAGTACTCGTTGCAAGATCGAGCACGAGCATGGCTCAATTCATTGCCACCAAGTTCTATATCTACATGGAAAGAATTAGTAGAGAGATTTTTGGTTAAGTATTTTCAGCCTAGAAAAAACGCTAAGTTGAGGAATGAGATCACAACTTTCCAACAATTAGATGACGTGTAACAACCTATTTTTGAGTCAGATCAGAACAGTGGTTTCGGGACCACTTAACCAAGTTAAAATATTTATTTTATTTTTTAATGAGTTTTACAGCATGATAGAATGATAGTATAAAAGTTGCGTAAAGAAATTTTACCAATTAAATGGTTAATTCGGTAAAAAGGACTAAATTGCATAAAGCAAAAAAATTGATTTCTAATAGCAAAAAGGGTTTAATAGCAATGAAATTTTAAATGAAAGGTCCTTAAAAGGAAATTAGCCCATTAAAGGCTTAAATGGGCGGTAGTGGGCATGGTTTTAATGATTTCTATATGTTTTATTAAATGTTAATTTTGTAAATGGCTTAATAATGAATTATTAAATAAAACAAAAACAATATTTTGTGTCCATCTTCTTCTTGACCAAATTTGAGAAGAGAAAAGAAGCCATTTATGAACACTTAGGGTTAGGCAGACATTAGGCTTGATTAAGGTACGGTTCGAACTTAGTTTTTAATGATTTTTATGTTTTTGAGCTTGTTGCAGATAAATTTAGCTAACCCGTACCTTTGTTTTCGAAACTGTTATTGATTTTGAAATATGCCATTATTGAATACTTATGTAAATTGAAGTTTTTTGTTAGATTATTGATGGTTGTTAATAGATATACGAGTTTTATAAAGTGAATTTTGACAAAAATGAGAATTAGGGATTAAATTGTAAAATGTTCAAATTTTGTGGTTGAAAATGTGAATTAAATGAAAATATTGGCTGCTAGTATTTAGTATGAAATTCAGCTGCACATGAGCTAAGGTTAAATTGCATAAATTTGCTATTTTGTGTGAAAAGGGCTAATTTGTAAAGTAGTCAAAAATATGGGGAAAATGTGTAATTTACCAATTATATGAATTATGGATTAAATTGAATTGAACAGTTACTTGAAGTACTAAATTTGATAATATTTAGATCAAGATAAACAATTATTGGAACTAGATTGTGGGAAACGAAAGGTAGACGAGTAGACGATAGTTATTCGAGCAATACGAGGTAAGTTCAAGCAATACGAGGTAAGTTCGTATAATTAGAATTGAACTTTCTATTAAATTATTGTAACTGTAGGTAATGAATTTAAATGAATACATGTGAATTGAATAATTATAGATATGATATCTAAATGCCTAAATGGATAATTACCGATAACTTTTGAGTCCCATTTGGACCGTAGAAAGTCGTAGGATACAAGTGACATGTCACTAGGGTTACCTTTTTCATTGAGCTCCTGCATTTGTTGCGGACTCACCACAGCTCGTATGAGCTTATCGTTTCAGCTCTTATGAGCTTACCGTTCAACTCTTCGGGGCTTACCGTTTCAGCTCTATGTAGCTTACCATTTTAGCTCGATAGAGCTTACCGTTTACCAGCTCAGGAGGAGTTTACCGATCATGGCTCGAAAGAGCAAAAATGATGATGAATTGATGGATTACTGATTTTTACACTTAGTGTGTATCACCCGAGTATCCCTCGATATTTCATTAGGTTCAACGGGCATTATACCGACATGAATTATAAAGATTATATGTACATAAGTTACATGAATCATATGGATTATATGATACATGAGTACATGAATTATAATGATGATATGTTACATGAGATATATGATTTATATTGAGGAAATGATACATGGTTTATATTTATTATAGAGATGAAATGTGGCTTGGTTTTTATAGAATGTATATATGACATGAGAGATGAATTGGATGTTATATAGACATTACATGTTTGATTTCATCCTTGTGAGTGGATGAATATGTGGTTGTTAAGTGACTAAATTTTGGATGAATTTTGTGTATAGGCATTTTGGGGCAAATGAGTTGGTTTTAAATTTCTTTAATGCTAAATGTCATATTGGAAAGTTTAATTCTATATTATACGGGCTTACTAAGCTTTTAAGCTTACTCTGTTTATTTTCTATGTATTATAGAATACGGAAGCTTGCTCGATTCGGAAAAAGTTGGAGATTTGTTATCACACTATCCAGACTACTTTTCGGTACTTTTAGAACTTAAGAAAAATATGTAAATATGGCATGTATAGGCTACTTTATAAGTTGAATGTACGGTCATTTATGTTAAAGATTTTGGTACATGATGAAGCTATGCGATATGACTTTATTTGGTAATGTTTGGTATTGTATATAAATGCATCTTATAAAAATGTCTTTATTATGGAAAATGTGGTGGATGATTTTTGGCTTTGATGATGTTGGTTTGAATGATGTTATATGTTCAAATGGAGGAATTATAGATTTGTTATACAGATGCAATATAGCATATGGAATACATCATATTGATATGTGTTTGGTAGCATAAATATTGTTGAATTGAGAAAGGATTTGGTTGGTTATGACATGGTACAAAATGTGCATTTTATTCGCTGAATTGGTTGCCTATTTGATTGTGGTTTTGGTATCATTTTAATGCTTATAGGTATATGCAAATTTGGTGTGAAAAGTGGCTTAAACTAAGCCTATTTTCATTTCACACGGTCTGAGCACACGGGCGTGTGTCTCAACCTTGTGACCCCTGTATCTTAGTTAAAACAAGTTAGTGTGTTATACGGCTTAGACACACGAGTGTGTCTATTGGCCGTGTATGGCCCACGGGCTGGCACATGGGCTTGTGGTCGGCCGTGTGGCCAAGTCAGTATACCCCCTAATTTTCACACAGCTAGATACACGGGCGTGTCTGGTGGCCATGTAGAAAAGTCAGTTTGTATCGCTGTTTTCACACGGCTGGACACATAAGCGTGTTTAGTGACCGTGTGAAGCACATAGCCTAGGCACACGGCCGTGTGACCCTTACTTGGAAAATTTTCTAAGATTTTGCAAAGTTTTCAAATGTTACTTGTTGAAACCATTTTTCATTTTGGATTTGAGAAAACGGGGTCAACTTTAAAAACAAAAATGGATTCACCACCAATCTTTTTTAGGTGTGATCGGATCACCTTATGAAACATTTTATTTTAAAACATTGATTTTGGTCCACGAAAATTCAAGAAAATGGGTTCGAGAGTCGGTTACGTACGAGGAAGGATTAGCACCCTCGTAACGCCCAAAATTGGTTCCGAAATGATTAGTTTTCAGTCTTAATGTCGAAGATTTGAAAAGAAAAAAAAACATGATCCCTTTTTTTAAAACTTGAACAATTTGAGTTGAACTTGAGATTCCTTTGTTCCGAAGGAATACAAACACCACATCCAATATGTTAGGACACGATGTTTTTAAATCCTCGTAATTAAAATCATCTCATGGGTTACAAAATTCATCAAAAGGATACTTAGATATTTAGACAAACGGAAAATCGAAACCCAGCACGTTAGGGCACTAGTTCTTGAATTTCCAAACACCAAAATATTGTCCTATTTAAGAAAAAATTTTCATCAATATAAAACGAAATAAGACAAGAAATGAATACAGAACTTTTATAAACAGAGTAACAATATAAAATAAACGAGGTATTAAAAAAATTATATATTAAAACGATATATATAAAAAAAATTTTAAAAATGAATAGAATATATATATAGTTAATTAATACGTTTTAAATAGATAAAAAATAATTTATAACATATAATATAACAATTTAATACATATATTTATATATAAAAATAATAATAATATACGTATTTGAAAGTAACAGTATAAAACAAAACTTTATATTTACAATAAATTATTTTAAAATATCGTACAATATACAAAATGTAAAATAATACATAATATTTAATAATAATGCAAATTTTAAAATAATAAATAATATTTAATAATAATATACAAATTTTAAAATAATACTTAATACATAATAAATAATATATGAAAATAATAATATAAAAATAATATACAATAAAACAATTTCATATATATAAAAAGGGTTTAGAATAAAATAAATAATTTATACAAAATATTAAAACAAATAAATAACAATCTACGAATAAATAAGTTAGAATAAAAATAAAATTAAAAAAGGATAAAATTAGAATTTTAGTAGAACTTTGGGGTAAAAATGAAAAGAAATAGAACCGAATTTAGGATCAAATTGAAATGCTTGCTACAGAAGAGGGATTCACTGGGTAAATATACCCTAGTCCCAAAACGACGTCGTTCTATTGTTTAAATGGCCAGAGACCAAATCAAAACAAGAGCAAATTTCAGGGCCAGATTAAAATAAAATAAAATCTAAATTGAATGAAATTATAAATAACGAAAATGCAGAGGGACCAAGGTGGCAAATCTCCCCCTTTTTTTATAAACACGCAGATCCTACCCGGGTATCGGGTCAACGCGCGGATCCTCAACCTCTAAACGACGTCGTTTTGTGCTTATTGAATTAAACAAAAACGGCGTCGTTTTTAGAATGCTATATAAGCCAAATTTTAGGCAAAAACTCATTTTAAAATTTGTTTCAAAAAAAAAAAACTTTCAAAAACTCTCTGTAATATCCCAAATTAGGGCCTAATCGGAATAGTGGTTTCGTGACCAAAAATTCGAGGTAGAAATAATTATTTTATTATTATTTTGATGTTTATGATGTGATTGCATGATGATTTGAAAATTTCGTGAAGAAATTCTATGCATAAAGTGCTTAAGTTGAAATTAGGGACTAAATCGAATAAGTTGCAAAACTTGCATTCTAGAAGCTTTTAGTATGAAATTGCTTTGGAATATTAATTAGGAGGTCTTAAATAGCAATTTGACCAACATCTAAAATTTTGGACAAAAATGGGCTTGTACATGAAAATTTTCAAAGAAAGGCATTAAGGGTATTTTGGTCATTTGGTAATTAAAAGATTAAAAAAGGGAAAAAAGATGGCAAAATATGTCCATCTTCATCATTACCACGAAATTTCAAGGGTTCTCCATAGCTAGGGTTTGTTTCAAGCTTCCAAGCTTCATAGTAAGTGCATCCAAGCCCCGTTTTTAATGATTTTTATATTTTTGTGATCCCGGTAGCTCGATAAAGCTTATGTTAGCAATAATTTAAGTTAGGGTTCATATTTAGAAAAATACCCATAGGTGAAATTTGTGTATTTTGATGTTTTATGATAGAATATGAGGTTTCGGATTATGTTAGACAACTTGTGCTACTCGGTTTTGAGTAAAAATGAGTAGAACAACTTAATCGGTAAAAATACCAATTGTTCATAAGTGCATGTTGTAGTTGGAATTTGAGCTTGCTAATGGTAAATAAATGATCAGCATGTTCTAAAACATAAGAATTTGGAATAAAATTTAATTTCCGAGCTTTGGGGCAAAAGTGTAAATATGCAAAAGTTTAGGGGCAAAATTGTAATTTTGCAAAAATTTGAATTAAGGACTATTTCAATAATGTGAGTATTAAATAAGCTAAATGTGCTATTTTAGATCAAGAAAAACGAGATTCAAATCGTGATCGAGGGAAAAACAAAGTTTACGAGGAATAGGCTGATTGTTGATATTTTGGTATCGAGGTAAGTTCATGTGTAAATAAGGTAACATAATTGTTATTTTAAGTGATTTAATGTTATTTATATGATATAATACTTATTATCATGAAATGTTATGCTTTGTGAATTATTATTTAGTAATATGCAAATTATGTGAGCTATTTGATAAATGTGAAATGCTACCAAGTATCGGTTCCGACATTTTGAGGAAGACGACCAAGATGTGCGATTGAAGAAAATCCCGTTTGAACCTTAGGAATAGATTAGGATACAAGTGACATGTCACTAGGATGGTTGGGCATCCGAACTCGTTGAGTTGAGTCCGAGTTCACTTATGGATGCAAATGTCCGAACTCGTTGAGTTGAGTCTGAGTTCGTGAGATGTAACTAGGCATCCGAGCTCGTTGAGTTGAGTCCGAGTTCACTTATGGATGCGAACGCCCAAGCTCGTTGAGTTGAGTCTGAGTTCGCTTATGGGCGGGTTACATGGTTACTTGATTATATATGTGGCACTTATGTGCAAATTATCCATGTACCCGAGTTATATTCCGATGTGTTCAACGGGTAAAATTCTAGCAAAAAGGGAAGAACACTCAAGAGGCAAGTGTCATTTTGAAAAGTGTTGTGAAATGGACACTTTGGCCAGGTATGTACTTAACCCTCGGGTTGAGACTTGATACAACAGCAATAATGTGGTAAGATGATAAATGATGATTAGAAATGTGATATATGTTTTGGTGATACCATGCTAGTTTTGTTTGGAAGAATTGCTTTGTCATGTTACTTGTTATTTGCATGTGAACTTACTAAGCATTTATGCTTACTCCCTCCTTTTCATTCATTGTAGTTTTGGACAAGCTGGCTCAGGAATCGAGATAGGTCGAAGGCTCGTTCACACTATCCGAAGGATTATTTTGGTAAAATGGCTTGTATAACTCAAATATGACATGTATAGCAATATACTTGTTTTGTGTAATTAATCTTGCGATATGGTTGTGGTTTGGTTGAGAAAATGCCTGATAATGAGTAGTCCTTGGAATGGTTAATTTAGATCATGTATGAGACCATGTATGTTCAAAGTGTTAATAGTTCATGAATTTCCATAGAAAAGTGAAAATTTGTCAGAAAATAGAATGTTGTAACAGCAGTGACGTGAGTTTGAAAAATCACTAAAAATATTAGAAACTGAATTAGGTGATGAATTAAATATTAAATTGAAGATTATTGTGTCTACTTTCATATGGAAGAAGCAAAACAGGTAAAGGAGTTATATGTTATGAGATATTTGAGTTTTAGTGAAACAGGGCCAGAGCGATTTCTGGATCCCCTGTTCCAACTTGGAAAATTCACCACAAATTGTAAAAAAATAATTAGGAGGTGTACTTTATATTTTCAGAATTATTATTTAGTCTAGTTTTAAGAGAAACAAACGGCATAGTTATATGTATTTTGTACAGAGAGAAAAGTGGTTCGTAGTAAGCAGAGGTCAGTGCAGTCGAGTTCTGAAACAGGGGTAACTTTAACTAATAAACTGAACTAATTGGCCCAGCCAAAAATTCTAGAAAAAAATTAGTAGATAGATATATGAGGCTAGTTTCAGGGAAAATTTACGGATCTTCATTTTGAGTTTTGTAACTCGAGATATGATTTTTAAAGCGACCATGATGCAGAAATACAACATGCTTCGAAAACTAGATTAGTTGATTTAAAGTTTAAAAAGTGATGAAATAAGTTTAGTAACACCTCAAGCTCGACTCTGGCGACGGTCTTGGGTAAGAGGGCGTTACACTCTCTCAATCCCTTCTCTCAGCGCAGAGTCTGGCCAGGGCTCCGGCAGCCGATCACCACACGTGCTGCCACACACGGTGGTCGGAGGTAAGTTTCTTCGTCTTTTTTAGCTCAAAATAACAGATTAACTATTTTTATTTGTTTGTATGCGTTGAACAAGAAATAAAAACAAAAAAAATAAAAATAGGCACATAATCCTTTCCCTTTTTTTTTGGAAATTTGATGACTGTTGACTTTGCAATATTGGC
Organism: Gossypium stocksii; assembly: GCA_020496765.1. Taxonomy (NCBI): domain Eukaryota; kingdom Viridiplantae; phylum Streptophyta; class Magnoliopsida; order Malvales; family Malvaceae; genus Gossypium; species Gossypium stocksii. The sequence continues at coordinate 76,843,155 of CM035632.1, read as the reverse complement.
ATATGAAGCAATATTCACCCTCTTGATGATTCGATGTCAGCTAGGAGCTTTTGACGAGATCGGCCTCATAACATCCATGCCCCACATATGAGAAATCTGTGAAGAAATGGAGGAGGTACGTGGGTCTTGTCTCCTTAAATACAACATAACTGATGCCCCCAAACCTCATAGTTAGCTTGGCTATTGTGAAACCATTAGCATGTGTCTTTATGTCATCCTTATGAACCTCTTTTAAGATTTCAGCATACTCACATCTCAGTAACCCAGGCATTTCCTGATATGATTGTGCAAAAACATCTTTGAATTCTTGAAAATAACTCAATGATGTCTCGTCTTATTTCTGTGGTGAGCTAAGCTTCAATCTCCACCTCTTTTCTAAGCTCACAATATCCACTGATCCTTTGTAGAGTAGGACCTGTTTTTCATCTTGTTCTACCATTCTTAACAAATCAGAAGATTGGTTACAATCTCTGTCATCTTTAAAGTCCTGAGATCCCTCTAGACACCTATCTTACTCGAAATGAGAATTTAAGTCAGTAGCAACGTCGCTCATGTCGTTGATATCTGGGGACCTGTTGTAGGTTCGAAGGAATATTCCAAAAAAATAAATAATTCAAAGAATGATTATTTGTATGGTATGATCATGAATGAAGAATAAAAGAATATCTGAAAGAAGGTCTAAAGAACAAAATAATCTATAAAGAAATAAAAAAATATTTGTTCAAAAAGATGCATTTTATTGAAAAAAATTCTAGACACAAGCCTATTTCACCAAAGGTTTCTTATTGCCTCTAGGCTTAAAGCAACAAGCATGTTTTGAATATTAGTCTAGATTAGCCTTAAAAATACAAGGATCACTTCCACAGTCACATTGTTCAAAACACTCCCAAATATGCAAAGGCACGAAAACTTTTACTCCTTGGTTCCCTCTTCGAACGTGTCATTCAGATCCCCTAATATCAAGTCTTGCACTAAAGCCTTGAACTCGACACATTCTTGGAACTCATGCCTCTTTCCATCATAATATTTACCCCTTTAACAACATGATTGAGTAACGGGTTTTCTGCACTAGAAGGATCCTCGAATTTGACTACCCTTATTTTGACAAGCCTTTCGATCACCTTTTTGAAAGCAGTGCAGTTCTCAATCGAATGTCCTGTGATTCCCGCATGGTATTCACATTGGGTGTTTGTGTCATACCATTTGGGGTATGGGGGTTGCAACAGTTTTAAATTAAAAGGGGACACCACGTGTGCATCAAACAAACTTCGATATAGCTTCTTGTACGTCATTGGGATGGGCGTAAATTGGAGCCTTTTAGAGTTCGGTCTTGGATTGAATTCTTGCTTTTGAGGAACTTGATGGCTAGTAGTTCCCGTTCTTGGCTGGCCTATGGTAATCAGTTTTGAATAACCTCCACTAACCTCATTTTCCTGTTTCTTCATTGCCCTCGAAATATTATTTTGGGAGCTCCACTCTCGCTTTTTCCTTTTGTAACAGGCCTCACATTGTTTTGATAGTTCCACACTGGCCTTCTTTGCTTCCTCTACACTAGCCAAATCAATAACGATAGGACTGGTTAGATTGCCCCTCAGATTAGGACCTGAGCATATTGGGTAGTTTATTGGTGCCGATATACTGGCCTAATGTTGTTGGGGTCTGATAGTTAAGGGTACCCCTTGCGGATGCGCGTCTGGTTGGGCCTGGACGCTTATTGGGGTAAAATCTAGGGGATGGAGGAGGTCTTCATTATCATCCCCACTATTGACCACTAGGCCTTTCCTCATTCCAAGCCCTTCGGCTAGTAATCGACTTAGATAGCCAATCACATTTCTTTGGAACTCTAACATTTGATCACGTATATCTTGTTGAATTTTGGTCAATTGTTCTTGCATCTGTATTTGCCTTTGCTCTAATATCTCCAACTTTTGTTCCATGTTTTCTAGGTTAACTCTCTCTTTCTCTCTGTGTAATAACTTCAAATAATTAAGGTCTTTCTACGGATTTGAATGCATGTGATGCGATGTAATGCAAATGTATGAATGCAAAAAGATATCGATTCTGATTCAGTTTCATTTAGAAAACTTTATTTAGAAAATAAAAATCTTTACACAAAATGGATTACAAATACGCTTTCGCCCTAAGGCCCAAAGCCTTAACCCTGCCTAACAATAAGGCCAACTCTCGACCCCTAACTGACTCTAGCTCATACTTTACACTCAACATATCGGCCTGTGCTGCCAAAACTTGCAAATGATCAGCTACTTCCCGAATTTGGACTATGGCCTCACCTATGAGGTAGTCCCTACTTCTAACTTGATCTTGAGAATGGTGAAGCTCTCCCTTCCAATGCCCTTCTCTTGCCTCAAGATGCTTAATCTGAAGTTCAGAGCTTTGTAACACTGACTCTAATCCTTCAATCTTGCCTTTCAATTCCTCAATCTTGTTCAAACTTGCCTTCAGCTCAATTGTGGAGTTACGACTTCGATAATGATGAAGAGACCATCCAAGTTCAACCACTTTTGCCTTTAATCCTCGTTTCTCCTTTTGACTCTCTGCCAAACTCCTTTTTAGGGCCTAGTTTTGCGCCTAAACTTCCTGAAACTTCCTCTCCCATTGGTCAGCTTTGGCTTTTTCTTCTTGAATCTCTTGTTGCCACTGCTCTGTAGTCTTCCCCAATCTGGCTCTTTTCATTGACAGATTTATATTCTGTCTTCAAGTTATCTCGATCTTCTTTAATCTTCCTCTTCTCTTTTCTTACTTTTTCAACCTCTAGCTTTTGAACGTGCACGTCTAAACTTAGGTACGTTTTTTCTTTCTCCAGCTTCTCTATCTTCTTTCCGAGCTCTAAACTCTTCTTTTAAAACTTTTGCTTCATAATTTCTATTTCTGGCGGAACCACTCGTAAGCACTCCTCCATTGATCGAGCACCCTCCAAACTTGGCCTAGGGATGTTGTCATTGATCCTTTTACAAAACCACCCCTTGTATTCTAGGGATGTCATCGGACCCTCAGTCAGAATTTTCACAGAGCAAATCAGCCTCCAAGCTTCAGAAATCTCTCGAATCTTCTTCTTACAATTATCCCCCTTATACGAGAATTCACATTGAGCTAATCCTTGTGTTGCTAGTATACACTGCCTTGCTTTATACTGCCTTAGTACGAGCAACGGTGCATATCCAATAGCTCCCCAGGTTCCAGGAAGAGGTACCCAATCAAAATTTCCACCTCGATAAAGGACCTCATCAGGAACCATCCAAGAGGCCTTCCATTCAACATCTTCCTCTCAGAGGTTTTGAAGAATTTCCATCCACCTTTCTTCTAAAATATCATCTCTCCTTGGCATGGTTCCTGCGTCCTTTAAAGGAGAATAATTTTCAAAGAACACTCAGCAAGGAACTTTGTCGATCTTCCAAAATTGACTGTGGAACCAAACCAACAATAACTGCGCGCATCCAATGAATCTACCGTCACCTGCCTTCCGGCATGCACTCAAAGATCTAAACGACTTGGCTAAGATTGAAGGTACAAGCGTGACCTATTTTCCAAGTCGGTCGAATAAATTGGTGATTACTTCATCTATGTGCCTCAAAGCTTTGGGGAAGATCACCAAATCATAAATACTTAAAGCCAAGACATCCACTTTCCTCTTCACATCTGGATGTGCTAATATCAGATCCCTCAAACTTGACCAAGGAATGCATTTACTATCACCCTTTTGTTGGATTCGAGATACGACCCACTGTTCACTCATCCCCGTATTACTCATTAATTTCTTCATGAAAGTTGGGACAGTAGCGGCCCTAAAGTAAGCTTTGTTACCTCAAATCCTTGGACAGCGAAGCAAAGTCGTATACTCCTCTATAGTAGGTATCAAATCTGCCTCTCCAAAAGTAAAACAATTATAAGTAGGGTTCCAGAATTGTACCATGGCTCGAAACAGATGCTTATCCACCTTGACATCAAGTAAGTAAGTTAAATCACCATAATTGTGGTAGAACAGCTGCTTAGTCTCGTCATCCCAATGGGCCCAAATATCCTTCAACTCCTGAAGCTCGTTCTGTGCCACGCTGATGCGAGCGAAGTCCTACAACTCAGACGTATACCCCTCAGTGACACTATCTCCTTTCTCCAATTGGGTTTTCTCTAACCATGCACAGACGGTAGCGTTGTCCTCCACTTTATCAAGATATTCATTCTCCATAACAAAACTTTCTAATTTAGAAATCAAACTGTGAATCGACACCTTTAAATGCTGAATGATATGCAATGATAACAAAATAACATTGGTCAGTGACATGTATATAAGATATAATTGAAAGAAAATAGAAAATAAACAAGCACCTATATGGGTAATTGCTAGGGGTCAACATAGTTCTACCTAAGGCGGCCTCTTAGGGTTCACTATATTTGTTTTTGGTTCTACAGAAAAGGGTACCTGAACCAGCAGATTCCTCGACCCTCACCCATTATAGGCTCATATGGACCGAGTTCAGTTCAGGGGGACACATTTCCCTATGGCCATGCGGAGATGAAAATCTCACGGAGATATAGGTACAGATGTATCCTAGAAGCGATCCACTATCCCATGCGGAGGTGAAAACCTCACGAAGGTGTAGCTTTTCACTCCCACTTAAGGGTGTGACCACAACGGTCATGCAATGCAATGCAAAAATATTTACAAAACTAACCAAACGCAAAAAAAAAAAAAAAAAAAAAACATGTTTTCAAATCAAATTTTCTAAACTTTGACATTTGGACAAAAATGATCAATTTTATGGCTTGACTCTCTTATTGCCCCCAGTGGAGTCGCCAAGTTGTCGAAACTATTTTTAATTTTGGATTTGAGAAAACGGGGTCGACTTTAAAAACGAAAATAGAGTCACCACCAATCTTTTTTAGGTGTGATCAGATCACCTTATGAAACATTTTATTTTAAACATTGATTTTGGTCCATGAAAATTCAAGAAAATGGGTTCGGGAGTCGGTTATGTATGAGGAAGGATTAGCACCCTCGTTACGCCCAAAATTGGTTCCGAATTGATTAGTTTTCTGTCTTAATGTCGAAGATTTGAAAAGAAAAAAAAAACATGATCCCTTTTTTTAAAACTTGAACAATTTGAGTTGAACTTGAGATTCCTTTGTTCCGAAGGAATACAAACACCACATCCAGCACGTTAGGACACGATGTTTTTAAATCCTTATAATTAAAATCATCTCATGGGTTACAAAATTCATCAAAAGGATACTTAGATATTTAGACAAACGGAAAATCAAAACCCAGCACGTTAGGGCACTATTTCCCAAATTTCCAAACACCAAAATATTGTCTTATTTAAGAAAAAATTTTCAATTCAATGAAAGATATTTTTAAACAATGATGATTTAAGCAAAATGTAACATTAATATACTACAAGGCATCAAAAATAATATAAATTACATGATATATTAAGGTTTTATACTAATATAAGCGACTAAAAGGAGAAATAACATAAAAACAATGAATAACACATGTGATAAAATTACTATACTAAAACAATAATAAGCAAATATAGAAAAAGATCCGAAAATAAATCCACAAAATTTTTAACAAAAAAAAAACGAAATAAGACAAGAAATGAATATTGAACTTTTATAAACAGAGTAACAATATAAAGTAAACGAGGTATTAAAAAAATTATATATTAAAACGATATATATAAAAAAAACAAAATTTTAAAAATGAATAGACTATATATATAGTTAATTAATACGTTTTAAATAGATAAAAAATAATTTATAACATATAATATAACAATTTAATACATATATTTCTATATAAAAAAATAATAATATACGTATTTAAAAGTAACAATATAAAACAAAACTTTATATTTACAATAAATTATTTTAAAATATCGTACAATATACAAAATGCAAAATAATACATAATATTTAATAATAATGCAAATTTTAAAATAATAAATAATATTTAATAATAATATACAAATTTTAAAATAATACTTAATACATAATAAATAATATATGAAAATAATAATATAAAAATAATATATAATAAAACAATTTCATATATATAAAAAGGGTTTAGAATAAAATAAATAATTTATACAAAATATTAAAACAAATAAATAATAATCTACGAATAAATAAGTTAGAATAAAAATAAAATTAAAAAAGGATTATATTAGAATTTTAGTAGAACTTTGGGGCAAAATGAAAAGAAATAGAACCGAATTTAGGATCAAATTGAAATGCTTGTTACAGAAGAGGGATTCACTGGGTAAATATACCTTATTCCCAAAACGATGCCGTTCCAGTGTTTAAATGGCCAGAGACCAAATCAAAACAAGAGCAAATTTCAGGGCCAGATTAAAATAAAATAAAATATAAATTGAATGAAATTATAAATAACGAAAATGCGGAGGGACCAAGGAGGCAAATCACCCTCTTTTTTATAAACATGCGGATCCTACCCGGGTATCGGGTCAACGCGCGGATCCTTAACCTCTAAACGACGTCGTTTTGTGCTTAGTGAATTAAGCAAAAACGGCGTCATTTTTAGAATGCTATATAAGCCAAATTTTAGGCAAAAACTCATTTTAAAATCTGTTTCAAAAAAAAATCTTTCGAAAACTCACTCAATCCCTTCTCTCAGCCTAAAGTCCGCCAGGGCTCCGGCGGCTGATCACCACACGCGCCTCCACACACGATGGCAGGAGGTAAGTTTCTTCGTCTTTTTTAGCGCAAAATAACAGATTAACTATTTCTATTTGTTTGTATATGTTGAACAAGAAATAAAAACAAAAAATATAAAAAAGAAAAAATAAAAGCAGAATCACCTTTCGCTTAAAAAAACTGTTTATATATTTTTTTAGTATCTGGGTGCGTAGAATAATCGTCCCCTTACACTATTTGTATTCAATCCTTTTATAGTCACTGAAAAATTGAAATAAATAAAAATTTACAATATTTGGTTTTATTTCTTGCCATATTTTCCATATCTCTACTGATCTTCTTTCCTTTTGCAAGCGAAGATGCGAGGATCGCGGCGGTGATCGGGTGCTGATAGTGGCTTGACGAGGGACCTCTGCGCCGCACTTGTGGCGCCTAGGGTTTCAGAGGTCCTAGTCTTACTGATTTGGTTTAGGTATTGGGCCTTTTGGGCCCCCCGTAGGCTTGGGTTTACGATTGGGTTAAGGGTAGGACTGTAGTTGGGTATTGGGTAGTGGTTTGGGCCGTTTCAGACTCTGGTATTTGGGCTAATTTGGGTAATCTATGTAATAGGGTTTTAGGTTAATTTGGTTTTGGGATTTTGGTTATTTGGGCCTCATTTTTTGTAATATGGACTGTAAAGGGACAATTTAATTTGGGTTTGTTTAATTTGGTTTATTGTATAGCCTGGGCAAATTGGGCTTATAACATTGCTAATTCAATCCCGATCATATGTATTAAGTGTTAGATGTTCGAATTAAGCATGCTATGTGTATGAATGCTCAAAATTTACCAAAAGGTATTGAGATATGATGCTTAAATCTTTTGAATTGTATTAAAGGTCCGTTAATACTCCTTTACATATTCTGACAATGGTTACGGGATAGGGGTGTTAAATTTTTATTGGTATCAAAGCTACGGTTTAGTCGATTCTAGGACTACCGTAGTGTATACTAGTTTAGATATACACGCCATATATAAACTGCGATAGTGTGATATCTCCTGACAGCTTCTGAATTATGTTTTATATAGTAAATGGATCCAAATTGAGCAGTAGCAGACAATGTAGAGAGTAATGCACCAGCTCCTGCTTAAGGGACTGTGCCTTCTGAATCTAGTCCCGCTACAGGCAGTCAGGGAGAAGCTAAACAAGCTTTCTTCCAAATGATGAGTGAATGGTTTACTAAATTTGCTTGAGCAAGCCCGGCTGCTCAACAACCTCCACCCCCACTTGTTCCCCATGTAACACCCCTTACCCGAGATCGTCGCCGGAGTCGAGTACGAGGAGTTTCCAAACTTATCTTACTAGTTCTGGGCATAAAAATTTTCTTTTAAAATTAATTCGCTCACATTCATCCAATATATCCCTACAAAGGGCCCTCGGGGCCCTAAAACATGCAATTAAAACAGTTTGGGACCAAACCAGGAACATTAAAAATTTTACGATTACTTACACAAATTAAAACAATTTGTTTCACTGTTCATAATAAAACTGTCCACCTATGTAATAGTCACTAAATTAATTATAACTCAAGTTACAAAACTTGAAATTTAAATCCATAAATTTTCCCTAAAACTATACTCATATATCTTATTACCATAATTTTTCTAGAATTTTTGGTTTGGCCAATTAGTACAGTTTATTCATTAAATCTTCCCCTATTTAGTAGTCCCATGGTTTTGACCTCTCATCACTAAAAATCAATTATCTCATAGTACAGTTTTCATATAGTGATTCTGCTTGTTTCTAATGAAAATAGAATCACTTAAGAATCTAGACATATAAATTATGACTCATACTTATTTTTTTACAATTTTTAGTGAATTTCTAAAATCAAAATAGGGGATTACGAAGTCACTCTAATCCTATCTAGCAATAATCTAAATATCTAGGAATATAGACCTTGTTTGCTTGCCTTGTTTCTTTCCTATGAAAATAGACTCAATAAGCTTTAATTATATATCTAATTCACCATTTAATTCAATTTCTAAAATTTTTAGTGATTTTTCAAATTGACGTCACTACTGCTGTTCCAAAATTGTTTCATGGCCAACTTTTACTCCATCATTTCTTTGCATAAACTATCATTTAGGCATACATAACATCAAAACATGTTATTAATTAGCCATTTCAATAGCTAATCATTATCTAGTATTCCCATGCCGTTCTTTAGTCATATCATAAGAACGTACACACAAAATAGTCAAGTCCCTATACATGCCATAACTCAAAACATTTCAAACTACAAAATACTGAGATAGGCTTTGATAGTGTAAGACGAACTCCGACGTCCTTTTGGTTCCCGAATTGGCTTGGCTACACTATAAAAGAGAGAAAGGAAAATGAGTAAGCTACAATACTTAGTAAGTTTATAAATAAATAAATGACAACATTCACCAAGTATAAATATACTCATATTATACCATCAACTAACAAAATCTTTATTTACTTCTCCACTTACTCTTTAACTTTCCTTTTTATCATTCCTTTACCTGAACTTTCTTGTAACATAGCTTGTATATTATCCCGATGAACCGTTTGGAATACTAAGGGCACTTGGGTTTTCCTGCCTGATAATAGCCTGTCAATGCCATGCTATAGGCATGGTCTTACATGGGATGTTCCTCAACTGTCTCAACCTACCAATGCCATATGTCTAATATGGACTTACATGGGATGTTCCTCAACTGTCTTAACATGGACTTACATGGGATGTTCCTCAACTGTCTCAACCTGCCAATGCCATATGTCTGAGATGGACTTACATGGGACGTTCCTCAACAATCTCAACCAAAAATATCATGACATTTCGTATCCCATACCTTCCTAAGGTTGAAACGGGGCTTTCTGACACTTTTTCTCTGTTATCTCATCTTTAATTCAACTTGGAATATTCTCATAAAATAAATTTATATATGCTGGAAATTAACAACATTAATATAAAATATTGAATATTGCATTTATTTACCGTAAACTTACCTCGGTGCAAAATATGATCAACTTGACAACTTAATCTTCTACCTTTTTGTTTCCTTTATCTACTCCTAAATTTCATTCTTCTTGATCTATAATAGCAAATTTAGCTTATTTAGTACTCATATTTATCAAAACAGTCCTTGACTCTAACTTTGGCAAAATTACGATTTTGCCCCTAAACTTTTGCATATTTACACTTTTGTCCCAAAGCTCGGAAATTAAACTTTATCCCTAATTCTTATTTTTTATGACATGCTAATCATTTTCCCTTAATGGCAACATCAAATTCTCACTCTAACATGTACTTATGAACATTAGGTATTTTTATCGATTGTGTCATTTTACTCATTTTTACTTAAAATCGAGTAGCACAAGTTGTTTAACATAATTTAAAACCCCATATTCTATCATAAAACATCAAAATAAACACATTTCAACTATGGGTATTTTTCCAAATAGAACCCTAGGTTAAATTATTACTAGAATAAGCTAAATCAAGTTACCAGGACTCCAAAAACGTAAAGAACATTAAAAACGAGGTTGGAATCACTTACTATGGAGCTTGGAAGGTTGAAAAAAACCCTAGCTATGGAGAACCCTTGACATTCAACCTAATGAAGAAGATGATAACATTTTGCCATCTTTTTCCCTTTTTAATCTTTTTAATTACGAAATGACTAAAATGCCCTTCATTAAAACTTTGGTTATTTCTACCTATGTATGTCCATTTTTGTCCATGAAAACCTAATGGTATAATTACCATTTAAGGACCTCTACTTCAATTATGCTCTTCAATTTAATCCTTTCCTCTCTAGAACTTATATTTATCAACTTTTGCAATTAAGCCCTAATAGGCAAATTAAACATGCAATTCATGAAATTTTCTATCAATATCCTAACACATGCATATAATCACTCAATAAATCATAAAAATTTAGCGGAATAAACTTTTCTATCTCAAATTCATGGTTTCGCAACCATTGTTCTATTTAGGCCCTATTTCGGGATGTTACATTTCTCCCCCCTTAGGGATTTTTGTACCAAAAAATCTTACCTGTGAATAGATTTAGATACTGCTTTCACATAGCCTCCTCGGGCTCGCATGTAAGCTCGTCTACCCCATGTTTATTCCATAGTACTTTCACAAGTGCAATACTTTTGTTCCTTAGTTGCTTGACCTCTCGAGCGAAAATCTTTACTGTTTCTTCACCGTAAGTCATATCTGGCTGAATCTCAACCTCTGTCTGTGAAATCACATGTGATGGATCAGAATGGTAACGACGTAACATGGACACATGGAACACATCATGAATCTTCTCTAACTTTGTCGGCAAAGCTAACTGATATGCTAATGGCCCAACTCTTTCAGTCACCTCAAACGGTCTAATAAAACACATACTTAGTTTACCTTTCTTGACAAATCTAAAGAATTTCTTCCACGGGGATACTTTCAAGAACACTTGTCACCAATTTGATACTCAATCTCTTTTCTTTTCAAGTTTGCATAAGACTTCTGTCTATCTGAAACTGATTTCAAGCAATCTCTGATAACTTTCACTTTCTCTTCAGTTTCTTTAACTAAGTCAACCCCGTAAATCTGATTTTCTTTAAGCTCTATCCAATACAAAGGTGTGTGACATTTACGTCCATACAAAGCTTCATAAGGTGCCATCTTCAAACTCGACTGTTAACTATTATTATAGGTAAACTCTATCAACGACAAATATTTCTCCCAACTACCTTGAAATTCTAAGACACAACATCAGAGTATATCCTCAAGTATCTGAGTAACTCTCTCTGACTGACCATCAGTCTGAGGATGGAAAGTTGTACTAAAAATCAACTTTGTGCCCAAAGTTTCCTGTAACTTCTTCCAAAATCGTGAAGTGAATCTCAGGTCTCTATCTGAAATAATCGATAACGGTACTCCATGTAGTTTGACTATCTCTGAAATATACAACTCGGCCAACTCGTCAAGTTAATAATCCATATGAACTGGAATAAAATGAGTCGACTTCTTTAGCTTATCAATCACAACCCATACTACATCTTTCTTTCTTGGTGTCAACGGTAATCTTGTTACAAAATCCATGGCAACTCGGTTCCATTTCCACTTAGGAACTAACATAGGCTGCAATAAACCTGAAGGTACCTGATGTTCGGCTTTTACTTGCTGACAGATCAAGCATCTAGAAACAAACTCTGAGATATCTCTCTTCATTCCTACCCATCAATACATTTTCTTGAAATCATTATACATATTTGTACTACCTGGATGAATAGACAAGGAATTGCTATATGCTTCCTCTAAGATCTTTCGAATAAGATCATCATTCTTTGGTACACATATCCGATTTCTGAACATCAAACAACTGTCAGAACTAATCTAAAAATCTGACTCTATACCCGACTCATACTGAACTCTTTTAGCTTGCGATTCACTATCATCTTTTTAAACTTCACAAATTTCTTCAAGAAACATTGGCTTAGCTTTTAATTTGGCTAAGATAGAACCATCATCTGATAAGGTTAAACTAGTGTTCAAGGCTCTTAATGCAAATAAATATTTTCTACTCGCATCAGCAACTGCGTTTGCCTTACCCAGGTGATAATCGATCACTAGTTCATAATCTTTAATCAACTCTAGCCATCTTCTTTGCCTCAAGTTCAAATCTTTCTGAGTCATCAGGTATTTCAAACTTTTATGATAAGTAAATATTTGGCATTTCTCACCATACAAGTGATGTCTCTAGATTTTCAACGCAAATACAATGGCAGCTAGTTCTAAATCATGTGTCGGATAATTTTTCTCATGTGGCTTTAGCTATCTAGAGGCATAAGCAATTACCTTTCTTTCCTGCATAAGTACACAGCCTAGTCCATTCAAGGACACATCACTGTAAATCACAAACTCTATACCCGATTCTAGTTGTACTAAGACAGGAGCTTCAATCAACAATGCCTTTAACTTGTCAAAACTCTGCTGACACTTTTCAATCCATTCAAACTTGACATATTTCTGTACCAATCTTGTCAATGGGTAGCTATCATGGAAAATCCCTCTACAAATCGTCTATAATAACCGGCGAGACCGAGAAAGCTTCTGACCTCTGATGCATTTCTGGGAGGCTTCCTATCAATAATGGCTAAAATCTTGCTCGGATCAACTCTAATACCTTCACCTGAGACTATATGTCCAAGAAAACTGACTTCCCGTAACCAAAACTCACTTTTACTAAACTTGGCATCAAGCTGATTATCTCTCAAAGTATGTAAAACTGTTCTCAAATGCTCTAAATGCTCAGTCTCATCATGAAAATAAATCAAGATATCATCAATGAACACGACTGCAAATTTATCCAAGTAAGGTCTGAAAATTCGGTTTATTAAGGCCATGAAAATGGCAAGAGCATTAGTTAAGCCAAATGGCATCACAAGGAACTCATAATAGCCATACCTAGTCCGAAAAGCAGTCTTCGGAACATCTGACTCTTTAACTCGCAACTGATAATATCCGAATCTCAAATCTATCTTGGAGAACACAGTAGCTCCTTTCAATTGATCAAACAAATCATCAATTCTAGGCAATGGATACTTGTTCTTAATAGTTACCTTGTTAAGCTGCCAATAATCTATGCATAATCTCATCGAATCATCTTTCTTTTTCACAGAAAGTACTGGTGCACCCCATGGTGAACAACTAGGTCTTACAAAGCCTTTATCTATTAATTCCTACAACTGAACTTTCAATTCTTTCAATTTTATTGGAGCCATTCTATAAGGAGCAATAGAAATAGGTGTTGTCCGGAACCATCTAAATACCAAACTCAACTTCTCTGATAGGAGGCAAACCTGGTAGTTCTTCCGGAAACACATTAAGAAACTCATATACCACATGCATTGATTCAATTTTCAACTCTGGATCTTTAGTATTCAACACAAAAGCAAGATAAGCTTCATATCCTTTCCTTAAACATTTCTGAGCAGACATAACAAAAATCATGGCAAATGAACTATCTGACTCATTTGAATTAACCCAAAGAATTTCACCATTTTCACATTTTAAAACTATAAATTTCTTTCCACAATTCACATCACATCATGCGTAGTCAACCAATCCATACCAGGAATAACATCAAACTCATCAAATGGCAATAGCATGAGATCGGCCAGAAAATAGTAACCTCTAATCATCAAAGGACAATTTTTACAAACTTTGTCTACTAATACATACTGACCTAATGGATTCGATACTTTAATCATAAATCCCGTAGGCTCTATGGATGTGTTCATACTAGGCATCAATTTCATGCAGACATAGGAATGGGTCGAACTCGGATCAATCAAAGTAATATCATTAACACCATGAAGAGAAAATGTACCAGTAATTACGTCAGGGGAGGATGCCTCTTCACGAGCACGGATGGCATAGGTCCTTGCGAGTGCTCTAACATCTGGTCTTACTGCTAAATCAATAGACACACCTCTATTACCTGCCTTTGTTCTTGGGTTTCCCTATGGTCTACCTCGGACTGGAACATTCCCGGACCTAGCACTCTGTAATTCTTCCTTTTTAACCATTTTTGGACACTCTCGCATAAAATGATCTGGAGCAACACACTTGTAACAACCACTCTCATTTGCTTGACACTGGCCAAAATGATGTCAACCGCACCATAGACACTCTGGTCTAGCCAGTCGGACACTACCTACACTCGCAATCAAGGTAGTCTGAGCTTTCAAACCTATATTTCTGTTATCTCTGTTTCTGCTTGAATACTCAATTGAAAATTTTGATCTAATAAGGACCTATCTAGGCCTCTTGGATGTAGACTAAAACGATTTGCTCATCTATCTTTTCTTTGTATCTTGTGTCTCAATTCTAGCTTTGCCTTTTTCTTTTTCTTTCAGGAACTCCTCTGCCTTATAGTCTCTGTCAACTAAAACAACAAACTCTTTTATCTCTAGAACACCAATGGACAACCGAATATCATTATTGAACACATCTTCAAATCTCTTGCACATAATAGCTTTAGTTGACACACCCTCTCTAGCATAATTGCTGAGTCTGATAAATTCATGCTCATACTCAGTTACTGTCATCTTACCCTGCTTTAGTCAAGGAATTCCTTTCTTTTCTGGTCGATGAACCTCTGATTGATGTGCTTCTTACGGAAATCTTCCTAAAAGAAATCCCAGGTAACTCTTTCTTTTGGTACTACTAACACAAGTGTCCTTCACCAATGGTAAGCAAAATCTCTAAGAAGTGACACCACACACTTTATACACTCTTCTGGCGTGCAAGATAACTCATCAAAAACTCTGATAGCATTCTCAAGCCAAAATTTAGTTTTCTCTGCATCATCATCTTTAGTAGTCTGAAACTCTTTGGCCTTTTGTTTTCTAATCTTATCTACTGGTGGCTTTTCTCTTTTGACTATATTTGTGACTAGGGGAGCTACATGGGTAGTCTGAGGATCATGAGGGGGTGGAGGTGTAACACCCCAAACCCGGCCTAGAAGTTAGGCTTGAATTTGGCGTGTCATATTGAGGTGTTTTTCGAAAACCTTATTTCCATTGAAAACCCTTCTTATTAAAACTTGTTGCCATTTAAAACTTGTGTAAAATCTCGGATTTCGTATGCATATTTTTAAAACGTGGTTTATTAAAAGACGTTCTCTTGTAAAATGTTATTACCTTTAAAACCTTAATTGTTATGGAAGCCTAATTTAAAACATTTGCAGAAACGTGATATTTTGAAAAATAGTTGCTGTTTTGGAAAAACCGTGTCCGTCTTCTAGCAATTATAAAACAATAAATAAAATCCCAAATGTAAAAACCAGAAAGTTTAAAAGGCCTTATTACAACCCATACCGGAATAAAGTACTTAAAAGTAAATCAAAATAGAGCATAAGCAATGTGTGGCCTTCTCCGAGTCCCTCGCAGCACTGATCCTCTTAAAGTTAAGATTACCTACACAATTATTAAACGGGGTGAGTTTTATGAAAACTTAGTGTGTAATCCCCTACCATATAAAACGAACAGTCAGTCATACAAAAGAATTAAAAGTCTGGGCCCCAGCCCTACTATAATTCTAGTATCAATTGGGCCTTAGCCCACTATAACAGACAGTACCTGATGGGCCTTAGCCCATTACAGAATCAGAAACATTATCAAAATTAGAATCAAAATCAGAATCAGAATCAGGTAGGCCTAAGCCCAAAATAGAATCAGTAACAATATAATGTAGATGTGTAGAATAGACTGGGCCGAAGCCCTATACAGAACATTAGCCCTAAATAGAACAGTATGGGCCAAGCCCATAGCAGAATCAAAACAATATGCGAATGCAACCCCAACCCAGTCCAGCCATCACACCACTCGTACCAACCCAACACACCATGTGGGGAATAACTTGACCCACCCAGCCCTACAAACCAATGAAACAGCCATGCTGCTAATAACAGATAATGTGGCGAAGCCACCAGAGTGAGAATACGTGGCAAAGCCACTTGTAACACCCAAAACCCAGCCCAAACGTTACGGCCCAGTCTGGTGTGTCACATCAATGATTGATTGAGACCTATTCTTAAGTCATTACGTTTAGGGTGAGTTTTACAAAATCATTGTTAAAGTTCATAAAGAAAATCTAGGTTTAGTTGTGAACGTTCTATCCACTACCAGCTTTAAGTATATTTTATTACAAGATCTTGTTTGTCTTTTTGTTATCCATTTGATACGTGTGTTTTATTTTAAAAACATGATTAATTTTAAAGGAAAACCGTGAAGCCCTAGGCTATCCAATTTTAACAAGTTATAATTAAGAACTAAAAACCTAATTAAAAATACTTAAGTGCGGCCTTATTACAATCAAAACCCATAATGAAAATAATTTAAATAAATATGAAAATAAATAACTTAATTAAAACCACCATGTGCAGTCCACGTGGCCACTCCGAATCCCTCTAGCTCCAAGTCTACTGCCTTAGGGCTCACCTACATAGATGAAAGGAAGGGGTGAGTTTGGAAACTCAGTGTGTAAACTAAACCCAACCAGAGCCCAAATCAGTTCAAGCTTACTGGGCTTAAGCCCTATCTAGATACATTATTAGCTGGGCTGAAGCCCTATTCCATAATCGGTTTAACTGGGCCTTAGCCCTATTCAGTAATTAGTATTAACTGGGCCTTAGCCCTATTTAGTAATCAGTGCGGCCCGTAGGCCTATTCAGTAACAGAACAGTCAGAAATTATGCATGTATGCAAAAGCCCAACCCAAATCTAGCCCTACACACCATGTAGGGAATAACTCAACCCACCCAGCCCTACACACCACAGTCGCAGCATAGCTGCTTAATCAGATAACGTGGCCAAGCCAGTAACAGTAAAATAAGGCAAAACCCCTTTCAGTAAACGTGGCAATGCCACTTAGCCCTTCCTCCATCAATAAACCCAGTCCCATGCAACAATAAAACATGTCATGGCATATAGTAAACAGATAAAATACAACATGCATTTCGGTAGATTTCAACCCTAGGGGTATGATGGTCATTTTGCACCTAGGGGTAAAATAGTAATTTTCCACCCTTAAGAGGTATTTCAGTAAATATACCAACTTTTAGGGTTTCAAGCTTATTACAGTTATTAACAGTCAGTTACCATCTAAGTAGCTTATCAAGCCCATTTAAGCAACTTAGAGTTATTGGGCCCTAAAACCCCTAATGGGCCCTACGATGTCCATTAACTACTTTGGTCCACAAAGCTCAAATTTCACAGTTGTCTTAGCAGTCTTAGCATACAGATTACTAGAACCCACTTACTGCTCGTTTTCACCCAAATAGGCCCGTCTAAGAGGCCTAAATTAACCGGGCTGCGCGAAATCGTGTACACATCTACCTTACCAATTGTGACAACTGATCTTACCAGTCTTAATCGACCCACGAGCGCTCGCATGCTCGCAAGCCCACGAAATACCAGAATTTTGGCATTTCGACTTTTCGGCCTTTGCCGATTTAGTCTACTAGAGGGTGTTTGTTTACACACCTGATTTGCGATAGACGTTGACGAAATCTCCCACGCGATTATCCTACAGTCATTAAGAATACACTTATCAACCACGAATCAACGAAACTAACTAACCCGCACTTACCATATTCGACCAACCTTACTTAAGGCCCTAGAATCCTTACGTTTCTCGAAACTAATGACTAGATCTAGATCTAGATCTAGTCATTCTAATGGTCCAAGCCTTCCACACACTCCTTGATCGGTAGCCTTTAGTCCACACTAGCACAAAACAAACTGAATAACAACACCAATAAAGCCTCTTTGCCCCAATTGACAGCCACCCTATGCATATAGGGGTTTTCGGCTTTTCTTAAATCCTAAAATAATGAATGAAAAGGGAATCTGAGCACTTACCGAAGATCTACTTGACAAAGAATGCTTCTAATCCCTTTCTAATCCAGAACTGTCGTAGATCTAACCTCACGACCCGAGCAGAGAACAAATCTAAATGATTTTGGCTTTTGGATCTATACTAGCCTAAGACTATTTCAGTTTAAGAGAAATTAGATGAAGAAGAGGAGTTCACAAGTGAAAGAACTAATCGGCAGAGAGTAAGATGAGAGGTTAATAATTTGGCTTCTTGAAAGATTTGAAAAGGAAAGAAGAGATGGTTTTGATCAAAGAGGTAATCGGCAATGGTGGATTGGTTTCAGCTTTTAGGGGAGTCAACTACTAGGCTTTGAGAAGAGAAAAGAAAAATAAAGAGTAGGTTCGGTCTAAGAAGAAAGGTAATGAAGTGAATTCGATTTAGAGAAAGGATAAGAAAAGAAAAAAGATGAAAGAAGAGAGGAGAATTTGGTCCAAGACAATTCGGCACAAGTGAATGTGGTTATGGTGTCGGCTTCTAGAACAAAGGAGAAGAAGTGAAAAAAAACCCTAAAGCCTTACCTAGTCGGCACACACTAGCCTAATGTGCCGAACTAAAACCCCAAAAAGCATTCGGCTAACTCCCACAACTCCCTCTTGTCGAAAATGCCCCAAAACCGATAGGCCAAAACCGATTATGCTCCTCCAAGAACCCCACAATTGGCCACTACTAGCTTCTATTCAAAATTCCTAAAATTTCTCTCCCTTATCCTACTTGATTCAATCCCTTAAGCATCTTAAACTCTTTCCAACAGAGTTTCACTTTAAGTCCATCACATAACTTACACAAGCATAAAATAAAATAGCAGCTTGCTTCCCATGTGACTTGAACCTTGGCCCCTTGCACAGTTTCCACACACCACTTTCTTAGGCTCTAAGTGGCGCCACAATACCACTTTACCAAGGGCTCACTTGTGTCTTAAATTACCCACTTTTTCTTAAAAGCCCACATACTCAAGACCACTTCTCTTTAAGTCAATAATTTGAAAATTCTATCAGGTTTTAACTTAGGCTCGGGCCTTCTAAAGGCCCACTAACACACTCAAAGCATAAAATTATACAACCAAACAACAAAATTCCATGTTCACACCAAAATCACAAAAATCCCAAAAAATCCTGAAAATTAGGGCGTTACACCACTAGCACAGAACTTCCTCCAAATCGATGTCCCAACCCAATATGTCGTGCATGCTATGCTCAATCATCACACATATATGCAGAATGGCCATGTTCAGTATCAGTCATTTAAACACATATTAAAACATATCAATCACACAACCACGGTCACGTCAGTCAAATCACTGTCATACAAATACAATCAAATCCGTCAAACACACAGTCCAAGTCAGTCACTTGCCTACAAGGGCAAAACAGTCATTTAACACCCTAGGGGAAAAATGGTAATTTTACCCCATAGGGGTATCTCGATAATTCTACCCTACAGGGGTATTTCGGTAATTCTACCCTACAAGGGTATTTCGGTAATTCTACCCTACAGGGGTATTTCAGTAATTTTACCCTATAGGGGTATTTCGGTAATTCTACCCTATAGTGGTATTTCAGTAATTCTACCCTACAGGGGTATTTCGATAATTCTACCCTAAACGGGTATTTTAGTAATTTCACAAACTAGGGGTATTTCAGTAATTTCACAAATCAAGGGTATTTCAGTAATTTCACAAACCAAGGGTATTTTGGTAATTTTGTAAATCAGGGGTATTTCGATAATTTAAAAATCAAGGGTATTTTCATAATTTGTAAACTAGGGTATTTCTGTAATTTTGTAAACTGAGGGTAAAACGGTAATTCTTACAAATCAGGGGTAAAACGGTAACTTTATAAATCAGGGGTAAAACAGTAGCTTTACAAATCAGGGGTAAAATAGTAATTTTACAAATTAAGGGTAAAACGATAATTTTACAAATTAGGGGTAAAATGGTAATTTTACAAATTAGGGGTAAAATAGTACTTTTACAAATCGGGGGTATTTCTATAATTTTACAAATCGGGGGTATTTCTGTAATTTTACAAATTGGGCGTATTTCTGTAATTTTACAAATCGAGGGTATTACAGTAATTCTACCCTATAAGGGTATTTCAGTAATTTTATCAATCACTCAGAAAGTTTACAGTCGCCTCGAGCGACTCAAGTATTCTAAACAGAGATAACGTTGTGAATGGGTCTAAGGCCCGTTCTCGGCCCAGGTGGGCCCACACGCTCATGTGGCCCTTTAGTTCAAAACTAGCCACAAATATGAGATTCACATAGTCTAGTCTAATATTTACTACACAATCATACAATTTGCCCGATTGGGCCCACATGGCCCATTTCGGCATTCCGACATTTACCATTCTACAACTAGAGTAGGGTGAAGTACACACCTGATAGGTATCTGAAGTTAATCTACGCTCTGAACACTGCTATGCCCTGAAGCCAACAATAATCGCACCCTTGACTCCCTAGGAGGTGTGTCGATCAACTACGGTTACCGCCACCGTGTCCTAACGGCATACAGATCAACGAATGATCCAACGCCTAACCCAAACGAACACACCACAACGTGAAAGGGATAAGCCAAGAAAGGTATGCCTACTCTCCTCATGGTTTGCTCTATTTAAAGCTAGCTCCTCACCTATTCTCATGTTAGCTTCCCGATGTGGGATTCTCCATCAATCCCCCAAAACTAAAGCATTAACAAAATAATCAACTTTTGCATGCAAAGGGATTCGAACCATAGTCCTCTCAATAACCATGACACGCCACCACCACTAGGACACAAGCTCCTTTGTGTTATAGTCCAACACATTTAACTTTAAAGCCAGCCTACTCGCTTCCAGATTTATTTAAAAGAAAAACCAAAATAAATTGCAAGAGCCAAGACTTGAACCTTGGACCCCCTTGCTTCCTTTATGATGTCACTTCGTTGTCCCCTAAGTGGTGCCACTTTGCCACTACACCACACTCCTTTTTTGTGCCTTATTTTACCTTGATTTATTTAAGAGTCATACCACTTGAGATCAGGGTTCCACTAAGGCTAGAAATCAAAAATTTTTCCTATGGCCTAACTTGAACCTGGGACTTCATAGTACCTTCCAAACACTCTAAAATCACACATTTGAATTATTTAAGCCGCATTTTAACCGATCCACAACTCAAAGCCCAATACTTCTAAGCCTAAAATTTGGGGCGTTACAATTCTACACCCCTTAAAGAAATTTCGTCCTCAAAATTTCCCATTATCCATTAGTCGTACTACTCAAGTCGTACCACTACACTTCTACTGCGCACTCTAATTCAAATAACTTAGTCACACATCCAAAATATCCGCCTATCAAAGTCAATAGATTGCAATTTCCATGTTCAAAACATCACATCCAAACAATTCCAAACAAGCATAATAAATACGAAATCTCAATATAATCCAATATCTAAAGAATCCACAGTATTTCAATTCCAAACAGACAAAAGTATTTAGAAAACTTACGGATTTGGCATCGGAGACTTGGTGAACCACACTTTCAGGAAAATAGTCAGTAAAACATTTCAAATACTTCAAATATTTTGAAACAGTTCTTTCAGAAATTTAGTTTTAAAAGCCCAATCCACAATCGAGTTTTGCAACCCAGGCTCTGATACCCCTAAATGTAACACCCCAAACCTGACCTAGAAGGTAGGCCCGAATTTGGCGTGTCACATTGAGGTATATTTCGAAAACCTTGTTTCCATTGAAAACCCTTCTTATTAAAACTTGTTGCCATTTAAAACTTGTGTAAAATCTCGAATTTCGTATGCATATTTTTAAAATGCGATTTATTAAACGACGTTTTCTTGTAAAATGTTATTACCTTTAAAACCTTAATTCTTACGGAAGCCTAATTTAAAATAGTTGCGAAAATGTGATATTTTTAAAAATAGTTGTTGTTTTGGAAAAATCATATCCGTCTTCTAGCAATTATAAAACAATAAATAAAATCCAAAATGTAAAAACCAGAAAGTTTAAACGGCCTTATTACAACCCAAACCGGAATAAAGTACTTAAAAGTAAATCAAGACAAAGCATGAGCAATGTGTGGCCTTCTCCGAGTCCTTCGCAGCACCGATCCTCCTAAAGCTAGGGATTACCTGCACAATTATTAAACGGGGTGAGTTTTATGAAAACTCAGAGTGTAGTCCCCTACCATATAAAACGAACAGTCAGTCATAAAAAAGAATTAAAAGTCTGGGCCCCAGCCCTACAACAATTCCAGTATCAATTGGGCCTTAGCCCACTATAACAGAAAGTATCTAATGGGCCTTAGCCCATTACAGAATCAGAAACATTATCAAAATTAGAATCAAAATCAAAATCAGAATCAGGTGGGCTTAAGCCCAAAACAGAATCAGTAACAGTATAATGTAGATATGCAGAATAGATTGGGCCGAAGCCCTATACAGAACATATCAGTCTCGGCGTTGGCCCTATACAGAACAGTGTGGGCCAAGCCCATAGCAGAATCGAAACAATATGCGAATGCAACCCCAACCCAGTCCAGCCATCACACCACCCGTACCAACCCAACACACCATGTGGGGAATAACTCGACCCACCCTGCCCTACACACCAATGATGCAGCCATGTTGCTAATAACAAATAACGTGGCGAAGCCACCAGAATCAGAATACGTGGCAAAGCCACTAGCGCAGAACTTCCTCCAAATCGATGTCCCAACCCAATATGTCGTGTATGCTATGCTCAATCATCACACATGGATGCAGAATGGCCATGTTCAGTATCAGTCATTTAAACACATATTAAAACATATCAATCGCACAACCACGGTCACGTCAGTCAAATCACTGTCATACAAACACAGTCAAATCCGTCAAACACACAGTCCAAGTCAGTCACTTGCCTACATGGGCAAAACAGTCATTTAACACCCTAAGGGCAAAATGGTAATTTTACCCCACAGGAGTATCTCGGTAATTCTACCCTATAGGGGTATTTCAGTAATTCTACCCTACAGGGGTATTTTGGTAATTCTACCCTACAGGGCTATTTCGGTAATTTCACAAGCCAGGGGTATTTTGGTAATTTTGTAAATCAGGGGTATTTCGATAATTTTAAAATCTGGGGTATTTCTGTAATTTGTAAATTGAGTATTTCTGTAATTTTGTAAATCGAGAGTAAAATGGCAATTTTTACAAATCAGGGGTAAAATGGTAACTTTACAAATCAGGGTTAAAACGGCAACTTTACAAATCAGGGGTAAAACGATAACTTTACAAATTAGGGGTAAAATAGTAATTTTACAAATTAGGGGTAAAACGATAATTTTGTAAATTAGGGGTAAAACGGTAATTTTGTAAATTAGGGGTAAAATAATACTTTTATAAATCGAGGGTATTTTTGTAATTTTGCAAATTGAGGGTAATTCGGTAATTTTACAAATAGGGGTATTTTTGTAATTTTGCAAATTGAGGGTATTACAGTAATTCTACCCTATAAGGGTATTTTAGTAATTTTATCAATCCCTCAGAAAGTCTATAGTCGCCTCAAGTGACTCAAGTATTCTAAACGGAGATAACGTTACGAATGGGCTTTAGGCCTGTTCTCGGCCCAGGTGGGCCCACACGCTCGTGTGGCCCTTTAGCCCAAAACTAGCCACAAATATGAGATTCACCTAGTCTAGTCTAATATTTACTACACAATCATATAATTTGCCCGATTGGGCCCACATGGCCCATTTCGGCATTTCGACATTTGCCGTTCTACAACTAGAGTATGCTGAAGTACACACCTGATAGGTATCTGAAGTTAATCCGCACTTTGAACGCTGCTATGCCCAAAAGCCAACAATAATCGCACCCTTGACTCCTTAGGGGGTGTGTCGATCAACTACGGTCACCACCACCATGACCCAACGGCATATAGATCAACGAATGATCCAACGCCTAACCCAAACGAACACGCCACAACATGAAAGGGATAAGCCAAGAAAGGTATGCCTACTCTCCTCATGGTTTGCTCTATTTAAAGCTAGCTCTTCACCTATTCTCATGTTAGATTCCCGATATGGGATTCTCCATTAATCCCCCAAAACTAAAGCATTAGCAAAATAATCAACCTTTGCATGCAAAGGGATTCGAACCATAGTCCTCTCAATAACCATGTCACGCCACCACCTCTAGGACACAAGCTCCTTTGTGTTATAGTCCAACACATTTAACTTTAAAGCCCCCCTACTCGCTTCTAGATTTATTTAAAAGAAAAACCAAAATAAATTGTAAGAGCCATGACTTGAACCTTGGACCCCCTTGCTTCCTTTATGGTGTCACTTCCTTGTCCCCTAAGTGGTCCCACTTTGCCACTACACCACACTCCTTTTTTGTGCCTTATTTTACCCTGATTTATTTAAGAGTCATACCACTTGAGAATAAGGTTCCACTAAGGCTAAAAATCAAAATTTTTTCCTATGGCCTAACTTGTACCCGAGACTTCATAGTACCCTCCAAACACTCTAAAATCACACATTTGAATTATTTAAGCCGCCTTTTAATAGATCCAAAACTTAAGGCCTAAAATTAGGGGCGTTATAGGTGGTCTAACGGCTAGATTTGTACGAACGAACTCTGGAAACCATTCATTCTTAGCTTGGAAGAAGGCTTCTCGAGCCCTTCCTCCCTGACTAACTGTAACGGGCCTTTCACTACTATCTGGTGGCACCGTCCCTTCTACAGGAGTGGGTACATTACCTTTTACATCATCTGCACTAACTCTTTCGGAATCTATAACTATAAAAGAAAAACATTTTAAAATCGTTAGGAGTCGTCACACTATAAAAATATAAGTATGGCATGTATAGCTAGGCTCTTACTCATACTGAATATTCTGAGAACCGACTAAACTCTTGCTCTAATACCAATAAATGTAACACCCCATACCTGAGACCGTCGTCGGAGTCGAGCACAAGGTGTTACCAAACTTATCTTACTAGTTCCAGGCATAAAAATTTTCTTTCAAAATTAATTCACTCACATTCATCCAATATATACCTAAAAAGGGCCCTCGAGGCCCTAAAACATACAATTGAAATGGTTCGGGACCAAACTGGGAACATTAAAAATTTTACGATTACTTACACAAATTAAAACAATTTGTTTCATTGTTCATAATAAAATTATCCACTTGCATAATAGTAACTACATTAATTATAACTCGAGTTATGAAACTTTAAATTTAAATATGTAAATTTTCCCTGAAACTAGACTCATATATCTTCTTACCATAATTTTTCCAAAATTTTTTGTTTGGTCAATTAGTACAGTTTATTCATTAAAGATTCCCCTATTTAGCAGTCCCACGGTTCTGACCTCTCCACACTA
This sequence comes from Gossypium stocksii, assembly GCA_020496765.1. Lineage (NCBI taxonomy): Eukaryota > Viridiplantae > Streptophyta > Magnoliopsida > Malvales > Malvaceae > Gossypium > Gossypium stocksii. Next base: position 76,817,671 of record CM035632.1, on the reverse strand, counting down.
AAAATAAATTATCTCATAGTACAATTTTTATATAGTGATTCTTCTTATTTCTAATGAAAATATACATAATAAGTAATCTAGACATATAAATTATGACTCATAATTATTTTTGTACAATTTTTAGTGAATTTCTAAAATCAGAATAGGGGATCACGAAGTCACTCTGATCCTGTCTCGAAATAATCTAAATATCTTAGAATATAGACCTTGTTTGCTTGCCTTGTTTCTTTCCTATGAAAATAGACTCAATAATATTTAATTATATATCTAATTCACCATTTAATTCAATTTATACAACTATTAGTGATTTTTCAAATTGACGTCACTGCTGCTGTTCCAAAACTGTTTCATGGCCAACTTTTACTCCTTCATCATTTCTTTGCATAAACTATCATTTAGGCATACATAACATCAAAACATATTCTTAATTAGCCATTTCAATAGCTAATCATTATCAAGTATTCCCATGCCATTCTTTATTCATATCATAAGAACATACACACAAAATAGCCAAGTCCCTATACATGCCATAACTCAAAACATTTCAAACTACAAAATACTGAGATAGCCTTTGATAGTGTGAGACGAACTCCGACGTCCTTTTGATTCCCGAATTGGCTTGGCTACACTATAAAAGAGAAAGAAAAAGGAGTAAGCTATAATGCTTAGTAAGTTTACAAATAAATAAATGAGAACATTCACCAAGTATAAATATACTCATATTATACCATCAACTAACAAAATCTTTATTTACTTCTCCACTTACTCTTTAACTGTCCTGTTTATAATTCCTTTACTGGAACTTTCTTGTAACATAGCTTGTATATTAGTTCGATGAACCATTTGGAATACTAAGGGTACTGGGGTTTTCCTGCCTAATAATAGCCTGCCAATGCCATGCTATAGGCATGGTCTTACATGGGATGTTCCCTATCCTGCAAAAGCCATATATTTGATATGGAGTTACATGGGATGTTCCTCAACTGTCTCAACCCAGAATGTCATGACATTCTGTATCTCATACCTTCCTAAGGTTCAAACGAGGCTTTTTGATACTTTTTCTCTGTTATCTTATCTGTAATTCAACTTGGAATATTCTTATCTATTAAATAAATGTATATATGCTGGAAATTAACAATATTAATATAAAATATTGAAATATTGCATTTATTTACCATAAACTTACCTCGGTGCAAAATATGATCAACTTGACAACTTAATCTTTTACCTTTTTCTTTCCTTTATCTACTCCCAAATTTTGTTCTTCTTGATCTATAATAGCAAATTTAGCTTATTTAATACTCACATTTATCAAAATAGTCCTTAACTCTAACTTTGGCAAAATTATGATTTTGCCTTTAAACTTTTTCATATTTACACTTTTGCCCTAAAGCTCAGAAATTAAAGTTTATCCCTAATTCTTATGTTTTATGACATGCTGATCATTTTCCCTTAATGACAACATCAAATTCTCATTCTAACATGTACTTATGAACATTAGTTATTTTTACCGATTATGCCATTTTACTTGTTTTACTTAAAACCGAGTAGCACAAGTTGTTTAACATAATTTAAAACCTCATATTCTATCATAAAACATCAAAATAAACACATTTCACCTATGGGTATTTTCCAAATAGAGCCCTAGGTTAAATTATTGCTAGAATGAGCTAAATCAAGTTACCGAAACTCCAAAAACGTAAAGAACATTAAAAACGGGGTTGGAATCACTTACTATGGAGCTTGGAAGGTTGAAACAAACCCTAGCTATGGAGAACCCTTGACATTCGGCCTAATGAAGAAGATGATAACATTTTGCCATCTTTTTCCCACTTTGGTTATTTCTACCTATGTATGTCCATTTTTGTCCATGATGGTATAATTACCATTTAAGGACCTCTACTTCAATTATGCTCTTCAATTTAATCCATTCCTATCTAGAACTCATATTTATCAACTTTTGCAATTAAGCCCTAATAGGCAAATTAAACATGCAATTCATGAAATTTTCTATCAATGTTCTAAAACATGCATCTAATCACTCGGTAAATCATAAAATTTATTGGAATAAACTTTTCTATCTCAGATTCGTGGTTTTGCAACCACTGTTCTGTTTAGGCCCTATTTCGGGATGTTACACCCCAACCAAACCCTATAAATCTACGAGTTATGGATCCTTTGAGATTGAATAGACCCCCTATTGATAAGATACGAAAATATAGGGCTGAAGAATTTAGAGCCATTGCTAGTGATGATGCTGAGAGGGCCGAATTCTGGCTTGAAAATATGATCAGGGTTTTTGATGAATTAGCTTACACACCTGAAGAATGTTTAAAATATGCAATTTCACTGTTGAGAGATGCGGCATACCAGTGGTGGAATACCCTAATATCTATTATTCCGCTAGAAAGAGTTACATGGGATTTCTTTCAGAATGAATTTTGAAAGAAGTATATCATTGAACGGTTCATCGATCAGAAAAGAAAATAATTTCTTGACTTCAGATAGGGTTGTATGATAGAAACTGAATACGAGAGAGAATTTTCAGACTTAGCAAATATGCTCGTAAATGCGTCTCTACTGAAGATATAATATGTAAGAGATTCGAGGGCGTATTGAATATAGATATCCGATTGTTAGTCAGAATTCTCGAGTTGAAAAAGTTCGTGGTTCTAGTTGATAGGTCTTGTAAAGCCGAAGAGCTTGCCAAAGAGAAAGGAAAAGCTGATTTTGATGTAAGTGATTCTAGAAAAAGATTCGAGAGTAAATCGCATCAGTCTGGATCAAAGAAAGCTAATGATTTTCATCCTCGTTCAACCGCTTTTGTGGGTATATCGATTAGAGATAGTGATGTTAGGCAGTTTAATTTGAAGCCTCAAACGATGTCTGTTGCTAGTATGGGTAGCATGAAAATTGTAGGATCTGAATGCAAGCATTGCAATAGGAAGCACTATAGTGAATGTTGATTGAAAAGCAGGGCATGTTTCAGATGCGAATCATTGGATCATTATTTACTAGACTATCTAGAGAAATCTACAGTTGAAAGAGAACAATTTGTAAAAGTGAGCAATACACTTACTAGAGGGAGGCCACCCGAAATGTTGGGAATCAGAGTGGTAATTGTAGTATTGCACGAGACTCGAATATGAGATCAGAGATATGAGTACCTGCTTGAGCTTATGCTATACGTGCACGTAAGGAAGCATCGTCACCTGATGTTATTATCAGTACTTTTTCTCTTTATAACACTAATATTATTGCGTTGATAGATCCTAGATCACTTATTCATATATTTGTATGGAATTAGTGTTTAAAAAGAGTTTACATGTTGAGTCTACAGAGTTTGTAATTAAAGTACCGAACTCGTTAGGCAAATCAGTATTAGTTGATAAAATTTGTAAGAAATATCCATTGATAACTCGGGGATACTATTTTCTGGCTGACTTGATGCTCCTACCATTTGACGAGTTTGATATGATACTGGGTATGGATTGGCTGAATATACATGATGCGATTATGAATTATAGACAAAAAAATATAGAATTGAAATGTCAGAACGGTGAAATTCTTCGGATTGAATCTAATGATTCGAATAAATTACCAGTTGTAATATCATCTATGTGAGCTCAAGAATGTGTGAAAAAGGGACGTGATACATATCTAGCGTATGTAATGGATACCAATGTGTCAGAATGGAAGATTGAATCTGCACCGGTTGTCTGTGAGTTTCCAGATGTATTTTCAGAAGAATATTAGAGAGGTTGAATTTGGTATTGAATTATTACCAGGTACAACACCAATATCAATAGCTCTGTATAGAATGGCACGATGGAATTGAAAGAGTTAAAAGCACAATTACAAGAATTGACAGATAGGGGTTTCACACGACCGAGTTATTCACCCTGGGGTGCACCGGTATTGTTTGTAAAGAAGAAAGACGGGTCAATGAGAATGTGTATTGATTACAGGAAACTAAATAAAGTAACGATAAAGAACAAATATCTTTTATTTCGAATCGACGACTTATTTGATCAGTTAAAAGGGGCTACAGTATTTTCAAAGATTGATTTAGATCAGGTTACTACCATGTGTGAGTTAAAGACTCAGAAATACCAAAGACTGCTTTTAGAACACGGTACAGTCACTATGAATTTTTAGTTATGCCATTTGTGCTCCTGCAGTGTTTATGGTTTTGATGAATCGTATTTTAGATTATATTTAGACAAATTTATTGTCGCGTTTATTAACAGTATCTTGATCTATTCTTATGATGAGACGGAGCATACTGAACATTTGAGAATCATGTTACAGACTTTGAGAGATAAGCAGTTATATGCTAAATTCAGCAAATCTGAATTCTAGCTTTGAAAAGTCAGATTTTTGAGTCATATAGTTTTAGCGAAAGGCATTAGAGTTGATCCGAGCAAAATATCTGCAATTATGGACTGAAAACCACCGAGAAATATATCTAAGATCAGAAGTTTTCTGGGATTAGTAGGTTATCATCGGAGATTCGTGAAAAGATTTTAAGTGGTCATAGAAATGTCAACAAAGCTTTGAAGAGTTGAAAGCACTGCTAATGGAAGCATCAGTTTTAGTTCAACCTGAATCGGGTCAAGAGTTTGTGATTTATAGTGATGCATTGTTAAACGGACTGGGTTGTGTATTGATGCAAGATGGAAAAGTCATAGCTTATGCTTCCTGACAGTTGAAACCACAAGAGAAAAACTACCTGACACACGCCCTTGAATTAGCTGCAATAGTATTTGTATTAAAGATTTGGTGACATTATCATACGGTGAGAAATGTCGAATATTTACAGATCATAAAAGCCTGAAATATTTGATGTTGCAACGAGATTTGAATCTACGGCAATGAAGATGGATTGAGCTGTTGAAAGATTATGAGTTTGTAATTGATTATCATCCAGGGAAAGCTAACGTTGTAGCTGATGCTTTGAGTTGAAAGTCCTTATTTTCTTTACGGGCAATGAATACTCAGATGATGATATGTGATGACGAGTCAATTTTAGCTGAGTTAAAAGCTAAACCGGTATTTCTTCAACAGATATATAAAGCTCAGAAAAATAACAATGCTTTGCAAGCTAAACCAATTCATTGTGAGCGTAATTCTGATTTCGAATTTCATATTGGAACTGATGATTGTTGAATGTTCTATAATAGAATTTATATACCAAAAGATACCAAACTCATTCAGAAGATTTTACATAAACTTCACAGTAGTTGCTTTTCTGTTCACCCAGGTAGTACCAAAATGTATAACGATATCAAACAGTTGTACTGGTGGTTTGGAATGAAACGAGATATATTAGAGTTTGTATCAAAATGTTTGATCTGTCAACAAGTAAAAACCAAACATCAAGTACCGTCAAGTTTATTATAGCCGGTGATGATTTCGGAATAGAAATAGGATAGAGTTACAATACATTTTGTATCCGGATTGCCCCTAACTCTGAAAAAGAAAGATGTAATCTGGGTTATCATTGATCGACTAACAAAATTTGCTCATTTTATCCCGGTACATACAGACTACATTCTAGATAGACTAGCTGAATGGTATTTGTCTGAGATTATACGATTGCAAGGTGTACCACTATCTATAATTTTGATAGAGATCCGAGATTTACATCGAGATTCTGGAAGAAACTACAAGAAGCTTTGGGAACGAAATTAAACTTTAGTACAGCTTTTCATCCTCAGACTGATCATCAGTCTGAAGGATTTATATAGATACTTGAAGATATGTTACGTTGTTGTATCCTCAAGTTTGAAGGTAGCTGGGAAAAACACTTGCCTTTAATTGAATTTGCGTATAATAACATATTCTAAACGAGTTTGAAAATGACACCGTATGAAGCTCTATACAGTCGTAAATGTCAAACAGCATTATACTAGACTGAATTGAGTGAGAAAAAGATTCATGGGGTTGAATTGATCAGAGAAACAAAAGAAAAAGTGAAAGTGATTCGCGAAAGCTTAAAAGCAGCTTCGGATAGACAGAAATCATACGCGGATTTGAAATGTAAAGAAATTGATTTCAGGTTGGAGATTGAGTGTTCTTAAAAGTATCACCATGGAAGAAAATTCTTCGTTTTGGTCGCAAAGGAAAGCTAAGTCCGCGATACATCGGGCCGTATGATATTATTAAAAGAATATGGCCTGTAGCATATCGACTATCATTACCGTCTGAGCTTGAAAAGATACATAATGTTTTTTATGTTTCGATGATATGTCGATATTGATCCGATTTGTCACATGTGATTTCTCCTATTGATGTAGAAATACAGTCTGATTTATCGTACAAGGAGGAACCGATAAGAATTCTGACTAGAGAAATTAAAGAATTGAGAAATAAACGGATAGCACTTGTGAAGGTTCTTTGGCATAAACACATGATAGAGGAAGCTATGTGGGAAACCGAGAAAGCTATGCGAAAATAGCACCCTAACCTGTTTACTGGAAGATTTTCGGGGACGAAAATCCCCAAAGGGGGAGAGTTTTAGCAACCCGTTTTTGAGTCAGATCGGAACAGTGGTTTTAGGACCATTAAACTGAGTCAAAATATTTATTTTACTTTTTAATGAGTTTTATAGCATGATAGAATGATAGTATAAAAGTTGCGTAAAGAAATTTTATCGATTAAATGGTTAATTCGGTAAAAAGGACTAAATCACGTAAGCGAAAAATTTGATTTCTAATAGCAAAAAGGGTTAAATAGCTATGAAATTTTACATGAAAGGCCCTTAAAAGGAAATTAGCCCATTAAAGGCCTAAATGGACGGTAGTGGGCATGGTTTTAATGATTTCTATATGTTTTTATTAAAGGTTAATTTTGTAAATGGCTTAATTAAGAGAAGAGAAAAGAAGCCGTTAATGAACACTTAGGGTTCGACACACATTAGGCTTGATTAAGGTACGGTTCGAACTCAGTTTTTAATGATTTTTATGTTTTTGAGCTCGTTGCAGCTAAATATACCTTTGTTTTTGAAACTGTTATTGATTTTGAAATATGCCACTATTGAATAGTTATGTAAATTGAAGTTTCTTGTTAGATTATTGATCGTTGTTAATAAATATATGAGTTTTATAAAGTGATTTTTGACAAAAATGAGAATTAGAAATTAATTTATAAAATGTTGAAATGTTGTAGTTGAAAATGTGAATGAAACGAAAATATGGGTTCTAGTATTTCGTATGAAATTCACTATACATGGGCTAAGGTTAAATTGCATAAATTTGCCATTTTGTGTGAAAATGACTAATTTGCAAAGTAGTCAAAAGTATGAGGACAAATGTGTAATTTTCTAATTATATGAATTATAGATTAAATTGAATTGAACAGTTACTGAAAGTACTGAATTTGATAATATTTAGATCAAGAGAAACAATTACCAGAACTAGATCGTGGGAAACGAAAGGTAGATGAGTAGACGACGATTATCTGACCAATACGAGGTAAGTTCGTCTAATTAGAATCGAACTTTCTTTTAAATTATTGTAATTGTAGGTATTGAATTTAAAGGAATACATGTGAATTGAATGATTATGCATATGATAACTAAATGGCTAAATGGATAATTATCGAGAACTTTTGAGTCCTGTTTGAACCGTACAAAGTCGTAGGATACAAGTGACATGTCACTAGGGTCACCATTTTGGTCGAGCTCCTGCATTTGTTGCGGACTCACCATAGCTCGTATGAGCTTACCGTGTCAGCTCTACAGAGCTTACTGTTTTAGCTCGATAGAGCTTACCGTTTACCATCTAGACAACTTTTCGGTACTTTTGGAACTTAAGAAAAATATGTAAATATGGCATGTATAGGCTAGTTTATAAGTTGAATGTATGGTTATTTACGTTAAAGATTTTGGTACATGACCAAGCTATGTGATATGGCTTGATTTGGTAATGTTTGGTATGGTATATAAATACACCTTATAAATGTCTTTATTATGGAAAATGTGGTGGATGATTTTTGGCTTTGATGATGTTAGTTTGAATGATGTTATATGTTCAAATGGAGGAATTATAGATTTGTTATACAGATGCAATATAGCATATGGAATATGTCATATTAATATGTCTTTGGTAGCATAAATATTGTTGAATTGAAAAAGGATTTGGTTGGTTATGAAATGGTACAAAATGTGCATTTTGTTGGCTGAATTGGTTGCCTATTTGATTGTGGTTTTGGTATCATTTTAATGCTTATAGGTACATGCAAATTTGGTGTGAAAAGTGGCTTAAAATAAGCCTATTTTTGTGCCACACGGTCTGAGCACACAGGCGTGTGTCTCAACTTTGTGACCCATGCATCTTAGTTAAAACAAGTCAGTGTGTTACATAGCTTAGAGCCGTGGCTATTGGCTGTGTATGGCCCATGGGCTGGCACACGGGCGCGTGGTCGGCCGTGTGGCCAAGTCAGTATACCCTCTAATTTTCACACAGCTAGACACACGGGCGTGCCTGGTGGCCGTGTGGACAAGTCTATATGTATGCCCTATTTTTACACGGCCTAGACACATGGGCATGTTCAGTGAATGTGTGAAGCACACGGCCTACGCACACGGCCGTGTGACCCTTTCTTGAAAATTTTTGTAAGTGTTCGCAAAGTTTTCAAATGTTACTAATTCAATCTCAATCATATGTATTAAGTGTTAGATGTTCGAATTAAGCATGCTATGTGTATGGATGCTTGAAATTTACCTGAAGGTATTGAGATATGATGTTTAAATATTCTGAATTGTATTAAAGTTCTGGTAATGCCCCTTTACCTATTTCAGTGACGGTTACAGGATAGAGGTGTTACATGACAAGTCTTTGTGTGAGGCTTGGGAGTGATTCAAGGAGTTACTTCGTAAGTGTCCTCATCATGGGATTCCTCATTGTATCTAATTGGAGACATTCTATAATGGTCTCAATGCACATACAAGATTGATGGTAGATGCTTCTACGAGTGGTGCAATTTTGTCTAAGTTTTATAATGAGGCTTATGAGATCATCGAGAGTATTGCGAGCAATAACTATCAATAGCCAACAAATTGAGCAGCTTTAGGAAGACGTGTAGCCAGAGTTCATGAAGTTGACGCCTTCACTTCATTATTAGTTCAGGTATCATCTATTTTCTCTATGTTAAAACAATTTACCGCTAATAGTGCTAAAAATTTTGTAGCTCAGCCACCAAGTCCGTTTGAAGTGGTTTATTGTGTGTACTATGGGGAAGGTCATTCTTTTGAGAATTGTCCATCAAATTCCGAGTTTGTGTACTATGTGGGGAACCAACATCAAAATAGGAGTGGACAAGGACCCCAGTCCAACTTCTATAATTCTTCATGGTGTGATCATCCTAACTTTTCTTAGAGCAAGCAAGGAAATGGACGGAACAACTTTATGCAGCATAGACCCAACCAATCTCATGGGTTTAATCAGCAAGCTTCAAAACACCCTCAAGCTGAGTTATCAAACAGTTTGGAGAACTTGTTGAAAGTGTACATGGCAAAGAATGATGCTTTGATCCAGAGCTAAGTAGCAACAAGAAAAATTTGGAAAACCAAATGGGTCAGTTAGCTACAGAGCTTCGTAATAGACCACAAGGAACCTTGCCGAGCAAAACTGAGAATCCAAGAAATTTAGGTAAAGAGCATATCAAGGCAGTGGCGTTGCAAAGTGGTAAAAGTCTAGAACCCTAACTAATTGATGTTGAAGATGAGCCTGAGGAGGAAAGTCAACCAGCTGTTGAAGTTCCCGCATTAAAAGAGTTAGAATCTGCAAAGACTGACAAGGTAAATCTTAACTTAGTAAATTTAGATACTTTAACATCTTCTTTGGATGCGGATTTACCTACTCAGAAGAGTTGTTCGATTCAACCAAAAGTTCCATCACCTCCATATCCGCAAAGATTGCAGCAACACAAGTAGAAACAAGAAGTACAATTCAAGAAATTCTTGGATGTTCTGAAGCACTTACACATCAATATTCCATTAGTGGAGGCTTTAGAACAAACGATGAATTATGTGATGTTTATGAAGGATATACTGTCCAAAAAGAAACGATTGAGTGAGTATGAAACTATTGCATTGACAAAGGAGTGCAGTGCGTTCTTGCAGAACAAGCTGCTGCCGAAATTGAAAGAACCAGGAAGCCTTACTACACCTATAACATTGGTGAGTCTTACTGTGGTAAAGCTTTGTGTGACTTAGGAGTGAGTATCAACTTGATGCCTAAGTTTATTTTTATGATGCTAGGGATAGGTGATGTAAGACTTACAACTGTGACGCTTCAGCTAGTGGATCGATCTTTAGCATATCTCGAGGGAAAGATTGATGATGTTTTGGTAAGAGTGGGTAAATTTATTTTTCTGGCTGATTTCATTGTCTTAGATTTTGAAGCAAATAAGGAAGTGCCAATCATTCTTGGGAGGCCTTTCCTAGCCACGAGAAGAACGTTAATTGATGTGTAGAAAAGTGAACTCACCATGCGGGTTCAAGACGATTAGGTAACCTTTAACATTCTTAAAGCGATGAAATTTCCCGATCCGACAAAAGAGTGTTCATTTATGGAAGAGATAGAAACCTTGGTTTCTATGGAAAGAAATTTTGAAGAAGATCCATTGGAGAAATCCTTAGATCTTGACCCTTTAGAGGATGAAGAAGGTGAAGAAAACATGGCTTTGATGGAAGCCAATCCGAGAAATTTTATTCAATCCACACGGTTTGAACCATTGGATTCAGAAGTTAGAGAATTTGTGCAACCCAACTTGTCAATTGAAGAACCACCTAAACTCCAACTAAAGGTACTTCCTTCCCATTTTAAATACATTTATTTAGGTAACTATTCCACTTTGCCTGTGATTATTTCAGCAGAACTGATGAAAGATCAAGAGGAGCAACTAATTGCTGTTCTAAATAAATTTAAGAAAGAAATTGGTTGGACCATAGCTGATATTCGAGGTATAAGCCCTTCTTTTTGCATGCATAAAATTATTTTAGAGGAAGGTGAACAAGCTCGAATTGATGGGCAAAGGAGACTCAACCCTATTATGAAAGAAGTTGTGAGAAAGGAAGTGATCAAATGGTTAGATGCAGGAATCATCTATCCTATTTCAGATAGTTCGTGGGTAAGTCCAATGCAGTGTGTACTGAAGAAAGGTGGAATCACGATTGTTGAAAATGAGCAAAACGAGTGATTCCAATGAGAACTGTTACTGGTTGGAGAATTTGTATTGATTACAGAAAGTTGAATAAAACCACTCGGAAGGGCCATTTTCCGTTGCCTTTTATGGATCAAATGTTAGATTGATTGGCAGGTAATGAATTCTATTATTTTTTAGATGGCTATTCGGGATGTAACCAAATAGTTGTAGCTCCGGAGGACCAACATAAAATAACCTTCACTTGTCTGTACAGTACGTTTGCTTTTAGGTGAATACCTTTTGGTTTATGAAATGCACCTGCAACATTCAACGATGTATGATGGCAATATTCAGTGATATGGTTGAAAATTTTGTTGAGGTTTTCATGGATGATTTTTCTATTTTTCGTAACACGTATGGTATCTATTGGGGTAATGTGGCTAAGGTACTGAAGAGATGCGAAGAGATGAATCTTGTCCTTAATTGGGAAAAATGCCATTTTATGGTTAAGGAATGGATTGTCTTAGGGTAAAAAATCTCAAAGAGAGGAATTGAAGTCGATAAAGCAAAGGTGGACGAAAATGAAAGATTATCAACCCCAATTAATGTGAAAGGAGTCAGAAGTTTCTTAGGCCATGCAGGTTTTTATCGAAGATTTATCAAAGATTTCTCAAAAATTTCTAAACCGTTGTGTTTGTTGTTAGAGACAGATACAGTGTTTGATTTCAACAAATAATGTTTGGAAGCTTTTAAAGATATAAAAAAGGGGTTAATCTCAGCCCCAATAATTGTTACACCTGATTGAACTCACCTTTTGAGTTAATGTATGATGCAAGTGATTATGTCGTTAGAGTTGTGATAGGTCAGAGAAGAAATAAAGTGTTTCACCCTATTTATTATGAAAGTAGAACTTTGACGGGAACCCAACTCAATTATATGGTAACTGAAAAGGAACTCTTTGCTATAGTTTTTGCTTTTGAAAAATTTCGCTCACATCTTATAGGTACCAAAGTTACAGTATTTACTGACCATGTGGCCATTAAATACTTGCTCACGAAGAAAGATGCAAAATCGAGGCTAATTCGTTGGATACTCTTACTCCAAGAATTTGACCTTGAGATCCAAGACAAAAAAGTGTCAAAAATCAAGTAGCTGATCATCTGTCGAGGTTGGAGCAAGATGAGGTAACTTGATCATGTGTGCCTATCAACAAGAATTTCCCAGATGAACACTTATTTGAGGTAAGTAAAATTCATGAAACACCTTGGTTTTCTGATTTTGTAAATTATCTTGCACATGAAATAATCCCTTAAGAAATAACATACCAACAAAGGAAGAAATTCCTTCATGAAAGTTGGTATTATTTTTGGGAGGATCTATTTTTGTTTAAATAGTGTGTAGATAATATAATCTAAAAATGTGTAGCTGAAAGTGAGATTGCTGAGATCTTGTATCATTGCCATTCATCTCCAAGTGGGGAACACTTTGGTGGTTCATGTACTGTAGCAAAGATTTTGCAAACAGGTTTCTTTCGGCTTACACTATTCAAAGATGCTTATGCTTATGTGAAGAACTGTGATAAATGCCAAAGGACTAGAAATATATCAAGGAGGAATGAGATGCCCTTGACAAACATTTTAGAGATTGAATTATTTTACATATGGTGTATTGACTTCTTAGGCCCGTTTCCTTCTTCGTATGGGAATAAATACATCTTAGTTGTTGTGGACTATGTATCCAAGTGGATTGAAGCTAAAGCATACCCTACAAATGATGCTAAGGTAGTCAGGCGATTCCTACATAAGCATGTGTTTACATGGTTTGGGATATTACAAGCTATTATTAGTGATGATGGTTCTCACTTTGTGAACAAATGGCTCAAGTGGTTGCTTGAAAAATATGACATTAAGCACAAGATTGCTACTGCTCATCACCCCTAGTCTAATGGGCAAGTTGAAAGAGTGAATTGTAAAATCAAAGGTATCCTAAAAAAGGTAGTACACCCTAGCATAAAAGATTGGTCTCAAAGGCTCGATGAAGCATTATGGGCCTATTGAACAGCATTTAAGACATCGTTGGGAATGACTCCTTATCGGTTAGTCTTTGGAAAGGCATGTCATTTGCCATTAGAGTTGGAGAATAGAGCTCACTGGGCTTTCAAGCAGTTGAACTTTGATCTTAAGCAAGCCGGTGAGAGAAGAATGTTACAACTTAATGAGTTGGAAGAGCTGAGGTTGTTTTCTTATTAGAATACCAAAATGTGTAAAGAAAGATCAAAGAGATGGCATGATTGTCATATACAACCACGCGAGTTTAAAGAAGGTTAGAAGGTTTTGTTGTTTAATGCAAGATTGAAGAAGGTTTTGTTGTTTAATGCAAGATTGAAGTTATTTCCTGGGAAGCTTAAATCCCGATGGAAAGGACCCTATACCATCTACTGAGTTTCTCCTTATGGAGCTATTGAATTATACAACAATTATGAAGGTACATTTAAATTTAACGGTCAACGTCTCAAACACTACTGGGATGGTTAAGTTGAGCGAGTTGAATCCTCGTTCAAATTAACAGACCCTTGATTTTTCATGAACTCGTTCTGTAAATAAATAAGTAGAACTTATTTTCTTAACTTAGTATATTTAATTAATTCTGTCTAAGGAGATTGGAATTTAAGCGGGACTGTTGTGACCCCTCCAACCTTTCTTGGGGATTAATTTAATGTAATTTGTTAAGAAGAAATTTTCTAATTAAGATTTAAAATTTTTGAGTTTCAATTGTTTTGTCTAAATTATAAATTTTTATGTTAATAAAGGGGGTCAAATTTGGCCCAAGTACTAATTAGTTTTTTTTTCTTGAGTAAGCCTGTAAATACGGTTTGAGTTTGAGGCCCAAGACAACAAAAATTAACACCCCTTACCCGTGTTTGACGCCGAAACAGGGTACGAGGCGTTACCTTACTAAAACTCATATAAACATACATTTCCAAGTCAACAAATTTCGTTCCAATTTAAAACTTTTCAAACTTTGTCTTAAAGTCCCTAATATGGACCTACGAGGCCCAAACCATGCTTTAGAATCAATCTGGGACTAAACTGAGCACTATCATAAATGTTAGAAAATTTCATTAAAAACAGGGCACACACTCGTGTGGAAGGGCGACATGCCCGTATGATCTCTTAAGATGGCTATGTTGAAGGCCCGTGTGGATCACACGACCTAGGCATACGCCCGTGCCTCTTGCTGTGTGGATTTAATTTCTAACATTGAACCTACAGGGGTTTTCACACGACCTGGCACATGCCCATGTCCATGGCCCGTGTTCCTCACACGGCCACGACACGCTCGTGTCTTAGCCCGTGTGCAAAAACCTTGGTATTCTGTTTCTGACATCATCAGCTCTTAAGGGTCACACGGCCAAGGCACAATGCCCCTATGCTAGGCCATGTGGTGATTTTAAATTCCACATGCAAGGTGCAAACTTCACATAGTCTAGGCGCATGCCTATGTCCTCTGTCCGTTTCTTACACGGTTGCGACACACGACTGTGTCTCAGCTCATGTGGTTACTATTGGGCATTCTGACTTAGCCAACCTAAGGTGCAGGGGACACATGGCTTGACCACACGCCCATGGGGCAGACTGTGTGTCACACACGGCCTAGACACACACCCGTGTGTCTACCCATGTGGACCACATAAGGCTATTTACCAAGCCTTATTGCCACCCTTACTTGCACCAACCTAAACCTCATCAAGCAAAACCAACACATTTGGCCAAATTTAACAATGACACAAAACACAAAAAGACTAAGTCCCTATACATGCCATTACTCAAATGATAAAACTAGCTATACCAAGTGCTTTTATTGATAGTGTGATCAATGCCTCCGATGTCCTTTGATCTCTGAGCTAATTAGGCGGCACTATAAGAAAATGGAAAAGAAAAGGAGTAAGCATAATGCCTAGTAAGTTGCATGTAAATAATTAACAACAAATTTAACATGCGATAACATGCTCACAACATATAATAATTTGTATGTAATCCATAATGATCATAGGCATAACTTACACATTTTCATCCATACAAATCATATAACATAAATCGAGCTCATTTCACATGAGTTTCGTATAGGTTCCTGTACCACTCACAACATCGTTATAACCAATTTCATTTTTATCATAAACTTTGAATTTTCCTTTGAACCATTTAGAATTTGGAAGGATATTTGATAAGCCTCAAACATAAGGTAAGATGCGGATGCCATGTCTCAGACATGGTCTTACACTGACTCTCATCTATCGGTGCCGATGCCATGTCCCAGACATAGTCTTACACTAACACTCACATCAATGCTAATGCCATGTCCCAGACATGGTCTTACACTGGCTCACATATCGAGGCTAATGCCATGTCCCAAACATGG
Source organism: Gossypium stocksii (assembly GCA_020496765.1). Classification (NCBI taxonomy): domain Eukaryota; kingdom Viridiplantae; phylum Streptophyta; class Magnoliopsida; order Malvales; family Malvaceae; genus Gossypium; species Gossypium stocksii. The sequence continues at coordinate 76,802,101 of CM035632.1, read as the reverse complement.
TCTTACACTAGCTCTTGTAATACCCAATCGTCATGGCACGGATATTCGATCTATTCCTACAGTTCAACCGGGAATTTACCCCATCAATTCTCGACATGCATATTCACAATCACATTCAACATTTTAGGCAATATCAATATTAAAGACATAATAGCAATAGAGTTGTATTATTTACGTACAACTTACCTCGTATACAAAATGTAGACGGTTAATTTGAATAATCCACTAGTTTAGCTTTCCCCCGGTCTAGGTTCGAATTTCGTATTTCTTGATCTAAAATGAAAATATTCACTAATTTAATCACCACATTAATCAAGAAAATTTATAATTCATATTTGAGCAAAATGACCGTTTTGCCCCTAGACTTTTACAAAATTATGATTTTGCCCCTAAGCTTGTAAATTGATTTTCATCCAATTTCCTTACTAACCGAGTCTAGCCAAATTCTTTTTATACTTGAAGTATCCCACAATTCTATTTATTTCATACATTTACTACACAATTTATAACTTATTCAAAATGGTCCTTCTTTAGGGTTTTCATGAAAACTACTTCACAAAAGTTGTTTATTTAACAACCAACATTCATTTTCTTCCATAATATTTGAACAAACAACACAAATGCCTTCATAGCAAAACCCTAAACTTTTAATCATATTGCAAAATAGTCCCTCCATTTGATAGCTCATACCACAAGGGTTCTAAAAGTACAACAATTGTAAAAAATGACTATCAAAACCACTTGCTTGTTAAGGTCTAAAGTTGCTCAAAATTTCAAGCTCTATGGCTGATGATAGGGATCGATGCATCAGACAATATGCTGTGCCACTTTTCAGTGAGTTAAATCCAGGAATTTGAAGGCCGGATATTGAGGCAACCCAATTTGAATTGAAACCAATGATGTTTCAAATGCTTCAAATGGTGGGCCAATTTAGTGGTATACCCACAAAAGATCCACATCTCCACCTTTGGTTGTTTATGGAGGTGAGTGATTCATTCAAGATAGCTGGTGTGGCTGAAGACGCATTGAGGTTGAAGTTGTTTCTGTACTCGTTGCGAGATCGAGCATGAGCATTGTAACACCCCTAACCCGCATCCGTCGCCGGAATGGGGTTACTAGGTATTACCAGAAGAAACACTACTTTCAAACAAATGCACACATGTAACTAAGCAAAACATCATGCTTACATTCTTAATTAATAAATAAACATACGCATATATCTCTGCTAATTTAATTCCTTTCATTTCATACATTTATACTTACACATTTAAAACAAATAGTTCAAATTATAAGGCATATGTGGTCAAATTATAATCGACTCATTCAATCACTATCATAATACAAAAGTTAATACTTAACATACTTAAAATAATCATCACATGACCGAAACATAACTTAAATTTTAACAAAATTTCCAACCAAAAATGCACATCAAATCATGAGTCAAAGTAAGCATTAATTAACATATTAACTTAACTTTATTATGTCATTATAACACGTTAACAACAAAAACATATATAAATATATATTAAATTAAAAAGCCATAACCGAATATATATAAACATATATATATATACCATTTATAATTTGCATTTCAAATCTTATATTATTATAAATATATATATCCTTATTAAGTCAATTTCATACGACAACAGAAATTTGCAAATTAACTAACTTATAACATATACACAACATTTATACGCACTTATATCAAAACCGAACATGTATTTTACCATTTCATGCTATTAGTCAACCTAACGGTCAATTTCTATGCATCATGAATATACATATTGCTTAGCCGATTAAAGCAATTCAAATCAAATCATTTGAATTTTCATTCACTACTAAATTTCATGAGTACAATATAACATCTTATAAACTAACTCATTAAATATTAGAATATAAATATCAAATCATGCACAATTCACTCTCATTTACCATACCAATTTTACCTAACCAATTATCAATACCTCAAACTATAGCCATTTATTATATACACCACACTCATGAATCATATATATATATATATATCACTCAATCAATAAGTCCAATCACAAATTCACATTATATCAAATATGCCACACATATTTTACCAACTATACCTCAAAAATACATCATAGCCGAATCATTAAAACCACAAGCAAACATGTCATCACTTGATAAAAGCATATAAGCCAAGCTAAACACACATAAGAACCATAATTCAGGATAGCAAATACTCATATCAATTTGGCCATTTTCACATGGCCAAAATATATACATCACTTTAAAACATATCTGAAAAGTAGTATAGCCTATACATGCCATAGCTTCAAAATTTAGCTGTTAAAAATACCGATAAACAGACGATAGTGTGATAGACTTCGCTGACGATCCCCGAGCTCGTAACTAGTCACCCAAAATCTATAAAATAGAGACAAACAAACACTCACAGAGTAAGCTATCATAGCTTAGTAAGTTATAAACAAATAAACATCTCAAGCATATAAATAGTTCCAACAAATACAACCGAATTATACTTACAAAATTCATATAACAAGCATATAACTATCCATGAACTAAGTTAACCGAATATGCATGTATTTCTTAGCTTACATAATTTTCATACTTATAATACCAATACTTAGCCGAATATTCAATATCATAAATATATACATTCATACATTTCTCATATCCTTATACCTATTTTAACCTTTTAATACCAATTAGGCGAATACACAAGAAATCTTAGAAATAACATATAATTTATATTCTAATAATTGATGTTTATATATAACTTTAAAGCGAATATGATCATTCATTTATATAAATGTCACGATTCTTTTATCTCATTCAACTATTTCACAACTTAATTAACTAACTTACCTTAAATCACATAAGTATATAAATAACACGTACATGTACCTTTTATTTTATTTCCTCATTCGGTCTCAATTTCATGTTGCCCGTTGAACTATTTGGAATTGAATAGGATACTCGGATACACATATCATACAATGCCAACGTCCCAGTCGTGGTCTTACATGTAATCACATATCGATGCCACTGTCCCAGTCATGGTCTTACACGAGTCACAAATACGATGCCGATGTCCCAGACATGGTCTTACACGCAATCTCTAGTTGATGCCAGTGTCCTAGACACGGTCTTACATGATATCTCAATTTGATGCAACGTCCCAGACGTGGTCTTACACGAAATCATATATTGATGCCACTGTCTCAAACAGGGTCTTACATGATATCACATTTCGGAAGTTCACAAGTTATGACACCATTATCCTGTACAATTCATAAGGTTCTTTCGAGACTTACCACTACATAAATAAGTCAACTCATATTGAATTAAGTCATCAAATGTTCAATTCAATTCGATCACATATATATATCATTACAAATTAATTCGAAACAAATATATAAAACATATACGTATGGATTATAGAACATTTATTAACTTATGAACTTACCTCAAGTCACTGATGATTAATCCACGACCTTCTCTTTTTTCCAATTTATAATCGATCTATTTGTTTCACGATCAAAATATAATAATAAATCAATATATTAACCAACTCTAATATCAAATCAAATTCAACCTCAAACCATCCTATCATTTAATTAAAATTAGTAAAAAAAACATCTTTATTCCTCACAAATGGTCAACCTAAACACAACCATTATATAATTCATTCCAATTTGGATAACGTAAATATAGTGGAAATTTATATTAATTTATGAAACTTAAAGTCTCAGAGATTTACATATTTGGATAGCATTAATATACTCTTTAATAAACAACATTAATACACAAAATATGGCAATATAATTAAGTACATAATATCAATCCAGACAACATTCAAATCTTGCATTACCGCAGCCAAATTAATCCACTAAAATCAACTTTAATAATAATTAACAATTAATTTATTGATGTAGTATAAATTAATTACTAATTACACTCTTCAACAGCTTAATCTGACATCAATTTAGACAACATTAATTAACACATCAGCTGGCATTCAGTTATACATCTGGATCATTAAACTGGTCTTTTATTACCTTCCAAGCTACATTAAAGGCAGCATCAACACTCTTTTTCTCAAATTTCAGACATAATAAATACATCACTATTTATTCATTTGCAACTTCAGCCATTATTAACATAATTTAAAGTCACTTAGACTACATTTATTGACACTTAAACAACAATTCACTGCTGCTTTAATACACCAACAGCAATCCACAAAACAGCTTGCATTCACCCTTTTTTTAAAACATCCTTATCACTGCAATATTCAAACGACATTAATACCACCACCGAACGGTATAAACAGAGCAGCATTTAAGAATGTTAAAGGGGTAAAAATTCGGACAGCAATTTAACAGTTTCCAAAATTGTCAAACACTAAAGAATAAAAATTCAAGGAGAACTTGCTAATGTTTCCAAGCACCGATTATAACAAATCAATTTATTCCTTCCCTCGCACATTCGGTAAAAATTAAATCAATAATTTAACCAGAATTTATCAATAAAAAATATAGATAATAGAGAGTTTAGGGGAGTTACCCTGCCACTTCAAAATTTTAACTTCTAAGCAAATAATTTCATGGTTTTCTACATCATGCTGCCGACCTCTTCTCTAGCTTCCATACTCTTCTTTTCTTTCTTCTTTTTTTATCGGTTGAAGAGAATGAAGAAAAAGATGAACACTAATGTAGGTTTGTTTATTATAATTTATATTAATAAGCAAATTACCAAATTAACCTTTGTAATTTAATAATAAAACCTTTTAATGGTGGTCCATTACCGTCCACTTACCTATATAGTGGCCAAATATCATTTTAAGGACTTATCAATTAATAAGCCACAGCAAATTAGTATTTTAACAAATAGAAAGTCACTTTTGCATTTTACACGATTAAGTCCATTTATTAAATCGGGCATCCAAACAATAAAAATTTTCGAACAAAATTTTAGCACACACAAATTCACACATTATAAACACCAAAAATAAATTTTAAAATATTTTTCTAACTCGGATTCGTGGTCCCGAAACCACTGTTCCGAATAGGGTCAAAATCGGGTTGTTACAAGCATGGCTCAATTCATTGCCACCAAGTTCCATATTTACATGGAAAGAATTAGCAGAGAGATTTTTGGTTAAGTATTTCCAGCCTAGAAAAAATGCTAAGTTGAGGAATGAGATCAGAACTTTCCAACAATTAGATGACGTGTAACAGCCCATTTTTGAGTCAGATCAGAATAGTGGTTTCGGGACCACTTAATCGAGTCAAAATATTTATTTTATTTTTTAATGAGTTTTACAGCATGATAGAATGATAGTATAAAAGTTATGTAAAGAAATTTTACCAATTAAATGGTTAATTCGGTCAAAAGGACTAAATTGCGTAAAGCGAAAAATTTGATTTCTAATAGAAAAAAGGGTTTTATAGCAATGAAATTTTAAATGAATGGTCCTGAAAAGGAAATTATCCCATTAAAGGCCTAAATGGGCGGTAGTGGGCGTGGTTTTAATGATTTCTATGTGTTATTAAAGGTTAATTTTGTAAATGGCTTAATAATGAATTATTAAATAAAACAAAAACAATATTTTGTATCCATCTTCTTCTTGACCGAATTTGAGAAGAGAAAGGAAGCCATTTCTGAACACTTAGGGGTCGGCACACGTTAGGCTTGATTAAGGTACGGTTCGAACTCAGTTTTTAATGATTTTTATGTTTTTGAGCTCGTTGCAGCAAAATATAGCTAACTCGTACCTTTGTTTCGAAACTGTTATTGATTTTGAAATATGCCATTGTTGAATGTTTATGTAAATTGAAGTTTCTTGTTAGATTATTGATGGTTGTTAATAGATATACGAGTTTTATAAAGTGAATTTTGACAAAAATGAGAATTAGGGATTAATTTGTAAAATGTTCAAATTTTGTGGTTGAAAATGTGAATTAAATGAAAATATTGGCTGCTATTATTTAGTATGAAATTTAGCTATACATGAGCTTAGGTTAAATTGCATAAATTTACTGTGAAAATGACTAATTTGCAAAGTAGTCAAAAGTATGGGGCAAATGTGTAATTTGCCAAATATATGAATTATGGATTAAATTGAATTGAACAGTTACTAAAAGTACTGAATTTGATAATATTTAGATCAAGATAAACAATTACCGGAACTATATCGTGGGAAACGAAAGGTAGACGAGTAAACGATAGTTATCCGAGCAATACGAGGTAAGTTCATATAATTAGAATTGAACTTTCTGTTAAATTATTGTAATTGTAGGTAATGAATTTAAATGAATACATATGAATTGAATGATTATGGATATGATATCTAAATGCCTAAATGGATAATTACTGAGAACTTTTAAGTCCCATTTGGACTGTAGAAAGTCGTAGGATACAAGTGACATGTCACTGGGGTTACCTTTTTGGTCAAGCTCCTACATTTGTTGCGGACTCACCACAGCTCGTATGAGCTTACCGTTCAGCTCTTCAGGGCTTACCGTTCCAGCTCTACGGAGCTTACCATTTTAGCTTGATAGAGCTTACCTTTACCAGCTCAGGAGGAGTGTACCGATCGTGGCTCGAAAGAGAAGAAATGATGATGAATTGACGGATTACTGATTTTTACACTTAGTGTGTATCACCCGAGTATCCCTGAATATTTCGTTAGTTCAACGGGCATTATACCAACATGAATTATAAAGATTATATGTACATGAGTTACATGAATCATATGGATTATATGATACATGAGTACATGAATTATAATGATGATATGTTACATGAGATATATGATTTATATTGAGGAAATGATACATGGTTTATATGAATTATAGAGATGAAATGTGACATGGTTTTTATAGAATGTATATATGAAATGAGAGATGAATTGGATGTTATATAGACAATACATGTTTGGTTTCATCCCTGTGAGTGGATGAATATGTGGTTGTTAAGTGATAACTTTTGGATGAATTTTGTGTATAGGCATTTTGGGGAAAATGAGTTGGTTTTAAATTTCTTTAATGCTAAATGTCATATTGGTAAGTTTAATTCTATATTATGCGGGCTTACTAAGCTTTTAAGCTTACTCCGTTTATTTTCCATGTATTATAGAATACAAAAGCTTACTCGATTCGGAAAAAGTTGGAGATTTGTTATCACACTATCCAGACGACTTTTCGGTACTTTTGGAACTTAAGAAAAATATGTAAATATGGCATGTATAGGCTAGTTTATAAGTTGAATGTATGGTCATTTATGTTAAAGATTTTGGTATATGATGAAGCTATATGATATGACTTGATTTGGTAATGTTTGGTATGGTATATAAATGCATCTTATAAATGTCTTTATTGTGGAAAATGTGGTGGATGATTTTTAGCTTTGATGATGTTGGTTTGAATGATGTTATATGTTCAAATGGAGGAATTATAGATTTGTTATATAGATGCAATATAGCATATGGAATATGTCATATTGATATGTGTTTGGTAGCATAAATATTGTTGAATTGAGAAAGGATTTGGTTGGTTATGAAATGGTTGAAAATGTGCATTTTGTTGGCCGAATTGGTTGCCTATTTGATTGTGGTTTTGGTATCATTTTAATACTTATAAGTACATGCAAATTTGGTGTGAAAAATGGCTTAAACTAGGCCTATTTTCGTTCCACACGGTCTGAGCACACGGGCGTGTGTCTTGACCTTGTGACCCATGCATCTTAGTTAAAAGAAGTCAGTGTGTTATACGGCTTAGGCACATGGGCGTGTCTATTGGCCGTGTATGGCCCACAGGCTGGCACATGGGCGTGTGGTCGGCTGTGTGGCCAAGTCAGTATACCCCCAAATTTTTACACGGCTAGATATACGGGCATGTCTGGTGGCCGTGTGGAAAAGTCAGTATGTAGCCTTGTTTTCACACGGCTGGACACATGGGCGTGTTTAGTGACAGTGTGACCCTTACTTTAAAAATTTTCTAAGATTTCACAAAGTTTTCAAATGTTACTAATTCAATCTCGATCATATATATTAAGTGTTAGATGTTCGAATTAAGCATGCTATGTGTATGAATGCTTGAAATTTACCAAAAGGTACTGAGATATGATGCTTAAATATTCTGAATTGTATTAAAGGTTCGTTAATGCCCCTTTACCTATTCCAGTGACGGTTACGGGATAGGGGTGTTACATTTTATTGGTATTAGAGCTATAGTTTAGTCGATTCTCGGACTACCGTAGTGTATACTAGTCTAGATATACATGCCATATATAAACTGCAATAGTGTGATATCTCCTGACAGCTTCTGAGTTATGTTTTATATAGTAAATGGACCAAATCAAGCAGTAGCAGACGATGTAGAGAGTAATGCACCAGCTCCTGCTCAATGGACTGTGCCTTCTGAATCTAGTGCCGCTACAGGCAGTCAGGGAGAAGCTAAACAAACTTTCTTCCAAATGATGAGTGAATGGTGTACCGAATTTGCTCAAGCAAACCCGACTGCTCAACAACCTCCACCCCCGCCTGTTCCCCATATAACACCCCTTACCTGAGACCGTCGCCGGAGTCGAGCACGAGGCGTTACCAAACTTATCTAACTAGTTCCGGGCATAAAAATTTTATTTTAAAATTAATTTACTCACCTTCATCCAATATATCCCTAAAAAGGGCACTCGGGGCCCTAAAACATGCAATTAAAACAGTTTGGGACCAAACCGGGAACATTAAAAATTTTTCGATTACTTACACAAATTAAAACAATTTGTTTCACTGTTCATAATAAAACTGTCTACCTGCATAACAGTCACTAAATTAATTATAACTCGAGTTACAAAACTCAAAATTTAAATTCATAAATTTTCCTGAAACTAGACTCATATATCTTCTTACCATAATTTTCCAGAATTTTTGGTTTGGGAAATTAATACAGTTTATTCGTTAAAGTTCCCCCTATTTCGCAGTCCTATGGTTCTGATCTCTGCTCACTAAAAATCAATTATCTCATAGTACAGTTTTCATATAGTGATTCTACTTGTTTCTAATGAAAATAGACTTACTAAAGAATCTAGACATATAAATTATGACTCATTATTCTTTTTTTACAATTTTTAGTGAATTTCTAAAATTTGAACAGGGGATCACTAAGTCACTCTGATCCTGTCTCGTACTAATCTAAATATCTCAGAATATAGACCTTGTTTGCTTGCCCTGTTTCTTTCCTATGAAAATAGACTGAATAAGCTTTAATTCTATATCTAATTCACTATTTAATGAAATTTCTAAAATTTTTAGTGATTTTTCAAATTGACATCACTGCTGCTAGTCCAAAACTATTTCATGGCCAACTTTTACTCCATCATTTCTTTGCATAAACTATCATTTAGGCATACATAACATCAAAACATGTTCTTAATTAGTCATTTCAATAGATAATCATTATCAAGTATTCCCATGCCATTCTTTAGTCATATCATCAGAACATACACACAAAATATCCAAGTCCCTATACATGCCATAACTCAAAACATTTCAAACTACAAAATACTGAGATAGCCTTTGATAGTGTGAGACAAACTCCAACATCCTTTTGGTTCCCGGATTGGCTTGGCTACACTATAAAAGAGAGAAAGGAAAAGGAGTAAGCTACAATACTTAGTAAGTTTACAATTAAATAAATGACAACATTCACCAAGTATAAATATACTCATATTATACCATCAACTAACAAAATCTTTATTTACTTCTCCACTTACTCTTTAACTTTCCTGCTTATCATTCCTTTACTTGAACTTTCTTGTAACATAGCTTGTATATTAGCCTGATGAACCTTTTGGAATACCAAGGGTACTGGGGTTTTCCTGCCTGATAATAGACTGCCAATGCCATGCTCTAGGCATGGTATTACATGGGATGTTCCCTGTCCTGCCAAAGCCATATATTTGATATGGACTTACATGGGATGTTCCTCAACTGTCTCAACCTGCCAATGCCATATGTCTAATATGGACTTACATGGGATGTTCCTCAACTGTCTCAACATGGACTTACATGGGATGTTCCTCAACTGTCTCAACCTGCCAATGCCATATGTCTGATATGGACTTACATGGGATGTTCCTCAATTGTCTCAACCCAAAATGTCATGACATTCTGTATCCCATATCTTCCTAAGGTTCAAACGGGGCTTTCTGATACTTTTTCTCTGTTATCTCATCTTTAATTCAACTTGGAATATTCTCATAAAATAAATGTATATATGCTGGAAATTAACAACATTAATATAAAATATTGAAATGTTGCATTTATTTACCGTAAACTTACCTCGGTGCAAAATATGATCAACTTGACAACTTCATCTTACCTTTCTCTTTCCTTTATCTACTCCTAAATTTCGTTCTTCTTGATCTATAATAGCAAATTTAGCTTATCTAATACTCACATTTATCAAAACAGTCCTTAACTCTAACTTTGGCAAAATTATAATTTTACCCCTAAACTTTTGCATATTTACACTTTTTCCCCAAAGCTCAGAAATTAACTTTATCCTTGTTTCTTATGTTTTATGACATGTTGATCATTTTCCTGTAATGGCAACATCAAATTCTCACTCTAACATGTACTTATGAACATTAGGTATTTTTACCGATTATGCCGTTTTTCTCGTTTTTACTTAAAACCGAGTAGCACAAGTTGTTTAACATAATTTAAAACCTGATATTCTATAATAAAACATCAAAATAAACACATTCACCTATGGGTATTTTTCCAAATATGAACCCTAGGTTAAATTATTGCTAGAATAAGCTAAATCAAGTTACCAGGACTCCAAAAACGTAAAGAACATTAAAAACGGGGCTTGGAATCACTTACTATGGAGCTTGGAAGCTTAAAACAAACCCTAGCTATGGAGAACCCTTGACATTCGGCCTAATGAAGAAGATCCTTGCAATGTTGAAGAAATCAGAGATTTGCCTGAAGATTTGCACTTGATCGAGTCTCGGTCCTGAGTTGTTGTGGCACTTGAATTGAGCAAAAATCAGCTCAAATTCCTCAATTCATGGCTAGCCACCCATTGAAGACGCTTGAAGAGATGAAACTTTTCTATTTTTAGCAAACTACTCTCCTTTCCTCACCTATAAATAAGACCCCATTTCACTATTCATCAAGCATCCCCCATCCATCATCATTCTCTCTTCTCTCAATTCTCGTTGCATTCTTCATTTCCCCATGCTTAGCATAATCTCTTCATAGAGATTTTAGCAATTAAACCTCTTAAAGAGCCCTTGGTTGGCCACCTTAGAGAGCCATCAGCATAGGAGCAAAGCGAAGGAACGAAGAAGCCCTCATCATTAGAGTCTTGCGTGACAACCACTTTGAATTGGGTTCAGTCTTTCCTTTCTTTAATTTAATCTGAAAATGTTTTCTATGGTTCTTTGTTCTTGTTTACAAAAATGATAGCTTAATTTTATTTAAGCTAGGATGATTACTTTGATTAAATAATATTTATCAGATTCATGCTTATAATGTTTGTGCCTTAATTGATCATGTTTTTAATTAAAATCAAGTCTATATTTTGTTCATAAGTGATTGAAATGCACCTAAATTAGCTGAGCGATCCTAACCAGGAGACGGCTAATGGACACATAATTGAAATGTGCATGCTCAATTTAGATACTAACCCGATTAAATTGTAGGTTGCATAACAACTATAACCAAGCTCTATTATCTGTATAGTTTTTAGATTTATGTGATTAAACTGTTTCAAACCTGACATGTCCCTGTTACCTCACACGAGTATTAAGAAACCCTTAGTAAATAAGGATCAATAAAATGCATATTTATTATGTAAAGGATTCCGAAAAGACCTAATGTGGTTTCCAAACTCATGAAAGATCGAGTTGCTATGGAATGTTTTTTCGAATATTATTAAGCATGTTGATAATAAATTGAGTTTAATTAAAGTAATTTTCCTAGTTTATTAATGTTATAATTGTTGCTAATTGTGTTTAGTTCTGCTAAAATCTACTTCATTCATATAGTTGCATATTTAGGATAAATTGCATTTGGGATCATTGTATTTAGTTTAATATATTTAATTTTAATCATCACTTCTCAACCATATTGTGTTTTTATTTACCAAGTTGTTATTATAGTTTTACAGTTGAGTGACTTAACACAAATACAATCCCTATGGAGACAATAACTCGATACTTACTTATTACTTGATAACTACTGTATACACTTGCACAAAACCTAGCATTACAATTAACATTATGAATCGTGTCTATTAGCAATGATTCCAAACACTCACCTTTTACGCTTTCACCTAATCGTTGAAAGATTAAACTAGCTTTTCCTTACCTTTCGCCTTGCTCGTAGAAGGCTCCAATGGTTTCGATGCTTCACACATAATAATCACACAATATACACCATTAATTAGTAGTCTAAGACTCACCTAAACCAACCAAAAACACAAGCTTAAGCTATATTCCTTATGAAACTGAAATTTCGACTAACAAACTTGAAACTCAAATATCTTAATCTTAACTCATTCCCATTGCCTATAATCGATACCAATCATATAATTATACATCTAAGAACAATTCCCAACCTTCAAACTACTCAAAACTACACAGATTCATGGATCCAGAATTTCGACATACCATGGGAATTTTCACGAAAATTCATTAAAACCTTAAAATTCTTTAACAAAACTTTACGGGAAGTTTAGAAACCTTCTAATCATATAAAAAATTTTGAAAACACTTTAAAATATTGATTTCATACAATTTTGTTCAACTTGTCTTGAGTTTTAAACCTAGAAATGAAGAAAAATTACATTTTAGGCCATGCAATCATGCTCCAACTATGCTCAAACATGTTAGACACTAAAACCAACACGTTACCAACAAATTTAACATGCTAAAACAAGTTTAAAACACACAAATTCATGCTTAAAGATAAAGTATTTCAAAATTAGCCACTTGAGCAACTAAAAAGTAACTTGGAAATTATGCATATCATCATAATCTTTTAACAAGCAATCACGATATGTGTCCTAAAGAATCCACAAATTATCCAACATGTACCAGATACCAAATGAACAAAAATGAATAATAACTCTAATACAAACATCCTAAAGACTCTTTAGTGGCCAAGGCATATGCCAAAGTTACTAAGGATTTACAATAAGTGAATGATCCACTAAGATATTTGAGTGCGATGCTGCTCAACCACAAAAGTTGCTCCTAAAGCACCTTATACTTGTGCACGAAACAAAAAAGAATCATTCACTGAGCTTTCCATAAAGCTTAGTTGTGCATACCAAAATCCAATAATGCCTTACATACCAACTAAATTATAAGTATACTAACAATTAAAATATAAGTCAATCCACATCTCTGTACAAAAACAAAAAAACAAATATCATCAAAAATCATGGCCAAATAATCCATACTCAACCACTTACTTTTGTCGCTAGTCATATTTGAAATGAGTATCCATACAAATCTCCAGTTTCATATAACATTCACTATTTAGATTTCATCAATTATGTCATTTATTCAAGTTATTTAAGTTTTTCTGCTATTAAACAAACACAAAAATTAAATTTTGAAAACACAAATAGTCCCCAACATACCAAACAAGTAAGTCCTTCAATACACAAAGGTTTTTCACAAATGTTATATCCGATATGAAAACTCCACTAATATATCACGAGTAAGGGATCTAACTTTTGGACACTAAGACTACTTAACTTGAACATCAATTTCAAAACTTCATTTTAACATAATTAAGCTTATTTGAAGTTATTCGAGTCATTTTTAGGTTTCTTTAAATTTTGGCTGCACTCGAGGGTCATTTGGGGACCTTTTTAGAGAAAATTAAGCTAAAAAATGTCAATATTGTTGTAACAACCCATTTTTCATTAGTGTCGGAAACAACGATTTTTGAGCCCCATTTCCAATGTTCGAGTAATATTTATGAGGTTAGTATAAGATTTAATTAAATTTTGGTCCCTTAATTTTGTTAAATTGATAGTTAATTGTAGTATAAGGACAAAATCGTAAAAGTGATAAAACTTCAATCGCTATATATTTTTAATTAGTTAAGGGACCAATTGAGCAATTGGACCATTTTTATTGATGGATAGTAGAGGATGATGTTATCATACAGTATCTTTGATTAATTAAGATTATTATAGGATTAATTAAAGTTAATTTAGTTATTTAAGATTAGTTAGTTATTAATCTAAGTATATAAGATAAAAAATATAAAAGAAAAAAAAAGGATGACATTTTATCATCTTCTTCATGTTTTCTCCCTTGGTCGAATGTTGAAGAAAGAAAAAGGGTTTCAAATATTGTAATTTTAATCTCTCAACTGGTAACCAAATTCAAGTCCATTTTATAATTTTTATGTTTTTAAGATTGTGGGAGCTTGATCTAGCTGACCTGTGTACTATTTTGCAAAACTATCAAAATTTTCAAAAGTCTCCATTGATGATTTCTTGAAGTTTTTTTGTACTAAATTGTTAGATTTTAATCTTAAAAGTGAAAAAAGGACTAATTTGTATAGTTTAATTATTAGTTTTTGAAGATAGTGGCTAAAGTGCATAAATTTCAAAATTGGTATAATATTTTTGTTATTTTTCATAATAGAGGGTTCTAGAAGGATGAAATTTAGATTAGTTTCAAAATCGAGGCTCAAATTTGAAAGTTTTGGTAATTTTGATTTTATGGACTAAATTGAATAAAATGAAAAAACTTTAGGGTTCTGGGAGATGTTCCTATATTGTAGAAAACATGTAATTGTTTTCTATTTATTTGAACGATGAATAAAAAAATAAAGTCAATTTCACATTTCACTATTATGTCTTTTGTATTTTTCTAACAGCCTGATTTTGGGCCTAGTCGGAACAGTGGTTCCGAAACCACTATTCTGAGGCTGGAGAAAATTATTTTGATATTATTTTATGTGATATAGCATGTTTATAAAGGTGCATGAAAATTTTGGTGATTTTATTTTAGCAATTTCTAGCTTAATTTGGAAAAGGGCTAAATCGCGTAAAAGGTAAAAGTTGTGGTTTATTAGCAAAAGGCATTAAATAGCTAGAGCACCAAATTTGGGAGGCTTAAAAGGGCAATTAACCCTTCCCAAGATAGTTGGCCGGCTATGCCTAGTGAAAGGGGACAAAATTTAAGTTGAAAAGTCAAAAGTGATGGGGTAGGTGACTAAATTGGGTAATAAAATAAATAAAGAAAAGGGTTGTCATTTTCATTCATTTTTCTCTTTCTCTTTCTCTTTCACCGAAAATGGCAGCAAAGAAAGGGTTTGAGAGCTGGAAAATTTCAGCAACATATTTCTCTAATAAGTAAGTGTTTTCAATGCTTTTTCTTGATAATTTTTACACTTTTTGAACCCCTAAAGCATGAGCTTTCATAAGAGAGGACTGTTTTAAAAAATGATTAAGAGTCTAGGGTTTTGCCATGAAAGCATATGTGTTGTTTGCTGAGTTTTTATGGAAGAATATGAGTCATAGTAGTGTTATAGACAACCTTTATGAAAGAAATTGCATGAAGACACCTAAAATGGGGTATTTTGCAAAAGTTGTAAAACAAGTTGTAAATGTGTGAAATAGTCAAAATTATGAGTTGCTATAGTCATGAAATGGTCATTTAGGCCTGAGGAGTAATAAATTGAATAAAAATCATTTTATGAGCCAAGGGGCAATTTGGTAATTATGGCAAAGTATAGGGGCAAAATTGTAAAATTTGCCAAAATATGATATGTGAATTGAATTGATTAGTGTGTTGATAAAATATGTTAAATGAATGTTATTTGATATGTTAGATGATGAAAACGTGAAATTTGGACTAAGATCGGGAAAGAACGAAATGGTGGGCTAAAGCGGGAAAATTAGCCATTTCAGCATTCGAGGTAAGTTGGTATGATAATAATAGTGTAATATTATTGTAGCTTGTGCTTGAATGGCTAAAATTTGTGTATTAATTGAATTATGTGGAATAAATGTTTAATGTGCCAAGTTGGTGAATTGATTTAAAAATACACCTATGATACAAAGTAGTATGGAAATGTATTGAAATAATTGTGGACCGTTTATGCCTATGTGATCATGGAAATGATGTATTGATTATGAATCTCATTTGAACAAGTAGGAATAGATATAGATATGAGTGACATGTCACTAGAGGGCCCTACTGTTTCCGACTGATATAGTTACCAGGGTGCTAGGTGGTCTTGCATGTGTTGCAGACACATGTCAGCTTATGTGAGTAGGCCCGTGATTAACTTCTGTACTGTGACTATTTTTAGCTTCGGCTACCTCACTGATTGTAGCTTCGGCTACCTTACTGTTAGTAGCCTCGGCTACCTCATGGCTCTGCCATATTTGTGTGGCACTTATATGCAAACCTCTGTATATCTGTTCATATTCCAAATTGTTCAACAGGATTAACTGTACCAAAGTAAAGCGATTGTGTAGGTGAAATGAAATAGCGTTGTAAACTGTGGATGAAATCATTAATTGTGCATATGATGGGCATATGATATGTGTATAAGGAGTAAATAGAAATATATTAGTGTGAATACATGATTTTCTGAATAAGTGTAAATGTTGAGCAATAAGCTCGTTAAATAATCGAGATATGGTAAGAAATATAAGAGGTAAGTGCTACCATTAAAACTTTTATTAAGAAAACATGAAAAAGTGAAATTTGCATTAAAATAGTATTGGACAGTTGCAGTTGTATATGTTTGAAAAATCACCAAAAATGGTGGAAATTGAATTAGAAAGTGAATGGAATATGACTTGAAAGTTCATTGAGTCTATTTTCTTATATAAGAAACTGAGTAAGCAAAAGAAGTGTAAATTGTGAGATATTTAAACGTTAGTGAGACTGGTTCAGGATAACTTCGTGATCCTATGTTCCGAATTTGGAAAATCACCAAATATTGTGTAAAAATGGTTATTATGTGTAATTTATATGCTTATATTCCTTGATGAGTCTACTTTCAATAGAAACAAATGGAAATGTTATCTGAATTCTGTACAGTGAGATATTTAATTCATAATGAACAAAGGTTAGTGTAGTTGATTAGTGAAACAGGGGAAATTTTATTGAATAAACTGTACTAATTGGCTAAGTCAAAAATTCTGAAAATTTTATGTCAAGAAGAAATATGAGCCTAGTTTCAAGGAAAATTTACGGAACTAAATTTCGAGTTCTATAGCTTACGGAATATTTAAATTAGCGACTGTGACTTGGAAAAATAGCTCAAGTTAAACTTGAGTAAAAAGTGTAACAATGTGAATAATGATTTTTACCTTCTTAAAATACCTATTGAGAAAGGGAAAATCATATTAACTGAATTACTTATGATATGTAAACTTACTAAGCTATGAAGCTTACATCATTTTCCCCTTTCTCTTATTGTTGTCAGGATTTAGCTAGGGGTTGGAGATCGTCGGGGGGAGTATCATACTATCAGTTCGTTAAATTGGGGAAATCGATAATCCTCATTTATTTGTAAGTAAGTGGCATGTATAGAGATTAGGCATGGAAGTTTTATGATAATACAATGTTATAGTAAATGTCGTTAATTTGATATTTGATTGTTGAATTGGATTGATTGTGGATGTGCTTATTTGTGTCTCAGGAAGGTAAAGGCTTGGTAAATAGCCTAACACGGCCTACACGGTAAAGCACACGGGCATCTGCCTTGGCTGTGGGACCTTTGGCAGAATGTGCCACGGGTGAAAGGCACGGGCGTACCTAGGCCGTGGACGACACACGGCCAAACTCTACGGGCGTGTCTTTGGACCGTGCCTCCCCTTCACCTAAAATTGTTATTTAGTATACCACACGGGTAGGAGACACGGCCGCGTATCTCAACCGTGTGGTGGACACGGCCCCAAATGGTCGTGTGGGATGGTCGTGGTGCAATTGATAGACTGCTCCACGGGTACCAAGCATGGGTGTGTGAAGACCACAGGTCTACTCACATGGCCGTGCCAAATTGTCACACGGGCGTGTAACTCTGAGTTAAAAGTGAAAAATTTTCTAAGTGTTCAAATATATTGGACTCGATTCTGAAATGTCTGTAATAATAATTTTGTGCGCGAAAACTCTTGATGGGGGTAAATATGTATTGAATTGCATGTGATGTAGTGTTCTCTTGAGTAAAGTCTGTAAATGTTGTTCTAAGTCCAGTAGCACCTCGTGCTCGACTCCGGTGACAGTCTCGGGTAAGGGGTGTTAATTTAGTGGTATCAAAACTATGGTTTAGTCGGTTCTTGGACTAACATAGAAGTGTGAAAGTTTAGTTATGCATGCCACAAATATGTGATAGTGTGATGTCTCTCGACGCGATTGAGGATCAACTGTTTAGACTGAAGTATTCTCCAACCGGGCTATATCCGACCATTTGTCAGTGATACTGAAGCATTTGAATAAAGTGTAATTTTGATGAGTTAAGCTTGAAAAGGTATGAATAAGAATTTGTGATATGTGTACCTGTGATAATGTGTGAAATGAAAGTTTATATTGTGATATGCTTATTCATAGCTGTTTGGCCTTCATATACTGTTGCATGTTTGATTAAATTGATTAGTGAATGTGATAAATGAAGTTATTCAAAATTCATTGAATGTATGAATGAGTGCATTTGTTTGAATGAGATAATTGTAAAAATTTTGCGTAAAGCATATATGAATGATAAATTGTTTGAAGTGGATAGTATAATTCTGACGACATTTGTTGGTAATAAGAGATATGTCATATGTGTGGATATGTGAGAATTAAGTTAGAGGTCATATGACCTCACCCCCCTTACCGATGAGGTAGTTATAATGGCATCGACACAGATGGGCGCGAAAGCTAGTACAAGACCATAGTTGGACTATGGCATCAAGTGAATGATGTACTCAAGACCGTAAGACGTTCTCTAATTTGATAAAGGTTGGTAAGTAAAATAAGGCTAAGTGTTGAAACTTGATTAGACATTAATGATGATTCGAGTAAAATAAGTGAAAGTTTGTATTGTGATAAGTTCACTAAAGTATGGCTAGTATTCATATGAAATTAAGTTGCATGTGTTGCTAAGATATGTGAAAGTATATCCATAACAAGTTGGAAATTTGAAATGCTTGAATCGATGTGCATGATACTATGTTGTTGTTAAATGTGTATATGTGTGAGAGTTGAAAATTTAGAGGCTTTACAATCTTCACCCCCTACCAGAATAGAGTTATATGACAAGATTCACAGGAGATGTATAGTGTAAGCTTGCCGATGTGGAACTAAAGAGTGCAATAATGGAATATTACAGGATTAGTGAGGACAAAATGAATCAGAGGAAGGATGTCTGAGTATAACAGATTCAATTAAGTAAAAGTTATGACTATCTCTCTCTTTTCTGAATATTTTGTATTTTCCTTTATTCTTGGGATTATGTATGGTTGTTCATCCCTAGTGAAAATTATTATCGTATGAAGATGCTAGCAACTGTGATATTTGTCGAAAGCTCTGTTAATCAGGTTAGTTATGATCAACATTTCTTATATCTTGGAATTCTTTTCTGATATGCTGGAAGGAAGTCGATGGTGAAAATTCAGGTGAGACCATTTTGATGTTTCTATTGATTATGGTTTTGTATATATATATGCGGGAAGTATATTATCTCTATTATGATGGAATTCCAGAGCGTATAGACGATAGTTTTTTTCTGGTTTTCTCTAAGGGATTTTTTGGATTTTCCTTATTATTTTCTACGAGGTTATATTCTCGAATTTTTGGTATGGTTTTATATCTGGGATTCTTTATCTTGGTTTTTCCTATCATTCTTATTTTGAGAATTATCAAACCTAGCTGATCCTTAAGTGCATTCCTTGACTTGCGATAATAGTATCTACTATGATTATGCTTGTGGTTCGATTATGGAAGTGTGGGGATTCTAATACTTTAATCTTTCAAATCTTTGTGTAAAGAATTATTATCAGCAAAGGTAAATTAAGTTATGTGCATCTAAGTTTATTTTTCGGTCCGGAAATAATGTTGCGCATTTACGAGTAAGTAAACGTGCAGTCTGAAATGGAGAAACTGTATTCTTATAAGTTTCTGAGTTTATAGTTTGTAAGATGTCAATCTCTAGTATTTTGATTTGAGCCCCGAGGTTTATATTGCAACTATGGAACGGCTATAGGAAATCTTGAATATGAGACTGAGTTGATTTGTAATTTGGAGAAAAGGATGAAAGTGGCTCGTAAAAGTTGAAAGCAATTTCTGCTGGTAAGATTTTCGAGGACGAAAATCCCTAAAGGGGGGAGAATTGTAACAGCCCGATTTTGGGCCTAGTCAGAACAGTGGTTTTGAAACCACTATTCCGAGGCTGAAGAAAATTATTTTGATATTATTTTATGTGATATAGCATGTAACGCCTAGATTTTCGGGATTTTTTGAGATTTTTGCGATCTTGATGAAATCTTGCAATTTGGTTGTTAAATTATGGAACTTATGTTTTAAGTGTGTTAGTGTGCCTTTAGAAGGCCCAAGCCTAAGATAAAACCCAGCAGAAATATCAAATTTTGGATTTAAAGTGAAGAGGACTTGGTTAAGTAGGCTTTTAAGAAAAAGTGGGTAAAATAAGACACAAGGAAGCCCTTGGTAAAGTGGCAATGTGGCACCACTTAGGTGCCTAAAAAAGTGGTGTATGGACAAGGGTGCAAGGGCCAGAGTTCGAGTCTTAAGGTAAGCATTGTGTGTTTTAATTATTTTTGTGCATGTGCCAGACATGTAATGGTTTCCAAGTAGAACTCTGCTGAGGAGAGTTTGAGTTGTTCATGAGATTAGATCAGGTAGGATATGGGAGAGAGATTTTAGGATTTTTTGAAAGGGGTAGAACTGTTGGCCAATTGTAGGGGTCTTAGAAAGCAAATTCGGCACTTGGGTTTGGTGGTTGCAATTTTAGCATTTGTTCTTGGTGTGCCGATTGCTTCAGGGTGGTTTTCGGGATTTTTTTTTTCTTTTTGGCCGAATTGGTGTAGTGTCCCCTAGGGACCATTGCTTTCTTTTTGTTCTTCTCCTTTGATTCCAAAAAGCCGAAAACGCAGCCTTTGTTCTCTTTATGTCGATTGACCATAACCAAATCCTCTCATTCCTTCTTTCATCTCCTTTCTTTTCTTCTTTTCTTCTTTTCTTCTCAAACGAAACAACCTCTTCTCCCCACTCATCTCTTATTTTCTTTTCCTCAAAACTGAATATGCCATTCTCCTTCTCTTCTTTTACTTTTCTTCTACTTCTATTCTTCTTTTCAAACCGAAACTAGTGTGGTCGAATTCTTCTTAGCCAAACCCTTAGATCTCTAGATTTACTCTCTGCTCATGTTTAGAGGCTAGATCTGTGTCAGATCTGAGTTAGAAATGGGATTGGAATCATTTTGGTTTAGTGGACCTTCGGTAAGTGCTCGGATTCTCTGTTTTATTCTTTATTTCAGGATTAAACATCTATGTAAGGTAACTGTCGATTGGGGCTAAAGGTTCTATAGATCTCATTAATCGGTTATTATATGCTAGGGTGGATTGAAGGTGATCAAACGACAAGTATTGGAGGATTGGATCCTTAGAACGACTAGATCTAGATCTAGTCACTGTTTTCGGCAAAGGTAAGCATTCTAAGGCCTTAGGGGAATGTTGGCCGAATGTAGTAAGTGAGTATTAAGTTGATTATCGTCGTTTTGTAATTTGACATCTTAGTTACTGATTATAGGAAACGTGTGGGGAGGTGTCGCTGTAGTAATCGCAAATCAGGTGTGTAAACAAACACCCTCTTGTAGTCTAAATCGGCAAAAGTCAAAAAGCCAAAATGCCGAAATTCCGGCATTTCGTGGGCTTACGAGCGTGCGAGCGCTCGTGGGTCAGTTGGAAGTGGTAAGATTTGGTAACCGAAATCGATAATGTTGGTAAGTGCGCAATTTCGTGCACCTCGGTAAATGTGGGCCTGATGGGCTAAACAGGGGCCCAATGGGCTTACGGGCCCATATAGGTTAAAAATTGAAACATGCATAAAACCCTAAAAACTGGTATAATTACTTAAATACCCCTTAAGGGTGAGAAATTACCATTTTACCCTTAGGTGCAAAATGACCGTTATACCCCTAGGGCTAAATTTGACTGAAATGCATGCTTTATTGTTTCTGATAACTGTATGCCATGACATAATTATCTGTTGCATGGGACTGGGCTTATTGATGGAGGAAGTGCTAAGTGGCTTTGCCACGATTACTGAAAGCGGCTTTGCCTTATTATACTGTTAGTGGCTTGGCCATGTTATCTGAGTAGCTATGCTACAACTGTGGAGTGTAGGGCTAGGTGGGTTGAGTTATTCCCCACATGGTGTGTAGGGCTGGTAGGGGTGGAGTGTAGCGGATGGACATAGGTTGGGCTTTGGGCTTTGCATACATGCATTACTCTGTTCTGTTACTGTTATGGGCCTATGGGCCGCACTGATATTTGAATAGGACTTTGGCCCAGTTTTACTGTATCTGAATAGGGCTTCGGCCCAGTTATTACTGAGACTGGACAGGACTTAGGCCCAGTGGGCTTGAGTTGATTTGGGCTCCGGATGGGCTTTCTTTACACACTGAGTTTCCAAACTCACCCATTTTTCTTCCATCCATACAGGTGAGCCCTAGACTGGCAGACTTGGAGCTGGAGGGGTTCAGAGTGGCCACGTAGACTGTATAGCTAGTTTTTAAATTAAGTTATATATTTGCTTATTTATTTTTAATTATTTTTATTCTGGTTTTGGGTTTGTAATAAGGCCGCTTTAATTATTTTAATCTAGGTTTTCAATTATTTATTTATACTATACTTTCATGGTTTGAATAAGGTTGCGCGAGTTTTCTCAAAATTAATCGAACATTTTCAAAATCAATCACACGTAGCAAATGACTAACAAAAGCTAAATCTTATAATTGGAAATCTCTTAACAATTGGTAGTGGTTAGGACGTTCAAACAAACATGGATTTTCTCGTTAAACTGTAGTAATGGTTTTGCAAAACTCACCCTAATTGTAGTAACTAGGAAGCATGGTTTGGTCTGTCGTTGATGTGACACATCAGACTTGGCTGTAACATCTGGGTCGGGTTTGGGGTGTTACATAGCATGTTTATAAAGGTGCATGAAAATTTTGGTGATTTTATTTTAGAGATTTCTAGCTTAATTTCGAAAAAGGGCTAAATCGCGTAAAAGGTAAAAGTTGTGGTTTATTAGCAAATGGCATTAAATAGCTAGAGCACCAAATTTGGGAGGCTTAAAAGGGTAACCCTTCCCAAGATAGTTGGCTGGCTATGCCTAGTGAAAGGGGACAAAATTTGAGTTGAAAAGTCAAAAGTGATGGGGTAGGTGACTAAATTGGGTAATAAAATAAATAAAGAAAAGGGTTGTCATTTTCATTCATTTTCTCTTTCTCTTTCACCGAAAATGATAGCAAAGAAAGGGTTTGAGAGCTGGAAAATTTCAGCAACATATTTCTTTAATGAGTAAGTGTTTTCAATGCCTTTTCTTGATAATTTTTACACTTTTTGAACCCCTAAAGCATGAGCTTTCATAAGAGGGGACTATTTTGCAAAATGATTAAGAGTTTAGGGTTTTTCCATGAAATCATATGTGTTGTTTGCTAAGTTTTTATGGAAGAATATGAGTCTTGGTAGTGTTATAGACAACCTTTATGAAAGAAATTGCATGAAGACACCTAAAATGGGGTATTTTGCAAAAATTGTAAAACAAGTTGTAAATGTGTGAAATAGTCGAAATTATGAGTTGCTATAGTCATGAAATGGTCATTTAGGCCTGAGGAGTAATAAATTGAATAAAAATCATTTTACAAGCCTAGGGGCTATTTGGTAATTATGGCAAAGTATAGAGGCAAAATTGTAAAATTTGCGAAAATATGATATGTGAATTGAATTGATTAGTGTGTTGATAAAATATGTTAAATGAATGTTATTTGATATGTTAGATGATGAAAACGTGAAATTTAGACTAATATCGGGAAAGAACGAAATGGTGGGCTAAAGTAGGAAAATTAGTTGTTTCGACATTCGAGGTAAGTTGGTATGATAATAATAGTGTAATATTATTGTATCTTGTGCTTGAATGCCTAAAATTTGTGTATTAATTGAATTATGTGGAATAAATGTCTAATGTGTCAAGTTGGTGAATTGATTTAAAAATACACCTATGATACAAAGTGTTATGGAAATGTATTGAAATAATTGTGGACTGTTTATGCCTATGTGATCATGGAAATGATATATTGACTGTGAATCCCGGTTGAACAAGTAGGAATAGATATAGATATGAGTGACATGTCACTAGAGGGCCCTACTATTTCCGACTGATATAGTTACCCAGGTGCTAGGTGGTCTTGCATGTGTTTTAGAAACTTGTCAGCTTATCTAAGAAGGCCTGTGGTTAACTTCTATACTGTGACTGCTTGTAGCTTCGGCTACCTCACTGATTGTACCTTCGGCTACCTCATGGCTCTGCCATATCTGTGTGGCACTTATGTGCTAACCTCTGTATATCTGTTCATATTCCAAATTGTTCAACGGGATTAACCATACCAAAGTAAAGTGATTGTGCAGGTGAAATGAAATACTGTTGTAAACTGTGGATGAAATCATTAATTGTGCATATGATGGGCATATGATATGTGCATAAGGAGTAAATAGAAATATATCAGTGTGAATACATGATTTTCTGAATAAGTGCACGTATGTAAGTGTAAATGATGAGCAATAAGCTCGTTAAATAATCGAGATAGAAATATAAGAGGTAAGTGCTACCATTAAAACTTTTATTAAGAAAACATGAAAAAGTGAAATTTGCATTAAAATAGTATTGGACAGTTGCAGTTGTGTATGGTTGAAAAATCACCAAAAATGGTGGAAATTGATATAGAAAGTGAATGAAATATGAATTGAAAGCCCATTGAGTCTATTTTCTTATAAAAGAGACTGAGTAAGCAAAAGAAGTGTAAATTGTGAGATATTTAAATGTTAGTGAGACTGGTTCAGGATAACTTCGTGATCCTCTGTTTTGATTTTGGAAAATCACCAAAACTTGTGTAAAAATGGTTATTATGTGCAATTTATATGGTTATATTCCTTGATGAGTCTACTTTCAATAGAAACAAACGGAAATGTTATCTGAATTCTATACATTGAGATATTTAATTTGAAATGAACAAAGGTTAGTGTAGTTGATTAGTGAAATAGGGGAAACTTTATTGAATAAACTGTACTAATTGGATAAGTCAAAAATTCTGAAACTTTTCTGGCAAGAAGAAATATGAACCTAGTTTCAAGGAAAATTTACGGAACTAAATTTCGAGTTCTATAGCTTACGGAATAATTAAATTAGCGACTATGACTAGGAGAAACAGCTCAAGTTAAACTTGAGTAAAAAGTGTAACAATGTGAATAATGATTTTTACCTTTTTAAAATACCTATTGAGAAAGGGAAAATCATATTAACTGAATTACTTATGATATGCAAACTTACTAAGCTATGAAGCTTACATCATTTTCCCCTTTCTCTCATTGATGTTAGGATTTAGCTCAGGGTTGGAGATCGTCGGAGGCAGCATCATACTATCAGTTCGTTAAATTGGGGAAACCGATAATCCTCATTTATTTGTAAGTAAGTGGCATGTATAGAGATTAGTCATGGAATTTTTATGATAATACAATGTTAATCCTCATTTATTTGTAAGTAAGTGGCATGTATAGAGATTAGTTATGGAAGTTTTATGATAATACAATGTTGTAGTAAATGTAGTTAATTGGATATTTGATTGTTGAACTGGATTGATTGTGGATGTGCTTATTTGTGTCTCAGAGAGGTAAAGGCTTGGTAAACAGCCTAACATGGCCTACACGGCAAAGCACACGGGCGTGTGCCTTGGCTATGGGACCTTTGGCAGAATGTGCCACGGGTGAAAGGCACAGGCATGCCTAGGCTGTGGACGACACACGGCCAAACTCTACGGGCATGTCTTTGGACCCTGCCTCTCCTGCACCTAAAAATGTTATTTAGTATACCACACGGGTAGGAGACACGGCCCCATATCTCAACCATGTGGTGGACACGGCCCCAAATGGTCGTGTGGGATGGTTGTGGTGGAATTGGCAGATTGCTCCATGGGTACCAAGCATGGGTGTGTGAAGACCACACGGTCTACTCACACGGCCGTGCCAAATTGTCACAGGGGCGTGTGACTCTGAGTTAAAAGTGAAAAATTTTCTAAGTGTTCAAATATATTGGACTCGATTCTGAAATGTTTGTAATAATAATTTTGTACGCGAAAACTCTTGATGGGGGTAAATATGGATTGAATTGCATGTGATGTAGTGTTCTCTTGAGTAAAGTCTGTAAATGTTGTTCTAAGTCCGGTAGCGCCTCGTGCTCGACTCCGGTGACGGTCTCAGGTAAGGGGTGTTACAATTTTTGTGTTTTATATTTTGCATGCATAGCAAAATTGTGACAAGCAAAGATTAGCTTATTAATTGTCTAAGTTCAAACTAAGGATAAGTGGCATTGTGAGAACTTTTACATTAGGAGAAAGAAAACTTTAGTAGATTATCAAAATAAGTTCGTAATCTCATAAAAGGATCAAATTGAGCACTTGATTCAAACATTGAGAAGGGTTATTATGTCATCTACAATTTTAATTGGGGGGATGGCTAGTCTTGGCTATCGGAGCAATTGACTCCATGGGTAGAGGCATAAATGTATTCATAGGTAGAATGATACATTGGATTGAACCCAAGATGAATTAATTCTGAATCCATTTGTAAATTAATTCACTTATAATGTTCATAGTATTATTTACTTAAATCTTGAGTTAGTCACTGACCATGCGTACGCAACTAATGTGCTTTGATTAAGTGGAGGCTTATGTTCTAAAGATGATTGTAACAACCCGAATTAGGGCCTAGTTAGAATAATGGTTTTGAGACCATAAATCTGAGGTAGAATTAAATATTTCATGATTATTTTTAAGTTTATGATATGATTTCATGATTGTGAGAAAATTTCATGAAGGAATTTTTATGAAATAATGATTAATTTATCCTTTAGGACTAAATTGCAAAAGTTGTAAAATATGAGTTTCTAGAATTTTTAAGGATGAATTAGCATTGGAAAAATTATTGGAAGTCCTTATTTAGCAAATAGACCAATTATTAGCATGATGGACAAAAATGCCAAAGGAAGGGAAAATTTTCAAGGAAGGCCATTTAGGGCATTTTGGTCATTAGGTAAATTAATGAAATAAAAAGGGAAAAAAAAGCAAAAATCTTGTCCATCTTTTTCCCAAGGCTGTCGAAACTTAAGGGCTCTCCATAGCTAGGGTTTTTGACATTTTAAGCTCACATGTAAGTGTATTCTAGCCCCGTTTTTCATGTTTTTCGTATTTTTGAAATCCTCGTAACTTGACCTAGCTATTTCTACCACTAATTTAAGCTAGGGTTTATGTTCAAAAATATACCCATACATGACATGCATGTATTTTGATGTCTAGTGATAGAATATGAGAGTTTAAAGTGTGGTAAACATCTTTTTCTAAGTGATTTTTCATGAAAAACCCTAATAAGGACCAAACTATAAATGTGATAAAATGTGTAGTAAAGGTGTAAATTGATGAGAAATGTGGGCTGTTATAAGTTCACATAAGGTTCGACTAGGCTTGGATAACCAAGAAAATAAGTGCATTTCATTTCACGAGCCTAGGGACCATTTTGTAAATATGTAAAAGTTTATGGGCAAATTATAAATTTTACCAAAGTGTGAATTATGGGCTATTTGGCCAATGTGATTATTAAATAAGCTTAATTTGTCATTATAAATCGAGAAACACGAAGCTCAGACCAAAATCGGGGGAAGAACAAGAGGTGGATTAAATTGTATATTCACCCGCATTTTGGATCCGAGGTAAGTTGTATGTAATAAATTAGCGTTATAGATTATGAAAATTATTGTGATGATATTCTATGAAATTCATGTTAATTCCATGAGGTTTATTGTTATGATTTTTATAAAGAAATGATGGATTTATAATAGAGAAACGTCGATTAAATTTTAAAGAATACGAAGGATACCGTAGTCATGACATGAGAATTTGTAGGTCCTGTGTAAGACCATGTCTGGGATATGGCATCGGCACCAAGTTGAGGTCCCATCTAAGACCATGTCCGAGACATGGCATTGGCATCGACATGTGGTCTCGTATAAGACCATGTCTAGGACATGGCGTCGACACCAAGATGAGACTTAGATCCCCTGTCAGACCATGTCTGGGACATGGTGTTGGCATCTAAGAGTGATCTCGTATAAGACCATTTCTAGGACATGGCATTGACATCGATATGAGATCCCTGGCATCGGCATCATCCTATGATCTCGTGTAAGACCATGTCTGGGACATGGCATTGACATCGATATGACATCCCATGTAAGACCATATCTAGGATATGGCTTCGGCATCAACTTGATCCCATGTAAGACCATATTTGGGATTGGCATTGGCATTATACCATGAGATTGACTCACGGGTATCCTTCGGTTTTTTAAAATTCTTAAAGAGAAAGTATTCAAGTTAATTAGTTTAACCAAAAAGACTAAAGTTTATGATGAGTGTTATAAGTACACCTAAGTAAGTTACGAGAAAAATGGAATTGATAAGCCATGAGAAAAAGCAAGTCATGAGAATGAGTAAGTCAAGTGAAAGAGTAGGTCATGAGAAAAAGCAAGCCATGAGAATGAGTAACTCAAGTGAAGGAGTAAGTCATGAGATTGAGTAAGTTATGAGAATGAGTAGAAAAGTAATGACATTTTATGATATTTTAATTGAATGATGTTTTATGACTTATGTTCCCATTTTATTCCATGCAACTTACTAAGCATTTTATGCTTACCTCTTTATTTGCCCTTCTTCCTTGTAGATTTGCCGAATTAGCTCGAGGATCGATCAAAGTCGGAGCACAAAGTCACACTATCAAGCCATTCATTTTGGTATAGTATAGTTAGTTATTTTTTATGTATGGCATGTATAGGAAGTTAGTCATTTTGATAAATGTCTTTTTGGATAGCCAAAGGTGTTGGCTATTGATAATACCCAAGTCTTGTTGTAATGGCCTTTGAAATTGGCCAATATTGTCAAAGTTATATTTTATGAAATGATGGGGAAATTCATGATTGTGCAAGTTGTATGTTTAAGTAGAGTAATGATGGATGAGAATGACAGGCATGGTGGCATTTGGATGCCTTAGTTGTGAATGTTTATAATGTATATTATGTATGGTTTTACGAGGTTGAATTTAGTATGAGTTTGATTGTGATTCAGGGTGGCAAAAACGCTTGGAAAATAGATTATATTGTCCATACGGGCTAGGCACATGGGCATTTGTCTAGGCTGTGTGTGATACACGGTTCGCACCAAGAACCTGTAGCTCGGCTATGTGTCTCCTACATCTTAAGTAGTTAAGTCAGTATTGCACACGGGTTAAGCACACGGGCATGTGCCTTGGCCGTGTGAACCTCTGGTAGTTTATAGTGTTCAAGAATAGAGTAGTACACGGGATAAGAACAAGGGTGTGTCTAGGCCGTGTGAGGGACACGGTCTATAAACACAGGTGTGTGCTCAAGCTGTGTTGAAACTTGTAGGTATGAGAGATAAACTCAGCACGGGCTAGGGACATGGGCGTGTGTGGCCACATGACCAGCCCATATGGGCGTGTCCCATCTCACAAGGGCGCATAGCCCTATTTCAAGCAAAATTTTTTCGAAGAGCTCAGAAGTTCCTGGATTGGTTTCAAACCACTTCCGGTGTATGTCTTGGGCCTCGTAGGCCCATGATATGGATAATGAGAGAACATTTGAAAAAGTTTTAACTTGGAATGAAATTTAGGTCCGACTTTATACAATTAAGTAAGTTTAAGTATGGTAATGCCTCGTACCCCGTCCTGGTGTTGGACCTGGGTAAGGGGTGTTACATTTAGTGGTATTAGAGCTAGTGTTTAGTCGATTCTAGGACTAACCTAGCACATGCAAGAGTCTAGCTATACATGCCATACTTGTATATATACGTGATATGATAGTGTAACCACTCCTGCCAATTTAAATACGTTTTCCTTATAGTAAATGGATCCCGAACGAGCTATAGCAAATAATGTAGAAAGCAATACACTGGCTCACGCTAAAGGGATGGTGCAAGCTAGATCAGAAAATAGGCCAACTACAGTTTGTCAGGGAGGAGAGGCCCAGGAGGCCTTCTTCCAGATGATGAATAGGTGGTTCACAGAGTTCGTTCGTACAAACTCAGCCGCTCAACACCAAGCTCCACCCCCTACTATCCCTCAATTTACCCTGGCAGCTCCCCAAATTGTAGATGTAGTAAGACAAGAAAAGCCCCCGGTTGATAGGATCCGGAAACAAGGGGCAGAAGAGTTTCAGGCTACTAAAGATGATGACCCGGAAAAAGCTAAATTTTGGCTAGAGAATACCATCAGGGTATTCGATGAATTATCTTGCACACCTGAAGAATGTATGAAGTGTGTGGTATCTCTCTTACGAGATTCTTCCTACTAATGATGGAACACTCTTGTGTCACTATTACCAATGGAGAAAGTTAATTGGGAGTTTTTCCAGTTAAAATTTCGTAAGAAGTATATCAGTCCAAGATTTATTGATCAGAAGCGCAAGGAATTTCTATAACTAAAACAAGGACGGATGACCATGACAGAATATGAGCGTGAGTTTGTGAGGCTCAGTAAATACGCTCAAGAATGTGTGTCCACCGAAACCATCATGTGTAAAAGGTTTGAAGATGGATTAAACGAAGACATTAAAATGTTCGTTGGAATTCTGAAACTAAAGGAGTTCGTAGTGCTCATGGATAGAGCTTGTAAGGCTGAGGAATTGGCCAAGGAGAAGAGGAAAGCTGAGATGAAGTCGCGTGACTCAAGAAAGAGACCGTTTGGTAAGTCGTTCCAATCTTGCTCAAAAAAGTCAAAGGAATTTACCACACGATCAGCTACTTCAGCGTGGTTTTCAAGTAAGGGCAAAGGTAGACAGTATTCAGCCTCTAAAGCTCAGACCACCTCCATTGCGAGTGTGGGTAACACTCAACCCAGTAGGCCTGAGTGCTTTCAGTGCGGTAGGCGCCACCTCGGCAAGTGCCGGGCACATGAGAGGGCTTGTTTCAAGTGTGGTTCTCAAGTCCACTTCATTAGAGAGTGCCCCGAGATGGTCGAAAAAGATAGAGACCAGAGTACGAGGTCGAGTAACGCTCCTTCTAGAGGTAGACCTTAGAGAAACCCAGGAATGGGAGCGAGTAGTAAAGGCGCACCAAAGGAACAGACTACGAGACCCGAAGGTAGAGTGCCAGCAAAGACGTATGCCATTCGCGCTCGCGAAGAGGCATCATCACAGGATGTAATTACGGGTACATTTTCTCTTCATAAAACTTTTATTATTGCTTTGATAGACCCGGGATCTACCCACTCATATGTTTGTATGAAAATAGTCTGTAGCATGAATATACTAGTAGAGCTTACGGAATTTGTGATAAAAGTATCCAATCCTTTAGGCAAATGTGTGCTAGTAGACAGAGTATAAAGAGATTGCCCTTTGATGATTATGGGTCATTGTTTCCCAACTAACCTCATGTTTTTGCCATTCAAGGAATTTGATGCAATCCTTGGTATGGACTAGTTAACCACTCATAATGTAGTAGTGGATTGTGGTAGAAAATTTATTGAACTGAAATGTGAGAATGGTGAAACTCTCCGAGTGGAGTCATATGAATCTAAGGGTTTGTCTATGGTGATTTCTTCCATGGTTGCTCGGAAATGTATAAGAAAAGGGTATTAAGCTTACCTTGCTTTTGTGATGAATACCAAAAGTTAGAGTTGAAAATTGAGTTAGTGCCAGTAGTTTGTGAGCACCAGGATGTCTTCCTAAAAGAGTTGCCCGGATTACCTCCAGTTAGAAAGGTAAAATTTGGTATAAAATTGGCTTCAGGTACTACACCTATTTCTATTGCTCCTTATAGAATGGCACCAACTGAACTAAAGGAATTAAAGGCTCAGCTACAAGAATTGACAGATAAAGGTTTTGTAAGAACAAGTCATTCCCCGTGGGGTGCTCCTGTGTTATTCGTGAAAAAGAAAGATGGTTCTATGAGGTTATGCATTGATTATCGGCAACTTAACAAGGTGACCATAAAGAAAAAGTACGTTTTGCCAAGGATCAATGATTTATTTGACCAGTTGAGAGAAACCATAGTGTTTTCCAAGATAGACTTGAGGTCCGGGTACTATCAGTTAAGAGTTAAGGAGGCCGATGTGCCTAAAACTGCATTTAGAATAAGATATGGCCATTATGAATTTCTTGTCATGCCATTCGGTTTAACCAATTCCCCTACAGTGTTTATGGATTTAATGAATCGTATCTTTCATCCATACTTGGATAAATTTGTTGTAGTCTTTATTGACGACATCTTGATTTATTCTCGTGATGATGAGGAACATGTCGAACATTTGAGGACAATTTTGCGAACTCTATGAGATAAGCAACTTTACGCCAAATTCAATACGAGTGAATTTTAGCTTAAAGAAGTTGGATTTTTGGGCCACATCGTTTCGGCTGATGGCATCAGAGTTGATTTAAGTAAGATCTCGACAATTGTTGAGTAGAAACTGCCGAGAAATGTATTGGAGGTTAGAAGCTTTTTAGGCTTGGCCGGTTATTATCGAAGGTTTGTTAAGGGATATTCTATGATTGCTACTCCTATGACGAGATTGTTGCAAAAGGATGTTAAATTTGAGTGGACCGAAAAGTGTCAACAAAGTTTTGAGAAATTAAAGACTTTATTGACTGAAGCTCCTATTATAGTACAACCAAAACTCGTAAAGGAATTCGTAGTGTACAGTGATGCTTCATTAAATAGACTGCATTGCATATTTATGCAAGAGGGTAAAGTGATCGCATATGCTTCGAGACAATTGAAACCTCCTGAAAAGAATTATCCGACTCATGATTTGGAGTTGGCCGCAATAGTGTTTGCGTTAAAGATTTGGAGGCACCATTTATACGGCGAGCAATGCTGAGAGTTCACCGACCATAAAAGTCTCAAGTATTTGATGACACAAAAAGATTTGAATCTATGGTAACAACGATGGCTTGAGTTACTAAAGGATTATGAATTGGTTATTGACTACCACCCGGGGAAAGCAAATGTTGTTGCTGACACTCTTAGTAGGAAATCATTATTTGCCTTGAGAATTATGAATACACGGTTGACCTTAACTGATAATGGTTTAGTTTTGGCAGAATGAGAGCTAGACCGATATTCATTCAAGAGACTTGTAAAGTACAATCAAGTGATAGAGAATTACAAGCCAAGAAAGCTCAGTGTGAATCCGGTACCGATTCAAATTTTCAAATCGATTCTGATGGTTGTGTAAAGTTCTAAGGCTGAATTTGTGTACCAAAGGATAATGAGCTTATCCAGAAAATTTTACATGAAGCACATAGTAGTCAAATGCCTATCCACCCCGGTAGTACTAAAATGTACAACGACTTAAAGAAATGGTATTGGTGGCCGAACATGAAAGGAGATATCTTTGAGTATGTTTCGAAATGCTTGATCTGTCAACAAGTAAAGTAGAGCATAAGTACCCTCCGACTTACTACAGCCTATCATGGTTCCAAAGTGGAAATGGGACCGTGTTACCATGGATTTCGTGACGGGTTTGCCAACGACCCCAAAAAATAAAGATGCTATTTGGGTTGTGATTGATAAGCTTACGAAGTCAGCCCATTTTATACTGGTACGCACAGATTATTCATTAGACTAGTTGGCTGACTTGTATATTTTTGAGATTATGCAACTTCATGGAGTGCCATTATCGATCATTTCAGACAGAGATCCAAGATTCACGTCAAGATTTTGGAAGAAGCTACAGGAAGCTTTGGGCACAAAGCTAAACTTTAGTACCATTTTCCACCCACAGACTGACGGTCAGTTGGAAAGAGTGATACAGGTGCTTGAGGATATACTCAGATGTTGTGTATTGGAATTTCAAGGTAGTTGGGAGAAATACCTACCTTTGATTGAATTTGCCTACAACAATGGTTTTCAGTCAAGTTTGAAAATTGCGCCTTATGAGGCCTTATATGGGCGTAAGTGCCGAACGCCTTTGTATTGGACAGAGCTTAAAGAAAATCAGATTAACGGGGTTGATTTAGTCATGGAAACTGAGAAAAAAGTAAAAGTGATTCGAGAGTGTTTGAAAGCTACGTCTGACAGACAAAAGTCATATACGGATTTAAAGCGAAAAGAAATAGAATTTCAAGTAGGGGATAAAGTATTTCTAAAAGTTTCTCCATAGAGAAAGGTCCTTAGATTTGGCCGAAAAGGCAAATTAAGTCCACGTTTCATCGGACCCTATAAGATCATTGAGAGGATAATACCGGTAGCTTATCAGGTGGCTTTGCCATCTGAGTTGGAGAAGATTCATGACATATTCCATGTGTCCATGTTGCAACGCTACCGATCAGACCCTTTCCATATGATTACCCTGACAGAGATTGAGATACAACCAGACATGACTTATGGTGAAGAACCGGTTAAGATTCTAGCTCGAGAAGTTAAACAATTAAGAAAAAAATATTACCTTTATAAAAGTGTTGTGGCAAAGACATGGGGTAGAAGAGGCAACATGGGAGGTTGAGGAAAACATGAATGCTCAGTACCCCAACTTGTTTACCTATAAGATTTTCGGGGATGAAAATCCCTAAGGGGGAGAATTGTAACAGCCTAGATTAGGGCCTAGTCAAAATAGTGGTTTTGAGACACAAATCTAAAGTAGAAAAGTATAATTTATGATTATTTTTAAGTTTATGAAATGATTGCATGATAGTGATAAAATGCCATGAAGAAATTTTTATGAAAAAGTGGTTAATTTGTCCTTTAGGACTAAATTGCAAAAGTTGCAAAATATGAGTTTCTAGAAGGTTTCAGTATGAAATAGCATTATAAAAAGTATTAGAGGTCCTTATTTGGCAAATAGACCAATTATTAGCATGATGGAAAAAAATGCCCAATGAAGGGAAAAATATCAAAGAAATGGTATAAGGGCATTTTGGTCATTTGGTTAATTAATGAAATAAAAAGGAAAAAAGAAAGAAAAATTGTGTCCATATTCTTCCTTGTGTGCCGAAAATTAAGGGTTCTCTATAGCTAGGGTTTCTTTCAACTTTTCAAGCTTCAAGTAAGTACAATTTAGCCCCGTTTTTAATCATTTTCGTATTTTTAGAACCCTCGTAGCTTAATTTAGCTATTTCTACCACTAATTTGAGCTAGGGTTTATATTCAAAAATATACCAATGCATGACATGCAAGTAATTTGATGTCTAGTGGTAGAAAATGAAAGTTTAAAGTGTAGTAAACATTTTTTCTAAGTGATTTTCATGAAAAACCCTAATAGGGACTAAATTGCAAATATGATAAAATGTGTATTAAAAGTGAGAATTTATGAGAAATAAGTGCTGTTATGAGAATATGAAAGGTTCAGCTACGCTTGGGTAATCAAGAAAATAAGTACATTTCATTTTATGATCCTAGGGACCATTTTGTAAATATGCAAAAGCTTAGGGGCAAAATTATAAATTTTTCTAGAGTGTTAATTATGGGCTATTTAGCCAATGTGTGTATTGAATTAGGTTAATTTGTCATTTAGATCAAGAAACACGAAGCTCGGACCGAAATTGGGGAAAAAGTAAGGTGGTAGACTAAATCGAGCGTTCAC
Source organism: Gossypium stocksii (assembly GCA_020496765.1). Classification (NCBI taxonomy): domain Eukaryota; kingdom Viridiplantae; phylum Streptophyta; class Magnoliopsida; order Malvales; family Malvaceae; genus Gossypium; species Gossypium stocksii. The sequence continues at coordinate 76,766,183 of CM035632.1, read as the reverse complement.
CCTCATTTCATATAAGAGGTAAGTTGTATGTGATAAATTAGCTTTATGCATTATGAAAATTTATTGTGATGATCTTTCTATAAATTTTATGATAAACCATGAAATCTATTGATATGAAATGTTACTAAGAAATGATGATGAAGTAAAAGAGAAATCCCATGTATATGAGAAAGAAATCAAATGATACCGTTGTCATGAACATTATAGGTCCCGTATAAGACCATGTCTGGGACATGGCATCAGCATCGAACAGAGATCCCATGTAAAACCATGTCTAGGACATGGCATCGGCACCAAGATGACATATAGATCCCCCGTAAGACCATGTCTGGGACATGGCATGGGCATCTAAGAGAGATCCCGTGTAAGACCATGTCTGGGACATGGCATCGACATCATCCTACGATCTCATGTAAGACCATGTCTAGGACATGGCATCGACACCAAGATGAGATATAGATCCCGTGTAAGACCATGTCTAGGACATGGCATCGACATCATCCTACGATCTCGTGTAAGACCATGTCTGGGACATGGCATGACATCGATATGAGATCCCGTGTAAGCCCATATTTGGGATATGGCTTCAGCATCGACTTGATCCCATGTAAGATCATATCTGGGATTGGCATTGGCATCATACCATGAGATTGACTCACGGGTATCCTTCGGTATTCTAAAATTCTTAAAGAGAAAGTATTCAAGTTAATTAGTTTAACGAGAAAGACTAAAGTTTATGATGAGTGTTATAAGTACACTTAAGTAAGTTACGAGAAAAATGGAATTGAGTAAGTCATGAGAAAAAGCAAGTCATGAGATTGATTAAGTCAAGTGAAGGAGTAAGTCATGAGAAAAAGCAAGTCATGAGAATGAGTAACTCAAGTGAAGGAGTAAGTCATGAGATTGAGTAAGTTATGAGAATGAGTAGAAAAGTAATGACATTTTATGATATTTTAATTGAATGATGTTTTATGACTTATGTTGCCATTTTATTCCATGCAACTTACTAAGCATTTTATGCTTACCCCTTCATTTCCCCTTTTTCCTTGTAGATTTGCCGAATTAGCTCGGGGATCGATCAAAGTCGGAGCACAAAGTCACAATATCAAGCCATTCATTTTGGTATAGTATAGTTAGTTATTTTTTTATGTATGGCATGTATAGGAAGTTAGTCATTTTGATAAATGTCTTTTTGGATAGCCAAGGGTGTTGGCTATTGATAATACCCAAGTCTTGTTGTAATGGCCTTTGAAATTGGCCAATATTGTCAAAGTTATATTTTATGAAATGATGGGGAAATTCATGATTGTGCAAGTTGTACGTTTAAGTAGAGTAATGATGGATGAGAATGACAGGCATGGTGGCATTTGGATGCCTTAGTTGTGAATGTTTATAATGTATATTATGTATGGTTTTACGAGGTTGAATTTAGTATGAGTTTGATTGTGATTCAGGGTGGCAAAAACGCTTGGAAAATAGATTATATTGTCCATACGGGCTAGGCACATGGGCATTTGTCTAGGCTGTGTGTGATACACGGTTCGCACCAAGGGCTTGTAGCTTGACCGTGTGTCTCCTGCATCTTAAGTAGTTAAGTCAGTATTGCACACAGGTTAAACACACGAGCGTGTGTCTTGGCTGTGTGAACCCCTGGTAGTTTATAGTGTTCAAGAATAGAGTAGTACACGGGATAAGAACACGGGCGTGTCTAGGCCGTTTGAGGGACACAATCCATAGACACGGGTGTGTGCTCAAGCTGTGTCAAAACCTGTAGGTTAAAATTGAGAGATAAACTCAGCACGGGCTAGGGACATGGATGTGTGTGACAACAGGACCAGCCCACACGGGCATGTCCCATCTCACACAGGCGTGTGGCCCTATTTCAAGTAAAATTTTTTTGAAGAGCTCAGAAGTTCCCGGATTGGTTTCAAACCACTCCCAGTGTATGTCTTGGGCCTCGTAGGCCCATGATATAGATAATGAAAGAACGTTTGAAAAAGTTTTAAATTGGAATAAAATTTAGGTCCAACTTTATACAATTAAGTAAGTTTAGGTATGGTAATGCCTCGTACCTAGTCCTGGCATCAGACCTAGGTAAGGGGTGTTACACATTCAGTTCGTTCATAGTTCATCCAAGCTCATTGAGCTTAACATTAATCGGTTTTAGCTTGTGTATCAATTTGCTAGAATATTTAATTTGGTTTCAGCTCAATTTCAATTTTATTTAGTTTATGTGTTTGAGCTACTAAGTTGCTGGAATAAACTTAAATAATTGTTGGATTAAACTTTTAATATGTTTAGCTATTTTAGTTTAATTAGTTCAGTTTTTTTTTAATCTTCTTTAGTTGTTTAAATAATTTTGGCAATTAATATGTTTGAAGCTTCATTAATTTGCTACAACCATTTAACTTGTTTAATTATGTATGTTTGAAGCTTCATTAATTTGCTACAGCCATTTAACTTGTTTAATTGTGCTTGTAGGTCAACAAATCATTTGAACCAACTGTTATATGGATTGGCATTAAAGGGAGGAATGAATTTAGCTGTTATGAATTTGAATTAAAGGCCAGCAGTTGTTATGAAGTTTTCCAAATCTGTTTGAAGAGTTTAATTGACAAGGAGTTATTTATACAAGCCATTTAACTTCCAAACATTTTTCACATGTTAGTGGCTATTCCAATTCATCCATTTACACCATGGATCAGTTTTCTTCAAGCATTCATACAAAGAGGCTGTTTGTGTGCCAAATTAAAGCTAATTTTTGCTGTTGTCCATTCGGCTGCTCAAAGGGAAATTAAAAGGCTATAATGACCTTTTAAGCTGATCAAGTATTGAACCAAATTTATTTAGCTTATTAGAGCTAATTATTAGCTGATTGGGAAGCTTAAATAAGTTGTCCATTGCCGTTACATATGTTAGAGTCCGTCAAAGGTCTTTTAGTTTTAATTAGCTTAATTAAGTTCATCAATAACTTATTTAAAGCTGTTTAGTTTGTGTCCATTCAGCTGGAACATGTTCAGCCTATAAATAGTTTGTTTTGTAATTATTTTGGGTTAGACTTTTTGCTAAATATATGAACTTTTGTTCTTTGTGAGAATTCAACTCTCATTGTTCTCACTTGGACTGAAACAACTTATCAAGCTCAGCTTGTGGCGTCATTCTTTCCTTGTTATCTAAACTTATCACTTATCAAAGTTTGGCATTCGTTATACCTTTGGTTCCTATCTCGATAGATAGCGGGTCCAAGTTTATTTGCTATTTTGACCTACTGATTTCCACCTAAGTGCCGTTTTAAGATTCAGGTCAACAATTTCCTTTATTGTTGGTTCACTCTTGGCCTTAGCCGAATTCTTCCATCTACCATTTCAACTATCTATTATCCCTTGTTTGAACCTATCATTCCATTTTTTTCCAGCCATTTTTGAAACAATTCCATTCTTACTTAATTTCACGATTGGGCAATTTAAACGACTCGAATCATCATCAAAAAAAGTTCTATCAATATTTATTGAGCCTAACAAACTCTCGCTCATATTCGGCCACGGACATACGGCCTTGTTTCAGCTCTAAAAACTCTTTGCATTTTTGGTGGATAAATCGCTGGCTTATATACTTCTTTCTGAATTCCTCTAGAAAGAGTGCCCATGTAACCCTCTCTCTCAGTATCACAGATATAAGCATCTTCCACCAATGGTATGCGAAATCCTTCAACAATCATACAACGCATTTCAAGCATCCTTCAGGGGTGCAAGAAAGTTCATCAAATACCCGAATAGAGTTATCAAGCCAAAATTCTGCTTTCTTGGGGTCATCATCTACATTAGCCCTGAATTCTTCGAACATTTGCTTACAAATCTTATCAACCAAAGGCTTATTTAGTCTTATCAACTCTGCATTTCGAGGAGCTACGGGAAACGACTGAGGAATAGGAGGGGGTGGAGGAGGTTGAGCATTCGGATTCGCCTGAATAAACTCTATATACCATTCATTCATCATGTGGAGGAAGGCTTCCCTAGCCCCCTCTCCTTGACTATGCATTACCAGTTACTTTCAACAGGTGTGGTCCCTTGCGCGAGTGCCGGCGTATTACTTTTAGCGTCATTAGTCGCTTCTCGATTAGGATCCATTTACTATGTAAAAACACAATTTAAATTGTCAAGAGTCGTCACACTATCAAAATTTATTTATAGCATGTATAGCTACACTCCCACACATGCTATGTTAGTTCAAGAATCGACTAAACCATAGCTCTGATACCACTTAGTGTAACATTCCTTACCCACATCCTTCGCTGGAACAGGGTACGAGGCATTACCTCACTCAAACACAAACAATCATACCAATCTGAGTCATAAGTTTCCATTCAAATTTAAAACTTTTCATACGTAATCATATTGTCCCTATTGTAGGCCTATGAGGCTCAAAACATACATTGAGAGTGGTTCGAGACTAAATCGAGATCTTTAGAACACTTAAAAAAATTTTAGGTTTTGGAGAATCACACGCATGTGTCCTCAACCCGTGTAACTCTCTGTTTATGATGTCATACACTAAGTGGAGTCACACGGCCAAGTCGCACGCCTGTGTGCCAGGCCGTGTGGCGAATTTAATTTTTGAAAAATAGGTGAAGACTTTCCATGCCCTGGACACACACCCATGTCCCGAGGCCGTGTCCTTCACACGGTTGAGACACACGGCCGTGTCTTTGCCCATGTGTTTACTATTGGACATTTTGTTTCCCTAAACTAGGGTGCAGGGGACACACGGTCGGACTACATGCCCATGGTGCAGACCGTGTGTCACACACGGCCTAGATACATGTCCGTGTGTCTACCCGTATGGACAAATATAAGACTATTTACCAAGCCATTTGTCACTCTAAACACAAGCACACTTACACCACTTCAAAGGCACATAACATAACATAAGAAGCTATCAAACATCCCAAAATCAAGTCTTACACACATCATTCGCATATCACATCCATCATGCATATATCTCACACACTTAGCAACTTAAACATGCAAACTACCTCAATCATGACTAATATCACTATATACATATACCAATTATCAATATTGGCCAACTTTTAATGGCCTTATATAAAATGATCATTCATCAAAATAAGCCAACATTCTTGGCTCAATCAAATATGACACATATAACAAAATGACAAAGTCTCCTATACATGCCATAACTCAAAATGCCAATAACTACATATACCAAAAGAGCAATTTGATAGTGTGAGACGATCCTCCGACGTTCTCCCAATCCGAGTTAGCTTGGTGACACTATAAGACAAGGGAAAAAAAACCAGAGGAGTCTAAATAGCTTAGTAAGTTTATATGCAAATAATGAGCATTATAAACACACATTTAACATATAATTGAAATTATAACAATTTCATGGATACTATCAAAACCTTACGATCACAACTTACTCATTCGCAACCTTACCAATAGTCATCACATAACGAACTCATTTTTTACGAGTTTCATATACATACCTGTGCCAACCCTTACATAATCACTTGCACCCACACTTCGTTATTTTGCTGAACCACCTGTTGAACCACTTGGACTTCTAAAGGATACTCGACAGTCTTTCACATAAGTGCCACACTTATTTGTAGCCGAAGCTACCACTTATCACTTGTAGCCGAAGCTACCACTTATCATTTGTAGCCGAAGCTACCACTTATCATTTATCACTTAAACACTTGGTTTCCTAGTGACATGTCACTTGTATCCTATTCGATTCCTAGGGTTCAATCGGGATCTTTCTCACTTGTCGAAGCCTTACCAGTATATATATTCAAATAGTTATTCATAAAGCATACTGATGTTTTAGCATTCAAAAACATAATATAGCAATGCATTATTTACATACAAATTTACCTCAGTCCAAAATGACAAGTTATTTGATTTAGTCCAATATCTTTACTTTTCCCCAATCAAGGTCGATTCCTCGCCTTTCTTGATCTATAATACCAAATTTAACTCATTTAATTATCACATTACTCAATTTGGTCCAAAAATCACACTATGGTAAAATTACATTTTCACCTAAAGTTTGACATATTTACACTTTAGTCCCTAGGCTCGTATAACGAAATATACTCATTTTCTATGCTACCCAAGCCTAGCCGACATATATACATACTCATAACAGCTCATATCTTACACTAAATCACATTTTATACACATGTTTTACAACTTTTACAAATAAGTCCTTTTATGCATTTTCATCAAAAAATCACCTAGTAAAAGTTGTTTATCACACATCAAACTTTCATTTTCTACCAAAAATCATCAAATTACATGCATTTCACACATGGATAAATTTTTAAACATGAAACCTACTTCAAAATAATGGTAGAAATAGGTAAATCGGGCTACGAGGACATAAAAAATGTAAAGAACATTAAAAACGGGGCTTAGAGGCACTTATTATGAAACTTGGAAGTTGAAGAAACCCTAGCTATGGTGTCCTTAGAGATTTTTTGTAATAGCCTAGTTTTTGCTAAACCGGAACAGTGGTTTTGAAACCACAAATCTAAAGTTGTAAAATTTTTTTATTTTTTATATATTATTTTGTGTGTTTACAGCATGTAAACTAATATGTGTGAAAGTTTCGTGAAATAATTTTATTGATTGGTTGTTTAATTTAATAAAAGGACATAATCGTGTAAAATGTAAAAGTAGCATGTTATATGTTAAAGCGCTTAATTGTTTTGATTAATTAGTTATGAGATCCTTATGTTGTAATTTGGCCATTGAACAATATTATGGACGGTTATGAGCTTAAAATAAGTTACTTTATAATGTATAAATGATGGATAAAATTGTAAATTGAATATTAATATGTAACAAATAAAATAAAACATAAAACATCATGCATGTTCATCTTGTTTTGGCTAAAATTCAAAGAAAAAGAAACCATTTGAAAGCTTTAAGGTTCGGCTCACTTGGGAGCTTGAATTAGGTATGTTCTTTGCTCGATTTTTGATAATTTTTACGTTTTTGAGATCGTTGCTTCGTATTCTAGCTAACCCATGCCTTAATTTTTGGATTGGTTGATGAATTTTTTATTTGCCATTGATGATAGCTTGATGTTTTTGTTGTTTGATGATGAAAAATAAATAATTGTTGGTAGATTATTATATTTTGTTAAGTAATTTTTGATAAAAATCCAAATTAGGGATTTATTTGTGAAATTTGTAAATTTTGGGGTCAAAATGTGAAAAAAAATTAATGGGCTGCTAGGGACCTAGGGAAAATTTGGCTTAACATGAGCATGTTGAAATTTTGTGTATTTTGAGTTGTTTTGAAATAGGGACTAAATAGAGAAAATGTGAAATGTTAGGGGCTAAAGTGCAAAATGCACATTTATGTGTTTTTGGATGAAATTGAATGAACTTGTGATTAAATAAGTTAAATTTGAATTGATTAGATCAAGAAAGGAAGAAATCAGATTTGGATTGGGGGAAATCAAAAGTTGTTGAATAATCGTTTCAATCAGTTTATTTCCGTATGAGGTAAGTTCATATGCAAATAAATATTTTTAGATTTAAATGTATATATTGTCTAATTGAATTGTATATTTATATATGTTGCCGAATTAAATTGAGCATTGGAAGACTTGTTTCGAGCATGAATTGATTTAATTACGAAGTCGAAAGCCCCGTATGAGCCTTAGGAATAGTATAGGATACTGATGTCATGACATTAGGACTTTCGTGGTGCGATTTCGTGTAAGACCATGTCTGGGACATTGGCATCGATATTAAATTACGTGTAAAACCATGTCTGAGACATTGGCATCGTACATGATTTCATGTAAGACCCTGCCTAGGACAGAGGCATCGATATGTGATAACATGTAAGACCATATTTAGGATATGGCATTGTGACAACCCGAATTAGGGGCTAGTCGGAATAGTGGTTTCGTAACCACAAATCCAAAGTGAAAATTTTTTTTATTTTGTGAATTTCTAATTTTATCTGCTTGATTGAATATTACTGTGAAAATGTCGTTTGGGAATTTTACTGTTTTGGTGCTTAATTGCTCGATAAGGACTAAAATACAATAAGGGAAAAATGTGCACTGTGTGTGATTAAATAAATTAATTGGAATAATATGTGAAATTGAAAGTGTTTATGTTGCAATTAGCCCATTTATTTGTGTTTTGGACTAAAATGCCCTTACATAGAAAAAAAATTTAAGTAATGGCTTGAGGGGTAAAATGGACATTAGTGCAAAAGACAAAACCCATTAAAATAAAACATCATCTTCTCCATGAAACCCCTATTATGCTGCCGAAAATTCTATCTTCCATAGCTAAGGGTTTGAGATTTTTCAAGCTTCTATGTAAGTACAATTTGGTCTTATTTTTAATTATTTTTACATTTTTGGGCTCATTGAAGCTTAAATTTGTCATTCCTACCATTTATTTGAAGAGAAATAAGAGTTTGAAAAATTACCCATTTGTGATATGAGTATGTTTAGCTCACTAATGGTAGATATGGAAGTTTTGAGTGTCATAATTGTGAAAATGGGCTTTATAAGTCCTTGGAATAAAGAAATTGAGATTTTCGTGTTATGGGACTAAATTGTTATTATTGTAAAGTTGAGGGGTAAATTTGGAAATTTGCACCAAATGTGAATTGTGACTATATTGAAATAAACAATTGATACCCGTGTATGTGTATGTATTTAGATCAAGTCTGAGAGAGCCCGTGATCGGGGAAAAGAGAAAATCCTCGATTAAATTCGAGAAGTAAATCTTTTGATATCCAAGTAAGTTATATGTAATTCTAGCGAATTTGATTAATTTTGCTTAATTTTTCATTGCTATGTTGTTATCCTGATAATTGCCTTATGAGATGATTGAATATTGACTATTGTCACTGAATATATGGAATGTTGAATTGACTATAAGTCCCAATTGAGCAAGTGGGAATAGGCATAGATATGAGAGGGCCCCACTGTTCTGACCGTTACAGTTACCCGGGTGCTAGGTAGTCTTGCATGTGTTGCAGATGCCTATCAAGTTGTGTGAGTAGGCCCGTGGTTAACTTCTATACTGTTACTGATTGTAGCTTCGGCTACCGCACTGATTATAGCTTCGGCTACCTTGCTGTTAGTAGCTTTGGCTACCTCATGGCTCTGCCATGCCTGTTCGCCATTTATGTGCTAACCTCTGTATATCTATTCATATTCCGAAATTGCTCAATGGGATTAGATTAACTGTACTGTAATATAATGGTTGTACAGGTGAACTGAAAATGGTATTGTATATTGAGAATGATACGGTTAAGCATGTTCATGATCGACATGTGAAATGTGTACAAGAGTAAGTTAATTATGCAATGATATGTGATGGTAATTGTCATGTCGAAGTAAATAATTTAGTGATTTGTTACATTGCTTTGAATTTCATATGACTTACTAAGCTCTTGTAGCTTACCCTTTTCTTTTCCCTTTTTCATAGATTTTGAGCTTGTTTGATTGGGATCGTAAAGTCGGAGATACACAACACACTATCAAGCTTCTTTTGGTATATTTCATATTTCAAGTGTAATTTATGGCATGTATAGAACAATTTGTGGTTGTAAATGGCTATTTTTGTATGCCTAAGTTACATTACTCATATGATATTTTGTAAGTATTGATTATAAATGAAGTCCTTTTGAGTAAAATTACTATTGAATTGGCTGGTTTTGCTTGTGCTTGATTGTGTCTTAGGGAGGCCAAGGCTTGGTATATAGCCTGACACGGCCTACAAGGCAGGGCACACGGGTGTGTGCCATGGCCGTGTGGGATTTGGCAGAATGCTCCACGAGCACATGGCACGGGCGTGCCTAGGCCGTGGGCGATACACGGCCTGACCCTGTGGGCGTGTCCCTGGATCGTGCCTCCCCTGCACTTTGATTTAATTTATTTTACGTACCACACGGTAGGAGACACGGCCGTGTGTCTCAACTGTATGGGGTACACGGCCTTCAAACGGCTATGTGGAGCGGTTGTGGCATAATGGACAGTTTTATCCACGGTTGTCGAACACGGGCATGTGAAGACCACACGATCCTATGACACGGTCGTGCCAATAGCCACACGGGCGTGTGACGGTGTTTTAAAAGTGAAAATTTTTTTGAGTGTCCGATATGATAGGATCCGAATCCTAACCGTCTCTAAAGTCTTTAAGGTGTTTGAAAACCCCTGATAAGGGTGATTATGAATTGAATTGTATGTGATTCTGCAACCAACCACGGGTTATTTCTGTAAATATTGTTCTGGGTCCGGTAATGCCTCGTACACAATTATGCAGTGACGGTTTCGAGTTAAGGGCGTTACAGGCATTGTATGTGATATATGTGTTTTCGAGTATCCTTAACGATTCTGAATGGTTAAACGGGTAATGTTAGAATGAGACCGAATGTGAATTTCAGCTAAATGATTCAGGTATGTGTGGAGTTTATTAGTTCATTGAAAAATAAGGTCAGTGAAGTTAATTAATGTGGTAATATGGATTATATGAGAAAAGTGATTGTATATGTGTATGAGATTAGTTAAATTTGGCCTATTCGAATTGAATTATTAATGTTCTTGTGATAATTTATTTGCTTATGGCTTACTAAGCTTTGAAAGCTTACTTTGTGCATTCTTTCTCTGTTTATAGATATATAAAGCTAGCTCGAGCTCATGGCTCGTCACAGATCATTGTCACACTATCGATCACTATTTCGATACTTTGAAAGTTCGTACTTTTGACATATGTCATGTATAAGCTAGTTTTGAATGGTTGGTTTTAATTTGTATATAAATGGCTATGCGAAATGGCTTGAATGTGATGATAATTATGATGTATAATCGGCCTTATAAGTAGCTCAGTTTGGAAGTATGATATATGGTAAAATTTTGTGTGGTGGATGATTATATGATTCGGCTTGAACAAGGAGGTAAATGTTAGATGTATTTTTGACTTTTGATTTACGTTCTTATAGGTAAAATGATGAATATATTATTGATGATGTATTGGTTATTTAGGTACAGTTTGAAATGGCAAATAATGAATATGTTTTATGATTGTTTGGTTTGAATATTGGAGGTTATTTTGATGATCGAATAAATGAAGAGTTGAATGGCTAGGTATATGTATTTTGGATTGGTTATTGAGCATACGAATTAGGTATTCTATGAATTGTCTTTTGTGTTCGAAAGTGGTTAATGATATTATAGTGAATTGCACAGGAATTAGTACAGTACAAGATTATATTTGACCATTTGGTAATGCTTGTTAATGTCTCATGTATGGACGTTGTTTAGGCCATAAGGTATGTATTGTTTAGACTTAATAATTTGAATGTGCATAGGTATATAATATGTACATTTGATAATTAGCTAATGAAATAGATATGTACAATTGAAGATTGTAATATATGTGCTTGGTACCATATATAAAATGAATTATGCTTGGTTTTAATTTAGATAGTCGAATACCATGATTGTGATGTTCATATGGTTCGAATATTACATTTATAAAATACATGTAGTAGGGCTTTGATGCATGTTAGTTGATTTGAAAATTTGATTAAACAAATGATATTGATATGGTTTAATTTTGAAGCATGGTTTGTATATGTATTATGATTAATAAAGCATATTTAAATTTTGATTGGCTATGTGTTTTAAATATGTGAATTTGACTTGCATGAAATAAGATGATGGTTGCAAATTGAGATTGAAATTATAAATCAAATTTATAAAGGAGTTGATACAACTTTATGCTTGAACTGTGTTAAATGAATGTTCTGAGCTGTGTTTTTGGTCGGTAATACCTCGTAACTCTAATTCAGTGACGGATACGTGTTAGGGGTGTTACATTTTCGACCAAGGTGGGAGAAGATGGACAACATTTTGGCTTTATTTTCCCTTTTTATTCTTTTATTAACCAAATGGCCAAAATGCCCTTCACTTAAAACTTTGATATTTTATCCATCCATGTCCATTTTTGTCCAAACTAAACTATATTGGTCTAATTACCACATAAGGATTTCTAATTTAAGAACTCATCACAATCAAATCCCTTTAACAATTAAAACACACATTTTGCGACTTTTGCAAATTAGTCCTAAAAAATAAAATTGGTCACTTTATCAACAAAATGTCTTAACCAAATTTACGCACATGCATTCAATCATATAATAAACCTTAAAACTTTATCGCAATAAATTTTGCTACTTCAGATTCATGGTTCTGAATCCACTATTCCGTTTAGGCCCTAAAATGGGTTGTTACAAGACTTCTTCATTTATGATGGTATTATTTATAATATGAAAGCCAATCATGAGATTAAAGATCCACTCACTTACGAGAAGGCTATGCAAGACATTAATTCCAAGCTCTGGAAACATGCCATGGATGCCGAGATGGATTCTATGAAATCTAATATGGTGTAGGAACGTGTAGACTTACTGGTTAGGATTAAACTCATAAGGTGTAAGTATTTTTACAAGAAGAAGATGAATGTGAAAGGGAAAGTGGAAACACACAAAGCTAGACTTGTAGGGAAATAGTACACATAGAAATAAGACATCAATTACAATAAGACCTCTCTAGTACCCATGTTCAAGTTTATCCGCATACTCTTTCCATTATCCCTGTTCTCGATTATGAGATCTGGAAAATGGATGTCAAGACAACATTCTTGAATGCCTATCTTGATGAGACCATTTACATGGCTCAGCCAAATGGCTATGTTGTCAAAAGAAAGGACCAGAAAGTTTGCAAACTGCAAAGATTCGTTTATGGACTTAAGTAGGCATCCTCACTCATGGAATAAAAGATTTGATCAAATGATTAAGAATTTTGGATTTGAGAAAAATACCGATGAACGTTGTGTTTATAAGCGTATAAAGAAAAAAAATAGTCTTCCTCGTTTTGTATGTCGATGCTATTCTACTTATCGAAAATGATATAAGAGACTTATCATCGGTTAAACTGTGGTTAGCTCAAAAGTTTAGCTTGTTGGACTTGGGTAAAGCTACTTATATTCTTGGAATTTGAATCCTTAAGGATCGAAAGAATAAAACAATAGCTCTATATCAAGTTTCATACATCGATAAGGTATTGGAATGTTTTACAATGACCAATGCAAAGCCAAACGTTCAACCGACTGTATCAGGTTTTTATCTTTCTTTAGATGACTGTCCTTAGATAGCGGAAGAAAGGGAGCATATGAGTAAGGTTCCATATGCTTCGGCAGTTGGAAGCCTTATGTATATGATGCTTTGTACACGTCTAGATATCTGTTTCACAGTAGGAATGGTTAGCCGAAATTAGGCGAATCTAGATCTCAGACATTGGCAAGTTGTAAAGAATATATTAAGGTATCTTAAAAGAACCAGGGATTATATGCTTATGTATTCTGGGGAGAACATTACTTCTATTGGATACATAGGCTCAAACTTCCAACCCAGTAAAGATTCGAGGAACTCGTCATCGAGAAATGTATTCGTTCTAAGTTGTCGAATCATAATATGGAGAAGTGTAAAACAAATTTGCACTGTTAACTCTATTATGGAGGCCGAGTATGTGGCTGCTTTTGAGGCAACGAAAGAAGCAATATGACTTCGAAAGTTCTAAATTGGTCTTGAAGTCATTCCTGGTATGGAAAAAACTGTAACACTATATTGTAATAATAGTGTTGCAATAGCTAATACCAAGGAAATGAGAAGTCACAAGAGGATGAAACACATTGATTGTGAGTCTCACTTGATATGAAAGGTAGTAGTCGAAGGAATTGTAGATATGATGAAAGTAGCTTCTAAAGATAATCATGTAGATCCATTTACTAAGACTCTTTTAACTAGGAGTTTTAACAAACACGTTGAGGATATGATAATGTGAAACATGAAACATTTAGTTCACTAAGGCAAGTGGGAGATTGTTGGGGAAATGTGCCCATTTGTAGTAAACATGTAATTGTTTTCTATTTATTTGAATGATGAATAAATAAATAAATTTAATTTCATATTTCAATATTATGTCTTTTGTATTTCTGTCTTTTATATTTTGCATGCATAGCAAAATTGTGATAAACAAATATTAGTTCATTGATTGTCTAAGTTCAAACTGAAGATAAGTGGCATTTTAAAAAAGTTTACATTGCGAGAAAGGCAACTTACTTCAGTAGATAATCTAAATAAGTCTGTAATCCTGTAAAAGAATAAAAGTGAGCATTTGATTCAAATACTAAGAAGGATTATTATGTCGTATACAATTCTAATTGGGTAGATGGCTAGTCTTGGCTATAGGAGCAGTTGACTGCACGGGTAAATACATATATGTATTCATTGGTACAATGATAGATTGGACTAGACCTAAGATGAATCTGATTCCGTTTGTGAATTAATTCACTCGTAAAGTTCATGGTGTGATTTACCTAAATCCTGAGTGAGTCACTGACCATGCGTATACAACTCATGTGCTTTGATATAAGTGGAGGCTTTTGCTCTAAAGATGATCAAGCCCAAAGCCAATATGTTAGGTACATGACTTGTGTATAGCATGGCTTTACTACTAATAGTGGAATTCATAGCTCAATTAAGGTGTTAATGATATACTCTTATTGACATTACGTAGACTGAGAAATATGGGACGTGATCATGGGTGGCTTGTTCTCGAACGAACAAATTATCATAATCATTTGTTGACAGTGGTCATATTAATCATTAAGAAGACACAATGGTGATAATGAGATAAAATAGGATTGTATTAAGTGAACGGATTTCACTCAAAGGAATCAAAGATATCATATGAGGGTAACACACACATGACGAGGTCATTGGATAAAACAGTTGGATAAATTGTTTCCGTAAAGAGTATAAAATAATGAGTTTTCAATCATGGTACTTCTTGTGGACTGACTCCATGATTAAGTAATTGAGAATTCTCAAAACGATGCTTCTGGAAATAATTGCAATTACTAGAGCCTAATTGTATATGTCCGGTTAGTCCTTCTGCTGGCTCAACAAAAGCTCGATCGAATTGCATTTGAATCGGAAGAAAATTCTATAACTTTGGAAATAATTTAATTGAGTCGATTTATTCGATGTAAAATTAAATTAGGTGGTCGTAAGAATTGTTCAACTAAAAAATTTGATTAAAGAATTTTCTTAAAAAATTAATTTTGAAAATATAAGTGACTTTTGAGAAATTTAATTTTGATAAAGTAAAATTAAATTAATCAAATTAATTAAAATTAATATGATATTTTTTTAAATTAAATTTCAAGTCAGACAATTGGCCTAATGGGTAGTTGAAATTGAAAATTAGACCTGAGATTGTAAATTTGGGCTTGGGAGCCCAAAACCCAGACCAAGACCAAAAATATTGGTCAAACTAGGCCCGATATGTGAAATTGGGTCGACGGTCCAACCGGTGGCTAGACCGAACCAATCGGGTTATTATTGACCTAGACCAAACTAACAACAGCCGAATTGGCTCAAGGTGCGATAAAAGTGCTGCACCTGCATCACGAGACACAGTAGTATGAGCGGCTACGACGACGTCTCGGGGGCCAGTGGCTTTAGTGGTTGAGCAGTGGGAGTGTCTCACATCTATTGGAACTCTACCAAAGAATTTGATTTCAGATTAACTATTCCAAAAATACTATTATTTTAATAGTTTAATATTAAATTAAATTTAATACTTATCTTAATAATATTTTATTAATTTAATATTAAAGTGATGATCTTAATATAAAATTTAATCTAATGTTTATATTGTAGATAAACATTTTATTATTTTAATAAGATTTAATACTAAATTTAATCTAATATTTATCTTGATAAATATTATATTAATTTAATGTTAAAGTAATTAAGTTTAAAAATAGTTGAACTCTCTAATCTCTTCCTATATAAAGAGAGCCTTGGGTCATTATTTTACACATATTTGAACTCAAGAGAAAGTTGTAGAGAAAAACATTCTCTGAAGAGATTGTTTTAGAAAATTTTTAGAGATATTTTCTGATTTATAACTTGACCCAAAAGTTTAGAGAAATTACGAAATTACCTCATTGGTAATTGTTGTGAAAAATTTCCTGATTTAAAGCGAGCCCACACTCGATAGACATGAGCTTGAGGATAGCGGAGAAGACTATTCGGTCGATGCGCTCATTCTAGACGAATTGAAAAGTTACAATTTTGATTAGGTGTTTATTACTTTAGATATAACAACCAATGTACTGTTTTGGAAAAAAAAAATTAAACCTCTAGTTTTTTCCTAAATTTATTTTCCGCTGCGTTTTCCAAACCCATTTTTTCGAAAGAGAGCATTCAAAAAGTGAAATTGAACTATCATATGCATGTAATAAGATGTTATAAGGTATTTGGAATTGATAAATTGAAATGAATTATTGTATAGATAGGGATTTGAATCAACTAGAGGTTAATTAAGGAAAAGGTAAAATAACAGATTAATCCTTGATAACTTGTTATTTGCTGTTTTACTAGGTAAGTTCATATGGTACGATCGTATTTAAATTTTTATATAGTTTAACTATGAATATATGTGTTCGGTTGAGATTTGAATTGTTTACGATTTGGTACAAAAGGCCATATACATACTAAATGGTAAAGAAATGGTTATATGTGAAAAAGGTGCATGTGTGAACATAGTAAATGAAAGGATACGATTAGCATGCCAATAGATTTATTTGAGTGCTTGTATGAGATATGCGATTGTACAGAGATTTACTACTCCTTACATCGAGATCCAACATTTGTTGTGGATAATCAAATATCATACATCTCTACGGAGACTTTGGTGTGGTGAAGGGATGTATATGCATAAGAGAATGCATTTTATGCCTACGTGCTTAGCACTTTGGTGTGTTGTAGTTTAAGCTCTTATGAGCTACCTAATATGGTGTAGTCTTTTAAACTTTTAGAAAAATTAAATATGCATGAAATTTTAAACTTTTAGAATTGACTTAGTAATTTCCTTAAGGCGAAATCCTAGGAGCCACAGTAATTGGAAAAATGAATTTGGCAAATTTTTGTTCGAGTCGTTTGAGCCTTTCAAGCCAACCTTAATAATAATTATCCCATAAAACCTTACTTTGAGCTATATGACTTGATTTTCTTCTAAAACCCTACATTAATAAGTCATCTTTCCTTTAAATTTATCTCTACTTGTCCTAAATCTTAGGCTCAATGCATCTAGAATATTTCTTTGAATAAGTTTGGGGGAGTTAGAAAGAAATATTGGAATGCTCAATGTTGAATGGTATGCTCAATAAAGCCACAGTGATTGCTTAAAAAAATCATTTGCTAAAAAATATATAGAATTGGTGTTCTTGAGGATATTTGTACTTGGAAGGTCTGAGATAAGCTGAGTCTAAGGTTTTAACCTAAAAATTATCTATCTCTTTTCCATACCTTAACCCTAGCCCCATTACAACCTTGTGAAAAACCTATTGATTTAGATTACTATGTCGACAACATTAGTGGAGAAGAATTATTGAGTTCAACATATGAAGGCACAATTAAATTTAGAGATTCTTGCTTAGTTGAATCAAAGGAAATGAAATTTGATTGGGAAGTACTTAGCACACATTTGTTGAGGGAAGGTATTTAATACATATTTTTGTTAGCATATTAATATTTGAAATAATTTAGTATTATATGTACTGAAATTCAGTGTTTCCAAATCTTCTTTTTTTTAGCATAATTTTGAGAAACACATGACAATGGGAAAGATTTGATTTTGTTTAAAGTGATTTTCGAAAAAAAAATGATTCTTTGAGTTTTAATGTAAGTTAGCATTACTTGAGACGAGCAATGATTTAAGTTTGGGGTACGATAACTTTAAATTATATAGACTTTTTTAGTACCTTCTAACTAGTAATTCATGTAAATTCTGAGTGTTTCGATAGCAAATTTTTTAATTTTATTAGAAAATAACTAAGATGGACAAAAGCAAATTCTATTTTTAATTATTTATATGCTAAACTTACACATTTTTGCCAAATTTGAAGCAGTTTGGTGCAAAAAGAGAAAAGGCAGTCTTGAAGCTCACCTTTTTAAGGTCAACTGTTGTTGCATCCCGATAGCACTTGCCATGCAGAGGAGGGCTGATAATAATTAATTAGCTTTAGGCGTCAAATTAAATTTTTGAATCATGGGATAGACTTGACCCAACTCATAATTAGATCACTGAAGTGGACAAGTCTGTTGCTTAATTTGAAGCCCAATTCGTCTATTAAGGAGGAAAGAGCCCAAATTCGGCTATGAGCAGCCCAAATGTCCATAAATTAATTAAATTAGGCTCCCTATACTTGTTAAAAAATCACAAATCAGCCCCCAACAAATTCCTCAAATGACCGTTCAACTCCCTCCTATGAATCAACCTTAAACTAGCTATTTTTAGCAAAGTCATCCACCTTCCTTCCTCAATTCAAGGTGGTCGGCCATGCATGAGAGAAAAAATAGGGGATTGACATGCTATTTTTAGCAAACTCAAGGTCTCCTCACAAGTATAAGTACCCCTTGCCATTCCCCCATTTGAATTATCCCTCATTCATCATCTCTTCTCTCTTCTCTCTTCATTCACTCTCCATATTTTTCCTTCCTTCAAAGAGTTTTGCAAGGCTTTGAGAATAACCCCATTCAGCCATAATAGGAGCGTTCAAGCTTGGTAGTCATGGAAAGAAGTGAAGAACAAAGGATGATCGAAGTGAGTTGTACCTTGGAGAGCCACTGGAAGCAACTTCACATTTATTTACCCTTCAATCTTTTATTTTTATTCAATTCAAGAAACATGATTGCAACTGAGTTTTTTGCTTTTAATATAGTCATGGTTGCTTAATTTTTTCAATGTTAGAATGATTTGATTTCCATAGCTTAGATTATTAAATTCTGTTAATGATGTTATATGCCTCGATTGCTTGTTCATTCAGATAAAACCATGAATCTGTCATTCGTGCATTATAAATGTAACGATGCAATTGAATTAATTATTAAATCAAAATCTGGTTGTAATTAATTGACACAATATCTGAATGATGCATGTTTGATCTATTTATGATAATATTAGGTTACATTTGTAATAATATTGAAAGACCTTTATTACCTTGCATAACCCTATGATTTATGTGATTAAATTGTTTCAGTATAGAAATATTACTGTTACCTCAAATAATCTATTTTATGCTCATTAAATATAATAAGTTGTTGACATAGACATATGCAAAGTGTGAATTGTTAGACGATGCTTGAAAAAGTAACCTTGAAGTTAGAATGGACATGGAAATATACAGATAAAAGGTTAAACTTAAGATATTGAGAGAAGCCAAAGTACTCTTAACTAAAACAGGGTTAATAAAAAGTCAAGATGCCATGGTTTTTGTTGTAACATTATTAGCATTATTTAGATTTTTCTAAGTTAGGAAGGAAAATTATTCTAACACACGCATGCCATTATGATTTCTCCTAAAAACTTGCATACTTATTTCTTATTTATTTAATTTAATTTTAAGCATACTTAGGTTAGTTTAATATAATTAGAAACTGATCACTTTAATTTATTTTCATCACTAACCAATTTGTTTAGTAATTGATTTTACAATACTTGATTTGCATAAATAGTCACTGTAGAGACGATAACTCTTATTCACTACTTTATTACTTGTCAACAATTGTGTATAATTACACATCAATCGAATTATTTTGAGACACTACACACTAAGCAGCAACTGTATGTGAAGCAGACAACGCAAAAGTAGCGGTGGTATTAGATGAAAATTGGTACAAACCATCTTTCTCAATACTTCAAAACAATATCCGATGAGTCTCCATGTCTTTTATAAAGCAACGATCCAGATAAAATTCAAAAAACATTTTGTTATCCTTAACAAACTTTGACACTGATAGTAGATTTTTTTGATTATCAAGTACATAAAGTATATCTTTAAGCATCATTGAATCATAACCAATAGGGAAAATAAAGTTACCAATATGAGAAATGTCAATGGAGTAGCCATTACCTGTGATCACCTTACCTGACCTATGGTACGGACGAGAGTCAGTGAACTGGGCAGGGTTACTCGTCATGTGTGTTGTGTCCCCACTATCAAGATACCTGGCAGGATCAGCCACAACAGACAGGGTTGTCGATGCAACAGTTGCTAGCATGGAACGTACAGTAACTGTAAACACATAAGCAACCTTGGACGGGCTAGAATAACTAATAACTGAATGGTAAGAGTGAGGCTCAGAATAAGAGCATTCAAACGACCTATGGTGAATGTAACACATATAGGCTGATTTAGGCCTACAACTCACATGAGAAACTAACCCACTGGAATATGAGCCAATACACCCAGTACCAGAATTAGGGTTTGCATCTTCATCCTCATCATAGGTCGAATCGTACCTGTAAAAGCATCGGCAGGTGACATGATTGATTTTACCACATATTTGACATTGTGGTCGTGTTTTGTTACCAAATCGATCCTATAACGCCCTAAATTTTCTTAATTTTGGCTTTTGTGAATTTATAGCACAAAAATATCTGTATGTGTTTCTGAAATTAATTTGACAGAAAATGTCTGTCTGCTTTAGTGGTTAAGTGCTCTGGGTGTGTTTGGGAGATCCTAAGTTTAAGCCATAACTTGGGTAAATTTTGGCATTTTTATGAATAAAGCCCTATCTCTAGTCAGTAGGCTTAAAATTAAAAGTTTGTAAGGTGATGTCAGAATTGGTCTGCTAGTTTGGTGGTTAAGAGGAGGGGTAAATTGCTGGAGGTCTTGTGTTCGAGTGGGCAGGGTCGTTATTTTCTTTTCTTTTGCTTCATTGTCAAGAAAAGTTTGCATTTGATTAGAAAAAAGAGTAGGAGGAGTGAGAGAGTGATTAGTGGAGGAAAACATGTGATTGAGGGAATATCTCATTGTTTTTCTTCCAAATTTCGGTTCTTCCCTTTTTCCAAATCAACTCTCTGTTGAAAATTTTCTCTTTTCCACTTCTCTTGCTGTTGTTTTCCTTCATTCTTTGACTTAATTTATTCGTTTTCCTACATCAACGTTTGTTTTCGCGCTTTCTGTAAGTTAAGATGTTTTTTTCTTTTTTTTTTTCATTTGATTAATAAATCAATGGGGTCACTAAGGGTTTAATTGATTATTAGGGGCCAACTAAGGAGCAGTGGACTATTAATTGGCATTTAGGTAGTGAAGGATCGCTGTCTTTTTTGTTAGCGGTAATAGTGGGTTGTAAGTTTTGGGCTTGTCGTTAATTCAATTAGTTATTGTTAGTATTGCTGATTTTGGACTTGGGATTATAGATTTTAGGTTTTAGAGTGCTTGGGGTTGCGTTAGCTTCAAATTGATACCAGGCGGGAATCGACGAAAGTCGAAAAATAAAACTATCGATGTCACATGGACGTGTGGTCGCCCGTGTGGTAGGCTGTGTAGCAGTACACGGCCATGTGAACGACGAACCAGGCTGTGGCGCGTGGCACAGGCGCATAACACGGCCGTGTGATGGCCGGCGATGTTATGTACGAGACACGAGCTCGACTAATTGGGCCGTGTGGGCCACACGGGCGTGTGAGATTTTGGGCCTGGCCGTGTGATCTACAGACCAAGGCCAATTTGGGCCATGTGGGCCACACAGGCATGTGGGCCCACACAGGCAGGCTACATAGGCGTATGAGCCTATTTTTCTGAAATGATTTGATTATGTGTCGCCAGAGTCGACTGTGACCTGTCGTAGGGTCGGTAAACATTACTAAAACCCTAATTTTATGATCTAATTTTGTGATGTATGATTGAACATGTTACACTTAGCATGTATATCTTATCTGACTGTTTAATCTAATAGAATGCATTATAGCATGTCATATTTGTATGTTGCATTGCATCGGGGTTGGGTTGATGAAGTTGAAGGAAGTATCTGAAAGGTTTTTAAAGCTTGTTTTCTGGTAGCTAAGCTACATATCTATGATATGTACCGCATTACGGTACTGTATGGTATGTAGGGATAAATGGGTGTTATATACCCTATTTGGTATGCAAGGATAGGTGGGTCGATTTTATCCCCACATAGTGTGTAGGGTTGGACGAAGTTGGTGTGTAGGGTTAGTGGGTTGAACATTGCAGATCTATACTGTACTGTATACTGTATCTTAGTGGGCTAAGGCCCTCATTTATATCTGACTATGTTTCTAAATGGGCTAAGACCCGAACTAATTCTGTAATGGGTTCGGCCCTGACTGCATGTTATGACATCTGATGTGTATTTTGTATGTGTGATTTCTGTGGGGATTACACACTGAGTTTGCGAAAACTCACCCTTTTCTGTTTAATTTGTTTAGGTAATCTATAGAGTAGACGGATCGGTGCAGCGGGGGACTCGACGGTGACCACTGCCACATACACGTTGGTTTTACAGTTTATATGCTTTTACTGCTTTAAATATTATTTTTGGGATTAATTGTTGTAACCTTGGACTTTGGGACTGTTTTGTTTTAATTTGGGACTTTGAACTGTTAGTTATAAGTTTATAACTGCAACGTAACAAAGTATGGTTTTCTTAAAAAAAAATAAAATAAGAATTTCATAAATAAAAACGATTTCGAAAATTATTTGGTTTCAAAAGCTTCCACGTAAAAGAAATGTTTTAAAGCGAGTCAGTTAGTACACGTTTTCCCGAACTAAGTAAAAGGTAATAACTGAAGCATATTTAAGGTATCAAATGCGTTTTCAAAAACATTTTCATGTGATATCACCAGATTCGGCCATAACGTCTAGGCCAGGCTTGGGGTGTTACAGATCCCGTCCACGAACGCGAAAAGACCCAGCCGTTCAATGTAATGCATTGTTGACGTAACAATCAGCAAAAGAGAAATTTGCCATTTACTGATTCTGCCAATGCGGCAGACTCCATTGTTGACGTAACAATCAGCAAAAGAGAAACTCTAATACCATATTGAAAGAATAAACTAAAATAAGTAATTCATTAATCTTGATTAATGATGAGTACATAAATTCTGTATTTATATTGATGCAATCGTAATAACTAATGTAAAACAAAATATCAGAATCACACAACTGCTGCTAACTACTTAACTGTTTCTTAACTGCAATAATTACTCTAATAGTGATCGATTTTCAATTTGCATATCCTTCTTGGAACCTTGAGGACAAGGTATTTTTAGGAGATAGGGGTAATGTGATGAGCCAAAAACCATTGTTTGATGTGGAAAACCTTGTTGAGGAAGAGCCATATGGAGGAATGACTGAAATAGCATTAGCCAACAGAAGAGCCACGCGTCAGAAGACCAATTCAATGGTCCTTAAGGACTATGTGTTGTATTAGTTGGTTTATTGCTGGAATGGCCAACACTCTTTAGTATAAATAAAAAATAGATGACCTAGGGAAAGTTTTTTTGTCAGTATTGTAATCATATTGTGGCTGCAGCTATTTCCTTCCAGGTTCAGTAGACTTATACTAGAACCTTTCTTTCCTTCTTTTCTTCTTCTCTGTTCTGCGATTCTGTTTGGGACTCTATTTCTGCTATTGAAGTTTGGTCGCTGAAAATCTTCTATTCTATTGGATTAACTTGTGCTATATTACTGTATTGGTGATTCCTATTGCAGATCATATCATACTCGCAATTTAATATTCTTACTACTAGTCTAAGATGTGGTTAGCTTCTTTTCAACTTCTCTTTTTATCTTTTAGTCATTTACCATTTGATTGACATGATAACAACTCATCTTTGTGAAATGAAATTTGTTTGAAACTTGGAAAGGAAATTGTTTACTTGGATGTGTCGTGCAAAACCACCGTGTATTTCGCTGCAGTGTACTTCATTTCCCATAATATTTTTGTAGGGGCTAACATCTCAGTAAGACAACCAATTTCGTAAAGAAACGTGGCAGAATGGCATGTCTATCAGCACAGAGAATTAGATAGATTTCATTCTATGCAATAAAAGTAAAGCACGGCCTCCTAACTAAGTAATTAATTAAATGCTAGTCCAAGTTGAAACACTTTAAAGAAAATGAAAGAAATAAATTAGGGTTTTCTGTTTGTTGGTCAGATGAGATGAAATGAAGTTCAATAAATGAGTGAATGAGTGATGGAACAGTGATCACTGTTGCAGAGCGTGGGAACACGTGTGGTGAGTGTTTAAGCCCCCTCCTCCCCCTTGTTTTTAGCTCTTATCAATGCTACCACATCTCTGCAATGTGTAAAAAATGTAATCCGCACCCAACATTCGCTCTCTCTCACTCTCTCTCTTTCTCTCTTTCTCTCTCAGCCCTTATTGGAAAAGAAAAAGCAGAGGTCTGGTCCTTGTCATTACTTCAACTTCAGCTAAGATGAGAAAACCACTTTTTCTGACCTCTCAGATGTTTTTGCTTCCTCCCTAGCTTTCTTAGCCCTCCTCCTCCTTCACCCTCTCTTTGCTTTCTCTAATGGCTGCTACTGTTTCTTGAGCTACTAGTTCCTTGGTGTACAATGACTCAAAACCTTGCATTTCTAGGGTTACTCTAAGCTCATTATTTGATATATCCTACGGCAAGTTACAGATTTTTACTCAAAACCCAGGTTGCCTTCAAAGGAGTTAATTAATAGATTACTATTTTGTTAAATTTTGTTTGGTGAGCATGGAGGATTTGTATAGACTTGATGATCCTATAATCTCGTGTTCTAATGGTATTGCAAGGGTGAATAACTTTGCTGCACCAAACTTTACTGCAACTGATTTTCTCAGTCCAGTTGATCATTTACTTCAATTTGATGATCAAGAAGTTGATACAGATGCCACTGGATCTCATATGTCTGGTCTGATCAAGTCCCAGATCTCGAATCACCCTCGTTATCCAAACCTAGTATCTGCTTACATCGAATGCCAAAAGGTGGTTATTTGTGTTTTTAACCCTTTTTTTTCTGGTTTTTTAAGAATAATTATAATAATAAATGTTTTTTTTTTTTTTTTAAATATAGGTTGGAGCACCGCCTAAGCTGGCCTCTCTTCTTGAAGAAATTGGCCGTGAGAACCGGTCTGTAAATGCTTGCAGTGAGATAGGAGCTGATCCTGAACTGGACGAGTTCATGGTACTTCAAACTATTTTTATGTTTTGTTTGGTTCTCGAGAAAATGCAAGGAAAGAGAGAGAAGAATACTTGTTTGCATGGAATAAATAGTTGGATGACCTTTTTTTCTTTTTTTTTGGTTTTCATTTGTTGTTTAATTGGTTGAAGGAATCATATTGTGAGGTTCTCCATAGATACAAAGAAGAGCTATCAAAGCCATTCAATGAAGCGACAACGTTCTTAAGCAACATCAAATCACAGCTAAGTGATCTCTGTAAAGGAGCACTGACAAAGAACTTGGATTATCCCTTTGGTAAAGTTTTTTCAACAGTGCATTTTCTCATCCAAAATTATATGTACATATTTGCTATTATACTAATACTATAAGTGGTGTGCTTTTGCATTAAAAAAAAAAATCAATGTATATATAGTAATCTCTAAAGAGCTCAATCTCCTTTCTACTGTGCATGTAAAAGATATTCTTTTCCCTCATCAACTATCATTGAGTTGAAAATCCGAGTTTAGTTAAAGAAATTTTTAGTAACAGGATTGCGAAAATTTAATATTATTTAAAACATAAATGATATTTTGTTTGGTTTATTTAGTTAAAATATAAGAAAAGAATGTTCTACTAAATTACTATTGTTTTAGAATTTTTTTTCTCAAAGTTCACGAAACTTTTTCATTTGATCTTAAAGCTTCACATTCTATTTTTTGTTATAGAAATCTAAATATTATATTATTTAAAGTTAGTATTATTATAATAATAGACGACTATTTGGTATACAAAGATATTTTTTTAAATATATATTTTTAATAATTTACTATATCCTAAGATACATAACTTTTTAAATTTATTTATAGAGTTTAAAAAATTCATTGTACCAAATATTTCTATCCACATTTTCATAATTTTAAATTATTATTTTTTGTTATAGAAATCTAAATATTACATCTAAAGTAATATTATAATAGTTAATAGGTAAGTATTTGGTACACAAGCAATCTTTTTTAAATATATATATATTTAATAATTTACTATACTTTCATAAGTTACTTATGGAGTTAAAATTTTCACTGTATCAAATTTTCGTAAATTTTAAATCAATATTTAAATTTGATTAATATAGTTTTTATATTAATTATAATAACGGAAAATTTTATCTTTTTTATTAACATTTTTAAGTTAAAATATTATGTTATAATAATTTTAAAAATATATAAAAAATGTTTATTTAATATATAAAAATGTTATAAAATGAAAGGATATAGTTGACCAAAATTATACGAGTAGTAAAATTGTTATAGAATAAATATTGCCTTGGAATCTTGCACTACTTATTACTTTTGAAAATGTAATTAGGTAACCTGAACCAACCAAACTTCCTCTTGTCTACTCACCTATTTTGCTGATCATGCTTAGGTTGTTCTTTCTTTTTTCTTTTTCCAATTCAGAATTTAACTAAGAATACAAAGAGTTGAAGACCATCCAAGAATGGAAAAATCTAAGAGCAAAAGAACTCTAAGATCATGAACAATGTAGAAAGAAAAACACCTCAAAACCAGAAGTACCAAAAACGCTTAAGAACCCCATAACATATATAACATGCCCCTACTCGGCATTCCATTGATCCAACAAGAACCAAAAAGATGACTGGGATATCCAGCTTATGTGCATCTCTTTTCAGATGAAGGTGGTGGGAGTTCTGTGGAAGAGTTAAGTGGTGGGGAGGTAGAAGGTTTTGAAAATCAAGATGAGTGTGGAAGGCAGGACATTAAAGGAATGCTGATGCGCAAATACAGTGGCTATCTCAGCAGTTTGAGGAAAGAATTCTTGAAGAAAAGGAAAAAGGGTAAGCTACCAAAAGAAGCAAGGGCCACACTGCTTGATTGGTGGAACAATCATTATAGATGGCCTTATCCAACGGTAATTACACTACAACTTATTTCCTACTTAACATTGCTCTCTCTTCTCTTGTACTTTTTTTCTTTCATTCTTGCCTATGCAGTATTTGATGAATTTCAATGGAATCTCGTTAAAGGAGAGAGAAAAAAATTGTAGCTAATTCAATTCAAACGGAAAATTTTTCATTTCTAAATGCTTATTTGCTCTCTTTGGGGTTACTTGTCACTGAAAAGAATCAGTAGAAAGACCACTGCATCGTCTTTGAACCCTAATTCAGTTGTTCATTAAAATCATATCCACGAAACGTACGCTTCTTTTAGTATCTTTTCAACCCAACGAAGTCCTAAAACAATGACAGTTAACAAGAATGTCTTGGAAAGTTTGTATTCAACTATTATGTTACAAAAGAGAAAAAAGAGTAGGGCTTTCGGAAAAAAAGTATTTTTGGGGAAAAATTAAAATTTTCAGCTTTTTAAAAAAAGTGTTTTTGGGCCAATTTTTGGTTTGGGAGAAGTATTTTTCTTTCAAAAAGTAACTTGTTTAGAAATATTTTTATCTTGAAGTATTTTTTGTCCCTAAAGTATTTTTTTAAAGCAATACTAAACATACCCTAAGAGCCATTGAAGGACTGTTGGAACTCATTTATTCTTTTTGCATTATGGTTGAGGGGCGTTCTTTTTCATGTATTTGGGATGTAGGAAGATATTGGGTGGAAATTACTATGAAGACCTTTGTACTAAGAGTTATATTATATTTTGTCTTATTTACTAAAAAATGAGTAAATTAGTTCTTGTACATTTGATATTTCTGTTAAAAAATTGGTCTCTGTAAGTTAGCATGAGGTACATGGTCTCTATAAGTTCTTGTATATTTGATATTTCTGTTAAAAATTGGGTCTCTCTAAGTTAGCACGAGGTACATGTGATACTTTACATGTAACTATTTGACTATTTTGTCAGTCATGTCAGTTTTTGACAATAACAATTGATAAATCTTTTAATAAAAATGACAAATTTGTTTTTTAATATAACATACAGGACAAATTTATTTATTTTTTGAGTGAAATGTGCAAAATGCAATTCGATGCTTCATGGTGCTTTTACCGAAGACATTGTTTGCTAGCTAAATTAAGATCATGAGCATCGTGTTTTTCTTTTGGCCTTAAAAATGTAATCATCTTTGAAAAGCATTATTGAGTTGGAAATTTTTTTTCTTTTCTATTTCTAGATTACACTTTATTGAAGGTTTGATATGCTTCTCTAGGGGTTAATGGTTAGGAAGGGTTTGTGGTGATTGCAGGAGGAGGATAAATTGAAATTATCAGAGATAACAGGACTAGATCAGAAGCAAATCAACAATTGGTTTATCAACCAGAGGAAGCGGCACTGGAAACCTTCCGAGGATATGAAATTCGCTCTCATGGAAGGCTTTGCTGGAGATCCTATGCACTTCGGTCATTGAGTTGGTCCTGGGAGTGATAATATTTGTTAAAAGACAACTGCATTTTTAAAGCATCCTTTTATGCGTTAGTCCGCAATATCCCACACTTGTAATTGTTGTTATTCTTCATCTGTTAAATATCTATTCTTTGAAATTGTTAGATCATATTCTAATTAACTACTCCAAGGGCACTTTATCAGGTGTTCGACAAAAAAGGTTATTAAGCATTTGATACCCTATCAATGCATGGAATGGGTGCATGCCATTGGTGCCATGCGGTTAAATGAAACCTTCAAATTGTCACAATTCACAAATATGTTTCGTGCTGCACTTGTTTTAATAAATTTGGGTTTTGGACCTGACACCTGCCTGGCCGCCGCCTTTCACGTTATCTCCAAAACCTCAATGGAAGAGTCATTTTGAGAGTTGGAATTTAGTGTCTCGAAACTTAAGGATCAGCTTTTTCTTTAATAACCTTTGAAGTTGTCTAGTCTTGTATAATACATGTGTAAGCCACTTTTAGATTCAGTAAAGTCGTATCTACAACTTAAAAGCATTTTTTTATGCTGCAATTTTCTGATATACAAGTGTATATATATTACTTCATATAATTTCTGTTACAGTATAGCATCAACATTTTGGCTCGATTTGAATTGTTTTCACTTCAGACTTTGTTGATGAAAAAATAGTAAGCGTAACAAGGTGTTTGGTTAACGCTTGCATATGTGGAAGGGAGACCAGGTGTTTCGATAGCTCTTGGATTTTTTACAACCATTTTAGCTCATAAAAATAAGTAGGATAAATTATACTATTTGTCATCCATCTTTGAGTGTGTTTCTATTTTAGTCATTCAGGTTTAAAAATTTTTATTTTAATTATAAATTTATTTTATTAAATTTTAAAATTTTAGTCATTGTATCGTTAAAAGTTGGATGAAAAAGTAACATAATTTTTTTTTGTCAATCTTGATATTTCACATAAGCATATTAGTATTAGGGTCCGTTTGTTTACATGTAAAAAGTTTTGCGAAAAATATTTTCTGCATTTTCCTGTATGTGTTTCACAAAAAATAGTTTGGTCAACAGAAAATGACATACAGGTCAAGGTAAAATAAGCTTTTTTTCTTGTAAAATGACTTACCCTTTTGAAAAGCGTAAGTCATTTTCCGGAAAAGAGTTCATCTATAGATAATTTTATTTTTATATAAAAATTAACTTAATCAAGTTTAATATTATTATAATAATAATAAATTTTATTTTTAAAAATATTTAAAATATTATATTTTTTAATAATATTAAACATACATATTTAATTATTTATATTTAGTCATATAATAAATTATTAATATAATAAATATAATTTATTATTTTAACAATTTATTTAATATTTCAATTTTATTTTAATAATAAATATTAATATAATTTATTAATATTATTGAATAATTTATTATTCACATTATGTGGAGGAGCCAACTTTATTGATAGCACTCAAGAATGAAGAAAGCAATTATGCAAACATATGGTATCTTGACAATGGAGCAAGCAATCACATGTGCAGATGCAAAAAGGCCTTTGTGAAGCTTGATGAGAAGGTTAGAGTCAATGTTTCATTTTGAGACTCTTTGAAAGTCCAAATCCAAGGGAAATGTACCATTCTAATTTCTCTAAAGGATAGTGGTCATAGCCTTATTACCGATGTTTTCTATGTTCCCAAGTTAAAAAGCAATATTTTGAGTTTGGAACAACTCTTTGAAAGGAGTTATGAAATTCACATGAAAGATTGTTTCCTTTGGCTAAGAGATTAGTATGCCAACTTGGTTGCTAAAGTATCCATGTCGAAGAATAGAATGTTTATTTTAAATCTCAAGACAATTGAAGTAAAGTGCTTGAAGGCTAGTGTGAAGGATGAAGCATGGTGTTGGCACATAAGATTTGGCCACTTAAATTTTGGAGCACTCAAAGTTCTTGGAGAAAAGAAGACGGTTAAAGGAATTCCAACCATTAGCCATCCTAATCAATTGTGTGAGGTGTGTATCCTAAGCAAGCATGCAAGATCAAGCTTCCTGAAAGAAGCAACATTAAGAGCAACCGAGCCTCTTCAACTTGTTCATACCGATGTGTGTGGACCAATCAATCTGCCATCATTTGGTAAAAGTAAATAATTATTATTTTCATTATGGTTTACTTCTTAAAGCAACAATCTGAAGCCTTTGTTGGATTTAAAATTTTCAAAGCTCTTGTTGAAATGGAAAGTGGCTATGAGATAAAATAGTTAAGGTTCAATAGAGGAGGCAAAATCACTTCCAATCAATTCAATGATTTTTTTGAAAACTACATGGGATTCGTCATCTTTTAATGGTGCTTAAATCGCCACAACAAAATGGTGTAGCGGAAAGAAAAAAATAGAACTATTCTTAACATGGCTAGATGTATGTTGAAGGCAAAGAATATGCCCAATGAATTTTGGGCTGAAGTTGTTTCTTGTGTAGTTTACTTGTCCAACCACTCACCAACAAAGAACGTGAATCGTCTAACACCTCAAGAAGCATAGAGTGGAAGAAAGCTAAGTGTTAGGCATCTACGGGTGTTTGGTAGCATTGCCTATGCACATGTATCCGACCAAGATAGATTGAAGCTTGATGGTCGAAGTTTAAAATTTGTTTTCATTGGCTATGACTCAAACTCCAAAGGCTACAAGTTGTACAACCCAAACAATGGAAGGATTATCATAAGTCGAGATGTTGAGTTCGATTAAGAAGTAAGTTGGAATTGGGAGGCACAATAAGAACAATCTTGTAACACCCCTAACTCGTCTTTATCGTCAGATTAGGTGTAACAGCTTGATTTAGGGCCTAAACAGAATGGTGGTTTTGGGACCATGAATCTGACATAGAAAAATTTATTCCGATAAGGTTTTAAGGTCTATTGAGTGAATAATTGCATAAGTGAAAATTTAGTAAATAAATTTTATCGATAGAAGGCCCGATTAAGTGATAGGACTAAATTGTAAAAATTTCAAAATGTGTTCTAGAAGCATTTAGTATGAAATTGAAATGAATTCATAAACTAGGGATCCTTATTTAGTAATTAGACCATTTTATGGCATGATGGACAAAAATACTCATGGAAGGAAAAATTTCCAAAGAAGGCCATTAAGGGCATTTTAGTCATTTGGGTATTAAAAGAAATAAAAAGGGAAAATAAGGCCAAAAATGTGTTCATCTTCCTCCCTTAGTGCCGAATTTGAAGAGTCTCCATAGCTAGGGTTTTGCCAACTTTTCAAGCTCAAAGTAAGTGATCCCTAGCCCCGTTTTTCATGTTATTCGTATTTTTTAGATCCTCGTAACTTGACCTAGCTATTTCTACCACTATTTTAAGCTAGACTTCATGTTTAAAAATTCACCCATGTGTGACATGAGAGCATTTTGATGTTTAATGGTAGAAAATGAAAGCTTGGTGTGTAGTAAACAACTTTTGCTAAGTGATTTTTCATGAAAATGCATTTAGGGACTAAAATGTAAAAGTTGTAAAACATGTGCAAAAATTGTGAAATGTTGAGAAATGTGGGTTGCTATAAGAGAGAAATAGGGTCGGCTAGGCTTGGGAATATAGAAAAATAGATACATTTCACTTTACGAGCCTAGGAACTAAATTGTAAAAATTGACAAAGTTAGGGGTAAAATGGTAAAATTTAGGATAAATTTGTGTCCAATTGAGTAATGTGTGTATTGAACAAGTTGAATTTAGTTTTATAGATCAAGAAAGATGGAAAATCGACCTTGACCGAGGGAAAGGCAAGGTTATGAACTAAATCATAAAGTTTAGCATTTTGCACCGAGGTAAGTTTTATATGCAAATAATGAGTTATTATAATTGTTATGTTTAATTACCTTAATTATTAAAAATCTAAAATTTTATAACAAATCATCGAATATGTGTTATGATAAACCAATAAATGAAGAAAAGTCCTGATTGAACCTTAGGAATTATTTAGGATACGAGTGACATGTCACTAGGATTCCATTGACTGTTATCGATTGTATATGTGATTCCGGGTGCTGGTCTAGTTCAACTACCAGTGACTAGGTAATCCTGCATTTGTTGCAGATACCTGTCAGCTTGTGTGAGCAGCTGGAAACACAAAATTTATAGACTTTTTCATACATATTTCTACTTAAAATAATGCATTTTTGATGGAATTTTTTTCATAAAATAATTAATTTTTATAAAATAATTAAATTGTATTAAAAATTTGAACATGTTAATTTTTATTCAATTTTACAATTATATTTAGTGAATTTTGATTATTTTTGACAGATTCGCATAAAGGGCGAAAATTGACCCGGTAGACATTAGAAGAACAAAATCAAGAAGCAATTTGAAGTAATAAGGCGAAATAATTTCCAGCCTAAGACGGTCCAAAAATGTGTATTAATTCATAATATAACTAATTTTAATTTATTCCCAATTTAATTTAAGCTAAATAAATTAATTTTAATTAATTATGGAAAAAGGCAGTTGAACCACATCAGCTGAACCAAATTGAGCAAACTGAACTAGCCACCAATTGGGCAGCCCAGAACCGTTTAAATGCTGACCGAAATAAGCATTTTATCTGATTAATTAAGCTTGCAAACAAGCCCTTGAAAGACCTCCAAATTGCGCTCAAACCCCACCTTAAATTAAGGCTTTACGGATTTGCCCCAAGCTAATTTTGGCAAAGTTGAAAGCTTCAACATTGCCATGTAAGATGGCCGGCCATGAGGGGGCTTCTTGGGTGTTGAAAATTGCTATTTTTAGCAACCACCCTCAGCTATATAAAACCCCCTTTCCTACCCATTTCAATCATCCCTCATCATTCATCAACTCTCTCATTCTCTCATTCATTTCTCTCCTCTCCATTCTCTCTTTTTCTTCCAAAAACCAAGCTTTCTTATGCCAATTTCTCCTCTTGGAAAGAGGTGATTTCTTAGCCATTTTGGCCAGCAAGGGAGTGTTCGTAGAAGCCTTGACCGGTGAGGACAACAGAGACGAAGAACGGAGCAATCAGTCAAGCCACGGAGAACCATCGGATTTGCTTCTTGTTCCTTATCTTTTTAATTTCTGTTGTTTTTATGATGAACATATCTATGAATATTCATGTTTTTGAAATGGTTATTTTAATCAATTTAGCTTGAATTTAATT
This sequence comes from Gossypium stocksii, assembly GCA_020496765.1. Taxonomy (NCBI): domain Eukaryota; kingdom Viridiplantae; phylum Streptophyta; class Magnoliopsida; order Malvales; family Malvaceae; genus Gossypium; species Gossypium stocksii. Next base: position 76,732,548 of record CM035632.1, on the reverse strand, counting down.
CGTGTTGGGTTGATTGCATTTCGTCCTCTTAAATTATTAAAATTTTGTTTATACTGTTATAGGTCTCGGTAAAATGTTTGATTGAGTAAAATCATGCCTAAGTTATTCTAGCATTATAATTGTTTAGATAACTAAAGAATTAATTATTTAAGTGCATTGAAATTGTAATTAATGGACACAGTACTTAATCAATGCATGTTTAATTCTTCTAAGGTAGCTGAAGATTAAATTAGCATTGTATTTGGCGATAAATATACCTTACATAACTTGCAAGATTATTGTGATTAAACTGTTTCAAGGTAATGATACTTTGTTACCTCACATAGTCTTTTATATGCTTATTAGGTTGAATTAATCATTTAAATTGACATAGGAATATGTGAGAGATTATTTAATTTAATAAGTATGTATGTGCAATAACATGTTTATGTTTATAAATCTGTTTAACCGATCGAATTGGCATATGAATATGTACAAGAGATGAATAGATTTTTTATGTGTAAATATGTTCATAAGTTAGCAAATTATCGAGTTGTCGTGAATTTATTTGTAACAAGTATAAACATAAGTTTAATAATTCTAAAAAGTTAAGTGTAACACCCCAAACCTGGCCCAGACGCTATGGCCAGATTTGGTGTGTCACATGGACCATCGACTAAGCTTTGATCTTCTTCTACTAAAACGTTATGTAGTTTGAAGTTACACCGTGTTTAAGAGCTTGTAAATAAGAATCATTTTTAGTTTTAAAAACCTTAGCTATTACCAAATAAAATTCATCTTTTATTAAATCTCATTATGGTGTTATTGACGTTAAGTTGTCCAATCGGTACGTGTTGCATGTTTTGAAAATATTTGTTTAAGTTTGGAAAAAAACCTGTATAGACTAGTCTACTATTGTAAAGCTAACTAGGAAGAAAACCTAAAATAAAAAACGAGCGGCCTTATTACAACTTAAAACTAAAATTAATGAAGAAGAAATAAAATATAAATAAAGTAAAATTCAAAAAAACTATAAGCCGAAAGAGTGAATCATGTGGCCACCTCGAATCCCTCGCAGCTTCAAGTCCTCTATGGTTGGGGGTTTCTTGCATGGATGGAAATAAAAGAGTGAGTTTGTGAAAACTTAGTGTGTAAAGAAACCCAACCAGTGTCATAGACCAGTTCAAGCTCAGTCTGGGCCGAAGCCCTATTCAAATATAGATTAAATTGGGCCTTGGCCATTTTCAGAAAACAGTGTGGGCCTGTGGCCCATTACAGAAACAGATCAGATTATATTTATATATGCATGTATGCAAAGGCCAAGCCCAATCCAGCCCTACACACCAGCCGTACTTGCCCTACACACCATGTGGGGAATAACTCAACCCACCCAGCCCTACACACCACAGTCGCAGTAGCGCTACTAATACAGATATCATGGGAGAGCCACCAGAACAGAAATACAAGGCAAAGCCTCTAAGTAGATTAGCACTTCCTCCGAATCAATATCCCAACCCCATGCAAATCAGAATATAACATGACATGGCATACAGAATATTAGATATAGTAACATGCAATCAGTCAACTTTTTCTAGGGGTAAAATAGTCCTTTAGCATCTAGGGGTAAAATAGTAATTTTCACTCTTCAGGGGTATTTTGGTAATTTTACTATGTCCCTAAGTCTCATGCTTAATACAATCTTCTAACAGATCTAACATCACTCCGAGCGACTCAAATAGCCCATTTCATTTATATAGTGCCATCAGGCCCTAAAACCCCTAATGGGCCCGACGGTGCCCACAAGCTACTGTGGCCCTCTAAGTCTAAATCTCACACATATTTTCACAGAATTAATACCTAGCTTACCAAAAAAACACTTACTGCATATTTTTACCCATTTGGGCCCGTAAGCCCATTGGGCTGATTCCGGCCCATCGAGGCCTAAAACCACCTAAGTGCACGAAAACACACACAGTAGCCTTATCGTCCATTATTGCCAATTTCGCAATTTCGTACCGAACCACGAGCGCTTGCACGCTCATAAGCCCTTAAAATGCTGACATTTCAGCATTTCGGCTTTTCGGCTTTTGCCGATCTAATCTACTAGAGGGTGTCGATTGCACACCTATTTGCGTACTACGTCGAGATTCTGCACACGATTAACCTACAACAAACCCACTACAACATCAAACTATAATCCAAACGAAATCAAACGAAATCGACATCACTTTAATACCATCACATTCGGCCATCATTTCCCAAAATCATTATTCACTTACCTTTGCCGAAATCTACAACTAGATCTAGATCTAGATTGCTTCAACACCTCTAGCCTCGAATTGCTCCTCTCTAGATCGCCCCTTTACCACACTAATACACATAAAAACTAAAAGAAAAGAGGCTAAAATGGGTGTTTAACCAAAAGGGGTCAAAACCGATAGCAACCATGGGAAGATAGGGGTTTTTGGCTTTTCTTAAATCACAAGAATATGAGAGAAGAGATCCAATTACTTACCATAGGGATTTGCTAGATTGATTTCGCTATCGCTAGAAGTTATTTCCACCACTCTAAACGTAACACCCCTAACCCAAATTCGTCGCTGGAATAGGGTTACGAGGTATTACCAGACAAAACACAACTCCCGAATAAAATGGCATACAAATTTTTTTTATTCAAACACTTAAGACAGATAAGTATTAATATAAATAAAATTAAATTAAACACTTTGCAAATCATATTGTAATATATTCCAAAGATTTTCATGTCACTTTAAAAATATCACGAATATGCATTTATACATATACTTATATACAATTATATAAACACCAAATCATGATTAATTTACAAACTTATTTCATATCCATTCCTTTACTTAATGAAAGTATATTAATCTCACTTTTATTCCATGCCAAAACCAAATTACCTAATTACCAAAATTCATAGCAAATCCAAATGAAACATACTACACATACAAATACATAGTTCGACTGAATCATAGAAATAATTATAAGACATCATGCTTACAAATGAAATAAGTTAAAATAAACTAAAAGTAAATACTTAATATTTAAGCATAACACGTATATATATATATATATATATATGCAAACTTTTTATCACAAATTGAAATCAAATAACCAAACCACAAATGTATCAAACACCCATGCACTTATATGATCCATACGAAAACTCATGGCTAAATCTTAACCGAATATACCAACAAAGTTTCCTGTACATTTACACATATCATAGCTGATTTACCAACCCTTAGTACCTATACCTCTATCACATACAACAATCACAAAATCAAATCACCAAGATCATAGTCAAATTCACTCAACCATCATTCATGTAACATAGATATCAATCAAAACCAAAACATTCAAGTCATAGACAACTACATTCCATCACATAAATACGTATCAGTACTAATTCAGCATAACTCAAACAGTATAAATCCCATAACCATTTAATAAGGTATTTTCGCATGGCATATTATATACATGTCATTCAAAAGACACTATTTATAAACTTGTCAAAACTATACATGCCATAAGTCAAGATTAAGTAATAAATACCGAAACAAAAGATAGTGTGATGAGATTTCTATCGATCCCCGAGCTCGTAGCTAGCTTCAAAAGTCTATATGATATGGAAACATAACATTCAAAGTAAGTTTTCATACTTGGTAAGTCTTAAGCAAACTAAATAAATTTTAATCGCATAGTTCAAATATCAAGTAACAATTATAATCTATATCATAAACAACTATCATATGGCCGAATACTTAACTAATTCTTTTAGCATATTATAATTTACCTCCAATTTAAACTATTATAATCACATATACTCAATCAAATTATATACTAAATGCCAACATCCATATAATAATGTATCAACTCGTAATCATATGAATTTCAAGCCGATTTCATTAATTCAATACACACATTTTTATATCACATTTCAACTATGCACACTTTGATCATTAGCCAACCCAATACACGTATGTATCATATTTGAAAAATTTCACTACTCAACTTAAAACTTCTAATCACATTTGTACCTACATTCATAGCATAATAATTATAATCTAAATAACTTTGCACAAAAACATACCTATGAGGCCGAATATATATAAAATTATTTAGCTCAATTTCACTTGATCCATCTTCCCACATCAACTTGAAATCTTATAATCATAGGTTTGAAATTAAATCACCGGCAATAAGCCTGCTAGGCATAAGCCCGAATTATACACCGGCACAAGGCCTGCTAGACACAAGGTCTGATATTTGTTCACAGGCACTAAGCCTGCTAGACACGAAGTCTGATATTTAATCACCGGCACTAAGCCTGCTAGACACGAGGTCTGATATTTAATCACCGGCACTAAGCCTGCTAGGCACAAAGCTCGATCTTGTCACCAGCACACATTTTGTTAGGTATAAACCTGAAAACCACAATTATAATTCCGTTCATAACCTTTTATTTATCAATTAAACAAATGTTCCACAATGATCCCTACTAACTTTCAAAAAAATTTCCAAAACATTCAATTGTAACTCAACCACTCACATAATACCAAAACATTCGGTTATTAAGTTAATGAACAATTAAAATCCAAATTATCATAGTCAAATATTTTACATTTGAAGTAAATGATATTTGAAGGCTTAAAGACTTACCTCGGATATTAATAAATGGCTTTTACTGACTATTCGATTATTTTCGTCTTTCCCCGATCCTAATCCGATTTTCGCTGTTCTTGAGCTTCAAATTGAATCTACAAGTGCCGAATGCCTAACTTCTTATTCTTTTTTTTCTTCTTTTTATTTCGGCAACTACAATGTATTATAAACCTTATTTTATTTATTTTTCTTTTATGAAATGATATGATATATGTTATTTCATGAATTACCTTATTAACCTTTATTATTTACTACCAAATTTATATTCATTAAGGTTATGACCGTCCAAGACATTTAGTCAAGGTCAAATTACAACATAAACACCTCATATTAATAATCCACTATCACTTTAGTCCTTATGCATTAAACCATCAAGTTTTCATTTTATGCAATTAAACCCTTTTATCAAATTAAGCACGCAAACAATCAAATTAACGTATGGAAGTTTTACGGATATCAATTCACATAAAATTAATAGATAAAATAAGGATAAAAATATTTTCTGACTCGAATTCGTGGTCCCGAAACTACCGTTCCGAATAGGGTCAAAATCAGGTTGCTACAACTCTCCCCCTTAAAGATTTTCATCCCCGAAAATCTTACCAGTGAAAAGGTTTGGATAATGTTCTTTCATCGAATGCTCAAGTTCCCAGGTCGCCTCCTCAATCCCGTGTTTGCAACATAAAACTTTTACCAACGAAATTTTTTTATTTCGTAGCTCTTTCACTTTGTGAGCCAAAATACGAATCGATTCTTCTTCATAGCTCAAATCGGACTGAATATCAATCTTTGATGGATTAATCACATGCACAGGATCGGATCTGTACCGTCACAACATAGAAACATGAAAAACATTGTGGATCTTTTCTAATTCAGGTGGCAACAATAATCTGTACGCAACTGGCCCAATTCGCTCTATAATATCCTATGGCCTAATAAATTTTGGGCTCAATTTGCCTTTACGACCGAATCTAAATATCTTTTTCCACGACGAAACTTTCAAAAATACTTTATCTCCAATCTGAAACTCTATATCTTTACGTTTCAAATCCGCATACGATTTCTGACGGTCTGATACTGCTTTCAAGCTTTCACGAATTACTTTCACCTTCTGTTTAGTTTCTTTTACTAAATTAACCCCGTGAATCTTGTTTTCGCTGAGCTCATTCCAATACAAGGGTGTACGACATTTACGACTGTACAAAGCCTCGTAGGGTGCCATTTTGATACTTGATTGAAAGCTATTGTTGTAAGTAAATTCAACCAGAGCCAAATATCGATTCCATGACCCTCTAAACTCAAGGATGCAACATCTCAACATATCCTCAAGTATTTGAATGGCTCACTCAGACTGATCGTTTGTCTGGGGATGGAAAGCGGTGCTAAAATGCAGTTTAGTACCTAACACATCTTGCAGTTTCTTCCAAAACCGCAAGGTAAATCTCGGATCTCGATCCGAAACAATAGAAACAGGAATCCTTTGCAATCGCACAATTTGAGAAATATACAATTCCGCTAATTTATCGAGCGAGTAATCAGTACGGACCTGAATAAAGTGAGCGAATTTTGTCAATTTATCAACAATAACCCAGATTGCATCTTTCTTGCTCGATGTCAACGGTAAACTTGATACGAAGTCTGTCGTGACTCGATCCCATTTCCATTCAGGTATCATGATCGGCTGAAGTAATCCGGAAGGCACTTGATGCTCCGCTTTCACTTTCTGACATTTTAAACATTTCGAAACAAAGTCAGAAATGTCCCGTTTCATACCATGCCACCAATAATGCTGTTTCAAATCGTTATACATTTTCGTGCTACCAGGGTGAACAGACATTTGACTATTATGAGCTTTGTTCAAGATCATCTGTAACAACTCCATATTCCTCGGAACAAATAACCGGTTTTTGAATCTCAAATAATCATTCGCATCAATCATAAATTCTGAATCAGCTTTCGAGTCACATTGAGCCCGTTTTGCAACTAAATCGTCATCAACTTTCTGAGCTTCACAAATCTGTTGCACAAGTAACGGTTTTGTTTTTAATTCAGCTACTAATGCACCATCCACGAACATAGTCAAATGCGTATTCATCGTATGCAAAACAGATAATGATTTTTGACTTAAGGCATCAGCAACAATATTAGCCTTTCTAGGATGATAATCAATCACAAGCTCGTAATCTTTGAGTAACTTTAACCACCGTCGCTGTCTCAAATTCAGACCCTTCTAACTCATCAAGTATTTGAGACTTTTATGATCAGAGTATACATAACATTTTTCACCAAACAAATAGTGGCGCCAAATTTTTAAAGCAAAAACAATAGCAGCCAATTTGAGATCGTGTGTCAGATAGTTCTTCTCATGAGACTTTAACTGTCTCAAGGTGTAAGCTACAACTTTGCCTTCTTGCATCAAAATGCAGCTAAGTCCATTCAGAGATGCATCACTGTAAATCACGAATTCTTTACTCGATTCTGGCTGAACTAATACCGAAGCTTCTGTCAAAAAGGGCTTTCAACTGATCAAAACTTTTCTGGCACTTTTCCGACCATTCGAACTTGACATCTTTCTGAAGTAACTTTGTCATCAGCATCGCTATCATTGAAAAACCTTTCACAAACCGTCTATAGTAACCAGCAAGTCCCAAAAAGCTCCGAACTTCTGAAACATTCCTCGGAGGCTTCTGATCAAGTATAGCCGAAATTTTGCTTGGATCAACCAGGATACTTGATGCTGAAACAACATGCCCCAGAAAGCTAACTTCTCGTAACGAGAATTCACATTTACTAAACTTTGCGTACAATTGTTTATCACGAAAAATCTGTAACACAAGTCTCAAGTGTTAGGCATGCTCGGTTTCGTCTCGTGAATAGATCAGAATGTCATCTATAAAAACAACTAGAAATCAATCCAAATACTCTTTAAAATCTGATTCATCAAATCCATAAAAATCGCAGGGGCACTAGTGAGTCCGAATGGCATCACTGAGAACTCATAATGTCTGTATCTCATCTTGGAAGCAGTCTTTGGCACATCTGAGCCTCTAACTCGCAACTGGTAGTAGCCGTACCTCAAATCTATTTTCAAAAACACTGAAGCTCCCTTTAACTTATCAAATAAATCATCAATACGTGGCAACAAATATTTATTCTTTATAGTCATTTTATTGAGCTGACGATAGTTGATGCACATTCTCATAGTTCCGTCCTTCTTTTTCACGAATAATACTGGTGCACCTCAGAGAGAGAAATTCGGTCGAGCAAAACCTCTATCCGTCAATTCTTGCAACTGAGCTTTCAATTCTTTCAACTCAGTCGGTGCCATTCGGTATGGAGCTATCAAAATTGAAGTCGTTCCTGGTACTAACTCAATACCAAATTCTACTTCTCGAACAGGTGGCAAACCCGGTAATTCTTCAGGAAACACATCCGGATACTCATATACAACAGGTACAGATTCAACCTTCTTTTCGGTCACCTTACTATCAATTACATACGCAAAGTAAGCTTCACAACCCTTTCTCATATACTTCCGAGCCAACACCGAGGATATTACTGTTGGAAACCCATTTAAATCAGTAGACTCAATTCGAACTATCTCATTATTCTGACACCGCAGATCAATAGTCTTTCGTCTACAATTCATTATAGCATCGTGCACGGTTAACCAATCCATACCAAGGATGAGATCAAACTCATCAAATGGTAGTAACATCAAATCGGCCGGAAAACATGATTCTCGAATCATTAAAGGACAATTCTTACACACTTTATCAACTAGCACACACCGGCCCGGAGGGTTCAAAACCCGAATCACAAACTCAATAGACTCTACAGGTAAAGCCTTACTGGATCTAATGTTTCACACACATATGAATGAGTCGAACCAGGATCAATCAATGCAATAACACTAGTATCATAAAGAGTGAAAGTACTAGTAATAACATCTGGAGATGAAGCCTCCTCCCGATCACGGATTGCATAAGTTCTGGCGAGAGCACGAGCTTCAGAGCGAACAGCTGTATCTTTCGTCCCTCTCTGGCTACCACTAGCATTACCCGCATGTCTGAGTGGTCTGCCTCGCGACGATATTTGCTCGGCTGAGCATTTTGAATAGTATTTTGCTCGGTTAACATCGGACACTCCCGAATAAAATGATCCGCCGATCCACATTTGAAACAAGTGTGATCACGCACTTTACAATCTCTTGGATGCCATTTTCCATAATGTTTACACTCAGACCTATGCTGCCGAACGTTTCCAACACTAGCAACTGATGTGGCTCGTGAACTCGTAGGAGGGCGGTCTCGATCTCGTCTAGAAAAGTCCACAGTAGTCTTAGACCGGCTAGAATCCTATCTGAACTTCTTCGATGATGATTGATAAGTTTTACTCGTTGATCTTTTACGGAAGTCTCTATCTTCGAAATCAGCCTTTCTCTTTTCCTTTCCAAGCACTTCGACTTTACAAGCTCGCTTGACAAGTACTACGAACTCTTTAATTTCAAGGATGCTAACCAACAACTTAATATCTTCATTCAACCCATCTTTGAAGCGTTTACACATGGCAACTTCAGTCGAGATACACTCATGGGCATATCTGCTGAGTCTTACAAATTCTTGCTCATATTCAGTAACAGTCATGCAACCCTATTTGAGCTCGAGAAATTCCTTACATTTCTGATCTATGAATCTCTAGCTGATATACTTTTTACGGAACTCAATCTGAAAGAATTCCCAAGTAACCTGCTCTCTCGGCACAATTGAAATTAAAGTGTTCCGCTAATGGTAGGCAGAATCACGTAACAACGATATAGCACACTTCAAACACTCGCCGGGTGTACATGATAGTTCATCGAATACACGGATAGTGTTATTGAGCCAAAATTCAGCCCGCTTAGCATCATCACTAACTGTGGCCATGAACTCTTCGGCCCCGTATTTTTTAATTTTATCAACAGGAGGCTTATTCAATCTCATCGGATCAATCATTGGAGGTACCACAGGTATCGGAGATGGATTATTCTGGGGTGGGGGTTGTTGAACAGCAGGATTAGTTTGGATATATTGAGTAAACCATTCATTCATCATTTGATAAAAGGCTTGCTTTGCCTCTCCCTCATGGCTACTCGAGGTCGATCGAGACTCCACTGGCACTATCCCTTACGCGGGAGCAGGCGCTATACTCTCAACTTCATCAGCTACGGCTCGATCGGGATCCATTTACTATATAAAAACACATTGTTAGACGTCAGACGTCATCACACTATCACAGTATCATATTATGGCATGTATAACTAGACTCACATGCGCTACGTTAGTCCTAGAATTGACTAAACCATAACTCTGATACTAATAAAATGTAACACCCCTAACCCAAGTCCATTGATGGAATAGGGTTACGAGGTATTACCAGACAAAACACAACTCCCGAATAAAATGGCATACAAATTTTTTTTATTCAAACTCTTAAGACAGATAAGTATTAATATAAATAAAATTAAATTAAACACTTTGCAAATCATATCGTAATATTTTCCAAAGATTTTCATGTCACTTTAAAAATATCACGAATATGCATTTATACATATACTTATATACAATTATATAAACACCAAATCATGATTAATTTACTAACATATTTCATATCCATTCCTTTACTTAATGAAAGTATATTAATCTCACTTTTATTCCATGCCAAAACCAAATTACCTAATTACCAAAATTCATAGCAAATCCAAATGAAACATACTATACATACAAATACATAGTTTGATTGAATCATAGAAATAATTATAAGACATCATGCTCACATATGAAATAAGTTAAAATAAACTAAAAGTAAATACTTAATATTTAAGCATAACACGTATACATATATGCAAACTTTTTATCACAAATTGAAATCAAATAACCAAACCACAAATGTATCAAACACCCATGCACTTATATACCAACAAAGTTCCATGTACATTTATACATATCATAGCCGATTTATCAACCCTTAGTAACTATACCTCTATCACATACAACAATCACAAAATCAAATCACCAAGATCATAGTCAAATTCACTCAACCATCATTCATGTAACATAGATATCAATCAAAACCAAAACATTCAAGTCATAGACAACTACATTCCATCATATAAATACGTATCAGTACTAATTCAGCATAACTCAAACAGTATAAATCCCATAACCATTTAATAAGGCATTTTCGCATGGCATATTATATACATGTCATTCAAAAGCCACTATCTATAAACTTGTCAAAACTATACATGCCATAAGTCAAGATTAAATAATAAATACCGAAACAAAAGATAGTGTGATGAGATTTCTGTCGATCCCCGAGCTCGTAGCTAGCTTCAAAAGTCTATATGACATGGAAACATAACATTCAAAGTAAGTTTTCATACTTAGTAAGTCTTAAGCAAACTAAACACATTTTAATCGCATAGTTCAAATATCAAGTAACAATTATAATCTATATCATAAACAACTATCATATGGCCGAATACTTAACTAATTCTTTTAGCATCTTATAATTTACCTCCAATGTAAACTATTATAATCACATATACTCAATCAAATTATATACTAAATCCCAACATCCATATAACAATGTATCAACTCGTAATCATATGAATTTCAAGCCGATTTCATTAATTCAATACACACATGTTTATATCACATTTCAACTTACACACTTTGATCATTAGCCAACCCAATACACGCATGTATCACATTTGAAAAATTTCACTACTCAACTTAAAACTTCCAATCACATTCGTACCTACATTCATAGCATAATAATTATAATCTAAAAAACCTTGCACAAAAACATACCTATGAGGCTGAATATATATAAAATTATTTAGCTCAATTTCACTTGATCCATCTTCCCACATCAACTTGAAATCTTATAATCATAGGTTTGAAATTAAATCACAGGCAATAGCCTGCTGGGCATAGGCCCGAATTATACACTGTACAAGGCCTGCTAGAGATAAGGTCTGATATTTGTTCACCGGCACTAAGCCTGCTAGACACGAAGTCTGTTATTTTATCACCAGCACTAAGCCTGCTAGACACGAGGTTTGATATATAATCATCGGCACTAAGCCTGCTAGACACGAAGTTTGATATTTTATCACCAGCACTAAGGTTGCTAGACACGAGGTTTGATATTTAATCACCGGCACTAAGCCTGCTAGGCACAAAACTTGATCTCGTCACCAGCACACATTTTGTTAGGTATAAACCCGAAAACCACAATTATAATTCTATTCATAACCTTTTATTTATCAATTAAAAAAATGTTCCACAATGATCCCTACTAACTTTCAAAAAAATTTCCAAAATATTCAAATGTAACTCAACCACTCACATAATACCAAAACATTAAGTTATTAAGTTAATGAACAATTAAAATTCAAACTATCATAGTAAAATATTTTACATTTGAAGTAAACGATATTTGAAGGCTTAAAGTTTTACCTCGGATATTAACGAATGGCTTTTACTGACTATTCGATTATTTTCATCTTTCCCCGATCCTGATCCGATTTCTACTGTTCTTGAGCTTTAAATTGAATCTACAAGTGCCGAATGCCTAACTTCTTATTCTTTTCTTTCTTCTTTTTATTTTGGCAACTACAATGTATTATAAACCTTATTTTATTTATTTTTCTTTTATGAAATGATATGATATATGTTATTTCATGAATTATTTTATTAACCTTTATTATTTACTACCAAATTTATATTCATTAAGGTTATGACTGTCCAAGACATTTTGTCAAAGGCAAATTACAACATAAACACCTCATTTAATAATCCACTATCACTTTAGTCCTTATTCATTAAACCATCAAGTTTTCATCTTATGCAATTAAACCCTTTTATCAAATTAAGCACATAAACAATCAAATTAATGTATAGAAATTTTACGGATATCAATTCATACAAAATAAATACATAAAATAAGGATAAAAATATTTTCTAACTCGGATTCGTGGTCCCGAAACCACCGTTCTGAATAGGGTCAAAATCGAGCTGTTACACTAAACCCAGATCTACACTCGATTTAATCGAATCACAAGGGAATAGATCAAAGGGGTTAAACGAATCCACAAAGAAAAGAAAAGGTTTTGGTTTTGAGAAGAGATCACTAGAGAGAGTTAAAGTTTCGATTTTTGGAAGAAAAGAAGATGAAAAAAAGAGGTTGTGAAGAGGTTTCAGCTTGTTTCAAAGTAAAGATGAGAAAGGTTTGGTCAAGGGAGAAATCGGCTAGATATAAACCAAATGGTTCGGGTTTCGGCATTTTGAGGCAATCGGCCAAGAGGGTTCTAGGTGAGTCGAATTAAGCAATGGAGAAAAGAAGAAGGAGGAGAAGAAGATGATAGATTCGGCTTGAGAAGAAAAAGAGATGGAAGGTTTTGGTTCTTTCAACAAATCGGCACAAAGAGAGTTTATGAATTTCGGCTTTCGATTTTTAGAACAAAAGGGAGAAGGAGAAAGAAAGAACAAAGAGCCCTCAAAATCACTATACCTATTCGGCACAATGGAATTGACCACAATCACGAAATCCCAAAAGATTTGCCAAAAAGAAATCGACACACACATACAACAAATGCCAAAAATGCTAGCCCTTACCCCCTAGCCGAATTTGCATATCAAACAGTCCCTCCTTCGGCGAACTCTCCCTTCATATTCAATCCCTAAATTTTCTCCCCTTATCACTCCTTAATCCAATCCCATGAACATTTCAAACTCCTTCCTTCAGAATTTAACTTGGAGTCCACCTCTTACCATGCACATACAATAAAATAAAATAAGCACATTGCTTACAATTGGATTCGAACTTCAGCTCCCTCACAAGCCATGTCACGCCACCCCTCCGTGTTTTAACTGACGCAAACTTGCCACTTTAACACAGGCTTGTGCTTTAAAACCCCAACATTTGATTAAAAGCCCATTTAGCCAAAGCCCTTTCTCCTTTAAGCCTAAAATTTAAAATTCTGCCAGGCTTTAAACTTAACCTTAGGCTTTCTAAAGGTCCACTAAATACCCCTAACTCATCAATACAACATATGAAGCCATGTAAAAATAAATTCAAGCAAAATTTGAAAACTCGAAAAATTGGGGCGTTACAACTCTACCCATTTTAAAGAAATTTCAGCCTCGAAATTTACCTGGTCCAAACAGGTGAGGGTATTGTTGACATATCGCCTCCTCCTACTCCCACGTAGCTTCCTCTCTGCCGTGATTATGCCATAGCACTTTCACAAAGGGACTGATTTCTTTCTTAACACCTTGACATCACGGTCTAGAATTTGCACAGGCTTTTCCTCGAATGTCAGATCAGATTTACCTTCAATTTCCTTAACAGGTATAATGTGGGAAGGATCAGACTGATATCAACTTAACATGGAGACATGAAAGACATCATGAATCTGGTCCAACTCCGGAGGTAGTTCCAGGTGATATGCTACCGAACCCACCCGTTTAAGAACTCGATAGGGCCCAATAAATCGTGGACTCAACTTGCCCTTCTTCCTGAATCTTAAGATCTTCTTCCAAGGTGAGACCTTCAAGAAAACCAAATCTCCCACCGAATACTCAATTTCCTTATGCTTCAAGTCAGCATAAGATTTCTGCCTATCAGATGCCTCTTTTAACCGATCCCTGATCAGCTTAACCTTATCTGTTGTATCCGTTACCAACTCTGGCCCAAGAACCTGACGTTCTCCTAATTCTGTCCAACAAGTAGGCGTACGACACCTTCACCCATATAGCGCCTTATATGGTGCCATTCGAATACTCACTTGATAACTATCGTTCTACGCAAACTCCGCTAATGGTAAGTAATCTTCCCAGCTACCCCGAGAATCAATAACACATCCTTTCAACATGTCTTCCAGAACTTGAATCACCCTTTCCGACTGTCCATCCGTCTGGGGGTGAAAAGTAGTGCTGAAGTCTAACCGTGTACCTAACGCCTCATGCAACTTTCGCCAGAATCAAGATGTAAACCTAGGGTCCCGATTAGAAATAATCGAAACTGGCACTCCATGAAGTTGCACTATGTCCGCTATATACAACTTGGCCAATTTTTAAAGTGAGTAGTCGGTTCGGACAGGTATAAAATGAGTAGATTTGGTCAGTCTATCCACAATCACCCAAACCGAGTCTTTCTTGGTAGGTGTCAAGGGTAGCCCACTCACAAAGTCCATGGTTACCCTTTCCCTTTTCCAAAGTGGAATCTTCACCGGTTGCAGAAGTCCAGAAGGCAGTTGATGCTCAGCTTTCACCTGCTGGCATGTCAGACACTTACCTACAAACTCCATTACTTTTCGCTTAATTCCAGATCGCCAATACAACTCTCGTAAATCCTGATACAACTTACTCCCTCTAGGATGTATGGCACAAAGACTACCATAAGCCTCTCTCAGAATTGACTGTTTCAAGTCGGAGTCCCTCAGAATACAAATTCTTCCTTAGAAACATAGAACTCCTTCACTATTCAATCCAAAATCAAAAGTCTCGCCACTCTTAGCCTGTTGAAATCGAGGAACCAGTGACTCATCCTCTAATTGCTTTTCCTTAATCTGTTCTATCCAGGTCAGTCTTACTTGCAATTCTGTTAATAAGCTACCATCCTCATACAGACTAAGACAAGCAAACATCGCTTTTAGCTCAGTTACAGCTATTCGACTCAATGCATCAGCTACAATATTAACTTTGCCTGGTTGATACTCAATAGAACAGTCGTAATCCTTAAGCAACTCTATCCATCTTTGTTGCCTAAGGTTCAACTCCTTTTGAGTCAACAAATACTTGAGACTCTTATGATCAGTGTATATAATACACTTTTCCCCATACAAATAGTGCCTCCAGATTTTTAATGCAAAAATTACTGCCACCAATTCTAGATCATGCGTAGGGTAGTTTGCTTTGTGAGGCTTAAGCTATCGCGATGCATAAGCAACCACTTTACCCTCTTGCATCAGCACACAGCCCAATCCAACATGCGATGCATCACTATACATAGTGAAATCCTTTCTAGACTCCGGCTGAATCAATACCGGCGCCTCAGTCAAAACTTTCTTTAACTTTTGGAAGGCCTCTTTTGTTTTTCAGTCCAGACAAACGGTACTCATTTTCTCAAAAGCTTCGTCAACGGTGCCACAATAAAAGAAAATTCTTCCACAAACCTCCTGTAGTACCTTGCCAAACCCAGAAAACTCTACATTTTTGACACAGATCTCGATGGCTTCCATTCCAGAACCGCCTTAATTTTTCGAAGATCCACTCTAATCCCCTTGGCAGAGACAACGTGACCCAAAAATGTCACCTCTCGCAACCAAAATTTGCACTTGCTGAATTTTGCATACAATTGCTTCTCCCTCAACACTTGCAGAATAATTCGGAGATGCTCATCATGATTCTCCTCAGTCTTCGAATACACTAGAATATCGTCTATAAAGACGACTACAAATTGATCCAGGTAGGGTTGGAATACCCGATTTATTAGATCCATGAAGGCCGCTGGTGCATTTGTCAACCCGAACGGTATCACTCGGAACTCGCAATGACCATTCCGAGTCCTGAATGCTGTCTTGTGAATATCCACCTCTTTGACCCCTAATTGATGATATCTAGATCGAAGATCGATCTTGGAAAATACCGATGCTCCTCTTAGTTGGTCAAATAGGTCGTCGATCCTTGGCAGAGGGTACTTGTTCTTAATAGTCAGTTTGTTTGACTTATGATAATCGATGCACATCCGCATCGTCCTATCCTTCTTTTTAACGAAAAGTACCGATGCTCCCCATAGAGACACACTTGGTCTAATAAAACCTCGGTCCAAAAGCTCTTAGATTTGCACTTTCAAGTCCACTAATTCCTTCGGTGCCATCCTATAAGGTGCAATAGACACCAGAGTCGTTCCAGGTAACAAGTCGATTCCAAATTCGACTTCACGGTTTGGAGGCAACCCTAGGAGCTCATCCGGAAAAAAATCCTGAAATTCCTTGACGGTTCTAACTTCTTCTACGGTCAAACCCTCAGTATCAGGCTGACTCACATATGCCAAAAATGCCTCGTAACCCTTGTGAATTAGTTTCTCAACTCTTAAAGCTGAGATAACATTGAACAAGTAATCTCTTCGCTCCCCTATAACCGTTACCTCCTCATCCTTCGGGTCTTTAACACCATTCACTTGGCGGCTCAATCCAATGTCGCCCGATGCTTTGCAAGCCAATCTATACCCAAGATGAGATCAAACTCTCCAAACGATAATTCCATCAAGCCCTCAGAGAAGATTCTACCTTGTGTCTCTAAGGGTACATTCCTAAAGAGTTTACCTACCCTAACTGAGTGACCCAGTGGACTTATCACAGATACCCCACTCACAGTTTTCTCAGATTGCACTCCCAACGTCCCAGATACATCACAAGCAACAACGAATGGGTAGATCCTATGTCAATCAAGGCAGTGTATGGCATGCTATAAATTAAAAACGTACCGGTTATGACGTCAAGTACGTCACCTTCCTCTCGGCGACGAGCAGTATAAACCAACGCTGGTTGACGTACCTCAGTATTTCAAGCACCCTTGCCCAGTGCTCTATGTCCACGTCCATTCCCATTGCCGCTCCTAGCTTGACCATGGCCTCTCGGTGGTTATGGCCTACCTCTCACTGGCTGAGCAACCCTCGGTTCAGTAGCTTGTATCTGTGTCGGCCTCTGTGGACAATCCTTAACTCTATGATCTTTGGACCCACATCGAAAACATGCTCCAGTACGCTTCCAACATTCACCCAGATGTACCTTTCCACAATCCCCACAAGCTTGCGGTCTAACCACATTCACCATAACTGTTCGAACCGGCTCGTCCACTCTAGCCCTTTTAATAGTCCTACCTGCAGCACCAGAGGGTCCTGATTCCCTTCTAAATCGGTTCTGGTCTTTTTCACGGTACATATCTTCAAACAAGCTACCCCCAAAATTGAAGAATTCGGGATGTTTTACCATACCGTGCAATATTGGAGCAACATATTGTGGTAAGGCATTATGTGACTTAGGTACGAGTATCAACTTGATGTCTATGTCAATATTTAGAAAGTTGGGGATAGGTAAAGTTAGACCTACTACGGTTACACTTCAACTAGCAGATCAATCCTTAGCATATCAAGAAGGACAAATTGAGGATGTTTTGGTACTTGTAGATAAATTTATCTTCCCTACTGACTTTGTAATTCTAGACTTTAAAGTAGACAAAGATGTACCAGTTATCCTTGGAAGACCATTCTTAGCAATTGGAAGGACCCTTATTGATGTGCAGAAGGGCGAGCTAACTATGCGTGTTTAGGATGATCAGGTAACATTTAATGTTTTAAGTCAATGCAATTTCCTAACACAATTGATGATTGTTCTGTAGTATCCGACTTAGAGGATTTAATAGTGGAGGAGGAACTCAACTATGTTGAGGATCTGTTGGAATGAATTTTGACAACAGACCCTCCAAATGATGAAGAGAAGGATGAAGGCTTAGCTTTGCTAGAAGCTAATAAAAAGGGATTTCATCTGCAATCCCGGTTTGAATCTTTAGAATTAGAGAAAAAGGATTACACCCAACCAAATGCGTCAATCGAGGAGCCACCTAAGTTAGAACTCAAGGTATTACTTCACATTTAAAATATGTTTATTTAGGTAACGCTTCTACTCTGCCTGTGATTGTTTTAGAAGAATTAACTACTGAGCAAGAAGAGAAACTTATCATAGTATTGAACTAGTTCAAAAAGGCTATCGGATGGACCATAGCCAATATTCGTAGTATTAGTCCATTTGTATGCATGCACAAGATCATACTAGAAGATTGTGAAAAAAGAACGATTGATGGACAACGAAGACTGAACCCCATTATGAAAGATGTAGTAAAGAAAGAAATTATCAAGTGGTTAGATGTGGGTATCATTTACCCCATCTCAGATAGTTCATGGGTGGGTCCAGTCCAGTGTGTGCCTAAGAAAGGAGGTATCATGGTCGTCAAGAATGAGAATAATGAATTGATACCAACTAGAACGGTTACGAGATGGAGAATTTGCATCGACTACCGGAAGCTGAACAAGGCAACTAGGAATGATCACTTTCCTTTGCCGTTTTTGGACCAAATGCTTGATAGACTCACCGGACGAGACTATTACTATTTTCCCAATGGATACTCAGGGTATAATCAGATTACAGTAGCACCGAAAGATCAGCACAAGACAACATTCACATACCCGTACGTACATTTGTATTTAGACGCATGCCATTTGGTTTATGTAATGCACCTGCTACATTTCAAAGATGTATGATGTCTATCTTTTCTGACATGGTTGAGAAGTATTTGGAAGTTTTTTATGGATGATTTTTCAGAATTTGGAGACACTTATGATGACTGTTTAGCCAATCTAGCTAAGGTACTAAGACGAAAACCTAGTACTCAACTGGGAAAAGTGCCATTTCATGGTACAAGAAGGGATTGTTCTAGGGCATCAGATATCAAGACACGAAATCGAGGTAGACAAAGCAAAGGTAGATGTAATTGAAAAACTCCCAACTCCAACATCTGTAAAGGGTGTTATGAGCTTTTTGGGCTATGCCGGTTTCTATCGTAGATTTATCAAAGAATTTTCCAAAATTGCAAAACCTTTGTGCAAATTATTGGAAAAGGACGCGACATTCAAGCTTAACAAGGAATGTTTAAGAGCATTTAAAGATTTGAAGAATCGATTAGTTACAGCACCCCTCATTGTCACACCAGACTGGGATTTGCCATTCGAATTTATGTGTGACGCAAGTGGCTTCGCAATTGGAGTTATCATTGGCCAGTGAAGGAACAAAGTTATTCATCCCATCTACTGCGCAAGTCGGACTCTTACAAGAGCACAACTGAACTATACGGTAATAGAAAAAGAGTTACTTGCTATTGTATTTACTTTCAACAATTTTTGATCTTATCTTGTAAGTAGCAAAGTGACTGTCTATACAGACCACTCGGCAATTAAATATTTACTTGCCAAGAAAGACGCTAAGCTGAGACTGATCCGGTGGGTACTTCTACTTTAAGAGTTCGATCTGTAAATTCAAGATTGAAAGAGAGTAGAAAATCAAGTAGCAGATTACTTGTCCAGATTGGAGCCACAAGAGAGAAATTCTCCACTTGTACCGATTAAGGAGACATTCCCAGGTGAACATATACTGAAGGTAGATCATGTCCATAATACCCCTTGGTTTATAGATATTGCTAAATATTTAGCTTGTGGTTTGATGCTGATTAATAAGACATATCAATAAAGGAAAAAGTTTATTCACGATGTGAAGTACTATTTCTAGGAAGAGCCATATTTGTTTAAAAAGTGTGCAGATCAGATGATCAGGAGATGTGTGGCAGAAGAAGAAATACCAAAGATTTTATACCATTGTCACTCAGCTCCGAGTGGGGGCCACTTCAGAGGTACATGTACTATTGCCAAAGTATTACAAGCCAGATCCTTTTGGCCTACACTATTCAAGGATGCATAAACTTATGTGAAGAGTTGTGATCGATGTTAGAGGGTTGGAAATGTCACCAACAGAAATGAGATGCCTCGAACAAATATCATTGATGTAGAATTGTTCGATGTTTAGGGTATTGATTTTCTCGATTCGTTCCTCTGTCCTTCAGTCACAAGTACATACTGGCAGTAGTAGATTATGTGTCCAAATGGGTCGAAGCTGAAGCTTATCCGACAAATGATGCTAGGATTGTTATGAAGGTCTTACAGAAATACGTGTTCACAATGTTTGGAACCCTAAGATCCATTATCAGTGATGAATGGACCCATTTTGTGAAGAAGTGGTTAAAATGGTTGTTAGACAAGCATGGAGTGAAACAAAAGGTTGCTACAACTTACCATCTGTAGACGAATGGGTAAGCTGAGCTAGCGAATAAGGAGATCAAAGGCATACTTGAGAAGGTAGTTTGCCCGAATCGACAAGATTGGTCCAAAAGACTAGATGATGCTTTATGGGCTTATAGAACAACATATAAGACACCTTTAGGAATGTCACCCTATAGGTTGGTCTTTGGAAAAGCCTGTCATCTACCTCTAGACTTAGAGCACAAAGCTTACTGGGCTCTTCGATGACTCAATTTGGATCTTAAGCTTGCTAAAGAGAAAGAAATGCTCCAACTCAACGAGCTAGAAGAATTCCGAATGTTCTCATACGAAAATGCCAAATTACTCAAAGAAAGACTCAAGAAATGGCATGACAAGCACATTCGAGTTAGAGAATTTGAAACAGGTCAGCAAGCCTTGTTATTTAATTCCAGATTGAAGTTCTTTCCAGGTAAGTGAAAATCACGTTGGTCCGGACCATTTACGATTCATCGCATATATCCATATGGAGTTGTTGAACTCTAAGGTAAGAGAGGTAATTTTCAAGTCAATGCTCAACATCTGAAACATTATTACAGAGAAAAACTTGAACGGAATCAAGTCTTGTTCAGGTTATCAAATATTTAAATTTTCTTGTTTTAAATAAATTATTTAGGGTATATTTTTGGGTTTATTATGTTTAAATAAATTCTGTCTAGGAGATTGGAACTTAAGCAGGATCGCTTGTGACCCCTCCAATCTTTCCTACGAATTGATTTTTGCATAATTTTTTGAGAAATTATTCCCTACATAGCGAAATAAATTTTTGATTTTTCAAATAAAATGGTCAATTTTGATCCAAGTTTTATTTTGTAACTCAATTTTAAAATTTTCATTAAGTTTAGAGACTTAATTGAAATATTTTTAAAATTTGATTGTTCTGTTCGTAAATAATAAAAACTAGGTGCCTCTCTTTGTAAATATTTTTTAAAGCATATAGAAACAAATAATTTTGCTATATAATAAACCTTAATATATATAATTATATCCATTATAATTTATATATTAATTTTTATCAACTTAGCTAAGAATTAGGATTAATTTTATTGATAATTTCATATGCATATATTTAATAATTAGTTGTTGTTAATTTTGAGTAGGATTAGAATTAGACTCTTATTTTAATTATTAAATTATACTAAGAGTTCCATTCTAATTTCTATTACTCATACTATAAATTCCACCTATCTTCCCATCTATCCATCACCCAAAGCCTCAACCACCAAATTCCCCAAGTGTCGAAACCTCCTAGCCTAATTTGCCTAGCAGCCATTCGACTAGTAGCCTAGCATTTGGCTAGCACATGCCCAGCAGACCGTCCACATGTTTCAGTGCATCAGGCCGCTTGACCAACGCCCTATTCACATGCTTGTCTGCTGCCTAGCTCCCACTCGCGTGCTTGCTATTCCTTCCCAGCAGTTGTCTAGGTCGATTCCTACACCAGCGCTTAGTAGCCGCTTGCACTCCAGCTTGCTTGACGAAGCTGTATACACTACCCGCACATCTGGACCAGCTCCTGCGCACACACCCTGCTTGTCGAAAGCCCTTGCTGCTGCTTGCTAGTCCAGGCCGCAACACACGCCCCACGCTACGTCCTTGTGCGGCACACCTACACACCAAGCCTTTAACCCAAAACTCTCCAACCTTCCTTTTAAATTTCCATTTATTTTTTTCATCATTATTTTTCTTAGGGTTATCATATTTTTAAAAGGTGGTAAGACTTAATTTTCTTTAATATTTTAGTTTTATAAAATTATTTAATTTTTCAATTTATTGAATTATTAATAATTTTTATGAATTAAATTTTTTAGAATAAAATTTTCCATCTGATGATCAGGTCAATTATGCCTCGCAAGAGAACTCGTGCCTCTGCCCAAATTGATGAAACACAATATAAGTTCCACTGTGAAGAAGCCAAAGTAAGATATGGCAGTATATTAAAAAATCAACAGATGCACCTAAAGAAAAGCTTCACATTGAAGGAAAGCAACTACAGAGACTTTATGGCATGTATTCATCAAGTTGCTGAAGCCCTCAATTGGGAATTGTTTTGTGAAAAGAGACCAAGTGTGGATGAGGAACTAGTTCGTGAATTCTATGTGAACTTAACTTCAAGCGAGTTGACCGAAGTTTTAGTTCACAGAATCAAGGTACCAATAAATTCAAATGCTATTAATGAGTTCTTTGAATTACCTGATTTCGAAAACGATGAATATTCTTCTTTGTTGAGCAACATTAAGCCTAAAATTTTGCAAGAAATTCTTGAGGAACTTACAGTTCAAGGTTCTAAGTGGACTGTGTCAAAGCAAGGAATTCACACGTGTCGAAGAGAATATTTGACACCACTTGCGAATGTATGGTTCTATTTCATCCGTTTCAGCCTGATGCCTAGTTCACATAGGACTACAATCTCATTAGAGCGAATAGTCCTATTATACTCAATTTTAACTACAAAGCCCATTGACGTGGGTAAAATCATCCTAAGAAAAATGCAAAATTGTGCCATTAGACGTTCTGGCCTAGCTTGTTTTGCCTTTACGATAACAATTTTGTGCTTAAAAATAAAAATTCTTGCAAACGTAAAGAAGACAGGGTATAGTCAAGGTATGATCACCGATTGGGACCTTTACCGAGTAGCTAGAGATTCTGTCCTACAGTAACGAGTTGAAGAAAGTGAGGATCCTGAAGAAGCAGAAGATGACCCCATAGAGATCCCGCCAGAGCAATCAGCTGAAATCCCTAAGGAGGCAGAACCAATGGAACCAGAAGCTAAACCTAAAATCGAAAATTCAATGTTTCGAGCTTTACCGCCTAGCCCAAATCTTCGAGATGAGCTGTATAAGCTGATGGACTTAATGCAACACATGCAATGGCAACAATAAGCCTACTAGAGATACTAAAAAATAAGGGATGACTCGATGAAGAGTGCCCTTAGTAAAATTTATAATGACCCATTTATTTTTGTGCCTAAGTTTCCACATTTCATATTTGAACCATGGAGTTCATTATCAAAGAAGGAGAAAAGCAGTTCATGCAAAGGCACTAATGATGGAGCAAAAGATGAGTCAAATTCAAAAGGATTGGCAAACAAATAAAAAAAGGGAGGACCTCAACTTTATTTTATTTTTATTCTTAGGTTATTTTAGGATTAGGTTAATTAGGAATTTTTATTTTTTGCATAATAAAACAAGAGATAGGAATCATGAATAAAATCTGAACAAGTCACAAAGTCTAAAGTGTGGAAATAGGTATATACATGTCTAGGATTAGATTTAGAGAGAGCTTGGTACTTAAGCAGTCAAATTGACTCACCCCCTCTTTTCTAAAATCCTACCTGGTGTATAGTATCTATTCACTTTAAACAATGAGGACATTGTTCACTTTAAGTAGGGGGACCGAAAATTTGAATTATTCTCAGAATAAAATTTTTCTTTTAATTATGATTAAGATATATTTTGTTTAATAAATGTGAAATTTTGTTAAGTATGCTAAACTTTAGTATTAATAAAGTTCTATTATTTCAATAAATTATTATGTTAGCTTAATAATGATATGAATGTATTTTTAATAAAGCATGTGAATCGTACCATGAATTTTTAGTTCCTTACGAAAAATTAGGCATGCATGAAAGTTTAAGTCTTTAAAATTGACTTAGTAGTTTCTTGAGGTGAATTCCTAGGAAGCATGGAATATTGAAAATGATTTAGGCAATTATCGTTTGGACCATTTGAGCCTTTCAAGCCGACCGTGATAAAATCATCCTTTGAAGCCCAACTTTGAGACTATATGGCCTAATTTTATTTGGACCTTTGCAATATTAGCCATCACTTTTCTCTTAATTATCTTTAAAATTGTCCCAAACATTAGACTCTGAACTATTCAGAATATCATTTGAAAATAAGTTTTGGGGAGTTGAAAAGAAGTATCAATTGCTCGAAAATTGCAGTACATGAAACAAGTGCTCGTGAAAAAAAAAACACATGTACTCGAAAGAAATAGATGTACAAAAGAGCATGCGAAAGATAAGTAAGTTGGTGTACTGAAGGTAAAGATTCCGAAGGTTCAATTTATGTTGAGTCTAGGTTTTTAAGCCAAAATTTATCTATCTTTTACCTACCGTTAGCCTAGCCATGTTACAACCTTAATAATGACCTATTGATTCAAGTTCTATGCTACCTACATTAGTGGAGAGAAATCACTAGATCAACATATGAAGACATAAGTTAAACTTAATGATTGTAGCTTAGTCTTGAATAAGGGAATAAAAATCAAATTGGTAAGGGTTAACATGTCTTTATTAAAGAAACATTTAGTCTAATTTTGCTATTATAATACTTGTTGAATTTAATTTGAACGATATGTATGCTTAAGTAGCATAATTATCAAATTTCTTATTTTTGAGCCTAAGCATTTTAAATTCATAATTTTGAGAAAAAAAGTAGTTCTAAAAGAGTTTTTCAAAGGTGTTTTCGAGAAATTATTTTTGAAATTTGCGCATTACTCGAGACGAGTAAAGATTTAAGTTTGGGGGTGTGGAAACACAAAAGTTTAAACAAAATAGTTTATAGACTTTTTCATACCTATTTCTACTTAAAATCATGCATTTTCGATGGAATTTTTGTCATAAAATAATTAATTTTTATAAAATAATTAAATTATATTAAAAATTTGAACATGTTTATTTTTATTCAATTTTACAATTATTTTTAGTGAATTTTCATTATTTTTGACAGATTCGCACAAAGGGTGAAAATTGACCCGGTAGACAGCGTTAGAAGAACAAAACCGAGAAGCAATTTGAAGTAACAAGGTGAAATAATTTCCAGTCTAAGAAGGTTCAAAAATGTGTATTAATTCATAATATAATTAATTTTAATTTATTCCCAATTTAATTTGGGCTAAATAAATTAATTTTAATTAATTATGGAAAAAGGGCCCAGTTGAACCAAATTGAGCAAACCGAACCAGCCACCAATTGGGCAGCCTAGAACCGTTTAAATGCTGACTGAAATAAGCATTTTAGCTGATTAATTAAGCTTGCAAACAAGCCCTTGAAAGACCTCCAAATTGAGTTCAAACCCCACCTTTACGGATTTGCCCCAAGCTAATTTTGGCAAAGTTGAAAGCTTCAACTTTGCCATGTAAGATGGCCGGCCATGAGGGGGTTTCTTGGCTGTTGAAAATTGTTATTTTTAGCAGCCACCCTCAGCTATATAAAACCCCTTTTCTGCCCATTTCAATCATCCCTCATCATTCATCAACTCTCTCATTCTCTCGTTCATTTCTCTCATCTCTATTCTCTCTTTTTCTTCCAAAAACCAAGCCTTCTTGTGCCGATTTCTCCTCTTGGAAAAGAGGTGTTTTCTCAGGCATTTTGGGAAGCAAGCAAGTGTTCATAGAAGCCTTGACTGGTGAGGAAAACAGAGACGAAGAACAGAGCAATCAGTCAAGCCACAGAGAACCACCGGATTTGCTTCTTGTTCCCTATCTTTTTAATTCTTGTTTTTTTTATGATGAACATATCTATGAATATTCATGTTTTTGAAATGGTAATTTTAATAAATTTAGCTTGAATTTAATTTGTGTTGGGTTGATTGCATTTCGTCCTCTTAAATTATTAAAATTGTGTTTATGCTGTTATAGGTCTCGGTAAAATGTTTGATTAAGTAAAATCACGCCTAAGTTATTCTGGCATTATAATTGTTTAGATAACAAAAAAATTAATTATTTAAGCGCATTGAAATTTTAATTAATGGACACAGTACTTAATCAGTGCATGTTTAATTCTTCTAAGGTAGCTGAAGATTAAATTAGCATTGTATTTGGCGATACATATGCCTTGCATAACTTGCAAGATTATTGTGATTAAACTATTTCAAGGTAAGGATACATTATGTGTGGCACTTGTGCCTTATTCCGTGTATCCTTTAGCATTCCATGTGGTTCAACGAGTTATTTGAATCATGATTTCATGATCTCGAGTAATGATGATAAAGTAATAAAATCTAATCGTACCTGTAAACTAACTAATATCTCGATAAAAGGCAAGTGCACCTATCGAATAGTAGTATACTTAGTGGCAAGATCAGAATATCGAATCGAAGGAACTATGAGTACTAGTAATGACTTTCTTTTTATTATCTAGCCTAAAAATAAAAAGGGTTTGGTTGTAAACTAAACTAAACTAAACTAATGAAGTGACAAAGAGTAAAGTGGGAGATTGCTTTTGGGAAAGACTGATTGATTAAGGTAATACCTAAGGAAGAATCCACCTAGACTTCACTTGTTATCTAACTGTGAACCAGATGATTTCTTCATTTGATTTGATCCGTAGAGATCCCTAAATTATGTTAATACCTTCGTCGAGGATAAGAACAACTAATCCTAAGTTGATTAATTAAAATCTCTTTCTAGTTAAAACCCCTAGTCTTGCATTAACTCGATCTATGGCTCCCCATATTAGATTTGACTCTAATCCGATAGATTTTCATCGTCCTATGTCTAGGATTGCGATCAACTCTGCTTAATTGTGTTGGATCTACTCCTATGCAGGGACTTTCGCTCCTCCACATAGGCCATTCGACCTAAATCAATATCCCGGACATATCAATTTAAGAGTTAAAAACACAATTAAGAACAAATCAAATATTTATCACAGAGCTCAGATAACAATAACAAGATCTGTCTTAAGTTTCATCCCCTTAGGTATTTAGGGATTTAGTTTATGTTTATAAAAGAAAACATCTCAAAAGAAATAAAATAACAAAACATAAGAAAACCCAAAACTCCTGAAAGGATTGAAGGGAGATCCTCTATCTTGATGTAGATCCTGGCTTTTGAGATGGATCATTCGGCTTCCCTTCGAGTAATTTCCTGCCTTTAACTCCCCTTCTTGGCGAGAAAACTAATGTGTCCTTGAAGTTGCCTCCTAGGGTTTTTATATAGAGTTTTGGAATGCCTTTCTTAGCTTTAAGCAGCCTTTTCTGAGTGAAATTGAACTTCCTCACAACAGGGACACGCCCGTGTGCCATGCTCATGTGGATCGAGGCCCAGGCTGTGCTCAAGCCTGTTAAAGTGGCACGGCCATGTGGCACGATCGTGTGTCTAATCTACAGGCCGTGTTGATTACTGAATTGGGCCTAATTTGCCTATTTTTGGCCCTTTCCTTGCTCTTTTCTCTTCCTTATGCTCACCTGAGTATAGAACATGAAATTAAGGGTTTAAAAGCATCAATTTACAGAAATCAAGGGGTAATTCATCCAGAAATTGGACAAAGCATGGACTCAAAATATGTATAATTTATCGCTTATCAAATACCCCCACACTTAAGCCTTTGCTTGTCCTCAAGCAAAATCTCAACTCACAATTAAGAATCATTCTTCTCAACTTATAATCATTATCAATAATGTTTCAAACTAATCCACAATTAATCATACAATGAAAATTCAACCAGAAGAACATTAAAGTTTCAAACACTCTAAGTTGAGAATTTTATCACAGAAACATAGGTTTTCTCCCTTCTCCTAAGTAATTACTTTTCAATCAGAATCAACAAGATTTGACATCCTCACTAAAGATTGACTCTATCCACTCAAAGTGTTTAGGTTTTAAAAATTAAGCACTCTTTAGTCAATCTGAAAAGTTATTACCATAGGCTTGCAAGAAAATCAAATCTCCACCACTATAGATTGATATGATACATCGATCAAAAGGTCTTTCAATGGTTGTAATGGGGCTTTGGTTAGGGGTGTTGTCACAAGTTGAAAAAGAGGGTTAGAATCGAGATTGAATTGAAAAATCGTCTAGCTAGAAAAATCTCTATCACTTGAACATATTTCTCAAGCTAAGCCTTATGATGACATCGTTCTAGATTCGATAGCTTAGAAATATGCAAAAAAAAAAAAACTATAACTAAAATATGAATTATAACTGAATTAACTGTATATACACTATTTTTTAAAAACAAATCAAATACTATATATTGAATATTTCCAACTTTACAAACTGAAAAAGAGAACAAAGCTAGATAATAATTCAACTCAAATCTCAACAAAAATAGGGATCAAAATAATTGAATGGAATTCAACAAAAAATAGGTTATAGGTTAATATTAGAGGTAAGTCAAAGAATGGGTTGTTAGGCTCAATGGGGTTCACTAGGGGTTAATTTATGGAGGTAGGCTTTTATGGAGTAAGTGGGTTAAACCTAAGTGCCTTTATCATTTCGGCATATCAAATCAATGATGTGGTCTCGACATGTATAATCGAAGCAAGTTCTAGAATAACAAATCAGTATTGACTCGCTCAAAGCAACAATAAAAGTGAGCATGAAAGGATGTATGCTCAAAAGGCTAAAAAATCTCATAAGAATTATGGCTTTTTGATGTGAATCCTGCGAATTTCAAATCTCAATATAACACTTAAAATTAGGGAAAATAACCTAGAAAAAATTTAAATTCTCAAAAATTTCAACTTATCATGCTTGATTCCCTAATGTCTTAAAGTTTGAATAATCAAAGCATAAGTACCTATGTCTTAATTCTCAACGTATCAATAAAAATCATAAATCAATCAGAATTAATTCCTAATAGGAGATTGAGACTAATGCAGAGAGTGTAAGTGAGAATTTGAAATTTTGAGAACAATGCAAAATGTTAGTTGTAAAAATTTTCAGGGGTTTGAAGAGAATGCAATGACTAAAAGTAAGTCCCCCTACACTTAAGATGTACATTACCCTCAATGTACGAGGATACATTAGTAGCAATAGAAGCATAAAATCATAAGATAGGAAGCGAAATGAAACTCTCTGAACATTGGATGAATTCCTTGAAAGTAGTGAAAGCTGGATTGGAGAGATGACTGCTTGAAGTTCATGATCCTGGGTAACTTGAAGCACAAGTGCGTGGGAGTTTGAGTCTTTCTCGATAAGAAGTGAAGTGTAAAATAAAAGGAAAAATATAAAGTGAAGAGAATAAAAATAAAAATAAAATAAATTAATAGGAAATTAGGCATAAGGCCATTGGGCACGGGCGTGTGGCCTAGGTCTGGCCCGTGTGTTTCGTGCTCCTATCGGTGCGGCCACTACTGGTTGGCACGGGCGTGTCCTATGCCCGTGGTAATTTCTCAGTCTTGCCCATGGTTAATTGGCATAGGCGTGTTGAGTCACACGGCCTTATAGCACGGTCGTGTCTTTTGGTGTTCGCTTTGCCTACGGCCGTGTTTGAAATCACATGCCCGTGTAAGTTTGGCCACGGCAGTATTGCACAGCCGTATTTCTACCCGTGGGGTGTCCACGGCCTTAGGCACGCCCGTGTGTCTGGTCGTGTGGTCCTGGGAAATTTGCATTTTAAAGGGTTAGTTAAAAATTCAAGAAAATCAAACTTATTAGTGCTCGGGTTGCCTCCCGAGAAGCGCTTGTTTATAGTCTAAGCTCGACTTTTTTAAGCTTGTTCGGTCACGGTGGCTTGAAGAGTTGATACCCTTCTATCCTGCTTTCAATTTCATTATCCATGTCAGATTTGAGTCGAGTGTGATTTACCTTGAATGTGCCGAGTGACTCATGTTTTATCTCGACTGTACCATAGGGAAAGATTTTCATTACCGTGAAGTAAGGTGTATCACTTGTATGTTCTTTTGAGTTCAGGATTTGAGGATCATCTTCCCTTAAGATTACCTTATCCCCTACCTTGATTTGATTCGTTGTTACCTGAGGATTGTCTTGGTGATGCTCTAGGTTGGTGTGACATATTTTGGGTTTTTCGTGATAGTTCAGCCACTTCCTCAATCTGAAGCATTTGCTTTTCAGGTGCGTCTCCCTTGGATGGACTTGTCTGTGGTTAGGACGCCTTTATGTGGAGTGTATCTTGCACAGAAGGTTGGGTGGTAAGTTCAGTGTTTTTACAAGGACTCGTAACTATATTCTTATTATCAACAGTCTTAATCAAGTTTCGAGCTTGTAAAGTAACTTTGTCATCACTTACACATAGTGTAAGCTCACCTGTTCCTACATCAGTTATTGTTCTAGCGGTTGCTAAAAAGGGTCGCCCTAGAATTAAGGGTACATTGCTATCCTCATCAATGTCTAAAATAACGAAGTCAACTGGGAATATAAATTTATCAATTTTGACAAGCACATCTTCAATTATTCCCTTTGGAAATCTAATGGTCTTATCAGCCAATTGGATGCTCATCTTAGTTTGTTTAGGTTTTCCAAGACCTAGTTGTTTAAACAGTTTATAAGGTATGACATTAATACTAGCCCCTAAATCAGCTAAAGCATTTTTGGCGTCTAAGCTACCAAGTAAACAAGGAATAGTAAAACGCCTTGGATCTTTTAATTTGTTGGGTAGCGTATTCTGTAAAATTGCTGAGCATACTGCATTCAGCTCCACATGAGATTTCTCATCTAGCTTCCGCTTGTTTGTCAAGAGCTCTTTTAAAAACTTAATAGGATTTGGCATCTACGAAAGAGCTTCAATAAATGGTAAGTTGATATGTAATTTCTTAAGAGTTTAAGAAACTTACCGAATTGCTTATCTGTGCGATCTTTCTTTAACGCATTTGGGTTTGGGATATGAGGTTTATACTCTTTGATAGTTACTTCTTTGGAACTTACCTCATCCTTACCTTTACATACCACAGTCTCCTTGCATGGCTCTGGGTTGGTTTTGGTTAACCTTTCCTCATCTATTGTATCCACGGCATTGAGTTGCTCCTTAGGGTTAGTTTCGGTGTTGCTTGGTAACCCACTTGGTGGTCTTTCAGAAATTAGCCTAGCAAGCTGGCCTATTTGTGTTTCGAGTCCTTGAATGGATGCTTGCTGATTCTTCAATGCTGTCTTGGTGTTTTAGAAATGAGTTTCTGATACGGCAATAAATTTTGTGAACATCTCCTCAAGGTTTGGCTTTTTCTCTTGTTGGAATGGTGGCTGTTGAAATCCCGGAGGAGGTGGTTGTCTTTGATTTCCTTATCCTCCCCGTGAAAAATTGGGGTGGTTCCACCAACCTGTATTGTAAGTGTTACTATAAGGGTTATTTTGAGGTCTAAAGTTATTACCCATATAGTTGGCTTGCTCGATTTCCATGCCATGCCCATAGGAGGAATAATCAGGATTGTACATATTTCCTTAAATTGCGTCGCATTGCATTATTGGGTGTACCTGTGCAGAACCATCAAAGTTATCAATCTTTTTTATTAAGAAGTTCTACTTGATTAGAAAGTATCGTGAGTGCATCAATATTAAAAACTCTTGCAGTTTTTTGTGGCTTTGTTCTCATGACTTGCCACTGATAGTTATTCAGTGACATCTCTTTTATACACTCGTAAGCTACTTCGAGTGTTTTGTTATTGATTGTTCCACCGGCAGCTGCATCGATCATCTGCCTTGTTGAGGGATTCAAACCGTTGTGAAAGGTTTGAACTTGTAGCCACAGAGGTAACCCATGGTGAGGGTACCTTCTCAAGAGATCTTTGTATCTCTCCCAAGCATCGTAAAGTATTTCTAAATCCATCTGCACAAAAGAAGAGATATCATTGCGCAATTTAGCTGTTTTAGCTGGAGGAAAATACTTAAGTAAAACTTTTTCGGTCATTTGTTCCCATGTAGTGATAGACCCTCGTGGTAAAGAATTTAACCACTGTTTAGCTTTGTTTCTCAAGGAGAATGAGAATAGCCTAAGACGAATGGCATCATCAGAAATGCCATTTATTTTGAATGTATCGCATAATTCCAAAAAGTTGGCTAGATGCGAGTTAGGATCCTCATCTTGCAAACCATCCAACTGAACAAATTGTTGTATCATTTGAATAGTGTTAGTTTTCAGTTCAAAATTATTCGCAGTAATAGTAGGCCTAATAATGCTAGATTCAGTGCCTGCTAAATTAGGTCTCGCATAATCATACATAGTACGCGGAGCAGGATTTTGCTCAACAGGATTTGCCGCTACTACAAGAGGTAGCTGATTATCCTGATTTGCTTCCATATCTTCAGTAGGTTCAGGTTCTTCTTCTTGTCCTTCTTCTGGATATTGCAAGCTTCTTCTTATCTCTCGGCGAGTTCTGCGAACTGTAGCCTTTAAATCGTCGTAAAAAAGCAGTGGTCCTCCCGGGTTTCTTCTAGTCATAACCTAGAGATACCTAGAAGGGAAAAGGCAACAAAAATTTTAGTAAATAAATAAATAATAAAAAATAAAGGTCGAAAAAAATAAAAATAGTAATGGCTAAAGTAATAGAAATAGAGTGTTCCTAATATTTTAGTTCCCCGGCAACGGCGCCAAAACTTGATCTCGTGATCTTGAGTGATGATGATAAAGTAATAAAATCTGATCGTAACTGTAAACTAACTAATATCACGATAAAAGGCAAGTGCACCTATCGAATAGTAGTATAGTTAGTGGCAAGACCGGAATATCGAATCTAAGGAACTATGAGTACTAGTAATGACTTTCTTTCTATTATCTAGCCTAAAAATAAAGAGGGTTTGGTTGTAAACTAAACTAAACTAAACTAAAGAAGTGACAAAGAGTAAAGTGGGAGATTGCTTTTGGGAAAGACTGATTGATTAAGGCAATACCTAAGGAAGAATCCACCTAGACTTCACTTGTTATCTAACTCTGAACCAGATGATTTCTTCATTTGATTTGATCTGTAGAGATCCCTAAATTATGTTAATACCTTCGTCGAGGATAAGAACGACTAATCCTAGGTTGATTAACTAAAATCTCTTTCTAGTTAAAACCCCTAGTCTTGCATTAACTCGATCTATGGCTCCCCATATTAGATTTGACTCTAATCCGGCAGATAATTGTCATCCTATGTCTAGGATTGCGATCAAATCTACTTAATTGTGTTGGATCTACTCCTATGCAGGGACTTTTGCTCCTCCACATAGGCACATTCGACTTAAATCAATATCCCAGACATATCAATTTAAGAGTTAAAAACACAATTAAGAACAAATCAAATATTTATCACACAGCTCAGATAACAATAACAAGATCTGTCTTAGGTTTCATCCCCTTAGGTATTTAGGGATTTTGTTCATGTTTATAAAAGAAAACATCTCAGAAGAAATAAAATAAAAAAGCATAAGAAAACCCAAAACTCCTGAAAGGATTGAAGGGAGATCCTCTATCTTGATGTAGATCCTAGCTTCTGAGATAGATCAATCGGCTTCCCTTCGAGTAATTTCCTACATTTAACTCCCCGTCTTGGCGGGAAAATTAATGTGTCCTTGAAGTTGCCTCCTAGGGTCTTTATATAGAGTTTTGGAATGCCTTTCTTAGCCTTTAAGCAGCCTTTTCCGAGTGAAATTGAACTTCTTCACGACAAGGACATGCCCGTGTGCCACGCCCGTGTGGATCGAGGCCCAGGCCGTGCTCGAGCCTGTTAAAGTGGCACGACCATATGGCACAGTCGTGTGTCTAATCTCTAGGCCATGTTGATTACTGAATTGGGCCTAATTTGCCCGTTTTTGGCTCGTTCCTTGCTCTTTTCTCTTCCTTATGCTCACTTGAGCAAAAAACATGAAATTAAGGGTTTAAGAGCATCAATTTACACAAATCAAGGGGTAATTCATCCAGAAATTAGGCTAAGCATGGGGTAAAAATATGTATAATTTATCGCTTATCAAATACCCCCACACTTAAGCCTTTGCTTGTCCTCAAGCAAAATCTCAACTCACAATTAAGAATCATTCTTCTCAACTTATAATCATTATCAATAATGTTTCAAACTAATCCACAAGTAATCATACAATAAAAATTCAACCAGAAGAACATTAAAGTTTCAAACACTCTAAGTTGAGAATTTTATCACAAAAACATAGGTTTTCTCCCTTCTCCTAAGTAAATTACCTTTCAATCAGAATCAACTAGATTTGACATCCTCACTAAAGATTCACTCTATCCACTCAAATTGTTTAGGTTTCAAAAATTAAGCACTCTTTAGTCAATCTGAAAAGTTATTACCATAGGCTTGCAAGAAAATCAAATCTCCACCACTATAGATTGATATGATACATCGATCAAAAGGTCTTTCAATAGTTGTAATAGGGATTTGGTTAGGGGTGTTGTCACAAGCTGAAAAAGGGGGTTAGAATCGAGATTGAATTGAAAAATCATCTAGCTAGAAAAATCTCTATCACTTGAACATATTTCTCGAGCTAAGCCTTCTGATGACATCGTTCTGGATTCGATAGCTTAGAAATATGCAAAAAAATAAACTATAACTAAAATATGAATTATAACTGAATTAACTGTATATACACCGCTTTTTTTAAGAACAAATCAACTACTATATATTGAATATTTCCAACTTTACAAACTGAAAAAGAGAACAAAGCTAGATAATAATTCAACTCAAATCTCAAAAAAATAGGGATCAAAATAATTGATTGGAATTCAACAAAAAACGGGTTATAGGTTAATATTAGAGGTAAGTCAAAGAATGGGTTGTTAGGCTCACTAGGGTTCACTAGAGGTTAATTTATAGAGGTAGGCTTTTATGGAGTAAGTGGGTTAAACCTAGGTGCCTTTATCATTTCAGTATATCATTTCGGTATTTAGGGATTTAGTTCATGTTTATAAAAGAAAACATCTCAGAAGAAATAAAATAACAAAACATAAGAAAACCCAAAACTCCTGAAAGGATTGAAGGGAGATCTTCTGTCTTGATGTAGATCCTGGCTTCTGAGATGGATCAATCGGCTTCCCTTCGAGTAATTTCCTGCCTTTAACTCCCCGTCTTGGCGGGAAAATTAATGTGTCCTTGAAGTTGCCTCCTAGGGGCTTTACATAGAATTTTGGAATGCGTTTCGTAGCCTTTAAGCAGCCTTTTCCGAGTGAAATTGAACTTCCTCACGACAAGGACACGCCCGTGTGCCACGCCCGTGTGGATCGAGGCCCAGGCCATGCTCGAGCCTGTTAAAGTGGCACGACCATGTGGCACAGTCGTGTGTCTAATCTCCAGGCCGTATTGATTACTGAATTGGGCCTAACTTGCCTATTTTTGGCCCGTTCCTTGCTCTTTTCTCTTCCTTATGCTCACTTGAGTATAAAACATGAAATTAAGGGTTTAAGAACATCAATTTACACAAATCAAGGGGTAATTCATCCAGAAATTGGGCTAAGCATTGGGTAAAAATTTGTATAATTTATCGCTTATCAAATCAATACGATAAAATGTGATTGTATGTGAAAAGATTTGACTGTGTGTTAAGAATGTGTATGTGCAGGTTGTATGAAAATTATCATGTGTGCCAAGTGCATAATGTATGTACTAAATAATATGGTATGACCATATAAGTAGGTGATAATCTAAAGTTTAATATGATCATAAGAAAGCTTATTTCCATTTTATATGAATTATTGGTTTTAAACGCTTATTAATTTTGTATATAGGCTTACTAAGCTTAATAGCTTATTGCTTCATTTTTCCTTTCCCGTATAGATTCGTCACGCTAACCCGAGGTCTGGTGATCAAGTTGGGATTCCATCAACACTATCAACAACAATTTGGTATTTTGCTAGTAAACTTGAAATTATGACATGTATAGGTGGTTTAATGTTATGGTCATGTCATAGTTCTTTTGGATCCATTGTTGTTAATATTATTTAGTATTTTGGCCATTTGAAATGAGCCATATTAGGTTAAGTTATACTTTGCCAAAATGATGTAATTTAT
This sequence comes from Gossypium stocksii, assembly GCA_020496765.1. Classification (NCBI taxonomy): domain Eukaryota; kingdom Viridiplantae; phylum Streptophyta; class Magnoliopsida; order Malvales; family Malvaceae; genus Gossypium; species Gossypium stocksii. Next base: position 76,696,225 of record CM035632.1, on the reverse strand, counting down.
GAAGGTGAAAGCTTGAAATGTGTATGTGGAATGTTGTGTGATGTGTGTGCTTGCCATATTGAATAATGGCAAAATTGGTTTGAATTGGTTTGTGTTTCAGGGTGGCAATTGGCTTGGAAAATAGCCTATAATTGTCCACACGGGTAGACACATAGGCGTGTGTCTAAGCCATGTCCCATGGCCATCTTGATAGGCCGTGTGTCCCCTGCACCTAAATTTATGAAAATTAAATACCCAGTAGTAAACACACGGGTAGAGACACAGCCGTGTGTCTCGACCGCGTGCTTAACATGGCCTAGCCCACGGGCGTGTGGCTTGGCCATGTGACAAAAACTTCGCGATGATGTCATAAATAGAATACCCATGATTTTTTACACGGGCGTGTGCCTGGCCATGTGAAGGACACGGCCTAGGACACGGGCGTGTGCTCGGTTGTGTGAAAACCCCTGTAGGTTCGAATTGAAAAATAATTCCACATGGGCTAGGGACATAGGCGTGTGTGACCACACGACTTGCCCACACGGGTGTGTCCCTGTCCCACACGGGCGTGTGCCCTGTTTTGAGGCAAATTTTTCTAAGTGTTCGAAAAGCTCTGGTTTAGTCCCAAATCATACCCAATGTATCCTTTGGACCTCGTAGGCCCAAAATAAGAATGATTTGAATAAGTTAGGAAAAATTTTAAATTTTATGTGGAAATTGATTGTCGTAATTGAATGTTCGTGTGAGCGTGAGTTCGGTAACGCCTCGTACCTGTATCTGGCCACACGTTACAGGTGAAGGGCGTTACATTAGGGTTATAGATTGTTACTATAACACCCCTTACTTGTATTCATGCTGGAACAGGGTACGAGGCATTATTGGACTTAAACACTGACTGTAACACCCCTAACCTATATCCGTCGTCGGATTAGGGTTATGAGGCAGTACCAAAGAAAATGTAGCTTTCATACATTCACAGAATCACATATGTCATATTCACAAATATATATATATATAACATATTGCTAATTAAATATTAAACTTAAATTATTAGTCACACTAAATATACGAATCATATCTCAAATTTCAATCGAATTCATTTCAAACATATACCATATTTACAAAATTATATACATGTCTCAAAGCCACACAAAATGCTTTAAAACACATACATAAATCGTGAGCTTATCATTATAATGATATTCAATTTTTAATAAATATTAATCACTTATTCTCATAATTATAAACATGCACTTAATTGACCAAACAAAACATTTCAAAAAGTTTCATATCCAATATCACGTGCGGCATTGGAAATGGTCATTCTGAACAAACATACTTGGCACATTTATTAAAGACTAAACATACCTCTTTTCTATTTACAAGACCATGCGCATATGACAATATGAATTTAAACCATTTTATAGTGTACTCAATTCACATATCAATTACCATACCTAAATTACAACCGCATAACCAAAACACTAACTAAATTTTTAACAACAAATCACGTCCAACATTAACATTTAACTATGTACCAAAGTAAGCATCAACTCATCCATTAATTCACATCTAGTTTACTATTATACCAATCATCATTTTCGGTCATAAATTCATAGTACACCTAGTTTATTAACATATTAGTAAATCTAAATAGCATACCCACTTGTCTTTACTCGGCCAACTCATTACATTAGCAACTATGACATATGCACATATATAAATATGTATGTAAATTTATTTTAACATGTCATGACCGAACATATATGTATATCATTTATCATTTCCACACCAATTCTTATTACAAAACATACATCCCCATTAAGCCAACATCATACCACAACCAAAACCTATCCCTCAACTAATTTATAGCATAAACACAACTTCAATATAAGTTTAGATCATGGTCGAATATACATTATGCTTTTTCATACTCTTTAGTCGAATCATATAGTAAAATCTCCCAAGCATATATACTATGTTTTAAACTTACTAGTATGAACTAATTCATAAGTTATTCATGACAAAAACCAATCAAGACATATGATCAAGATACCAATCATACAAGTTATGATCCATACTTACCAAATAGACTTATACCATAACCAAATCATCAAAACCAAACACATCAAACATTTAACCAAGAACATATAAAACCAAGCTTAAACATAATGATCAAGCCATGTGAAGAACCAAAAACATAAGCTAGCCTATCCATGCCATAGGTTCAAAGTTCAACTTTTAAAAAAATATTGAAATAGAGATCGATAGTGTGACAGATTTCTCTGGCGATCCCCGAGCTCGTAACTAACTTCCAAAATCTATAAAACAACGAACAAACACATACATAGTAAGCTTGAATAGCTTAGTAAGTCAAAAGTAATTAATTCATTAAATGAACATTAGTATTAAAATCAATTAGGCCAAATCAAACAATCCTTAATCAAATATACATTTATCATGCTTGTAACTCATATACCATCACCTAAACATTAATATTATAAATTCACTTGGCCGAATGTAAACAACTACATGTACATATAATTCAACTTTTATAACTTATTTAGCTTATAACTACTTTCAAGTACCAAACTTACCTTATTTTTAGGAACTTATAACTTCGTACGTACCTGAACCATTTAGCTTGATTTCACATTCGACCTTAACTTAACATTGCCTATTGAACCATTTGAAATCAATAAGGATACTCGGATAGTCAAAAGCTCGTAGAATGCCAATATCCCAGACGTGGTCTTACATGTAATCACATATCAATGCCACTGCCCCATACAGGGTCTTACACGAATCATATATGATGCTGATGCCCCAGACATGGTCTTACACATAAATCACAAGTCGATGCCAACGTCCCAGACGTGGTCTTACACGAAATCACATATCGGAATCCTATGTCATGACATATGTATCCTAACTATTCCTAAGGTTTGTATAGGGCTTTCAGACGTCGTAACTCGATCAATTCAGGCTCATAAATACTTCTCCCATACTTATACAAATTCAGCTTGAACATATATACAAGTAATAATTCAATTCGACACAAATAAAATATATATAATCAAATTTAAAGACATTTATTTACTTATGAACTTACCTCGGATGACAACGAACAAAATAAACGACTATTCAACGATTTTCGATTTCTCGCGATCTAGTTCTTTTTTCTTTGGTTCTTGATCTAAACACATTCAAATTTGACTTATTCAATCTCATATTCATTTAAATTAATATTGTAACGCCCTAAAATTCTGGTCTTTTTTGAATTATTGTTTATCTAGTAAAATGTTTGAACTCTCGTATTTGGTTGTGAAATTAGTGTTTTGGGAATGTTATTGGGCCTATGGAAGGCCCAAGTGTTGGTTAAAAACTCGGGAAAATTTTTAAATTTTTCACTAAGGAGATAGGGGACTTTTGGAAGTAGGGGTCTTAAATAAATTTGGCTAAAATGAAGCACAAGGGAGCTCCTGGTAAAATGGTTGTGTGACGCCACTTAGGAGCTATAAAAGTGGCGCCTAAATGAATGGGAAGGCCAAGGTTCAAGTCCCAGGTTATGCAAGGAAGGCGTTATTTTTATGCAGGGAGCAGGCAGGAATTTGAAGCAGAATAAAACTCTGCTTGAGGAGTGTTTGAATCGGTCATGAGAGGAAATTGTGGAGTGAATCAAGGAGCGGATTAAGGTATTTTTGAATTTGAAGTAAGGTGGCCGGCCAAGAGGACTCTTAGTGGTGCATTTTCGGCATTTTTGCATAGGAAGTATTCGGCTATTAGGTGCTATTAGTGCCGTTTTCCTTTAAGTTCTTTTGGTGATGATTGTGCCGATTCTTTTGCTTAGCTTCCATAATTCTTCTTTTTCTTCTTTTTGTGTTGGTAGCCAAAACCTATTGTAATCCTCATTGCCGAACCTATCTTGACCAAATACCTCTGTGCCGATTTCCTCTTCTCACCATCACCCTTTCTTTTCCTTCTCATTCTCTTCCCCTCAAATCCTTTTTAGACAACTTTTGTCGCCGTTGCTATTCTTTCTTAAAAAGCCGAAAGCAAACACTTCATTGCCAAATCTCCTATTAATCGAAACCTCCTTTACAACTTGCCAATCTCTTCATAGCCAAATCTATTGGTTATACTCCCTTCTCCTCTCTTGTTCATGATAGAAGCTATCGTAGATCGGGATTGTACGTTATCAAGAATTCTCCTCTAGCAGTTTAATGTGTTGGGGCAAGTATGCAGATTCTCTTTTTCTTTCAACAGTTATGCGTTAAGGCAAGAAGCCGAAATCCCTTAGGGGAGGCTAACGATTTGGTCTAAAGGCCTATTGGCTTATCTCTTTGGTTTATATGCGCTAGTGTGGACAAGAGACGTGCAGCAAAAGGGGGCAGTTGTAGATTAACGCAGGTGGACATTGGGATCTAGTTCATAACCGATATAAAGGGTAAGATTTTAATGACTCAGGCCATGTAGGCCGATTATGGTAAGGGGTTTTATAGCTCTTTGGTTATCGATTATTAGACTAAAAGTTAGCGTTCGATTGTAGGCTCTTCGTACGTGGATTTCGTCAACGTTTTAGCAGCTAACAGGTGTGTAACTAATCCCAACTTTTAGACTAAAGTGGTAAAAGCCGAAATGGCCATAAAGTGACCGACAACTGGTGGAAAGTGATCGAAAGTGCACTCCTGTAAAACTTAAGAGTAATCATTTACTCCATTGGGGCTAACCACGAATTTGGTGGTGAAGGGATTGCAGAAGGTGCAATTCTGAACGTTTTGGTAAGTTGGGCTTCGATGGGCCAAGGTAGGCCCAATGGGCTTCTGAGCCCAAATCGGTAAAATGACTATTATAGGCTTTTTGGTGACATGGTTAATAAAACATGGTTAAGTTGGTAAACTAAACCTAAAAATTAGACTTAACAGGTTTGAGATGATAATGGACTTAGTAAGGCCCATTAGGGGTTTTAAGTTAAAAAGGGTAAAACTAGAAATTTGGTTTAAATGGACTTCCGTGGTAATTTATGGACTAATAATTAATCGAACGTGCATAAAAACTCTAAAAATATGATAAAGAACTAAAATACCCCTGAATATGGAAAATTACCAAAATAGCCCTAGGTGTAAGAAGACTATTATACCCCTAGGGTCAATTCTGTATGAAATGTATGATTTTATGTATCTGCATGAGTTACCATTTAATATGAATATATCTGATGCATGAGATGCTATATGTTGCATGCTAGTATGTATATATCTGATGCATGGGGTATGGGTTTTATGATGAAGGAAGCGTTCTGGCAGCCTCGCTGCAATCTGGTGGCCTCGCCACATATATATATGTTCTGGCAGCCTCGCTGCAATCTGGTGGCTTCGCCACATATATACATCTGTTCTGGTGGCCTCGCCACAATATCTGTATCTGGTGACCTCGTCACAATATCTAGCAGCCTCGCTGCAAATTATATCTGGCAGCTTCGCTGCAAATATCTGTGGTGTGTAGCGGTTGGGTGGGTCGAGTAGTCTCCCCACATGGTGTAAGGCTAGTACGGGGGTGTTATGGATGGATTTGGGTTGGGTTTCTGTTTGCATATTATATCTGATCTGTATCTGCTATGGGCCTATGGGCTTAACCTGATTTCTGTAATGGGCCAAGGCCTAATTAATCTGATTCTGAGGCTTGATCTGTTTTGGCCTATGGTTGAGATAACGTTGCACACTGAGTTGTCAAACTCACCCCCTTTTATTTCATCTCTGCAGGTAACCCTCAACCATAGTGGGCTTGGAGCTGCGAGAGATTCGGAGTGGCCACAACATTTGCAAGTTCGGATTTTCATATTATTTTTAGTAAATTTTATTTTGCTATTATTTTTGGGTTTTAATTGTAACAAGGCCGCTGTTTAAATTTTCTTTATGGGTTTTATTTTCTTTGATGGTTTAAATCATATTTGGTCGAAACTGCTAGTATAGGCTGTGCGGGTTTTCAAATTCTTAAGAACGTTTTCACAACTCAACAAGTTTAAAATTTGGACAACTTAGAAGAGTAACAAACTGACTTTTTCACAAGCTTACTGCTTTACTGAAAATCACACTTAAATCACAACAGACAAAAGGCCGTAAACTTAGTTTTAGGTTCATGTGACACACCAGATCTGGTCATAACGTCTAGACCGGGTTTGGGGTGTTACATTTAGTGGTATCATAGCCAGGTTGCAACAACTCGGTTGTGGATCGGGTCTAAAAATGGGAGCTTTCAAACGATCAAAACATAGATTTTCTAAAAATCATGTTTTTAACATTGTTTTCAAAATTAATTGGAACTTGTTTTGATGAACTTCTTTCGTATATAAATGATTTATTTTCAAAATTAAGTTTTCCTATGTAATCTTTCTAAAGAGTGGCACACCGAATCTCCGGCCCAAGCCTGTAAGTTTTCTGAACTTTTCTGGTTAATTCTGAATTTCTGATTATATGCCTGCTTAAGACTATATTATGATACTTTAGCTAGGGTATTACTAAAACTATAGAGACTCTGATAGGTGGACTGAGACTGTAGCTAGGTTACCGCGGAAGAAGATAACCTCTGAAATGCTACTTATTCATAAGACATCTGTAATAAACACTGAAATATTAATCTGACTCATAAAATTTCTAAAACAGAAAGTACGAAATGAGTATGCGAGCAGCTCGTGGTAGAGGCCGTGGACGTGGCAGAGGTAGTGCACGAGCTGGGACTTTATCTTTGGGTCATGCGCCAGCAGCTGATATACCGATACCACCAGCAACAGAGGTGGAGTCCCATGATGGAGGTGTTAGGGACGACGCCCTATCACAAGCGATGCTTCGAGTTCTGGAAAGGGTTGCTGGGGTAAGTACTGGTAATGGATTTCGGGGATCCATTTCTGAGCGACTCCGAGCTAATGGGGCAGAATTCTTTAGGGGCGTGTCTGGTGTAGCCCCGAATGTGGCCGAGTATTGGTTAGAGGCCACAGAGCGGATTATGGATGATCTGGATTGCTCTATGGAGCAAAAGCTGAAAGGAGCTGTGTCGTTACTGAGAGATGAAGCTTATCAGTGGTGGCTCACGGTAAGAGATGGAACTTCAGATGGTGAGGTAACATAGGAGCTGTTTAAGAAAGCCTTTAAAGGAAAATATGTTGGGGCTAGCTATGTGGACGCCCGTAGGAAAGAGTTCTTGAATTTGGTTCAGGGAAGTAGGACAGTATCTGAGTACGAGGCTGAATTTCTGAAGCTGAGCCGATATGCTTCTGGGATAGTTGCTACTGAATATGAGCGTAGCGTACGTTTCGAGGATGGTCTGAGAGATGAACTGAGGGTACTGATTGCTCCGCAAAGGGAGCGTAACTTTGCTGCGTTGGTTGAGAAAGCTAAGATAGCTGAGGAAGTAAAGCATACTGAGAGGCAGAATCGTGAAAAGGATAGAAACCGCTTCCGGAGGGAGTCTGGACCATCAGGTGGGGCTAATAAGAATGCTAAGAGGGCAAGAGTGGTGGAACCAGTGCGAGCAGTGCCAATGAATGCTGTTAGACCGCAGGGTTGTAGGAATTGTGGTAAGATACATATGGGCGAGTTTCGGAAACGTACTGGAGCCTATTTTCGATGTGGGTCGATGGAGCATAGGATTAAGGACTGTCCCGAAGAACCGGATCAAGGACAAGTTATGGCTCAAAGGGTTGTCCAACCAGTGAGGGGTGGACCACCAGCTCCGAGGGGTCGTGGACAAGGTAGAGGCGAAAATGGTAATGGTCGAGGACGAGGAGCGCCTGGCAGGGGTGCTGGTTTTGCTAAGGCTCGTCAACCAGTGTTAGTTTATGCAGCTCGTCGCCGAGAGGAGGGTGATGCCCCCGACGTCATAACTGGTACGTTTTTGATTTCTAGTATGCCATACACTGCGTTGATAGATGTTGGATCTACCCATTCTTATGTTGCATGTGCCATATCTGGGTCGCTGGGAGTGCATTTTGAGGAGACAGTGAGTGGGGTAACTGTACTAAGTCCTTTAGGTCACTCGGTTAGGGTAGACAAATTGTATAGAGACGTGCCTATAAAAACTCAAGGAAAAATCTTTTCTAGAGACTTGATGGAGCTACCTTTCGGAGAATTTGATCTCATCTTGGGAATGGATTGGCTTGTAAAGCATAGGGCTACTTTGGATTGTGCTACAAAACGAATGAGGCTAAAGACTGCAGAGGATGAGGAAGTTATGGTGATAGGTGAACGTAGAGATTATTTGTCCAATGTGGTGTCAGCATTAAGAGCTGAGAAGTGGATTCGTAAAGGATGTGCGGCTTATTTGGCATTCATAGGTCAAGTAGAAACTGGGGAACTAACTGTGGATCAAGTTAGAACCGTTAAGGATTTTCAAGATGTTTTTCCAGAAGAGCTTCCAGTGCTACCTCCGAATCGAGAGGTTGAGTTTGGGATTGATTTGTTGCCTGGTACGACACCAGTGTCTATTGCACCGTATAGGATGGCACCAAAGGAGTTGGTGGAGTTGAAAGCGCAGATTCAAGAACTGTTGGATAGAGGCTTCATTAGGCCAAGTGTGTCTCCGTGGGGAGCACCAGTGCTATTCGTAAAGAAGAAAGATGGGTCAATGCGAATGTGCATCGATTATCAGCAGTTGAACAAACTGACGATTAAGAATAAGTACCCGTTGCCAAGAATTGATGATCTGTTCGACCAGCTTAGAGGAGCTTCAGTATTCTCCAAGATTGACCTTCGATCTGGGTACCATCAGTTAAGGGTAAAAGAGGTGGATATACAGCATTCAGAACTCGTTATGGTCACTATGAATTCTTGGTTATGCCATTTGGACTGACCAATGCACCTGCAGCATTTATAGATCTGATGAATCGAGTGTTCCAGCCATACTTGGATCGATTCGTGGTCGTCTTTATCAACGATATTCTGGTTTATTCTGAATCCGAGGAGAAACATGATGAACATCTCCGTATTGTGCTGCAAGTGTTAAGGGAAAATGAGCTTTATGCGAAATTCAGTAAGTGTGAGTTCTGGTTGAGAGAGGTAACCTTCTTGGGTCATGTTGTATCTGCTGAGGGGATAAACATAGACCCTCAAAAGATTGAAGCAATTCTGGAGTGGAAACCACCGAGGTCAGTGGCAGAAATTCGAAGTTTTCTGGGTTTAGCTGGATACTATAGAAGGTTTGTAGAAGGATTTTTTGTGATGGCAGCGCCATTGACAAAACTCGTAAGGAAATGAGTGCCATTTATTTGGACCGAGCAGCAGCAAGAAGCTTTTGAGAAACTAAAGAAGGTTCTGACCGAGGCACCTGTACTGATTCAACCAGAGTCTGGAAAAGATTTTACCGTGTAGAGTGATGCATCACATATTGGGTTAGGCTGTGTGTTGATGCAAGAGGGTAAAGTGGTTGCTTATGCATCGCGATAGCTTAAACCTCATGAAGTGAACTATCCTACCCATGATCTGGAGTTGGCAGCAGTAATCTTTGCACTTAAGATTTGGCGACATTATCTGTATGGAGAAAGGTGTATTATATACACAGATCATAAAAGTCTTAAGTACTTGCTAACTCAGAAGGAGCGGAATCTGAGGCAACGGAGATGGATTGAGTTGCTTAAGGATTATGATTGTGCGATTGAGTATCATCCAGGCAAAGCTAATGTGGTGGCTGATGCCCTAAGTCGTAGAACTATATCTGATCTGAGAGCTATGTTTGCTCGTTTGAGCCTGTATGATGATGGCAGACTATTAGCAGAATTGCAAGTAAGACCGACCTGGGTGGATGAGATTAAGGAAAAGCAGTCGAAGGATGAGTCTCTGGTTTCTCGATTTCAGCAGGTTAAGGATGGGAGTACTTCTGAGTTTGGACTTAACAGTGAGGGAGTTCTATGTTTCCACGGTAGAATCTGTATGCCTAAGGATTCCAATTTGAGGCAAGCAATTCTGAATGAAGCTCATAAAGGACTGTGTGCTATGCATCCTGGAGGTAATAAGATGTATCATGACTTAAAGGAGTTGTATTGGTGGCCTGGACTGAAGCGAGAAGTAACGGAATTTGTTGGGAAGTGTCTGACTTGTCAGCAAGTGAAAGCTGAACATCAGTTACCTTCTGGACTTCTGCAACCAGTAAAGGTACCACTTTGGAAGTGGGAGAGGGTGACCATGGATTTTGTAAGTGGGTTGCCCTTAACGCCGTCAAAGAAGGACTCGATTTGGGTAATTGTGGATAGGTTGACTAAATCTGCTCATTTGATCCATGTACGTACTGATTATTCGCTTCAGAAGTTAGCCAAGTTGTATGTGGCAGAGATTGTGCGACTGCATGGGGTGCCAGTGTCTATTATCTCTGATCGAGATCCTAGATTCACATCTCGGTTCTGGTAAAAGTTGCATGAGGCGTTGGGAACGCGACTGAACTTTAGCACGGCTTTCCATCCTCAGACTGATGGTCAGTCAGAAAGGGTTATTCAGATTCTGGAAGATATGCTGAGGGGATGTGTTATTGACTTTTGAGGCAGTTGGGAGGATTATTTACCGTTGGCAGAGTTTGCGTATAATAACAGTTATCAGGCTAGTATCCGTATGGCACCTTATGAGGCACTGTATGGGCGTAAGTGTCGTTCACCTAGATGTTGGACCGAATTGGGCGAGCGGCAAGTTCTTGGACCTGAGTTGGTAGCAGAGACTGAAGAGAAGGTCGAAATAATAAGGGATCGGTTAAAAGAGGCATTTGATCGACAGAAGTCTTACACGGATTTGAAGCGTAAGGAGATTGAGTACTCAGTGGGTGACATGGTCTTCTTGAAAGTTTCGCCTTGGAAGAAGATACTAAGATTTGGTAAGAAAGGCAAGCTAAGTCCGCGGTTTATTGGGCCTTATCGGGTCCTTAAGCGAATAGGTCCGGTGGCGTATCAGTTGGAATTACCTCCAGAGTTAAATAGAATCCATGATGTGTTTCACGTATCCATGCTAAGACGATATCGTTCTGACCCTACCCATATTCTACCAGTTGCAGAAGTGGAAGTATAGCCTGATTTGACTTTCGAGGAAGAGCCTGTACAGATTTTGGATCGAGATGTGAAGGTCCTAAGGAGAAAGTCGGTTCCATTGGTAAAGGTACTTTGGCGTAACCATGGCAGAGAGGAAGCTACTTGGGAACCAGAGGAGGCAATTCGTCAGCAATATCCCCATTTGTTTGGGTAAGGTAAATTTCGAGGACAAAATTTCTTTAAGGAGGGTAGAGTTGTAACGCCCTAAAATTCTGGTCTTTCTTGAATTATTGTTCATCTAGTAAAATGTTCAAACTCTGGTATTTGGTTGTGAAATTAGTGTTTTGGGAATGTTATTGGGCCTATGGAAGGCCCAAGTGTTGGTTAAAAACTCGGGAAAATTTTTAAATTTTTCACTAGGGAGATAGGGGACTTTTGGAAGTAGGGGTCTTAAATAAATTTGGCTAAAATGAAGCACAAGGGAGCTCCTGGTAAAATGGTTGTGTGACGCCACTTAGGAGCTACAAAAGTGGCGCCTAAATGAATGGGAAGGCCAAGGTTCAAGTCCCAGGTTATGCAAGGAAGGCGTTATTTTTATGCAGGGAGCAGGCAGGAATTTGAAGCAGAATAAAACTCTGCTTGAGGAGTGTTTGAATCGGTCATGAGAGGATATTGTGGAGTGAATCAAAGAGCGGATTAAGGTGTTTTTGAATTTGAAGTAAGGTGGCCGGCCAAGAGGACTCTTAGTGGTGCATTTTCGGCATTTTTGCATAGGAAGTATTCGACTATTAGATGCTATTAGTGCCGTTTTCCTTTAAGTTCTTTTGGTGATGATTGTGCCGATTCTTTTGCTTAGCTTCCATAATTCTTCTTTTTCTTCTTTTTGTGTTGGTAGCCAAAACCTATTGTAATCCTCATTGCCGAACCTATCTTGACCAAATACCTCTGTGCCGATTTCCTCTTCTCACCATAACCCTTTCTTTTCCTTCTCATTCTCTTCCCCTCAAATCCTTTTTAGACAACTTTTGTCGCCGTTGCTATTCTTTCTCAAAAAGCCGAAAGCAAACACTTCATTTCCAAATCTCCTATTGACCGAAACCTCCTTTACAACTTGCCAATCTCTTCATAGCCGAATCTATTGGTTATACTCCCTTCTCCTCTCTTGTTCATGATAGAAGCTATCGTAGATCGGGATTATACGTTATCGAGAATTCTCCTTTAGCAGTTTAACATGTTGGGGTAAGTATGCAGATTCTCTTTTTCTTTCAACAGTTATACGTTAAGGCAAGAAGCCGAAATCCCTTAGGGGAGGCTAACGATTTGGTCTAAAGGCCTATTGGCTTATCTCTTTGGTTTATATGCGCTAGTGTGGACAAGAGACGTGCAGCAAAAGGGGGCGGTTGTAGATTAACGCAGGTGGACATTAGGATCTAGTTCATAACCGATATAAAGGGTAAGATTTTAATGACTCAGGCCATGTAAGCCGATTATGGTAAGGGGTTTTATAGCTCTTGGGTTATCGATTATTAGACTAAAAGTTAGCGTTCGATTGTAGGCTCTTCGTACGTGGATTTCGTCAACGTTTTAGCAGCTAACAGGTGTGTAACTAATCCCAACTTTTAGACTAAAGTGGTAAAAGCCGAAATGGCCATAAAGTGACCGACAACTGGTGGAAAATGATCGAAAGTGCACTCGTGTAAATCTTAAGAGTAATCGTTTACTCCGTTGGGGCTAACCACGAATTTGGTGGTGAAGGGATTGCAGAAGGTGCAATTCCGAACGTTTTGGTAAGTTGGGCTTCGATGGGCCAAGGTGGGCCCAATGGGCTTTCGAGCCCAAATCGGTAAAATGACTATTATAGGCTTTTTGGTGACATGGTTAATAAAACATGGTTAAGTTAGTAAACTAAACCTAAAAATTAGACTTAACAGGTTTGAGATGATAATGGACTTAGTAAGGCCCATTAGGGGTTTTAAGTTAAAAAGGGTAAAACTGGAAATTTGGTTTAAATGGACTTCCGTGGTAATTTATGGACTAATAATTAATCGAACGTGCATAAAAACTCTGAAAATATGATAAAGGACTAAAATACCCCTGAATATGGAAAATTACCAAAATACCCCTAGGTGTAAAAAAGACTATTATACCCCTAGGGTCAATTCTGTATGAAATGTAGGATTTTATGTATCTGCATGAGTTACCATTTAATATGAATATATCTGATGCATGAGATGCTATATGTTGCATGCTAGTATGTATATATCTGATGCATGGGGTATGGGTTTTATGATGAAGGAAGCGTTCTGGCAGCCTCGCTGCAATCTGGTGGCCTCGCCACATATATATATGTTCTGGCAGCCTCGCTGCAATCTGGTGGCTTCGCCACATATATACATATGTTCTGGTGGCCTCGCCACAATATCTGTATCTGGTGACCTCGTCACAATATCTGGCAGCCTCGCTGCAAATTATATCTGGCAGCTTCGCTGCAAATATCTGTGGTGTGTAGCGGTTGGGTGGGTCGAGTAGTCTCCCCACATGGTGTAAGGCTGGTACGGGGGTGTTATGGATAGATTTGGGTTGGGTTTCTATTTGCATATTATATCTGATCTGTATCTGTTATGGGCCTATGGGCTTAACCTGATTTTTGTAATGGGCCAAGGCCCAATTAATCTGATTCTGAGGCTTGATCTGTTTTGGCCTATGGTTGAGATAACGTTGCACACTGAGTTGTCAAACTCACCCCCTTTTATTTCATCTCTGCAGGTAACCCTCAACCATAGTGGGCTTGGAGCTGCGAGAGATTCGAAGTGGCCACAACATTTGCAAGTTCGGGTTTTCATATTATTTTTATTAAATTTTATTTTGCTATTATTTTTGGGTTTTAATTGTAACAAGGCCGCTGTTTAAATTTTCTTTATGGGTTTTATTTTCTTTGATGGTTTAAATCGTATTTGGTCGAAACTACTAGTATAGGCTGTGCGGGTTTTCAAATTCTTAAGAACGTTTTCACAACTCAACAAGTTTAAAATTTGGACAACTTAGAAGAGTAACAAACTGACTTTTTCACAAGCTTACTGCTTTACTGAAAATCACACTTAAATCACAACAGACAAAAGGCCGTAAACTTAGTTTTAGGTTCATGTGACACACCAGATCTGGTCATAACGTCTAGACCGGGTTTGGGGTGTTACAAATATAAAAACACATAAATGGGCAAATTACACTTTTGCCCCTAACATTTCACATTTTTTACAGTTAGTCTCTATTTCACAAAACACAAAATATTCAAAATTTCACCACACCTATACGTGGTCGAATTTCACTAAGGTCCCTAGCAGCCCATTTCTTTTATTTATTTCACATTTTGACCCTTTAATTTACAAAATTCACAATTTAATCTCAAATAGGCATTTTTACTAAAAATCACTTATTTAAACATGAAAATCTATTAACACATATTTATTTTTCATCATCAAACACAAAAATCATCAAGCTTTCAACAATAGAAAATCTCAAATTCAACATCAATTCTAAAAATTAAAGCATGGGCTAGCTAAAACACGAAGCAACGATCTTAAAAACTTAAAAATTATCAAAAATCAAGCTTAACACATACCTATTTTGAAGAACACAAGGGCCAAACCTTTAAAACTCTTTTCTTTCTCTTTTCTTTTGAAGTTTCGGCAACCAAGATGAACACATGCATGTTTTGTTATGTTTTATTTTATCTAATATCATTTTAACATATAATTTACTAAATTAACCTTTATAAAGTAATTTGAAAACATTATAATCAATGTCCATAACCGTCCATTCATGATCCCAAAGGTCAAATTACATCTTAAGGACTCCACATTATAAAAGCAATAGCAATGTAGCACTTTAACAATTAGCTAGTCACTTTTACATTTTACGCGATTAAGTCCTTTTATTAAATTGGACTCTCAAACGATAAAATTAAATCATGAAAATTTCACACATATAAATTAACATGCTGTAGACACCAAAAATAATATAAATTTTTTTACTCTAATTTGTGGTCTCAAAACCACTATTTCAACTAGGGTCTAAACCGGGCTGTTATACAAACACACATGCATTTTTAGCCATAAATTTCTATCCAAATTTAGAAATTTTCAAATTCGTTCACATCATCTGTAAAATGAGCCTACGAGGCCTAAAACATACTTTAGAAGTAGTTTGGGACTAAACCGAGAACTTTCAAAAATTTTACAAACTTATAAAAATTTTGCCCTAAATAGGGGTCACATGCCCATATGGATATAAGACACGCCCGTGTGGGCTGGCCGTGTGGTCACACACGCCCATGTCCATACCCTGTGTAACTTTCTGTTTATGATGTCATCAGCCAAATGAAACCACATGGCCAAGCCACATGCTCGTGTGCTAGGCCGTGTGATGAATTAAATTCTCGCAAAATAGGTGCAGACTTCACATGCCCTTGGCACACGCCCATGTCCAAGGCCGTACCATCCACACGGCTGAGACATACACCCGTGTCTTTGCCTGTGTGCTCCATACTGGGCATTCTATTTCTCAAAATTAAGGTGCAGGGGACACACAGTGTAACAACCCAAATTAGGGCCTAGTCGGAACAGTGGTTTTAGAACCACGAATTTGATGAGGAAAAATTTATTTTTATTATATTTTATGGTGTACAATTCCACGAAAAGATTTCACAAAAATTTCATTTTAGAATTTCGACGTTCAGGCACTCAATTTAGTCAAAAGGACTAAATTGTAAATAGTGCAAAAGTTGAGTCCTACATGTTAGAAATGTCAAATTGTTATGAATTTTTAAATTGGAGGTCCTTAAATGATAATTAGACAATTATAATTTAGTTTGGACAAAAATGGACATGGGTAGAGAAAAATCTCAAGAAATGAGAAAAGGGCATTTTTAGTCATTTGATAATTAAAAGAATTAAAAAGACAAAATCAAGCCAAAAACATGTTCATCTTCTCCATGAAGTGGCCAAACCTTTCATATTCTCCATGGCTAGGGTTTTCAAGCTTTCTAAGCTCAATAGTAAGTGCACCCAAGCCCCGTTTTTAATGTTCTTTACATTTTTGAGATCCCGATAACTTAGTTGAGCTATTCCCACCCTTATTTTAAGCTAGGGTTTGAGTTTAAAAATTTACTCATGTTGGATAATTTTGTATTTTGATGATTTATGGTAAATTATGCATGTTTATGATGAGAGAAACGAGTTTTACTAGGTGGTTTTCGATGAAAACGCTTAAAACGGGTTAAATTGTAAAAGTTATAAATTGATCATAAGTATGTGATTTAGTGAGAATTGTGGATTGCCATAGTTATGAAAATGGTTCGGCTTGGCCCAAAATATAAGAAAATTGAATAAAAAAATTATTTTACGAACCTTGGGGAAAAAGTGTAATTATGTGAAAGTTTAGGGGCAAAAACGTAAATTTTCCATAATATGATTTTTGGGTCACATTGAATAATGTGACTAATAATTGAGCTAAATATGATATTATAGATCATGGGAAACGAGATTCGGGCTTAGATCGAGAAAGATTTAGGTTGTGGACCAAGTCGAGTGAGTTAGCTACTTTCACATCCGAGGTGAGTTGGTGTAATAATAAATCAATGCTATTGTTGATTTTTCTTGAAATCTAAATTAGTATGTCAATTAGACTATGTCGGATCAAATATTATGATGATACGTAAATGATATTGAAATACTCCAAGAAATTTTTATGGTATGCTATGCCTATGAAATAATTTAGAATATGTCTACGACATTATGATGAATTGATATTCATGATATTTCCATGAAATGTATTGACATGAATTTTTACAAAGAAATGAGGAAGAAATAAAAGAGAAATCCCGATTAAATGTAAAGAATAGAAATGGTACCATAGTTATGACATGAAATATGTAGGACTCGTGTAAGACCATGTTTAGGACATGGCATCGGCACCGAACTGAGATCCCATGTAAGACTATGTCTGGGACATGGCCTTAGCATTCACATGAGGTCCTGTATAAGACCATGTCCGGACATGATGTCAGCACCAAGATGAGACTTAGATCCTCTATAAGACCATGTCTGGGACATGGCATCGACATCGATATGAGATCCCGTGTAAGACCATATCTAGGATATGGCTTCAGCATCGACTTGAGATCCCATGTAAGACCATATCTGGGATATGACTTTGGCATCTTATCATGAGAATGGCATTTTGGGTATCCTTTGGTGTTCTTAGTAAGTTAACAAGAAAAGTATTCAAGTTGATGAATTTAACTAGAAAGGAAAAAGTTGTGTAATGATATAATTACATGATGGACCATCGGTAAGATGGTGAATGAGTATATGAGAATATGAAGTGTTATGAAACAGTACATGTTTGTACTTGAACTTATGAGTAATGTGCTCTGTATGTGAATGAATTCTAGCGAGAATACAAACGAGTAAGTTATGCATATAAAGATGATCTTATGATGACCATGTGATTATAGGTTAATACCCATGATGTATGAGAATGTGATAAATTTGATTGATTATATGTATGTCTAAAAAGAAGTTAAAACAATGAAATCATGAAAAAGTGAAATTTGTTGTCAAATAGTATTGGATAACAGCAGTTACGTGATTTTGAAAAATCACCAAAAATAGTGTGAATTGAATTAGAGAATGAATGAGATATGAAACGAAAGATTATTGAGTTTATTTTCTTATAAAAGAAACAAAGTAAGCAAAAGATTTTTATACTGTGAGATATTTAAAGTTTCATGAGACAGGGTCAGAACAATTTTAGAATCCCATATTTTGAATTTGGAAAATAACCAAAAATTGTATAAAAATTTTTATGGTGCATAATTTATATGATTAAATTTCTAAATAAGTCTACTTTCAAGATAAACAAACAAAACATTATCTGAATTCTGTATGATGAGTTAATTAATTTTTAGCGAAGAGAGGTCAGAACTATCGGACAGCAAAATAGGGGAGAGTTTAAAGAATAAACTGTACTGATTGGAAAAAAACAAAAATTCTAAGAATTTTATGGTAAGAAGATATATGAATCTGGTTTCATGGAAAATTTATGGAACTTAATTTCAAGTTTTGTAGCTTAATATATAATTAACTTAACGACAATGACTCAGGAAGACAACCTAAGATAAACATGAGTAAAAAGAGGAAACATGTGAAATAATGATTTTATATCCTTAAGATCACATTGTGAGTATTTGTAAAAGTCATATTGATTAATTATTCATTATTATTTACATGCCAACTTACTAAGCTATAATGCTTACTCCCTCATTTCCATTTCTCTTAAAGTTGTTAGGTTAGCTCGGGGTTGGAGATCGTCGGAGACAGTATCACACTATGAAAATGTAAGTTCAAAGTAATGACAGACCTTAGGTGTTTTCGAGTAAGTGGCATGTATAGAAATTTAGTTATTGGTAACATGTATTCTTAAGATTTGGCCAAATGTATTAGCTTAAATTTGCTACAATGTATATGGCCATGAGATGTGCCTCATATTGACCATGAATATGTAAACCTATTTATGCATTCATGTGATTAGATCTTGTGTGATATGATTATGTTTATTTTTCATGAATGTTTAGTGATATATTACATGTATTTGAATGTATAAGTGTGTAAAGAATTAAGGGCAACATAAAAAGGGCTTGGAAAATAACCTAAGGGTTGGCCATACGGGCAGAGACACGGCCGTGTGTCTCAACAGTGTGGAGGGCGCGACCTAGCTCACGGGTGTGTGACTTGACTGTGTGCCCCTAATTGTTTAATGACATCATAAATAAAGAGTTACACGGGTGGAGGACACGGGCATGTCCTGAGCCACACGGGCGTGTGAGACAACACGGCCTGCCACACGAGCGTGTGACTCTCCAAAATAGGGAAATTTTATTAATGTCTTAAAAAGTTCCAAAAGTCATCGGTTTAGTCCAAAACTACTTCTAATGTATGTTTTGGGCATCGTAAGTCCGTATATGGGCCATTAAGATGGAAATTGAAATGTTTTAAAATTGAACGAGAATTTATGGCCCAATTTAATGAGTTTAAGTATGTTCAAGTCCGGTAACGCCTCGAACCCTGTCCCGGCATTGGATACGGGTAAGGGGTGTTACATTTTGTAACACCCCCATGCCTGAGACTGTCACCGGAGTCGAGCTTGAGGTGTTACCGAACATAATTTATCATTTAAACAACTTTACATTATTTATTTTGACTTTCAGAATAAGCAGTTTTTTTGCATCATGGTCGCTAAAAAAATCATATCTCGAGTTACAAAACTTGAAATCAAGATCTGTAAATTTTCCCTAAATCTAAACTCACATATCTATCTACTAATTTTTTTTCTAGAATTTTTGGTTGGGCCAATTAGTACAGTTTATTAGTTAAAGTTACCCCTGTTTCAGGACTTGACTGCACTGACCTCTACTTACTACGAACCACTTTTCTCCATGTAAAAAATTCATATAACTATACCGTTTATTTCTCTTAAAATTAGATTCAATAAGAATTCTGAGCATGTAAATTACACCTCATAATTATTTTTTTATAATTTATAGTGAATTTTCAAATTTGGAACAGGGGATCCAGAAATTGCTCTGGCCCTGTTTCACTAAAACTCAAATATCTTATAACATATAACTCCTTTACCTATTTCGCTTCATTCATTTGAAATTAGACACAATAAGCTTCAATTTCATAGTTAATTCTTCACCCAATTCATTTTCTACTATTTTTGGTGATTTTTCAAACTCATGTCGTTGTTGCTGTAGTGTTCTATTTTATGGCAAGTTTCATCTTTTTATGAATTCTCATGAGCTATATAACATATTAAACTCACAAGGCATCAAACATTATCTAGGCTAGCCATACCAATGTCTAATCATTATCAAGCATTTTCTCAACCAAACCACAACCATATCACAAGATTATTTACACAAAACAAGTATATTGCTATACATGCCATACATCAAAACATACAAACCAATATACCAATTCTTCCTCGGATAGTGTGAGCGTTTCTTCGACCTTCCCGATATCCAAGTTGGCTCGCTAAAAACTACAATGAATGAAAAGGAGGGAGTAAGCATAAATGCTTAGTAAGTTCACATGCAAATAACAAGTAACATAACAAAGCAATTATATCAACAACAATAGCATGATATCACCAAGATACAAACCATATTTCTAGCTATCGTGTATCATCTTACCACCTTATTTCTGTTGTATCAAGTTTCAACCCGAGGGTTAAGTACATACCTGTCCAAATTGTCCATTTCACAACACTTACCAAAATATCATTTTCATCTTGAGTATTCTTCCATTCCGCTAGAATTTTACCCGTTGAACACATCGGAATATAACTCGGATACACAGATCATTTGCACATAAGTGCCACATATGTAATCAATCAATCATGTAACCCGCCCATAAGCGAACTCGGACTCAACTCAACGAGCTCAGGCGTTCGTATCCATAAGTGAACTCGGACTCAACTCAACGAGCTCAGATGCCTAGTTACATCTCACGAACTCGGACTCAACTCAACGAGTTCAGACATTTGCATCCATAAGTGAACTCGGACTCAACTCAACGAGTTCGGATGCCCAACCATCCTAGTGACATGTCACTTGTATCCTAATATATTCCCAAGGTTCAAACAGGATTTTCCTCAATCACACATTTCCCCGTCGTTCTCCTCAGAATATCGGAACCAATATGTTGCTTGCATCTCATACTTATCAATTTAATCGCATACTTTTCATACCAATACATAATATTTCACAAAGCATAATATTCATAATAACAAGTATCATATCATATAAATAGTATTAAATCACTTAAAATAGCAATTATGTTACATTATTTACACATGAACTTACCTCGGTACAAAATATAGCAATTTTGCAATTTAGTCCAAAATCTTTTCTTTTCCTCGATCAAGGTTGATTCCACGTCTTTCTTGATCTAAAATAACACATTTAGCTTATTTAATACTCACATTTATCAAAATAGTCCTAAATTCAAATTTTGGCAAAATTATAATTTTGCCCCTAAACTTTTGCATATTTACACTTTTGCCCCAAAGTTCGGAAATTTAATTTTATCACAAATTCTTATGTTTTAGGACATGCTGATCATTTATTTACCATTAGCAAGCTCAAATTCCCACTAAAACACATACTTATGAACAATATGTACTTTTACCGATTAAGCAGTTTTACTCGTTTTTACTTAAAACCGAGTAGCACAAGTTGTTTAACATAATTTAAAACCTCATATTCTATCATAAAACATCAAAATACACAAATTTCACCTATGGGTATTTTTCCAAATATGAACCCTAACTTAAATTATTGCTAACATAAGCTTTATCGAGTTACCGGGATTATGAAAACGTAAAGAACATTAAAAACGGGGCTTGGAATCACTTACTATGAAGCTTGGAAGCTTAAACAAACCCTAGCTATGGAGAACCCTTGAAATTTCGTGGTAATGAAGAAGATGACCAATTTTGTGTTATTTTTCCCTTTTTATTTCATGTTAATATCCAAAAGACCAAAATGCCCCTCCTTACTAAACTTTCAAAAATTCCATCCATGTCCAAATTTTGTCCATGAACTTAAAATTGGTCAAATTCTATTTAAGACCTCCTAATTAATATTCCAAAGCAATTTCATACTAGAAACTTCTAGAATGCAAGTTTTGCAACTTATTCGATTTAGTCCCTAATTTCAAATTAAGCACTTTACGCTTAGAATTTCTTCACGAAATTTTCACACCATCATAAAATCATATCATAAACATCAAAATAATTATAAAATAATTATTTCTACCTCGGATTTGTGATCACAAAACTACTATTCCGATTAGGCCCTAATTCGGGATATTACACATTTAATGGTATCAGAGCTATGGTTTAGTCAGTTCTCGGACTAACCTAGCATGTATGAGAGTCTAGCTATACATGCCCCAAATCTATGATAGTGTGATGTCTCCCGATGCAAATGAGAACTGTCTCGTGTAAAATAGAGGTACTCTCCAATCGAGCTACATCCAATCATATTGATGATGATACTAAAGTATTTAAGCAAATGTAGTTATGATGAGATGAAACTTAGAAAGGTATGAATAGACGCTTATGATGTGTATACTTTAATGTACGAGGTGAAATAACCATGAGTTGAAAAATATAGAAAAGTGGAATAAAGCGAAAGTTTATATGGTGATAAGCCTTTTCGTGTTTACTTGGCACGCATATGATCTTATGTACTCAACATATTTGAATGTGTGTGAACAGTATGTTCATATGGTAGAATCTTATGTTTTAGTGCTAAACTATAAATAATATGATGTTTGTTTTATGTTATTGTTATCGAGCCATGAATATTATTATGGTATGAAAATTGAATTGAAAGATTAAATTAAGTAGAATGCAAGAAATGAGTACGATCCTTCAATGTGGAATTGACGGATAAGACCATGGTTAGACCATGGCAATACATGAAAGCATTTGTAAGACCATAGCTGGGCTACAGCATCGTGATGACATGTAAGACCATAGCTGGGCTATGGCATTGTGAGATGTGTAAAACCATGTCAGGGACACGGCATCGATATGAGATCTTGTGTAAGACCATAGTTGAACTATGGCATTGAGTGAACGACATATTCAAACTTGTAAGGCATTCTCTAATTTGACAAATGTGGTAAGGAAATTGAAGCTAAGTGTTGGAAGTTTAAAGTAAGTAAGCCCATTGTTTGAAATTGTGGATGATAGAAAACATTTGTATAATAAATAAGCTTTTTAATTTGCTTGAAATGAACTATATGATTTTGATGATATCACGTTAATGATGGAAGCTAAGTCGTTTATGTGTGCTTAAGAGAGTCAAGTTAGAGGCTTTAGGACCTCACCCTTACCGGTATTGTCTTATGATGAAATTTTGCAAGAATCATATTGAAAAAGTTCATAAGTGTGAACTAATGAGTTCGGTAGTGAAATAAATAATGCATACAAAATGAGAATAGTTTGGAGAGTGTATTCTCTCTGATACAAAGAAAGTCCAGAATTGATATATTTTTAGATTCAATAATGAGAATGTGGTTGCCATAGACTTAAAATACTTGAAAACATTGATAATATAAAACATGCTATACATGCCACATATTTCAAAGTAATCTAGTCCCTATACATGCCATAGACTTAAACTGCTTGAAAACATTGATACCAAATTGTTAGCTTAATAGTGTGATAGAATCTCAGATGATCTCCATCCCGAGCTAGCTTGATGACACTATAAAACATGGTAAATAAAATGGGTAAGCTATATAGCTTAGTAAGTCCGCACGAACATAATAGCAACTCTTACCAATCAATTACTAGAACCAACAATATAAACACAAGATAATATAATTTTCTATAAACTCATAGTTATAACTTATTCGGTCGCATTATTTGCTTTATCGACTTGCAAGTGTAATTTAACATGTCTTGACACGTCTTGACATTAGCCTAACAACCGTAATCTTTCCTTTATAATGGATTACCAAAATCAATCGATCATTTCAAACCTCATAATAGTCATGCACATTTATTATGAGAATTAACATTTCGAGCAGATTTTTCTTACATCTTTTAATTGTTTAAAAGCTCATATATTCTCATACTTTCATAATCTTTTTAATAGATAATTATGTCAATCTTTCCTTTCTCATATTCGGTAAATCACAATTTGTGTGAATATCACATAGTATATCAGAACTCATTTGGCCCGAAAGTTAATTACACGATTGCTAACCAAATTTACCTTGTATGTCAAACGTCACAAGTATAGGCCAAGAATCACAAAGCTTTCACAAAACATTCTCAAGGAATGTAACACCTCTTACTTGCATCCGACGCTGGGACAGGGTACGAGGCGTCACCTTATTAAAAACACTTGCAAGCATTCAATTTAAGCCAAGGAAATGCGTCCCAATTTAAAACTTTTTCAAACATTGTCCTACGGACCTTCATATAGGACAACGCAACCTAAAACATGATTTGGAAACAATCCGGGATCATTTTGGGTACTTGAAAAAACTTCACATAAAACCATAAAAACCAGGGTACACGCCTGTATGGAAGGGCAACACGCCCGTGTGGCCTCTAGACATGGCCATACTGATGGCCCGTGTGGTTCACATGGCCGAAGCACCTACGAACACGCCCGTACCCCTCGTCTGTATGGATTTAATTTCTAACATCGAGCCTACAAGGGTTTTCACACGGCCTGGCACATGCTCGTGTCCCTCACACGGCCATGACACGTCCGTGTCATAGCCTATGTGGAAAAACCTTGACATTCTATTTCTGACGTCAGCAATCACACGGCTATGGCACACGCCGTGTGCTAGGCTGTGTCCTTCACACGATTGAGACACACAGCCGTGTCTCATGCCCGTGTGTTTACTATTGGGCATTTATTTTTACCAATTCAAGGTGCAGGGGACACACGACCTAACCATACGCCCATGGGCTGACCGTGTGTGGCACACGGCCTAGACACACACCCATGTGTCTACCCATGTGGACAAAAATAGGCTATCTATCGAGCCTCTTTGCCACCCTAAAACAAGATCAAACACATAACAAAGCCTAACTAGACTCCAATACTCATCCAATAGCCATAATTTGGCATCTATACAACTTAATTTAGTCAAACAAACCATGCATTCAATCTATTACTCCTAGCATATACAATTACTCATGCTAAATTCCCATTCTTGGAAACATTATCATTTGCATTTGATAACCAATGGTAAATATTTTCCAATAGCTTTGGCCTTATACAAGATGAAGTATTTCAATTTCAAACCAACACATTTAGTTCCAAAATAATATGACATTTATTCTCAAAATGCTAAAACTAACTATACCGAGTACTTGTGATGATAGTGTGAATGAAGCCTCCGACGTACTCTGATCCACGAGCTAACTAGGCGGCACTATAAGAAAATGGAAGGGAGAGGGGTAAGCATAAAGCTTAGTAAGTTGTAAGTAAATAAAAGACAACAAAATTACCATGCTAAGTCATACTCTCAATACATCATGATTTATGCATGATACAAAGAATAACCATAACGTGACTTACTTGTTTTCTTCCATTTCTAATTATACCACATAAAATTGAGCTCACATTTCATACATTTCATATAGGTACCTATATCACTCACAAGATCGTCATACTATCTCTTAATCTTAATACAACTCTAAATTTTCCCATTGAACCATTTAGAATATGAAAGGATATTCAATAAGTCCCTGACATAGGGCATTAAGCTAATGCCATGTCCCAGACATGGTCTTACACTAGCTCATATGTCAAGCTGATACCATGTCCCAGACATGGTCTTACACTGGCTCTCATCTATCCGTACCGATGCCATGTCCCAAACATGGTCTTACACTGACACATCTCCAAGCCGATGCCATGTCTCAGACATGGACTTACACTAGCTTACAAATCGAGGCTGATGCTATGTCCCAGACATGGTCTTACACTGGCTAGCACATATCCGTGTTGATGCCATGTCCTAAATATAGTCTTACACTAACACGTGGCGAGGTCGACGCCATGTCCCAGACATGGTCTTACACTAACACTCGTATTAACCCTAGTATCACAACATGAATATACAATTTATTCTTAAAGTTCAACCGGGCTCTATTACGTATGTTCTCACCATTTCATGATTTATAATCATTCAACAATTCATGCTCGAATAAACATATACATAACTTATTTCACAATGCATTATCTTATGACAAAACGATAATTCCATGCAAAAAAAGAGTATTGTCGTATTATTTACCTACAACTTACCTCGATACACAAAATGGAAAATGACCTTTCGGTTCAATCGATTTGCTTGGCCTTCTTCTAGTCTAGGTTCAGATTTTGTAAATCTTGATCTATAACAATAAAAATTCACTAATTTAATCACCAATTTAATCTAAACATGTCAAGAATCATAATTTGGCAAAATGACCATTTTGCCCCTAAACTTTGGCAAAATGATCATTTTACCCCTAGGCTCGGAAATTGATTTTTTATCGAATTTCCTTATTAACCAAGCCTAACCAAATCTTTTTCACTCTTATGGCAACCCCCAATTCTCATTATTTCATACAAGTACCAACAACTTATCAACTTTACAAATTAGTCCAAATTAGGTGTTTTTCCTAAACACCCTTTCACAAAAGTTGTTTATTTAACAACCTACATTCATTTTCCTTCATAAAGTTCCAACAAAAAGCACTTATACACTCATGGAAAAACTTTAAAATTTTAACCAAATTGCAAAATACACTCCTCAATAGGTAGCTTATGCTACAAGTGTCCCAAAAATGCAAAAATTATTAAGAAAGGCAATGAGAATCACTTACTTGCAAGAGAAATACTTGGCTGAGTTTTTAAGCTTCAAAACCCCTTGCTTTTGCTGGTATTTTTGGTGAAAGTAGAGAAGAAATGAAGGAGATGAGAGCTAGGCTATTAGGTTATTGTAACGCTCGAATTTTGGGCCTAAAAGTATTAGGCCTTGGGTATGGATCAGTAGGGAGGCTATACATAAGTATTTAATTGTGCAAGGATATAACACAATGAAATGTTTACTTTAGTGGTTAAGGGCCCTGAGAAGTGTTGGAGAAGTCTTGGGTTCAAACCTGGGCTTTAGCAAAAATCTATGTTTTTCTCTTAAATGAACCTTGTCTGTAGAAGGTAGGCTTTATAAATAATTGCAGGAAGAAGGAGACACAAGAAGCGCCTGTGGTCCAGTGATAGTGGTGTGTGGAATGTGCTAGGGGTCTGAGGTTCGAATCCCTGCTTGTGCAAATGGAGATTATTTTTGCTGGTGGCTGTGAGAGGATGTTGTGTTTGACCGAAACACCTTTGAACAGATTTGAAGGAGGTGGTTGTTAGCCAAATTTAAAGAGATGGATGGGAGGAAATTAATGAAAAAACCAAGCAAGTTCGAATGGGGAGAAGAGTCTTTCCGGGTTTGAACTCTGGCACTTAGTGTTTTGGTTGTGTAGGGATGTTGGGGGAGGTGTTTAGTGTGTGGAAGGCTGAACGAAATTGAGGAGTTCTTTTGGGGTAAAATTTGGCTATGAATTGGTAATTGGTCATTTTATTTTGGGATTTCGCCAAATTATGGTTCTACTCGCTCTTTGTTTTCTGAAGCTGAGTTGTGCTAGGAAGTCTTTTTGGTATCAGTTGTTTCTGGCTAGTGTTTTTGGGTACTTTCATTTCAGGGTTATCTCGGTTTCTATTCTTCTTCTTCTACTCTTAGACAACTATTTTCCCTTGATAACTTTTGTAGCCGAATAACCTCCTTTCTTTTCTCTCTCTGACCCTTTCAGTTTATTTTAGCCTTAGCCTTGATTGAGCCTCTCCTTCTTCTCCTTGACTCAATTGATCGCCTCTTTGATCGAATACATTTTCTTCTTCCCTCACTTCTTATTTGGATACTTTGGCTAAATTCTGTATCTCTCTGTTTTAGTCTGATTTTTGTAAGTAGACTCTAACAAATTGGTAAGCACTTGACTCCTTCTTGATCTTTCTCTCATTTTTCAAGGCTCCCCTCTTTTGCACTATTAAAGATGATTACTTCTTTTGTTATTGCTGAATCTCATTAGTTTCTAGATTCTCAAAGAGTGAAGGGGTCTCTAGTGTTAGAAAGATGGTAGTGGTGGCAGCTAGTGATAGCCAGTCTTAGAGAGGATCAGGAAGAGTGCCTACTGGAAATGGACTCGTAGTCCCTAGCCTCAAGTTTAAGCGGTGTAAAGTGTCGATTGTTCGGGAATTTCTGCCAGGGTGCGGCAGGGTGACTACACCAAACATTGGATCAAGTAAGCAAATCACGGTCGACCAATATAGTCAAGGCAAGTAGTAGTCGATCTTTTGGATAAGTGGTTGGTTAGGGTTTTTCTAACTCTATTGATAGGGGATTAACTGTAAGTTATGTGTGAATATAGGTATTGGCGCTTGTAGATTTTTAATACTATACATAATCAGGTGTGTATTTTTACCTTGTACATGATAATTGGCTGAAAAGCCGAAGAAGTGTGTACACACACTACTTTAATCGTAGAACGATAAAAAGCTGAAATGCTGAAATGCCGAAATACCGAAAAGCTGAAAAGCTAAAAGTACGGCAATGATTGCCACAGGGGCATGTGAATGCACGTGTGGAGAATGCGATATGATGGTAGAGGCCGCCTGAGCGATCTCGTGGGCTTAGGTTGATTTTGGGCCAAGTGGGCCATGTGTAGGCCCAATGGGCTCGTGGGCCCCACACAGGTAATTATCATGGATATGTGGAAATATTGGACCTGGATGTGTCGTTCACATGGCTAAGGTCGATTTTGGGCTTAGCGGGCCATATGAGCATGTGGGCCCTACTTGGTTTACATAATGGGCTTTGAAAAAGGTTACACAAGTCGCGTGAGACATCTATGGACCTATGGATGGGTCGATAAATGTACCCAAACCCTGAATTACGAAATAACCATTATGCCCTGAAGGGTAAAATGACTAAAATACCCCTATGTGATATGTGACTGATTTTGTATGCCATCAGATGTTATGTTTGCATTCATATGTGACATTATACTGCATGGGGATGGGTTAATTAATTGGTGTAAGTAATCGATTTGTTAAGGGTCACACAGGCCGCACGAGACGATTGTGGATCCACCAATGGCTTAAAGTCAATTATGTGATTGGTAGCTCTACTACGATATTGGTTAATGCCGCAACCGGTGTACATTGGGAGTGTAGGGATGGGTGGGTCGATTTAATCCCCATAGGAGTGTAGGGTTGGACAGGAGATGAAGTGCAGGGTTGGTTGGGTTTTTATGCATTGCGTATTCTGATTCTAATATGGATATAGGCTAAGGCCCAATCGAGGCTGTTGCGGGCTAGGGCCCAATTGCCATCGTACGGTAATGGGCTTAGGCCCAGATTGATGTGATTCATGCTATTTGTTTGTTAGGGTAGTACACACTGAGTTTTTATAAACTCACCCCTCTTTTTAATTTTTTAGGTAACCTCTAGTGAGAGACAATTCTACGTATCGGAGGACTCAGAGGTGGCCACACTATGGACAGCTAATTTTAGTACTTTAAATTACTTTATTACGTTTTCTTCTATTTGGGTTTTTATTGTAATAAGGCCTTTCTCTGGTTTTCACTTTAACTTCGGGGTTTTATTGTGTTTTGATTGCTTAACTTCTAGTTTTTAAGACTCAGGTTTTAAAAAGGAAAAACAACGTTTTACAAATTGAATGTAAGTACACAAATGATTTTTTAAGAAAAGCTTCCGTTGTAATTCAAAAGTTTAATAACATTACTTAAGTCTCAGTTTTTCATTAAGCATACGGTTTAATCGATTATTAACATGTTTTCAAAGAGGTTTATCCTAATTTGGATTCTCAAATGATACTTTGTTGTAATAGCTAACAACTTAGCGAATGATACATGTTTCAAAGAGAAAACTCGTTTTGAGGCTACTGATAAATAATGTTTTGACCAAATGATCCCAAAGTTTCCAAACATCGAATTTTATGATTCACCCTGCAATGTGACACCGCCAGATTTGGCCATAACGTCTGGGCCAGGTTTGGTCTTACACGAAATCATATATCGATGCCATAGTCCAGCTATGGTCTTACACGAAACCACATTTTGGCATGGTCCAACCATGGCCTTTCACGACAATACAACTTTTGTCATTGAACGGAAGTGCTCAACCTTGCGTTTACTTGTTTCGAACATTGAATTTTCATAATTCAACCAATAATATGAATAAAGTCATAACATCATTCATCAACATAAATAATAAACATTAAATTTTAACAATATGGACTTACCTCGGCATAAAAACGGCAAGAAGGACTTAATCGTCAAATTCTTATTTTTCTCCCATTCTAATTCCAAGTCTCATTTTTCTCGATCTATAACATCACACTTAACTTATTTAACCATTATACTATTCAAAACAGCCTAAAATCACATTATGACAAAATTACATTTTTACCACTAAAGTTTCACTTTTTTACAATTTAGTCCCTAGGCTTATAAAATGAAATGTGTTCAGTTTTCTCAAAATCCAAGCCTAGCCGAACCTTATACATGCTTATAGCAGCCCACATTTTCCACTTAATCACACTTTTACTACTCATTTTATAACTTTTACATATAGGTCCTTTTTAACATTTTTACCGAAAATCACTTAGCAAAAGTCGTTTGTCTTACGACTAACAAGCATTTTCTACCCTTAACCATCAAAATACATGCATGCCTAACATGGGTAAAATTTTAACCTTTGATAACACTTGAAATAAATACTTGGAAAAGCTAGATTAGGTGACAAGAATTTCAAAAACATAAAAATCATTAAAAACGGGGCTAAAACGACTTACAATCGAGCTTGGAAGCTTGAAAAACCCTAGCCATGGTTTCCCCTTCCAAAATTCGGCCATGGGATGAAGATGGACAAAAATTGGCTTTTAATTTGACTTTTTATTTCATTTAATTGTCAAATTACTAAAATGCCTTTAATGAAAAACTTTGGAAACATACCTAACTATGTCCATTTTTGTCCACTAACTTAACCAATGGTATAGTTACCATTTAAAGACCTATAGAACTCACATTTTGCACTTTTTACAATTTAGTCCTTTTGACTAAATTGAGTGGCCAAATGTCAAAATTTTCAAACAAAATTTTCACGAAATCATTCCATAAAACTATAGACCATAAAAATCTATTAAAAATAAATTTCTTCATGTCAAATTTGTGGTTCCGAGACCACTATTTTGACTAGACATAAAATCGGGCTGCTACAACTCTCCCCCCTTAGGGATTTTCGTCCTTGAAAATCTTATCGGAAAAGAGATTTGAGATTTTTTTTCTTGTAGCCCTATCAAATTCTCACAGTAATACTTTCACAAACACTTCGCTCACTAATTGAATTTGAATGCCTTTACGCATCAAGTCTGCACAAATTTTCTATCAATCTAAAACTGCTTCCTAACCATTACGAATTATTTTCACTTTCTCTTCAATTTCTATGAAGAAAATCAATTCCGCGAATCTTTTTCTCACAAAATTTGATCCAATAACAACGGAGTTTGGTAATTTTAGCCATACAATATTTCTTACATTATCATCTTTATACTTAGATGATAATTACTATTATACTCAAACTCAACTAATAGCATTTGTCTCTTTTCAGTTGCTTTCAAATTCTAGAACATAACGATAGAATATACTTTTGAGAACCTGAACTGTAATACCCCTTACCCGTATCCGATGCCGAGATCGTATATGAGGCATTACCTTACTAAAACACATACAAACATTTAACCTCAAGTCAATTAAATCTGTCCCAACTTAACACTTTTTCAAACATTGTCTTACGATCCTTAATATGGACCCACAAAGCCCAAAACATGGTTTGGAAACAATCTGGGACCAAACTGAGTTCTTAAAAAACTTTTAAGAAAATCCACTAAAAACAAGGCACACACCCATGTGGAAGGGCAACATGCCTGTGTGGCCTCTAGACATGGCCGTACAGATGGCCCGTGTGGTTCACATGGCCTAAGCACTTAGGGACACGCCTGTGCCTCTCGTCCGCATGGATTTATTTCCTAACTTCGAACCTACAGTGGTTTTCACACGACCTGGCACACGCTCGTGTGCTCAGCCCGTGTCCTTCACACGACCATGACACGTCCGTGTCACAGCCTGTGTGCAAAAACTGTGACATTCTGTTTCTGACGTCAGCAGCTCTTAAGGGTCACACGACCGTGGCACACGCCCGTGTGCTATGTCGTGTCCTGCACACGGTTGAGACACAGGGCCGTGTCTCAGCCTTTGTGTTTACTACTGGGCATTTAATTCTGCAAACTTAAGGTGCAGGGGACACACGGCCTAACCACATGCCTGACCACAAAACATAAGAAAACCCAAAATCCCTGAAAGGATAGAAGGGAGATCCTCTATCTTGATGTAGATCCTGGCTTCTGAGATGGATCAATTAGCTTTCCTTCGAGTAATTCCCTACCTCTAGCTCTTCGTTTGGCAGGAGGACTGAGTTGGCACTATGTTGTACCATCCCCTCTACTGTTCCCCCTTGTAATTGCCTCCTACGGTTTTTATAAAGAGTTTAGAATGTCTTTCTTATCCCCTCAGTAACCTTTTTCGAGTGAAATTGAACTTCATCACGATAGGGACACGCTCGTGTGCCACACCTATGTGAGTCGATGTAGAGGCTGTGCTCGGGCCTGTTAATGTGGCACGGCCGTGTGGGTTGATTCTAGGTTGTGCTCAAGCCTGTTTATGTGGCACGGCCGTGTGACACACCCGTGTGGTGAACTTTCAGGCCGTGTTGATTCTTTACTTTTGCCCATTTTCTTTGTTTCTGGCCGTGGAGAACAAAGCTAGATAATTATTCAACTCAAATCTGGACAAAAATAGGTATCAAAATAATTGAAGGGAATTCAACAAAAAATAGGTTCTAAGTTAATATTGAAGGTAAGTCAAGGAATAGTTTATTAGGCTCAATGGGGTTCGCTAGGGGTTAATTTATGGAGGTAGGCTTTTTATGGAGTAAGTGGGTTAAATCCTAAGTGCCTTTATCATTTTGGTATATCAAATCAATGATGTGGTCTCGACATGTATAATCGAAGCAAGTTCTAGATAACAAATCAGTATTGACTCACTCAAAGCAACAATAAAAGTGAGCGTGAAAGGATGTATGCTCAAAAGGCTCAAAAATCTCACCAGAATTATGGCTTTTGATGTCAATCCTGTGAATTTCAAGTTTCAAGATAACACTTAAAATTGGGGAAGGCAACCTAGAAATGTTTAAATTCTTAAAAATTTCAACGCTTGATTCTCTAATATATTAAAGTTTGAATAACCAAAGCATAAGTACCTATGTCTTAATTCTTAATATATCAATATGTCTTAATTCTCAATATATCAATAAAAATCATAAATCAATTAGAATTTATCTTAATAGGGGATTGAGAATAATACAAGATAGTGAAAGTGAGAATTCAAAATTTGATAACAATGCAACAAGTTAGTGGCACAAATTTTCAGGGTTTCAAGGATAATACAAAGAATGAAAGTGAATTCCCCCCATACTTAAGATGTATATTCTCCTCAATGTACAAAGATAAAGCTAGTAACAATTAAATCATAAGATAGGGAGAGAAGTGAAAGTCCCTGAATATTGGATGAATTCCTTGTGTAGTTAAAGCTGAATTGTAGAAAGGGTCATTTGAAGTTCATGATTCTAGGTGACTGAAGAGAATAGCACAACTGTGTGTGAAATTCAGGTATTACTCGATAAAAATTGGAGTGCAAAAATAAAAGGAAAAATGGAGGAATATAAAATAAAGAAAATGAAAATTGAAATTAAATAATAGGGATTTAGTCCCACGACCGTGGCGCACGCCAGTGTGACCTTGGGTTGGCCCGTGTGTTTTGTGGACTTTTTAGTATGACCATGGTTGGTCAGTACAAGCGTGTCCTATGCCTGTGTTGATTTCTCAGTTTTGTCCACGGCTTATTAGCATGGGCATGCTGGGATACATGGCCATATAACACAGTCGTGTCTTCTAGTGTTCGCTTCTCCAATGGTCGTGTCTGGGCTCACACGCCCGTGTATTAGTTGACAGGTTTAGCCACGGTAGTATCGCAAGGTCATGTTCCTAACCGTAGGGTGCCCACGGTTTTAGGCATGCCCGTGTGCCTGGTCGTGTGGTTCTGGTGAATTTGCGTTTTAAGGTGTTAGTCATGAATCTAAGAAAATCAATGTTGTTAGTACTCGGGTTGCCTCCCGAGAAACGCTTGTCTATAGTCTAAGCTCAACTTCTTTCAAGCTTGTTCGGTCACGGTGGTTTGAAGAGTTTCAACTCTTCTATCTTGCTTTCAATTTCATTATCAACATAAGGTTTGAGTCGAGTATGATCTACCTTGAAAATGCCGAGTGTCTTATGTGTTATCTCGACTGTACCATAGGGGAAAATTTTCATTACCGTGACGTAAGGGGTGTCACCTATCTAATCTTTTGAATTTGAAATTCGAGGATCTTCCTCTTCTAAATATACATTATCCCCTACCTTAAATTGATTTGTTTTTACCTTAGGATCATCATTGTGATGCTCTGTTTTGGCGTGGCATATTTTGGGTTTCTCTTGGCGATAGTTCAGCCACTCATCTAGTTCCTCAATCTGAAGCATTTGTTTTTCATGTACGTTTTCCTTGGATAGACTCATCTGTTGTTTGATCTGACCTATGTGAAGGGTATCCTACAAAGAAGGTTGGGCAGTGAGATCATTCTTATTATCAGGGCTCGTAATAATATTTGTGTCATCAACAATCTTATTAGAGTTACGAGCCTACAAAGTAACTTTGTCATCACCTATATGAAGTGTGAGCTCACCTATGCCTACATCAATTATGGTTCTAATAGTTGCTAAAAAGGGTCACCCTAAAATTAAGGGTACATTGCTATCCTCATCAATGTCTAGAGCAACGAAGTCGACTGGGAATATAAATTTATCAATTTTGACAAGCACATCTTCAATTATACCTTTAGGAAATCTAATGGTTTTATTAGCCAATTGGATGCTCATCTTAATTTGTTTAGGTTTCCCAAGACCTAGTTGTTTAAACACTTTATATGGCATGACATTAATACTAGCCCCTAAATCAGCTAAAGCATTTTTAACATCTAAGCTACCAAGTAAGCAAGGAATTGTAAAACTCCCTAGATCTTTTAGTGTGTTGGGCAGCTTATTCTATAAAATAGCTGAGCACACTGCATTCAGTTCCACATGAGATGTTTCATCTAGCTTTCGTTTGTTTGTCAGTAGCTCTCTTAAAAACTTTACGGCATTTGGCATCTACGAAAGAGCTTCAATAAACTGTAAGTTAATATGTAATTTCTTTAAAAGTTTAAGGAATTTATCGAATTGTTCATTTGTGCGATCTTTCCTTAAAGCATTAGGATATGGGATACGAGGCTTATATTCTTTGACAATTGCTTCTTTTGGACTTACCTCATCATTTCCTTTACTTACCACAGTCTCCTTACATGGCTCTGGGTTGGTTTTGGCTAACCCTTCCTCATCTATTGTATCTACGGCATTAAGTTGCTCCTTAGGGTTAGTCTCGGTGTTACTTGGTAACCCACCTTGTGGTCTTTTAGAAATTATCTTAGCGAGCTGGCCTATTTCAGTTTCGAGTCCTTGAATGTATGCTTGCTGGTTCTTAAGTGCCATTTCAGTGTTCTGGAAACTGGTTTCTGACATGGCAATAAATTTTGTGAGCATCTCCTCAAGGTTCGACTTTTTCTCTTGTTGGAACGGCGGTTGTTGAAATCTCGAAGGGGGTGGTTGCCTTTGATTTCCTTGTCCTCCCCATGAGAAATTTGGGTAGTTCCTCCAACCTGCATTGTAAGTATTACTATAAGGGTTATTTTGGGATCTAGAATTATTACCCATGTAGTTGACTTTCTCGGTTTCCATGCCATGTCCATAGGAGGAGTAATCGGGATTGTACATGTTTCCTTGGTCTAGTCACATTGCATCACTGGGTGTACCTGCATAGAACCAACAAAATTATCAATCTTTTCATTTAAGAGTTCTACCTGATTTGACAGCATCATGACTGCATCAATGTTAAAAACCCCGACAGCTTTTTGTGGTTTTGTTCTCATGACTTGCCACTGATAGTTATTCAGTGACATCTCTTCTATAAATTCGTAGGCTGCTTCTAATGTCTTGTTATTGATTGTTCCACCCACGGCTGCGTCTATCATCTGCCTTGTTGAGGGGTTCAAACCATTGTGAAAGGTTTGAACTTGTTACCATAGCTGTAGACCATGGTGAGGGCACCTTCTCAATAGATCCTTGTATCTCTCCCATGTAGTGATAAACCCTCGTGGTAAAGAATTTAACCACTGTTTAGCTTTATTTCTTATGGAGAATGGGAATAATCGAAGACGAATGGCATCATCAGAAACGCCATTTATTTTAAGTGTGTCATAGAATTCTAAGAAATTGGCTAAATTAGCGTTAGAATCCTCATCCTAAAAACCATATAACTGATCAAACTGTTGTATCATCTAAATAGTGTTAGGTTTCAATTCAAAATTATTTGCAGCAATAGAAGGCCTAACTATACTAGATTCAGTACCAGCCAAATTAGGTTTAGCATAATCATACATAGTGCGCGGAACAGGATTTTGCTCAACAGGATTTACGGCTACCACAGGAGGTAGCTGATTATCTTGATTTGCCTCCATCTCTTCAATGGATTTGTGTTCTTCTTCTTGACTTTGTTCTGGATATTGCAAGCTTCTTCTTATCTCTCTGCAAGTTCTACGAACTATAGCTTCTAAATCATCGTCAAACAATAATGGTCCCCTGGGTTTCTTCTAGTCATAAACTAGAGATACCTAGAAGGGAAAGGTAAAAAGAAAATTAAAAACCTAAAAAAAAGAAAATAATTTGCAATAAAAGTAAAAATAGCTAAAGTAATAGGACTCGAGTGTTCATAATACCTTAGTTCCTCGACAACGGCGCCAAAAACTTGATCTCGTGATGATGAAGTAATAAAAATTCACACCTATAAACTAACTAATATCACAATAAAGGCAAGTGCACCTATCGAATAGTAGTATAGTTAGTGGCAAGACCGGAATATCGAATCCAAGGAACTAAAAGTACTAGTAATGACTTTCTTCCTATTATCTAGCCTTAAAATAAAGAGGTGGTCTGTGTAAACTATTAACGCTAAACTAAACTAAGGATGCGACAAAGATTAAATTGAGAAATTGCTTTTGGGAAAACTAATTGATGGGGGCAATACCTAAGGAAGAATCCACCTAGACTTCACTTGTTATCTAACTCTGAACTAGACAATTTCTTCATTTGACTTGATCCGTAGAGATCCTTAAATTATGTTAATACCTCCGTCGAGAATAAGAACAACTAATCCTAGGTTGATTAGTTGAAATCTCTTTCTAATTAAAACCCCTAGTCTTGCATTAACTCGATCTATGGCTCCCCATATTAGATTTGACTCTAATCCAGCAGATTTTAGTCGTCCTATGTCTAGGATTGCGATCAACTCCGCTTAATTGTGTTGGATCTACTCCTATACAGGGGCTTTTGCTCCTCTGTATAAGCACATTCGACTTAAATTAATATCCCAGAAATATCAATTCAAGAGTTAAAAACACAATTAAGAACAAATCAAATATTTATCATATAGTTCAGATAACAATAACAAGATTCATCTTAGGTTTCATCCCCCTTAGATATTTGGGGTTTTAGTTCATAATTATAAAAAGAAACATCTCAGAATAAATAAAATAACAAAACATAAGAAAACCCAAAATCCCTAAAAGGATAGAAAGGAGATCCTCTGTCTTGATGTCGATCCTCGCTTCTGAGATGGATCAATCGGTTTTCCTTCGAGTAATTCCCTGCCTTTAGCTCTCTATCTTGGCAGGAGGACTGAGTTGGTACTGTCTTGTACCGTCCCCTCTACTGTTCCCCCTTGTAGTTGCTTCGTAGGGTCTTTATATAGAGTTTAGAATGTCTTTCTTAGCCCCTAAGTAACCTTTTCAGAGTGAAATTAAACTTCATCATGACAGGGACATGCCCGTGTGCCACGCCCGTGTGAGTCGATGTGGAGGCCGTGCTCGAGCTTGTGAATGTGGCACGACCATGTGGGTTGATTCTAGGCCGTGCTCGAGCCTGTTTATGTGGCACGGTCGTGTGACTCGCCTGTGTGGTGAACTTCCAGGCTATGTTGATTCCTTATTTTGGCCCATTTTTTCCGTTTTCGGCTCGTTTCTTGTTCTTTTCACTCCTCTAAGCTCACCTGAGTATAAAACATGAAATTAAAGGTTTAGGAGCATCAAATTCCACAAATCAAGGAATAATTCATCCATAAATGTGCTAAGCATAAGGTAAAAACATGTATAATTTACAATTTATCAAAGGGACTCGGGATGGCCGCAAGTTTTCTGCTTTTGGACTTTGTTTTTATTAAATTTCAGTTTGGTTATTGATTATGTAATAAGGTCATTATGGGTTTTATTTTGTTTAACTTTCATTATTCAGGCTAATTTATCATTTCAACTAGTAAAGTAGGTAATCGGGTTTTCAAAACTAATAACAACGATTTTAAGTAATTCATGCGTGATGTTTTAAAAAACAATAATAAATTAAGAGTTTTCATAACTTCACTTAAATGAACACAACAAATATAACAACCATTTTTCATTAACCTATTTTCCAACTGGTAAAAATGGTTTTAATTGCATTCAGTTTTATGAACAAAACCAAAACGGGGTTTTCGTATAGGTAGAAACTTTTTATCGAGAAGTCCAAATTTTGAACGTAACTTCCATGTGACACACCAGATCTAGCTATAACGTCTGGGTCAGGTTTGGAATGTTACATCTGGTGCTCACTATCGAATTGTGTTTTATCTGAATTAACATTTTTATGCTTTAGTTTACATTTCTAGTGTTTATTAACAGATATTTTATGGAAAACAGTATCAATAATTCAGAATTCATTTTCGTAGATTGCAGTCTCACTACAGTTTTACTAGAGTCTAGTGTACATTACTAAAGCATTCAGTATAGTATGCTATCCATAATAGTCCCAGTGTTTACTATCTATAGCATTTCAATCAAAACACATAATAGTTACAGAGAACTTACAGCACCGGTGCCGGAGACTCTGTGTACCACACATTCGATAAAACATTTCAAATCTTTTGAAAGTAATTCTTTAGAAATTTTAACTTAAAAACTCAAATCCACAGCCAAGTTTTGCAACTTGGCTCTGATACTACTAAATGTAACACCCTAAACCCAGCCTAGACGTTATGGCCGAATGTGGCGATGTCACATAGAAGTGTTTTTCGTAAAGTGTGATATCGATGAAAATCCTTTTCCTATTTAACCTTTTTGTGAGATCTTAATGATGATTCTAAGACGTGTCATTCATTTTCAAAATGTGAGTCATTGTCAAAAAGTTGTTCACATTTAAACGTTATTAATTTTTCAAAAAATCATTTATTGCAGAAGCTTTTTTAAAAAGGTTTTGTTTTCGTGGTATTTTTGCTAAAACATTTATCTTTTTGAAAACTTGTGTCCTTTCCTACTGCTAGCAGTTATAAATCAAAACAATCAAAATCCCAAATTAAAATAAAAATCTGGAAAGGCCATTATTACAGTAAATACCCTAAAAATTTAAATCAAAATCGTAAAATACTAAATCGAAATATATTGGTCGTGTAGCCATCACTGAGTCATCCGTTGCACCAATCCGCCTATGTCTGGAGATTACCTATACAGTTAAAACAGAAGGGTTAGTTTACGTAAACTCAGTGTGTAATCCCATATAAGCAAACAGATAGAAACAAACATAGTCTGGGCTAAAGCCCGATTTAGTATCAGTGACAATATCTATTTGGGCTTTAGCCAATCACAATACAGAAATAGTCATATGTTTGGGCCCTGGCCCATTATAGTAACAATAATCAGTGCAGTAACAGTTTAAACAGTATACAAGTCTTACCCATCCAACCTCTACACTCCATCTCCGTCCAACCTTACACTCTATGTGGGGAGATAATCAACCCACCCATCCCTACACTCCAGAAGATACCGAATGCGACATTATACAGTATTATGCAACTAGGCTACCAGTAATTTAGGCTCAAAGCCTTTCAATACACTTCCTCTGATCAGTATAAAACTCATCCCCATGCAATGCGTCATACAATCATGTCATGCCAAGTCATGGTATCATACATGTATTCGGTACAGTTTCAATATCATGCTCAATACAGTCATACACGCAATTTATATACATATATATCTCACACAGGGGTATATCAGTCATTCAGTCAATTAGGGGTCTAGATAACCTTACCGACCCCACGATAGGTCTACAGTCGTCTCGGACGACCCGTAAAACCTTAGCAGTCAAACAGTAAAATGGGCCCATAGCCCATGTTGGCCCACACGCTTGTGTAGCCCACACGGCCCAATTCGGCCTAGCGCATGAAATCACACATGGCCAGCCTCGTCAATTACTCGCCCATGTTTAGTCACACGGTCTACCATACAGGCAACCACATGCCCGTGTGGCGTCGACAATCTCATATTTCAGCTTTTCGCCGCTTTCTATTTGAGAAGTTGTGTTTACACACACCTGATTCCGTTTGAAGTTAATTGCACTCCGAATACTCCATTCCTAGATTCAACAAAACAAAACATTTGATCAATTCCCTAACTCGTTATCCAAATGAAGCCTAATTAAATTCAAATCTATCACAATCGCCACCCCTTACCAAAATCAATCGAAATTGCCCCTTTAGTTCCTCGTAGATGTGCCAATCAACCCTTAGTAACCACCTAGCAAGAGAGACACAAAAATCTACTCGTTAAACCTTTAATTGAATTGAACTACAACGTCATTCAATATCATACTAACCGAACAAATACAACCCTTCATTCCATATCATAAAAATGAGACAACAAAACACCCAAATCAGTTACCCAATGGACGATTGAACAGAATACAATATGGTAATGCAAAAGGGAGCGAGTTGAGAAAAGGACCCAGTGACTTGCAAAATTCGACCAAGGAGAGGAGCAAGATGATGTACGGTCAGCTTGATGGGAAGGAAAACTAGCATCGAAAGTAAGGAACAAAAAAAGGGGAACCAAACTTTGAAGAGACGGTAACAAGTGGGGATATTTTGGCTCAAACAAACAAAAAGAAGAATAAGAAAAAAAATGAAAAAGAAGAAATGGCAAGTAGAAATTCGGCAGAACATACAAAGGGAAGAGAAAGAACTTTTCAGCCCCCAAAAAAAGTTCTACTCTAGCCAAAATTCCTAAAGATAATGCGCATATCCCCTAAAATCTCTTCCCCAACCGTCCACTACTTCCCTACTACTCTCAAATTCCTTACTTTCCTCCACCAACCTAATATTTCCTCTTAAAAATCAGCC
This sequence comes from Gossypium stocksii, assembly GCA_020496765.1. Lineage (NCBI taxonomy): Eukaryota > Viridiplantae > Streptophyta > Magnoliopsida > Malvales > Malvaceae > Gossypium > Gossypium stocksii. Next base: position 76,655,094 of record CM035632.1, on the reverse strand, counting down.
ACACGTCCCCCACACTCTTCAAACACAGAATTTTAGTCAACCACAACTCTTCCATGACCAAGCAGTAAAAATAAATCCCCTTTGATCACGTAGAGATTCAAACTCCTGACCCCTTACAACATTAACACCCCACTTAACCACTAGACCAGTATGCCCATTCTGATATAATTTATCAGACATCTTTACGATTCAAATATAATTTCTCTGACTAATTTTGTCATTACTAACTCCGTATTATTCCATTCACTAACAAAAATCAATCCGGAAGAAATTCCAGCAAATACATACTTTAGACATCATACTTGAATGAGTCGATTGGCCGAGATTAACTTTTTTTTTTAACCGTGACATTGTGACATCCGAATGGTCTTTAGAGTGATCTGGCATCTTTTTCCAAAATCGTATCCACTTGCCAAACTACTCTCAATTCTAACCACATTGTTAGTTATTCCGCTACTGAACTCTTTAGTGTCTCACTTGTAAACTTATTCAACATAAATCTCATGGAATTTCGTTATAAAATACCATATTGGTAAGGGGGTAAGGTCGTAAAGCCTCTAACTAGACTTTCGTATATACACGTATGTGACTTAACATTCATCATCATCAAAATATCATCATAGTTATACGATTTACTTCAGGGAAGTATGTGTAACAATATATAAATATGCAATTCACTAACTCTTCCTGCCAAACCACAACTGTCCAAATAATGAAATTATTTGACTGAGCTCAATTTTAGTATCTCTACAACCCAATCACAATAGTACTCAACCCTACGTTCTACTGAATTTGAACATTTAATTCAATTTTCACAATATCTATAATTTTCCTTAACCGAACATATAAAATTAATACATCATATTATTTCTAATTTAATATTCTATCCATTTCATATAATCACCATAATCTATCGAAGTACAACATTCAACCGGAACAATGACATTTTACCCATATTTCTCAACTTATGATTATTTCTTTTTGTACATCACCACATACATAACATGAACTATTATTTATACCTTTCCAAGTTTTGACTAATCACAAACACATTTTCAAATATCTTAATATCACTTTTAGCATTTTCGAGAATAGCTCAGTTGGAAAGCATCTCTGTCTCAACAAAACAGTTCCGTCAGAGTCGAGAGATCTCACACAATCATAGGTAGTAATATGGAATGTATATGTAAACTCACCCACACTATGTTAGTCCGAGAATCGACTAAAACATAGCTCTGATACCACTAAATGTAACACCCTTTACCCATATTCACGTTGGAACAGGGTACGAGGCATTATCGGACTTAAACACAAACACACATACATTTTCGAGCCATAAATTTCCATCCAAATTTAGACCTTTTCACATTCATTCACATCGTCCCTAAAATGAGCCTACGAGGCCCAAAACATACTTTAGGAGCAGTTCGGGACTAAATCAAGAACTTTCAAAAATTTTACAAACTTATAAAAATTTTGCCCTAAATAGGGGTCACAGGCCCGTGTGGATATAGGACATGCCCGTGTGGGATGGCCATGTGGTCACACACGCCTATGCCATACCCCATGTAACTCTCTATTTATGACATCATTAGCCAAATGAAACCACACGGCTAAGCCACATGCCCGTGTGCTAGGCCATGTGATGAATTAAATCCTTGCAAAATACGTGCAGACTTCACACGCCCTTGGCACACGACTATGTCCAAGGCTGTGCCATCCACACGATTGAGGCACACGCCCGCGTCTCTGCCCGTGTGCTCCATACTGGGCATTCTGTTTCTCAAAATTAAGGTACAGGGGACACATAACCTGTTCACACGCTTATGGGGCTAACCGTGTGTCACACACAGCCTAGACACATGCTCGTGTGTCTACCTATGTGGACAACTTTAAGGCTATTTTCCAAGCCATTTGCCACACTCAACTTCACACACATACTTATACATCTCACTAGCATTTAACATGGCATTAATTGACAGTCAAACATCCACAAATAATGCTTGACCATGGCATTCCCAAAACATCAAAGGCATTAACTCATGCATGCACATATAAATAGGTTTACAACCAAATTAGTCAATATAAACCATATCTCATGGCCAAATACAAATGAATCATTTGGCCATTATAAGCTGTCACACTTGGCTAATCAATAACAACACATATTTCAAAGTAATCTAGTCCTTATACATGCCATAGACTTAAAATACTTGAAAACATTGATACCAAATTGTTAGCTTGATAGTGTGATAGAATCTCTGACGATCTCCAACCCGAGCTAGCTTCATGACATTATAAAACATGGGAAAAAAAGGGGTAAGCTATATAGCTTAGTAAGTCCACACGAATATAATTGCAACTCTTACCAATCAATTACTAGAACCAACAATATAAACACAACATAATATAATTTGCTATAAACTCACAGTTATAAATTATTCGGTCATATTGTTTGCTTTATCGACTTGCAAGCGTAATTTAACACGTCTTGACATTAGCCTAACAACCGTAATCTTTCCCTTATAATAGATTACCAAAATCAACTAATCATTTCAAACCTCATAATAGACATGCACATTCATTATGAGAATTTACATTTTGAGCAGATTTTTCTTACATCTTTTAATTGTTTAAAAGCTCATATATTCTCATACTTCCATAATCATTTTAATAGATAATTATGTCAATCTTTCCTTTCTCATATCCGGTAAATCACGATTTGTGTGAATATCACATGCTATATCGTAACTCATTTGGACCGAAAGTCAATTACACGATCGCTAACCAATTTTACCTTGTATTTCATACATCACAAGTATAGGCCAAGAATCACAAGGCTTTCACAAAACATTCTCATGGAAACCATAAATTCACAAGATCATGAAATCAATGCTTATAAACTTTATTCGATCCAATATTCATCACATTTCTTTAGCCATTGAGTCATATAAAATATCATCAAATAACATTACTATTGAACATTATGTGCTACACATATATAACTATACCTCATATCATTCAATTCATACCCCAACATCACCAAATAAACTCAATTTGGCATAAAAAAGATTTATACACAAGTATTTCTCATATCCTGTACACGATACAATGTGAACTCACCAAATTACTTTCATTCAATTTTCACATAGGTTTTGTACATACTTGTAATACTTAATTCAATCATACTTTCATTGTCATCTTGACTGTGCCTATTGACCCATTCAGAATTGTTGAGGATACTTGGAATCATGCATAGATAGTACAATGCCATATCCCGAATATGGTCTTACATGTAATCTTACATCGATGCCAATAACCCAACTATGGTCTTACACAATTTCTCGAATCGATGCCATGTCCCAAGCATGATCTTACACGTAATATTCTTCTGATGTCATATCCTGAATATGGTTTTACACGAAATCACATGTCGATGCCATAGCCTAGCTATGGTCTTGCACGAAATCATATATTGATGCTATAGCCTAGCTATGGTCTTACACAAAACCACATTTTGCCATGGTCCCACCATGGTCTTTCACGACAATACAACTTTTATCACTGAATGGAAGTGCTCAACCTTGCGTTTACTTGTTTCGAACATTGAATTTTCATAATTCAACCAATAATATGAATAAAGTCATAGCATCATTCATCAACATAAATAATAAACATTAAAGTTTAACAATACGGACTTACCTCGGCATAAAAATGGCGAGAAGGACTTAATCATCAAATTCTTATTTTTCCCCCGTTCTAATTCTGATTCTCGTTTTTCTCAATCTATAACATCACACTTAGCTTATTTAATCATTATACTATTCAAAACAACCTAAAATCACATTATGGCAAAAATTACATTTTTGCCCCTAAAGTTTCACATTTTTACAATTTAGTCCCTAAGCTCGTAAAATGAAATGTGTTCATTTTTATCAAAACCCAAGCCTAGCTGAACCTTATACATGCTTATAGTAGCCCACATTTTCCACTTAATCACACTTTTACTACTCATTTTATAACTTTTACAAATAGGTCATTTTTAACGTTTTTACCAAAAATCACTTAGCAAAAGTTGTTTGTCTTACGACTAACATGCATTTTCTACCCTTAGACATCAAAATAAATGCATGCCTAATATGGGTAAGATTTTAAACTTTGATAACATTTCAAATAAATCCTTGGAAAAGCTAGATTAGGCGACAAGGATTTTGAAAACATAAAAATCATTAAAAACGGGGCTAAAACGGACTTAAAATCGAGCTTGGAAGCTTGAAAAACCTTAGCCATGGTTTCCCCTTACAAAATTTGGCCATGGGAGGAAGATGGACTAAATTGGCTTTTAATTTGGCTTTTTAATTCATTTAATTACCGAATTACTAAAATGCCCTTAATGAAAAACTTTGGAAATATACCAAACCATGTCCATTTTTGTCCACAAACTTAACCCATGGTCTAATTACCATTTAAGGACCTCCAAATTAAAATTCATAACAATTAGACACCTCTATCCTATAGAACTCACATTTTACACTTTTTACAATTTAGTCCTTTTGACTAAATTGAGTGCCCAAACGTCAATTTTTTCTAACGAAATTTTCATGAAATCATTCCATAAAACTATAGACCATAAAAATCTATTAAAAATAAATTTCTTTGTGTCAGATTTGTGGTCCCGATACCACTATTCTGACTAGACCTAAAATCGGGTTGTTACAGTTACTGTACAAAACAGAACCTTTAACTTTAAACCCGAAACATATAATTCAACTTAAGTATAATTACCAATAATTCATTCCAATCATAGGAAACATACTTATTTAGGCCTTAAATCAAACTTTAGGGCCTTAAAAACAACTTAAAAGCAATTAGGGATCAAAATGAATTAAAATATAAATTTGAGGAAAAACTTGAATTTTTTTAAAACAAGGGTTAGACGCCCATGTGGCCAAGCCATGTGACATAGGCTAGCTCGTGCGGCTAAAAACATGGCCGTATGTCTAACACACACGCCCGTGTGGCTAATCTACACGCCCGTGTTCCCAAACCGTGTAACTCATTAACTAGGGCCACAGAACTATGTTATAAGCCGTGCCTCAAACCATGTGAAACTTGTACCTGAAACTTAAAAAGACATACAGCCGTGCGAATAGACCATGTGTGACACACAACCGTGTGACAGCCTGTGTCTTAGGCCATGTGTACCAAAATGTACCTTAAAAATCAAGTTTACCAAAAATGTTTTCTAGGGCCACAAGTATACCATTAGCCAACTCTTAGACCCATTCAATAATTCATTAAAACAAGACCAAAACATGCCAAAATCACACATACACAACCTATTTCCATCAACCAACCAATGTACCCTCATTAGTACCACATGGAAATATTCAAATTAACTCAAACTTAATGCCATAATTTCATATTTTAAACTTAATGCCATAATCACATATTTTAAACTTACATCACACATCCACTGTATAACCACTTCGTTCACACTTCTATGAACCAAAAGACATCTAGATCACAAGGCATTCACAAGTGACCAAAACTTCTGCTTACATATCCATTTAAAAGCCAACACTAGTAATTAGCATAAAGTAAACTCTTTTTACATGCCATTTATAACCAATAACTAAAATTACAAAAACTACCAAAATAATGTATGGATAGTGTGATGGTGCTCTGATGAGATTCCAACTAGTCAAGCTTTCCAATGATTTGCATGACAGAGAAAACAACATAAGAAACTAGGGTTTATTAAGCTCGTATCAAGGAAACCTAAACTTACCAAACATTTTAAGTTAAGCAACCCAGCATAACTTCATTATAACATAAGCCAATTTTCCTTTCCTATACACATCACCTTAAAAAATCATATGGTGTAACATTTCATATACAAATCCAATCAAAGCATGATGTAAAACATATTTAACATTTCACTTTTGTAATTCGTCCTTCATACACATACATTAAACCAGCTTTTCCTTTCAATTGCACATTTCATCATAAACCATATCATTACTCAAAAATCGTTCATATCTGTAACACTCCTAACTCATCTCCGTCACCGATCTAGGGTTATGGAGTATTACTGTACAATAAAAAATTTTAAACCCCATATCATTCAACAAGTTAGTACTATCATAAACCAATCATTCACATGCATACCGTCCCTAAGGTCGATCCCTCGAGGCCCTAAAAATATCTTAGGAGCAATTCAAGACTAATTTGAAACAATTTAGAAATATTAGGAAAAAGTCACAAAATTTAAAAATAGGGGTCACACAGTCACGTGGCCAGGCCAAGTGACATGGCTCTAGGCCGTGTGACTTTCCAAATAGGGACACATGGTTGTTTCCTAGCCTGTGTAACTCTCTGAGTAAGGTTACACGGCCATGTCACATGCCCATGTACTAGGCCGTGTAACTCTCTGAGTAGCCCTACACGCTCGTGTGCCAGGCCGTGTAACTCACTGACTTGTACACTAAGAAACTATCAGATGACACACGGCCGTGTCACCAGGTTGTGTGCCTCACATGGTTGAATCACACGCCTGTGTCTTAGGCCGTCTGAATCCAAATTTTACCTAAAATCAAGCCAACTCAAAAATAATTCGTGCATAACCTTTCAACCCATTGAATCACACTTTAAAAGGGCCTAAACATCAGTCAAACACACATCAAAATTCCACTTCAAGATCCTAATTCAACTAACCAATATGCCATTCAAAGGCACCACAATTAACAACCAAACATAACTTGGCAAAACAAATCAACAATTCCTTATTTCAAGCATCATAACTAAATTCAACCACTTACCAAAACATACCACAAATTGACCATTTCAAAGCCAACATCATCATACCAAAAGGACATACACATCAATTACCAAAAGTGACCAAAAAGACTTACATATCAAGCATTATAAGTTCATCAACCAAACTTAAACATCAAGACACAAACATACCAAATTATTCTTTACATATTCATCAAACCCCATTATAAACACCCTATAAGTTTCAACCACAAATTCATCTATATAAATTTACACATGCCACTACCCTAGGAGATACAAAAACTACCAACTTAGATGGATAGTGTAAGTCGGTTGGATGATCCCTCTAAAATGTCAGCAACGATTATCTACAAAACAATCCATAAGAATCGATAAACTTACAAAGCTTAGTAAGGACTTAGTATAACATTTAATCTAAATAGAATTAAATACAGTTCCTAAAATATAAAATTCAAAGTTACAAGAGTATAAACAGGCATACAAATGCATTCAGGGGTACTGAATTACAAATAAGGGCACTTATGTGCATTCAAGGGTACTGAAGTACAAGCATGGGCACTTATGTGCATTCAGGGGTACCAAAGAACAAATAGGGGCACGTTTGTGTATTCAGGGGTACCGAAGTACAAACAGGCACACTTATGTGCATTCATTCAATAGTTAACTATAAACATTTTATTAAAGAACTATAATGTAAGAATACAAGTAGAAATTCATTTACATATTGAAACACTATGAACTTACCTACTATTCGATTCCAACCGATACGCAGGGACTAATCTCCTATTTTCCCTTTTCCTCGATTATTGTCTTTTTATCCAAGTTTTGATCTATATAATAATTAAATACAATATATTAATCTCATACGATTTTCAAATTCCATTCAATGCATTTGATCCTTAACTTTTCATTAATTACTCATTTTTTAAAACTTTTACAACTTTTTCAATTTAATCCTCTAACCTAAAAATTATCAAATTTATTGTTTTCTAAGAATCAAACTACAGTCGATTATTCTAAGCCCTTTAACGGTCCCTATTACACATCAAATTCACCATCAACCCTTGAAATTTTGACATTTTAAAAATTTAATCCTTAAATCAAAATCTAACAAAAGTCACTTTACAAAACAACCATATACCATAATTAAATCTTCAAACAGATAGTTATCATAAAAAACATTCAAGATTCATCGATGGCAACTTCTAAAATTTTAATAGTTTCAAAAATAAAGGTACAGGGTAGCTGGACCTAGTTGCAACAATATCAAAAACATAAAAAAATTCAAAATGGGATCAAATGCACATACCATGCAAGAAGAATTCAAATTGAAGCTTATATCCTCTTCAATGGTGAATTTTGGTTCTCCAAAGACAAAAGCATGAAGATGATCACTTTTTTTTCATCTTTTCTTACTTAATTTTATTTTTAAGTGTTAATTTACCGCTTTACCCTTATCATTAAACAATAATTTCAATAAAACCAAGCCCATGAACATCCACTAATTCTTTAAATGGTATATTTACCATTCAAGTCCCTTAGTTTAAGATTTCAAAGCTATTAAATCCCTTTAACTAACAGAACTCAACTTTTACTCTTTTTATGATTTAGTCCTTTTTACTTAATTAAATACCTAAACATTAAAGTTTCTTAACCAAATTTTAATACGAGTCTAATGACTCTATAAATATTCTAAAAATAATATTTATGAGTCAACACGATGGGAATTTGTGGTCCCGAAACTACTATTCCATCACCACTGAAAAATAGGTTGTTATAACTCTCCCCCTTAGGAAATTTCGTCCTCAAAATTGTTATCTGAAAATTGGTTCAAATATTGTATTTCATCGATTCCTCGGTTTACCAGGTAGCTTCCTTAGAACCATGCTGATGCCACAAAACTTTAACCAACGATGCTCGTTTATTCCGAAGCTCTTTGACTTTCCAAGCCAAAATTTTCACTGACTCTCCAGAATACGTCAAATCTGGCTATAATTCAATTTCACTATGAGGAATCACGTGTGAAGGATCAAATCTAGACCTTCTTAGCATTGAAACGTGAAACACGTTATGAATTTTCTCGAGTTTAAGAGGTAAACGTAATCTATAAGCTGCATGACCGATTCTTTTGGTAATATCATATGGCCTAATAAATCTCGAACTCAACTTTCCTTTCTTGCCAAATCGCAACACCTTCTTCCACAGAGAAACTCTTAAAAATACCCAATCACGAACAGAAAATTTTATATCTTTTCTTTTCAAATATTCTTATGACTTTTGACGATCAAATGTAACTTTCAAACAATTTGGAATAATTTGAACTTTGTCTTCAGTTTCTCGAATCAAATCAATCACTAACATTTTGGCTTCGCTCAGTTTGGACCAATACAATGGCATTTTACATTTTCTTCCATATAAAGCTTAAAATAGTGCCATTTTAATGCTAGACTAATAATTGTTATTATAAGCAAACTCAGCTAACGGTAGATATTTTTCCCAGCTACCTTCAAACTCAAAACTACAACATCGTAGCATGTCTTCTAAAGTCTGAATTACTCATTTTGATTGCCCGTTCGTCTGAGGATGAAACGCTATACTGAAATTGAGTTTAGTGGCCAAAGCATTGTGAAGTTTACTCTAAAATCATGATGTAAACCATGAATCATGGTCAGAAATAATAAATGTCAAAACTCTGTACAACCTTACAATCCCTAACACATACAATTCCGCTAACCTCCCAAGTGAGTAATCTGTTTTGACTGGAATAACATGGGCTGACTTAGTCAATCTATCAACAATCACTTAGATCGAATCTTTCTTTTTTGGAGTTACAGGCAAAGCAGATATGAAATCTATCTTGACTCACTCCCGCTTCCATTTAAAAATCATAATAGGCTGTAGTAATCCCGATGGCACCTGATGTTCTACTTTCACTTCTTGAAAAATCAAACATTTGGCTATGAACTCAAAAATCTCACGTTTCATACCCGACCACCAGTACATCTGTTTAAATCACAATACATCTTTGTGCTACCTGGATAAATGGAATATGTACTACTGTAAGCCTCTGATAGTATATCATGTTTCAAATTGAAATTCTTCGGAACACAAATTCTATCTCAGTAATGCAATGTACCATCATCACTAATACTGTATTCTGTAGTCAAATTATCCCAAACCAAGTTTCATTTCATTATCAACTTCGGATCATTATTTTGCAATTCTCGAATTCATTGTAGAAACAAGGGTTTAGTCTTCAATTCCATCAATACAAAACCATTGGCATTCAAAGCGAAATGAGTATTCAATGCTCGAAGTGCAAACAATAATGACTTTCCACTGAGTGCATCTGCAACCATATTAGCCTTTCTCGGATGGTAATCAATAACAAAATCATAATCTTTCAGTAGCTCTAACCAATATCACTATCTTAGATTCAATTCTTTATGGGTCATTAAATATTTTAAGCTTTTGTGATCAGTAGACACGTGACATTTCTAGCCGTATAAATAACGCCTCAATATCTTCAAAGCGAAGACAATAGTGGCCAGCTCAAGATCGTGAGTAGGAAAATTCTTTTCATGTGGCTTTAATTGTCGAGAAGCATAAGCTATCACTTTCTCTGACTGCATTAACATGCATCCTAAACCATTGAGAGACGCATCACTGTAAACAACATATGTCGTTCTAGATTCAGGCTGAGTTAGCATTAGAGCTTCTGTTAACATGTTTTTTAGCTAATCAAAACTCTGTTGACATTTATCATACCAAACAAATTCAATGTTTTTCTATAGCAAATTGGTCATAGGTGAAGCAATGATTAAGAAATTTTTAACAAATCATCGATAGTATCCTGATTGTACCAAGAAACTTCGAACTTCAAAGACATTCTTCAAAATTTTCTAATTAACAATCGTAAATATTGTATTTAGATCAACCCTCATTCCATCAGCAGATATAACATGTCCTAGGAAATCAATTTCCCGTAGCCAAAATTCGCATTTATTGAATTTCGCAAATAGTTATTTTTCACATAAAGTTTGCATCACCACTTTTAAATGCTCGGCATGATCTGACTCGTTCAATGAATAAATTAGGATGTCATCAATGATTACCATAATAAAATGATCTAAATATGACTAAAACACTCGATTCATCAAATTCATGAATGTCACATGTAACACCCCAAACCCGGCCCAGACGTTACGGCCAAGTCTGGTGTGTCATATTGAAGTGTTTTTCGAAAACCATGTTTTCATTGAAAACCCTTCTTAGTGTTTAGAAACTTCTACCGTTAAACTTGTATAAAACCTCAGCTTGTGTTTATTTTCAAAATGTGGTTCATTGAAATAATCATTCCCTTTTCGGATAACATTGTTAACAACTCTACAAAATTTTATGAAAAATTGTGAAAGCTTGTAAACTTTTGTAGCTTGTAGAAATATGTATTTTTTTTAAAAACAGTTTAAGTATCAAAAAACCAGACCTTCTTCATTATGTCTTAAAGTGACTAGATACTATGCACCAGGTAGGATTCCAGAAAAGAGGAGATGAGTCAATTAGACTGCTTAAGTACCAAGCTCTCCCTGGATCCAATCCTAGACATGCACACATCCATTGCCACACTTTAACCTTATGACTTGTCCACGAACAACAAATTAGGTTTAAGTCTATTTAAAATGTTTATTTATGAAAACGTTTAGGTTGCGGAAGCTTTGCTCTGTTATCGTGATATTTTGAAAACAAGTAACTTTTATAAAAGCGCGCCTTAGAGCTATCCAATTTTGAAACGATTTAAAAAATATCAAACTTAAGCTAAAAACAAATTAAATAGAGGCCTTATTATAAATTAAAACCCAAAAGAAGATAAATTATGAAAATATTGAAATAAATAATTTTAAGAAAATATAACCAAAGGCGGTTCACGTAGCCACTTCGAATCCCGCCAGATCCAAGTCCACCAGTCTAGGGCTCACCGGCATGGATGGAAGGAAAAGAGGTGAGTTTGGAAAACTTAGCGTGTAAAGAAAGCCCATCCAGAGCCCAAATCAACTCAAGCCCACTGGGCCTAAACCCTAACCAGTCTCAGTAATAACTGGGCCGAAGCCCTATTCAGATACAGTAGACTGGGCCTTAGCCCTTCTCATTCAATAGTACGGCCCATAGGCCCACTTCAGTAATAGATCAATAAATATGCATGCATGAATACGAACCCAAAACCTAGCCTATGTCTATCCGCTACACTCCACCCGTACCAGCCCTACACTCCATGTGGGGAGACAACTCGACCCACCCAGCCGTTACACTCCACAGTCGCAGCATCACTACTCAGGTAATGTGGCCACTAACAGTAATACGAGGCAAAGCCTCTTTTCAGTAAACAGTATGGGGCAGAGCCCCTTTCAGTAATCAGTACGAGGCAAAGCCTCTTTTAGTAATCGTGGCAATGCCACTTGCACTTCCTCCATCAATAATCCCAAATCCCATGCAACAGATAATCATGATATGACATACAGTAAACAGAAACAGTAATTCATGCATTTCAGTAAAATTTAGCCCTAGGGGCATAACAGTCATTTTGCACCTAGGGGTAAAACTGTAATTTCTCACCTATGAGGGTATTTCAGTAATTATTCCAATTTTTTTATGGTTTCATGCATATTTCAGTCATTAATAATTCAACTTTTATCTCAATAACTTATTAAGCTCATTTTAGCAGTCTTTAGCCATTGGGCCCTAAAACCCCTAATGGGCCCTACAGTGTCATAATACTATTTTGGCCTGTTTAGCCCAAATTCTAAGTCTAGTCTAGCAGATTTATCCTACAGTATACCAGAATACACTTACCACTTACTTTTACCCACATGGGCCCGTCAGCCCATTGGGCCCAATTTCAGCCCATCGAGGCCCAAATTTACTGAAGTGCACGAAATTGTGCACTTAACCATCTTACCACTTGCGATTATAGATCCAATGATTTCCAACTGACTTATAAGTGTTCACACGCTCACAAGCCCACGAAATGCCAGAATTTCGACATTTCGGCTTTTCGGCTTTTGCCATTTTTAGACTACAAAAGGGTGTTCGATACACACCTGATTTGCAACGAACGCTACTGAGATCCGCTCCAAAACAATCCTTTGTCGAAATAGGGACTAGATCTAAGTCTGCCAGTCGTTCTAATGATTCAAGCCCTCAATCAGCAGTCGAAGATCTAATACTCAAGAATGCTTCCTATCCTCTCCTATCCCAAATCTGACATAGATCTAACTTCAAGACACAAGTGGAGAATAGATCTAAAAGTTCTAGGAATTCAATTCCCGAATCACATAAAGTATGAAGGTTTCAGCTTTTGTAAGAAGAAGAAGATAGTGCCGACAGAGGCCAAGGGTGAAGTGAATTTCGGCTATGAGAAAATCAGCAATGATAGGTTGAAGAGAAGAACAAAGTTGTATCAAAAGAGAAGGTTTCGATAGGAGTTTTTAGAGTTGTGAGATTCGACTAATTGGACTGAAGGAGGAATGGGGTTTCGGCTAATAGGGAAAGAAAATTAAAGGAAAAAAATAAGAATAAGGGTAGAAGATTTTTTGAAAAGAAAAAAAATTAGCAACAAAAATAAAATAAAATCAAATAAAAACCAATTGAAGGAAGAAAAAATTCGGCTAACTGGCTAATGCTTATCACCTTGCAACATTTGAATTTAATTCAAACTCCCCATCAATTAGCAGCAGCCCTTATCTACCGCTTGATCGCTTTAGCACGCTGCTAGGAAGAGTTTCGATCCATCTCAAATGCTCTCCCCACGCACGTAGCAAAAAGGCACCCCTTCGCGCGCACATCAGCTCAAACCTGAGACCTCTAGGCACCCACACACGCTGCTGGCCACTGCGACCAGACTTTGCTTTCGATATAATAGCGTCTCATTTAATTTTAAGCCGTACCTGCTGTAGTCCCGATTCGTTTAAAAATACAACAAAATTTTAGCTGCGCTGGAGTCGAACTTGCGCCCTCTTGAACCCTTCTAGCACGCTGCTGCCACTGCGCCACAGGCGCTCTTTGTGCCAAATTATATTTGCAACTCCTCTTAAGCCCTATTTTAATGCAACCTGCTTATTTTAAAAAAACAAAACCTCTTGTGCGCACCATGCCTTGAACCCATGACCTCCCCCATCAACCTAGCTCCTCAAGCCACTGGACCGAATGCTCCTTTGTGGCATATTCCATTCACAACTCCTTTTAGCCCCTATTTTAGCGCGACCAGACTACTAAAAATAAAACAAACATTTTGCACATGCCCTCTTCCTATTGCCTAGCCCGCCTAACCACTGGGCTAGGTGTTTCTTTATGCCCAGTTTTTGCCCAATTTATTTTTAAGGCCTTATGCCCAGATTTCCTTAAAAGGCAAAAATTATTTTTTACTAGAGTCTTGGATCGAACTTAAGACTTTTCCCGCACTATAAATCCCTCTTAATTTATTTAATTACTAAGCTAAACATCAAATTAATAATAATAATTTTCCATAAAAATTTAAAACATCAATAATTTTATTTCAGCCATCTTCTACCCGAGCCCAAACTCAAGGCCCAATACTTCTAGGCTCAAATTCAGGGTGTTACATCACACATCACCAGAAATTCATAATGACCATATCTAGTTCTGAATGCAGTTTTTGGTACATCTTACTGTTTAACTCGCAACTAATAATATCTGAATTTCAAGTCGATTTTTGAAAACATTATAACTCCTTTTAACTAATCGAACAACTCATCAATATGAGGTAACAAGTATTTATTCTTAATGGTGGCTTTGTTTAGCTGTCGATAATCTATACATAGTCTCATTGACCAATCTTTCTTCTTCATGAGCAAAACCAGAGCACCCCAAGATGACATGCCCGGTCGAATAAATCTACGATCTAACAACTCTTGCAACTGCACTTTTAACTCTTTAAATTTTGTAGGGGCCATCCTGTACGGTGTTACCCAAATTGGAGCTGTTCTAGGCACAAGTTCGATCATAAATTCTACTTCTTGAGATGTTCGCAACCTGGACAATTCTTCAAGAAAAAACATCAGAATACTCTTTGACTATCGGCACTTGCTCAATTTTTGATTCGGCCACTTTCGAATCAAGAAGGTAGGCTAAATAAGTTTCATATCCTTTTTTAAACAATTTTAGAGTTGACTGTGCTGAAACCACATTTGTAATACAATCAACCCCATCTGTCCTAACACAAATAAATTCACCATTCAGACACTTCAAACTAACTTGCTTTTTTTGGCAACTCACTATAGCATTATGTTCAGACAACCAATACATTTCTAGAATGATATCAAAATCATCAAAAGGTAACAACATCAAACTAGTGGGAAGATTGTAACCCCTAACTTTCAGTGGACACAATTTACATACTTGATAAACTAAAACACACTAACCTAGTGGATTCGTAACTTTGACAGTATATTCATTGAACTCAACAAGTAATTTCTTTTTGTCTACTAATGCAGTGCATATATACGAGTGAGTTGATTCAGGATCAATCAATGTGTATACATTAATATCAAAGAGAGAAAAAGTACCTACAATAACGTCTGGGGTAGTAGCTTTCTTTCAAGCTCTAATTGCATAGGCTCTAGCTTGTGTTCTCGCTTCAGATCGTTCATTCATCTCACAATTCGTCCCTTACCGGGAGTAGTGTTTCTAGCATTTCCAGATCGTCTACCTCTCTGTAAGGTTGCTTCAGGCTTATTTGATTGATTGCTAAAATCATTTTGCCTTTTTGGACAATCACAAAGGAAATAGTCAATAGATCTAAAATAGAAACAAGCTCCCAAATTTGATCGACACTAACCAAAATGCCTTTTGTTGCAATCATCACAAACATGAACGATTCTTTTAACATTTCTTACACTTCCAACACTAGCCACTGGAGAATTAAGAGATAGGAAATGGCTTTGCCTCGATTTCTTTCTACTAGTGAACTCTGAGGGAGTAGTTAATCAACTTGTTTCATTTCTAAATTTCTTTTATGGAGACATTTGAGTAGGCTTGAACGACCCCTTTTGTTAAAATCTTGAAATTTTGAATCTGACTATTGTTTACTTTTACAAATTTCTTCAATTTTCTGAGCCCGTTCTGAAAGTTCTACAAATTCCTATAACTTTAGTGCTACTATAGATATACAGATATCATCTTCAACCCATCCTCAAATCTAATACGTATTTCCTCCTCATTTGATACTATATTATAGGCATACTTGCTTAACTGCACAAATTCTCATTCATACTCAGCTATAGTCCAATTTTCTTATTTTAACTCAAGAAATTCTTTCTTTTTCTTGTCAATAAACAGCCGACTAACATACTTCTTCTTGAATTCAGTCTAAACGAAAATCCAATTAATACAAGCATTAGATGTCATCGTGCTTAAAGTGTGCCACCATAAATACGCTTAATCTTTTAGTAACGACGTAACACATCTTAAACAACCTTCAAGAGTACACATCAATTCCGTGAAGGCTCTCTTTGTATTCATAAGCCAATACTCAGCTTTTGCAAGATCATCATCCATCTTGCCTCTGAATTCTTTTGCTCCACATTTCTAGATTTTATCTAGAAATACTCGACCAACTATCACAGGTACAGAATTGTGAGGACCCAGGGGTACCGGAGGAGGCACAACTAGGGGTGGAGGTGGTGGAGTTGTAAGATTTGCTTGCTTGAATTCATTGAACCACTAGTTGATCATTCCAAGAAACAAAATTTTTCATTCCGTCACCTAAGAATTGTGGGATCGATGCACTATAACTTGCTTCAGGGTTCGAAGCTTGAACATTAATTCCAGCTTCATTAAATACAGCCCGGTTCAACTTAGTTGACATCTTGAATCTATAAGAAAATACAATATTAGAGCGAAACAAAAGCGTCACACTATCATAGGGTATATGTGGTATGTATATACTAAACACTATTCCGCTATGTTAGTCCTAGAATCAACTAAACCGTAACTCTGATACCACTAAAAATAACACTCCTAACCAATCTTCATCGTCAGTTTAGGGTTATGAAGCATTACCGTACAATAAAAAATATTTAACCTCATATCATTCAACATGTTAATACTATCATAAACCAATAATTCACATGCGTACTGTCCCTAAATTGAGCCCTCGAGACCCTAAGAACAACTTACGAGCAATTCGAGACTAATTTGAAATAATTTGGAAATATTAGGAAAAAGTCACAAAATTTGAAAGTAGGGTCACACAGCCGTGTGACTTTCGAAATAGGAAAACATGGCTGTGTCATACGCCCGTGTGCCAGGTCGTGTAACTCACTAACTTGTACACTAAGAAACTATTAGATGACACACAGTCGTGTCGTCAGGCCATGTGCCTCACACGATTGAATCACATGCCTGTGTCTTAGGCCGTGTGAATCCAAATTTTACATAAAATAAAGCCAACTCAAAATCAATTCATGCATAATCTTTCAACCATTTAACCACACTTTAAAAGGGCCTAAACATCACTCAAACGCACATCAAAATGCCACTTCAATATCCTAATTCAATTAACCAATATGTCATTCAAAGGCACCATAATTAACAACCAAACATAACATGCCAAAACAAATCAACAATTCCTTATTTCAAGCATCATAACTTAATTCAACCACTTAACAAAACATACCACAAATTGACCATTTCAAAGCCAATATTATCATGCCAAAAGGACATACACATCAATTACCAAAAGTGACCAAAACACTTACATAACAAGCATTATAAGTCTATCAACCATACTTTAACATCAAGACACGAACATACAAAATTATCCTTTACATATTCATCAAACCCTATAATAACACCCTATACATTTCAACCACAAATTCATCTATATAAATTTATACATGATAGTACCTTAGGAGATACAAAAACTACCAACTTAGATGGATAGCGTGAGCCAGTTGAATGATCCCTTCAAAATGTCAGCAACGATTATCTACAAAAAAATTCATAAGAACCGATAAGCTTAAAGAGCTTACTAAGGACATAGTATAACATTTAATCTAAATACAATTAAATACAATTCCTATAATATATAATTCAGAGTTACCGGAGTATAAACAAGGCATGTAAATGCATTCAGAGGTACCAAAGTACAAATAGAGGCACTTATGTTCATTCAGGGGTACCGAAGTACAAACATGGGCACTTATATACATTTAAGGGTGTCGAAGCTGAACCTGTGACTTCACCCTCATCTTGTTATTTGGTTTTCCTTTTGATCATAGCCGAACTTGTGACTTCACCTTCTTTTGTCTCCTTTATCGTCTCTTTTTAGTTTCAAATAGCCGAATATTCCTCTTCTCTTCACTTTGGAATTGTTGGGTTTGGGCGTTTGGACTCTGGGAAGTGGTATTTGTTATTTCAATCTACAGTCTCTACCACCTACTCCAAGGTAAGTGTTTCATTTATTTCCTTTGAGTTTTCAGATGTAAGCCGAAATTCCTCCCTTCTATGTAATTAATTAGTTTTTTTTCTCTTTTCTATTTGTGATCAACGTCAACTTCTTTCTTTCTTGACCATCCTACTTTGGTCTCTTGAGTAGGTATTACTTGGTATTTGATCTCACGAGAAGAGGTTGGTTACTAGTATTTTTGAAGCAACCTAGGTCTATTGGTTAAACTTCGGCAAAGGTAAGTGGTTGGTGGTTCTTGTTAATGTTGGCCGATTGTGGTAGGGGTTTTGTAGTTAAGGTTAAGCAAGTTGGATTATCGATTAATAATGTTTATTTATGTGCTTCAGATTATCGTCGGAGGGCAGGCAGTTGTTTCGAATCAATGATTTCAAGGGATTTTTTAGTGTCGCAAAACAAAAGGTCTGTAACCATACCATACTGTAGTGTAGATCGGCAAAAGTCAAAAAGTCAAAATGCCGAAACGTCGACATTTGAGGCCTTACAGGCGTGCGAATGCTTGTGAGCTGAACCGAGCCCATGAATCGTGGGCAATAGACTGTTGAAGCCTATACGTGGGTTTTCTTACACTTGGGCTGTTATGGGTCTCGATGGGCCGAAATGGGCCCAATGGGCCTATAGGCCTATATGGGTAAATTATTCGGTAAGTGATCATTAGTATGTTGATTGATAAGGGTTGCAATGCCATACGTAAAACTGGACAGATTGGGCCACATGAACGTGTGGGCCCACCTGTGCCCAATAGGGGTTTTGGGCCGATATACACCATTTTGACCATATAGACTATCTAAGTTCTTTAACGCGATGTTAGACCTAATAGAAGGTCGTATTAGGCACCGTGACTTTGAAACTTAGTAAAATTACCATTTTACCCCTGACTGCCTACTATTATACCCCTAATGATAGATTGCATATGTAAATGACTATATCCGTGTCTGCTAATGTGCATGCTATATATTCAATTATGACATGTTATTCTGCATGGGGTTGAGTTTGACATTGGAGGTAGCTCTGTTATAGTGGCTCAGCCACGTGATTCTGTATAGTGGCTTCGCCACGTAATCTATATCTAGTGGCTCTGCCAGATATCTATTTTTAGCAGCTTGGCTGCGTAATGGTGTACAGGTTGGGTGGGTTGAGTTATTCCCCACATGGTGTGATGGGCTGGTACGGGTGGTGTGATGATTGGATTGGGTTAGGTTATCCATGTATCCACTATTCTGTATCTATAATGGGCTTGAGCCCACTCTGTTTCTGAATAGGGCTAAGTCCCAGACTGATCTGTTCTGTATAGGGCTTCAGCCCAGTCTGTTCTGCATATCTGTTTTCTGTTATTGGTTGGGGAAGTTACACACTTAATTTTCGTAAACTCACCCTTCCATTTTAAATGTGTAGGTAACCCTCAAGCTTAGACGATTTGGAGCTGCGGGGGACTTGGGGTGGCCACATATCTTCTACTTTTGGATTTTTATTTATTTAATTTAAGATTGGTAATTATTTATGTAATAAGGCCATTATGGGTTTTTGTTTAATTTTCGTTGTTTGGGCTGATTTATCATTACAACTGGTAAAGTAGTTAATCGGGTTTTCAAAACTAATAACAACGATTTTAAGTAATTCACGCGTGACGTTTTCAAAAACAATAACAAATTAAGAGTTTTCATAACTTCACTTAAACGAACACAACAAATATGACAACCATTTTTCATCAACCTATTTTCTAACTGGTAAAAATGGTTTAATTAGATTCAGTTTTATGAACAAAACCGAAACGGGGTTTTCTTATAGTAGAAACTTTTTATCGAGAAGTCTAATTTTGAACGTAACTTCCAGGTGACACACCAGATCTGGCCATAATATTTGGGCCGGGTTCAGGGGGTTACATTTAGTGGTATCAGAGCCAGGTTACAAAACTCGGCAATGGTATGGGTTTTAAAAATGTTTCTATAAAATTAATTTTAATGATTTAAACTATTTTGAAATGATGGTTTCTTTGAAAATTCTCTTGGGAAAGGTTTTTTTAATAAAGTTTGTCTAAATTTTGGGTGAAAATAATTTTTTGATAAAGAATTTGAATTGTTCTAAAAATGTTTCAGGAAGTGTAGCACACCGAGTCTCCGACACCAAATCTGTAAGTTCTCTATTATTCTTAACTATATGAGATTAAACTGTGACACTGAAAAACTACTGTAGTTAGTAGTACTATACTGAAACTCTATAGTTAGGGCAAACTGAGACTGTAGGAAAACTGTAAAAGACTGAAAACTGTAGCTAGATCACAATCTACAGAAACACACCTTTAAATTACTACCTACTACCTAAGACATCCGTAATAATTACTGAAAATATGAACTAATTCATAAAATTCGTAATCAGATAATACGCAACATTGATATGAGTACAAGAGCTGCACGTGGACGGGGTCGTGGTAGAGGCCGAGGAAGTGCTTGGGCTGGATCTTCAACATCAAGATATGGGCCTGCTGGAAAGGCACCGACGTCACCAGTGACAGAGACGGGGTCTCATGATAGGGCTGCAAGGGATGATGCTTTGTCTCAAGTAATGCTCCGGGTATTAGAGCGAGTAGCTGGAGCAAGTACTGGGTCCGTGGGTCGTGGATCGATTTTTGAGCGGCTCTAGGCTAATGGAGCAGAGATTTTTAGGGGTGTATCTGGCATAGCCTTGAATATGGCCGAGTACTGGTTAGAGACCACGGAGCGAATAATGGATGATCTAGACTACTCGGTGGAGCAGAAACTGAAGAGAGCAGCGTCTTTACTACGGGACGAGGCCTACCAATGGTGGCTTACTATGAGGGATGGTACACCAGCTGATCGGTTAACATGGGACTTCTTCAAGATGACCTTTCAAGGAAAGTACGTCGGGGCGAGTTATGTGGACGCCCGAAGGAAGGAATTCTTAAGTCTGACTCAGGGAAATAAGTTTACAGCAGAGTACGAGGTGAAAGTTTTGAGATTAAGTCGATATGCTCGTAGGATTGTCACCACAAAATATGAGCACAGTGTACGGTTCGAGGATGGCCTCAGAGATGAGCTAGGGGTACTGATTGCTCCACAGAGGGAGCGTGATTTTACTTCCCTGGTTGAAAAAGCTAAGATAGCTGAAGATGTGAACCACTCAGAACGCTAGAATCAGGAGAAAGACAGGGTCAAATTCAGGAGGGATTTTGGGCCATCGGGTTCTTTTGGGAGGCCCGTTAAAAGGGTCAGAGTGGATGAGCCGGTTTGAGTAGTTCCGGTAAATATGGTTAGACTGCAAGCTTGTGCAGATTGTGGGAAAACACATCAGGGTGAGTGTTGGAGGCATTCTAGTGCATGCTTCCAATATGCGTCTAAGGATCACTGAGTCAGGGATTGCCCTAAAAGGCCAGTACAGGTGCAAGCTGCAGAGTAGAGGGTCGCTCAGCTAGTGAGAGGTGGTCAGCAACCACCGAGAGGCCATGGTCAAGCCAGGGGCGAAAATGGGAATAGATGTGGTTGAGGAGCATCGGGCAGAGGTGCTGGAAATACTGAGGTAGGACAACCAGTATTAGTCTATGCTGCTCGTCGCCAAGAGGATGGTGATGCACCTGACACCATAACTGGTACGTTTTTAATTCATAGCATGCCATACACTACCTTGATTGATGTTGGGTTTACACACTCATATGTTGCATGCGATTTGTCTGGGATGTTGGGTATGCAATCTGAGAGTATCACTAGTGAGATGTCTGTAATTAGTCCACTGGGACACTCGGTTAGAAGTACAAGGTAGAATCTTTCTGAAGGATTTGATGGAACAACCATTTGGAGAATTTGATCTCATCTTGGGTATGGATTGGCTTGTTAAGCACCAAGCAAAATTGGATTGCACTATTAAGTGAATGGTTTTAAAGACTTCGGAGGGTGAGCAGGTAGCTGTGATAGGGGAGCGAAGAGATTATTTGTCTAACGTGATCTCGGCGTTAAGGGCTGAAAAGTTGGTTCGCAAGGGTTGCGAGGCGTTTCTGGCATATGTGAGCAACTCTGAATCAAAAGGTCATTCCGTGAATGGTGTTAGGACTGTCAAGGAATTTCTGGATGTTTTTCCTAATGAGCTTCTAGGGTTGCCTCCAAACCACAAGGTCGAATTTGGAATTGATCTGCCGCCTGGAGCAGCTCTGGTGTTCATTACTCCTTACAAGATGGCATCGAAGGAGCTTGTGGAGTTAAAGTTACAAATTTAAGAACTACTGGATCGAGGGTTTATCCGACCGAGTGTATCTCTATAGAGAGCACTGGTGTTATTCATCAAGAAGAAAGATGGGACGATGCGCATGTGTATTGATTATAGTCAATTGAACAAACTGACTATTAAGAGCAAGTACCGTCTGCCAAGGATCAACGATCTTTTTGATCAATTTAGAGGAGTTTCGGTGTTCTCCAAGATTGATGTTCGTTCAAGGTACCACCAATTGAGCGTCAAGGAGACAGACATTTATAAGACGGCATTTAGAACGCGGTATGGTCACTATGAGTTCTTGGTAATGCTATTTGGACTTACGAATGCGCCAGCGGCCTTTATAGATCTCATGAACCGGGTATTTCAACCCTATCTGGACTAGTTTGTGGTTGTTTTTATAGACGATATCCTAGTGTATTCGAAATCTGAGAAGGACCATGATGAGCATCTCCAGACTATTCTGCAAATTTTGAGGGAAAAGCAGCTCTATGCAAAATTTAACAAGTGCAAATTTTGGTTGCGGGAAGTGAAGTTTTTCGGTCACGTGGCAATCGCTGAGGGGATTAGAGTGCATCCTCAGAAAATTGAAGTAGTAATGAACTGGAAACCACCAAGGACAGTGTCAGAAATTTGAAGTTTTTTGGGTCCTGTAGGGTATTATAAAAGGTTTGTGGAAGGGTTTTCTGTGATTGCGGCACCATTGACTAAGTTACTGAGAAAAGGGATACCATTTATTTGGACTGATAAGCAGCAAGAGAGTTTTAAGAAACTGAAAAAGGTTATGACTGAAGCCCCTATTTTAATACATCCTGAGTCTAGGAAGGATTTTACTATATATAGTGATGTATCACACATTGAATTAGGCTGTGTACTGATGTAAGAGGGTAAAGTGGTTGCTTACGTATCACGCCAACTTAAGCCTCACGAGGCAAACTACCCTACTCATGACTTGGAGTTAGCGGCGATGGTATTCGCACTAAAGATCTGGAGGTACTACTTGTAACACCTCAAACCCAGCCTGAACGTTACGTCCAAGTCCGACGTGTCACGTTGACTCACGGTTGATTGTGTTCTTTATTTTTAGTAATCAGGGTGATTTTGTAAAACAGTTGTTAATTGTTGATTAAAAGAAACACCGATTATTAAGTCGTTAGATTATCCATTTGTTACATTCATTAAGTTTGAAATTGTTTATTAATTTCGAACAAAAATCCAAGCGGCCTAAATCTAACAGTTAAAAATCTAGTATAAATAGAGGCAGTTAATAAACCCATAAAAATATTAAGAGCGACCTTATTACAACTTAAAACCCAAAAAAAAAAGAAATAATTAAAATACTGAATAAAATGTGTGATGAAACCAAACTTACAGAATATGTGGCCACTCCGAATCCCTTTTGACTCCAAGTCCTCTATGGTTGGGGATTACCTGTATGGATGAAAATAAGGGGTGAGTTTGGGAAACTCAGTGTGTAAAATAACCCAACCATAGTCCCAATCAGATCAAGCCTCAGAGTTAGATTTAATTGGGCCTTAGCCCGATACAGAACTCAGAATGAAGCCTATAGGCCCATGATAGAAATAGAGCAGATATATCATGTATGCAGAAACCCAACCCATATCCAACCGTATACACCCCCGTACCAGCCTTACACCATTTGGGGAGACAACTCAACCCACCCACCCGCTACACACCACAAAATTTGCAGCAGAGCTGCCAGAACAGATAATGTGATTGAGTCACCAGATACAGATATTGTGGCGGAGCCACCAGAACAGATATTTGTGGCATAGCCACCAGAACACTTCCTCCATCAATATAACCCATATCCCATGCAACAGATATACATGTCATGGCATACAACATACAGAATCAGAACATCATGCATTTCAGTCAAAATTAACCCTAGGGGTATAATGGTAATTTTCATACTTAGGGGTATTTTTGTAAATTTACTATCTTAGGGTTTTCATGCATACTACAGCTATTAACGTTTTAACAGAACCACTTACCAAGCGTTCTTTTTACCGAATTGAGCCCGTTGACCCATTAACCCGATTTCAGCCCATTAAGCCCAAATGTACCGAAGTGCACAGAATTGCGCACTCTGCAACCTTATAGCTTGAGATTACCAAGATTAACAACCATCTATCTCATGAGCGCTCGCACGCTCGCAAGTTCTCAAAATGCCGCCTTTTCAGCATTTCAGCTTTTACCGATCTAGTCTATAAGTGGGTGCCGTTTACACACCTGATTTGTAATGATACGTTGGCAAGATCCACACGTAAGTTGCCTACAATCGAGTTACTGATACGTCAGACTACATATCAATACAAAATACGTACTAATCTCCTTACCATATTCGGCCAACATTGCCTTAGCCCCTAAAGTTCTTACGTTTCCGCCGAAATAAGGACTAGATCTAGATGTCCGACCGTGTCAGCCTTCAAAACCCTTTGCTGTACGTCCCCTTGTCCACACTAGCGCATACAAAACCAAAAGAAAGAGGCCAATATGCTCTTAGTCCAAACGTTAGCCACCCTTGGTTGATAGGGATTTCGGCTTTTATCTTAAAACATGGATAACTAATGAAAAAGAGTTTTGAAATACTTACCAACACTTAAACTTGTCAAGGAGAGTTCCTACTATCACTCTAACCCCGATCTATGGTAGTTCCATTCGCAATCACAAGAAGAGATAGGTGATCTAAGATTTGGCTTTGACACCACAGGCATGAAGGTTTTCGGCTTTTTAAAGAAAAAGGATGAGATTCGGCCACAAGAGAGTTCGGCTAACAAGATGTAAGAGATATTGATTAAGAAAAGAAGAAGAGAAAGAGAAGAGAAATATGAGCAGGATAGATTCGGCCAAGAGAAGAATTCGGCAATGGCGGGTTCAGTTCTGAAGAAGACAATGAAAAAGAGGATGAAAGAAAAGAAAGAGAGATGAGGAGTATTCGGTTTTGGCAAAAATGGCACAGAGGTAAGGTAGAGGTTGTGGTTTCGGCTATTAACAACAAGAAGGAGTAAAAAGGAGAACCCTAAGACACTATCCCTAATTCGATAAGACCCAAAGAAAGGTCAAAATGAAAACCCGAAGAAGATCAAAAGAGAATTTGGCACATACTGCCCCTTTTTGCCGAAATTGCAAGTACCTAAACCCCTAGCTGATTTGCCTAACTACAATCCCTTGGCCGGCCAACTCTTGCTCTTCAAGAGTCCATTATTCGGCTAACTCCTCACTCCTTGATCAGCTCCTAAATTTCCTCCCTTATCTCTCCCTTACCCAATCTCCTGAACAGCTCAAACTCTTCCTAACAGAGTTCCACCTATGTTCCAACACCTACCTTTCCTATTCACAAAAATAAAATAAATACCCTAATTAACTTACCTTGCGACTTGAACCTTGGCTCCCCCCTAAACATCCACACGCCACTTTAATAACACCCTAGTGGCGTTACCTAGCCACTCTACCATAGGTTACATTGTGATTTATTTTGCCCACTTTTTCTTAAAAGCTCACTTCATCACAACCCCTCTTCTCTTTTAAACTAAAATTTATTAAATCTGTCGGGTTTCAACTTATGCTTGGGCCTTCTAGAGGCCTACTAACGTACTAGAACATAATTTATACAATCGGAACACAAAAATTCAAGAATTAACCAAAAATCACAGAAATCCCAAAAAGTCCCAAAATTAGGGCGTTACAACTCTACCCTCCTTAAAGAAATTTCATCCTCGAAATTTACCTGATCCAAACAGATGAGGGTATTGTTGACGCATCGCCTCTTCTGGCTCCCAAGTAGCTTCCTCTCTGCCATGATTATGCCAAAGCACTTTTACTAATGGAACTGACTTCTTTCTTAAAACCTTAATATCTCGATCCAATATCTGCACAGGCTCCTCCTCGAAAGTCAAATCAGACTGTACTTCAATCTCTGCAACCAGCACGACATGAGTAGGGTCAGAACGATATCGCCTTAACATGGAGACGTGAAAAACATCGTGAATCCTGTCTAACTCTGGAGGTAATTCCAACTAATAAGCCACTGGACCTACTCGGTTAAGAACCCGATAAGGCCCAATGAACAGTGGACTCAACTTGCCCTTCTTCCCAAATCTTAATATCTTCTTCCAAGGTGAAACCTTCAAGAAGACCATATCATCCACCGCGTACTCAATTTCCTTACACTTTAAATCTGCATAAGACTTCTACGTATTAGATGCTTCCTTTAACCGATCTCTAATTACCCTGACATTATCTTCAGTACCCGTTACCAACTCAGGTCCAAGAACCTGCCGTTCTCCCAATTCAGTCCAACAGCTAGGTGTACGACACCTACGTCCATACAGCGCTTCATATGGTGCCATTTGAATACTAGTCTGATAGCTGTTGTTGTAAGCAAACTCTGCCAACGGTAAGTAGTCCTCCCAACTACCTCGGAAGTCAATAACACTTTTTCTCAACATATCTTCCAAAATCTGAATAACCCTTTTTGACTGACCGTTAGTCTGAGGATGGAAAGCCATGCTAAAGTTCAATTGCGTTCCCAACGCATCATGCAACTTTTGTCAGAACCAAGATGTGAATCTAGAATCCCGGTCAGAAATAATCGAAACTGGCACTCCATGGAGTCGCACAATCTCCACCACATACAACTTAGCTAACTTCTAAAGTGAGTTGTCAGTGCGGACAGGTATGAAATGAGTAGATTTGGTTAACCTATCCACAATTACCCAAATCGAGTCCTTCTTTATCGGTGTCAAGGGTAGTCCACTCACAAAGTCCATGGTTACCCTCTCCCACTTTCAAAGTGGTATTTTCACCGACTGTAACAGTCCAGAAGGTAGTTGATGCTCAACTTTCACTTGTTGACAAGTTAGACATTTTCCCACAAACTCAGTTACTTCTCGTTTAAGTCCAGGCCACCAATATAATTCTCGCAAGTTACGATACAATTTATTCCCTCCAGGATGCATAGCACACAGCCCCATGAGCCTCTTTCAAAATTAACTGTCTCAAATTAGAGTCCTTTGGAATGCAAACTCTACCTCGGAAACACAGAACTCCCTCACTATTCAGTCCAAACTCAGAAATTTCCCCATTTTTAACCTGCTGGAATCGAGAAACTAGAAACTCATCCTTCAACTGCTTTTCCTTAATCTCATCAACCTAGGTTGACCTTACTTGCAATTCTGCCAACAGACTACCATCGTCATATAGACTCAAACGAGCAAACATTGCTCTCAGATCAGATACAGCTCTACGACTTAGGGCATCAGCCACCACATTAGCTTTGCCTAGGTGATACTCAATCAAACAGTCATAATCCTTAAGCAATTCTATCCATCTTCGTTGCCTAAGGTTAAGCTCCTTCTGAGTCAGCAGGTACTTAAGACTCTTGTGATCCGTGTATATGATACACCTTTCTCCATACAAGTAGTGTCTCGAAATCTTAAGTGCAAAGATTACTGCTACCAATTCCAGATCATGAGTAGGATAGTTTACTTCATGAGGCTTAAGCTGCCGCAAAGCATAAGCAACCACTTTACCCTTTTGCATTAACACAGAGCCCAAACCTACATGTGAAGCTTCACTGTACACGGTAAAATCCTTTCCAGACTCCAACTGAATCAATACAAGTGCCTCGGTCAAAACTTCCTTCAACTTCTCAAAAGCTTCCTACTGCTTCTCGGTCCAAACAAATGGTGCTCCTTTCCTTATCAACTTTGTTAATAGTGCTGCCATTATAGAAAATCCTTCCACACACCTTCTATAGTACCCTGCCAAACCCAAAAAACTCAGTATTTCTAATACCGACCTTGGTGGCTTCCATTCCAGAATCACTTCAATCTTTTGAAGGTTCACCCTGATCCCCTCAGCAGAGACAACATGTCCTAAGCAAGTTACCTTCCTCAACCAAAATTCACACTTACTGAATTTCACATAAAGCTCCTTCTCCCTCAGCACTTGCAATACAATACGGAGATGCTCATCATGCTTCTCCTCAGTTTCAGAATATACCAGAATATCGTTGAGAAAGACGACTATGAATTGATCCAAATATGGTTGGAATACTCGATTCATCAGATCCATAAATGCTGCAGGTGCATTCGTCAGCCCAAATGGCATAAGTAAGAACTCATAGTGGCCATACCGAGTTCTGAACGCCATTTTGTGAATATCCACCTCCTTAACCCTTAGTTAATGGTATCCACATCGAAGGTCAATCTTAGAAAATACCGAAGCTCCCCTAAGCTGGTCAAACAGATCATCGATTCTTGGCAGAGGGTACTTATTCTTAATCGTCAGTTTGTTCAACTGCCAATAATCGATGCACATCCGCATCGTTCCATCCTTCTTCTTTACGAACAACACTGGTGCTCCCCACGGAGACACACTCGGCCTAATAAAGCCTCTATCCAATAACTCTTTAATTTGTGCTTTCAGCTCCACTAACTCCTTCGGTGCCATCCTGTATGGTGCGATGGACACCGATGCCGTTCCAGGCAACAAGTCGATTCCAAACTCGACTTCTCAGTTTGGAGGCAACCCTAGAAGCTCCTCTGAGAAAACATCTTGGAATTCCTTAACGGTTCTAACCTTATCCACTGTCAGATCCTCAGTCTCCGACTGACTTACAAATGCTAAATAAGCATCACAACCCTTACGAATCTACTTCTCGGCTCTCAATGCCGACACCATATTGGATAGATAATCCCTTCGCTCTTCTATCACCATAACTTCTTCATCCTCCGCAGTCTTTAACGCCATTTGCTTGGTAGCACAATCCAGAGTAGCCCTATGCTTAACAAACTAACCCATTCCCAAGATAAGGTCGAATTCTCCAAACGGTAGCTCTATCAAATCTCCAGAGAAAATTCTACCTTGAGTTTCTAAAAGTACATCTCTATAAAGTTTGTTTACCCTAACCAAGTGACCCAAAGGACTTAGTACAGATACCCCACTCACTGTTACCTCAGGGTGCACACCCAATGACCCAGATATGGCACATGCAACATACGAATGTGTAGATCCAATATCTATCAAAGCAGTGTATGGCATACTAGAAATCAAGAACGTACCAGTTATGATGTCAGGTGCATCACCCTCCTCTCGGCGACGAGCAACATACACCAACGCTGGCTGACGAGCCTCAGCATTTTCGATACCCCTACCAGGTGCTCCTCGTCCTTAACCATTTCTGTTACCGCCTCTACCTTGTCCACGTCCTCTCAGTGGCTGTGGTCCACCTCTCACTGGTTGAGCAACTCTCTGATCTGTAACTTGAACCTGATCTAGTTCTTGAGGACAGTCCTTAACTTTATGTTCCATAGATCCGTATCAAAAACAAACACCAGAACGTCTCTGACACTCACCCAGGTGTATCTTACCATAACTCCCACAAACTTGTGGTCTAACAACATTCATTGGAACTGCTCAAACTGGCTCTTCCACTCTTGCTCTTTTAACATTCCTATTGGCACCACTCGAAGGTCCTGAATCTCTCCGAAAACGGTTTCAATCTTTTTCACAGTTCTATCTTTCCGTACGTTTCACTTCCTCGGCTATCTTAGCTTTTTCTACCAAAGAAGCAAAGTCGCGCTCCCTCTGCAGAGCAATCAGCACCCTAAGCTCATCCTTGAGGCCATCCTCAAAGTGCACTTTACGTTCATACTCTGTAGCGACTATCCCAACAACATATCGACTCAGCCTCAGGAACTCGGCCTCATACTCAGCAACTGTCTTACTCCCTTGAGTTAGATTTAGAAATTCTTTCCTACAGGCGTCCACATAGCTCGGTCCAACATATTTTCCCTTGAAAGCTGTTTTAAAAAACTCCCAAGTCACCCTGTCAGCTGAGGTTCCATCCCTCACAGTGAGCCACCACTGGTAAGCCTCATCCCGAAGCAATGATATGGCTCCCTTCAGCTTCTGCTCTGTAGGACAGTCCAAATCATCCATAATTCGTTTCGTGGCCTCTAACCAATATTCAGCCACACTCGGGGCTACACTAGATATGCCCCTAAAGATCTCCGCTCCATTAGCCCGGAGTCGCTCAGAAATAGATCCTCGAATTTTGTTTCCCGTACTTACCCCGACAACCCTTTCCAGAACACGGAGCATTACCTGAGATAGAGCGTCATTCCTGACACCTCGATCATGAGACTCTACCTCTGTTGCCCATGGTATCGGTGCATCTGCTGTCGGCATATGTCCTGAAGATGAAGATCCAGCCCGTGCACTACCTCGGCCATGCCCACGGCCTCTTCCATGAGTTGCTCTTGTACTTATATCGTATTATCTGATTACGAATTTTATGCATCAGCTAAATATTTCAGTGTTTATTATGGATGTTTTATGAACAGACAGTAATTTAGAGTTTATTTTTCGCAGAATCGTAGCCTAGCTACCATCTCAGTCTACTTATCATAATTCCTACAGTTTCAGTATCACCCTAACTAGAGTATCATATTAGGGTTTCAGAACAGACATATAGCAGATAATTCAAAAACATTCAGTAAAATTTAGAAATATACTTACAGACTTGGGCCAGAGATTCGGTGTGCCACCCTCTGAGAAACCAAATTTTTGAAAACCAGATTTCAATTTTTGAAATCATTTGTTATCGAAAGAAAATCTTAAAACAATTTTGAAAACAAATTCTCAAAGTAATTTTCGAAAATCTTTGTTTAACTTTACTCTTAAAAATTCCAAAAACTTTTGTTTTTAGACCCATTCCACAGCCAAGTTGTTGCAACTTGGCTCTGATACCACTAAATGTAACACCTCAAACCCAGCTCGAACGTTACGTCCAAGTCCGACGTGTCATGTTGACTCACAGTTGATTGTGTTCTTTATTTTTAGTAATCAGGGTGATTTTGTAAAACAGTTGTTAATTGTTGATTAAAAGAAACACCGATTATTAAGTCGTTAGATTATCCATTTGTTACATTCATTAAGTTTGAAATTGTTTATTAATTTTGAATAAAAATCCAAGCGGCCTAAATCTAACAGTTAAAAATCGAGTATAAATAGAGGCAGTTAATAAACCCATAAAAATATTAAGAGCGACCTTATTACAACTTAAAACCCCAAAAAAAAAAGAAATAATTAAAATACTGAATAAAATGTGTGATGAAACCAAACTTGCAGAATATGTGGCCACTCCGAATCCCTCTCTACTCCAAGTCCTCTATGGTTGGGGATTACCTATATGGATGAAAATAAGGGGTGAGTTTGGGAAACTCAATGTGTAAAATAACCCAACCATAGTCCCAATCAGATCAAACCTTAGAGTTAGATTTAATTGGGCCTTAGCCCGATACAAAACCCAGAATGAAGCCCATAGGCCCATGATAGAAACAAAGCAGATATATCATGTATGCAGAAACCCAACCCATATCCAACCGTATACACCTCCATACCAGCCTTACACCGTGTGGGGAGACAACTCAACCCACCCACCTGCTACACACCATAGAATTTGTAGCAGAGCTGTCAGAGCAGATAATGTGACTGAGTCACCAGATACAGATATTGTGGCAGAGCCACCTGAACAGATATTTGTGGCATAGCCAGCAAAACGCTTCCTCCATCAATATAACTCATATCCCATGCAACAGATATACATGTCATGGCATACAACATACAGAATCAGAATATCATGCATTTTAGTCAAAATTAACCTTAGGGGTATAATGGTAATTTTCATACTTAAGGTATTTTTTTAAATATACTATCTTAGGGTTTTCATGCATACTACAGCCATTAACGTTTTAACAGAACCACTTACCAAGCGTTCTTTTTACCGAATTGAGCCCGTTGGCCCATTAACCCAATTTCGGCCCATTAAGCCCAAATGTACCAAAGTGCACAGAATTGCGCACTCTGCAACCTTACCGCTTAAGATTACCAAGATTAACAACAATCTATCTCACGAGCGCTCGCACGCTCGCAAGTTCTCAAAATGCTGGCTTTTCGGCATTTCAGCTTTTACCGATCTAGTCTATAAGTGGGTGTCGTTTACACACCTGATTTATAATGATACGTTGGCAAGATCCACACGCAAATTGCCTACAATCGAGTTACTGATATGTTAGACTACATATCAACACAAAATACGTACTAATCTCCTTACCATATTCGTCCAACATTGCCTTAGCCCCTAAAGTTCTTACCTTTCCGCCGAAATATGGACTAGATCTAGATGTCCGACTGTGTTAGCCTTCAAAACCCTTTGCTGTACGTCCCCTTGTCCACACTAGCGCATACAAAACCCAAAGAAAGAGGCCAATACGCCCTTAGTCCAAACGTTAGCCACCCTTGGTTGATAGGGATTTCGGCTTTTATCTTAAAACATGGATAACTAATGAAAAAGAGTTTCGAAATACTTACCAACACTTAACCTTGTCAAGGAGAGTTCCTACTATCACTCTAACCCTAATCTATGGTAGTTCCATTCACAATCATGAAAAGAGATAGGTGATCTAAGATTCGGCTTTGACACCACAGGTATGAAGGTTTTCGACTTTTTAAGGAAAAATAATGAGATTCGGCCACAAGAGAGTTTGGCTAACAAGATGTGAGAGATATTGATTAAGAAAAGAAGAAGAGAAAGAGAAGAGAAATATGAGCAGGATAGATTCGACCAAGAGAAGAATTCGGTAATGGCAGGTTCAGTTTTGAAGAAAACAATGAAAAAGAGGATAAAAGAAAAGAAAGAGAGGTGAGGAGTATCCGTTTTTGGCAAAAACGGTACAGAAATAAGGTAGAGGTTATGGTTTCGGCTATTAACAATAAGAAGGAGTAAAAAGGAGAACCCTAAGACACTATCCCTAATTCAGTAAGACCCAAAGGAAGGCTAAAATGAAAACCCGAAGAAGATCAAAAGAGAATTCAGCACATACTACCCCTTTTTGCCAAAATTGCAAGTACCTAAACCCTAAACCGATTTGCCTAACTACAATCCCTTGGCCGGCTAACTCATGCTCTTCAAGAGTCAATCATTCGGCCAACTCCTCACTCCTTGATCAGCTCCTAAATTTCCTCCCTTATCTCTCCCTTACCCAATCTCCTGAACAGCTCAAACTCTTCCTAACAGAGTTCCACCTATGTTCCAACACCTACCTTTCCTATTCACAGAAATAAAATAAATACCCTAATTAACTTACCTTGTGACTTGAACCTTGGCTCCCTCCTAAACATCCACACGCCACTTTAATAGCACCCTAGTGGCGTTACCTAGCCACTCTACCACAAGTTACCTTGTGATTTATTTTGCCCACTTTTTTTTAAAAGCCCACTTCATTAGGACCCCTTTCTCTTTTAAACTAAAATTTATTAAATCCACCAGGTTTTAACTTAAGCTTGGGCCTTTTAAAGGTCCACTAACATACTAGAACATAATTTATACAATTTGAACATAGAAATTTAAGAATTAACCAAAAATCATAGAAATCCCGAAAAGTCCCGAAATCAGGGCATTACACTACTTGTACAGGGAGAACTGTATCATTTACACGGACCATAAAAGCCTCAAATACCTCCTTACTTAGAAGGAGTTGAACCTTAGAAAACAAAGATGGATAGAGTTGCTTCAGGATTATGATTACTCAATTGAGTACCACATTAGGAAGGCTAACGTGGTAGCAGATGCTCTGAGCCGTAGGGCAATATCTGATCTGAGAGCGATGTTTGCTCGTCTCAGTCTTTATGATGATGGTAGTCTGTTGGCTGAATTGCAAATAAGACCGACCTATACTGAGCAAATTAGGAAGAAGCAATTATTAGATGAATCACTAGTTCCTCGGTTTCGACAAGTAGAGAATGGCTAGATTTCTGACTTTAGATTGAATAGTGAAGGAGTTTGTGTTTTCGTGGGAGAGTTTGTGTTCCAAAGGACTCTGATCTGAGGCAGTCAATACTACGAGAGGTGCATGCAGCCCTTATGCCATGCATCCTGGTGGAAATAAGTTGTATTAGGATTTGCAGGAATTGTACTGGTGGCCTAGACTTAAGCGCGAGGTAACAGAATTTGTTGGTAAGTGTTTGACATGCCAACAAGTGAAGGCTGAGCATCAACTGCCTTCGGGGCTTCTGCAGCCAGTCAAGATTCCACTCTGGAAGTGGGAAAGGGTTACCATGGATTTTGTGAGTGGGCTAGCCTTGACGCCTTCTAAGAAGGACTCGGTTTAGGCAATTGTGGACAAACTGAGGAAATCCGCCCATTTTATACTGGTCCGTACTGACTATTCACTTCAAAAGTTGGCTAGGTTGTATGTAGTCGAGATTGTGAGACTGCATGGAGTACCAGTTTCAATCATTTCTGATAGAGACCCTAAGCTCACATTTCGGTTCTGGAAGAAGTTGCATGAGGCATTAGGTACACAGTTTTCAGCACTGCTTTTTACCCTCAGACGGATGGACAGTCAGAAAGGGTGATTCAAATATTAAAAAACTACGCTAAGAGGTTGTGTTATTGACTTCTGGGGTAGCTAGGAAGATTATTTGCCGCTAGCAGAATTTTCGTATAATAATAGTTATCGGGCAAGTATTCAGATGGCACTATATGAGATGCTGTATGGTCGAAGGTGTCGTACACCTATGTGTTGGACTAAACTGGGTTAGCGTCCAGTTTTGGGCCTTGAGTTAGTTGCAAATACGAAAGACAAAGTTAAGTTGATTAGGGATCGGTTAAAGGAAGCATCCGATAGGTAGAAGTCATATGCCAATTTGAAGCGTAAAGAGATTGACTAGTCTGTGGAAGATTTGGTATTTTTGAAGGTTTTACCTTGGAAGAAGATTTTAAGGTTTGGTCGAAAGGGCAAGCTAAGCCTTCGGCTTATTGAGCCCTATCGAGTTCTGAAACGATCGAGTCTGGTAGCATATCAGCTTGAACTGCCTCCTGAATTAGACCAGATTCACGATGTCTTCCATGTCTCCATTTTAAGGAGGTACCATTATGGTCCCTCACATATAGTGCCAGTCGAGGAGATTGAAGTTAAACCTGATTTGACTTTTGAGGAAAAACCAGTGTAAATTTTGGATCGTGATGTTAAAGTACTGAGAAGGAAATCTGTTCCACTGGTCAAAGTGCTCTGGTGTAATCACAGTACAGAGGAAGCCACGTGGGAGCCTGAAGAGGCAATGTGACAACAATACCTTCACTTGTTCTGAACAGGTAAATTTTGAGGCAGAAATTTCTTTTAGGGGGTAGAGTTGTAATGCCCCAAATTTTATGGGTTTTTGAATTTTTGCATGAATTGATAATTGCATGGTTGGGTGTGCTGAATTGATTATTTGGGGGTGTTGGGGGGCCTTGAGAAGGCCTGGGTTAAAGCCAAGCCTTGGGAAAAATTTTGATTTTTAGGCTTAGGAGAGTATGGATGTTAGCTCATAGGGTTTAAGTAAAGTTATTAGGGTTTCATGACACAAAAAGGCATGTGGTGGAGTGGCTTGTGGCGTCATTAGCAAGGGGAAGGAAGGGGTTCAAATCTCCCTGCAAGCAATGTGCATTCATTTTGTTGCTTAGGCTTGGCAAGAGGTGGAAAGGAGATCAAACTCTGAAGGTGGTTGTTGACTTAGTAAGAGGTAAGATTGGATTTGGTCACGGTTGTTAGCTTGAATTTGAATGTGGAGTTAAAGTGAATCAAGGAGCGAAATAAGGAGTAAATCGGGGAGATTTTCATGGGATTCAAAATTAAGAGAGGGGATAGCTGAAAGGAGGGAGTTGAGTAGGGAGAATCGGCTAGGGGTTGGGTTATTTGCATTTTTGGCATTGTTGGTAAAGGTATAGTAGTGTCGAATTTCCCTTGTGATAATTGCTTCTCTGAGTATGCCAAACTTGTAAAGGCCATTCAAAAGAATATTTCGGGTCACTTTTATTGTTCATGGCCAAAACACCTAATATTTTTTTTCTTTGTTCTCTCTTCACATTTTTCTCTCTGCCAAATCGTTCTCTTTCACAAAATCTGACTAAACTCCTTCTCCTTTTCTTTTGTGCTTAGCCGGACCTTATATTTGGTCTCTCTCAAACACTCTATCTAGTCAAACCTTCATTGATTCTCCTCTCATTCTTCTTAATCGAATCTTACATCTCTGTTCATACTTTTCTCTTCCATTCGCTCCTCGTCTTGCTATTTGGTTTTCCTTTTGATCATAGCTGAACCTGTGACTTCATCCTCTTTTGTCTCCTTTATCCTCTGTTTTTAGTTTCAAATAGCCGAATATTCCTCTTCTCTTCACTTTAGAATTGTTGGGTTTGGGCGTTTGGACTCTGGGAAGTGAGCATTTGTTATTTCAATCTACAGTCTCTACCATCTAATCCGAGGTAAGTGTTTTGTTTATTTTCTTTGAGTTTTCGGATGTAAGTCAAAATTCCTCCCTTTTGCGTAATTAATCGGTTTTGCCTCTTTTCCATTTGTGATCGACGTAAACTTCTTTCTTTCTTGACCATCCTGTTTTGGTCTCTTGAGTAGGTATTACTTGGTAGTCGATCTCGCGAGAAAGGGTTGGTTGCTAGTATTTTTGAAGCAACCTAGGTTTATTGGTTAATCTTCAGCAAAGGTAAGTGGTTGGTGGTACTTGTTAATGTTAGCCAATTGTGGTTGGGGTTTTGTAGTTAAGGTTAAGCAAGTTGGATTTTCGATTAATAATGTTCATTTATGTGGTTCAGATTATCGTCGGAGGGCAGGCGGTTGTTACGAATCAACGGTTTCAATGGATTCTTTAGTGTCCTAAAACAAAAGGTGTGTAACCACACCTTACTGTACTATAGATCGGCAAAAGCTAAAATACCGAAATGTCGGCATTCGAGCCTTACAGGCATGCCAACGCTTGTGGGTCAAACCGAGCCCATGAATCATGGGTAATAGATTGTTGAAGCCTGTACGCGCATTTTCGTGTACTTGGGCCTTCATGGGCCTCGATGGTCCGAAATGGGCCCAATGGGTATGGGTAAATTGCTCGGTAAGTGATCATCGGTATGTTGATTGATAAGGGTTGCAATGCTATACGTAAAACTGGATAGATTGGGCCACAAGAGCCTGTGGGCCCACCTGGGCCTAATAGGGGTTTTGGGCCCATATACATCGTTTTGACTATATAGACTAAGTGAGCTGTTTAACGCAATGTTAGACCTAATAGAAGGTGGTATTAGGCACCGTAACTTTGAAACTTAGTAAAATTACCATTTTACCCCTGATTGCCTAAAAGATTGTTATACCCCTAAAGATAGATTCCCTAGTATATGTAAATGACTGTATCCGTGTCTGCTAATGTGCATGCTATATATTCGATTATGACATGTTATTCTGTATGGGGTTGGGTTTGACATTGGCGGTAGCTCTGTTAGAGCAGCTCAGCCACGTAATTCTGTATAATGGCTTCACCACGTAATCTGTATCTAGTGGCTCTACCACGATATCTGTTTTTAGTAGCTTGGCTGTGTAATGGTGTGCTGGCTGGATGGGTCGAGTTATTCCCCACATGGTGTGATGGACTGGTATGGGTGGTGTGATGGTTAGACTGGGTTGGGTTATTCATACATCCACTGTTTTGTATCTATAATGGGCTTGAGCCCACTCTGTTTCTGAATAGGGCTAAGGCCAGACTGATTTGTTCTGTATAGGGCTTCGGCCTAGTCTGTTCTGTATATCTGTTCTCTGTTATCGATTGGGGAAGTTACACACTAAGTTTTTACAAACTCACCCTTTCATTTTAAATGTGCAGGTAACCCTCAACCTTAGACGATTTGGAGCTGTGGAGGACTTGGGGTGGCCACATATCTTCTACTTTTAGATTTTTTCTTTATTTAATTTCAGATTGGTAATTATTTATGTAATAAGGTCATTATGGGTTTTTGTTTCATTTTTGTTATTTGGGCTGATTTATCATCTCAACTGGTAAAGTAGTTAATCGAGTTTTCAAAACTAAAAACAACGATTTTAAGTAATTCACGAATGACGTTTTCAAAAACAATAACAAATTTAGAGTTTCATAACTTCACTTAAACGAACACAACAAATATGACAACCATTTTTCATCAACCTATTTTCCAATTGGTAAAAATGGTTTTAATTGGATTCAGTTTTATGAACACAACTGAAACGGGGTTTTCTTATAGGAGAAACTTTTTATCGAGAAGTCCAATTTTGAACATAACTTCCAGGTGACACACCAGATCTGGCCATAACATCTGGGCCGGGTTCGGGTGTTACATTTAGAAGTACAAATAGAGGCACATATGTGCATTCTGGGGTACCGAAGTACAAACAAGCGCACTTATGCGCATTCATTCAATAGTTAACTATAACCATTTAATTAAAGAACTATAATGCAAGAATACAAGTAGAAATTCATTTACATATTGAAACAC
This sequence comes from Gossypium stocksii, assembly GCA_020496765.1. Lineage (NCBI taxonomy): Eukaryota > Viridiplantae > Streptophyta > Magnoliopsida > Malvales > Malvaceae > Gossypium > Gossypium stocksii. The sequence goes on along the minus strand of CM035632.1, from coordinate 76,616,218 downwards.
TATGAACTTACCTACTATACGATTCTGACCAACACGCAGGGATTAATCTGCTATTTTCCCTTTCCGTCGGTTATTGTCTTTTTTATTCAAGTTTTGATCTATATAATAATTAAATACAATATATTAATCTCATACACATTTCACATTCCATTCAATGCATATAACCCTTAAATTTTCATTAATTACACATTTTTCGTAAACTTGTACAACTTTTGCAATTTAATCCTCTAACCCAAAAATTATCAAATTGACCATTTTCTAAGAATCAAACTACAACCAATTATTCTAGGCCCTTTAACAGTCTGTATTACACATTAAATTCACCATCAAACCTTGAAATTTTGACATTTTAAAATTTTAATCCTTATATCAAAATCTAACAAAAATCACCTTACAAAACAACCATATAACACAATCAAATCTTCAAACACATAGTTATCATAAAAAAACATTCAAGATTCATCAATTGCAACTTCTAAAAATTTTAACAATTTCAAAAATGAAGGTACGGGCTAGCTGGACCTAGTTGCAACGATCTCAAAAACATAAAAATCATTCAAAACGAGATCAAATGCACATACCATGCAAGAAAAATTCAAATGGAATCTTATCTCCTCTTCAGTGGTGAATTTTGGTTCTCAAAAGACAAAAGCATGAAGATGATCACTTTGTTTTCATCTTTTCTTAATTTTATTTTTAAGTGTTAATTTACCACTTTACCCTCATCATTAATCAATAATTTCAATAAAACTATACCCATGCACATCCACGAATTCTTTAAATGGTATATTTACCATTCAAGCCCCTTAATTTAAGATTTGAAAGCTATTAAATCTGTTTAACTAACAGAACTCAACTTTTACTCTTTTTATGATTTAGTCCCTTTTACTTAATTAAATATCTAAACATTAAGATTTCTTAACCAAATTTTAACAAGAGTCTAATAATTCCCTAAATATTCTATATATAATATTTACGAGTCGACACGATGGAAATTTGTGGTTCCAAAACCACTATTCCATCACCATTGAAAAATGGGCTATTACAATTTCATTTACATACCTTTTCGTTTTTAACCAATACATTGCCCATTGAACCAAATAGAACAACATCAGATAATTGAAACAATATTTACCGTACTAGTTACCTGATATATCACATCAAAACAAAGCCTATTAGGCTTGAGGCTTGATACAATTACACCGGCGCAAAACCTGGTAGGCATAGATCTAATATAAATCACCGACACGAAGCCTGCTAGGCATAAAGCCTGATATAAATCACTGGCACAAAGCCTGCTGGCCTCACAGTCCGATATTATCTCTAATACAATTCAATTTCATTATTAATTTTCAACAACCAACATTTAATAATTATAATAACCACAATTAATAGATTAAAATAAATATCAAGAATTTAATATAACATATTACATGTAATATGAACTTACGTCAACTAGAACTGTTATTAAAACGGGTCGACAACTAATCTAAAACTTAAGCTTTTCCTCGATTTAATTTCAATTGTAGTGTTTCTTGATCTAATAATAATTTTCCAATCAATTAAACCATTCAATTAACTTAAAATATTTAATTCAAGCTTATAATCCATACTATTGCAAAAATTACAAAATTATCCCCAATATTTTAACTTTTATGCAAGTTAGTCCCTAAACCCGAAACTTGAAATTTCACCATTTTTAACCATAATTCATGCTAGCTGATTTTTACCCAATCTTATAACAGCCCATATTTATCAACAATTTACAATTTTTTCCTTGAATTTTACCACTTTCACAAATAAATTCCTAAACATTAAAATCACTAAAAATTACTTAACAAAACTTGTATATTTAACAACCAAATTTAATAATCAATCATCTAAATTCATAAAACATCAATTACATACATTGCATACTTCTAAACATTTAATAACTTTACAAATTGACCCCGGGCTAACTAAATTAAGTTAGTACAAGCTCAAAAATATAAAAATCATTAAATACAGGACTCAACAACATACCATGCATGTAAAACTCCATGGCTGAAAGCTTCATATTCTCAAGAAGGGCTTATTAAATTAAATTTTATTTATTTAATTACATATTTTACCTTAAGTTAGAACTTATAAAGTTACTAGAATATGTCCATATTTGTCCACCACTAATATATATAGTATAATTACCATATAGATCCTTTAGTTTGCCTTTCCATAGCCATTTAACCCATTTAATCAATAGAAACCTACTTTTGCAACCTTTGCAATTTAATCCTTTTTAATTAATTAACTATCTAAACCTTAAAATTTCTTAACTAAATTTTAATAAAACCTTACTAACACTCTGTAAATATTTTATTAAATATTTACAGGCTCAGTTTATAGAAACGAGGTCCCAATACCTCATTTTCTAAACCCACTTGACTTTAGGGACACCACTTAAACTAAATTATTCATTCACATAACATAAATTACCATATCAAAATCAAATATAATACAATATTTGACTCATAAATATGAAATTTATGGACTCACTTATCAGATTTGTTGCCCCGAAATAATTATTCTGACAATACTAAAAAATGGGTTGTTACAAATCTTATGAGTTCTTTCCTTATTTTAAGGAAGAATAAGACACTATTGTTGAGAAATGCACCCATATTGTAGTAAACATGTAACTATTTTCTATGTATTTGAACAATGAATAAATAAAGTTCACATTTCACTGTTTTATGTTTTGTGTTTTTGTCTCTCATGTTTTACATGCATAGAAAAATTGTGACAAGAAAATATTAGCTTATTGATTTTCTAAGTTCAAATTAATGATAAGTGGCATTATAAGAACATTTACATTGCAAGAAAGATAACTTAATTTAGTAAATAATCTAAACGAGTCTGTAATCCTGTAACAAAAATCAAAGTGAGTGATTCAAATACTTGAAGGATTATTATGTCATTTACAATTCTAATTGGGGAGATAACTAGTCTTGACTATCAGAGCAGTTGACTCGACGAGTAGAGACATAGGTGTATTCATTGGAATAATAATACATTGAACTTAACCCAAGACGAATTAATTTTGAATTCATTTGTGAATTAATTCACTTGTGACGTTCATGGTGTGATTTACCTAAACTTGAGTTAGTCACTGACCATGAGTATGTAACTCATATACTTTGATATAAGTGGAGGCTTATGCTCTAAAGATGACCGAGCCCATAGCCAGTATGTTGGGTACATGACTTGTGTATGGCATGACTTTATTAACAATAATGAAATTCATAGCTTGATTAAAGAGTTAACGGTATCATCTATTTGGCATTTTGTGGATTGATAAATATGGAACGTAGTCACAGGTTGCTTGTTCTCGAACAAGCAACTTATCACAGTAATTTTTTGACAGTGATCATATTAATCATTAAGAAGACATAATGGTAACAATGAGATAAAATAGGATTGTATTCAGTGAGCAGATTTAACTCAAAGGAATCAAGAATATCATATGAAGGTAACAAGTATATGACGAGGTCATTGGACAAAGCAGTTGGATAAATTTCTTTCGTAAACAGTATACAATAATGAGTTTTTAATCATGGTACTTCTTGTGGACTGACTTCATGATTAAGTAAATTGTGAATTATAGGACGATGCTTCTAGATATAATTGCAATTACTCAAGGCTAATTGTATATGTCTGATTGGTCCCTCTGCTAGCTCAACAAAAGCTTGATCAGACTGCATTTAAATCAAAAGAAAATTCTATGAATTTGGAAATATTTTAATTGAATTTATTTATTCGATGTGGAATTAAATTAGGCAGTCATGAGAATTATTCAACTAGAAAATTTGGTTAAAAAATTTTCTTGAAAAATTAATTTAGAAAATCTTAGTGATTTTTTAGAAAATTAAGTTTGATCAAGTAAAAGTAAGTTAATCAAATTAATTAAAATTGATATGATATTTGTGGAAATTAATTTTCAAGTCAAACAATTGGGCTATGGGTAATTGAACTTGAAAATTGGGCTCGAAAACTCAAAATCGAGACCAAGACCCAAAAATTGGTCGAACCAGACCTAGTATAAGAAACCGGGTCGACGGTCCAATTGGTGGCTGGACTAGACCGGTCAGTCTGTCACTAGGCATGGCCCAAATCAGTTCGTTGTGTTGTGAGGGTGTCACACTTATGATGGTACCACTGAACACAACGGTGCCAACGACCGCGACGGTTACGACAACATTCTGATGGTCGACAGGTGGTCTTCCGATGGATGAGAAGTAGAGGAATCACACGCCTATTGGGACTCTATGGATAATTTGATCTCAATTAACTATTCCAAAAATAATAATATTTTAATAGTTTTAATGTTAAATTTAATTTAATACTTATCTTGATAATATTTTATTAATTTAATAGATTTAATATTAAATTTAATCTAATATTTATCTTGATAAGTATTATATTAATTTAATATTAAAGTGATTAAGTTTAATTATAGTTGGACTCTCTAAACTCTCTTTATATAAAGAGAGCCATGGGTCATTATTTTTCACACACTGGAGTTTAAGAGAAAGTTGTAGAGAGAAAATTCTCTAAAGAAATTATTTCAGAAGATTTCTATAGATATTTTTTTTATTTAAAACTTGACCTATAAGTCTAGAAAAATTATGAAATTATCCCACTGGTATTTTGTGAAAATTTTTCTGATTCTATGTGAGCCCACACTCGAAAAACGTGAGCTTAAGGATAGTGGAGAAGGCTACTCGGTCGAAGTGTTCATCCTAAACAAATTGAAAAGGTGCAATTTTGATTAACTATTTATTACTTTAGATATCACAACCAAATTTTTGTTTTTGGAAAAAATTTAAAACTCTGGCTTTTCCCTTAAACTTATTTTCCGCTGTGTTTTCCAAACTCATTTTTCCAATAATTCTGGCACCGGTGCAAGACATGACTCCTCCATCTTCACCTACTCCGAGCCATGAATCCATTGAGAAAAACGATACTTGGGAGTTAATTGAACTTCCAAAAGGCCATGAAACTATCGAGGTCAAGTGGGATTTTCGAAAAAAAGAAGAATGCAAGTGGAGAAATGGTTCCGTACAAAGCAAGGCTTGTTGTTAAAGGCTACAAGCAAAAGCATAGGATTGATTATGATGAAGTGTTTGCACCTGCTGCCCAAATTGAAACAATTCATTTACTTATTTCCTTTGCGGCTCAAATCAAATGGAAAAATACATCAACTTGAAGTGAAATCGACATTTCTTAACAATTTCTGAGAAGAGGAAGTTTACATTGAGCAACCCATGAGATACAATGTCCAATGACTAGAAGATAAATGCCTAAGGTTAAAAAATGCACTATATGGGTTAAAACAAGCACCTCGTGCATGGTATAGCTGCATCGACAAGTATTTTTGAGACAATGGATTTGTTCAGTGTCTTCATGAACAAACACTCTATGTTAAGATAAATGATGGTAGAGATATGTTGATAGTTTGTCTTTATGTGGATGATTTGATCTTTATAGGAAAAAAATTTGAATTTAATTGAAGAATTGAAAAAGCACATGTCACTTGATTTCGAGATGACTGATGTAGGGCTTATGTCTTATTATTTGGGCCTAGAAGTGAAACAAATAGATGACGACATATTCATCTCACAAGGAGGTTATACAAAAAAGTGTTGGAGAAATTCAAAATGCTTGATTGCAATCTTGTTGAAACTCCAATGGAATGTAGAGTGATATTGTCAAAGTTTGATGATGGAATAAAGGAAGATCTAACTCTTTCCAAAAGTCTTGTGGGAAGTTTGAGATGCTTGACATGTACAATGCCTGATGTCCTATTTGTAGTTGGTGTAGTGAGTCACTATATGGAAGCTCCTACGTCAGCTCACATGAAGGCCACTAAAAGGATTCTTCGTTACCTAAAAAGTACGATTGAATTAGGGTTATTCTAATCATCTTCTCATGACTTTTAGCTCATGGGATTTTGTAATAGTGATTTTTTTGATGACATTGATGATAGAAAAAACACCATTGAATTTGTGTTTTTCTTGGGAGATTGTTGCATCTCTTGGAGTTTTAAGAAACAACACATTGTGACACTTTCAACTTGTGAGGCTAAATACGTGGCAACAACTTCTTGTACTTGTCATGCTATCTAGCTTAGAAGATTGTTGAATAAACTTCAGTTGCCACAAGAAGGAGCAACCAAAATTTGCATTGATAACAAGTCTACACAAGTGCTCTCGAAAAATCATGTGTTCCATGATCGAAGCAAACATATAGACACAAGATATCATTTTATCATGGAGCATATTGCCAAGAAAGAAGTGGAGCTTAAGTTTGTGAATACTCAAGATCAAGTGGCAGATATTTTTACAAAATCTCTCAAGGTTGAAGGTTTTTAAAGAATGCATGGAAAACTTGGCGTAATTAAGAAAAGTTCAAATTAAGGGGAAGTGTTGGATATTATAATTTGTAACATTCTAGAATATACTTGCTCATTACTTACATGTACTTGAATTTAGAGTAGACATATCTATCATGGCGGGCTACGATTTGGCTGGTTTCTTAGATGGCTTGATCACGACACTGGTATGCTTCAGACAAGGACCGGACGGTACTCTTGTGATTAATTCGGCTTCCTCAGCCTTCATTCAATAGGACAATCTTCTCACGTCGTGGTTACTCTTCACAATAAGCTCGTCTTTTCTTTGCTCTTTCATGGATGTGAGAACGACATCTGATGTGTGGACGACGGTGAACATGCTCTTTGCGAACGATACTGGTGCGAAGCAATCCTGATTGCGGCTTGAGTTACATTCCTTATAAAAAGGCTCTCTCTCTTAAGAACTACGTTGCGAAGGTTAAAGGGTTGTGTGCCCTCTTGGAAGCGTCGGGCTCGCCAATCTCTGAGGTTGAGCAAAAAGAGTTTATCCTTGCTGGTCTACCCTCTGACTATGAGGCTATCGTGTCCTCAGCGTCCCTCTTGCCGACTCTTTTGCCCCTTCGACGTATCATTGATACACTTTTCGAGTGCGAAAATCGGCAAGCACGGGCAGTGCAGGAGGTTACCTTTGCAGCGAATCTCATGGAAGGCTCTACAACACCATTGGATAAGGCAGTTGCTCATGGTGGTCGCTCACATTCTCGTGGCCGTGGGAGAAGTTTTCGGCCACGTCTCCAGTGCTAAATCTATGTGCATTTCGGCCATGTCACTCAATGGTGTTATTACCGATATAATTGCGACGACTCTACACTGATGATGATGGCTCCGGCATCGCATCATAAAAGTCCGACTGCAGCACCACCCCTTGGTTCGCGTTCTGTCAGTATGGGAGAAGACTGGCTTACTCAGTCGAATAGGAGACCTAAGTTCTCAAACAACCTTAGTTAAAATTGGTTTGAGGTTGGTCAAAATCAATATGTGAGTCAAAATTATGGTAGGCCGAATTATGACTTTGTTAGGTAAAATTTTGGACCAAATTTTAGGGTGCCAAATTGCCTAGCACGTGGGCCAAATGCACCACTTGGGCCGTCTACCTATTTTCCACCTACACATAGGCCACCTAGTAATGGGTTGCATGGTTTTGGGCCATTCTAAGGTAATACAAGGCCAAATGCACCTGGGCCCACTTCTAATAGCATTCAACTTGATTCGTCTCTTGGTAGAGGGCCACATGATAGACAATCGGGTGGTATTGCTGTTCCGTGGCATACTAAACCCGTGCTCATGTCCACTCTAGGTCTGATCCGTGTATTGGCCTTCCCCGAGTAGGTGATCTTCACCCATCTGACTACTCCGACTCTTTTGGCTATCACATCAACACCGCACAAGTTGAATCTAATGCAGATGGTACAGATTCATATATTCCCATACCGGTTGGCACCACGTCATAGTATACTGATTCTAGGGCCAATAATCATGTGTGTCAGGATCCATCAGCTCTATAGGATGCAAACCTGTATATAGGTACGTCTTCTCTCTTAATGGGTGATGGTACACCTGTTTCGACCACATCCGTTGGTAATGGTTGTAGCGATGAAAAAAAATTTTAGCTTAGGTCACTAATTGTGGCGATTTAAAATCTTGAAAACGAATTTCGATTTATTTAAAGCAAAGGAGTCGCCACCGATCCTTTTTCTTAGGTGTGATCGGACACCTATTAAAACTTCTTTTGGCTGAAAAATTCATTTTTTAAGTAAAAAGGCTAAATTTAGGTCCACGTTGAAATTTAGAGAAAAGTAGGGTCCGGGAGTCGGTTACGCGCGGGGAAGGTATTAGCACCCCCGCGACGCCCAAAAATTGGTATCTTTTCAAACATGCGTTGTCTTAATTTTCGAAAATACAAGTTCAATTTAAAATTTAGTTGTGGTCCGATCAAGATACGAGCATTTTAAGGGTTTTTTATTTTTAAGAAGGATATCCCGCTTTTATCACGAGCCATTCGTGATTCACCCAACATAGCGATGAAATCACCGGCATAATATTAAAATCGGCACATTGCCTTATTTTTTAAAACATGAAAAGATTGATTAATATCAATGAAGAAATCGAGATGTGAATTAACATGCTGAATTAGAAGTAAATAATGACAAAAGGTAAGAATGAACGAGATGAATATATATTAAACATATAATAATGCGCGCGTAATAATAATGATTATAATGATACATATAGTACGGTAATAGTGATGCAGATATAAGGTGATAAATAAATATATATATATAACGTACTTAAGATAATATATAGATGGATAATAATAATAATAATATTAGTGAAAATAACAAGTGCGATACATTATTAAGATGTGCACATAATACGTATAAATATCAAGCAAAAATAAATAATATAATGTTAATAATAGCAAAACATTAGTAAACAATCAATTTAATAATAATGAAAATAACAAAACGCGATAGTAATAATATCATATTAAAAAACTAATTAATAGCAATGACATAAAATAATAATAATAATAGTAATAAAGAGTACGTACATAAACGTGACACATATATTAATATATAAAAATAGATACGAAATATATACATAAATATACGGTAAAATATTAAAAGTATATAAAATGGTATAAATAACATGATGTAAGAAAATAATTATAGTATATTAAAGATATACATAATATATATACCTATTATTATCAATAATTAGGTTAAAATATACTACTAATAATAAATATATATATACTTGAGATATGTATTTATAAAGAAACATATACCAATACTAAGATTAAATATAATATAATGGTAGCACAAAATGTACTAATAATATATACATACATAATAATATACAATAATATAGCAAATAATATCAATAAAATAAAATAATAATAATATTAACAAAGAGATAATAAATAACAATTATAATAGTAATAATAATAAAGAATGTATATGTAAATAATATATACATAAATATTAAATAATAATAATATAATAATAATAATACTAGAATTTAAAGAAAATAGCACGAAAAAGGAAATAAGAGGACGAAATTGGAAGAAAAAGAAATATTCGGGTCAAATTTTAGAATAAAATGAACGAAATAGACTTATTAGAACACGGGTTAAAACACGGGGGACCAAGAACGCAATTTTCTGGGTCTTTAAAACGCTGTCGTTGAAGGGAGGATTTAATTGAAAACGGCTACAAATTATAGGGTCAAATTATAATTAAAGAAAACCTGATTGTGAATTAAATAAAAAGCGGAAAGACCGGGGTCGCAAATATCCCCTGTGACGTAAGAACGCGCGGATCCTAGGTGGACCTGGGTCGGGTCGACCCGACCCAGGTCGGTTACTATAAAAGGTGAGTTTTTTTTGTTTTTTTGATTCATTTGTTACCCGAAGAGAAAAAAAAGAGAAGGGGAAGAGAGGAGAGGGGGAAGGAAAGAGGGGGGTCTCCGGGGAGCTCCGGTCACCGGACCGGTCAACGTCCGGTCACCGGCCGGTCACCGGCCGATGATCGGACCACCGCGTGCCACCGTCCGCCGTCGTCCCGGCCACCGGAAAAAGGTAAATTTTAGATTTTTTTTGTATTTTAATTTATATTTTATATTTTGTTGTTATTTAATAAAGCATGCATATAAAAATAGATTTGGAAAAATAGAAATCACCTCTGCCTAGGGTTTTGATATTCTGTGATGGTTGGGGGGTATCCCTTCGCTGCTATTTGTGTATTTTTGAATCCTTTGATCGTCTGTTGTTTAGATTTCGATTTGTTCTAGCTATTCGTGACTGCTTGTGCTTGAAATTTGTACTGTTATTTCAAGAATCCGAATCCTTACATTTTTGTTGATATTCGGCTTATATAGCCTTTTATTTTTACAAGTTGTTGTTTGTTTTTTTTTTTATTGCTGCTGTCTTCTCGTTTTAATTGTTTGCAGGTACTAGGGCGGTGCTGAGATGTGACCTGGGCGGTGGTAGCAGCTGCTGAGTCAGAGGGCAGAGGCGGTGGCAGCTTCGGGCTAGGGTCTTGCTGATTAGGGTCTGAGTTAGTGGGTGGTGTGTAAACGGGTCTTGGGCTGTTTGGTGAAGTGGGTTGGTCTGATTGGGTTTGTAATTGGGCTCAAAGATTGTAAATGGACATTAATTTGGTTTTAATTTATTTGTATGGGCCAAAATTGGCTATTACAGCTGCCCCTCTTTACTCATTGTCGTGAAACGGGAATAGAGCAAAGACATAAAGAAAGGCCAATTTTGCCCGGTCTTGCTAGCTCCTGACTTGCTCTGGGGCTTCTTTTCTTAAGTAACCTTATTCCAAGCCACTGCCTCTCGTAGCTTTAGGTTGAATCCATCGCGACTTCTGAGATTTGCCTTGTAGCCTCGATCTATCTTCTCTTCATTGTGATCTGCTCTTCTAGAACTTTAGAGATGAGATCTTGTATCTTCAATCTTCTTTACTACAACTTCAGGAAGATGAAACTTGTGACTTCAATCTGCGCCTCTGCGACTTTACTGGGGATGCAAGGTCTATATCTTTGGTTGGGTCCCTTGTAACTTCCAAGAGGCAAAATTTACGTCTTTTTAAAGAGACAAATTCTGATGTCTTCAATCAGCTCCAATCTTCATCCTTTATTGAGACAGAATCAAAATTGCTCGACCTGCGCCTTCTCGTAATATGGGTTAATTTTTTTGAAACATAAATTGCAAGTACCTCAGTGTGCAAACTGAGGCTCAACTCACCTCTCGCGATATGAGTTGACTTCTTTTTTTTTTTTAAGTGTAATATTTCTTCACAACATCGGAGTTTGCTGGATTTGGTAACTCATTCCCATCCATTTCTGTGAGAATCAAAGCCCCACCAGAGAATGTCTTTTTTACGACGTAAGGTCCTTCCCAATTAGGTGCCCACTTCCCTCGCAAATCTTTCTGTATTGGGAGGATCTTTCTCAACACGAGTTCTCCTTCGCGGAATTCTCTTGGTCGTACCTTCTTGTTATGGGCCACAATCATTCTCTTCTGATACATCTGTCCATGGCAGATTGCTTTCAAGCGTTTTTCTTCGATGAGATTCAACTGATCATATCGAGCTTGGACCCATTCTACCTCCTCAAGTTTCGATTCCATCAAGACTCGTAGGGACGGTATCTCGATTTCTATAGGTAGCACGGCTTCCATCCCATAGACCAGAGAGAAAGGAGTTGCCCCTGTAGATGTTCTCACAGATGTTCGGTATGCAAACAGAGCAAATGGCAGCTTTTCATGCCAGTCCTTGTAGGTCTCTGTCATTTTGCCGATAATCTTCTTTATATTCTTGTTAGCCGCTTCAACAGCTCCGTTCATCTTTGGTCGATAGGGCGAGGAATTATGATGCTTTATTTGAAATTGCTTGCACACTTCTGTCATCATTTTATTGTTCAAATTCAAGGCGTTATCTGAGATGATTCTTTCAGGCAAACCATATCGACAAATGATTTCCTTTTTCAAGAATCTACAGACGGCGGTCTTTGTCACATTGGCAAATGAGGCAGCTTCTATCCATTTCGTGAAATAATCTATGACCACAAAAATGAATCGGTGCCCATTAGAAGCTTTGGGAGAAATCGGCCCTATAACGTCCATGCCCCACATTGAAAAGGGCCATGGAGACGTCATAACATGAAGGGGCGAAGGGGCTACATGAATTTTGTCACCATAAACTTGACATTTGTGGCACTTTCTTGCGTAGCTAATGCAATCGCTTTCCATCGTTGACCAGTAGTACCCGAGTCTTATGATTTTCCTGGCCATAGTGAAACCGTTGGAATGGGTCCCACATATCCCTTCATGAGCTTCTTCAAGTATTTTCTTGGCTTCAGTAGTATCTACACATCTCAGAAGTACCTGATCTTTACCTTTCTTGTATAAGGTGTCCCCATCAAGAACAAATCCCACTGACATTCTTCTGATTGTTCTTTTGTCATTCACGTTTGCTTGTTTAGGATAAGTTTGATTCTTGACGTACTCTAAGATATCATGGTACCATGGTCGTTCATCAGCCTCTTTCTCAATGCTATAACAATGTGCAGGGACCTCGTATATGCTCATCCTGAGGGGCATTATTTCTGCTTCTTTATTTGCTTTGAACATTGAGGCTAAGGTGGCCAAGGCGTCAGCCAATTGGTTATCTTCTCGCAGGAAGTAATTAAAAGTTATTTCTTTGAAATCTTTGATCAATTCAGCCACCAGATAGCTGTACTTGATCAACTTTGGATCTCTCACTTCCCAATCTCCACGGATTTGGTAGATCACTAAAGCTGAATCCCCGTATACCTCTAGGATCTTGATGTTTCGTTCAATGGCTGCCCGAAGTCCCATGATACAAGCCTCATATTCTGCTATGTTATTAGTGCAGAAGAAATTAAGCCTAGCAGTGAAAGGATAATGATCTCCTTCCGGTGATATTAAGACTGCACCAATTCCATGCCCCAGAGCATTCGATGCACCATCAAAGCTCATCTTCCAAGGCGTCCCTTTTGATGACTCACACTCTTTTTCTGTGATGCACATTAAGTCTTCATCCGGGAAATCAAATCTCAGGGGCTCATATTCTTCTGTAGTTCGAGCCGCTAAGAAATCAGCTATTGCACTCCCTTTCACCGACTTTTGGTTCACATAGATGATATCGTATTCTGATAACAGGATCTGCCATCGGGCCATTCTCCCTGAGAGTGCGGGTGATTCCATCATATATTTTATCGGGTCTAGCTTTGAGATTAACCATGTCGTATGATACAACATGTATTGCCTGAGCCTCCGAGCTGCCCAAACCAAAGCGCAACAGAATTTTTCGATTGACGAATACCTTGCCTCATATTCTGTGAACTTTTTACTGAGGTAGTATATCGCCTTTTCCTTCTTTCCCGACTCGTCATGTTGCCCGAGTACACAACCCATTGAGTTTTCGAACACCGTTAAATACAAAATCAAAGGCCTTCCTGGAGTTGGTGGCACTAGCGCTGGAGGGCTAGACAAATATTGTTTTGTTTTGTCAAAGGCCTCCTGGCATTCTTCGTCCCATTCTCCAGGGTTGTGCTTTCGAAGGAGTCGAAAGATGGGGTCACACTGATTGGTGAGTTGAGAAATGAATCGGGCAATGTAGTTTAGCCTTCCCAGAAATCCTCTAACCTCTTTCTGTGTGCGCGGAGGTGGTAATTCTTGAATGGCTTTTATCTTTTCCGGATCCACCTCAATGCCTCTTTCACTGACGATGAAGCCTAGCAACTTTCCCGAGGTAACCCCGAATGTACATTTAACTGGATTAAGCCTTAGTTGAAACTTTCTCAGTCTTTCAAATAACTTTTTGAGGTTCACAATATGTTCCTCTTCTCCTCGGGATTTAGCAATCATGTCGTCAACATAGACTTCTATCTCTTTATGCATCATATCGTGAAATAATGTCACCATGGCCCTCTGATATGTGGCTCCAGCATTCTTTAGTCCGAATGGCATCACCTTGTAGCAGAATGTTCCCCATATCGTTATAAAGGTGGTTTTCTCCATATCCTCGGGAGCCATTTTGATTTGGTTATACCCCGAGAATCCATCCATGAAAGAAAATAATGAATGCTTTGCCGTATTGTCCACTAATGTGTCGATATGTGGTAAGGGAAAATTATCCTTAGGACTTGCTCGGTTCAGGTCACGATAATCCACGCACATTCGTACTTTACCATCTTTCTTTGGTACTGGGACAATATTAGCCACTCATTCTGGATATTTGGAGGCTTGTAAGAAGCCCGCATCAAATTGCCTTTTAATTTCTTCTTTTATCTTCAACAACATTTCAGGCCTCATTCGTCTTAATTTTTGTTGAATGGGTTTGCACTCTGGTCTTAGTGGGAGCTTATGGACTGTTATATCTTCATCCAATCCCGGCATGTCCTGATGCGACCATGCGAACACATCTTTGTACTCATGGAGCAAAGCGATCAAATTATGCCTGGTGTCCTCTGAGATAGAGGTTCCAATCTTCACTTCTTGCTTATTTTCATCAGTCCCCAGGTTTATTGTTTCAACAGATTCTTGATGAGGTAAAATCTGTTTGTCCTCTTGTTCCACCAACCTTAGCAAGTCAGGAGACGAGACGTAGTCTTCGGCATTCTCCTCATCTTCGAATTCTCCTAGACAAACAGTCCTCTCAAAATCAATTTCAAGATTGGTAACGGGCTCGTTCATGTCATTGGTATCTGAACACCTGAAATAAAAAGGAAAACTATAGAGGGACATCCAAGCATTGGCAACAACAAACAAAATGTTATGGTATGGTGTGAGGTAAGTGTAAGGATAGGTCGTGAAATGAAAGAATAATTATGGAGTAAATGCGAATGCAAAAGGTTATGACAAAATGCCTCTTCATTAATATTCATTTAATAGATAAAGAGCAGATGACAGCTCTTACAAAAGAATCCCATTGTATTTAGGGACACAAAAAGTGAATATCGGGCATTACTCTGAGGAAGACTTATAAACCACAAGAAGGTCCTCAGCGGTCCAATTGTTCAACATGTAACCCGGGGGACAAGGGCGTATCCTCGAAACACTTTTACTTGCATCAGCTTCTTCATCAACGACATTTATACAAATGTTCTGGAAAGCCTTCTCAACGAGTAGCAGTGGGCTGTGCACATTTTCTTGCCCCGGATACATGATCCCAGCGGATGTGAATGTCCTTGACAAATGGGGGTACTCGATGGGTTCCCATTCCGGTTCTCGTCCTAGAGTCCTCGCAACCCTTCTTTCTTGCTCCTTCTTCCACTGTTTCTTCAAGTGATGTGCATTCGGTTGGAATCCTAGACCAAATTGTGCCTTATGAGGTACTGGCTTTAAGGCCCTGACTATCCCTTGATGTTGTCTTCCCAAACCTTTCCTTGCTCGGGCCCCTCTCCCTACTGTCAGCTTGATTCCCATTTTAGTATTCTTCGACAGCCTAGGCACGGGAATTCTATTTCCTTCAGCCACAAATGTGGCGTTGACGAACTTAAAAGATCTAAAGGAACATTCCACGGCGTCTTTGTTCGCTTCGAGGTAAGGTGTGTCTGCAGAGATAGATGCAACAATATCCTCTTCACCCTCAACGGTAACCAAGCAGCCATCCATGATAAACTTTATTTTCTGATGAAGGGATGATGGAACTGCCCCGGCCGAATGGATCCATGGCCTCCCCAGGAGGCAATTATATGAAGGGGTGATGTCCATAACTTGAAACTCGACGTCATAGATATAAGGACCCACTTCTAGAGGGACCTCAATTTTTCATATAACTTCTCGTCTCGTTCCATCAAATGCTCTTACCGTGGAGTGACACGGCCTCAAGTAGGACAAATCCATCAGAATTCTGGAAAGTGTGGCCAGAGGCATAACATTAAGTGCTGACCCATTATCAATAAGCACGTTTGGTATTATATAACCCTTGCATCGGGTTGTTATGTGCAGTGCCTTCACGGAGCCTCTACCGTTCGGTGGTATTTCATCATCACTAAAGGAGATGAAATTATCTGCGTTCAAGTTATTGATCCATCTATCAAGCTTTTCGACCGATATATTATTTGCTACATAGGCTTGATTCAATACCCTCAACAAGGCATTTCGATGCGGCTCCGAATTCAATAACAGAGATAATACCGAAATACGTGCAGGTTGTTTACTTAATTATTCGACCACGTTGTACTCACTGTGTTTAATGAATTTCAAAAATTCTCGTGCTTCTTCCTCATTCACAGGTTTTTTAGTCTCTTGCCGTTCAGCGAACTTTCAGATTCAGCTTCAGCCCCAAGCATGGGTGCCTTTCCCTTTTGTTTTAAATCATTATTCCTCTTTGCTGGTTCAACTTCTTTGGAATAGCATCTTCCACTCTGGGTAAAGTGACCAACTTCTCCGATACTTTCAGCCGTGCCTTGGGATTTTTCACTTTCAGGAGTGACGATATTGACATCGTATTTCCAAGGTACTGCCTTACTATCGTTATACGGAAAAGGCGATGGCACCTCAATTACCATTTTTGGTTTTACCGGTTCTCTCCTCGCATCATAATAAATTATCAGTGGTCGTTCAGTAGTGTAAGGGAGATCCAATGATTGACCATCGGAGGCACATATTTCTCCCTCATTGGCCACTTTTCTTCCATTGAAGATTTCAATTTCTTTGTTGTCCATCATGTTTTGGAGTAATTCTTTAAATTGCTCACAAGACTGGATATTATGTCCTTCGACTTCATAGAAGTCACAAAATTTTTGACTTTTCGTATTTCTTTTCTCGGTTACCCCTTTAAGACGACAGAGTAACCCTTTTTCAAGCAGCACCTCCCAGATTCTCTGCAAAGGTGAGCTTATTTCTGAAACAACTCTTCTGGTTTGCAATTTATTTATCTCCTCCACTGCGCTTACATTTCTTTAAGTATGATTTGGGAACGGGTTCTCAGTTTCACCACCGGTACCGTCGAAGCGCAAAACACCGGCATCGATTAGTCCTTGGACTCTTCGTTTAAAGGCAATGCAGTTTTTCGTAGAGTGCCCCTGGTTCCCCGCGTGGTATGCACAGCTAGCATTTGGGTCATACCACTTTGGGTACGGGGGTTTCAACGGTGCCATGTAATGGGGAGATATCAATTGTTTCTCTAAAAGCTTGGGGTATAGTTCCCCATAAGATACCGGAATAGGAGTGAATTGGGGTCTCTCGGGGTTTGGCCTTGCTGGCCTTGGTTCGTTTCTGGGTTGGCTTTGGGTGGAGCCGGCATTCTGAGGAAATGTGGCGGCTGGCCTCAGGTTGTTGGTTGCATAGACAGGGTAAGAAGGGTAGGGAGATAGTGTTTGGTAATAGGGGGTTTGTGGATGATAGAAATTTGGTGGTGGGTAATTTCGAGGTCGGAATTGATTAGAATGTGGACCAGGAGTATAACGGTTTCCTGTTCCCACCATGTGGGCTTCCGGCTCCTTTTTCCTCATGGGCACTGCCTTCTTCGAACCTTCTCCTTCCATTCTTCCACTTTTAACCGCGTTTTCTATAAGTTCACCAGATATGACAATATCCGAAAAGTCCTTTGTGGCGCTTCCCACTAATTTATCATAAAACGGCGCCTTCAGGGTATTGATAAAAAGGACTGCTATCTCGGTCTTGGTTAGTGGAGGCTCCACCTGGGCTGAGATGTCCCTCCATCTCTGTGCGTATTGTCTGAAGGTTTCCGATGGCTTTTTCTCCATCATTTGTAGTGTCATGCGATCGGGTACCATATCGGAGACGTGTTTGTACTGTTCGCAAAAAGCCGCTGCTAGATCTTTCCAGGTCCAGATCTTCTCTCTACTGAGTTGGTTGTACCAGCGGAGAGCTGATCCGGTCAAACTGTCCTGAAAACAATGTATAAGTAGCTTGTCTTCATTAACATAGCTGGTCATTTTCCGGTAGAACATAACGAGATGTGCCTTCGGGCATCTTGAGCCATCATATTTTTCAAAATCCGGTGTTTTGAATTTTGGAGGGAGGACCAAATCAGGTACCAGACTAAGTTCTTTAGCATTTAGCGCTGAGAAGACTTCAATGCCTTCTATCGCTCTAAGTCTCTCCTCCAGACTTCTATATTTTTCTTGGACTTCATGATCCTCTATCCTTAGTCTAGCGATTTCTGCCGGATCGTCTAGGTCTGGGACAGGTGGATCCATCGGAGCAGTTCCTGGGTTTGCCACGAATACCCCCTGTCCTACGGGAGGAAGTGTTACAGGCCGTTGTTCCAGGCCCGCGGGTCCCTCTTGCGTGTATCCTCTATGTATCGCGTGAGGCGGAGTAAACCCAGGAGGGTAGGGCGGATCCTGATCAAGATTCACAACCTCAGGGTTTTGGTATAGGTCTCTTTCCTTTGACTAGGGCCGACATCATTTCCATCATTTTAGCCAATTGGTCCTTCTGTTTAGTGGATTCTTCCCGAGACCTTATCATCAACTCTCTCGTCTCCTGTTGCGACCTGGCTAACTGTTCCTGTAATTCTTTCTGAATTCTCTCCATCCTTTCAATTCTTTCGTTAAACTCAGCCTCCATTGCTCTAGCTTGTCGACGTGTTCTATACGTATGGTGTGATTCCAGGTTTACAACGTCGCAACTGCGCATTATATGATTCTACTCTTTAGCGAATGATCATGAGATATGCAATGAATGAATGAATGAATGAATGAATGAATGTTAGTCATGAATGCATATGCAAAATCGGTGTTGATTCCAGACAGCCCCTATTTTGGCATTTCATTAATCAAAAGAGTCTATTTACAAAACGTTTATTTGATTCAGCTTTCATACAAACTTCCTCGCTACATTGCCATAATTTTTCACTCGTTCCAAGAATTCTGATATGCTCGATCTCTGCCTAGGCGGGAACTGGCAACTAAGACTCTCGGCTTCATCCGCTATTTGTATTATGTGCATGGCTGCCGTACGAATCTCGTTGATCAAATATTTGAGATTCTCGTCTTTTTCACAAAGGGCTCTCTCGTAGGTATGGATATCTCTATCATACTGGCCCTTCTTCTCTTCCAAGGCTTCTAAAAGGGCATCTAATTGTTGTTGTCGAGCTTGTAGTGTGTCTTCTAAATCCTATATCATTTCTTTCAATTCTTGACGCTTAACTCGACCGGTCATTAGTTCAGCAAACGTAGCTTCGTGCTCGGCGGACTTCTTTCTTAACTCTATTACAGCCCGTGCAGCCTTTTCTTCTTCTTTCTTTACTTTTCCTTTCCAAAATTCCATCCCACCTTTGACATTACTCAATTCCTCTTTCCATTCCGCTGACGACTTGCCCAGCCCGCTGTTCTTTATAGTGCCTCTTAACTTTTTATTTTCCAGATGAAGATCTCTTAAGTCGTTTCTTACGACCTCGGCTTCTTTTTGCACCTTCTCGGCCCTGGATCTTTCAATTTGAACATCAATCTTCAGCTGATAGTTTTCTTCCTGGAGGGCACTAAGATCCCGTAACATCTTGGTTTTTTTACGTTTGAATTCTTGTCTCACCGTCTCTAGCGCGGATGGGATTTCTTCCGAGAAAGGATTTTGAAAGGCATGATCTGCCGATGAGACTCGCAAACTACTCATCCGTTGCTTCCTCCATGCATCATAATCCTGGGTGATAGTATCGGCGTATAAAGCCAACTCCATCAGATAAATTCTTTTCCAAGCCTTTGTAGTGTCTCGGACTTTCTTCATGTAACCTTCACCCGCAAAAGCAAACTCTGACTGTGCTAGACCACTGGTGGCGGGTATAAATTGTCGTGAAGAGAACTGTCTTTGAACCAAAAGAGGGGCATAACCAACTCCTCCCCACAATCCAAGTAGTGGTACCCAATCTTGGTTTCCGACCTTGTATAACAAAAGCGAAGGGCGTATCCACGGCGCTCTCCAAATTATGTCCTTGGCACGCAGGTTCTGAAACACTGAGACCCAATGCTGTTCAGTAACCTCCTTCAGCCATTCTTTCTTAAGGTGAGCTTCCAACGGGGCAAATGTCTTCGAAAACATGTGGAACGGTGTGCGCTCTACCTTCCAAAAGTGACTCAAAATCCAAACGTTGAGTAGCTGCGCGCATCCAATGAATCGTCCTTCCCCTCTTTTTCTGCAACTGCTCAAAGATCTGAAGGTCTCTGCTAGGATGGTTGGGGCGGGATTGATACCTTGCTTTAACTTTTTGAAGAAATCCACTACCGCTACTTCTATATGTCCGAGAATCTTCGGAAAGACAACCAAACCATAGATAGCCCAAGCAAACAAATTTATCCGTTTCAACATGTCAGGATGATTTAAAACCAGGTCTCGTAGGGAAAACCATGGGACACAGCTGATTTCATTCTTCTTCTTTATTTGCTTCTCGGCCCATGCATCGGTCATATCCGTCAGCCTTACTAACTTTTTCTTGAATGTCATCGGCTTGGGCTCTTTGACATATATTTTGTAGGTTTGCATGCTTTCGACACGCAGCAAAGCAGCATATTCCTCTATCGTAGGGGTCATATCTTCTTGGTTAAATGTGAAACACTGATAACCCGGATCCCAAAATCTGATCATAGCTTGAATCAATCTTTCGTCTACTTTGACAGCAATCAGATGGGCTATGTCCCCGTACCTTTCGGTGAAAATGCTCCTAGTATCTGAATCCCACTGATTCCAGATCCAAACCAAGTCTTCAAGGTTATTTTGACGGACATTCACAGTCACCCGCTCGGGTAGATTGACCATGCAATCTTCCACCAGGCTGTTTCCCTTTTCTCTTTGAGTCCTCAAAGACCAGTCCCGAACCACGGTGTTTGTCTCGGTCGTTTGTACAATTGACTCTTCCATTTGAAACCCGTTTTTGGCAACTAATCTTTAGTCAACACCGTCCTATTATGATGCCTATGATGCATGATGAGGAATAAAACAAAGACAATCAAACTCGGTTAGTGATAAGATATAAACGAAAATAAATTAAGGTAATTTTAAGCTACCCGATCCAATTTACCAAATAGATCCCATCCCCTTATATACAAAGCGAAAGTACAAAAGGTGAGAGGCGTTTCTCCCGTGTGCCTATTTTGGTATCTACTAAACGGACAGAGGTTCGGCATGGCTCTAGTTGGGTAGCTCGTACAGTTCATTATATGTAATTTTAGGTTCTAGAAAGGAACCCGATTTATCTGTACTGTCATCTACTAAGATTAGTACAGAACCTCGGTCATAGCCCATCACAGGCTTACGAGATCAATTCGAGGGATTACATTTACTTATGCCTGTGCGGAGGGACGAGTTATCTCACGAAAGCATAAGTCATATGTAACCCGAAAGTATTCACTAGCCTGTGCGGAGGGACGAGTTAACTCACGAAGGCGTAGCGTTTACTTTCACTTAAAAGGGACGGAGCCCGGGTATAGAGCTCATGTTATGCAACAATGCACGTGAACGGTGTGTGGGGAGAAACTCACAAACCTTTCGTTTTATTTTAAAAACTAGACTTAGAGAACCGAAGCTTAGAAATTTAGAGCTTCAAAACAAGTAAACAAGAAGTTAGAAAACATTTACAATGAGATGCGAGTACATGATTTTTGCAAAATTTTGAGGATCACAACTAAATATTAATTTGAAAAAAGCATTTCAAAAATTTTGACAACGCATTTGATTCGATTCGACTCTCGAAAGCTGGTCCCCAATGGAGTCGCCAGCTGTAGCGACGAAAAAAATTTTTAGCTTAGGTCGCTAATTGTGGTGATTTAAAATCTTGAAAACGAATTTCGATTTATTTAAAGCAAAGGAGTCTCCACCGATCCTTTTTCTTAGGTGTGATCGGACACCTATTAAAACTTCTTTTGGCTGAAAAATTCGTTTTTTAAGTAAAAAGGCTAAATTTAGGTCCACGTTGAAATTCAGAGAAAAGTAGGGTCCGGGAGTCGGTTACACGCGGGGAAGGTATTAGCACCCCCGCGACGCCCAAAAATTGGTATCTTTTCAAACATGCGTTGTCTTAATTTTCGAAAATACGAGTTCAATTTAAAATTTAGTTGTGGTTCGATCAAGATACGAGCATTTTAAGGGTTTTTTATTTTTAAGAAGGATATCCCGCTTTTAACACGAGCCATTCGTGATTCACCCAACATAGCGATGAAATCACCGGCATAATATTAAAATCGGCACATTGCCTTATTTTTTAAAACATGAAAAGATTGATTAATATCAATGAAGAAATCGAGATGTGAATTAACATGCTGAATTAGAAGTAAATAATGACAAAAGGTAAGAATGAACGAGATGAATATATATTAAACATATAATAATGCGCGCGTAATAATAATGATTATGATGATACATATAGTACGGTAATAGTGATGCAGATATAAGGTGATAAATAAATATATATATATAACGTACTTAAGATAATATATAGATGGATAATAATAATAATAATATTAGTGAAAATAACAAGTGCGATACATTATTAAGATGTACACATAATACGTATAAATATCAAGCAAAAATAAATAATATAATGTTAATAATAGCAAAACATTAGTAAACAATCAATTTAATAATAATGAAAATAACAAAACGCGATAGTAATAATATCATATTAAAAAACTAATTAATAGCAATGACATAAAATAATAATAATAATAGTAATAAAGAGTACGTACATAAACGTGACACATATATTAATATATAAAAATAGATACGAAATATATACATAAATATACGGTAAAATATTAAAAGTATATAAAATGGTATAAATAACATGATGTAAGAAAATAATTATAGTATATTAAAGATATACATAATATATATACCTATTATTATCAATAATTAGGTTAAAATATACTACTAATAATAAATATATATATACTTGAGATATGTATTTATAAAGAAACATATACCAATACTAAGATTAAATATAATATAATGGTAGCACAAAATGTACTAATAATATATACATACATAATAATATACAATAATATAGCAAATAATATCAATAAAATAAAATAATAATAATATTAATAAAGAGATAATAAATAACAATTATAATAGTAATAATAATAAAGAATGTATATGTAAATAATATATACATAAATATTAAATAATAATAATATAATAATAATAATAATACTAGAATTTAAAGAAAATAGCACGAAAAAGGAAATAAGAGGACGAAATTGGAAGAAAAAGAAATATTCGGGTCAAATTTTAGAATAAAATGAACGAAATAGACTTATTAGAACACGGGTTAAAACACGGGGGACCAAGAACGCAATTTTCTGGGTCTTTAAAACGCTGTCGTTGAAGGGAGGATTTAATTGAAAACAGCCACAAATTATAGGGTCAAATTATAATTAAAGAAAACCTGATTGTGAATTAAATAAAAAGCGGAAGGACCGGGGTCGCAAATATCCCCTGTGACGTAAGAACGCGCGGATCCTAGGTGGACCTGGGTCGGGTCAACCCGACCCAGGTCGGTTACTATAAAAGGTGAGTTTTTTTGTTTTTTTGATTCATTTGTTACCCGGAGAGAAAAAAAAGAGAAGGGGAAGAGAGGAGAAGGGAAAGGAAAGAGGGGGTCTCTAGGGAGCTCCGGTCACCGGACCAGTCAACGTCCGGTCACCGGCCGGTCACCGGCCGATGATCGGACCACCGCGTGCCACCGTCCGCCGTCGTTCCGGCCACCGAAAAAAGATAAATTTTAGATTTTTTTTGTATTTTAATTTATATTTTATATTTTGTTGTTATTTAATAAAGCATGCATATAAAAATAGATTTGGAAAAATAGAAATCACCTCTGCCTAGGGTTTTGATATTCTGTGATGGTTGGGGGTATCCCTTCGCTGCTATTTGTGTATTTTTGAATCCTTTGATCGTCTGTTGTTTAGATTTAGATTTGTTCTAGCTATTCGTGACTGCTTATGCTTTAAATTTGTATTGTTATTTCAAGAATCTGAATCCTTACATTTTTGTTGATATTCGGCTTATATAGCCTTTTATTTTTACAAGTTGTTGTTTGTTTTTTTTTTTATTATTGCCGCTGTCTTCTCGTTTTAATTGTTTGCAGGTACTAGGGCGGTGCTGAGATGTGACTTGGGCGGTGGTAGCAGCTGCTGAGTCAGAGGGCAGAGGCAGTGGCAGCTTCGGGCTAGGGTCTTGCTGATTAGGGTCTGAGTTAGTGGGTGGTGTGTAAACGGGTCTTGGGCTGTTTGGTGAAGTGGGTTGGTCTGATTGGGTTTGTAATCGGGCTCAAAGATTGTAAATGGACATTAATTTGGTTTTAATTTATTTGTATGGGCCAAAATTGGCTATTACAATGGTTTTTTACCCACTCAGTCTAAATTGTTGCGCTTATCTAATGTTTTATGTGTTCCAAGCATAAGGAAGAATCTTTTATCGGTATCACAATTTGCCACTGATAATGGTGTTTTCTTTAAATTCCATCCAAACTATTGTATCATTAAGGATATTTTTACCTGGGAAACTTCGCTGAAGGGCCACATATGTGATGGACTAACCACTTTTCGGTGCCCGTGATGTCTACTCAATCGGTCAAAGCTCCAGTTGATGCTTCCTCTATGCTTCAACGTTTGTCCTAGACTTGTGATGTTTTCTTGTTATGGCATAAACGGTTGGGTCATCTAGCTACTGATGTTGTTAAAATTGTATTAGAGAAATGTAATATTGCTTCAAATAAATACGATCTTGATGAGATATGTGTTGCCTGTCAAAAAGGTAAGTCCCATAAACTGTCATTTCCTGTTTCTACTACTGAGTATAGTGACCCCTTAACCTTAGTTGTTTTTGACCTTTGGGGTCCGCGTCTGTTACATGTGGAAATACCTGGTATTATGTCTCGTTCATTGATGTATACACTTGATTTATGTGGATATATCTGCTTTGTCACAAATATCAGGTTGTGTAGTGTTTTAGTCAGTTTCAGCATCTTGTTAAGACTCAGTTTGGGAAGACTATTAAACAATTTCAAAGTGATTGGGGCGGAGAGTATCGAGCCTTCACGTCTATCCTAGCTTTGCAGGGGATAGTTCATTGATTGACATATCTGCATACTTCCGAACAAAATGGGGTGGTTGAACGCAAGCATCGCCACATTGTTGACATGGGCATCACCCTCTTGGCTTAAGCAAATCTGTCTATGGAATACTAGGGATATGCATTCTGTTGTGCGGTTCACCTCATCAATCGACTTCTCAGTCCAGTTCTAAAAGGATGAACTCCGTTTCAGGCCCTTTATGGATGCAAACCCACTTACAATCATTTAAGAGTGTTCAGGTGTCGTTGCTTCCCTTATTTGCGTCCGTTTATGGCACACAAGTTGGATTTTCACTCTCAACCATCTCCCTTCTTAGGTTATAGTGCTCAACACAAGGGGTATCTATGTCTTCTGCCGACTGGTAAAATTGTTGTCTCACGCTATATGGTATTTGATGAAAATCAATTTCTTCCTACTGAGTCTATTTCTGACAAGAGTATGATCGGCGGTAGTCAGTCTATCTCAACGTTCATTCCCTTAGTTTGATCCATTGTTCCATGGCATACCAAGCCCTCATCTACTCAATCGTCTTCATTGTATCCTCAGTCAGTTGGTTGCCCGGCTAATTCTCCCCTTGTTGTAGCTCAGCCTGGGGTTAGAACTGATCGTGAGTCGCATAGTCCTGATATGTCGAGTGATATTAGGATCCAATCTAATAATGGTTGTGAGACTTCTTCTAATGGCCAGATATGGGCTATACCCATAATCAATAGTGGCTCGATGGTAACTCGACCAAAGGTTGGAATTTTCAAACCCAAAGCCATGAATGTTGAAGCAATGAAACCCTGTACGATTGAGGAGGCATTCTTTATTTTCGAGTGGCGTGCGACAGCTCAGAATGTATATGATGCCCTGGTTCACAACTCTACATGGGATCTTATTTCGCGACGACCTAACTGTAAGGTCATAGGGTGTAAGTGGCTCTTCAAGATCAAGAGAAATCCTTATGGTACCATTGCTAGACGAACGGCTCGACTAGTTGCAAAAGAGTGTTCTCAAGTTCCTGGATGTGACTTCAAGGAAACGTTTAGTCCAGTCCTAAAACCTGCTACTATTTGGGTTATTCTGTCAATTACCCTCTCCAAAGGGTGGCCACTACGGCAGGTTGATGTGAACAATGCATTCTTAAATGGTGATCTGGATATTGAGGTTTTCATGCATCAACCTCTAGAATATGAACAGTATGATCTAGAGGGAAAATCTCTTGTGTGTCGTCTAAAGAAAGCTTTGTATGGACTCCGTCAAGCTCCTCGTGCCTGGTTTGAGAAACTCAAATAGTTTCTTGTCTCAGTTGGCTTCGTTGTCTCAAAGTCTGATGCATCTCTGTTTGTTCGGGTAATATCTGGTTCCACTCTTTATCTCCTTGTGTATGTAGACGATATTATAATTACCGGTAACTTGTCGACATCTATCGATTGGTTTGTTCAGCTATTAAATAGTGAGTTTTTGCTTAAGGACATGGGTAAGCTTCACTATTTTCTCAGGATAGAAGTTACTTGGTCTTTCGGTTGTCTCCATCTTTGTCAAAGGAAGCATATTCGGGACATTCTTACTCGCTGCTCCATGACCACGATAAAGAGTGTTCATACACCGATGATCAACTTGTCTACCTTGTTTAAGGATGATAGCAAGTGTTTAGAAGATCCCACTAAGTACAAAAAGCCTTGCGGGTGCCTTATAATATGTAGGTTTGACTAGCTCCGATATTACCTATGCAGTGAATCGGGTCTGTCAGTTCATGCATAATCCTACCACTACTTATATAGTGGCAGTAAAGCGTATTTTGCGGTATCTATGTGGCACTATTGATTTTGGGATAATTGTTCGTCCGTTTGACCTGTTATCCTTGGTTGGATATGCTGATGCTAACTGGGGATTGGATTTTGATCATAGGCATTCACCAACTGGATACTGTGTGTATTTTGGTCAGACTCTTGTGTCGTGGTGTTCTAAAAAGCAGCAAGTGATGTCTCGGTCCATGGCTGAGCTTCAAGAACTATCATAGGTGTTTTCGTTGCTTCAAAAACTACAAGTTAAGTCTAATGATCTTCTAAATGTTTGGTGCGATTGCTCTAGTGCAGTAGCTGTTGTAGCCAATCCTATTTTACATTTTAAGTTCAAGCATGTAGAGCTAGATTTGTTTTTCGTACGGGAAAAAGTTGTGGATGGCTCTCTTCTTGTAACACCCCCGACCTGGCCCAGAAGTTATGGCCGAATCCAACGATGTCACATCAAAGAGATTATTTCCAAAATAATTTTATTCATTTGAGAACATGTTCGATAGAAAATTTACTTGGTTAAAACTTAAGTTTGGGATTTAGTGATTCAAGTTCATGTTAAGCCCAAAATGAAAGCCCATGTTTAAACAAAAACGCCCATATGATAAAGTCATTTAAAAACCACGTTTAATTTAAGAAATTTATCTAAGTAAAAAAAAAAAAAAAACTAGGCAATCAAAACATTAATAAACCCTAAATACAGTCACATCGGAGACACAAGGCCTTATTACAATCCATTGAAAAACAAGGAATTAAAATAAAATAATTCAAAAACTATTTAAATTTTCTAAGTAGCTTGCAGTGTGGCCACCTCCGAGTCCTCTCCCACGTCGAGCCGCTTACTGAGGGTTACTTGAAACATTAAATTTAAGGGTGTGAATTGCGAAACTCAGTGTGTACAACTCTTGGCAATCAAACCAATTCAATTCAATATACAAATATCACATTGGGCCTAAGCCCTACTCAATATCGGTGGCCTCTGGGCCTTAGCCCATGATAGCCTCGGTTGGGCCCGAGCCTACATTTAAATATCAAGATGTTCATGCCATATGCAGTTACCCATAACCAACCCTGTACACCCCCTTCCAACCCTACACTCTTGTGGGGAGATGCTCGACCCACCCATCCTTATACACCTATTGTGACACAAGTTGCGACACCACTCATCATTGCAGCAGAGCTGCTCGTGGCTCAAAAGCCTTCGTTGTAGCACCAGTTGTGGTACTACTTATCATTGCAGCAAAGCTGTTCGTGGCTCAGAAGCCTTCATTGGATCCACAGTCGTCAAGCGACCGTGCGACCCTCATATACACTTCTTCCAATCAAAACCCATCCCACATGTAACATAATATCTCATGGATGCATCATCGTCACATACAACATACACCAGTCAAACTCATAACACATAGGGGTGTTCTAGTCATTTCACTACCCAGGGGTATTTTGGTAATTTCTATCCCACAAGGGTGTCTCGATAACTCTACCCTTCGAGGCGTTATAATAATTCTACTCTACAGGGGCATTTTAGTAATTCTACCCTAGAGGGGTATTTTCGTAATTTTCTAATGGTACAAATTTTAATTATGGATTTTGGCCCATCAACAAGTCCTCGCGACTAAAGTGAACGGATACTATGCACCAGGTAGGATTCAAGAGAAGAGGAGGTGGATCACTCGGACCGCTTAAGTACAAGCTCTTCTTAGATCCAATCCTAGACATGCACATATCCATTGCCACCCCATAGTCTAACGACTTGTCCATGGACATGTTTAATTATTTAATTAAGTCTTATGTAAAAATTGAGAGATCAAAACTAGGCTTATAGTCCATTAAAAATCCTAGCATGCATTTCTACAATCTCATAAGGCCCACTAGGCCCAATCATATTCATAAAGCCCATTAAGCCCCAAGCATGCTTATGTAGCCCATTAGGCCCAATCATAATCCAATCATACATTCATGCATGTCAATTCATTATACAATTTCATATCACAACTTTGCCATTTTGGGCCCACAAGTTCGTCAGGCCTATTCAAGATTTTAGGATTTCGGCTTTTGCCGATTGTCATGTGTGTAGCGTATGTACACATCTGATTGACGACCTGTACTACACTATCCTCAGCCTTGACCTACAATTAAATCCAATTTCGAATCAATTCTATACCTTACTATAACTTTATCAAATCTCGAAGCCTTATCGTAACCTTACCGTGTGCCTTCGGCTTTACTAGCCTTTCCTTAGCAAATATTCCCGAATATTCTCATATATGCATCAACAAACATATACTATTAACATCAGGGGACTCGTATTCCACACGAGTCACCCTTATAGACCACACATATATTCGGCCACCCAAAGAAACCGAAATTGAGAGTGAAACGCTTACCGAAACTCGCCTTCAATCTTGCGGCCTAGATATCTACTGAATATGCAATCGGCTTTTCAACACTAGCTTGAAGATTGTAATTTAACAAAGACGGATGGTGATGAAAGAAATCAAAGAAATCGGCAAGGACCACAGGTATTTGGCTTTTGAGAAAAAGAATGGAAGCACTAAGGGTTTCGGCAAAACAATAGATGACTAATTGGCAAGGGAAAGATTTAGCTAAGGATGGACCAAAGGGAGAGGAAGGAATTCGACAAAAGGAATATGGGTATTTCGGCTTTTGCAAAATAAATGAAGAACTTACTCTATGGTTTTTCAGAAAAGATGAAAGGAAGAAGAGAGATTCGGCAACCTAAAAGAACCTTATGGCCATTCGGCACCTTCTTAAATAGCCACAAGCCGAATCAAGCCTCCTTTGAGTCCCATTCGGCACCACCACTCTCCCTCTCTCAATCTCCTACTTTTTCTTCTTTATCCATACCTTAAAATTCTCTCATGAACACTCCCTATCAGAGTCCATTCCAATGCCACTAATTTGCCTTCCTAATACAAAAATAAAACCTTTAAAATAACCTCCCCAAGCCTTGAACCTTGGACCTCCTCCACTGCTAGTGACGCCACCCTTGCTCCTCAAGTGGCGCCACCTTGCCACTAAGCCACAGACCCAACTGTGACCCATTTTCCCTTTTATTTTCTTACAAGGCCTACCTCCATCCACTAGGGTTTTCTTCTAGCAAAAATTAAAATTTTCCTAAAGTTCTCTCTATTCTTAAAGCTTCACATAACTTTTATAAACCCTAAAAATTAATATTCCAATACTGCTAGCTACACCAGTCAACATCAAAGCACAAAAGATAGGGTTTCGGGATTTGGGGCATTACACTTCTAGTTGGCGAGGTTCCCGCCTGTGATCAAGTAGCTGATATTCTCACCAAGCCGCTATTTGTGACGGTTTTTATTCGGTTTCGAGCTCTTCTTCGAGTCTTACCGGTCAAGAAGATGGATGCATGATAGAGTACAATGACTATAAGCTCAAGCAGTTAGTTGTTAGTAGCTAAAGCTGTTGATACAACTAGCAAGTTGTTGTAGAGTAGTTATTCAGGCTCACTATATAAGAAATTTGTAAAATGAACAGAGTCAAGTTTTCATTCATAACACAAAAATAGAGAAATTCAAGATTCTTAATTTCATTGTTCTTTACAAAGTAGTGCTTAGTATAGCAAACAAGTCAATCAACCGTACCTCTCGTCAAAATTGATAAAATTTTGATTTAGTCTTTTTAAAATTATAAAAAATATAAATTATTAAAATTATAAAATTGCATTTAACTCTCATAAAAAAATATACAACTTAATTCCAATCCTTCCTAGAAAATTTATTTGACTTCGCCTCTACATATGGTTTACACAGAGTAAAACTCGAACTTGAAATATTAAAGTTATCAAGGACTCAAAATTGTTGATTGTAATAATTATATATTTTTGTTCTCTTTTACGTTTTGTTTCTTGTTTAATAATTTTTATAAAAATACAAGTATTTAATTATAATATTAACTTTGAGATATTGTTTTTATTTTTATTTTTAGTTTTTAATCAATTTAATTTCCATTAGAACTTTTTAAATAATGGTAACTAACAAGGTTTTCAAAATCGGACCAATGATTAAATTGGTTAAACCATTGGTTCCAGATCTGTCCGATTAAATCGATTCAATTGAATAAATTATTAAAAATTAAAAGAAATATAGAAAATCAGTTCAATTTATTCGGCTACCCATTTTAACTGATTTACGGATCAATCGATTGAATGTCTTATTCTAAACTAGTACCCAACTGGTTCCCAACCTGACAGACTGGTTAGGTTTTGAAAACAATGGTAACTAATTAACTTTTCATAAAATAATTTAATGATTTAACTTATTAATATATAATTAAATTAAATATAAATTAAAATATTTATTTTAATTGAAATCAAATATAATTTTTATAAAAAAAGTAACATATATTTAATTTTTTAACATTTTAATGTGTAGTTAAAATTTTATTATTATTAATTAAAAATAAAAAATGAATAAATTAAATAAAAATATATAAATAAATAATAAGGGTATAATTATTTTTTATTTAAAATTTGGTTGGTAAATAGATTTGGAGGAGTTAATATGATTTCTTCAAAGTTGAGCAGTAAATGGACATTCTCTTAAGTAAATTGAATCTTTTAATCATCTTTCCAGGTAGATAGAATATTTAATTCTTTTTAAGATGGAGAATTGCAGTTGAAATTCCAAATGAATGACAGTTCAAAGTTGATAAACTCAAGCAATGTGAAGCTTCACGGCCAAGGAAAGGGAAGTCTACTCCCTGTGATCTCACCATCCAATTTTATAGCAACATTTAGATGGAGGAATGCAGTTTCCAAAGCAGATATTGACTGCTAAGCTTTGCCACCAATGGAACTTCATGGCTGAGCAAAGTAAAAGTTTGCACACAAAACACATTTTCTTTTTCAACCCTCTTGAGATTGAAATTTTTGGCACATCAATATCCAAATCTCTACAATTAATTGATATCAACATGCTTTGAATCCACTAGCTTACTGGCTTTTCTCAGATTAAAATCATATAGTAATAAGTGATAACGACTAAAAATGCAATGACATTGGCAATTTGACACATTGCCTAGTTGATGTTTGAAGCAGATCAACTGGAGTTACCTACATGTTCAATATTAACTGTTATAAATCGAATCAAGGAATCTGTTTTAATTATTCACAAGGTAGATATCTATTTTATTCTGATTTTTCATTTTTTTAAAAAAATATTTTTATCATGGGTATAAGGAGGTAAGTTTCAATGGATCAAAATTAAAAAAAAATAAACTTAATCGTATTTGACATTCACATCCTGGTCTCAATATATATCTTTGTTTTATCTGGTTGAATCTATCAAAAACTTATTGCCAAGGCTTTGTTCATCAAAGTAAAGAAAAAGAAAATATAATAAATCATTAATGCTTGTCTTTCAAATAACCATCAAAGAAAATGTTATTGATCCATATTTTAAAAATCTCAGAATTCAAATATTGAATTTATATGATCAAGTAAAGTAAATATTATTATTTTGATCTTATCTCCCCACTTTGTAGATGCTGGGTTTTAACTATAGCCTGAAAATACAAAAAACAACTTTGCAACATGAAATGTGCTAACATAGACAAAACTCGAAACTGTTAATCAAAACAACCCGTAAACACACAAGTTTTGTCCTATCTGTCGTTCAAAACAACCCCTTTGCATATTTTCAGTAGTCCCCTTTGGATTGCCTACTTCTGAAGATTGTAGCTTTCTCAAAACTGTGCTTCGAAAACCAGTTACCAGTTTGTGCTATATTTTGCTAGGACAAGCCAAGAAACAACGTGAGATAAGTGGGAGTTTGTGGAAATGGGTGCATCGAGTGAAGCTCTTACCCAGGTTTTGATACCTGTAGCTGCCTTGGTGGGCATTGGTTTTGCTTTGCTTCAGTGGCTTTTGGTCTCCAGGGTGAAGGTCTCATCACATGATTCAAGCAATGGGTATAAAGTAAAGCTGATTGAAGCTGATGAAGAAGAGGAGGATATTGACAACTTTGAGGTTTCTATCAAGTGTGCTGAGATTCAACATGCCATTTCTCTTGGTAACCTCTTTTCTTTCAATTGCTCCTTTTATCAGTATTTACGGTGTTTTTAACATAAAGTTCGATTCATATCATCCATTATGTTCTACTAAAAATGTCAATGTTCCCAGGTGCAACCTCTTTCCTCTTTACCGAGTACAAGTACTTGGGTATCTTCATGGGTGTATTCGGTGTCATCATCTTCCTCTTCCTTGGTTCAGTTAAGGGGTTCAGCACCAAAAGTGAACCATGCACATATAACCAGGGAAATACTTGCAAACCGGCCCTGGCGAATGCCGTGTTTAGCACGATTGCTTTCTTGCTTGGGGCTCTTACTTCTGTTATCTCAGGTTTTCTAGGGATGAAGATTGCAACTTATGCCAATGCTAGAACAACTCTAGAGGCAAGGAAGGGTGTTGGAAAGGCATTCATAATTGCTTTTCGCTCGGGAGCAGTCATGGGTTTCCTGCTTGCAGCCAATGGGCTTTTGGTTCTCCATGTATCCATTTATTTGTTTAAACTGTACTATGGTGATGACTGGGAGGGACTTTATGAATCTATTACTGGTTATGGTCTTGGTGGTTCTTCTATGGCTCTCTTTGGAAGAGTTGGGGGAGGAATATATACAAAAGCAGCAGATGTCAGTGCTGATCTTGTCGGTAAAGTCGAGAGAAATATCCCTGAAGATGATCCACGAAATCCAGCTGTGAGTTTCCACAGTTCCTGAACCTATTTGCGTGGAATAAGTTCTGTTTGTTGTTTAGCTTCCAATAATTAGTTCTGAGTCTTATTCCACTTATATTCTAAACGATGAACAATTTTTATACAGGTTATTGCTGATAATGTGGGCGATAATGTAGGAGATATCGCCGGCATGGGTTCTGATCTATTCGGATCTTATGCTGAATCATCATGTGCAGCTCTTTTTGTTGCATCCATATCATCCTTTGGTATCAATCACGACTTTACAGCAATGTCTTACCCCTTGATCATTAGCTCAATGGGAATCGTGGTTTGCTTGATAACTACACTCTTTGCAACTGATATGTTTGAGATTAAGAATGTAAGAGAAGTCGAACCATCCTTGAAACGGCAACTCCTTATCTCCACCATCCTGATGACTGCTGGGATTGCCATGGTCAGCTTCTTTGCATTGCCATCAGAGTTCACTCTCTTCGATTTCGGAACCGAGAAGGAAGTGAAGAATTGGTAAGCAAGCTGTAAACTGTTTTCTCTTCATTTGAAGGTTCCGGTCAGCTTTTATCAATTTATGTACCATGCAGGCACCTTTTCTTCTGTGTTTCTATTGGCTTGTGGGCTGGACTTGTGATCGGATACATTACAGAATATTACACTAGCAATGCTTACAGGTAAGGACATTAAGATGTTACTCATCAATGCCTTTGATATGCCAATCTTTGATGCTTACTGCCTCTTCAAATACTTGTAGTCCAGTGCAGGATGTGGCAGATTCTTGCAGGACAGGCGCTGCAACGAATGTGATATTCGGGTTGGCCCTGGGATACAAATCTGTCATCATTCCCATATTTGCCATTTCGATTTCTATTTATGTGAGCTTTAGCCTGGCTGCAATGTATGGAATTGCTGTGGCCGCTCTAGGGATGCTTAGTACTATATCCACTGGTCTTGCAATCGATGCTTATGGTCCCATTAGTGACAATGCCGGTGGTATTGCTGAAATGGCTGGAATGAGCCACAAGATACGTGAAAGGACCGATGCTTTAGATGCCGCAGGAAACACCACCGCAGCTATTGGCAAGGTTAGCGGCTTATGTTGATTCCATGATCTTAATTCTTCAAATTGTTTGTTGGTCCTTGAGTATTTTTGCATGTTTCTATTGTTAATTTCAGGGATTTGCGATCGGCTCAGCTGCACTCGTATCTCTTGCTCTATTCGGTGCCTATGTTAGCCGAGCAGGCATCAAGTCAGTTGACGTATTGACACCAAAGGTTTTCATTGGCTTAATAGTTGGAGCTATGCTACCCTACTGGTTTTCAGCCATGACAATGAAGAGCGTTGGAAGTGCGGCTCTCAAAATGGTCGAAGAGGTTCGTCGGCAATTCAATTCAATTCCGGGAATAATGGAAGGCATGGTAAAACCAGACTATGCAAACTGTGTAAAGATTTCAACTGATGCCTCACTTAGGGAAATGATCCCACCTGGTGCACTTGTTATGCTTAGTCCACTCATCGTCGGAACCTTCTTAGGAGTCGAAACACTAGCTGGTGTTCTAGTTGGCTCACTTGTGTCGGGTGTGCAGGTGGCCATCTCAGCATCCAACACAGGAGGAGCATGGGATAATGCCAAGAAATATATAGAGGCAGGGGTTAGTGAGCATGCAAAGTCACTTGGTCCAAAGGGGTCAGATTGCCATAAGGCTGCAGTGATAGGAGACACAATAGGGGATCCCCTCAAGGACACATCTGGTCCATCGCTCAACATCCTCATTAAGCTAATGGCCGTTGAGTCATTGGTGTTTGCTCCTTTCTTTGCGGCTCATGGAGGCTTGCTTTTCAAATTCATCTAAACTCGTGCCTTTAGTTACCCAATTTTAATATCTTCAAATAAATTGTAGTACTTTTACTCATATTTTTTTTTTCCATTGAAATTTGAATATCCAATTTTTATCGTTTAAACCCCAAGCACTCCATCTATTCCGTTGACATTATTCTATCTTTATAATAAATACATTGAAGTTAGGGTGTGTTTCATAAATTACTCAAAATTTTTAGTTGTGTTTGATAATTATTTTAATTTGTATATAATATAAAATTTTCAATAACAAATATTGAATAAAATTAATAGATAAGTAGTTATTTATCACTTAATATATAAAATATTACATTTGTTTTATTTTATTAAAAATTGAAATAAATTGTCATCTAAAAAAAATATTTAAATTATCATATTTATTTTTACCCAAAACTATCCAAAATAATATAAGATATTAAATTTATAAGATTAAAACTAAGAAATAAATAAAATTTTAAAGATTAATATTTACTTTTATCAATCAATATAATTATATTCCGTACTTATATTTACTAATTTACCAAACAATTTTTTAATATGAATTCAACACTTATCAAATTCAATGCTTAATTTTTTAGCATTTAAAATTTCAATTTATCAATGATTAAAAAAAAAATTCAATTTATCAAACCCACACTTAATTTTGGATTAGACTAATTTAAGATTAGTGATTCTGAATTTTATATTTTTTGAGTTATTATTGATTTTTTTATTGAAATTTATTGGTTGAGATTTTAAAATTGGATTTTCCTTAGTTCAAGTAATGTTGGATTACTTTACTTATTTTAGTTATTTTGAGTTGGAATGATTTTTGAATTTAAATTTTTATTTTATATCCTCAACTTGAATTAAATTATATTTAAAATTAAAATTAATCGAGTAAATTTTCAAATTTAACTACTCTATTGAATTTTTCAATGAATATCTAATGATAGAATTATTTTAGTTTTGATATATTAAAATAATTCTTAAATTTCATTAATCAAATTTGTAAATTTTAATTTGATAATACCTAAAATATTTTCAGATGTTACAAAACATAAAATCATGTTTCTAAAGGGTCTAACATTATAAACTTTCAAAATGTTGTAAACCTTTTTAAATCAATTTTATATTTATAAGTACCGATAACTCCGAAAAATATTTAACAAGACTTTCAAAAGAAGTAATATATCAAAATCTAGCAAATAAGTATCGAGACTTAAATTTAAAATAAATTTTCTTTTTACTTTTATAAAAAGTAATATATTTACATTATCATATTTAACTTTTATTTAAAATTATAAAATATTATGTTAATAAGAATTAAATTATGATATAAATAATTTTTAGATAATGTATAAAAATATTTTGAAATATCAAGTAAAATATTTAAGACATCGATTTGAGATGAAATTTTTTCTAAAGGAAATAAGATTTTTATGCATAATAAATATTATATTTCGGGTATATTTCTATGCTATTTTCTCATAATACTAGACTCAATTTCACCTTTAGTATCTATCTAAAACGTAAATATCTAAACAAATTTACAAATTTAGTGTTAACAATAGATGCCATAAATTATAATGGAAGTTTCGAGATGATAAAACTGAAACCTAACTGCTAATAAGAGACCAATTAAGAGACGTAAATAATCTGCTGCTACGCCTCAAACCAACGTCTAGGTGGACGGCCTCTACAGTTCTGTGGATCATTGCCTGCTTGCCACATGTAACACAATTCCGCTGAAATGAGACGTAACGTACTCCTAGCCTAACGAGGCAAAATCCTCCTACGTGTCACGTGAAATTCCTAGCCAATAAATTTTTGCCACGTCAATTTAGTGACCACTTGTGAATGACATGTCATCAAGCCATTGGCTTCAGTCATTAACTTCAGTCCACGTCATATTAACCAATAATAACAATACCTCGTTTTAACTGGGCCGTAAAAAGTAAAAAGGAAGAAAACCATTGAAACGCAACGAGTGTTATATAAACGGTACCTAAACAACCCATCAGATTATCAGTGCACTGCAGTTCTACATTCTCGCTCCGTGGAGTTCAGCTATGGCGATTCCTAAACGGATCCCTAATTTTATCTCTCTAATTCTTGTCTCTTTCTTTGTCATTGCCTCTGCTGAAGTATTCTTCGAAGAGCGCTTCGATGGTAAACTCTTTCTCACTCATTCCCCCCCCCCCCGCTTTCTAATACTCAATCTACATGCATTGATTCTTAACGTTTTAGATCCTTTTTTTTTTTTTGAATCTTTTTTTTTTATTTAAGAGGTTTTGAGATTTTAACTTGACGTAAATAAACGGATCGGTGACTTTCAAATGTTAAGTAGGTGATCTGGCTGTTTTCGATGGTTCCTTTACTCGAATGATTAATTACGTTTAAAAGATGTAGTGAGTCGAGTAGATCTACGCGTACTATGATTCCGTAAAAGGTTCTAATTATAAAAATATATAAATCATTAGAAATGTGTTTGAATTCTTTGAGAAATGGCAGTGAATTTGTGTATTGTGTTTCAATTGTTCTGTACCTGTAGAGGATCATTGGATGAAATGATGATTAATATTATCATTCTGCGTTAATTTATGTTATTTTTTTGTTATTTGATATATCTTGAGAATGAAAACACTAGTTCTTAGCAAAATTAATTAGATGTTATGGTCTTTTAAATCAGAGTAGATATCAGAGTCTAGCTAATGTGTTCCTACTATTTAACGTACTATGCATTGCTGCATTACTAAAATTTTGCTTTCCTTTTAACAAACGAGAAGCTGCTTATGTTTTTATTGTACGTTTCAATGTTTTCAAACAGAAGAATTTGACCTTTTCTTTTTCTGGCTGATTTTGCATTTTTATTGTTTTTAAAGATGGATGGGAAAGTCGGTGGGTAAAATCTGACTGGAAGAAAGATGACAACATGGCTGGGGAATGGAATTACACTTCTGGAAAATGGAGTGGGGATCTTAATGACAAAGGTATTCAAACTAGTGAAGACTACAGGTTCTATGCTATTTCGGCTAAGTTCCCAGAAGTTAACAACAAGGGCAAGACTCTAGTCTTCCAATTTTCTGTCAAGCATGAGCAGCAGCTTGATTGTGGTGGTGGTTACATGAAACTACTCAGTGGTGACATTGACCAGAAGAATTTTGGTGGTGACACCCCATACAGGTTTTTACTTTATGATCTAACCTCTTGGTATCTCTAAAAGATTTTATTACAGATTTACTGATTTTTTTTGTAATGTTGGTTGGGTGCAGCATTATGTTTGGGCCTGATATCTGTGGAAGCACAAAGAAAGTACATGCTATTCTTCATTACAAGGGGACAAACCACTTGATGAAAAAGGAAGTTCCATGTGAGACTGACCAACTTACTCATGTTTACACATTTATTCTCCATCCGGATGCTACTTACAAAATTCTTATTGATAATGTTGAGAAACGAACTGGTAGCTTGTACACTGATTGGGATCTTCTCCCACCGAAGAGAATCAAGGATCCCAGTGCAAAGAAGGTCATTAGTCAGAATTGATGTCTTTTTGGTTTTATTTTATCATATGAATATTTGATACAACTAAAAACTTCGCATGATGGCAGCCTGAAGATTGGGATGACAAGGAATTCATCCCTGATCCTGAAGACAAGAAGCCAGATGTAACAACCTTCATATTTTAACCCTTCCATGGTTTTGTTATGCATATGCAAGCTAACCTCTAGTTTTTGATTTCCCGTAGGGTTATGATGACATTCCAAAAGAAATCCCTGATCCTGATGCTAAGAAGGTAGTCATTTAATGCTTCAGTAATGCTTCTATTATAGAATGGGCTTGCCTTATTTGTAATAAAGGTTAATGGTTAAAATTATTTACACCAGCCAGAAGATTGGGATGATGAAGAAGATGGTGAATGGACACCCTCAACAATTCCCAACCCAGAGTACAATGGCCCATGGAAGCCTAAGGTTCGTGAAATCCCTGTCTAATTGCAGCATTTAATTTGACATTTTATGTGTAACAATTCTTTGTCTATCTGCAGAAAATCAAGAACCCCAACTACAAGGGCAAGTGGAAGGCTCCAAAAATTGACAACCCAGGTTCATCGCTATTTCCTGTGTAGTGCTTTGTTTCTTTTCTTATCAATTACAAATTTTTTCAAGTGATTTATTACTGTGCTTTTTATATGGTTCACAGATTTCAAGGATGATCCTGATCTTTATGTTTTCCCCAACTTAAAGCATGTTGGTATTGAATTGTGGCAGGTATCTCTTTTTTTCTCTCTACATCTATCCTATGATCATTCCATGCCATTTTAGAACTATAACAAGATAAAGGTTTGGTTTTTGTCAGGTAAAATCTGGAACATTGTTTGATAATATCTTAGTTGCCGATGATGTTGAGTATGCCAAAAAGCTAGCTGAAGAAACATGGGGCAAGCAGAAGGATGTAAGCCAATCTATGTATTTCAGACTGTTCTTGTTGACCTTATTTTTGGGGGTGTTTGTGCTTGTGGTTGATTTGATTGGCTTTTGCAGGCCGAGAAGGCTGCATTTGAGGAGGCAGAGAAAAAGAAAGAGGAGGTATATTCTTGACTATCAAGTGTCATACTTCTGCCTTGTTTGCAGTTCTCTCTTCCTAACTGATGTAACTTGACCTTCAGGACTCCAAGGATGACTCCGCAGATTCTGATGTAAGTCTATAACATGCCTTGTTAATGGTATAAATTTACTTGGATTGCCGTCTTTCTGGTTTTCATTGTGTTTAACGGATTATCCAGGTGGATGATGATCATGGTGATAGTAGTAGTGATGATGGTGAAGGAAGTGAGTCTGATTTCGACAGCAAATCAGACGCAAGCAAAGACAGTGTTGAGAAAGACGTACATGTAAGTAGTTCTTTTCCTTTCTGCCTTTGCCTATATATAGTTTTTGGATGCCTCATTAATCAAAATGATTATCCCTTTGAATGCAGGATGAGCTGTAAGGTCAATCTGGTATAGAGAAAGCGCCACAAAAGTGCTCTTCAAAGGATCTCCATTTCTCTTTTTATTTTTTATTTTTTATTTTTTATCTTTGCAGCTGTAGGAGTAGAGGGGAAAGGAATTCCTATTGCAGTTTGCGTGCACATTGCTGTCTTGATCTGAATTTTTTTTTCTTCAACTTTTGTTAAGGCTTTAGAAACAAAAGAGGTTTTATTCTATTCTCAAGATTATGAAATAGTTTAAACTATGCCTATGAATTTTGATAATAATTTGATAGTCTGATCCTCTCAACTCGAATTTGATCTAACAAAAGTTTATTATTAAAGGTCTTGACTTAAACAAAAATTGAAATGGTATATATTTTGGATTCAAAATTATTTGAATTCAAAAAATCTAAAAATTTTAAAATTTGAATTATTTCTATATAAATTAACTAAACTCAAAATTAATTAAAAGGTCTAATGGGGAGAAGAACCTCGCATGCATGTATGACATTTTTATGGTAAAGTTTTACTATCATCTACTTTATAAAAATTATAGATTTTATCTTTATATTTTAAATTTTAAAATTTCAATTATTATTAAATATAATTATTAAATTCATTAAATTAAAATTTACTGTTACCTAAAATTAGATGCAATAAATATATTATCAATTGTAATTTCATGTCAAGATTATTATTCCTACATAATATTTAATAAAAATTTAATTAATAAATTAATAATTGTCGTTTGTTTTAAAATTAAAATTCTAAAATTTTAGAAGTATATAATATTATCAATTAACGTTATGATTGTATGCATCCTACACTACTAGCTATTGAATCAATATGTATAAAAATTAAAATTGACTCATTTAAAAAGTACAATAACTAAAGTTTACTTTAAAGTTTAAAGAATAAATTTTTAACTTTCAAAACTAATAGCAAAATTTAACTCAGTTTTTTTTTTTTCATTTGCTACTCTAGACTGCTATATTAGAGCGTGAACTTTGCGGGCCACAAATTCATAAATTGATTAATCAATTTGAATTTGGACGATTTTCTAAATATAAGTTCAAAAATTAATTTTAAATTTTTATGACATAAGAATAAATATATTATATTTATATAAAAATTATACACTGAAAATAATTTAAAAATATAGTGAAAATTAACTTTAAAATGTTATATAAAAATTATTTTTTAAAAAATATGAGAATTACTTTTTATTTACTTGAAAATTATTTTTTAAAATATTTTTAAAAATTTTAAAATTTTATCAAATACTGTCCAAAATTTATAAAAGAAAACATTAAAAAAACTCCAAAGTCCTAAACTAAATATTAATGTAAAAAAATTAAAAACGAAATGAAACCAAACCAAATTAAAAAACATGAAAAGTTGGAAAAACAAATCCAAAAAATCTAATTGAACAAAACCGTACGTATTTCTAATTAATTAAGAAGGCAGTCTATTGGTATTTACTTTTATTTTATTTTAAAATTAGTTTACTTAATTATTGAAATTAATCACTAAGTGCCCTTTTTATCTATAAAAAAAATTCTTATTTCTCCTCCTATAAAACCATATCACTTGTCTAGGTATTTGTTTTGACTGATTAGTGAGTTGAACCTTTTCTTTTTTCTATATTATTGCTTTAAGCCTGATTGTTTGCTTGCTTTGATAATTTTCTGCAAGTTAAAAACTAATATTGTCAAAGATTAAATTATAACTTTAGATTGAGTTAATTGCATCAGCCACAACTGGTAAGTGAAATACCTTAGTCGCAATATTCAAATTTATATTAAAATTATTAAAGGAG
Organism: Gossypium stocksii; assembly: GCA_020496765.1. NCBI lineage: Eukaryota > Viridiplantae > Streptophyta > Magnoliopsida > Malvales > Malvaceae > Gossypium > Gossypium stocksii. The sequence goes on along the minus strand of CM035632.1, from coordinate 76,574,058 downwards.
TAGAAAAGTTGTGCAATAGAAAATTTATTGAAACAACAACAAATTTAGAAAATAAAAGGTTTTTATAATTTAGACTTACCATTAAAATTATATAATTTTATTAATGAAATATGGAAAACTAATATTACCGAGTAAAAAGCTAACTTCAAAAGAGCTCTTGCTAAACTTTCACAATTTTTAGTTGAAAAAAAAACTAAAGCATAAGAAGTTCATAATTTATTATTAAAATATATTTTGTATCGAGATTGGGAAGAACTATAAATTAGATTTTTAGATATTAAGAAGATAAACAATCTTCTTGATATATTCCAGTATTTTATTAATAAATGAACAAATAATCTAGTTATAAATAAAATATTTAGATTATAAATAAGGCTAGGAATATCCTACCAATAGGAATGAAAACAATTCATATTTCTATCTTTCCCACAGAACCGAGTAGAAACTCTGTATCTTCTAGAAACACTAGAATGGAAGGAAGACAAACTTCAATAATACTCCAACAAATGAAACTCGGAACAAGTGATGTTATTACATTTTCGAATTTAAAGAATATAAAACATATTATTTGCATGCTTTACTAGATACTAAAGCTACAACTATTAGTTGCTGAAAGGATGCCATTCCTTTAGAAAAATTAGAACCCATGAAGCATCTAATAAGAGCCATAGTAATAGATGGTAATGAAACCATAATTCATTATAAAACTAAAAATGTACCAATTTACATAAATAATGTAAAGATTTGTGGTACCTAAAATATTATGTTTTTCAAAAATACATGGAGATATGTTATTAGGAAATAATTTTATATATTAACATTTGTCATTTTCTATTGATAGAAATTAAATTATGTTATCTGTAGAAAAAACTTCTATAGAAATACTATTAGTAGAAAATCATAAATTTGTGTGTGATAAAAAAATTTTCACCACCAAGAAAGGAACAAATTAAACAACTTGAAACAAGTCATTGGTTGTTTAAAATATTAGATAATAATTTGTGAAGAACCACTAAAATTATAGCAAAATAGCCCTAGATATTGTAGTATTAAATTAGAAAATCTCAATAAAATTATTAGGGTAAAACCAATGATCTATACTAAACAAGATATAGAAGAATTTGATATAGAAATTAAGGAATTGTTAGAGAAAGGATTAATAGAAAAAACTAATAGTCCGCATTCTAGCCCAGCCTTTATGGTTAGAAATAATGCAAAAATAAAAAGAGGAAAAGCTAAAATGGTCATTAATTATAAAATATTAAATCAAACTACAAAATTTTATGGTTATTCCATTCCAAGAAACGATATTTTAATTAATCAAGCTAAACAAATAAAATATTTTAGTAAATTTGACTGTAAATCAAGATTTTGACAAATCATGCTAACAGAAGAATCCAAACCTTTAATAACTTTTAGTGCACCTAATGAACACTACCAATAGAAAGTAATGCCATTTGGATTATGTAATGCACCACAAATCTTCCAAAGATGGATGGATTCTATATTTAATAAATATAAGAAATTTTGTGTAGTTTATATAGATTATATTTTGATATTCTCAGATACATTAAAATTATATAGAAAACATTTAAATATTATTTCTCAAGAATTCATAAAACATGGAATCATACTAAGCTCTAAGAAAATAGAGCTAGAAAGAACAGAAATAGAATTTTTAAGATTAAAATTATCTGCAGATGGTCTTAAACTATAATATCATATTATAGTAAAAATAAAAGAATTTCCTAAAAAGGTTGAAGATAAAATGCAGCTTCAACAATTTCTAAAAATTATAAGTTATGGAAGAATTTTCTTTCCTAACTTATCTGAAAAAAATAGGTATGTTCATATGAAAAATTAAAAAAGGATAAACCTTTTATATGGTTTAAAACAGTTTAAAATATTGAATCACTCAGATCCAAAAAATTTTTTACCTAAACAATGTGATAAATTAATTTTAGAAATAGGTGCCTCACAAAATCATTGGGGTTGTATTTTAAGAGCTAGAACAATAGATAACAAAGAAGTAATAGGTGGATATAATTTGGGAAAATTTAAACCAAATGAAATTAATTGTGCCATATATGAAAAAGAATTATTAGCTATAAAGAAAGGAAATTTTTTTTTCTTATATATTTTGCACTTGAAAAATTTATTATAAAAATTGATAATCAAGCAGTTAAACATTTCCTTACTAATAAAAGTTTGGAAATTATACCTAGAAGAATTAGATGATATAATGAGTTATGTACTTTTAATTTTGAAGTTTTATATGTCAAATGTATTAACAATATTATTGATGATTATCTTAGCAGGGCTTATAGATAAGGTAAACAACCTCTAGAAAAAATTGGTGAATGGACTACTGTTCATAAAAAGCTCAACAAAGGGAACACCTTCAAATAAAAAAAAAATCCTAATTAAGGATTTCTGACAATCCTTTCTCAAGTATCATTCTATTCTAATCAATGATATTATGTTCCATATCTAATGGCAAGACAACCAGTTGAAACTCAATTCTCATTTTCACCACAACCGATAAGTCAACTACCTTGGTCGCAAGATTCAAATTCAGCGTACCAAGCTAGTTATGCTGAAATTATTAGAAGAGCAAAAAAGTTTTGTGCAACAGAAAATTTGTTGAAACCACAACAAATTCAGGAAATAAATTTTTTTATAATCTAGGCTTACCATTAGAATTATATAATTCTATTAATGAAATATAGAAAACCCATATTACCGAGCAAAGAGCTAACTTCAGAAGAGCTCTTACTAAGCTTTCACAACTTTTAGTTGAAAAAACAACTAAAGAACAAGAAACTCATGATTTATTATTAAAATCTATTTTATATTGAGATTAGGAAGAACTAGAAATTAGTTTTTTATATGGTAAGGAGATAAAAAATCTTCTTGACATATTCCAATATTTTATTAACAAGGGAACAAATAACCCAATTATAAATAAAATATTTAGATTATGTTTATATAATAAGGCTAGGAATATCCTACCTATAGAAATATTTATAAAAATAAATGGAGCTATTTGCAATCAGCAAGCTCAATTTCAAAAAGCTTTTTCTGAATACTTTTTACAAGCCTATGTATTTACAAATTATTTAGATGAAAATTTTCCTACTATAAAATTTAGACTTGATCATGAACCATTTGATATTAGCTATATTGAATGGGGTTTTGTTAAAGAAATAACTGTCTAAAATTTGTCTTTTCATTTGCCAAAAGATTTTCCAGCATTTATTGAATCTATGTTATTACGAATAGTATATGACGATGATTTATTTTATTACTTTCATCTTGAAATCAGTTGTCTTATTGGCATAAGTAAAAAAGAAAAATTTTGTCAACCATATCAAATTTGAACTCTCTAAAAAATGCTCGAACCTATCCGCATCAATGGAAGAAAAAGAAAACTTGACAAAAAATATTGACAAGTTTTATAATAATCCTGTTTATTATCAAGTTCAAGCAAGAATAGACCTAAAAGTTAAAGCTCAGCATATACTTCAACTGTAACACCCTATATCCGGCCTGCTCGCCAGGCCTAGATACGGGATGCCACACCATTGTCTCGTCTCATGTACATCAATTGGGAAACTAGATCCAAGCAAAACGATCATCTTTTGTTAAACTGAATAAGTTTTAAGTTGCCCAAATAGTTAATTAACGTTGCTACATGCAAATCATTCATTAATCAATCTTATATACAATTAGAAACATACATAAGGGACATTTAGCAAAAGTTTAGAAAATGTCCATAGGTATCGATACTGGTAATAAGGTATTGATATTTTCTTAAACTAGTATCAATACCACTTGGAAAAATGATACCAAATGAGTATACTGTTTCTCAAAAGAAATCCCAATTGTCAGAAATTATAGGTACCTGCCATAAAATATTGATACTTTAGCTTAGAGTATCGATACTCGATATAACGTATCGATATAAAATCTCTATTTTCACTCCCTACACGTTTTAAAACACAGAGCTATCGATTTTAAATCCCAAATATTGATACCTCTGCCCCTGGACATCATAATGCAACATACATATGCAATGAACTCATTCCAAATCAGATTCTAAGTATCGTGCATCACTTACTTTGATAAATAATCATCATATGGCTAAAATTTATCAATTCAAATTGTCTAAATAAGTCCTCACAAGCTACATCAAGCCATCATTAAAATTCATGAACATAAGCAAACATATAAACTCGTAAATTTCCAAAAACAAAATAACAAAGTCAATAAATAACCCAAACATATCATGGCACTAAACAAGTCTACCACATTGCCTTGTTCCCAATACAAATAAAATTGATAGTTCACCAACGATAAATAATTAGTCTTCCTTGGATCACTCCCTCGGAAAACCACACTATCCACACCGTGACGCCAATAATCTACATAGGTTGAAATGAGTGGGTGAGCTTTGGCAAGCTTAGTGAATGCAAGAATTTCTACAACGTAAACATGTCATCATGCAACATAACCAATCAATTACTCCCAAGTATGATACTCTTAGGTTTGATAACATATAGTACAATAACATGCATTGTCTATAGTCCATTCGTATAGCAAATACGTACCCATTCAAGCATACATCACATAACATATAGATACATATTTCAACAGTTATAAAAGATAATATAGATTGGCACTTGAGTTATGAAAAATATAATGAGCTCTATCATCACTCATCGAATACACAGAACTCCGTTACACCACATAGACTCATAGAGTCAAACATGTCTTAGAAGTGAAGCGTTTAGCTAACACTCTCCTTATTTCCCCTCACATGTCTCATTGAATAGAGTTTGGCTTTCATTCCTTTATCCTTCCAAACATGTTCCAAAGTCTCAACGCTCAAAACCTCTATACATATAAGTGAGTACTCACAATCCTTTGGCATACCAACTATATACAATGGTTCCAAGATCCAAAGGCAAAAATATCTAAAAAACAACACATATTACTTACCGATTATCCATGCACTATCACTGCATATTAGCATCTTTTGCAAAACACTAGCATAGTCATATAACATATATATTACATATTTATTACCTGTGTAACAACCCATTTTTGAGTCTGATCGGAACAGGTGGTTTCGAGACCACTTAACTGAGTCAAAATAATTATTTTATTATTTTATTAATATTTAAAGCATGATAGCATTATCGTATAAAAGTTTCGTAAATAAATTTTACCGATTAAATGGTTAATTCGGTAAAAAAAGATTAAATTGTGTAAAGCAAAAATTATGTGTTCTATATGTTAAAAGTATTAAATAGCTATGGATTCACAAATGAAAGGTCCTTAAATGGGAAATATCCCATTAAAAAGCTATATGGACAGTTAAGTACATGAAATAGTGGATTTTAAATGTTTTATATTATGGTTAATTTAGTAATTAGCATACTAAGTTAAAGTTAATTAAAACAAAAAGGGCATAATGGTTTTGTAACACCCCTCACCCATATCAAATGCCGAGACAAGGTTCGAGGCGTTATCGGGCTTAGACATAGTTGATCTTACAAAATCGGGCCATAAATTTTCTTTCTATTCAAAACTATTCATACTCATTTATAATGTCCCTATCTTAGGCCTACGAGGCCCAAAACACACACTGATAATAATTCAGGACTAAATCAAGAACATTTGTAACTTTTGAGACACTAATAAAATTTCTATGTTTTTGGGAGTCATACGCCCGTGTGGACAGGCCGTGTGGTCTCATACGCCCGTGTGGCTCAATACACGCCCGTGCCCTCCACCTGTGTAACTCTCTATTTATGGCATCATCAGACATTTAGGGGCACACGGCCAAGTCACATGCCTGTGTGCTAGGCCGTGTCCCCCACACGGTTGAGACACACGGCCGTGTCTCTACCCGTGTGGCCAACACGTAGGCTATTTTCCAAGCCCTTTATGTTGCCCCTAATTCTTTACGCTCTTTTATGTTTCACAAACACATATCATACCCTCAAATATTCTCAATTTTATCATCAAACACATATAATATATATCTAACCATTCATGATAAACAAGCGTGATCACATCAAAAACATTTCCACATGCATACCTAAGTAGGCTTATATATTCTTAGCCAATATGAGCCATATCTCATGGCTATATACAATGTAGCAATATAAGCCAATACATTTGGCCAAATCTTAAAAATACATATTATCGAAAACTAAGTCTCTATACATGTGATAAACGCTAATTTATACATATTTTTACCTCATGTTTAGCCTCTATTTTGGATGAATTATTATCAATTTAGTGAGAACTGGTGCTCTTAATCCTTCTTTTTCATATCTTATACTCAGGAGAGCATAATGAAGAGAAAAGAATAGGAAATGGACCGAAAATGAGGAAAATAGGCCAAAAATGACATAACACACAGCCCAAGGAATCATCACACGGCCGTGCCAGACGGCCGTGCCGCATGAAGATCACACGGTCTAGCCCTTGACAAGCACGGGCAAGCCACACGGCCGTGCCAAATCACACGGCCTTTGTCGAAGTCACACGAGCGTGGCACACGGGCGTGTTCTAGTCGTGAGAAAGAGGAATTTCACTCGAATTGAGATACTTGGAGGCTAAGAAAGGCTCTCCAAAGCTCTATATAAAGACTCTAGGAGGCAACTCTAGGGGTGTGCTTATTTCCCCCAAAAGGGAAGTATTCTTTGCTACCAACATAGAGAGTGGAAGTAGGGATTACTCATAGGGAATCTGATTGATTCATCCTAGAAGCCGAAATTCTGCAGCAATATAGAGGATCTCCCTAAATTCCTTCAGGGGTTTTCGGGTTCTTTTATGTTTTGTTATTTTATATCTTCTGAGATGTTTTCTTTCTTTATTATGAACTAAACCCCTCAAATACTTGAGGGGGATGAAACCTAAGATAGATGTTGTTATTTATTCTTGATTTATATGATAAATACTTGAATTGTTCTTAATTATGTGTTCTTCATTCTTGATTTAATAGTCCTAGGTATTATTTCAAGAATTGGATGTGCTTAGAGCAGAGGAGCAAAAGTCCCTGTGATAAGAGTAGATCTACCATAATTAAGCGGAGTTGCACGCAACCCTAGACATAGGGCGACATAAATCTACCGAATTAGGGTCAAACCTAATATAGGGAACCATAGATCGAATTAATGCAACCTAGGGAGTTAATTAATAAGGGAACTTTAATTAACAACTTAGGCCTAGTTGCTCTACGCCTCGACGGAGGGTTTAGCATAGATTAGGGATCTCTACGGATCAAGTCAAGTAAACAAATCATATAGTTCAAGAAAACAATAACAAGTGAAGTCTAGGTGGATTCTCCCTTAAGTATTGTCCATATCAATCAGCTTTTCCCTAAAAGTTTTCCCAATTTTACTCTTTGTGTTTTTCTTAGTTAGTTTTAGAATTAGTTTAAACAAACCCCTCTTTTATTCTTAGGCTAGATAATAGAAAGGAAGTAAGTAATAGTACTTTTGGTTCCCTTGGGTACGATAACTCGGTCTTGCCACTAAGCTATACTACTGTTCGATAGGTGCGCTTGCCTTAAACGTCGTGATATTAGTTAGTTTTGGTGTGATCAAGTTCTTTATAAATTTTATTACTTCATATAACGCGATATCAAGTTTTTGGCGCCGTTGCCGGGGAACTAAAATATTACGAACACTCGATTTCTATTACTTTAGCCATTAATATATTTATTTATTTATTTTTATTTATTTATTTATTTTTATTTTTATTTTGATTTTTATTTTGATTTTTATTTTCTTCTTATTTTTTTTCTAGGTTTTTCTAAGTTTATTTTTTATTTTTATTTTATTTTCGTTCCTTTTTTTATTTTTCTAGGTTTTTCTAGTTTATGACTAAAAACAACCCAATAGGACCATTACTTTTTTACGAAGATTTAGAAGCTACAGTTCGTAGAAATCACAAAGAGATCAGAAGAAGCCTACATTATCCAGAGTAAGAACCTGAGCACGAGCTAGAACCTACAGAAGAGATGGAAGCAAATCAAAACGTTCCACCACATCCAGCACTACCAGCAGAACCAGTAAACCAGGATGAAGCTCCTCGAACTATGTATGATTATGCTAAACCTAGTTTGATTGGTACTCAAACTAGCATTGTTAGACCTGCTATTGCTGCTAATAATTTTGAACCAAAACCTAACACTATTCAGATGATTTAGCAGTTTGTACAATTTGATGGTTTACAGGATGAAGATCCCAACGCTCATTTAGCAAACTTTTTGGAATTGTGCGATACTTTTAAAATTAATGGCGTTTCTGATGATGCTATTCGACTAAGGCTATTTCCATTCTCTCTGAGAAACAAAGCCAAACAGTGGTTAAATTCTCTACCACGAGGCTCAATCACCACATGGGAACAGATGGCAGAAAAATTTTTACTTAAATATTTTCCTCCCGCTAAAACAGCTAAATTACGAAACGATATTTCTTCCTTTGTGCAGATGGATTTAGAAACACTCTACGATGCCTGGGAGAGATACAAGGATCTTTTGAGAAGATGTCCTCATCATGGACTACCTTTATGGCTACAAGTTCAAACCTTCCACAACGGTTTGAATCCATCCACACGACAAATGGTTGATGCAGTCGCAGGAGGAACAATTAATAATAAAACGCCAGAAGCAGCTTATGAATTTATTGAAGAAATGTCATTGAATAACTATCAGTGGAAAATCATGAGGACAAAGCCGACAAAAGTTGCAGGAGTTTATAATATTGATGCTGTTACTATGCTTACTAATCAGGTGGAACTTTTAAATAAAAAGTTTGATAATTTTTTTTGTACAGCTAGTTATGCAATGCAACGCAACTCCAGGAAATATGTTCAATCCAAATTACTCCTCTTATGGACATGGCATGGAAACTCAGCAAGCCAACTATATGGGTAACAATTCTAGACTTCAAAATAACCCTTATAGTAATACTTATAATGCAGGTTGGTAGAGTCACCCCAGTTTTTCATGGGAAGGACAAGGAAATCAAAGACAACCGCCTCCTCTAGGATTGCAACAGCCACCATTCCAACAAGAGAAAAAGCCGAACTTTGAAGAGATGGTCACAAAATTTATTGTCGTATCAGAAACACGTTTCCAAACACCGAAACTGCATTGAGGAACCAGCAGGCATCCATTCAAGGACTTGAAACTCAAATAGGCCAGCTTGCCAAAATAATCTCTGAAAAACCGCAAGGTGGGTTATCAAGCGATACTGAGACTAACCCTAAGGAGCAACTCAATGCTGTGGATACAATAGATGATGAGGGGATAACCAAAACCAACCCAAAGCCATGCAAGGAGCCTGTGGTAAGTAAAGGAAAGGATGAGGCAAGTCCCAAAGATGAAATCGTCAAAGAATTTAAACCTCGTATCCCATACCCAAACGCGCTAAAGAAGGACCGCACAGATCAGCAATTCGGTAAGTTTCTTAAACTGTTAAAGAAATTACATATTAACTTACCTTTTGTTGAAGCAATTATGCAGATGCCGAAGTACACAAAATTTTTAAAGGACCTTCTCACAAATAAAAGGAAGTTGGAAGAATTGTCCATAGTGGAACTCAACGAGGAATGCTCAGCTATTCTCCAAAATAAACTGCCAACCAAACTGAAAGATCCAGGGAGTTTTACTATTCCTTGTTTATTTGGTAGCCTAGACACCAAAAATGCTTTAGCTGATTTAGGAGCTAGTATAAATGTCATGCCTTATAAACTGTTTAAACAACTAGGTCTTGGAAAGCCTAAGCAAACTAAGATGAGCATTCAACTAGCTGATAAAACTATTAGGTCTCCTAAGGGAATAATTAAAGATGTGCTCGTCAAAATTGATAAATTTATATTCCCAGTTGACTTTGTTGTTTTAGACATTGATGAGGATAGTGATATACCCTTAATTCTAGGGCGACCCTTCTTAGCAACTGCTAGAACAATAATTGATTTAGGAACAGGTGAACTTACACTACGTGTAGGTGATGACAAAGTTACTTTACAAGCTCAAAACGCAATTAAAATTGTTGATAATAATATAGTCACGAGTCCTTGTAAAAACATTGAACTTACCACCCAACCTTCTGTGCAGGATACACTTCACATAAAGGCAACCCAATCACAGACAAGTCCATCCAATGGAGAGGCACCTAAAAAGCGAACGCTTCAGATCAAGGAACTAGATGAGTGGCTGAACTATCATGAAAAACCCAAAATATGCCACACCAACCCAGAGCATCACCAAGACGACCCTCAAGTAAAAACGTGTCACATCAAGGTAGGGGATAATGTACTTCTAGGGGAAGACGACCCCCGAAGCTTGAACTCGAAAGAACATACAAGTGACATACCTCACTTCACGGTAATGAAAATTTTCCCTTATGGTGCAGTAGAAATAAAACATGAGTCACTTGACACTTTCAAGGTAAACCATACTCGACTCAAATCTTATGTTAATAATAAAATTGCAAGCAGGATAGAAGAGTATCAACTCTTCAAACCACCATGAACGAACAAGCTTAAGAAAAGTCGAGCTTAGACTATAAACAAGCGCTTCTCGGGAGGTAACACGAGCAATAACTTAATAACTTTTCTTTGTTTAAAAATTTTCTAGTATTTTTATGCATCAACTAACATTTTTTATGCAGAAATCTAGGCTACACGGCCAGCCACATGGGCGTGCCTAAAGCCGTGTGACATCTTAAAATAGAGACACGGTCGGGCACCCAGACCGTGTACAAACAGAGCAAAAGTTTCCCAAAAGCACGGGAGGTCGACAAATCACCACGGCCGTGTGATATGGCCGTGGCAACTTTACGAATTCCACACGGGCTATCAACAATTTCCCACGGCCGTGCGACATGGCCGTGGCAACCCTGCAGTATTAACACGGGCTCACACAATGCCACACGCCCGTGTCCCCAAGCCGTGGCCAACACTGTCAAATCAGACACGGCCGTGTGACTACCTACACGACCGTGCGAAAAAGCGAACAAGTTTACAACGGCCGTGCAATATGGCCAACACGGGCTAACCCCGAGACACACGGGCGTGTGCCTTTATTCTCTCATTCGGTTCTATTTTTTTTCTCATTTTTTTCCTTTCTTAGTTTCCTTTTCATTTCAAAATTTATTTTTATGTTTAATCCTTTTAATCATTACAGTATTAGTATTTTTTAGAACTTAGTTTATTATTTTTCTGTTATTTAATTTTCTATCTTTCATATCAGCCAATCCCTAACGAGTAATCTCTATTAATCCAAAATTTCCACGACTAATTAAATATTTCCACAGTTTCAAAAAAAAGGAGGTCTACAGATCATATTCGAACGGAAATGGGACCACCCCTGCCACAATTACCGACTCTTCCTCACAAATTCATCCTAAATTCAGGGAGTTTCAATTCTCTCCCTATCTTATGATATTATACTTCTCTTGCTATTTATATAACTTTGTACATTGAGGGCAATGTACATCTTAAGTGTGGGGAGAAGCTTACTTGAAATCTTTACATTATCTATGAAAATCCCTGAAATTGTACTTCATGCATTGTTCTTAACTAATTCTCAATCTCCTATTAGGAATTTATTCAGATTGATTTATGATTTCTATCGATATGTTGAGAATTAAGATATAGGTGCTTGTACTTTGATTATTCAAACTTTAAAACATTAGGGAATCAAGCATGATACGTTGAAATTTTTGAGAACCCCAAATTTTTTTTGCATAAGTTATCTTCCCTAAATTTAAGTATTATCTTGAGATTTGAAATTCGCAGGATTGACATCAAAAGCCATAATTCTGGTGAGATTTTTGAGCCTTTTTTGAGCATACATTCTTCCGTGCTCACTTTTATTATTGTTTTGAGTGAGTCAATACTGAATTGTTATTCTAGAACTTGCTTCGATTATACATGTCGAGACCACATCATTGATTTGATATACCGAAATGATAAAGGCACCTAGAATTTAACCCACTTACCCCACAAAAAGCCTACCTCCATAAATTAACCCCTAGTAAACCCCATTGAGCCTAACAACCTTTTCCTTGACTCACCCTCTAATTATTAACCAATAACCCATTTTTGTTGAATTGCATTCAATTATTTTGACCCCTATTTTTGTCGAGATTTGAGTTGAATTTTTCATCTAGCTTTTTTTTTCTCTCCTTTCCAGATTGTAAAGTTTCATTCAATTTATTACATTACTTGAATTGTTCTTAATTAAAAAAAAAAGGAAAGAAAAGAAAAAAAAAAGAAGAAAAGAAAGAAAAAAAATATGTACATACAGTGAAATTCAGTTCTAACTTGTAATAGTTGAACAAGTTTTTGCATATTTCTATTTTAAGGCTACCAAGGCAGAAATAATAGTATCATAAGAATTAGCTGAGAAATATGTTCCAGTGATAGAGATTTTTCTAGCTAGATATTTTTTCAGTTCAATCTCGATTCTAACATTCTTTTTCCAGCCTGTGACAACACCCCTAACCAAGCTCTGTTACAACCATTAAAAGACCTTTTGATCAATGTATCATATCAAACTTTAGTGGTGGAGATTTGATTTTCTTGCAAGCTTATGGTAATAACTTTTCAGGTTGACTAAAGAGTGCTTAAATTTTGAACCCTAAACACTTCGAGTGGATAGAGTGAACCTTTAGTGAGGATGTCAACTCCTGTTAATTAAGATGGAGAGATAACTACTTAGAAGGAAGGGAGAGACTTATGTTTTCAATGATAAAATTCTCAACTTAGAGTGATTGAGTCTTTAATGTTCTTCCGATTGAATTACTCATTGTATGACTACCTGTGGATTAGTTTGAAACATTATTGATAAAGGTTGTAAGTTGAGAAGAATGATTCTTATTTAGGGATTGAGATTTTGCTTGAGAACAAGCAAAGGCTTAAGTGTGGGGGTATTTGATAAATGCTAATTTATACATATTTTTACCTCATGTTTAGCCTATATTTTGGATGAATTATTATCAATTTAGTGAGAATTGGTGCTCTTAATCCTTCTTTTTCATATCTTATACTCAGGAGAGCATAAGGAAGAGAAAAGAATAGGAAATGGACCGAAAATGAGGAAAATGGGCCAAAAATGACATAACACATGGCCCAAGAAATCACCACACGGCCATGCCATATGGCCGTGCCGCATGAAGATCACACGGTCTAGCCCTCGACAAGCACGGGCAGGCCACATGGCTGTGCCAAATCACACGGCCTTTGCCGAAGTCACACGGACGTGGCACACGGGCGTGTTCTAGTCGTGAGAAAGAGGAATTTCACTCGAATTGAGATACTTGGAGGCTAAGAAAGGCTCTCCAAAGCTCTATATAAAGACCCCAGGAGACAACTCTAAGGGTGTGCTTATTTCCCCCAAAAGGGAAGTATTCTTTGCTACCAACATAGAGAGTGGAAGTAGGGATTACTCGTAGGGAAGCTGATTGATTCATTCCAGAAGCCGGAATTCTGTAGCAATATAGAGGATTTCCCTAAATTCCTTCAGGAGTTTTCGGGTTCTTTTATGTTTTGTTATTTTATATCTTCTGAGATGTTTTCTTTCTTTATTATGAACTAAACCCCTCAAATACTTGAGGGGGATGAAACCTAAGATAGATCTTGTTATTTATTCTTAATTTATATGATAACTACTTGAATTGTTCTTAATTATGTGTTCTTCATTCTTGATTTAATAGTCCTAGGTATTATTTCAAGAATTGGATGTGCTTAGAGTAGAGGAGCAAAAGTCCCTGTGATAAGAGTAGATCTACCATAATTAAGCGGAGTTGCATGCAACCCTAGACATAGGGCGACATAAATCTGCCGGATTAGGGTCAAACCTAATATGGGGAACCATAGATCGAATTAATGCAACCTAGGGAGTTAATTAATAAGGGAACTTTAATTAACAACTTAGGCCTAGTTGCTCTACGCCTCGACGGAGGGTTTAGCATAGATTAGGGATCTCTACGGATCAAGTCAAGTAAACAAATCATATAGTTCAAGAAAACAATAACAAGTGAAGTCTAGGTGGATTCTCCCTTAAGTATTGTCCATATCAATCAGCTTTTCCCTAAAAGTTTTCCCAATTTTACTCTTTGTGCTTTTCTTAGTTAGTTTTAGAATTAGTTTAAACAAACCCCTCTTTTATTCTTAGGCTAGATAATAGAAAGGAAGTAAGTAGTAGTACTTTTGGTTCCCTTGGGTACAATAACTCGGTCTTGCCACTAAGCTATACTACTGTTCGATAGGTGCGCTTGCCTTAAACGTCATGATATTAGTTAGTTTTGGTGTGATCAAGTTCTTTATAAATTTTATTACTTCATATCACGTGATATCAACATGCCACTCAATCAAAAGTACTTAAGGTTTGTCATTACCCCAAATTGACAATTTGATAGTGTGACATTGTCTCCGACGATCTCCAACCCCGAGCCAACCTGATAACACTAAGAGAAATGGAAAGGAGGGAGTAAGCTTTATAGCTTAGTAAGTTGACATATAATAATAAGCAATTAATTTACATGAATTTTCCAATCTTCACAATGTATTCTTAAGAAAATACAAACATTATTTCACATGTTTCCACTTTTTACTAATGTTCAACTTAGGCTGTCTTCTTCTATCACGGTCGCTAAATTAATTATATCTTAAGATACAGAACTCAAAATTAAGTTCCGTAAATTTTCTCTGAAACTAGACTCACATATCTTCTTGCCATAAAATTTCCAGAATTTTTGGTTTTTCCAATAAGTACAGTTTATTCTTTAAAGTCTCCCCTGTTTCGCTATCCGACGGTTCCAACCCTTCACTAAAAATCAATTATCTCTTCATACTGAATTCAAATAATGTTCACATTTGTTTCTTTTGAAAGTAGACCCATTCAGGGTTTTAAAAATATAAATTATAACCCATAATTATTTTGTACAATTTTTAGTGATTTTCCAAAGTCGGAACAGGGGATTTCGAAATCCATCTGACCCTATCTCACAACATTACAGATATCTCATGATATAAGAATTGTTTGCTTATCTGCTTCTTTTATGTGAAAATAGACTCAATAAGCTTTAATTTCATATCTCATCCAGCTTCTAATTCAATTCACACCATTTTTGGTGATTTTTCAAAGTCATGTAACTACTGCTGTCCAGTACTGTTTAACTGCTAATTTACTCTTTCATGATTTCTTTATTTTAATTTCCTTTTTAAACACACATATAATCAATCGAATTTATCACATTCTCATACATCATAGGTATCGACCTATAATCACAAAGTCATCATAAGATCATCTTCATATGCCTTACTTACTAGTTTATATTCTTACCAAGATTCGTTCACATATCAAGCACATTGCTCATGAGTTTGCATATATACCTGTACTGTATCATGACACTTCAAACATAAAATCATAGCGTTATTTTCATAAGGCATAATGCTAATTTATTACACACAACTTACATGCTTTTCCCGTTAAATTAGTTAGTATATTAAAGGATACTCGAATGTCATTCTCATGATATGATACTAATGCCATATCCTAGATATGGTCGTACATGGGATCACATGTCGATGCCAAAGCCATATCCCAGATATGGTCTTACACAGGATCACATATCGATGTCGATGCCATGTCCCAAATATGGTCTTACATGAGATTGTAAACTGATGCCGATGCCGTCTCCCAGACATGGTCTTATACAAAATCGTAATCTGATGCCGATGCCATGTCCTAGACATGGTCTTATACGGGATCACTCTTAGATGCCAACGCCATGTCCTAGACATGGTCTTATAGGAGATCTAAATCTCATCTCGGTACCGATGCCATGTCCCAAACATGGTCTTATACGGGACCACATGTCAATGCCAATGTTATGTCCCAGACATGGTCTTACATAGGATCTTAGTTTGGTGCTGAAGCCATGTCCCAGACATGGTCTTATACGGGACCTACAAATACTCATGTCATGACTACGATACCCTTCGTATTCTTTAACATATATACGGGATTTCTCTATATAACTTTATCACTTCTTCATAAAAATCACATCAATAAATCTCATGGAGATAACATAAATTTCAATTCATTACAATGTCATCAAGTATCATGGACATATTCTAAATTATTTCATATGCATAGCATACCATATAATTTTCTTGGAGTACTTCAATATCATGTACATATTATCATAATATTTAATACAACATAGTCTAATTAACATACCAATTTAGATTTCAAGCATAAAAAACAATAACATTGCATTATTATCACACCAACTTACCTCAGACATGAAAGAGGCTAATTTTTTCGATTTGGTCCATAACCTCGATCTTCTCTAACCTAAGCTCGAATCTCATTTTCCATGATCTATAATATCACATTTAGCTCATTTATTAGTCACATTATTCAATGTGACCCAAAAATCATATTATAAAAAATTTATGTTTTTGCCCCTAAACTTTCACATATTTACACTTTTACCCCTAGGCTCGTAAAATAATTTTTATTCAATTTCCTTGTATTTTGGACTTAGCCGAACCATTTTCATAGCTATAGCAATCCCCATTTCTCATTAAATCATACACTTATGACCAAATTGGTCCTTTTGGACGTTTTCGTCGAAAATCACTTAGTAAAAATTATTTCTCTAACCATAAACATACATAATGTACCATAATTCATCAAAATGCACACATTTCCAACATGGGTCAAAACTTAAACCTTCATCATATATCAAATAAATGGTAGAAATAGGTAGATTATGTTGCAAGGATTTCAAAAATACGAAGAACATTAAAAACGGGGTAAAGGCAGACTTACTATGAAGCTTGAAAGCTTGAACAAAACCCTAGCCATGGCTTCCATGCATGTTTCAGCCAAGGTAGAAGAAAAGATGGACACTTTGGCTTTTATTTTTGTCTTTTAGTTCATTAAATGGCCAAATGACCAAAATGCCCTTTTTACCTTTCTTTCCAATTTTTACCACACATGTCCATATTTGTCCAAAATTTTAGAATTTGGTCAAATTCTATTTAAGGACCTCTAATTTATAATCCAATTCAATTTCATGCTAAAAGCTTCTAAAACTCAACTTTTACAACTTATTCAATTTGGTCCTTAAAATCAAATTGGGCACTTTTCTCATAAAATCTCTTCATGAAATTTTCACACAAGCATACCAACATATCATAGACCTTATAAACATCATAAAATAATTATTTATACTTCAAATTTATGGTCTTGAAACCACTATTTCAACTAGGCCCTAATTCGGGATGTTACAGGTTTCATTCATCTTCTTCACCGATTTTAGCAAGAAGAAGAAGCCATTTTAGGGCTTGATATTTGGCCAAGCTACACAAGATCTAATAGGTATGATTTTTACTTAGTTTTTAATGATTTTTGCATTTTTGAGCTCGTTGCAGCTTGGTATAGCTAGCTTGTACCTCAGTTTCTAAAATTATTAATGATTTTGAAATATGCCATTGTTGAGTACAAGTATATTTTGAAGTCTCTTGCTAGATTATTGATGGTTGTTAACAAATATACAAGTTTTATAAAGTGAATTTTGACAAAAATGTGCATTAGGGGTTAAATTGAAAAAGGTAGAAATATTGTAGTTAGAAATGTGAAATAAATGAAAATGTGGGCTAATTAGAAGCTATAAAGAATTTGGCTAAGGTGATTTTTGATTTAAAATGTGTAATTTTCCATTTTATGTATAAAGGACTAAATTGAAAAGTAGTTAAAAGTATGGGGGCAAATATGTAATTTGCCAAATATATGAATTAGGGACTAAATTGAATTGAATAGCTACTGAAAATATTATATATCAAGACAAATAAATATCAAAACTTGATCGGGGAAATAAAAAGTAGACGAGTAGTCGACAAATATGAGCAAAATACGAGGTAAGTTTGTATAATTAGAATTGAACTTATATTTATACTTAAATTTGCTGAATTAGCTATTGGTTTGATTGTATAATGTGTTATTAAATTGAATTGCCTATGGGTCAAATACTCTGATTAAATACCGAGTCCCGTTTGAACTGTAGAAAGTCATAGGATACAAGTGACATGTCACTAGGGCTGCCATTTTGGTTGAGCTCTTGCATTTGTTGCGGACTCACCACAGCTCGTATGAGCTTGCCATTTTAGCTCTTATGAGCTTACCATTCAGCTCTTCAGAGCTTACCATTTTATTCCTTCGGGGCTTACCGTTTCAGCTCTACGGAGCTTACCGTTTAGCTCGTTTGAGCTTACAGTTTACCGGCTTAGGAGGAGCATATCGATTATGGCTCGAAAGAGCATACATGATGATGAATTGATGGATTACCGATTTATACACTTAGTGTGTATCACCCGAGTATCCCTCAATGTTTCTGAAGGTTCAACGGGCATTATACTGATATGAAATATATGAATACATGCTACAAGAGATAAGATGTATATGAATTATATGATATATGAATTACATGATTTATATGGTACAGGAGTATATGTACTATAAAATGAATTGTTAGATGAGTTTTATGATATGTATAGATGAAATGTTACATGGTTTGCATGAGTGCTGTAAGTGAGAAATGATATATGACATGTTACATGTACTGGAATGTTATATGAATGATATATGCTTGGTTTCATCTTTTTGAATGGATGAATATATGGTTGATAAGTGACTAACTTGTGGTTGAATGATGTGAATAGGCATTGTGAGCAAATGAGTTAATTTATATTGCTTTAAATGTTTAATGACACTTTGGTAAGTTTGTTTCTATATTAAATGAACTTACTAAGCTTTTAAGCTTACTCTATTCTTTTTCCCGTGTTTTATAGATTCCAGAAGCTAGCTTGATTCAGACGAGGTTGGAGACTGCTATTGCACTATCTAAGCAAACTTTTGGTACTTTTGGGAACTATTATAAATGGTGTAAATTATGGCATGTATAGGCTAGTTTAAAGGTGGAATTATATGGTCTTATATGCTAGTAAATATGGTATGAATTTTGGCACTTGATCAAGCTATGTGATATAGCTTGAGTTGGAAATTGTTTGGCTTAATATGAAAGTTCATTATGATATGTTTTTGATATGGAAGATTAGATAATGGTTTTTGGTATATATATGATGTTTGAATGTGGTTAAATTGATAGATGTCATTGTGGATGAAATGGTAAGTTTTATGTTGAATTGATAAGATCATGTTATGTTTGAAATGAATGAAATTGAGATATGAAATATATGTGTTGGTATGAAAATGATATATGAAAGTTGATATATGTTTGAGTTGTAATTGATATATATATTGGCTAGTTATGAAATGGTTCAAAATGTGTTTTGAATTGGTTGATTGGGTTGCTTATGATGCATATAAATGTTGAGCAAATTGATGCTTGTAGGTACGTGACGAATTGGGTGTGAAAAATGGCTTAAACCAAGCCTATTTTGTGCCACACAGCCTAAGCACACGGGTGTGTGTCTCAATCGTGTGGCCTTTGCACCCTAATTAAATTACTCAGTATGGCACACGAGCTACACACATGGGCATGTCTGGTGACCGTGTAGCCAAGTCAGGATGACACACGGGCTGGACACACGGGCGTGTTTGGTGGTTGTGTGGTCAAGTTAGTAGGTATGCCCTCTTTTTACACGGCCTGGACACATAGGCGTGTTTGGTGACCGTGTGAGGCACACAGCTTGGGCACATGGCCGTGTGACCTATAACACCCCTTACCCGTATCCGACGTTGGGATAGGGTATGAGGCATTACCTCACTACAACACATGCAAACACTCATTTTCGATTCATCAAAGTTCATTCTAAATTAAAACTTTTCAAATATTGTCTTACGGTCATTAATATGGACTTACGAGGCCCAAAACATAGTTTGGAAACAATCCGAGACCATTTCGAGTACTTATGAAAATTTTAACAAAAATTACTAAAAATAAAGCACACGCCCGTGTAGAAGGGCAGCACGCCTGTGTGGAAGGGCAACACACCCGTGTGACCTCTAGACATGGACGTACTGATGGTCCGTGTTGTTCACACAGACTAAGCATTTAGAGACACACCCGTGCCCCTCGTCCGTGTGGATTTATTTTCTAACATTGAACCTACTGGGGTATTCACACGGCCTGGCACACGCCCGTGTACTCAGCCCATGTCCCTTACACGGCCATGACATGCCCATGTCACAGCCCGTGTGCAAAAACCTTGACATTCTATTTCTGATGTCAACAGCTCTTAAGGGTCACACAGTCGTGGCACACGCCCGTGTGCTGGACTGTGTGCTCCACACGGTTGAGACACACGACCATGTCTCAGCCCGTGTGTTTACTACTGGGCATTTAATTTTTGCAAACATAAGGTGTAGGGGACACATGGCCTAACCACACGCCCATGTGTCTACCCGTGTGGGCAAAAATAAGGATATCTACCAAGCCTTTTTGCCACCCTGAAACAAGTTCCAATTCATACCAATTCATCACAAGGTACCAACACTTAACCAATGACCATAATTTGGCATCCACACAACTTCATAAGGCCAATCCAACCAAGCATGCATTTTACTACTCCTAGTACACATATTCATCCACAATACTTTGCACATTATAAAAACCTCATTTGCATATATCAATGATAAATATCAGCCATTATCCATGGCCTTATACAAAATGGTGTATCTTTAAAACAAGCCAACACACTTGGCCCAAAATAGATGACACATAACAAAGACTAGTCCCTATACATGCCATTTCTTAATTTTCTAGAATTAACTATACCGAATGCTTTGTTGATAGTGTGAACGAAGTCTCCTACGTCCGATGATCCACAAACTATTTAGGCAGCACTATAAGAAAATAGAAAGGAGAGTGAGTAAGTGTAAAGCTTAATAAGTTGCAAGTAAATAATTAACAACAATATACCAATTCTATAACATGCTCCTATAACATTACAATTTATACATGATGCAAAAGAATGGCTACAAGCATAACTTACTCATTTTCATCTTTTACAAATTAAACAACATAAGTTCAAGCTCATATTTTATACAATTCATATATGTACCTACACCACTCACAATGTCATCATGGTAACTCAAATTTGACATAAACTTTTAATTTCCTGTTGAACCAATTAGAATATGAAAAGATATTCAGTAAGCCCTATACAAAGGGAATCATGCCGATGCCATGTCCCAGACATGGTCTTACACTAGTTCACATGTCAAGTCAATGCCATGTCCCAGACATGGTCTTACACTGACTTTCATGTATCGAAGCCAATTCATGTCCTAGACATGGTCTTACACTGACACTTCTCCAAGTTGATGCCATGTCCTAGACATAGTCTTACACTAGCTTGCAAATCGAGGTCGATGCCATGTCCCAGACATGGTCTTACACTGGCTAGCACATATGGCGTCGATGCCATGTCCCAGACATGGTCTTACACTGACACATAACGAGGCCAATTCCATGTCCCAGACATGGTCTTACACTAGCTTTCGTATCATCCCTAGCATCATGGCACGAATATCCAATTTATTCTTAAGGTTCAACTGGGTTCTATCACATAGATTCTCATCATTTGATTACTCAAAATCATAATTTATCATTTTATGCTAAATCAATAATTTCATGTGTAATTATAGAAAAAAGTTATATTATTTACCTACAGCTTACCTCGGTATACAAAATGTGATTAACTGCTCGGTTTAGTCTATTTGCTTGGCTTTCCCCTAGTCTAGGTTCGGATTTTGTAATTCGTGATCTATAACAATAAAAATTCATTAATTTAATCACTACTTTAATCTAGACAATCCAAAATTCATAATTTGGCAAAATGACCATTTTACCCCTAGGTTTGAAAATTGATTTTTTTAATCAAATTTCCTTATTAACCAAGCCCAACCGAATTCCTTTCACTCTTATAACAGCCCACAATTTCCATTATTTCATGTAATTTCTACACAATTTATAACTTTTACAACTAAGTCAAATTTAGGTGTTTTCTATGAACACCCATTATTTGTTTATTTAACAACAATGATTCATTTTCTTTCATAACATTCAAGCAAACAACATATATACTCTCATGGTGAATCTCTAAACTTTCAACCATTTTGTAAAATAGTCCTTTCAATAGGTAGCCCATGCTGCAAGGGTTCCAAAAATACCAAAATTATCAAGAAAGACCATGAGAATCACTTACTTTCAAGAGAAATAGGTTGGTTGAAATTTAAGCTTCAAAACCCCCTAGAGAGCTAAAATTTTCAGTGAAGAAGAAGACCAAAAATGAAGAAAAATGAAGGCTATTATTTTATCAATTTAGTCGCCAAAAATGTACCTAATCTTTGACTTTTCTTCACTTCTTTTCTCATGGCCGGTCATGTAACACCCCTTACCTATGTCTGATGTAGGGATAGGGTATGAGGCATTACCATACTAAAATACATGCAACCATTCAATCTTGACTCATAGAAATGCGACCTAATTTAAAGCTTTTTGAATTATTGTCTTACAGACCTTCACATGGGCCTACGAGGCCAAAAACTTGGTTTAGAAACAACCTGAAACCATTTTGGGCACTTAAGAAAATTTCTTCAAAAACTAGTAAAAACAAGGTACGCGTCCGTGTGGAAGGGCAACACGCCCGCGTGGCCTCTAGGCATGGCTATGTTGTTGGCCCATGTGGTTCACATGACCTAAGCCCCTAAGGACATGCCGGTGCCCCTTATCCGTGCGGATTTATTTTCTAACATCGAACCTACATGGATTTTTACATGGCTGGGAACACGCCCGTCTGCCCAGCCCGTGTCCCTCACACAGCCATGACACGCCCGTGTCGCTGGCCGTGTGTAAAAGCCTTGACATTCTGTTTCTGACGTCATCACTCACACTACCGTGGTAGACGCCCATGTACTGGCTGTGTCCTCCACACGCTTGAGACACACGACCGTGTCTATGCCTGTGTGGAACACTGATGGGCATTTAATTTATCAACCTAAGGTGTAGGGGACACACGGCCTGACCACATGCCCGTGGACGAACCGTGTGTCACACATGGCCTAGACACACTCCCGTGTGTCTACCATGTGGACAAAAATAGGCTATTTACCGAGCCTCTTTACCACCCTGAAACAAGATCAAACACATATCCAAGTATCCCAAGACTTCAATACTCGACCAATAGCCATAATTTGGCATCAATATACATCAAATGTCCATAAACATGCATTTATCCAACAACCACATTATGCTTATTGTGCATACATAAATAACCTAAGCAATCATCCATAATTCTCATGAATTTCAATTTCATTTCACTAAAATAAATTGAATAATTTTTGCCAATTCTAATGGCCATTTACAAAATGAACTTTGCAATATAAATGGCCAACACAATTGGCTAACTAGTACAACTTGTACCAAAATGACCAAATAACCTATACATGCCATTACTCAAAACAAAAAAACAAACTATACCGAGTGCTTTGGATGATAGTGTGACTGGAGCCTCTGACGTGCTTTGATCCACGAGCTAGCTAGGCGGCACTATAGGAAAATGGAAAAGAGAAGGGTAAGCATAAAACTTAGTAAGTTTATATGAAAACAGTTAATACCATTACTATACATTGATAAATTAAAATAAAGCTCAACTATACCAATACTTCCAAAACATAAATTCACTTACTCGTCCCACACCTTATCCAATATCCTTAATACAATTTCACGCACAAAGCTCATCTCATTAACATATACATTTCCTGCACTTATTTATCACCATAATACTCGTGAATTCCATTTAAAAGATTTCACAACAACACATCCATGCACTAAACCATACAAGAAAAATCCACAGATAGCCATTCATAGTAACATTAATAATAAAGTGGTTTTGCACTTAGTTCACCATTATCAAGAATTTACGGTGGTATCGCACATAGCCCACCTTTATCAATAGTTTATGGTGGTATCACATATAGCCGACCTTTATCAATAGTTTACGATGGTTTCGCACACAGCCCACCTTTATCTATAGTTTTGGATAATAACGTACTTAGCTCACTAATTTCAACTATCATCCGATGGTTTCGCACATAGCTCACCTTTATCTATGTTTTATGAAATTTTACTCGTACTCTCATTTCTCGCATTTCATCCAATGGCAACAACGTTTAACCACCCATTATATAAGACGATTATGAATAAAAACATTAATAAAAGAGGTATCATTTACATATAAACTTACCTCGATATACAAAATGTGATAACTCAATCTACGAGCTTGGCCCTCCCCCGGTCTAAATTCGGGTCTCGTACTTCTTGATCTATATGAATGAAAATTTACTAATTTTAATCACCAATTTAATCTAACCATTCAAAAATCATAAATTTGGCAAAAATGACATTTTGGCCTAGACTTTGGCAAAATGACCATTTTACCCCTAGGCTTAGAAATTGATTTTTATCGAATTTCCTTATTCTCCAAGCCTAAACAAATCTTTTTCACTCTTATGATAGCCCCAAATTCTCATTATTCATACACTTACTCTTTATTTTACAACTTTACAAATAAGTCCAATTTAAGTGTTTTCTATGAACACCCTTTTACAAAAGTTGTTTATTAACAAAAATGACTCATTTTCTTCCATAAAATTCCAGCAAATAATACGTATGCATTCATGGTAAATATCTAAACTTTCAACCATTTTGCAAAATACACCCCTCAATAGGAAGCCCATGCTACAAGGGTTCAAAAAATGCAAAAATTATCAAGAAAAGCCTTAAGAATCACTTACTTGCAAGGACAAGAGATGGCTGAAATTTTGAAACTTTCAAACCCCTAATTTGCTAGATAATTCAGTGAAAGAGAAGAGAAATTGAAGAGGATGACACTATTTCTCTTTTTGTTTTATTTTAATCCTATTTTGGCCACCTACACACCTATTTTTTTAACTTTCTATTGTCTATTGTCTCCTATGACTTCTCATGGCCGGCCAACTTAATTTCAAGGGCCTAATTGCCCTTTAAAACCTCCAAATTTTAATTCTCTATGTATTTAACTTGATTCACTAGCAAATCGTAACTTTTTCCCCTTATGCGATTTAGTCCTTTTTCGCGATTAAGCCTTCAATCATGTAAATTAATTTACCAAATTTTCGTGCACCCGTATAAAAATACTATACCACATAAAATAATGCTAAAATAATTTTCTCTAACCTCGGTTAAGTGATTCTGAAATACTATTCCGACTAGGCCCAATTTTGGACTGTTACAATTCTCCCCCTTAGGGATTTTCGTCCCCGAAAATCTTACTGTTAAAGAGGTTTAGGTATTGATCTCTCATCGTCTGCTGTGGTTCCCATCTGGCTTCCTCGACTCTTTGTTGATGCCATAATACCTTCACAAGTGCTATGCTTTTGTTTCTTAGCTTTTTGACCTCCCGAGATAAAATCTTAATAGGCTCTTCACCATAGGTCATATCCAGACTGATCTCTATCTCAGCCGGTGAAATCACGTGTGAAGGGTCAAAGCGATAGCAACGTAACATGGACACGTGAAACACATCGTGCATTTTCTCTAATTCTCAATGCATTGCCAAATGGTATGCTACCGGTCCAATTCTCTCGGTCACGTCATAGGGTCCTATAAACCATGGACTTAATTTGCCTTTCTTGCCAAATCGAAGGACTTTCTTCCACGGGGAGACTTGTAAGAACATTTTATCTTCAACTTGAAATTCAATCTCTTTTCTTTTGAAATCTGCATAAGACTTTTGTCTATCTGAGGTGACTTTCAAACAATCTTGAATTACCTTAACCTTCTCTTCGGTCTCCTTGACCAAATCGACCCCGTGTACTTGATTCTCTTTAAGTTTCGACGAATATAAGGGCGTTCTGCACTTGCGTTTATACAATGCCTCACAGAGTGCCATTTTCAAGCTCTACTAATAACTATTATTGTAGGCAAATTCGACAAGCGGTAAGTACTTTTCCCAACTGCCTTGAAATTCGAGGACACAACATCTCAACATGTCTTCGAGGATCTGAATTACCCTCTCTGACTGGCCATTGGTCTATAGATGGAAAGCCATGCTAAAATTCAACTTTGTCCCTAACACCTCTTGTAACTTTTTCCAAAACCAAGATGTAAATCTCGGATCTCTATCCGAAATTATCGACAAGGGCACTCCGTGCAATCTCACTATCTCGAAAATGTATAACTCGACTAGTTTCTCAAGTGAGTAGTCTAGACAAACCAGTATAAAATGAGCCGACTTCGTTAGTCTATCAACAATGACCCATATTGCATATTTCTTCTTTGGCAACAAGGGCAGTCTTGATACAAAATCCATGGTAACTCGGTCCCATTTCGACTCGGAAACCATTATAGGTTGAAGTAAACCCGAAGGTACTTGGTGTTCAGCCTTTACTTGCTGACACACTAGGCACTTTGAGACAAACTCTGAAATGTCTCTTTTCATTCCCGACCACCAATACATTTTCTTCATGTCGTTATACATTTTCACATTGCTCGGGTGAATAGATAGGTGACTACTATGCACCTCTAGCAAAATTCTCTGAATAAGTTCAGCATCTTTAGGTACATAGATTATATCTCAGTACAACAAACACCCCTCGGCATCAACTCGAAAACCTGATTCATTACTCGCCTCGCACTGAGCTATCTTAGCTTGCGAATCCTTGTCTAATTTTTGAGCTTCAACAGTCTCTTGCAAAAACATCGGTCTGGCTCTAAACTCAGCCAAAATTGAACCATCATCAGTCATAGACAACCGAGCATCCATAGCCCTCAAGGCAAACAATGACTTCCTACTCAACGCATCGGCGACTACATTCACCTTTCTGAGGTGATAGCCGATTATTAGTTCATAATCCTTTATCAGCTCCAACCATCTCCGTTGTTGCAAGTTCAATTCCTTTTGAGTCATTAGGTACTTTAAACTTTTGTGATTCATGAAAATCCAACATCTCTCGCCATAAAAATATTGTCTCCATATCTTCAATACGAACACAATGGCAGCTAACTCTAAATCATGGGTCGGGTAATTTTTCTCGTGGGGCTTTAGTTGCCTTGAGGCATAGGCTACTACCTTGCCTTCTTGCATGAACACACATCCTAATCCGTTCAAGGAAGCATCACTATACACTACGAATTCTTTTCCCGATTTTGATTGTACCAATAATGGGGCTTCGGTCAACAAAGCCTTTAATCTTTCAAAACTCTGTTGGCACTTTTCCGTCCACTCAAACTTAACATCTTTTTAAAGTAACCTCATCATCGGAGTAGCAATCATTGAAAATCCTTTAACAAATTGTCGGTAGTACCTTGCTGGGCCCAAGAAACTCCTAATCTCTGTCACATTCCTCGGTGGTTTCCACTCAACAATAGCCAAGATCTTACTCGGGTTAACTCTGATCCTATCTCCTGATACAATGCCCCAAGAACCTGACTTCTCGTAGCCAAAATTCACTCTTGCTAGACTTGGCGTACAACTGTTTATCTCTCAAATTTGCAATACAGTCCTCAAGTGCTCTGCATGCTCATCCTCATCACATGAATATACAAGCATGTCATCAATAAAGTCGACAACAAACTTGTCAAAGTAGGGTTAGAAAATGTGGTTCATCAAATCCATGAATACCGCAGGGGCATTTGTCAAGCCAAAGGGCATAACGAGGAACTCACAATGGCCGTACCTCATCTGAAAGGCAGTTTTTGGCACATCTTGTTCCTTGACTCTTAGCTGGTAATATCCCGATCTTAGATCAATCTTAGAGAATACAGTCGCTTATTTCAGTTGGTCGAACAAATCATCAATCCTCGGTAAGGGATACTTATTCTTTACTGTAACTTTGTTGAGCTGATGGTAGTCTATGCACAATCTCATTGAGCCATCCTTTTTCTTTACAAATAATACTAGAGCTCTCCACGGAGAATAGCTCAATCTCGTAAAACCCTTATCCGTTAACTCTTACAACTGAGTATTCAATTCCTTAAGTTACGCCAAAGCCATCCTATATGGAGCGATAGAAATAGGTGCCGTGCTAGGAACCAACTAGATACCAAACTCTACTTCCCTCTCTGGAGGTAATCTGGGTATCTCTTCTGGAAACACATCCAAGTACCCGCATACCACTAGCACTGAATCAATCTTTGCCTCCGACACTAGGGTATTCCAAACAAAAGTGAGATACGACTCATATCCTTTCCTTAAATACCTCTGAGTAGTTAAAGAAGACACTACTACCGGTAAACCATCTGATTCACTTGATTCAATCCGAAAAATATCCCCGTTTTCACTTTTCAGCTCAATAAACTTCTTTCCACAATTTACCACTACATCATTTGCAGTTAGCCAATCCATACCAAGTATTACATCAAATTCATCAAACGGCAATAACATTAAGTTGGCCGAAAAGTAATGACCTCTAATTGTCAAGGGACAATATCGACACACTTGGTCAACTAGTACATGCTTGCCTAGTGGATTTGACACTTTTACCACAATTTTTGTGGACTCTACAGGTATGCTCATGCTAGAGACTTTTTTCATGCAAACATATGAATGGGTAGATCCCGAGTCTATCAAAGCAATAACAAAAGTATTATAGAGAGAAAATGTGTAACGCCCCTAACCCGTAACTGTCACCGGACACGGGTACGAGGCATTATCAAACAAACACTCACACGATCATTTGATTTCAACACATAAATTCCTTGTAAAATTTAAAACTTTTTCATTCATATACAGAACACCCACATTATGGGCCTACGAGGCCCAACCGATACATTAGGTATGATCCGGGACTAAATCAAAACCTTTCAAACACTTATGAAAATTTCACTCAAAATAGTGTCACACGCCCGTGTAGCTTGAGACACGCCCGTGTGGTCATACACGCTCGTGTCCCAGCCCGTGTTAAAAACATCGAGCATTTTGTTTCTGACGTCAACAAATATTTAGGGGCACAGAACCAAGTCACACGCCCGTGTGGTAGGCCGTGTCCTCCACATGGTTGAGACACACAGCCATGTCTCTGCTCGTTTGGCCAATACTTAGTCTATTTTCCAAGCCCTTATTGTGCTCCTAATTCTTCACTCTCGTATACATTGCATAGATGTAGATCATACCTTTGATTATTCCTAGCTTACCCATCAAACACATGTAACATACCTAATTACTTCAAAACATTTCCACATACATATATAAAATGGGCATACATACCCTTAACTATTATTGGCCACCTCTCGTAGCCATATACAATGAATTAACATAAGCCAATACATTTGGCCAAATCACATGAATATTTGTACACCAAAAACTTAATCTTATTACATGCCACTCATTAGAAAACAATTAAGGTTTATTAGTACCTCGACTAGATAAATTGATAGTGTGATGCTGCCTCCGACGATCTCCAACCCCGAGCCAACTTGACAACACTAAGAGAAATGGAAAGGAGGGTGTAAGCTTTATAGCTTACATAGTTGGGATATAATAATAAGCAATTTAGTTAACAAGATATTCCCATTCCTCAAAAGGTATTCTTAAGAAATAAAATCATTATACACATGTTTCCACTTTTTACTCATGTTCAGATTAAGCTATTTTCTTGAGTCACATTCGCTAAATTAATTATATCTTGAGCTACAGAACTCAAAATTAAGTTCCTTAAATTGAGTCACAGTCTCTTCTTACCATAAAATTTTCAGAATTTTTGGTTTAGCCAATTAGTACAGTTTATTCATTAAAAGTTCCTCTATTTCGTTGTCTAGCAAACTTGACCTCTCTTCACTGAAAATTACTTATCTCATTATTTAGAATCCAGATAATGTTTCTATTCATTTCTCTTGAAAATAGACGCATTAAGCATTTTAAGCATATGAATTAAACACCATAAACATTTTTATACAATTTTTATTGATTTTCCAAATTCAGAACAGGGGATCCTGAAATCCATCTAACCCAGTCTCACAGCAATATAGATATCTCACAAATGGAGAATCATTTGCTTACTCTAATTATTTTATGTGAAAATATACTCAATGGGCTTTAATTTCATATCTAATTCAATTTCTAATTCAATTTCCACAATTTTTGGTGATTTTTCAAAAGCACACAACTACTGTTGTCAAAACTGTTTTACTTATAAGTTTCACTTTCTCATCCTTTGTTTATAATAGCTTTAATTGTATATACTTACCTCTTATCAACCTTACCATGATTTGATCAATAAAACAAGCAAATTTCTCATAATTTACATGTAACACCCCAAACCTGACCCAGACGTTACCGCCAAGTCTGGTGTGTCACATCACCTACAACTAACCATGTGACCTAGTTACTAAGATCGGGGTGAGCTATGCAAAAGTGCTATTTAAAGTCTTAAGAGAAATTCTCAGTTTATTGGTGAACGCCCTATCCATTACTAGTTATTAGGAGATTTATTATAAAATTTAACTTTGTTACTCTTTTGATACGTGTGTTTGATTTTGAAAACGTTTGAATAATTTTTAAGAAATTTCGCGTAGCTTTGTACGTAGCATTAGAAGTATAGTATAAGTCAAAAGTTGAAAAACCAAAATAGTTAAAGCGGCCTTATTACAACCCAAAACCATAATGAAAATAACTTAAAATAAATACGGAAATAAAGTGAAATAAAATAAAATAAAATAAAAACTTAATTGATTAACTGCAGTCCATGTGGTCACTCTGAATCCCCCCAAGCTCCTAGTCTGTTAACTGGGCCTACAAGTCTTAGTAACTACTGCGTGAAGCCCTATTCAGTAAATAGTACAACTGGGCCTTAGCCCTTTTCAGTAAATAGTACAACTGGGCCTTAGCCCTTTTCAGATGATAGTACGGCCCATAGGCCCATTACAGAAATAGAAAAAATATCATTATGAATGCAAACCCAAACCCAACCTAAAGCCAACCGCTACACTCCACCTGTACTAGCCCTGCACTCCATGTGGGTAATAACTCAACCCACCCAGCCCTACACTCCACAGTTGCAGCATAGCTGCTCAGATAACAGTGTAACGAGGCAAAGCCCCTTCAGTACGTGGTCAAGCTACTATCAGTACTTCCTCCATCAATAACCTAGTCCCATGCAATAGATAATCATGTAGTGAACAGAAATAGAAAACATGCATTTCAGTCAGATGTAGCCCTAGGGGTATAATGGTCATTTTGCACCTAAGGGTAAAATAGTATTTTCTCACCCTTAAGGGGTATTTTAGTAATTATTCTAGTTTTTAGGGTTTTACGCATATTTCAGTTATTAACAGTCTCATTTTCATTTCAGTAACTTATCTAGCCCATTTTAACAGTTTTTAGTTATTGGGCCCTAAAACCCTAATGGGCCCTACAATGTCTAACAGCTAATTTAGCCCATTTAGCCCAAATTTTATGATCAGTTCACCAGTTTTAACAATTTTAGACCTACAGTTTACCAGGATACGTTTGTCGACTATTTTTACCCATATGGGCTCGTAAGCCCATTGGGACCACATTCAGCCTATCGCGGCCCAAACTTACCGAAGTGCACGAAATCACGCACTCACCCACTTCACTGATTTTGGTTTTAGATCTACCGCTTTCAACCAACCCACGAGCGCTCGCACGCTTGCAAGTCCACGAAATGCCAGGATTTCGACATTTTGGCTTTTCGACTTTTGCCGATTTAGACTACAGAAGGGTGTTCGTTTACACACCTGATTTGCGATTACTACAGTGAGATCTCCCACACAATTTCCCTACAATCGGTGACTACAATATTAGGTTACAAATCCAAAAATAACCAACCTAAACACCTCTTATCACATTCGGCCATCATCACCTAAGGCCCTTGAAATCTTACCTTTGTCGAATTTAGTGACTAGATCTAGATCTAGTCGTTCCACTTGTCCAAGCCCTCAATCAGTAGCCTCTAAATCACACTAACACAAAATAAATCAATTGTTAATATCCATAGAGCCTTAAGCCCCTAAATCGATAGCCTCTCTATGCACATAGGGGTTTTGACTTTTCTAAATCCCGAAATAAAGAATATAATCAGAGATTTCGAGCACTTACCACAGGTTCTCTTAATCAAAATGATTTCACTTCCATTTCTACTTAGATCTGATGCAGATCTAGCCCCTAAACACTAGCAGAGAATGAATCTTAGAGGTCTAAGGATTCGGCTACCAAGTCCCTATAAATATGATGATTTCAATTTTTTAGGCACAACAAAAGAGAAGGAAAAATGAAAGCTTTGCAATAAAAAGAAAGGGATGTCGACAAGGCTATGCAATTCAACTAAAGTGAAAATAAAGTAAGGGTTTACAAACAAGAAGAAATCGGCACACCTAGAACCTTTTGGGATTTCAGCTTTTATGAGTATCCGGCTATGGAGAATTAGAAGAGAATAGGGATGATAGAAGAGAAGAGAATGAAAGAAAAGATGGGGGTTTGGTTATGGTCAAATGGCATAAAAGGAATATGGAGGCTTAGGTTTTGGTTAGGAGATAAAAGAAGTAAAAAGAGAAGAATGAAAGTAGAGAAGAGACTCGGCCAGGTGAATGAGTCGGCAATGGATAGCTTAAGGTTTAGGGTTTCAACTTTTAGAACAGTAGAAAGAAAGAGTATGAATCGAGAGGGTCTCACTACTAAACCTATTCGACACTTAGGGTAATTGATAAAATCCCGAAGGCCACCCTAAAGCAATCGGCTACCAAGAACAAATACCGAATGGCTACCTAACTCCACTAGCCGAATGCACCCTAAGCCAAAAGTCCAATCGGCAATGCTTTGCTAAGAGTCCCCCAATCAGCCATCAAATGCCTCATTCAAAATCCCTAAAATCTCTCCCTGATCCAATCTCATGAACAATTCAAACTCTCTACAGTAGAGTTTCACTTGAGTGCCATCACTTGACCAACACATGCACAAAAATAAAAGTATCATCTACTTACCTTGCAACTTGAACTCTGGCCCTTGAACACCTGCCCACACGCCACTTTTTTAGGAGCTTAGTGGCGCCACATTGCCACTTTACCAAGGGCCTCTTTGTGTCCTATTTCACTAACTTTTTCTTAAAGGCCCACTTAACCAAGTCCCCTTCACTTTAAATTTAAAATTTGATATTTCTACCGGGTTTTATCTTAGGCTTGGGCTTTCTAAAGACCCATTAACATACTTAAACACAATTTCAATAACCAAAACACCAAAATTTCAAGATTTCACCAAAATCACAAAAATCTTGAAAATCAGGGCGTTACAAGTAACATACATACCTGCACTTACTCATAAGATTTCATATTCGTACTTACACATATAAATGCATCATAGCAAAGAACACATTATACATTAATTCATCACACACATGGTTAATATTGTTACATTCTATAACAATATTACCATATCAATTCAATACCCGTTGAACCATGCAGAATTCTAAAGGATACGCGAAAAAAGGCACAAAGTGCCACACATATTGTAGTCAAAGCTACCACTGGAATGTAGCCGAAGCTACCGATAATTTGTAGCCGAAGCTACCACATATCACATATCATATAAAGGCTCAATAATGAGCTATTCACGGGGTCTGCTCATACAAGCTAACGGTATAGTCGAAGTTACTCAGTGCTGCTCACACAAGCTGACAAGTATTCGCAACAAATGCAAGATTTCCTAGCCACTGGTAGTGTAATAGCCCAATTTAGACCCTAGTCAGAATAGTGGTTTTGGGACTACATATCTGAGTCTGAAAAATATTTTAAATATTATTTTTAGTGTTTATTGCATGTGAATTAATGTCTGTGAAATTTTCGTGATTTAATTTGTTTGTTTAAGTGTTTAATTTGGAAAAAAGGACTAAAATGTATAAAAGGTAAAGTTAGCATGTTATATGTTCATATGTCTAATTGAAATGGCTTTTAATTATGATGGCTTTAAATGGTAATTTGACCTTTTATATTAATGGTGGACATTTATGAACAATCATATTATACCTTATATGTTTGATTAATAAGGTTAATTTTGTAATTGAATTATTTATATTCGTTAAAGAAAATCAAAAGCAAGAAAATAGGCCATATTGTTTCTTCATTACCGAAAACATAAAACAAAAGAAAAGAAAAATATCAACTTAGGGTTCGGCACTTTGGAGTAAAAATTAAGGTATGAATTTTGATTAGTTTTTGATGATTTTTATGTTTTTGAGATTGTTGATCTGTGTTCTTCAAAGCCCATGTATCAATTTCTAATTTTGATGAAAATTTCAAGTTATGTCATAGATGATTTTTGTGAGTTTATGATGTTAAATGATGAATTATAGAAGCTTGATCTGAAATTAATATGTTTTGCCTTGAAATTTTGATGAAATTGGATTATTTAGGCTAAATTGTGAAAAATAATATTTTGGAGGACTAATTTGTAAAATAAATGTGAAATATGGACTTATTTGAATAGTATAGAAATTTGGCTAGGCACATGTCTAAGGAAATAGGGTGAATTTGATAATTCTGTGAATTAGGGATTAAAATGTAAAAATGTGAAATTGTAGGGGCTTAAGTGTAAAATTCCCTAATTATATGTTTTTGGATTAAATTCAATGATTTGGTGAATAAAAGAGCTAAATTTGAATTTATTTAGATCAAGAAACAAAGAAAACGAAATTAGATCGTGGAAAGTCGAAAGTCGTTAAATAGCCGATTGTTACCGTTTGAATCCATACGGGGTAAGTTTATATACAAATAAATGTGCTTAAATTGATTTATTCACGCTTATATATATAATTAAGTTGTGATAAACGATTATGGGAGATGCATATGTGAAATCAGAGAATGTTTCGAGTATGTGGCGACGTTTGAAAAGTCCCGTCTGAACCTTATGAATAGTTAGGATACATATGTCATGACATAGGATCCGATATCTGTTTACGTGTAAGACCACATCTGGGACATTGGCATCGATCTGAGATTTATGTGTAAGACCATGTCAGGAATATCAGTATCATATTTAACTTTGTGTAAGACCCTGTCTGAAACAGTGGCATCGATATCTGATTACATGTAAGACCACGTCTGTGATGTTGGCATTGTACAATCTTTTTGAGTATTTTGCGTATCCTTATTGATTTTGAATGGTTCAATGGGCATTTTGAGAAAATGAACGAGTATGCGAATGTACATCCGATTCCGGTACGTATGAAAAATGTGCTATGTTTGAGATTCGAAGGTAGTATATGTTCAATTATGAACCTAAGATATTTTTATATGTGACATGAGTTTAATTGTGTTAAATGCAATTGAGATATGTGATTCATGGGAGCTATACAAGAAATGTGGACTTATAATAGTATTTTGTCATGAGCTAATTGAATAAATGGAGACATGAATGTGTTATTGGTTTAATTTATTTGTATATGGCTTACTAAGCTCTTTGTAGCTTACTTTGTGTGTGTTTGCTTTGTTTTATAGATATCGAAGCTATCAGAAGTTTGGGGATCATTGATGATCATCATCACACTATCTAGACTTTTTTTTGGTATATTTTGAATGTATAGATGTTGAATTATGGCATGCATAAGCTAGATGAGTTTGAATATGTTTTGTGATGTATATAAGTTATGCCATGTGATATAGCTAACAAATGGTTATGTTTGTGCTTGTTTTTGGTGTGGTATATGTGAGGAAAAATTGGTAAGTTTTATAGTGCAATTATGGTCTAATGAGCAATAGTTAAATTGGTATGAAAATGGTATGAATTGGTAAGTTTTGGATATGTGATAAATGTTGTATACACGGATTATGTTCTATAAATTTTGGTATGAAATTGACTTATGATTTGGCTTGAATTAGCATAGTCATTAAGCATGAATAGAATGAGGTCCTTATGGCATGAATTGTATGCATTTTGAATGTGGAAGTGGCTAAGAATTGTTGGAACAAATGTATTGGTTTTGGCTTGTAGGGATGACCCATAAATGGGTGGCAAAGTTGGCTTTTCGAATGGCCTATTTTTGTCCACACAAACAGAGAGACGGGCGTGTGTCTTAGTCGTGTGCGACACACGGTCATAGTACACGGCCGTGTGTCCCCTGGGGTACCCTTTGAATTAAGTCAGTATACCCTACAAGATTGACACGGCCTAGACACAAGGGCGTGTCTAGTGGCTGTGGGTGTTACACGGGCTAGTCACATGGTCGTATGACCTACCATGTGCACAGGTCAGTCGCTCCCTTAATTTTCACATAGCCGAGCACACAGGTGTGTCTTGTGGCCGTGTGAACAAGTCAGTATGTATGCCCTGTTTTGCCATGGCCTGGACACATGGGCGTGTCTGGTGGCCGTGTGAACAAGTTAGTATGTATGCCCTGTTTTGCCACGGCCTGGACACATGGGCATCTCTGGTGGCCGTGTGAGGCACACGACCCGACCACACGGGCATGTGACCTCAATAGCTTTGAAAAATGTTTAAGTTTTAAAAATTTTTCTAAATATTCGGTTTAGTCCCGATCTTCTTCTAATGCTTGTTTAAGGTCTCGAAGACCTTCATAAGGGACTTATTAATATTGATATGATGTTGATGATAAAGAATTATCTGTAAAGGTTCTGATTTGTCTGATAACGCCTTTAGCCCTAGTCCGGCAATGGATACGGGTTAGGGGTGTTACATTTGATTGGTATCATAGCTATGGTTTAGTCGATTCTAGGAATACCATAGCGTATAAGAGTCTAGCTATACATGCCATATATCTGAAAATGTGATAGTGTGATGAATCCTAGCATTTGAAATGTGTTTTTCATATAGTAATGGATCCCAAACGAGCGGGAGCCGATGATGTTGAAAGTAATGCTCCAGCTCCTGCACAAAGGGTAGTGCCTACTGACTCATGAAACGTATCCAGTAGCCACGAGGGAGAGGCAAAACAAGCCTTCTTCTAGATGATGAGTGGGTGGTTTACAGAATTTGTTCATACTAATCCGGTTGTTCAACAACCTCTGCCCCTGGCTAATCCCCCTTAGACATCTGTTATGCCACTGGTAATGAATTCGATTATGTTCCGGTAATCCCAAAGGTAATTGATGTTCCGCCTTCACTTGCTGACATGTTAAACGCTTGCCCACAAACTCAGTAACCTCACGCTTAAGTTCCAGCCACCAATAAAGCTCACACAAATCCTGATACATCTTGTTTCCACCAGGATGCATAGCATAGGGACTACTATGCGCTTCTCGCAGTATAGACTGCCTTAGGTCATTATCCTTCGGTAAACAAATTCTCCCATGGAAACACAGTAACCCATCACCATTTAACCCAAAATCTGACGTTTCCCTATTCTCAACCTGTCTAAATAGAGGACCCAGAGTCTCATGCAAGGACTGCTTATCTTTTATCTGCTCAATCCATAATGGCTTTACTTGAAGCTCAGCTAACAAGTTTCCATCATCAAACAAACTCAAACGGGCGAACATAGCCCTCAAATCCGACATAGCCCTACGGCTTAGTGCGTCAGCTACCACATTCGCTTTGCCAAGGTGATATTCAATCGTGCAATCCTAATCTTTCACCAGCTCAATCCATTTGCACTGCCTCAAATTCAGCTCCTTCTAGGTAATGAGGTATTTCAGACTCTTGTGATGTGTATAAATGATGCATTTCTCCCTATACAAGTAATGTCTCCATATTTTTAACGCGAATACCACCGCAGCCATCGTTGCGTAATTCCCTTCGTGAGTCTTAAGTTGGCACAACGCATATGCAACCACCTTTCCTTCTTACATTGATACATAGCCCAAGCCCAGGCCCACATGCGATGCATCACTATAGATTGTAAACTCTTTCCCAGGCTCTGGCTGAATCAGAACAGGGGCTTCCGTTAAAACCTTTTTAAGCCTCTCAAAGCTTTCTTGCTGCTTATCAGTCCAAACAAATGGCACCCTCTTTCGTAGTAACTTGGTCAAGGGTGCAGCAATTAATGAGTACCCTGCAAGGCCTAGAAAACTTCAAATTTTCGACATTGTTCTAGGAGGTTTCCAGTCCAACACTGCTTTAATTTTTCGAGGATTAACCCTAATCGCCTCAGCTGAGACGACATATCCTAGAAAAGTGACTTCCCTCAGCTAAAATTTGCACTTGCTGAACTTGGTATACAATTGCTTCTCCCTCAAAATCTGCAACACAACCTTTAAGTGTGTATCATGATCATCTTCCATTCTGGAATACACCAAAATATCATCTATAAATACCACCACGAACCGGTCCAAGTAGGGTTGGAAAACCTGGTTCATGAGGTCCATGGAACCAACAGATGCATTCATCAGCCCAAATGGCATTACTAGAAACTCATAGTGTCCATAATAAGTTCTTAAAGCTGTATTATGAACTTCCGCCTGCTTAACCCTCAATTGATGGTACCCTAAACATAGATCAATCTTAGAGAAAACCAAGGCTCCTCTGAGCTGATAAAAAAGATCATCTATTCCAGGTAGAGGATACTTGTTCTTGATGGTTAGCTTGTTTAACTGTCGATAGTCGATGCACATACGCATGGGCCTATCCTTCTTCTTCACGAATAACACTGGTGCTCCCCATAGAGACACACTCAGTCTAACAAATCCCCGGTCCAACAATTCCTGAATCTGCGCCTTTAATTCAACCAGCTCCTTACGTGCCATCCTGTAGGGACTGATGGACACCGGAGCCATACCGGGTAAAAGCTCGATTACAAATTCCACTTCCCTATTAGGAGGTAGCCCAGGTAGCTTATCGAGAAACACATCAGAGAACTTCTTAACGGCTCTCAAATCCTTAACAGTAAGACTCTTAGATTCCATATCACTAATGTAGGCTAAATAAGCTTCGCAGCCCTTCCGTACCAACTTCTCCGCCCTTAAAGCTGAAACCACATTTGACAGGTAATCCCGTTGTTCCCCGATTACCATTACTTCCATATCCTTTGAGGTTTTCAACACCATTCATTTTGCCGTACAATCTAAAGTTGCTCAGTGTTTCACCAACCAATCCATGCCCAAGATTAGATCAAACTCGCCAAAGGGCAATTCCATCAAGTCTGCTAAGAAAGTAACCTCTTGGACTACTAAGGGTACATCCCTGAATAACTTATTCACCTTTACAGACTGTCCTAGTGGACTCAACATAATAATCTCATTTGCAGTGATTTCAAACATATCACCCAAGGTTTCAGTAATGCCACATGAAATGTATGAATACGTCGACCCAATATCAATTAGTGTAGTATAAGGTATCTCATGAGTAAAGAACGTACCCGTTATCACATTTGGGGCATCCCCATCCTCTCGATGACGAGTAACATAGACCAAAGCTGGCTGCCTCACCTCAGCTTGTCCTGCACCTCTACCCGGTGCTCCACGTCCATGTCCTGCACCATTACCACCTCTGGCCTAACCTCGGCCCCTTGGCGGCAGCTGACCACCCCTCTGAGGCTGCTCATAACCCCTGCTAGCTTGCACCTAACCTGACCTTTTTGGACACTCCCTGAAATGGTGCTCCATTGAACCACAACCCAGACAAGCTCCCGTCCTCTTTCAGTACTCATCCAAATGCTCTTTTCCAAAAATGGCACAAGGTGGTATCCCAATATTAGCATTAGCAATAGGGGGCCCAGCTCTGACTGGCCCGTCCACTCTAGCCCTCCTCATAGGCCTCTGTCCAACACCAGAAGATTTTGTATTCCTTTGTTCTTGCCTCTTTCTTTCTCTCGGTTTAGGTATTCTGTGCGCTTCACATCCTCCGCTATCTTCGCTTTTTCTACCAATACCGCGAAGTCCGCTCCCTCTGTGGAGCTATCAGTACACGGAGACAGTCCCTAAGGCCGTCCTCAAACCGTACGCATCGCTCATAATTTGTGGCCACTATTCCCTTAGCATACCTATTAAGTCGTAGGAATTTTGCCTCATACTCAGCCATGGATCTGTCTTCCTGAGTTATGTTTAAGAAGTCCTTCCTCTGAGCATCTACATAGCTTACTCCAACATACTTCCCTTGAAATGCGGGTTTAAAGAATCCTCAGGTGATCTGCTTAGGTTGGGTGCCCTCTTTCACAGTCAGCCATCACTGATAGGCTTCCTCTTTAAGTAGCGACACTGCCCCTTTTAGCTTCTGCTTGAATGTGTAGTCCAGGTCGTCCATTATTCTTTTAGTGTCTTCCAACCAGTATTCTGTCACATTTGAAGCCACACCCGTGATACCTTTGAAGATCTCAGCTCCGTTGGATCGAAGTCGCTTTGAAATCGACCCACGGCTTCCTACACTATTGTTGGGCCCAGCGACCCTTTCTAAAATTCTTAACATTGCCTGCGACAATGCATCTTTTATACCGACGGCCCGTTCGTACAGTCCCATTTTAGCCACTGGTGAGGCCGGAGTTTCCTCTGCTCCAACGTTGGACATATGGTCTGATGCCGACGACCCAGCCCTAGTGCTTCCACGGCTTCTGCCGTGACCTCTTGCACCTCTTCTAGCGCATATCGTTGCTTTACGTATTATCTGAATTAGAAATTTTATGAAATTTAGTTCATATTTCCAGTAATTAAGTAGATATTTTATGTCAATAGTAGTTCAAGAGCTGTTTTCGCAGTCGTAAGTTCTCTACAGTTTTAGTCTTCTAGGGTTTTAGTCTTACTCTAACTAAAGAGTGTTTCAGTAGTTTCCTAACTAGAGTAGCCTTAGTAGGTTTCCAATAGTATATCAGTTTCATATAATTTAATAGTAAGAGTACTTACTTGGCTCAGCGTCGGAGACTCGGTGTGCCACACATCGAAATCCTTCAAAACTTTTTGATTAACTTGAAAGTAATTTTAAAACCCAAAATCCAAGACCCATTTCCAGGCTTGAGCTTTGCAACCAAGCTCTGATACCACTAAATATAACACCTCAAACCTGGCCCAAATGATATGGCCGAATCTGGCGGTGTCACATTGAAAGGGTTTATTCCCAAGCTAGCTTCGTTAAAAAAATATTTTAGTTAAAAACAAAATCTATTAAATGTTTGCTTAATTAAAAGTTTAGATGAGTTTAAATAAAAGCTTTAAGTTTGTTAATTGAAAACCCGAGTTTGCATATCTTTTTAAGTTACTTGTTAAATTACAGCGGAAGCTCATGTTTTAAGAAAATGTTCAGATGTTTATGTTGACTTTAAAATGTCACTTAACTTAGAAAGCATATTTAAGTTTGGAAATAAAAAAAAAAAAAACCCAAATATAAATCAACCGGAGATAAATGGCCTTATACAACCTATTAATAAAAACTAAAGATAAAATAAAAGAAGCTACTTAATCGATAAATAACTTGTAGTGTGGCCACCTCTGAGCGCTCTCCTACGTCGAGTCACCTACTGAGGGTCACCTGAAAAATTAAAGGAGAGAGAGTGAGTTTTCAAAAAATTAGTGTGTATGACCCTCGAGAACATAAGTCATGCAATAAATAATTTGGGCTTAAGCCCTATTCAATAACAGTGGCCCTTGGGCCTTGGCCCATAGTGGCCTCAGTTGGGCTGGAGCCCATATCACATCAAACAGTAGCCTTTGGGCTTTAACCCATGGTGGCCTCGGTTGGGCTCGAGCCCATATCACATCAAATATCAATATGAACATGCAATGCACATATATCCCCTCCAATCTGCACACCCTCTTCCAACCCTACACTCCTGTGGAGAGATACTCAACCCACCCATCCTTATACACCTATTGTAGCACCGATTGAGGGACCACTCATCGTTACAGTGGAGCTGCTAATCATAATATTTGTTATAGCACCAGTTGCAGTGCTACTTAGCGTTGCAGCAGAGCTGCTAATCATAATATGGCTTAAAAGCATTTGTTGGATCCACAATCGTCAAGCGATCGTGCGACTCTCACATGCTCTTCCTCTAATCATAACCCAGCCCATATGTAGCATAATATCTCATGAATGCATCATAACACACATATGGCATACAAATCGTACATATATCAAACAGAGGCATTTTAGTCATTTTGCCTTTAGGGTATATCGATCATAATTTTATCGTAGGCCTAGGTACCCATTCTGGCCCATTTACCAATTTCACAATTATGCAATGCGTTTAAAATTATCCCATTAAAGATACAAATTTTACTAGGGCCCAAAAGCCCAATACAGAGCCCAAGTAGGGTCCACATACTCATATGGCCCATTAGGCCTAAATCTATCCTAAGTCATATAGCTAGCCTATCCGGCTCGTCAAAACCTACTAAACCATCAAGTTTACTCGCGATGGGCCCACGGGCCCATCCAGAAGGTGGCCCGCGTCCATGGATTCATCCATAGAGCCTCTTTTGTTGTATCGGTATCTCTACACGAGTGTTCGCATGCTCGTGTGGTTGCCAGTGCCAACCTTTCGTCTTTTCAGCTTTTCGGCATTCTGGGTTTTCGGGATTTTAAGTTTTATCGATTTGTCGTGTGTGCGGTGTATGTACACACCTGATTACGAACACGCCTTTCGATGCCTTAAACATGAACCTTGAATGATAAATCTTTTATCAACCTTCCTTTATTCACTAACCGCGATTGACTCCAAGATTTGCGTTATAAAACTTTATCCATCAAAGATCGATACATAAGTCACTCTTAACACCCTGTAAGGCATTCGGCCTTCACTAAACCAAGACCAAAAATGCTTACCTTAACCAAGCGTGTTGTCTACTCCAAGCCCGCTCTCAAAGACCCTAAATAATGATCAATATTAGAATATGAGAGAGAGATTCGGCAGAAGAGAAGGAAAATAATACCCATAACGAAAGAATTCATTTGCGAAGCCATTACTATTACTACTTACCCACGACAACCAGAGGAGAAAGGAATGAAAGTGTTATCTCCACACTCAAACACACCCTAAAGTCGAACCTTTTTGTACACAGAAACGATTGCTAGCAAAATAGAGAGTGAGGGAGAATCGGCCTAGACAAGAAAGAATAGATAACAAAGTTTTGGCTTTTTGAGAACAAGAAGAAATGAAACATGACTTAGAAAGAGAGAAGAAAAAGAGGGATTCAGCTTTTCTTAAAAGATGTAGAATTTGGCTATGACCAAGAACCGATTGTAAAATAAAGAAAAAAGGAGATGGCTTCAATTTGAGTATTTGGGGAAGAAAAAAAGATATGGGCGGCACAATAAGAAGTAAGGGAATAAAAGAAGGTTTTGACAGAAATGTATCAAAGGATGAAACTGAATACACAAGAGTACTATTCGGCCAATCTTAGAAGAGGGTAATCGGCTAGGATTTTCAAAGAAAAAGAGAAGAAATGAGAGGGAAGAGATCACACTATTCGACTAGAAGAGGAAAGAAAAGTGTAATGGACCAATACAGAAAGAATATC
This sequence comes from Gossypium stocksii, assembly GCA_020496765.1. Taxonomy (NCBI): domain Eukaryota; kingdom Viridiplantae; phylum Streptophyta; class Magnoliopsida; order Malvales; family Malvaceae; genus Gossypium; species Gossypium stocksii. Next base: position 76,530,598 of record CM035632.1, on the reverse strand, counting down.
ATAGCTAACAAAGGCAAAGTAATACCTAATTGCCCCAAACTAAAATTGAAATCATATAAAGAAAGGAAACATGCTGAAATGGCTTTGAAAATTTGGCTATACACCAAGAATGACCAAATCTGCACCTACTCACTTACCATGGCCGAATTGCCTTCACAATTACCACATTAGCTCCAACTCTTTCATACATCTCATCTCCTAAAGTTTCTCCCCTTATCATGCCTTAATTTACTCTTCAACACTCATTCAAATTTGAGGACCAATTTAAACCTCCTCCATGAAGAGTTTAAATCCACTTCCACCACCTACACAGCACAAGTGCAAAATAATACTCTCAATGCACAAGTCGACACTTGAACCATGGACCTCCCTGCTTTGCATATGATGCCTCATCCTTGCTCACAGTGTGGCGCCACTTGCCACTAGACCATTAGGGTTTTTGTGTCACATCTTCACCTTATTTATTTAAGAGGCATATCCTTTGAAGTCAAGGTTCCATTAACACAAAAAAATAAAAATTTTCCTATACTAACTTTGAACTTAGGACTTCATAGAAACTCTTTAATTCTTCAAAATCAACACCTAATAGTGCTAATTATGCAAACAAAACTACATCACACCAAATTAAAAACTTTAAGATTTTTGGGGCATTACATTTTTCGTATATCCTACTTGATTTTGATCGGTTCAACGGGCACTCTGAGAAATTGAATGAATATAAAAATGCGTATTTGAACTCCGATATGTATGAATGTACAAAAAATTTAGAGAATAAGAGGTATGTATGTATATGATCATTAGATATGTGAGCTATATGGATATGATATGTGAATTGGAGTAAGTGAATTTGATTAGTTAAGATTAATGAGAAATATAACTTATGTTTATGTCATGCCATAAATCATATATTTAAAATGGTTTAAAATTGTTCTATGTTATGAATTTATTTGTTTCTATGGCTTACTAATTTCTTTGTAGCTTACTTTGTGTTTATTTACTCTTTTTTATAGTAATCGAAGTTACCTAAAGCTCGGGGATCATCAAGGATCACCACCACACTATCAATCTTTATTTGGTATATTTTGTAAGTGAATATGTTAAAATATAGCATGTATAGGCTAGATGTATTTAATGTTATGTTTTGAAATGTTTAAAAGTTATGCCATGAGATGTGGCTAACAAATGGTTATGAATATGTTTGTTTTGGTGAGTTATATGTGATGCAAGTATGGCCTTGAGTAATGGTCACTTTGGTATGGAAAAATTTTTTTTTTTGGTAAGTTTTATACATGATTGAATATGATGTTATTAGGTTAAGGTAAGTGTACATTGGTATGCTATTGTATTTGAAATGTTGGCATAATTTGTTTTGGATGAAGAGTATGAATTGGATGATGATGAATTGAGCTATGTTTTGGTTTGGTTGATCATTGTGCATCTTGATTGCTATACAAGTTAATTTATAGGTATTGGGCATTTTGGATGGGAAATGTGGCTTAAACCAAGCCCATTTTGTGCCACATGGCCTGAGCACATGGGTGTGTGTCTTAACTGTGTGACCCCTGTACCTTGGTTGAATTGGTCAGGATGTCATACGGGCTAGACACATGAGTGTGCCTTGTGGCCGTGTGTAGAAGTCAGTAGCTCTCAAGATTTCACACGGCCTAGACACACGGGCGTGTCTTGTGGCTGCGTGCATAAGTCAGTATGTATGCCCTGTTTTGACATGGCCTAGACACATGGGCATGTCTAGTAGCCATGTGAGGCACACAGCCTAGTCACATGGGCATGTGACCTATGCAGTATTGAAAAATTTTCTAAGTGTTTGGCTTAGTCTCGACCTACTTTTAATGCACGTTGAAGGTCTTGAAGACCTTCATAAGGGACTATATGATTACTTTTGATTATGTTTTGAGATGAATAATTGTATAATGTCTGTAAAAGTTCTGAACTATTCGATAATGCCTTTAACCCTAGTCCTGTGATGGATACAGGTTAAGGGTGTTATTAGAGCTATGGTTTAGTCAATTCTAGGACTACCATAGCGTATGTAAGTCAGCTATACATGCCATAAATCTGAAAATATGATAGTGTGATGAATCCTGACATCTAAAATGTGTTTTTCATATAGTAATGGATCCCGAATGAGTGGTAACTGATGATGTTGAAAGTAATGCACCAGCTCCTGCACAAGGGGCAGTGCCTTCTAATTTGCGAATCCTATCTAGTAGCTACGGGGGAGAGGCAAAACAAGCCTTCTTCCAAATAATAAGTGAATGGTTCACAGAATATGTTCGTACTAATCCAGCCGCTCAACAACCTTGGCCCCACCTATTCCCCCTGAAACATCTGTTGTACCTCTAGTAATAAATCTGGTTCTGTTGAATAAGCCTCCTGTGGATAAATTAGAGCATATGGAGCTGAAAAGTTTAGGGCTACAAGTGATGATGATGCTGAAAGAGCCGAGTTTTGGCTTGAGAATACCATTTAGGTTTTTGATGGAATGTCATGTACTCCTGATAAGTGTGTGAAATGTGCAGTTCCTTTGGTTAGAGACTTAGCTTATCAGTGGTGGAAAACTCTGACTTCCATTGTTCCGAAAGAACGAATAACATGGGATTTCTTTTAATCTGAATTTTGTAAGAAATACATTAGTCAGAGATTTATCGATCAGAAAATGAAAGAGTTTCTAGAACTTAAACAAGGTCATATGTCTGTTATAGAATACGAGAGAGAATTTGTTTGATTGAGCCGATACGCTCAAGAGTGTGTCTCGACTGAAGCAACATTGTGCAAGAGATTGAAGATGGTTTAAATGAAGATATTCTACTGTTAGTTGGTATTATCGAGATTAAAGAGTTTGTTATACTTGTTGATCGAGCATGTAAAGCTGAAGAACTCAGTAAAGAGAAAAGAAAAGTTGATTCTGAAGCCAGAGAAGTGAGAAAAATATCTGGAAGCAAATGATTTCAGTCTATGTCAAAGAAATTCTGAGATGATTGTAGCTGTTCAAAGTCTAATGTGGGACGTTCGAGTAGGGATAGAGCCAGATCGCACTCGAGTTTCAAAACTCCTGTTACTTCTGTTGCTAGTGTTGGAAATGTTAGATCTGAAAGGCCTGAATGCAAGCATTAGGGTAAAAGAGATCCGGAGAGTTGTAGATTGAATGATCGAGCTTGTTTCAGATGTGGATCTATGGATCATTTCATTCGAGATTGTCCTGAGTCTAAGGAACTAGAGATTTCGCAGAATCCAAAATCAAGTAATACTTCAGCAAGAGGAAAAAACCCCAAGAATATGAGAAATGTGAGTGGTAGCCAGAGAGCTACGAGAGACACTGCTGTTTGATTTGAGGCCAGAGCACCAGCCAGGGCCTATGCTATCTGAGCTCGAGAGGAAGCTTCGTCTCCAAATGTGATAACGGGTACTTTTACTCTATACGATACTTCTGTCATTGTATTAATAGATCTAGGATCTACTCATTCATATATATATGTATGAATTTAGTGCACAATAAGACTTTGCTTGTAGAGTCTACTAAATTCGTAATTAGAGTATCGAACCCCTTAGGCAAAAGCGTCCTAGTTGACAAAGTTTGTAAGAACTACCCGTTGATGTTTCGAGATATGTGTTTTTCTGCTGATCTAATGCTTTTACCCTTTGATGAATTTGATATAATTCTGGGTATGACTGGTTAACTTTGCATGATGCTATTGTGAATTGTAAACAGAAAACTATTGATTTGAGATGCAAGAATAGTGAGATAGCTCGGATTGAGTTGAGTGATCTAAGTGGGTTACTTACTGTGATATCTGCAATGAATGCTTTGAAATATGTGAATAAGGGTTGTGAAGCTTACTTTCCCTATGTGATTGATTCAAAAATATTTGAAAAGAAAGTTGAATCTGTGCCTGTTGTTTGCGAGTTTCCTAATGTGTTTCTTGAGGAACTTCCGGGATTACCTCTAATCAGAGAAGTTGAATTTGGTAGAGAATTGGTACCAGATACTACTTCGATTTCAATAGCTTTGTATAAAATGGCTCCAACTGAATTAAAAGAACTAAAGTCTTAGTTGCAAGAATTGACTGATAGAGGATTTGCTAGACTGACACCATGGGGTACTCCAGTTCTGTTTGTGAAAAAGAAAGACGGTACAATGAGAATGTGTATTGATTACCGTTAGTTGAAAAAGGTCACCATAAAGAATAAATATCCTCTGCCTAGAATCGATGATTTGTTCGATCAGTTAAAAGGTGCCACTGTGTTTTTGAAAATAGATTTGAGATCGAGTTATTAACAGTTGAGAGTAAAAGATGCAGATATTCCAAAAACAGCTTTCCAAATGAGGTACGGACACTATAAATTCTTGGTTATGCCTTTCAGATTAACAACTGCTCCTGCTGTGTTTATAGATCTAATGAACATAATTTTTAGACCATATTTAGATCAATTTGTTGTTGTATTAATTGACGACATTTTGATTTATTCACGGAATGAAAGTGAGCATACTAAACATTTAAGGATTATGCTTCAGATTCTACGGGATAAGCAACTATATGCAAAATTCAATAAATGTGAATTCTGGTTACACGAAGTTAGCTTTCTGGGTCTTATTGTGTCAGTATCTGGTATTCAGGTGGATCTGAATAAAGTTTCAGCTATTTTGGATTGGAAGCCTCTGAAAAATGTTCCTGAGATTCGCAGTTTTCTGGGACTTACCGAATATTATCATCGATTTGTGAAAGGTTTCTTTATGATTGCAATTTCGTTGACAAAATTGTTACAAAAAGACGTGAAATTTGAATGGTCCGATGAATGTCAGAACAGTTTTGATCAGTTGAAAGCCATGTTAACTGAAGCCTGGTACTCGTACAGCCTGAATTGGATAAAGAATATGTAATTTATAGTGATGCTTCACTAAATGGAATCGGTTGTGTTTTAATGCAAGAAGGCAAGATTATAGCATATGCCTCTAGACAATTAAAGCCGCACAAGAAGAACTATCCGACGCATGACCATGAGTTAGCTGCTATTGTTTTTATTATTCGACGCATGACCTTGAGTTAACTGCTATTGTTTTTGCTTTGAAAATCTGGCGTCACTATCTATTCGGTGAGAAATGCCACGTGTTTTCTGATCATAAAACCTGAAATACTTGATGACTCAAAAGTATTTGAATCTACGATAAAGAAGATGGTTAGAACTATTGAAAGATTATGAACTTGTCATTGATTATCATCCGGGTAAAGCAAATGTTGTAGCTAATGGCTTGAGTCGAAAATCACTATCTGCATTGTGTGCTATGAATGCTGGTTTAGATCTGTCCGTCAATGGTTTGGTATTAGCTAAATTAAAGGCGAAACCTTTGTTTTCGCAGCAGATTATTAATGCTCAGAAAGTGGATAATGAATTGTTAGCCAATCAATCTCAGTGGAATTTTGATTCAGATTCCGTATTTTGTGTTGATGTTAATGATTGTTTGAGATTTCGAGATGGAATTTTCATTTTGAGAAATTCCGAGATGATTCAGATGATTTTGGGTGAAGCACATAGTAGTAATTTCTTTGTACATTCGGGTAGTACAAAAATATATAATGACTTGAAATAGCTATACAGGTGGCTAGGAATGAAAAGAGACATCTCTAATTTTGTTTTGAAATGCTTAGTATGTCAACAAATCAAAGCTAAACATCAAGTGCCCTACAGTTTATTACAACCAATCATGATACCAGAGTGGAAATAGGATCGGGTGATGATGGATTTTGTTTGTAGTTTGCCTCTATCTCCGAGAAAGAAAGATTCAATCTGAGTTGTAGTTGACAGATTAACAAAATCAGCTCATTTTATTCCGACATGATCCGATTACACACTTGAAAAGCTAGCTGAACTTTATATTTCTGATATTGTGAGATTGCACGGGGTGCCATTGTTTATTGTGTTAGATCGAGATATGAGATTCACTTTGCGATTCTGGAAGAAACTACATGAGGCTTTAGGTACAAAATTACATTTTAGCACTACTTTTCACCTACAAACGGATCGTCAATCAGAGCGAAACATTCAAATACTCGAGGATATGTTGAGATTGTAACACCCCTAACCCAAATCCGTAGCCGGAGGGGTTACGAGGCATTAATAGGCAAAACATAACATTCTAACAATTACAGTCATACATTTAAATACATCAAATCGGCATGTTAATTACAACTTACGAAATGCGAACAATCATTTATATCATATAAAGCCAACCTACTATTTAAATAGTCACAAGAAATCTATTTGTACCAAAAATACAATTACTACCACCTTTTTAAAACATCTTTATTTCATTTGGTCATTTTAATGCTTTAGCCGATTACCAAAATGATTAGAAGTGAGCTTAACCAAAGTTATATTTGAATGTCCTTGATATTTCATTTTTGTTCCTAATATACCAACCTCATACACTAAATATGCAACTCAATTTAAAACATAATTATCCATGTATACATTAACTGAAAACAAATAGCTAATATAATAAATTTTCATATGGTAAATTAACCTTTAAAGAGTCATGCTATAAGCATCATAATTCATACAAATATATTACTCATTTAATCATATAAAATGTGCATACTAGACTAGTACAATCGAAACCATGTAGTCACTATACAATTGGCTAAAATTGACCATTTAATTCATTACAGGCCAAATCACATAACCCATCACACTTGTAAATCAATCTATATATTAAGCATACTAAGTGAACTATTTATAAAATTATTCACTTTGCAACCAACTATTTCGTACCATATTCATATATAAATTTATCTCATAGCCGAATATATCAACCAAATTGCAACCACACATTATCATTAAACCAAAGCAATAATTTCAAGATTAACAAACTGAACAAGCCATTTTCGCATAGCTTTTATAGACATATACAAAATATATATTTCAAACATTGTCCAACTTATACATGCCATATGTTGAGTTTAAACATTAAATACCAAAATAGTAGATAGTGTGGATGACTTTGATGACGATCCCCGAGCTTGTAACTTACAACCAAAATCTATAAAACAGAGAAACAAAAGCACACAGAGTAAGCTAACCTAGCTTAGTAAGCTTTAAGAAAAATAGACAACTCAAATGAATAAATAATACATTTCAAACAATTCGAATTGTATCATTAAGGTTATACTTTAACACAAATAGGTTATCTTGACCAAATGCTCATTTATTTCTCATTTAACTATCATATTCAACTTTTCAATCTCAAGGTAATACTATTTTAATTATACTCCCATTCTAACATATGTATGTATGAATAAAGCTCAACTTTATGAACCAACATCATTCATTTGACCGATTATAAAAAATCAAATATGCTATCACATATATGCTTATCTATATGGACGAATATGCAAAGATCAAAATTCAACATAACATATGTACTACTTACTTACATGGTCGAATATACAATTTCAAACATAATATCACATTTGCACAAATCTTCATAACCTAATATTCAAGATCCAATTTAACATCACATATATACTTACCTATATGGCCGAATATATATAAGGTCACTTTAATTTAATTTCACTTGATCCATTTCCACATCAACTTGAAATTTTATAAGCATAGGCTTGAAAATAAATCACTTGCATAAAGCCTGCTAGGCATAAGCCTGAATCATACACCGGCACAAGGCCTACTAGACCCAAGGTCCGATATTTATTCACCGGCAATAAGCCTGCTAGGCATAAAGCTTGATCATATTCACCGGCACAAAGCCTGATCAAATTCACCTGCACAAAGCTTCCTAGGCATAAGCCCAAATATTACAATTATAAAGTCATTTCATAACAGTTCATTTAACAAATAGTCCAAAGATTCCATGTATTTTATACAACTTCCAAAGGTTCCAACCTCATCAAATAAAACTTAACCACATTTATTCCATGATAATTCACATTCGGCTCTTATACTAATAAACAAATAAAATTAGAATCATCATAGTAAAACATTTTATGTTCGACATAAACATTGTTTAATTACTTAAAGCCTTACCTCGGATATCAACGAATGGTAAATTCGACTACTCCGCTAGTTTAGCTTTCCCCCGATCCAGATCCGATTTCTTTAGTTCTTGAGCCATACAATTTCAAATGAGACCCATTCAAGCTCAATTTTTATTCAATTAAATCCAAAAGCATGTAAATAGTCAATTTACTATTTTGCCCCACTATTTTGTACCTTTATCAATTTAGTCCAAAATTTACTAAACACAAAATAAGTAAAATTTGATTACACCAAGCCTAGGCCGAATGTTTCTTGTACCTATACAAGTCCTCACATTTCATTTATTTTACATTTTAATCCCTCTATTTACTATTTTTACAATTTAGCCCTAAATACTCAAATTCACTAAAAATTCAAATACAAAGCTTATTAATCTACCACATAACTTCCATTTAATTCATCAAACATCAATTTCATCAAGCTCTCAACAATGGCAAAACTCAATACACATCGATATCAAAAATTCAAGCATGGGTCGGGTAGTATACGAAGCAACGATCTCAAAAACGTAAAAATTATCAAAAACCAAACAAAATCCATACCTCAAATTAGCTTGAAGAATGCCGAAACTTAAACAAGAAAATAGCTTCTTTTTATCTTTTGCATTCAACCAACAAGGAAGAATATATGCATGTAATTTATGTTTTCTTTTATTTAATAACATATTAACACATAATTTACCAATTTAACTTTTATAAATTAATTAAAAAACCATATAGTAATAGGTCAATACCATCCACTAATTTTTAATATGGCATAATATGATCATAAACACTCTAAATTAAAAGAACATATTCAATTTAGCCCTTGCCAATTAAACCATCAAATTCTCATTTTTCCTAATTAAGTCATTTTATCAAATCGAGCACACAAACAATCAAATTTTTGTACGAAACTTTCACACATGCAAATTCACGTATATTAAACATGAAAAATAATATTTAAATATTTTTCTAACTCGGATTTGTGGTCGTGAAACCACCGTTTCGATTAGGGTCAAAATCAGACTATCACAACTCTTCCCCACTTTAGGGATTTTCGTCCCTGAAAATCTTACCGGTAAAAAGGTTGGGATAACGTTCTTTCATTGAATTCTCAAGCTCCCAAGTTGCCTCCTCAACCCCGCGTTTGTACCAAAGCACCTTTACTAACGATATTTTCTTATTTCGTAACTCATTCACTTCGCAAGCTAGAATACGAATCGGTTCTTTCTCATAACTCAAATCGGGCTAAATCTTGATCTCAGACGGACTAATCACATGTGCAGGGTCGGATCTGTATCTTCGAAGCATCAAAACATGAAAAACATTATGGATCTTTTCTAACTCAGGTGGCAGAAATAATCTATACGCAACTAGTCTGATACGCTCAATAATCTCATACAGCCCAATGAATCTTGGACTTAACTTGCCTTTACGACCGAATCTAAGTACCTTCTTGCACGGTGAAACTTTCAGAAATACTTTGTCCCTGACATGGAACTCTATATCTTTTCGTTTCAAATCCATATATGACTTTTGACGATCTGACGCTGGTTTCAAATTTTCACGGATTTCTTTCACTTTCAAAGCCTCGTAAGGTTCCATTTTGATACTCGATTGAAAGCTATTGTTGTACGCAAATTCAACCAGAGGCAAGTATTGATCCTACGAACCTCTAAACTCAAGGATGCAACATCTCAACATATCTGCTAGCATTTAAATGACTCGCTCAGACTGACCGTCTGTTTGAGGATGGAAAGCGGTGCTAAAATGCAGTTTAGTACCTAGCATATCATGTAGTTTCTTCTAGAACAGGGATGTAAATCTCGAATCCCTATCCGAAACAATAAAAACAGGTACCTCATGCAATCGCACAATCTGAGAAATATACAATTCCACTAGTTTATTAAAAGAGTAATCTGTACGGACCGGAATAAAGTGAGCGGATTTCGTCAATCTATCAACAATAACCTGGATTGCATCATTCTTCCTAGAAGTCAATGGTAAACCTGATATAGAGTCCATCGTGACTCAGTCCCATTTCTATTAAGGTATCATGATCGGCTGAAGCAATCTAAAAGGTACCTGATGCTCGGCTTTTACTTGCTGACATATTAAACATTTCGAAACAAAGTCAAAAATGTCTTGCTTTATACCATGCCACCAATAATACTGTTTCAGATCATTATACATTTTTGTGCTACCTGGGTGAACAGACATCTGACTATTATGAGCTTCGTTCAAAATCATCTGTATCAACTCTATATTTCTCGAAACACATAATCGATTTCTGAATCTCAAACAATCATCAGCATCAACTAGAAATTCTGAATCAACCTTTAGGTCACATTGAGCCTGTTTTGCACTAAAATCATCATCAGCTCTCTGAGCTTCATAAATTTGTTGTATAAACAACGGTTTTGCTCTTAATTAAGCTATAATCGCACTATCAACGGACATGGATAAATGCGCATTCATCACACGCAAAGTAAATAGTGATTTTTGACTCAAGTCATCAGCAACAACATTAGCCTTTCTCGGATGATAATCAATCAGAAGCTCATAATCTTTAGTAATTCTAGCTACCGCCGCTGTCTCAAGTTTAGATCCTTCTGAGTCATCAGGTATTTGAGGCTTTTGTGATCGGAATAAACGTGACATTTTTCACCAAACAGATAGTAGCGCCATATCTTTAAAGCGAATACAATAGCAGCCAATTTGAGATCATGTGTCGGATAGTTCTTTTCATGCGGCTTTAACTGTGTCGAAGCATATGCAACAACTCTACCTTCTTGCATTAAAACACAACCCAAGCTGTTCAAGGATGCATCACTATAGATAACAAACTCTTTACCCGATTCTAGTTGAACAAGCATTGGAGCCTCAGTTAAAAGGGCTTTCAATTGATCAAAACTTCTCTGACACCTTTCTGACCATTCAAAGTTAACATCTTTCTGAAGCAGCTTTGTCATTGGGGTCGCAATCATCGAGAAACCTTTCACAAATCGCCTATAATAACCAGCAACTCCCAGAAAACTCTGAACTTCTGAAACATTCTTTGGAGGTTTCCAATCAAGTATAGCTGAAATCTTACTTAGATCAACCCGAATACCTGATGCTGAAACAACATGTCCCAGGAAGGTAACTTCTTGTAACCAGAACTCACATTTACTGAACCTTGTGTACAACTGCTTGTCCCGCAAAATCTATAACACAAGCCTTAAATGCTCAGCATGCTCGGTTTCATCACGTGAATAAATCAAAATATCATTTATAAACACAACTACAAACCGATCCAGATACTGTCTGAAGATCCGATTCATCAAGTCCATAAAAACTGCAGCAGCATTAGTGAGTCTGAATGGCACCATTAAGAATTCATAATGCCCGTATCTCATTCAGAAAGCAGTTTTAGGCACATCAGAGTCTCTAACTCATAACTGATAATAGCCTGAACTCAAATCTATCTTCGAAAACATAAAAACTCCCTTTAGCTGATCGAATAAATCATCTATGCGCTACAACGAATGTTTATTCTTTATGGTTACTTTATTGAGCTGTCGATAGTCAATGCACATTCTCATAGTTCTGTCTTTCTTTTTCACAAATAATACTGGCGCACCCCAGGGAGAAAAACTTGGTCGCACAAAACCTCTATCAGTCAACTCTTGCAATTATGCTTTCAATTCTTTTAATTTAGAAGGTGTCATCTGATACGGAGCTATCGAAATAGGAGTCGTCCCTGGTACTAATTAAATACCAAACTCAACCTCTCTGATAGGTGGTAAACCTGACAATTCTTCAAGAAACAGTTTGGCTACTCGCACACAACTGGTACGGATTCAATCTTCTTTTTAGTCACTTTATTATCAATTATATAGGTAAAGTAAGCTTCACACCCTTTTCTTACATATTTCTAAGCCAACATCGAAGATATTACTACTGGTAAACCATTCAGATCATTAGATTCAATCTGAATAATTTCATTGTTCTGACATCTCAAATCAATGGTCTTTCATCTACAATTCACCACAACATCATGTACGGTTAACCAATCCATACCGAGGATAATATCAAACTCATCAAATGGTAATAACATTAAATCAACAGGAAAATATGAATCTCGAATCATCAGAGGGTAATTCTTGCACACTTTATCAACTAGCACACACCGTCCCAAGGGGTTTGAAACTCAAATCACAAACTCAGTAAACTCTACAGGTAACTCTTACTGGATACTAATGTTTCACACACATAGGAATGAGTCGAACCGGGATCAATCAAAGCAACTACACTAGTATCATAGAGAGCGAACATACCGGTGATAATATTTGGAGATGAAGCCTTCTTTTGAGCGCGGATGGCATAAGCTCTGACGGACGCACGAGCCTCAGATTGAACTGCTATGTCTGATGTCCGTCTCTGATTATTACTCCTTTCTCCCACATGTTTGGGCAGTCTACCTCGAGCTGCTATGTTTCTCGGTCTCGCATTTTGAATAGCATTTTGTTCAAGTAACATTGGGCAATCACGAATGAAATGATCTTTCAATCCACATTTAAAACAGGATCGATCACGAGCTTTGCAATCTCTAGAATACCATTTCCCGCAATGCTTGCATTCAGATCTGCTCTGCCTAACACTGTCAACACTGGCAACTGAAGTGGCTCGTGCATTCGTGGGAGGTGTGCCTCGATCATGTCTAGAAAAGCCTGTTGTAGCCTTAGATAAGCCAAAATCATCCCTGAACTTCTTCGATGCTGACTGGAAAGTTTTACTCATTGATCTTTTACAAGCATCTCTAGCTTCAAAATCAGCTTTTCTCTTTTCTTTCCCATGCTCTTCGGCTTTACAAGCTCGCTCAACAAGTACTACAAACTCTTTAATTTCAAGGATGCCAACCAATAATTTAATATCTTCATTCAACCCATCTTCAAAGCATTTACACATGGTAGCTTTGGTCGAGATACACTCCCGGGCATATCTACTAAGTATTACAAATTCCCGCTCATATTTAGTAACAGTCATACGACCCTGTTTGAGCTCGAGAAATTCTTTACATTTTTGGTTGATGAATCTCTGGCTAATATATTTCTTACGGAACTCAGTCTGAAAGAATTCCCAAGTAACCCGCTCTCTCGGCATAACCAAAACTAAAGTGTTCCACCAATAGTAAGCAGAATCACGTAACAAGGATATGGCACACTTCAAACACTCGTCGGGTGTACACGATAATTCGACAAATACACGGATAGTGTTATCGAGCCAAAATTCCACTCAGCATCATCACTAACTGTGGCCCTGAACTCTTCGGCCGCGTATTTTCTAATTTTGTTAACAAGAGGCTTATTCAATCTCATCGGATCAATCACTGGAGGTACCACAGGTATCAGAGGTGGATTATTCGGGGGCGGAGGTGGTTGTGTAGCTGGATTTTTTTGTACAAAATTAGAGAACCATTCATTCATCATTCAGAAGAAGGCTTGTTTAGCCTCTCCCTCATTGCCTGGAATTGGCCGAGATTCAGTCGGCACTACCCCTTGCGCGAGAGCAGGTGCTACACTCTCAACATCATTAGCTACCGCTCTGTTGGGATCCATTTACTATAGAAAACACATTTTCGAATGTTAGAAGTCATCACACTATCACAATATCACAATATGGCATGTACAACTAGACTCACACATGCTATGTTAGTCCTAGAATCGACTAAACCGTAGCTCTGATACCAATAAAAATGTAACCCCTCTAACCCAAATCCATCGCCGGAGGGGTTACGAGGCATTAATAGGCAAAGCATAACATTCTAGCAATTACAGTCATACATTTAAATACATCAAATCGGCATGTTAATTACTACTTACGAAATGCGAACAATCATTTCTATCATATAAAGCCAACCTACTATTTAAATAGTCATAAGAAATCTATTTGTACCAAAAATACAATTACTACCACCTTTTTAAAACATCTTTATTTCATTTGGTCATTTTAATGCTTTAGCCGATTACCAAAATGCTTAGAAGTGAGCTTAACCAAAGATATATTTGAATGTCCTTGATATTTCATTTCTGTTCCTAATATACCAACCTCATACACTAAATATGCAACTCAATTTAAAACATAATTATCCATGTATACATTAACCGAAAACAAATAGCTAATATAATAAATTTTCATGTGCTAAATTAACCTTTAAAGAGTCATGCTATAAGCATCATAATTCATACAAATATATTACTCATTTAATCATATAAAATGTGCATACTAGACTAGTACAATCCAAAACCATGTAGCCACTATACAATTGGCTAAAATTAACCATTTAATTCATTACAGGCCAAATCACATAGCCCATCACACTTGTAAATCAATCTATATATTAAGCATACTAAGTGAACTATTTATAAAATTATTCACTTTGTAACCAACTATTTCGTACCATATTCATATATAAATTTATCTCATAGCCGAATATGTCAACTAATATATCAACCAAATTACAACCACACATTATCACTAAACCAAAGCAATAATTTCAAGATTAACAAACTGAACAAGCCATTTTCACATAGCTTTTATAGAAATATACAAAATATATATTTCAAACATTGTCCAACCTATACATGCCATAAGTTGAGTGTAAACATTAAATACCAAAATAGTAGATAGTGTGGATCACTTCGATGATGACCCCCGAGCTTGTAACTTACAACCAAAATCTATAAAACAGAGAAACAAAAGCACACAGAGTAAGCTAACCTAGCTTAGTAAGCTTTAAGCAAAATAGACAACTCAAATGAATAAATAATACATTTCAAACAATTCGAATTGTATCATTAAGGCTATACTTTAACATAAATAGGTTATCTTGACCAAATGCTCATTTATTTCTCATTTAACTATCGTATTCAACTTTTCATTCTCAAGATAATACTATTTTAATTATACTCCCATTCTAACATATGTACTTATGAATAAAGCTCAACTTTATGAACCAGCATCATTCATTTGACCGGTTATAAAAAATCAAATATGCTATCACATATATGCTTATCTATATGGACGAATATGCAAAGATCAAAATTCAACATAACATATGTACTACTTACTTACATGGCCGAATATACAATTTCAAACATAATATCATATTTGTACAAATCTTCATAACCTAATATTCAAGATCCAATTTGTATTAGCCCATTTTTGCCCGGGCTATACAAAACCCAAAAAAATAAAATAAAAATAAAAGCAATTTTTAAACAAAATTGTTCAGTCCATTTACAGTTTACAAAGCCCGATATTAACCAATGGCCCAATATTACAAATGTTACTCACAGCACAATTGCAACACTAAACAACAACCCAATACTGACCTAAACCCATTACACCCAAACCACTCCTAACCCAATACCCCATTACACCCAGACCTAACCTGTAACACCCCAGACCCGGCCCAGACGTTATGGCCATGTCCGGTGTGCTACATCACCTAGACTATGCTACGCCGTCCTATATACTAAGTCTGATGTTTGAGATTTTTGAAAAGTAATACTTGTTTTTCTTGAAATTCCCGATTTAATTATTATTCAACCTAATTTCTATCTCATTTGTTAATCGTTTCATTTTAGTTTTATTGTCCTCCTTAGTCCTCAGTAATGTCAGGTTGGTTAATAAAATGTTTGTTTAATTTTGGAAACGGTGTAGGTTTGTGTTTGAAATAAAACGGTAGAGAAATCCCGAATAACAGTTATAGCGGCCTTATTACAACCCATATCAAAATAAAACCAATAAAAGGTAGTTAAATAATAAATAAAAAAAAAACCAACTATGATGAATGTTCAGTCCTCGTGGCCACTCTAAATCCCTCCCAGCGTCCAAGTCACGATCTAGGACTCACCTGCAAGGATGGAAAGAAAGGGTGAGTTTGGGAAAACTCAGTGTGTGCAGAACCCATCCAAAGCCCAAATTAGCTCAAGCCCACTGGGCCTAAACCCTAACCAGTCTCAGTCAGATACTGGGCCGAAGCCCTATTCAGAAAACAGTAATCTGGGCCAAGGCCCTATAACAGATACTGGGCTGAAGCCCTATTCAGATAACAGATTGGCCCATAGGCCCAGAACAGTACAGTACAGTAATACAGTATAAATGCAAACCCAATTGGGGAGACTACTCAACCCACCAACCGCTACACACCACCCGTACCAGCCAACACACCATGTGGGGAATAACTCAACCCACCCAGCCCACACACCACAGTCGCAGCATGGCTGCTCAGTTAAACAGTATACGAGGCAAAGCCCCTTTTAGAAACAGTACGAGGCATAGCCCCTTTTCAGTAACGTGGCTGTGCCACTCACACTTCCTCCATTATCAAAACCCAACCCATGCAATAGATATATATCATGGCATACAATAACAGTAACAGTCATGTCAAACGGCATAGTCAATTTTAGCCCTAGGGGTATAACAGTAATTTTCTACCTAGGGGCAAAACAGTAATTTCTTACCCTAAGGGTATTTCAGTAATTTTGCTCTCCTGTTACAGATTTTATGCTTATTACAGTATTTATTAATCACATAGTTGTCACAGAAGTCCGGTTAACTCAGTTTTTCAGTCTTAGCATTCAAGCCCTAAAACCCCTAATGAGCCCTATTACGTCGATTGGCCCATTAGGCCCATTTAGTCCCAATTTCATAATCAGTTACCTTGTTTTAACTGTTTTCACGCCTGCAGTTCACAATATTACCTTTAAACCCATTTTTACTCACATGGGCCCAAATCGCCCATTGGGCCCATATTTGGCCCACCGAGGCCCAACTTACCATAATGTCCAAAATTTAGCGGTCAACACGCCTAACAGTGCCGATTCCAAAACTAACCTTCTCCTACTAACTTGAGAATGTTCGCACGCTCACAAGCTCTCGAAATACTGAAACTTCGGCATTTCAGCTTTTCGGCTTTTGCCGATTTGCGCATTGAAAGGAGTTCAAAACACACACCTGTTTTGCAGTTTCTCCTACGAGATCTCCTATGTGTTAATCCCTACAATCCAATACTTAATTGATTAGACCATACCAACACTTAATCTGAATTGAAAACTTACCCAAAGCCTTACTAACACATTCGGCCAACACCTCCAATGGCCTTAATGTTCTTACCCTGCCGATTTAAATCCCTTTAGATCTAGATCTGATGTTCCAATGTCTTCAACTCCTTGTTTGATCACCTTCTTCTCTAACTAACACACAAAAAGAACAAAGAAAACACCACTTGATTTACCAAAAGTCCAAAACGACAAAATCCTTAACTTTTGGGACTTTCGGCTTTTCCAAATATGAAATATTGAACAGATCTGAAGTATTAAACACTTACCAACGATTTCTCTTCAGTTCCTATGCATATCTGATGTAAATCTGACCCTTAAACGTCAGTAGAAACCTTATCTCTGAGATTTGCAATTTCGGCTATCTCCCTACAACTATGGTGATTTCGGCTTTTCAACAAGAGAAGAGGATGGCGTTTTGGGTGTAGATTTTGGGTGATGGTGTCGACAATTGTGTGATTCAAGGGAGTGTAGTAATCAGCCACAACAGGTGAAAGGAATAGGGGTGATTCGGCTTACAAGAAATCGGCAAGAAAGGAAGCAGTTTTCGGGATTTCTGGCACTTTGAGCAATCGGTTATGGTTGATTTTAAGAGGAATGAAAGCAAAAGAAAGAGTGGATCTGTGCAAGGTGGGTATTCGGCTAGGGAAGAGATCAAAGGGGAAGAAGAAAAATGAAAAAAAACAATGGTAGAGGTGGAGAGGAAGAATTCGGCTATGAGCTTTCCATGGAGGCAACTTTTGGCTTTTCTGACAGTAGAATAGAGAAAAATTCCTAAGGTGGCTAACCCTAATTGTCATGACAGAAAAAAAAAAAAAGAAAATGATATAACCCTAGTAGTCCCTCTAAAGCAATCGGCCCAAGTCCCTAAAGCCCACTTGCCGAAATTCACTTAAGTTAGGCACATGCCCGGCACATGCTTAAAAATTAAAAAGAACTCTACGCTTACCTTGTAACTCGAACCCTTGTCCTTGAATATCCACTTAGGCGCCACTTTTCTAGGAGCTTAGTGGCTCCACCTTGCCACTTTACCAAGAGCTCACTTGTGACATATTTTACACGGTTTTTCTTAAAAGCCCACTTAACCAAGTCCCCTTTCACTTGAAAATCCAACTTAATATTTTACCGGGTTTTAACTTAAACTTGGGCCTTCTATAGGCCCACTAACACATGTACATACATTATCAACCTTTAGAACACCAAAATTTTAAAAATTCCACTAAAATTCACAAAACCCGAAAAATCCCGAAAATCAGGGCGTTACATAACCCAATAGCAACCCTAGGCCCAGGAGGCCCAATCAGTTAATAGTTTCGGTAAGCCTAGGGTTTTTGAAACCCTAGGTGCCGCAAACAGCCAACACTAGCCTCGTATCGTGCCGCAATCAATGCCCAAATCAGCATGCCCTCATCGCCGGATCTTCACATTCACCTGCAAGAAGGAAAGAAAGGCCAGAAAAACAACCATATGGCAAGAAATAAAAAAAGAAAAATACCAAATATGTATATTTATAGTGGCTATAAAGCCTTAATACAGTGGATGTAAAACGTACGCATATATACAATAAAAAAAGTATTTTTTAAATCGGAGAAAAGGTGATTCTTTTAACCATTTGTTATGTTTTTTTTGTTTATTATTATTTTTTTTTCATATATGTACAAAAGCATTCTATTTTCATACAATATATGGCTAAAAATGAATAAGGGAGGCTTACATTTCGGTTCACACTTAAAAACAGAATTTTCCAAACTCCGACCGCCATATATGGCGGAGTCAATGGTGGCGCGTCGGCATCTGTGACGCCCGATGAACGGAGTGTGGCTGGACCAAGGCCGGAGCTCAGAGGGTAGAGAGTTTTTTTTGAAAGGATTTTGGAATTTTTTTTTAAACGGGCTTAGAATGACTTTTTTTTTTTCTTATGAAAATGACTTAAATAGTGATATAAAAACAACGCCGTTTAGCTTAATTCAATAAGCACCTAAACGACGTCGTTTCAAGGACGAAGATCCGCAGGTTGACTCGACCCAGGGAGGATCTACGCATTTTTATTAAAGGGTCTAATTGCTCTATAAGCCCTTCTATTTTTTTAAATTTACATCCAATTTATATTTTCTTTTATTTTTAAATTTGGCCCTGGAATGTGGCCTTCTTTTCGATTTGGTCCTTCGGCCATTAAAAGGCAAATAACGAAATGGCGTCGTTTAAGAGATAGGGCAAAATTGCCCGATAAGTCCTTACATTGTGGTGCACGTTCCAGTTTGATCCTTTTATATTTTATTTTAAATTTTGTTTCTTTTTTTGATTTAGTCCTGTTACCTTGATTTTTTAGTGCCTTTTTATTTTCATTTTTTTATTTCGATATTATAGGATTAAATCATTTTTCTCATATATCATTTATATATTATTTATTTTAAACTTTTTATATACAAAATTGTTTCGTTGCATTTATATATATATATAAAGATATATTATTATCTTTGTACATTATCTATTGTATACTATTATTTTTAAAATTTGTGTATGGTATAATATTTTAAATTGATTTAATAATGTAAAGTTTTTATATGTATATATTATTTGTTTTTAAATATGTATATTATTTTTATATAAAAATATATTAAATTGTTATATTTTATATATTTATCCTTTTTTATATGTCCTAAGTTTTTTATATTTTCTAAAATACATTAGCTATTTATGTACCATTTTAAATTTGTCATTTGTCCTTTTTTTTATTACTATAATATCTATTTGTTTTTTTAAATACCTCATTTTTTTCCTTTATTTTTCTATCATAGTTTTGTATTTATTTCTAAGTTTTTGTATTTCGCATATTTTTTAGGGTTTACTTTTATATCTTTCCTTTGTCTATTCATGTTATATACCTGTTTATTGTTACTTTGGCATAGTCATTTTGTTATATGTATCATTCATTATTTTACGATTATTTTTTTCTTTCAATTGCCTATATTAGTATGAAATGTTATTATGTCATGAAATTTATGTAAATTGCTTTTGATATATTCGCCTTATGATATATTAATGCCATATTTTTACTCGAATCGTTGTTTTAAACAAGAATGCATTTTGCAAAATTACTCAATTTCATTCAAAAGTTTTAAAAGGAAAATGAAGCGATATTTGATATTTGGGAGCTTCGAGGAAAATTGTGCCCTAACTTACTGGGTTTCAATTTTTCTCGTAGAATTCGAATATCCAAGAATTTTTTTTTTTTGAAATCTAAACTTTCGAGTTTTAAAATAAAGTCCTATTCCCGGGAATTCAAGACGTTGTGTCCTAACTTACTGGATATGACGTCTTGTTCTCTCGAGGCAATGATTTTTTAGAAATAAAGGTAAACTTATTTTCAAGATCTTGGAAGATTTTGTCCTAACTGCTGGGTGTGATGTTTTATTTCTTTGAGATAAGTGAGCCTTAGCTTTCAAGTTCAATTTATTCAAAAAGAGGATCATATTTTAAAACTTTTTCAAATCTTTAACATTAGGACATTAAATAACCAATTAGGTACCAATTTTTGGGCGTTACGAGGGTGCTAACCCTTCCTCGTGCATAATCGACTCCCGAACTCGATTTCTCGAATTTCGTAGACCAAAAATATTATTTTACTAAATCCAAATGTTTATTTATTAAAATGATCAGTTTCAAGGTGATCTAATCACACCTCAAAAAAAGATTGTTGGCGACTCCCATTTACGTTTTAAAAAGTCGACCCTATTTTTTTAAATTAAAAATGGTTTCGACAGCTTGGTGACTCCAATGGGGACAATAAGAGAGTCAAGCCGTAAAATTGATTATTTTCTGTCCTTTTTTTGAAGTTTGGAAATTTGATTTAAAAAATTCACGATCCTTTTATTGCACGTGTTTGCATCATTGCATATGTTTGATACTTTCTCGTACACATTGCATTGCATGACCGTTGTGGTCACACCCTTAAGTGGGAGTGAGAAACTACTCCTTTGTGAGGTTTTCACTGCCGTGCAGGATAGTGGATCGCTTCCGGGATACATCCGTACCTATGTTTTCGTGAGATTTTCATCTCCGTGCAGCCATAGAGAAATACATCCCCTTGAACAAAACTCGGTCTGTATGAGCCTATAATGGGTGAGGATCAAGGAATCTGCTGGTTCAGGTACCTCAACTTTAGAACTAAACCGCATGTAGAAAACATAAGTGCCCACCCTAGGTAGAACTATGCCAAACCTTAGTGGTCACCCAGATATGTGTTTATTTGCTTTATGTTCTATTTCATGTTACTAACTTGTTGTGCTTTATTTTTGGTGCATGTCATCTCATATTTTAAAAGGTATCAATTCACGATCAGTTACTAAATTAGAAAGCTAGTTATGGAGAACGAATTTCTTGATAACATGGGAAACAATGCGGCTGTCTGTAAATGGTCAGAGGAAACACAACTAGCAAACGGAGATAGCCTAGCTGAAGGATACACATCAGAATTATGGGACTACACTCGCATCAGTGTGACGTAAAATAATCTCCAAGAGTTAAAGGAAATATGGGATCGATGGAGTAACGAGACCAAGCAGTTGTTCTACTGCAACTATGAGGATTTGTTGTACTTGCTTGACATGAAGGTAGATGAACATTTGTTTCGGGCCATCACTCAATATTGGAACCTTGCGTATAGTTGTTTTTTTTTTGGAAAGGCTGACATGGTACTTACAGTGGAGGAATATTCAGCTTTGTTGAGTTGTCCCAAGATTCAAGTCGATAAAATTTACTCAAGGGCTGCTTGTATTCCAACTTTTGTGAGGAAATTGATGAACATCACAAGGATGAGTGAACAGTGGGTCACAGCTAGAATCATGAAAAAAGGTGAGTGTAAGTGCATCCCATGGAAGGTTCTGAAAGATTTGATTCTAACTCATCCTGATGAGAAAAAGAAAGTTGATGTTTTTGCCTTAAGTATATATGGATTGGTGATCTTCCCTAGGGCATTGGGATATGTGGATGAAGCCGTTTTAGATCTTTTTAATCGACTTGACAAACAGGTTACACCTTGTCCTGTGATCTTGGCTGAGACGTTTTGATCATTGAATGCATGTAGGAGAGCTGGTGAAGGTAGGTTCATAAGATGTGCACAGTTGCTGTTGGTTTGGTTCCACAGTCATTTTTGGAAGGTGGATAAAGTTTCCTATCAGGTTTTTCTCAGGAATTACTCTCCTTTAAAAGAGATTGTGGCAGCACCACAGAGAGATGACGTATCAGAAGAAAATTGGATAGCGCTTCTCTGAAATCTCCAAGAAGATGACGTTGAATAGAGAGCTCCATGGTTGGTTCCTGATGAAATTTTGTACCGATGTGGGAGTTTTGATTGGGTCCCTTTACTTGGAATTTGGGGAGCCGTTGGATATGCACCTTTGCTTGTGCTGAGGCAGTATAGATCAAGGCAGTTCATACCAGCAACACATGGGTTGGCTCAATGTGAGTTTTCATACAAGGGAGATAGTTATAAGAAAATGGTTAAGGAGATTTCTAATGCTTGGAATCAGACTTGCCACATGAAAATAGTGGACGTATGCCCAGTAACAACTCTAGAATACACAGAATGGTGGAGTAGGAGAGTTAATGACAATATTCCTATACCAAATTTAGAAGGCGCTCGACCGATCAAAGAATACTTACGAGTGGTCCCATCAGAGTTAGAGATCATAAAGCAAGATTTGAAAAGGAAGAGCTCAGAGTTCAGAAAACGGATAGAAAAGTTGGAAGAAGAAAAAATGCATATGAGATTAAACGTGGATATTCAGAAACTGGAAGCCAAAAAATTAAGAAAAGAGAAGAGGAAGATTGAGGAAGATTGAGATGATTTGAAGACAGAATATAAGAAGATACAGCTGTCGATGAAAAGAGCCGGATTGGGGAAGACTTCGGAGTAGTGGAAACAAGAGATTCGGGAGGAAAATGCCAACGCTGACCAATGGGAGAGGAAGTTTTGAGAAATTCAAGCACGGAACGACGCCCTAGAAAGGAGTTTGGCCGAAAGCCAGAAGGAGAAAGGTGGATTAAAGGCTAAAGTGGCTGAACTTGGACAGTCTCTTCATCAACATCGAAGTCATAATTCTGCAATCGAGTTAAAGGCAAGTCTAATAAGATTGAGGAAATGAAGGGCAAGATTGAAAGATTAGAATCGGTATTACAGAATTGTGAACTCTGCATCAAGCTTCTTGAAGCAAGGGAAGGGTAGTGGAAGGAAGAGCTTCATCATTTTTAGGATCAAGTCAGAAATAGGGGTTACCTCATGGGTGAAGCCATAGCCCAGATTCGAGAGGTAGATGATCATCTACTGACCCTGGCAGTACAGGCTGATACATTGAACACGAGAAATGAGTTACAGTTAGATCGTGGTCAAGAGTTAGCCTTGTTGTTTAGGAAAGTTAAGACTTTGGGCATTAGGGCGAAAGTATATTTGTAGGCCGTTTTATGTAAAGGATTTTGTTTTCTAATAAAGTTTTCTAAATGAAATTGAATCGAAATTGATGCCTTTTTACATTCATGCATTTGCATTACATCACATCATATGCATTAAAATCCATAGAAGGACCCTAATTAGTTGTAGTTATTACAGAGAGAAAGAGAGAGAAGAAAAGATAAAGTTTACCTGGAAACCACAAACCATTACGGTACACGTACCAAGACAAAAAATATGGATCAGAGACTTGAACAATTCCAAAAGGACATGCAGGACTAGATGCAAGAGCAGTTGGTAAAGCTCTAACAAGAAATGAAAGACCAAATGTTGGAAGCACAGAGAAATATGATGGCCTAAATGGTCCAGCTGCTGAATGGGGCGATGAACAAAGGAAAAAGCCCCATGACTAATACTGGAGAGGATACTGAGGACTATCCTTCAGGTTTTACCCCACCACATGCATAAACACAACCTAAGGTGCATCCCCGAAGGTCATCTGTCATAATAAGGCCTCAACAAGGGCAAGTTGATACTGGAATGCCCATGAATTTCCAAGTTGGCTCGGGATCTAACTCAGGAGATAACCCTGCCAATTATGTTATCCCTGATTTGGACGTGGCTGAGGGGGAAGGAATGAGAATTAAGTCGTCAAGGCTGCTAGAGGACCGTTGCAGATGGTTAGAAGAAAAGTTTAAAGCTTTAGAGAATGTTGATAGTCATCATGGAATTGATGCTAAAGACTTGAGCTTGGTCCCAGATTTAGTGTTTCCTCATAAGTTCAAGATGCCAGAATTTGAGAAGTACAATGGGACTAGTTGCCCGAAGCCCATATCACCATGTTCTTTAGACGAATGATTGGTTATGTTAACAATGATCAGCTGTTGATCCATTATTTTCAAGATAGTTTGGTTGGGGCAGCGTCTAGGTGGTACAATCAGTTAAGTTGTGCTAGGATTAGCTCCTGGAGAGACCTAGCGCAAGCTTTCATGAAGCAATACAATCATGTGACGGATATGATGCCGAGTAGAATCACTTCGCAAAATATGGAAAAGAAGTCAAATGAAAGCTTCAGGCAGTATGCGCAAAGGTGGAGGGAAGTTGCCATACAAGTGCAGCCACCGCTCCTAGAAAAGGAGACTACAATGCTCTTTATTAATACTTTGAAGGCTCCATTTATTACCCATATGATAGGGAGTACTACTAAGAGATTTACTCATATAGTAATGGCAGGTGAAATGATCGAAAATGCCATAAGAGATGGCAAGATAGAAGGGGAAACTAAGAGATCAGCTCCGAGGAGGAAAGATAATGAGGTGAATAACGTGAGTGCATATAACTCGAAGTCAATTACCGTTAGTCAGCTGAATGTAACTACGGTTGGGCAACAAGGTTCGTCAAGGCAGGAATCGGGCACAAGGTAAAATTCTGAAAAGCTCCAATTTACGCCAATCCCAATGTCGTATAAGGAGCTATATCAAAGTTTGTTTGGTGCACACATGGTGTCTCCATTTTATTTAAAACCGTTACAACCCCCATATCCAAATGGTATGACTCAAACGCTCAATGTGACTACCATGTGGGAATACCGGGGTATTCAATAGAAAACTGCACTGCTTTCAAGAAAACGGTGGAAAGACTCATTAAGATGGGGATTGTAAAATTTGATGATACCCTTAGTGTGAAAAACCTGTTACCAAACCATGGAGATAATGGGGTAAATGCAATTGGGGAAAATATTGTGAGAAGGATCAAGGAAGATATCGATGAAGTGAGAACCCCGTTGAAGACAGTTTGGAAAGAAATAGTGGGAGAAGGAATGATAATATCAGATTCTGAGGTAGAATGTGAATGAGTAAGGGGCTACTGTGAGTTCCACAAGGTAGAGGGGCATGAGATCTAGGAATGCATTGAGTTTAAGGTCTTGGTGCAAAGCCTCATGGACAATAAAGAGATGGAGTTTTATGAAGAAGGCTCAAGAGAAGGAAATATATGTGTGACAAAAGGAGAGTTGACAGATCCAAGGGTCAATTATCCGAGAATCATCATCTCCCAACCAAGAAACACTGAGGGCAGAACGCAAATGGCGCCAAGGGTTGTAATCCAAAAACCTGTTTCCTTTTCTTACAAGGATAACAAAATGGTACATTGGAATTACAACGTAATGTGATGATACCGGGAGTTGAAAACATAGCTAGTACTTCCAAGGAGGTCCAAAGTGAGGGATCTTACATGCGTAGTGGAAGGCGGTACGACCCAGTAAATGTCAAAACTGAGCCTGTGAAAACAAAGACCTTAGTAGTTGAGTGAGGGAAAGGGGCTGAGGCACTTATCAATGAGCCTATAAAAGAAGAAAAGGCTAAAGAATTTTTAAAATTCTTGAAGCATAGCGAGTACAATGTGGTAGAGCAGCTACGCAAACAGCCAGCTCGTATATCAATGTTAGCATTGCTTTTGAGCTCAGAAGTACATCGTGAAGCATTAATGAAAGTGCTGAATGAAACCTACGTTACTAACGATATATCAGTCAACAAGTTGGATCATCTGGTTAGTAACATAAGTGCCGACAACTTCATCTACTTTAATGATGATGAAATTCCACCTAGGGGCATGGGATCGACCAAGGCTTTGCACATCACTACTTGTTGCAAAGGATATACACTGCCTAATGTGCTAATCGATAATGAATCGGCTCTAAATGTCCTGCCATTGTCCACCTTGAATAGATTGCCAAGAGATAGTTCTCACATGAAAACATGCCATAACATAGTAAGAGCATTTGATGGCACGGAGAGAAAAGTGATGGGAAGGATTGACATACCATTGCTAATTTGACCGAACACTTATGAAGTAGATTTTTTGGTAATGGACATCAAGCCTTCTTATAATTGTTTGTTAGGAAGGCCCTAGATACATTCGGTGGGAGCAGTGCCCTCATCTTTGCACAAAAAATTAAAATTAGTAACAGAAAGACGGTTGGTTACTATAAATGCGGAGGAGGACATCATAGCGACTGTTACCAATTATGAACCCTATGTAGAGGAAAATGAGGAGGTAGTTGAATGCTCCTTTCAATCCTTAGAGTTTGTCAACGCAACATTCATTTCGGAGGGGAATGAGGTGCCAGTGCCCAAGATATCCAGAACAACGAGAATGGGCTTACAAATGACAGTGGGGAAAAGAGCCTTGCCAGGAAAAGGATTGGGTAGACATCTCCAAGGAGGGATTCAAGTTCTAGTGCTAAAGGAGAAAAGAGACCATTTTGGCTTGGGTTTCAAGCCAAATCATAGACAGAGGAGGAAGGAAATAGAAAAACGGAAAGAGAGAAGAAGGGCACGACTGAGTGGGGAAGAAGTCAAGTGGAAGTTGATGACATTCCCTCACATATCCCAAACTTTTGTATCTGGCGGGATAATTCACCCTGAGAGAGGGTTGTTGAGAAATGAAATCCCTTGCATCAACGCTATACATGAGGAGGGAATTGAACAAAGATATCTATTGGGCATTCGACCTTATGAACCTCGGAGTGCTTTGAACAACTGGACTGAAGAGGAGCTTCTTGTAGTTTTTAGAAATTATACAGAGTAATGGTTAAAACACATTTGTTGGTTTAAAGCCTAGAAACAATAAGATTTCATTTGTGAAATAGGCTAATGTTCAAACATCTTTGTTTCAATAAATACATCTTTTGATGATCAATTCAAGCAAATATTCTTGCATTTTTTAAATATTCTTTTGATCTTCTAATTTCTTTCCAATTCTTTTATATTCACATTCATACCACGTAAATAGTTGTTCTTGTATTCATTTGTTCTTTGTACATTCTTTTGTGCCTACCACAAGTTTTTAGATATCAATGATGTGAGCAACAATACTACAAATTCAGAGGTACTTTTTGAGCAAGACATGTGTTTAGAGGAATCTCAGGATTTTAAGGGTGACAGAGATTGTGACTTGTCCCCAGATTTGTTGAGAATGGAAAAGCAAGAAGAGAAACAAATTTTACCCCATGAAGAGGTGGTCGAAAATATAATCTTAGAGGAAGGAAAGGTAGTGAAAATTGGAACACGCATAGCCGAAGAGACGAAGCAAGACCTCATTGAGTTATTGCGAGAATTCAAAGACGTCTTTGCATGGTCATAGCAAGATATGTCGGGGCTAAGTACTAATATAGTAGTGCATCGCCTTCCCATAAGAGAAGAATGTAAGCCAGTCTAGCAAAAGCTGCGAAGAATGAGGCCTGATGTGGTACTAAAGATAAAGGAGGAAGTCAAGAAACAGTTTGATGCTGGTTTTCTGCAAGTGGTCAAATATTCAGAGTGGGTTGCCAATACTGTTCCTATCCCTAAGAAGGATAGAAAGGTTCAGATGTGTGTAGACTACAAGGATTTGAATAAGGCCAGCCCGAAGGACAATTTTCCCTTGTACATATTGACACGTTAGTGGATAATACGGCGGGATACTTACTATTCTCTTTCATGGATGGTTTCTCTGGATATAATCAGATAAAGATGCATCCTGAGGATATGGCTAAAACTACTCTCATAACGTTGTGGGGTACCTTTTGCTATAAGGTGATGCCATTCGGACTAAAGAATGAAGGGGCAACATATCAAATAGCTATGGTGACCTTATTCCATGACATGATGCATAAAGAGATTGAAGTGTATGTGGATGACATGATCGCCAAATCTCAAACAGAAAAAGAGCACATCGAAGTTTTGAAGAAGTTGTTCTTGAGATTAAGGAAATTTCAACTAAAGCTCAACCTGACAAAGTGTACCTTCGGAGCTAAGTCAGGAAAGCTACTGGGTTTTGTAGTCAGTAAAAGAGGAATAGAGGTTGACTCAGATAAGCTCAAAGTTATACAAGAATTGCCTTCGCTGCGCACTAAAAAAGAAGTTCAAGGTTTTCTGGGAAGGTTAAATTACATTGCTCGGTTCATTTCATAATTAACTGAGAAATGTGATCCCATATTTTGCCTTCTTAAAAAGTACAACCAGGGCACTTGAGACGCTGAATGCCATAATGCTTCTGATAAAGTCAAGCAATATTTATCAAATGCTCTAGTGCTATCTCCACCTAGTCCAGATAGACCGTTAATACTGTATTTGTCAGTGTTCAATAACTCTATGGGATGTGTGCTGGGTCAACATGATGAGACAGGAAGAAGAGAGAGGGTGATATACTACCTCAGTAAGAAATTCACTGAGTGTGAGATGAGATACCCGCCGATTGAGAAGTTGTGTTGGACAACTCGAAGATTGAGGCAATCTATGCTATGTCAGCCAACCTGGCTAATTTCAAAACTTGACCCATTAAAGTATATGATGGAGTCAACTGCTCTAAATGAAAGAATGGCAAGGTGGCAAATATTGCTTTCTGAATTTGATATAGTCTATGTGCATCAAAAGGCTATAAAAGGAATCGCAATAGTAGAATTTCCGGCTAGCAGGGCTTTAGAGGATTATGAACCTTTGAGCTTTGATTTCCCCAATGAAGAGTTAATGTATGTGGCAACTATAGAAGAGTGTCCGTGGAAGTTGAACTTTGATGGAGCATCAAATACTGTAGGAAATGGAATTGGGGCAGTCTTGGTATCCGCAAATGGAGATCATTATCCATTCACATGCAAATTGGATTTTGATTGCACAAATAACATGGCAGAGTATGAAGAGTGCATCATGGGAATTCGAGAAGCTGTAGAACATAAAATTAGAGTACTAGAAATGTATGGAGATTCTACATTAGTAATCTACCAACTTAAAGGAGAATGGGAGACAAAAGATCCCAAACTGATTGATTACCGAAAGATAGTTTTGGGATTGATTGAAGAATTTGACGACATCACTTTTAATTATCTTCCACGAGATAAAAACCAAATGGTTGATGCCTTGGCAACTCTGACTTCCATGATCAAAGTAAACAAACAAGAAGATGTGAGACCTATTCAGATAAGTATTTTTGAAGTTCCAGCTTATTGTTGCAACATGGAGGAAGAGGAAAAGGATGATCACCCTTGATATCATGATATATTGTGATATGTAAGAAATTGTGAGTACCCTGATCATGCAATTGAGAATGAAAAAAGGACATTAAGGAGATTAGCCTATGACTATGTTTTGGACGGGGATATCTTGTACAAAAGAAGGAAGGATCAAGTGATCTTGAGATGTGTTGACGCTATTGAAGCTAGAAAATTTTTGGAAGAAGTGCATGAAGTTGTTTGTGGGACACATGCCAATGGTTTCACAA
The DNA here is from genome assembly GCA_020496765.1 of Gossypium stocksii. Classification (NCBI taxonomy): domain Eukaryota; kingdom Viridiplantae; phylum Streptophyta; class Magnoliopsida; order Malvales; family Malvaceae; genus Gossypium; species Gossypium stocksii. Next base: position 76,500,737 of record CM035632.1, on the reverse strand, counting down.
TGGCGAGACAAATCATGAGGTTTGGATACTATTGGTCTACTATGGAAGGAGATTATATTGACTATGCCAAAAGATTTCATAAATGCTAGATTTATGGTGATAAAATTCACGTACCACTTTCACCTTTGCATGTTATGACATCCCCATGGCCTTTTTCCATGTGGGGCATGGATGTCATTGGGCCGATCTCACCGAAAGCTTCGAATGGGCATTAATTCATCTTTGTGGTTATCGACTACTTCACGAAATAGGTAGAGGCTACTTCGTACGCAAGTGTTACTAAGTCGGCAGTTAGTCAGTTCTTGAAGAAGGAGATTATATCTCGATATGGAATGCCTGAGAGGATCATATCAGAAAATGTGCTAAACTTGAATAACAACACAATAGCGGAAGTCTGTAGTCAATTCAAGATCAAACACCACAACTCGTCTTCATATCATCAAAATGAATGGGGTAGTGGAAGCGGCCAATAAAAACATCAAGAAGATAGTGGGGAAAATGACTGAGACTTATAGGGATTAACATGAGAAATTACCATTGTACTCTATGCTTATCGAACGTCTGTCAGAACCTCTACTGGGGTAACTCCTTTCTTATTGGTCTATGGGATGGAGGCAGTTCTACCTATTGAAGAAGAGATACATTCCCTTCGAGTTCTGTCAGAAGTAAAATTGGATGAGGCAGAATGGATTCAGTCGCGATATGATCAGTTAAACTTGATCGAGGAAAAGAGGCTAAGGGCTATTCGTCATGGTCAGATTTATCAGAAGCAAATGATGCGAGCTTACAATAAAAAAGTTCGTCCAAGAGAATTTCATGAGGGGGACCTTGTTCTAAAAAAGATTCTTCCTATACAAAAAGATTTTAGAGGAAAATGGATGCCAAATTGGGAAGGACCATATGTGGTAAAGAAGGCTTTCTCTGGAGGTGCATTAATTTTAACCAAAATGGATGGGAAAAGCTTACTCAACACTGTGAATTTGGATTTAGTCAAGAAGTATTTTGCATGAAAGGAGAAGAGGCCAAGTTGAAAACCTGCAAAGGGTGCTTTGAGACTTAAAAAAAAGAAAAAAGAAAAAGGAGAGGCCAAAGTGAAAACCCACAAAAGGTGCCTTGAGACCAAAGGGGTTTTGAGTTGAAAACCCGAAAGGGCGGCTCAAATTTGGAAGGATATGTTGTGATCTTGCTATACCTGAATCAACAAGAGACGAAGTGTGTTACATATTGGGGCATCAATAAAATACTTTGGATCTTCTAAACACATGTTAGGCTTAGAATAGTCTTCATAGAGTTTGTATATAAAAGCCCAAGCTACGATATCTAAGGCGCCTGGTTGTTAAATTTTACTATCTTTGGATTCTTTTTCTTCTCAAAGATATCTTCCCAGTTAACTTTATTTGTATTCGATTCCAAATTGTTTCCAAGATCAATTTATTTGTTGTCCATTATTCATAAGCATGTTGCATTGAAATAATGATTGATGAATTAATAATATTTTCATGAAAAGAAGTTTTGCATATTACTCTGGAAATTTCTAGATAATACAAGAAACTGAAACAGAACAATTATTTAAGAATTCCCATAGGGTCGGAGGTACTTGAGAAAGGTCTAAATTAATACTATTTCTTTTGTCCAAATGATGGTTGGGCAATATTAATCCTAAGGGAGGATTATTTTTACAAGCATTCCCCATTGGGTCATAGCCTTCGGGGAACAGTATGATAGACCAAATTTATGGGAAATGATTCAAAAACCCTAAATTACAGTCAAACGCATTGAAGTTGAAATAAATCTTGTAGGAATGTATTAGATCCTATAATTTTGGTGGGATGGTTTGAAGGTAGTACAAGCCTGGTATTCCCAAGGATCAAATGAAGTATGCCCTGGGACTGCCATGGGGCAAGCAGAATGTGATACCTCAAGAAGAAACCTTGATGGGTGACGACACCTTAAATAGGAATCATTCTCATAACATTTTTATATTTATATATCATAGCATGTCTAAATAGGAGCATTTGGCTCATTTCGATCATGGCATCCTAATCATTAGGCATAAGCATATACCCATGCTACAGGTTATGTCCTCTAGAGGATAATGTAGTAAGAAAGACTGAAGATAGTAGATCTGGCTTTCCTGAAGTTGCAGGAGCAGATCGAAGTTTGATTCTAGCATCCCTAAGGTTGTAGGGAGCAGATTGAATATAGCAGATCTAGCTTTCCTAGAGTTGTAGGAGCAGATCAAAGATTTGAGTCTGGCATCCCTGAGGTTGCAGGGAGCAGATTGAAGATAGCAAATCTGGCTTTCCTGAAGTTGCAGGAGCAGATCAAATATTTGAGTCTGGCATCCCTGAGGTTGTAGGGAGCAGATTGAAGATAGCAGATCTGGCTTTCCTGAAGTTGCAGGAGCAGATTGAGGATTTCAGTCTGGCATCCCTGAGGTTGTAGGGAGCAGATTGAAGATAGCATATATGGCTTTCCTGAGGTTACAGGGAGCAGATTGAAGATAGCATATCTGACGTTGTAGGAGCAGATCGAAGATTTGAGCCTGGCATTCCTGAGGTTGCAGGGAGCATATTGAAGATAGCAGATCTGGCTTTCCTGAAGTTGCAGGAGCAGATCAAAGATTTGAGTCTGGCATCCCTGAGGTTGCAAGGAGCAGATTGAAGATAGCAGATCTTGCTTTCCTGAAGTTGTAGGAGCAGATCAAAGATTTGAGTCTGGCATCCCTAAGGTTGCAGGGAGCAGACTGAAGATAGTAGATCTAGCTTTCCTGAAGTTGCAGTGAAGCAGATTGAAGATACCATTCTGGCATCCTTGAGGTTGCAGGGAGTAGACTAAAGATAGCAGATATTGCCTTCTTGAAGTTGCAGTGAAGCAAATTGAAGCTATCAGACTTGTAGTCTAATACATCTAAAATTGCAGTTGGGTTGGAAGTCAATTGAAGAAAAGAACAAGAAGTCAAGACTTGGCAAGACCGGGCAAAATTGGTCCTTTTATAGTCTTTGCTCTATTCCCGTTACACGACAATGAGCAAAGAGGGGCAGCTGTATTAGCCTATTTTTGCCCGGGCTATACAAAACACAAAAAAATAAAATAAAAATAAAAGAAATTTTTAAACAAAATTGTTCAGTCCATTTACAGTTTACAAAGCCCGATATTAACCCATGGGCCAATATTACAAATGTTACCCACAGTGCAATTGCAACACTAAACAGCAACCCAATACTGACCTAAACCCATTACACCCAAACCACTCTTAACCCAATACCCCATTACACTCGGACCTAACCCAATAGCAACCCATGGCCCAAGAGGCCCAATTAGTTAACAGTTTCGGTAAGCCTAGGGTTTCTGAAACCCTAGGCGCCACAAATAGCCAGCACCAGCCTCGTTTCACGCCGCAATCAATGCCCAAATTAGTATGCCCTTGTCACCGAATCTTCACGTTCACCTGCAAGAAGGAAAGAAAGGCCAGAGAAACAAACATATGGCAAGAAATAAAAAAGAAAAATACCAAATATGTATATTTACAATGGCTATAAAGCCCGAATACAGTGGATGTAAAAAGTACGCATATATACAATAAAAAAAGTATTTTTAAATCGGAGAAAAGGTGATTCTTTTAACTGTTTTTACCTTTTTTTGTTTATTATTTTATTTTTTTCATATACGTACAAAAGCATTCTATTTTCATACAATATATGGCTAAAAATGAATAAGGGAGGCTTACCTTTCGGTTCACACTGAAAAATGGAATTTTCTAGACTCCGATCGCTGTATATGGCAGAGTCAATGGTGGCGCATGGGAGCGTGTGGCGCCCGATGAAAGGAGCGTGGCCGGACGAAGGCCGGAGCTCAGAGGGCAGAAAGTTTTTTTTGAGAGGATTCTGGAATTTTTTTTAAACGGGCTTAGAATGACTTTTTTTTTTATGAAAATGACTTATATAGTGATATAAAAATGATGCCGTTTAGCTTAATTCAATAACCACCTAAACGACGTCATTTCAAGGGCGAAGATCCGCGCATTGACCCTACTCGGGGAGGATCCGCGTATTTTTATTAAAGGGTCTAATTGCTCTCTAAGCCCTTCCGTTTTTTTTAATTTACATCCAATTTATATTTTCTTTTATTTTTAAATTTGGCCCTGGAATGTGGCCTTCTTTTTTATTTGGTCCTTCGACCATTAAAAGGCAAATAACGAAACGACGTCGTTTAAGAGATAGGGCAAAATTGCCCGATAGGTCCTCACAGTGTGGCACACGTTCCAGTTTGATCCTTTTACATTTTATTTTAAATTTTGTTTCTTTTTTTGATTTAGTCCTGTTACCTTGATTTTTTAGTGCCTTTTTTATTTTCATTTTTTTATTTCGATATTATTGCATTAAGTCATTTTTCTTATATATCATTTATATATTATTTATTTTAAACTTTTTATATACAAAATTGTTTCGTTGCATTTTTATATATATAGATATATTATTGTCTTTGTACATTATCTATTGTATATTATCTATTATTTTTAAAATTTGTGTATGGTATAATATTTTAAATTGATTTAATAATGTAAAGTTTATATATATTATTTGTTTTTAAATATGTATATTATTTTTATATAAAAATATATTAAATTGTTATATATTATATATTTATCCTATTTTATATGTCCTAAGTTTTTTATATTATCTAAAATACGTTAGCTATTTATGTACCATTTTAAATTTGTCATTTGTTCTTTTTTTTTATTACTATAATATCTATTTGTTTTTTTAAATACCTATTTTTTTTCCTTTATTTTTCTATCATAGTTTTGTATTTATTTCTAAGTTTTTGTATTTCTCATATTTTTTAGGGTTTACTTTTATATCTTTCCTTTGTCTATTCATGCTATATACCTGTTTATTGTTACTTTGGCATAGTCATTTTGTTATATGGATCATTCATTATTTTACAATTGTTTTTTTCTTTCAATTGCCTATATTAGTATGAAATGTTATTATGTCATGAAATTTATGTAAATTGCTTTTGATATATTCTTATGATATATTAATGGCATATTTTTACTCAAATTGTTGTTTTAAACAAGAATGCATTTTGTAAAATTACTCAATTTCATTCAAAAGTTTTAAAAGGAAAATGAAGCGATATTTGATATTTGGGAGCTTCGATGAAAATTGTGCCCTAACTTACTGGGTTTCAATTTTTCTCGTAGAATTCAAATATCCAAGAATCCTTTTTTTGAAATCTAAACTTTCGAGTTTTAAAATAAAGGCCTATTCCCGGGAGGTAACACCCTGAATTCGGGCCTAGAAGAATTGGGTGTTGAGTGTAGGTTCAATAAAAGAAAACCTGAATAATTGTGAAGTTTTAAAAAATTATTATTGTTAAAAAAAATGTTACTGTATTTTTTTTAAAATCTTATGAAAATTATAATTTATTATTATTAGAAAATTTTTTTGTATTTATTATTATTGATGTTTTAAATATTATTAGTAGGAAAAAAAGAATATTATTGTATCTGAAATTTTTATAAAAATATATTTATTACTATTGTTGTTATTATTATTATTATTTTTTATTTAAAAATATATAGAGTATTATTATTAATTTGGTATTTAAATTCAGTTTTTAAATGAATTTAGAAGTTTTTAAGGTGTGGGAAAAATCTTGGCTCAATCCAAGACTTTAGCAAAGAAATTAGTTTTTGTTTGTTAGGGGAACTGGGCAATAAGGCTTTAATAATTAAGTGGGCTAAATTTGTGACAAACGGAAGTTTGGTTCAGTGGCAGAGGCACTAGGAGGTTGTAGGAGTGCCTGGGTTCAAGGCATGGTGCGCGCATAAATTACTTTTTATTTTAGAAGCCGTGTCGCGCTAAGGTAAGACTTAAGTACAGTTGCGACCGAGTTATGCCACAAAAAGGCTTGTGGCGCAGCGGCAGTGGTGCGTTAGGAGTTCCAAGGTAGAACGGGTTTGAGTCCAGGCGCAGGCGTGTTTCTATTTTATTTTTATAAAATGAGCGGGACTTCAACAGGTAATCTTTAAAATAAAACGCGACCTTGTATTGTTAAAAGCAAGCGTGTGTCCTGGTGGTCAGCTGTTTGCTGGGCAACCTGGAGGTGCTAGGTTCGAGCAGCTTCCCGCGCAGGAAAGGAGCATTTTTGCTGGGCGCGTGTGGAAGGAGCCGTGCGGGACTGGGGCGCTTCCCAGCAGCAGATGCAAGCGGTGGGGGCTGTTATCAAGCGGTGGAAAAGTTTGAATTCCATTCAAACTTTGTTTTTGTTTTTGTTTTTTTTTTTTTTTGCTAAAATTAAGGGATTGAAAGCAATTCAAATCTGTTTTGAATTTAAATTCAATGATAGCAAAATTCAAGGAGCAAATCGTGGAAGTAGAGTGCTAAAATCATGGTATTTGTTTTTGAAAAGAATTCGGCTATGGCAAAATTTTGGCCATTATTCCCTTCTTTATTTTGGTTGAGGTATCATGAGTATTAGTGGATTCCTGTTTATTCAATTGGTTTTTCTTATTATTTTTAGCTTCTTTTATTTTGCTCATCTCCTTTTCTCCAATTCTTTTATGCATACTCTTAATCTTTCCTTCTGTTTTACACTCTTTCTTTTGCTTTTCTCTTCTCCAATCTGTGAATCTTTTCTACTCTCTTTCGAGCCAATTCACCTCTTCTCTTCCTACTCTTAAACTTCTTTCTCTACCGACCATCCACATTAGTTTCTTAAACCGAATAGGCATATTTTAAATTGAATTCAAGAGTCGGAATTGGTCTCTATTGGTGTCTTGAAATTAGATCTACAATAGATCTGGAAGAAAGTGGCGCTTGGGAACGTTTTAGCAAATAGATCTTTGGTAAGTAACTAAACTTCTTCTTATTCGTTATTTTGGAAATTAAGAGTAGCCGAAATCCCTGTATACATGTAGGGAGGCTGTCGACATGGCCCAAGGGTGTTTTAACGATATATTTCGGTTCTTATATGTGTTATTTAGCGAAGAAGGTGATCTAGCGACGAACTGAAGGAATCTATTCAACCAGATCTAGATCTAGTAGATCCAAATCGATAGAGGTAAGGTTTTATGGCCATTAAAGGTGTGGCCGAATATGGTAAGGAATCTTAGCATCGATTTTCGTAGTTTCTTTGGTTAATCACTTAGATAATGGATTGTAGGAACGGGCGCATAGGAAATCTCGTCAGTGGAACTGCAAAACAGGTGTGTGTTTCGAACACCCTTCAATGCTCAAATCGGCAAAAGCTGAAAACCCGAAATGCCGAAATTCCAGCATTTCGAGAGCTTGTGAGCGTGCGAATGCTCTCAAGTTGGTAGGAGAAGGTTAGTTTTGGAATCGACACTGTCAGGCGGGCTGACCGCAAAATTTTGGTCGCTACGATAAGTTGGGCCTCGGTGGGTCGAATATGGGCCCAATGGGCAATTTGGGCCCAGTTGGGTAAAAATAGGTCTAAAGGCAATAATATGGATTACAGGCATAAAAACCGTTAAAACAAGATAATGGATTGGAAATTAAGGCTTAAATGGGCCTAATGGGCTAAAATGGCATGGTAGAGCCCATTTGGGGTTTTAGGGCCTAAGTGCTAAAACTGATAAATTGAATTAAATGAGTTTCTGTAACAACCACTGTAATAGTAAAGGCTATAATAATAATAAAAACTGTAATAAGAGAACAAAATTACTGAAATACCCTTAGGGTGAGAAATTACTAATTTACCCCTAAGTATAAAATTACCATTATACCCCTAGGGCTAAAATCGACTGTACTGCTTGATATGACTGTTACTGTTACTGCATACCATGATATGTATCTGTTGCATGGGCTTGGTTTTATATTGGAAGAAGTGTGAGTGGCACTGCCATGTTACTGAAAGGGGCTATGCCTCGTACTATTTCTAAAAGGGGCTTTGCCTCGTATACTGTTTATTTGAGCAGCCATGCTGCGACTGTGGTGTGGGGGCTGGGTGGGTCGAGTTATTTCCCACATGGTGTGTTGGCTGGTACGGGTGATGTGTAGCAGTTGGTGGGTTGAGTAGTCTCCCCAATTGGGTTGCATTCATACTGTTATACTATACTATACTGTTATGGGCCTATGGGCCAAACTGTTATCTGCATAGGGCTTCGGCCCAGTATCTGTTATAGGGCTTTGGCCCAGTATCTGTAATCTGAATAGGGCTTTGGCCCAGTATCTAACTGAGACTAGTTAGGGCTCAGGCCTAGTGGGCTCGAGCCGATGTGGGCTTTGGATGGGTTCTGCACACACTGAGTTTTCCAAACTCACCCCTTCTTCTTCCATCCTCGCAGGTGAACTTAGATTGGTGGACTTGGAGCGGGGAGGGATTCAGAGTGGCCACTTGGACTGGACTGATGGTTTAAATCAAGTTAATTATTTCAGTTTAATCCTAATTACTTTTATTTTGATTTTGGGTTTGTAATAAGGGCCTTTTAATAATATTTAATTTGTTTTAGCTTAAGTATGATATTATATAAATTGTTCTTAAAGGGTTAGCTTTAGGGTACGGTTTTATAAATGCTACTTGTCTTCAAAATATCTCGATAAGTAGAGCAAAGCTTCCGCAACGTAATTGTTCTTCACAAATGTATATCTTCAATACATTCAAACTTAATTTGTTCGTAGACAAGTCACAAGGTTAAAGTGTCGCAATGGATGTATGCATGTCTAGGAGTGGATCTAGGAAGAGCTTGGTACTTAAGCAGTCTAAATGACTCACCTCCTCTTCTCTTGAATTCTACCTGGTGCATAGTATCTATTCACTTCAAGCCACAACAAGAGGATCTGATTTTCTGATAACTTAAACTGTTTTTAAAATAACATGTTTTCCGTAACTACATATGTTTACGAGTTTTCAAAATTTCCCATAAGATTTTACAAGGTTGTTAACAAAGTTTTGTTTATTATGATAACTCACGTTTTGGAAAGATAAACACAGGCTAAGGTTTTATGCAAATTTGACGGTAAAAGTTTCTAAACATTAAGAAAGGTTTTCAATGAAAACACGGTTTTTGAAAAACACTTCAATGTGACACACCAGACTTGGCCGTAACGTTTGGGCCGGGTTCGGGGTGTTACACGGGAATTCAAGACGTTGTGTCCTAACTTACTGGATATGACGTCTTATTCTCTCGAGGCAAGGATTTTTTACAAATAAAGGCAAACTTATTTTTGAGATCTTGAAATATTGCGTCCTAACTCACTGGGTTTGATGTTTTATTTCTTTGAGATAGGTGAGCCTTAGCTTTCAAGTTTGATTTATTCAAAAAGAGGATCATATTTTAAAACTTTTTCAAATCTTTGACATTAGACATTAAATAACCAATTAGGTACCAATTTTTGGGCATTACGAAACCCTTCCTCGTGCGTAATCGACTCCCGAACCTGATTTCTCGAATTTCGTAGACCAAAAATATTATTTTACTAAATCCAAATGTTTATTTATTAAAATGATCAATTTCAAGGTGATCTGATCACACCTCAAAAAAAGATTGGTGGCGACTCCCATTTACATTTTAAAAAGTCGACCCCGTTTTTTCAAATTAAAAATGGTTTCGACACAATTTAACATCACATATATACTTACCTTTATGGCCGAATATATATAAGGTCACTTTAATTTAATTTCACTTGATCCATTTCTGCATCAACTTGAAATCTTATAAGCATCGGCTTGAAAATAAATCACCAGCATAAAGCTTGCTAGGCATAAGCCTGAATCATACACCGGCACAAGGCCTGCTAGACTCAAGGTCTGATATTTATTAACCGGTAATAAGCCTGCTAGGCATAAAGCTCGATCATATTCACCGGCACAAAGTCTGCTAGGCACAAAGCCTGATCAAATTCACCAGCACAAAGCCTACTAGGCGTAAGCCCGAATATTACAATTACAAAGTCATTTCATAACAGTTCATTTAACAAATAGTCCAAACATTCCCTGTATTTTATACAACTTCCAAAGGTTCCAACCTCATCAAATAAAACTTAACCACATTTATTCAATGATAATTCACATTTGGCTTTTATACTAATAAACAAATAAAATTAGAATCATCATAGTAAAACATTTTATGTTCAACATAAATGTTGTTTAATTACATAAAGACTTACCTTAGATATCAACGAACGGTAAATTCGACTACTCGACTAGTTTAGCATTCCCCCAATCCAAATCCGATTTCTTTAGTTCTTGAGCCATACAATTTCAAATGAGACCCATTCTAGCTCAATTTTTATTCAATTAAATCCAAAAGCATGTAAATAGTCAATTTACTATTTTGCCCCACTATTTTGCACCTTTATCAATTTAGTCCAAAATTCACTAAACACAAAATAAGTAAAATTTGATTACACCAAGCCTAGGCCGAATGTTCCTTGTACCTATACAAGTCCTCACATTTCATTTATTTTACATTTTAATCCCTCTATTTACTATTTTTACAATTTAGGCCTAAATACTCAAATTCACTAAAAATTCAAATACAAAGCTTATTAATCTACCACATAACTTCCATTTTATTCATCAAACATCAATTTCATCAAGCTCTCAACAATGGAAAAACTCAAAATACACATCAATATCAAAAATTAAAGCATGGGTCGGTTAGTATACGAAGCAACGATCTCAAAAACGTAAAATTATCAAAAACCAAACAAAATCCATACCTCAAATTAGCTTGAAGAATGCCGAAACTTAAACAAGAAAATAACTTCTTTTCTCTTTTACATTCAGCCAACAAGGAAGAATATATGCATGTAATTTATGTTTCCTTTTATTTAAAAACATATTAACATATAATTTACCAATTTAACCTTTATAAATTAATTAGAAAACCATATAGTAATATGTCAATACCGTGTACTAATTTTTAATATGGCATAATATGATCATAAACACTCCAAATTAAAAGAACATATTCAATTCAGCCCTTGCCAATTAAACCATCAAATTCTCATTTTCTGCAATTAAGTCCTTTTATCAAATCGAGCACACAAACAATCAAATTTTTATACGAAACTTTCACACATGCAAATTCACATATATTAAACATGAAAAATAAATATTTAAATATTTTTTTGACTCAGATTCGTGCTCCAAAAATCACCGTTCCGATTAGGGTCAAAATCGGACTGTCACAGAGATGTTGCATTCTTGAGTTTGAAGGTACGTAGGAACAGTATTTGCCATTGATTGAATTCGCTTATAGTAATAGTTTTCAATCAAGTATTAAAATGGCACCGTACAAAGTCTTGTATGATAGATACTGGTATGAGCTTAGTGAAAACAAGATACACGGAATTGATTTGATTTAGGAGACTGAGCAGAAATTGAAAGTAATCTGAGATAGTCTGAAAGCAGCTTCTAATCGTCAGAAATCATACTCTGATTTGAAACGCAAAGATATCAAATTTAAGATTGGTGACAAAGGCGTTTTGAAAGTTTCTCCGAGGAAGAAAGTGCTTCGTTTCGGTAAAAAGGGAAAATTGAGTCCGAGGTTCATCGGATCGTATTAAATCATCGAAAGAGTTGGGCCGATTTCTTATAGATTGCTTCTGCCATCTGAGCTTGAAAAGATTCACAATGTATTTCATGTATCGATGCTTAGACGGTATAGATCTGATCCATCCAATGTGATTAGTTCATTTGAGATAGAAATACAGCAGAAATGACTTATGAAGAAGAATTGATCCGCATTTTAGCTCGTGAAGTGAAAGAACTACAAAATAAGAAGATTCCGTTAGTCAAGGTATTATGGCATCGTCATGGTTTAAAAGAGGCTACGTGGAAGCCTGAAGATGCGATGAGACAACAATATCCGAATCTATTTAACGGTAAGATTTTCAGGGATGAAAATCCTTAGGGGGAGAATTGTAACAGCCCGGTTTGGACCCCAATCGAAACAGTGGTTCGAGACCACATATCCGAGTCTAAAAAATATTTTTAATATTATTTTCTCTGTCTATAGCATGTGAATTGATATCTGTGAAATTTTAGTGATTTAATTTGTTTGTTTGAGTGTTTGATTTGAAAAAAGGATTAAAATGCAAAAATGGTAAAATTAGCATGCTACATATTCATATGTTTAATTGAAATGGCTTTTGATTATAATGGCCTTATATGGCAATTATACCACTGAATATTTAAGTGGTCATAAATGACCTCAATACATGTGTTTTATAAATTAATGAATGATGGATAAAATGGTAAATTGATTATTATTATATGTTATAATATATCTGTAACCCTCAAATTTTAGGGTTTTTGGAATTTTTGGTTAAGTTGATATTTGCATGTTTGGATGTGCTAAATTGATGTTTTGAGTGTGCTTAGGGGGCCTTTGGAAGGCTTGGGTTAAAGCCTTACTCCTGATAAAATTTTTAATTTTTGCCTTAAGTGAATCTGGATGTTGGTAGGTATGGTTTATAAATAAAAGATGTGGTTCCATGTCACAAGGAGCATAGTGGTGAAGTGGCATATGGCGTCACATGTAGGGCTTGGAGGTGGCGTCATTGGCAAGGGGATTAATGGTTCAAATCCCCTTGCAGGCGTGATGTGTTTATTTTGCTAGTTGGAGATGGCAAGTGGTAGACTTGGATGCAAATTCTGAAGTTGGTTAAAGATTTGGTAAGGGTAAAGATGACTTGGTCTTTGAATGTTTAAATTAAAATTCAAATTGAAAATGGAGTAAATCAAGGAGGAAATAGGGGAGTTTTCAAGGTGTTGGATGAGAGGGAGGTTGTGGCTAAATTTGGGAGAGGTTGAGTAGGCAAAATTGGCTAGGGGCTTTTTCATTTAGCATTTTTGGCATTTATGGTAAAAAGAGTTGTGGTGCCGGTTCTGGTAAGGTCTTTCAAAAGAGCATTTCAGGTCACTTTTATGGTTCTTGGTCGAAACTTCTAACATCGTTTCCTTTGCTCTCTAGTCACAACTTACTCTCTACCATTTTTAGTAAAAAGTGTTTCTTATTTAGTTTCAGCTTTCGACTTGTGTATTTGGGTTTCCCTTTTGATAAGATTTAGGGTTTTGTTTTAGGGATTAATCCTCCTTTGACCCTTCTCTTTTGGTTGGATTCATCATTGTTTGTAGATACTTAGATCTATCGGTGTTTAATCAATTGTTGGTGGTAGACATTGTCACGTGAGATAGTAGGCAAGCAAGTAGTAGTAAGTAATCGTGGAACAAACACTATGTATGGTCCTTTCAATACGATAGTCAAGGTATTAATTAATATCGTTGTGATGATAGGTTGAGCGTGCATCGACAGTTAGAGTCGCAAATCAGGTGTGTAACTACACCCACTAATAGTGTAGATCGGCAAAAGCCGAAAAGCAGAAATGTCGATATGCTGACATTTCGAGGCCTTATGGGTGTGTGAATGCTTGTGGGCCAATTTGAACCCACAAACTATGGGTGATAGACTGTGAAGGCCATTGTATGCGTTCACGTGCACTTGGGTTGTTATAGGCCTCGATGGGCCGAAATGGGCCCAACGAGCCTACGGGCCCATATGGGTAAATTATGTAGTAAGTGATAGTTAGTATGTTAGATGTTAAGATGTATGATACTACATGTTAAATTGGACTGATTGGGCCACACGAGCGAGTGGGCCCACTAGGGCTCAATAAGGGTTTTGGCCCCTAATTGCCCAAAAGACTGTTATACCCTTAAGAATAGGTTGTTTGACATATGTATGATTGTATCTGTATCTGTTCATCTATATGCATGTTATATGTAGTTTTGTTAGTCTGCAAGGGGTTGGGTTTAAAATCGGAGGAAGTTCTGTATAGTGGCACTGCCACGTAATCTTTTTAGTGGCTCTGCCACGTGTTCTGTATCTAGTGGCTTTGCCACAATATCTGTTATTAGCAGCTTGGCTGCGTATTGGTGTGTGGGCTAGGTGGGTTGAGTTATTCTCTATATGGTGTGATAGACTGGTACGGGTGGTGTGATGGATGGATTGGGTTGGGTTTTTCAAACTATTCTGTTCTATATCTGTAAGGGGTTGGGCCAACACTTGGGCCCACTTTGTTTCTAAATAGGGCTAATGGCCAGACTGATCTATTTTTGAATAGGGCTTCGGCCCAGTTTGATTTATTGGTCAGATCCATGATATTGGTTGGGGAAGTTGTATACTGAGTTTTCAGAATCTCACTCTTTTATTTTTACATATGCAGGTAACCCCCAACCATAGAGGATTTAGAGTTGCGAGGGACTCGGGGTGGCCACATGACTTCTACTTCTGGAGCTCGTTTTTATTTTTATTTTTATTTCTATTTCAGTTTGGGTATTATTTTTGTAATAAGGCCATTTTGGGTGTTTTTATTTTGTTGCACTGTTAACTTGCTTTAAACTAGTAGATTAGGATACTCGGGCTTTCAAAATTAATAACGAATGTTTTCAAATAAGTCTCGCATAATGTTTTCAGATAATAAGATAACTTTAAATAATGGAATACAACAAATACGACTAATAAATTTTATTTATATATACTCATACTTATAAAAATAGTTTTAATTTGGTTTTGCTTAAAACATCCAACTTTCTAAACAGGGCTTTCAAAATAGAAGAAAGTTTTTATCAAAGTGTTTAATTTCGAATGAATCGTTCTTATGACACACCAGATCTGGCCATAACGTCTGGGCCAAGTTTGGGGTGTTACATTTAGTGGTATCAAAGCTAGGTTGCAACAACTTGACTGTGGTATGGGTTTTGAAAGCTTTCTTAAAAATGGATTAGAAAGATTTAAATCACTTTGGAAATTCCTTCCTTGGAAATTCTTTGAAAATTCTCACATAAAGGGAGTTTTTTTTTTCTTTCTCCAAAATTCTATTTTCAAAAGCACATATTTTGAAAAGTTCCAAGGAGGTTTGTCTAAATAATTTCTGGGTAGAAACATTGAATTTTTCTTAATATGGTTATTGAAAGTGGCACACCGAGTCTCTGGTACCAAATCTATAAGTCTTCTCTATTATACTATACTGTATTAAACTGTGATACTGAGACACTACTGTAGATAGTACGAAGACTTTACTAAAACTTTGTAGTTGGAGAAACTGAGACAGTATGAAAAACTGAAAATTCTAGAAGACTGAAAACTATAGTTAGATTTCGATTAACGAATACAAAGTTCTGGATTACTGTCTTTTCATAAAACATCTATAATAGTTACTAAAAGTTTGAACTAATGCATAAAATTCAAAAATCAGATAATATGCAAATATCGATATGAGTACAAGAGTTGCACGTAGAAGGGGCCGTAGTAGAGGCTGAGGAAGTGCTCGGGCTAGGTCTTCAACATTAGGATATATGCCCACTAGGGAGGCACTAGCATCACCAGCAACTGAGATTGGATCTCATGAATGGGCTGCAGGAGACAATGCTTTGTCTCAAGCGATGCTCCGAGTGTTGGAATGAGTTGCTGAAGCAAGTTCTAAAACAACAAACCATGGATCGATTTCTGAGCAGGGCTAATAGAGCAGAGATTTTTAGGGGCATATTTGGCGTAGCCCCGAATGTGGCGAGTACAAGTTAGAGGCCATAGAACGGATCAAGGATGATTTGGACTGCTCAGTGGGGCAGAAGCTGAAAGGAGCAATATGTTTACTACGTGACGAGGCCTACCAGTGGTGGCTCACTATGAGAGATGGTACACCAGCTGAGCGGTTGACTTGGGATCTTTTCAAGATGGCCTTCAAAGGAAAGTACGTCGGGGCGAGTTATGTGGATGCCTGAAGGAAGGAATTCTTGAATCTGACTCAGGGGAACAAGTCTATAGCAGAGTACGAGGTGGAGTTTTTAAGGTTAAGCCGATATGCCAGTGGAATCATTGCTACTGAGTACGAGCGCAGTGTGCATTTCGAGGATGGTCTCAGAGATGAGCTACGGGTGTTGATTGCTCCACAGAGGGAGCGTGATTTTTTTGCTCTGGTCGAAAAAGCTAAGATAACTGAGGACATGAAACGCTCAGAGTGCCAAAATAGAGAAAAGGATAAGAATAGATTCAGGAGGGATTTTGGGCCCTTGGGTGCTGTAGGGAGACTTGTTAAGAGAGCTAGAGTGGATAAGCCGCTTCGAGCAGTTTCAGTTAACATGGTTAGACTGCAGGCTTGTACGGACTGTGGGAAAGTGCATCAAGGTGAATGTTGGAGGCGTTCTGGGTCATGCTTCCAATGTGGGTCCAAGGATCATCGAGTTAGAGATTGTCCTCAGAGGTCGACACAGATGCAAGCTGCTGAACAGAGGATTGCTCAGCCAGTGAGAGGTGGTCAGCAGCCACCGAGAGGCCGTGGTCAGGCCAGGGGTGGAAAGGGACGTGGACATGTAGTATCAGGCAGAGGTGCTGGAAATGCTGATGCACAACAGCCAGCATTGGTCTACGCTACTTGTCGCTGAGAGGATGGTAAGGCACCTGATGCTATAACGGGTGCATTTTTTATTCATAGCATGCCTTACCTTGCTTTGATTGATATTTGGTATACACACTCATATGTTGCGTGTGATGTGTCTGGGATGTTGGGTGTGCAATCTGTGAATACTGTTAGTGAGGTATCTATAATTAGTCTGCTGGGTCACTCGGTTAGGGTAGACAAACTTTTCAGACATATGCCCTTAGAAGTACAAGGTAGAACTTTTTCGGCGGATCGAATGCAATTACCATTCGGAGAATTTGATCTTATCTTGGGTATGGACTAGCTCGTTAAGCATCGAGCGAACTTGGATTGTGCTGCAAAGTAAATGGTATTGAAGACTTTGGAGGATGAGGAGGTAGCTGTAATAGGAGAGTAAAAAGACTATTTGTATAATGTTATCTCGGCGTTAAGAGCCGAAAAGCTGATTCGTAAGGGTTGCGAGGCATTTCTGGCGTATGTGAATAAATATGATTTTGGGTGTCCTTCCGTGGGTGATGTTAGAACTGTTAAGGAATTTCTAGATGTTTTCCCTGATGAGCTTCCTAGGTTGCCTCCGAACCATGAAGTTGAATTTGGAATCAATCTGCTGCTTGGAAATGCTCCAGTGTCCATCGCCCATTATAGGATGGCACCGAAAGAGCTTGTAGAGTTGAAGGCGCAAATTCAAGAACTTTTGGATCAAGGATTTATTCGACCAAGTGTGTCTCCGTGGGGAGCACCGGTGTTGCTCGTCAAGAAGAAAGATGGGACGATGCAAATGCATATTGACTACCGCCAGTTGAACAAACTGACTATTAAGAACAAATACCCCCTGCCAAGAATTGATGACTTGTTTGATCAACATAGAGGAGCTTCAGTATTCTCCAAGATCGACCTTCGATCTAGATATCATCAGCTAAGGGTTAAGGAGGCAAATATCTATAAGACAGCATTCAGGACTCGATATGGTCACTACGAGTTCCTGGTAATATCGTTTGGACTTACAAATGCACCAGCGGCCTTTATGGATCTCATGAACCGAGTATTTCATGTAACACCCCTATCACGTGACCGTCGCCGAAATAGGTAAGGGCGTTACTGGATATTCAGAACAGATCAGAATAGAATATTCACAGATTATAACCAGATTCGAATAGAAAGTCCCTTTTCTTGAAGATCTATTAGACCTCAAACATGCAAAAAGATAGGGTCGAGACTAAACCGAACACATTTATAAACTTCAGAACACATATAAAATTTTCCAAATTAAGGAGGTCACACGCCCGTGTGACCAAGCCATGTGCCTCATACGAGACTCAGGCATGCCCATGCACCAAAACCGTACCAAAACAGAGTAAGTATACTGACTTTTTGCCATGGCCACATGACACGCACGTGTGTCTTGACTGTGTGAGTTTTTATGCCATTACTGGAAAATTAGCACGGTCATAAGGCATGCCCGTGCGCCGTAGCCGTGTGGCACTAAACAGGCTTGATATAAGTCATATTTTCCACCCATTTGGGTCAATTTCACAAACATGCTAAAATCATCATTTTTGCTTAAACAAAAACTAACCAATTCAAAGCCTAAGACATTCATCTATATGGTCAAAACATTCATACACCAATCTCATGCCAAATAACAAACATTTCATAGGTAGTAATCATAACTAAAATTCATCATTTATACTCATTCAATCACCAACTAAACCTACCTTTTATCACCTAAATTTCATAACAAGATTTCCATTTCATTGAGGACATTCATTCATCAATTTCATGCCAACATTTGCATCATTCAAGATACCAAAATATAGCATATTCCCAAGCCTTAACCACGTCACAGTACTTATATACATAGACTAGGAATTATATCTTAGTTATTCTAGCCTATACATGCCATACTTAAACTTTGTACATTAAAAAAAGTACCAAAATCGAGCTCGATACTGTGGTAATAATCCTTAACTATCCCCGAGCCCACAATAGGTACAATATCTGTAAAATAGTTGAAAGAATAAACAGAGTAAGCTACAATGTGCTTAGTAAGCCAAATACAAAAATATGCAATTCCTAAATGCAAGACGATGACCATTTCGCTCATATAACTTATGAATCAGATTTATTCTTTTAATACATACTTCTAGTTTACAGAATTAGCATACCACCCATACTCGGAAGTTCAGTACAAAATAGACGTGCCTAAGTCATACACATAAGGTATGCATTCATTCTTTTCTTGGAATTTCTTCTCAGATCATTCAGAAATGTTATAGAACTTGTAAATCTCATACAATGCCGACATCCCCGACGTGGTCTTACATGTCATTCGATATTGATGAAATGATCAAATTTACACAATTCTACCATACAATGGTCTAACAAAAATTTCATGGCTTTCATAAAAGCCAACTTAACACTTTTATTTCACCTATTAATCCCCTTGAAACTTAATTTTTAGAATTTAACCCATAGCTCAGATTCATCAAAATTTCATGGCAAAACATGTTTATTCAATACCTATCTATCATAATTCAACCAAATTCGTCACAAAGCTTCAAATAACATAAATGTCACTCTTCATAATCTTCATCAAAAACATAAATTGATACATGGGCATGAAAGATCTCGAAGCAACGATCACAGAAACGTAGAAATTATCAAAAACAGATTAAAAACAAACCTTTAATCAAGTTAGAAGCTAGCCGAATGCATGGAAGCTTCAAAGCCTTTCTTTTTCTTTGATTTTTGGTGATGGTGGATGAAATAAACACCATTTTCATGCCTTTGTTTTATTATTAATAGTTTAATTACCAAATGCCAATTTTTCCCTTAATGAAATAATAATAAAAACTTACAATGGTTGTCCATAAAAGTCCATTATCCATGTTAATGGTTCAATTACAACATAAGGACCTTACATAAATAAAACATAGCACTTAAACACTTTTAACAAATGGCATGCAGATTTTAAATTTTACGCGATTTGATCCTTTCTCATAATTAAGCACAGAGACAGACAAATTAAATCACAGAAATTTCACGAAAGTTAATTCAGATAACACAGACATAGAAAATAATATTAAAATATTTTTTAGACTCGGATATGTGGTCTCAAAACCACTATTCTGATCAGGGTCCAAATCAAGCTGTTACATTTCAACCTTACATGGATCAGTTTGTAGTCATCTTCATGGACAATATCCTGGTGTATTTAAAATCTGAGAAGGACCATGATGAGCATCTTTGAACTGTTCTGCAAATTATGAGGGAGAAGTAGCTGTATGTAAAATTCAACAAGTGTGAATTTTGGCTGCGAGAGGTGACATTCTTGGGTCATGTTATTTCTGCTGAGGGGATTAGAGTGGATCCTCGAAAAATTGAAGGCATTTTGGAGTGGAAACCACTAAGGATAGTGTTAAAAATTTGAAGTTTTTTGGGTTTGGCAGATTACTACAGACGGTTTGTTGAAGGGTTTTCTATAATGGCGGCACCATTGACCAAGTTACTAAGAAAAGGGGTACCGTTTAATTGGACTGATAAGTAGCAAGATAGTTTTGAGAGGTTGAAGAAAGCTCTGACTGAAGCCCCTGTTTTAATACAGCTTGAGTCTGGGATTTTACTGTGTATAGTGATGTGTCGCACATTGGATTAGGTTGTGTGCTGATGCAACAGGGTAAAGTAGTTGCTTATGTATCACGACAACTCAAGCCTCACGAGATGAACTATACTACTCACGACTTGGAGTTAGTGGCGGTGGTATTCGCGCTAAAGATCTAGAGGCACTACTTATATGGGGAGAAGTGTGTCATTTACACAGACCATAAGAGCCTCAAATACCTCTTTAGTCAGAAGGAGTTGAACCTTAAGCAATGAAAATGGATAGAGTTGCTTAAGGATTATGACTGTTCAATTGAATATCACCCAGGTAAAGCTAACATGGCAGCGGATGCTCTGAGCCGTAGGACTATATCTGATCTAATACCATTGTTTGCCCGACTCAGTCTTTTTGATGATGGTAGTCTATTAGCTGAACTACAAGTAAGACCGACCTGGACTTAGCAAATTAGAGAGAAGCAAAGGTTATAAGAGTCATTGGTTTCTCGGTTTCGACAAGTGGAGAATGGTAAAACTTTAGACTTTGGTTTGAATAGTGAAGAAGTGTTATGTTTCTGAAAAAGAGTTTGTATTCTGAAGGACTCTGATCTGAGGCAGTCTATACTGCGAGAGGCACATGGCAGCCCTTGTGCCATGCATCCTGGTGGAAATAAGTTGTATAGGGATTGGCGGGAGTTGTACTAGTGGCCTGGACTTAAGCGCGAGGTGACAGAATTTGTGGGTAAGTGTCTGACATGCCAGCAAGTGAAAGCTGAGCATCAGTTGCTTTCTGGGCTTTTGCAGCCAGTAAGGTTCCACTCTAGAAGTGGGAGAGGGTAACCATGGATTTTGTGGGTGGGCTACCCTCGACGCCGTCTAAGAAGGACTCGGTTTGGGTGATTGTGGATAGGCTGACGAAATTCGCCCATTTTATACCGGTTCGAATTGATTATTCCCTTTAAAAATAGGCTAAGTTGTATGTAGCGCATATAATGCGACTTCATAGGGTGCCAGTTTTAATCTTTTTCGATAGAGACCCTAGGTTCACGTCTCGATTCTGGAAGAAGTTGAATGAGGCACTGGGTACGCGATTGGATTTTAGCACTGCTTTTTATCCTCAGAAGGATGGACAATCGGAAAGGATGATCCTAGTACTGGAAGATATTTGAAGAGGGTGTATTATTGATTTTCGAGGTAGCTGGGAGGATTACTTGCCATTAGCAGAATTTGTGTATAACAACAGTTGCCAGGCGAGAATTCGGGTGGCACCATATGAGGTGCTGTATGGTCGTAAGTGTTGTACGTGTACTTGTTGGATAGAATTGGGTGAACGTCAAGTGTTGGGGCCAGATTTAGTGGTAGATACTGAGAATAAGGTTAAGCTGATAAGGGATCAGTTAGAGAAAGCTCCCAATAGGCAGAAGTCGTATGCTGATTTAAAGCATAAGGAGATTGAGTATGCAGTGGGAGATTTGGTATTTTTGAAGGTCTTGCCTTAAAAGAAGATCCTAGGATTTGGACGGAAGGGTAAATTGAGTCCCCGATTTATTAGGCCCTATCGAGTTTTGAAATGGGTAAGTCCAGTGGCATATCAACTTGAACTACCTTCTGAACTAGACCAAATTCACAATGTCTTTCATGTCTCCATGGTGAGGCGATACCGTTCTGATCCTTCACATGTAGTACCAGTTGAGGAGATTGAAGTTAAGTCTGATTTGACTTTTGAGGAAGAACCGGTGTAAATTCTGGATCGTGATGTCAGAGTGTTGAGAAAGAAATCTATTCCACTGGTCAAAGTGCTCTAGCATGATCATGGTAGAAAGGAAGCTACGTGGGAGCCTGAAGAGGTGATGCGGCAACAATACTCTCACTTATTCTAACCAGGTAAATTTCGAGGCTAAAATTTCTTTAAGGGGGTTGATAAACGATAAATTATACATATTTTTACCTCATGTTTAGCCTAATTTCCAGATGGATTATCATTAATTTTATGAGAATTGGTGCTCTTAATCTTTCTTTTTCATATCTTATACCCAGGAGAGCATAGAGAAGAGAAAAGAATGGAAAATGGACCAAAAACGAAGAAAATAGGCCAAAGTGTGAATACGACACGGCCCAATAAGTTACCACACGGCTGTGGCACATGGCCATGCCATACGAAGACCACACGGTCCAGCCCCCGACAAGCACAGCCAAGCTACACGGCCGTGCCAATATCAATAGACCCACACACGGCCCTTATTGAAACCATACGGGCGTGGCACACGGACGTGTCCCTGTCGTGAGGAAGTGTAATTTCACTCGGATTTGGATACTTAGGGGCTAAGAAAGCCATTCTAAACTCTATATAAAGACCTCAGGAGGCAACTCTAGAGATATACTCTTTTCTCTGAAGAAAGAGCGCCAACACAAGGAGTGAAAGTAAGGAATTACTCCAAGGGAAGCCGATTGATTCATCCCAGAAGCCAGAATTCTACATCAAGACAGAGGATCTCTCTAAATTCCTTCAGGGGTTTTTGGGTTCTTTATGTTTTGTTATCTTATTTCTTCTGAGATGTTTTATTTATTAGTTATCAACTAAACCCCTTAAATACTTGAGGGGGATGAAACCTAAAACAGATCTTGTTATTATTTATTCTTGAATTATTTTATAAATACTTGAATTGTTCTTAATTATGTGTTCTTCATTCTTGATTTAATAATCCTAGGTATTACTTCAAGAACTTGATGTGTTTAGGCAGAGGAGCAAAAGTCCCTATTTTAAGAGTAGATCTACCATAATTAAGCGGAGTTGCATGCAACCCTAGACATAGGGCGACATAAATCTGCCGGATTAGGGACAAACCTAATAGGGGGATCCACAAATCAAATTAATGCAACCTAGGAATGTTAATTAATAAGAAAACTTTAATTAACCACCTAGGATTAGTTGTTCTTATCCTCGACAGAGGTATTAACATAAGTTAGGGATCTCTACAGATAAAGTCAAGTGAAGAAATCATCTAGTTCAATAAATTAATAACAAGTGAAGTCTCGGTGGATTCTCCCTTAAGTATTGCTTATATCAATCAGCATTTCCCTAAAGTTTTCCCCAATTTACTTGTAACGCCCTAATTTTTGGGTTTCTCTTAGATTGTTGTTCATCTGATAAAATGTTTGAACTCTGGTATTTAGGTGTGTAATGCATGGTTGGGGAGTGTGGGCTTATGGAAGGCCTAGGTGTTGGTTAAAACTTGGGAAAAATTTTAGATTTTCACTTAGGAGATGGGGGACCCTTGGAAGTAGGGCTCTTAAGAAAAACTAAGTAAAATATGTCACAAAGGAGCCTTGGTAGAGTGGCAAGGAGGCGCCACTAAGCTCCTAAAAAAGTGGCGCCTAAGCGAAGTGAGAGGTCCAGGGTACGAGCTGTGAGGTAAGCATTAAGTTCTTTTATTTTTATGTGCATGTGTGGTAAGTGTTGGTGCTCAAGTAGAACTCTGTCATGAAGAGTTTGAATTGTCCATGAGAGTAAATCAAGGAGCAAATTAAGGATATTGAAATTTGAATGGAAGTGGCCGGCCAAAGGACTCTCTATGGTGCAAATCGGCAAGCAAGTCAAGGCATAGAATTTTTGGCAATTCAAGGTTAGTGTGCCGATTTCTTTAAGGGGGATTTGGGAGTTCTTATGCCGTTTGGGGTATAGCATTTTTAGTTTTTTCTTTTGTGCACCTCAAGGTCATTCTTTTCTCCTCTTCTAACCAAAAGCTGAAACCTATCATCTCCCTAAAGTCTCATTGTCGATTTCTTTTCTTGACCGAATCTACTCCTCTATTTTCCCTTCCTTCATTCTACTTCTTTTCTTCTTCCACCTCAAACCGATTGCACAATCATTATCCCCTTCTTTAACCAAATCTATTCTCCCTTGTTTCTCTTCTCTAAACCTCTGTCGACAACTTCAAAAAGAAGCTGAAACTCACTGTGGCCGATTACCCCTTTTGCCAAAACCGATTGCCTCTTTTCTTACAAATCCTTCAATTAGCCGAACCCCTATCCCTTCATCCCTTCTATTTGCCGAATCACTCTTCTCTCCCTCTCTTCTTCTTTCACTTCATAAACTGAATATCTTGTGGATCGTGGTTAGATCGGTAAGTACCTTGAGTCATTATTTCGTTAGTTTTCAGGATTTAAGTTAAGAAGCCGAACCCCTTAGGGGTATTGTCATTTTGAAATTAAAAAGGCTCTTTGGCCTCTTTCTTTTGTTGAAAGGTACGATAGTGTAGTCAAGGAGAGGATCGTGCATTGAAGGATCTTGAAGGCTAGCAATTGGACATCTAGTCCATAATCGGCAGAAAGGTAAGGCTTTTAGGGACTTAGGCCATGTTGGCCGATTATGGTAAGGAGGTTTTGGCTTAATGATTGTCGATTATTAGACTAACACTATAGTGATTAACTGTAGGGCTCTCGTACGTGGATCTCGTTGACACTTTATCCGTTAACAGGTGTGTAACGTATCTCTATCATAGACTGAGATGGCAAAGGCCGTAATGACCGAAAAATGTCCTAAAGTGGCCGATCAAAAGTGACCGAAAATCGGTCTTGAAAGGATCTAAGAGTAGCCGAATACTCTATTGTGGTCAAACTAGGAATTGACGATAGCGAAATTACAGAAGGTGTAATTTCGAGCATTTCGGTAAGATGGGCTTTGATGGGCCAAAGATGGGCCCAATGGGCTTCCGAGCCCAAATCGGTAAAATGACTGTTAAAGGCTTTCTGGTGACGTGGTTAGTAATAACATGGTTATATTGGTAATCTGAACCTAAAAATTGGACTTAACAGGCTTAAGACATTAGTGGACACAGTAGGGCCCATTAGGGGTTTTAGGCTAAAAAGGGCGAAACTGGAAATTAAGCTTAAATGGACTTCTGTGGATATCTATGGACTAATAATTAATTGAACATGCATAAAATCTCTGAAAATATGAAAAAGGACTAAAATACCCTTAAATATGGAAAATTACCAAAATACCCCTAGGTGTAAAAAGACCATTATACCCCTAAGGCCAATTCTGTACGAAATGTATTATATTATGTATCTGCATGAGTTATCACTTAATATGAATATATCTGATGCATGAGATGCTGTATGTTGCATGCTATAGTATGTTTACATTTGTTGCATGGGGTATGGGCTTTTATGATGGAGGAAGCGTTCTGGCAGCCTCGCTGCAATCTGGTGGCCTCGCCACATATATATCTGTTCTGGTGGCCTTGCCACATATATCTATTCTGGTGGCCTCACCACAATATCTGTATCTGGTGACCTCGTCACAATATCTGGCAGCCTCGCTGCAAATTTCTGTGGTGTGTAGCGATTGGATGGGTCGAGTAGTTTCCCCACATGGTGTAAGGCTGGTACGGGAATGTTATGGATGGATCTGGGTTGGGTTTTCTATTTGCATATTATATCTAATCTGTATCTATTATGGGCCTATGGGCTTAACCTGATTTCTGTAATGGGCCAAGGACCAATTAACTCTGATACTGAAGCTTGATCTGTTTTGGCCTATGGTTGAGTTTATGTTACACACTGAGTTCTCAAACTCACTCCTTCATTTCATCTCTGCAGGTAACCCTTAACCATAGTGGGCTTGGAGTTGTGAGAGATTCAGAGTGGCCACAGCATCTACAAATTCGGTTTTCTTTCCATTTTAAGTATTTTATTATTCTATTTTGGGTTTTAATTGTAATAAGGCCGCTATTTAAATTTCTTTATTGGTTTTATTTTCCTTAATGATTTAATTCATATTTTATCGAAACTGCTAGTTATAGGCTGCGCGGGTTTTTCAAACTCCTAAAAATGTTTCCAAAACTCAACAAGTTCAAAATATGGATAATCTAAAGGCTTATCAAAATATTTTTTCACAACCTTGCTATTTTACTAGAAATATCACCTAAGTCACAACAAGCAAAAGGTCGTAAACTTAGTTATAGGTTCATGTGACACACCAGATCTGGTCATAACGTCCAGGCCGAGTTTGGGGTGTTAGATTTAGTGGTATCAGAGCCAGGTTGCAACAACTCGGCTGTAGATCGGGTCTAAAATTGGAACTTTTCAAACAATCAAAATAAAGATTTTCGAAAGATCATGTTTTTAACAAGTGTTTTCAAAATTAATTGGAACTTGTTTTGATGAACTCCTTTCGTCCATAAATGATTTATTTTCAAGCAATAAATTAAGTTTTCCTTGTAATCTTTCGAAAGAGTGGCACACCAAATCTCCGGCCCAAGCCTGTAAGTTTTCTGAACTTTTCTGAATAATTTTGCAATTCTGATTATATGCCTAACTAAGACTCTGTTATGATACTTTAGTTAGGATATTACTGAAACTATAGAAACTTTGATAAGTAGACTGAGATTGTGGCTAGGCGTCCGCAAAAGATAACAAACTCTGAAATTCTACTTATTCATAAGACATCTATAATAAACACTGGAATATTAATCTGACTCATAAAATTTCTAAAACAGATAATATGAAATAAGTACGCGAGCAGCTCGTGGTAGGGGCCGTAGACGTGGCCGAGGTAGTACACGAGCTGAATCTTCATCTTTGGGTCATGCGCCAGCAACTGATGTACCAATACCACCGGCAACGGAGGTGGATTCGCATGATCGGGGTGTAGGGGATGACACCCTATCGCAAGCAATGCTACGAGTTCTGGAAAGGGTTGCTGGGGCAAGTACCGGTAATGGATTTTGGGGATCTATCTCTGAACGACTCCGGGCTAATGGAGTAGAATTCTTTAGGGGCATATCTAGAATAGCCCCAAATGTGGCCGAGTATTGGTTGGAGGCCACAGAGCGAATCATGGATGATCTGGACTACTCCGTGGAACAGAAGCTGAAGGGAGCAGTATCGTTGCTTAGAGCTGAAGCCTATCAGTGGTGGCTCACAGTGAGAGATGGAACTTCAGCTGGTGAGGTAACTTGGGAGCTGTTTAAGACAGCCTTTAAAGGGAAATATGTTGGGGCTAGCTATGTGGACGCCCGCCGGAAAGAATTCTTGAATTTGGTTCAAGGAGGTAGGACAGTATCTGAGTACGAGGCTGAATTTCTGAGGCTGAGCCGATATGCTTCTGGGATAGTTGCTACTGAGTATGAGCGTAGCGTGCGCTTCGAGGATGGTTTGAGGGATGAACTGAGGGTGCTGATTGCTCCTCAGAGGGAGCGTAACTTTGCTGCTTTGGTAGAGAAAGCTAAAATAGCTAAAGAGGTGAAACGGACAGAAAGGCAGAATCGCAAAAAGGAGAGGAACCGTTTCCGGAGGGATTCTGGACCATCAGGTGGGGCCAACAGGAATGTTAAGAGAGCAAGAGTGGCAAAGCCAGTACGAGTAGTACCCATGAACACTGTTCGACCGCAGGGTTGTAGGAGTTGTGGTAAGGTACATATGGGTGAGTGTCGAAAACGTTCTGGAGCTTGTTTTCGATGTGGATCGATGGAGCATAGGGTTAAGGATTGTCCCGAAGAACCAGATCAGAGACAAGTTATGGATCAGAGGGTTGCTCAACCAGTGAGGGTTGGACTACCAGCTCCGAGAGGTCGTGGACAAGGTAGGGGTAGAAATGGTAATGGTCGAGGACGAGGAGCACCTGGCAGGGGTGCTGGTTTTGCTGAGGCTCCTCAGCCAGCGTTGGTGTATGCAGCTCATCGTCGAGAGGAGGGTGATGCTCCTGACATTATAACCGGTACGTTTTTGATTTCTAGTATGCCATACACTGCGTTGATAGATGTTGGATCTACCCATTCTTATGTTGCATGTGCTATATCTGGGTCACTGGGTGTGCGTTCTGAGGAGACAGTAAGTGGGGTATCTGTACTAAGTCCTTTGGGTCACTCGGTTAGGGTAAATAAACTGTATAGAGACATGCCTATACAGACTCAAGGAAAAATATTTTCTAGAGACTTGATGGAGCTACCTTTCAGAGAATTTGATCTTATCTTGGGAATGGATTGGCTTGTTAAGAATAGGGCTACTCTGGATTATGCTGCTAAGTGAATGAGATTAAAGACCGCAGAGGATGAAGAAATTATGGTGATAGGTGAACGTAGAGATTATCTGTCCAATGTGGTGTCGGCATTAAGAGTCGAGAAATGGATTCGAAAAGGATGTGAGGCTTATTTGGCATTCATAAGTCAAGCAGAAGCAGAGAAACTGACTGTGGACAAAGTTAGAACTGTTAAGGATTTTTAAGATGTTTTTCCAAAAGAGCTTCACGGTTTGCCTCCGGATCGAGAGGTTGAGTTTGGGATCGATTTGATGCCTGGTACGGCACCGGTGTCCATTGCACCTTATAGGATGGCACCGAAGGAGTTGGTTGAGCTAAAAGCTCAAATTCAAGAACTGTTGGATAGAGGCTTTATTAGGCCAAGTGTGTCTCCGTGGGGAGCACCAGTGTTGTTCGTGAAGAAGAAAGATGGGTCAATGCGAATGTGCATCGATTATCGGCAGTTGAACAAACTAACGATTAAGAATAAGTACCCGTTGCCAAGAATTGATGACTTATTTGACCAGCTTAGAGGAGCTTCAGTATTTTCAAAAATCGACCTTCGATCTGGATACCATCAGTTAAGGGTGAAAGGGGTGGATATTCACAAGACAGCATTCAGAACTCGATATGGGCACTATGAGTTCTTGGTTATGCCATTTGGGCTGACCAATGCACCTGCAGCATTTATAGATCTGATGAATCGAGTGTTTCAGTCATACTTGGATCGTTTTATAGTCGTATTTATCGATGATATTTTGGTCTATTCTGAATCTGAGGAGAAGCATGATGAGCATCTCCGTGTGGTGCTGCAAGTGTTAAGGGAAAAGGAGCTTTATGCGAAATTCAGTAAGTGTGATTTCTGGTTGAGGGAGGTAACTTTCTTGGGGCCTGTTGTTTCTGCAGAAGGGATTAAGGTGGACCCTCGAAAGATTGAAGCAATCTTGGAATGGAAACCACCGAGATTAGTGGCAAAAATTTGAAGTTTTCTGGGTTTAGCTGGGTACTATAGAAGGTTTGTAGAAGGATTTTCTGTGATGGCAGTGCCGTTGACAAAACTCATAAGGAAAGGAGTACCATTTATTTGGACCGAGCAGCAGTAGGAAGCTTTTGAGAAGCTAAAGAAGGTTCTGACTGAGGCATCTGTACTGATACAGCCAGAGTCTAGAAAAGATTTTACTGTGTACAGTGATGCATCACATGTTGGGTTGGGCTGTGTGTTGATGCAAGAGGGTAAAGTGGTTGCTTATGCATCGCGACAGCTTAAACCTCATGAAGTAAACTATCCTACCCATGATCTGGAGTTGGCAGTAGTAATCTTTGCCCTTAAGATTTGGAGACATTATCTGTATGGAGAAAGGTGTATTATATACACAGATCATAAGAGTCTTAAGTACTTGCTGACTCAGAATGAGCTGAACCTTAGGCAACGGAGATGGGTAGAGTTACTTAAGGATTATGACTGTGCAATTGAGTATCATCCAGGTAAAGCTAATATGGTGGCGGATGCCCTAAGTCGTAGAATTGTATCTGATTTGAGAGCGATGTTTGCTCGTTTGAGTCTATATGATGACGATAGTCTGTTAGCAGAACTGCAAGTAAGGCCAACCTGGGTGGATGAGATTAAGGAAAAGAAGTTGAAGGATGAGTCTCTGGGTTCTCGATTTCAGCAGATTAAGGATGGGAATACTTCTGAGTTTGGACTTAACAATGAAGGAGTTCTATGTTTCCGAGGTAGAGTTTGTATTCCTAAGGATTCTAATTTGGGGCAAGCAATTCTGAATGAAGCTCATAAAGGACTGTGTGTTATGCATCCTGGAGGTAATAAGATGTATCATGACTTAAAGGAGTTGTATTGGTGGCCTGGGTTGAAGCGTGAGGTAACGGAATTTATCGGGAAATGTCTGACTTGCCAGCAAGTGAAAGCTGAACACCAGTTACCTTCTGGACTATTGCAACCAGTGAAAGTACCACTTTGGAAGTGGGAGATGGTGACCATGGATTTTGTAAGTGGGCTGCCCTTGACGCCGTCGAAGAAGGACTCGATTTGGGTGATTGTGGATAGGTTGACTAAATCTGCTCATTTCATCCCTGTACGTACTGATTATTCACTTCAGAAGTTAGCCAAATTATATGTAGTAGAGATTGTATGACTGCATGGGGTGCTAGTGTCTGTCATTTCAGATCAAGATCCTAGATTTACATCTCGGTTCTGGAAAAAGTTGCATGAGGCATTGGGAACATGACTGAAATTTAGCACGACTTTTCATCCTCAGACTGATGGTCAATCAGAAAGGGTTATTCAGATTCTGGAAGATATGTTGAGGGGATGTGTTATCGACTTTCGAGGCAGTTAGGAGGATTATCTACTGTTAGCAGAGTTTGCGTATAATAACAGTTATCAGGCTAGCATCCGTATGGCACCTTATGAGGCATTGTATAGGCGTAAGTGTCGTTCACCTAGTTGTTGGACTGAGCTGGGCGAGCGGCAAGTTCTTGGACCTGAGTTGGTAGCAGAGACTGAGGAGAAGGTCAAAGTGATTAGGGATCAGTTAAAAGAGGCATCTGATCAGCAGAAGTCTTACGCAGATTTGAAGCGTAAGGAGATTGAGTACTCAGTGGGTGACATGGTCTTTCTGAAGGTTTCACCTTGGAAGAAGATATTAAGATTTGGTAAGAAAGGCAAGCTAAGCCCACGGTTTATTGGGCCTTATCAGGTTCTTAAGCGAGTAGGTCCGGTGGCTTATCAGTTGGAATTACCTCCGGAGCTGGATAGGATTCATGATGTGTTTCATGTATCCATGTTAAGACGATATCGTTCTGACCCTACTCATATCCTACCAGTTGCAGAAGTGGAAGTGCAGCCTGATTTGACTTTCGAGGAAGAGCCTGTGCAGATTCTGGATCGAGACGTGAAGGTTCTAAGGAGAAAGTCGGTTCTATTAGTAAAGGTACTTTGGCGTAATCATGGCAGAGAGGAAGCTACATGGGAACCAGAGGAGGCAATGCGGCAACAATATCCCCATTTGTTTGAATCAGGTAAATTTCGAGGACGAAATTTCTTTAAGAAGGGTAGAGTTGTAACGCCCTAATTTTCGGGTTTCTCTTAGATTGTTGTTCATATGATAAAATGTTTGAACTCTGGTATTTAGGTGTGTAATGCAAGGTTTGAGAGTGTTAATGGGCTTATGGAAGGCCCAGGTGTTGGTTAAAACTTGGGAAAAATTTTAGATTTTCACTTAGGAGATGGGGGACCCTTGGAAGTAGGGCTCTTAAGAAAAACTAAGTAAAATATGTCACAAAGGGAGCCTTGGTAGAGTGGCAAGGAGGCGCCACTAAGCTCCTAAAAAAGTGGCGCCTAAGCGAAGTGAGAGGTCCAGGGTACGAGCTGTGAGGTAAGCATTAAGTTCTTTTATTTTTATGTGCATGTTTGGTAAGTGTTGGTGCTCAAGTAGAACTCTGTCATGAAGAGTTTGAATTGTCCATGAGACTAAATCAAGGAGCAAATTAAGGATATTGAAATTTGAATGGAAGTGGCCGGCCAAAGGACTCTCTATGGTGCAAATCGGCAAGCAAGTCAAGGCATAGAATTTACGGCAATTCAAGGTTAGTGTGCTGATTTCTTTAGGGGGGATTTGGGAGTTCTTATGCCGTTTGGGGTATAGCATTTTTAGTTTTTTCTTTTGTGCACCTCAAGGTTATTCTTTTCTCCTCTTCTAACCAAAAGCCGAAACCTATCATCTCCCTAAAGTCTCATTGCCGATTTCTTTTCTTGACCGAATCTACTCCTCTATTTTCCCTTCCTTCATTCTACTTCTTTTCTTCTTCCACCTCAAACCGATTGCACAATCATTATCCCCTTCTTTAACCGAATCTATTCTCCCTTGTTTCTCTTCTCTAAACCTCCGTCGACAACTTCAAAAAGAAGCCGAAACTCACTGTGGTCGATTACCCCTTTTGCCAAAACCGATTGCCTCTTTTCTTACAAATCCTTCAATTAGCCGAACCCCTATCCCTTCATCCCTTCTATTTGCCGAATCACTCTTCTCTCCCTCTCTTCTTCTTTCACTTCATAAACAAAATATCTTGTGGATCGTGGTTAGATCGGTAAGTACCTTGAGTCATTATTTCGTTAGTTTTCAGGATTTAAGTCAATAAGCCGAACCCCTTAGGGGTATTGTCATTTTGAAATTAAAAAGGCTCTTTGGCCTCTTTCTTTTGTTGGAAGGTGCAATAGTGTAGTCAAGGAGAGGATCGTGCATCGAAAGATCTTGAAGGCTAGCAATTGGACATCTAGTCCATAATCGGCAGAAAGGTAAGGCTTTTAGGGACTTAGGCCATGTTGGCCGATTATGGTAAGGAGGTTTTGGCTTAATGATTGTCGATTATTAGACTAACACTATAGTGATTAACTGTAGGGCTCTCGTACGTGGATCTCGTCGACACTTTATCCGTTAACAGGTGTGTAACGTATCTCCATCATAGACTAGGACGGCAAAGGCCGTAATGACCGAAAATTGTTCTAAAGTGGCTGATCAAAAGTGACCGAAAATCGGTCTTGGAAGGATCTAAGAGTAGTCGAATACTCTATTGTGGTCAAACTAGGAATTGACGATGGCGAAATTGCAGAAGGTGCAATTTCGAGCATTTTGGTAAGATGGGCTTCGATGGGCCAAAGATGGGCCCAATGGGCTTCCGAGCCCAAATCGGTAAAATGACTGTTAAAGGCTTTCTGGTGACGTGGTTAGTAATAATATGGTTATATTGGTAATCTGAACCTAAAAATTGGACTTAACAGGCTTAAGACATTAGTGGACACAGTAGGGCCCATTAGGGGTTTTAGGCTAAAAAGGGCGAAACTGGAAATTAAGCTTTAATGGACTTTTGTGGGTATCTATGGACTAATAATTAATTGAACATGCATAAAATCTCTGAAAATATGGAAAAGGACTAAAATACCCTTAAATATGGAAAATTACCAAAATACCCCTAGGTGTAAAAAGACCATTATACCCCTAGGGCCAATTCAGTACGAAATGTATAATATTATGTATCTGCATGAGTTATCACTTAATATGAATATATCTGATGCATGAGATGCTGTATGTTGCATGCTATAGTATGTTTACATCTGTGGCATGGGGTATGGGCTTTTATGATGGAGGAAGCGTTCTGGCAGCCTCGCTGCAATCTGGTGGCCTCGCCACATATATATCTGTTCTGGTGGCCTTGCCACATATATCTGTTCTGGTGGCCTCGCCACAATATCTATATCTGGTGACCTCGTCACAATATCTGGTAGCCTCGCTACAAATTTCTGTGGTGTATAGCGGTTGGGTGGGTCGAGTAGTTTCCCCACATGGTGTAAGGCTGGTACGGGGGTGTTATGGATGGATCTGGGTTGGGTTTTCTGTTTGCATATTATATCTGATCTGTATCTGTTATGGGCCTATGGGCTTAACCTGATTTCTGTAATAGGCCAAGGCCCAATTAACTCTGATACTAAGGCTTGATCTGTTTTGGCCTATGGTTGAGTTTATGTTACACACTGAGTTCTCAAACTCACTCCTTCATTTCATCTCTGCAGGTAACCCTCAACCATAGTGGGCTTGGAGCTGTGAGAGATTCGGAGTGGCCACAGCATCTGCAAATTCGATTTTCTTTCCATTTTAAGTATTTTATTATTCTATTTTGGGTTTTAATTGTAATAAGGCCGCTATTTAAATTTCTTTATTGGTTTTATTTTCTTTAATGATTTAATTCATATTTTATCGAAAGTACTAGTTATAGGCTGCGCGGGTTTTTCAAACTCCTAAAAATGTTTCCAAAACTCAACAAGTTCAAAATATGGATAATCTAAAGGCTTATCAAAATGTTTTTTCACAACCTTGCTATTTTACTAGAAATATCACCTAAGTCACAACAAGCAAAAGGTCGTAAACTTAGTTATAGGTTCATGTGACACACCAGATCTGGTCATAACGTCCAGGCCGGGTTTGGGGTGTTAGATTACTTTTTGTGCACTTTTAGTTAGTTTTAGAATTAGTTTCAACCAATCCTTTTTTATTTTTTGGCTAGATAATAGAAAGGAAGTAAGTATTAGTACTTTTGGTTCCCTTGGGTACGATAACTCGGTCTTGCCGCTAAACTATACTACTGTTCGATAGGTGCGCTTGCCTTTAAAATCGTGATATTAGTTAGTTTTTGGTATGATCAGTTTTTATAAATTTTATTACTTAATATCGCGAGTATCAAGTTTTTGGCGCCGTTGCCGGGGAGCTGAAATATTAAGAAAACTCGATTTCTAGTACTTTAGCCATTACTATATCTATCTATTTTAAGTTTTTATTTATTTTTATTTTATTAATTTTCTTTTCTTTTATTTTATTCTATTTTTCTTTGCTTTTTCCTTCTAGGTATTTCTAGTTTATGACTAGAAACAACCCAGCAGGACCATTGCTTTTTTACGAAGATTGAGAAGCGACAGTTCGCAGAACTCGCAGAGAGATCAGACGAATCCTATAGTATCCAGAACAAGATCAAGAACAAAGGGTAGAACCTATAGAAGGGATGGAAGCAAATCAAAACATTCCAGCACCTCCCGCAATAGTCGCGCCACCCGCAAATCAAGAACAAGCTCCTCGCACTATATATGATTATGTTAAGCCTAGTTTGGTTGGTACCCAAACTAGCATTCTTAAACCTACTATTGCTGCTAATAAATTTTGAATTAAAGCCTAACACTATTCAGATGATACAGCAATTGGTGCAGTTTGATGGTTTACAGGATGAAGATCCAAATTCACACATAGCCAATTTTTTGGAACTCTATGATACCTTTAAAATTAATGGCATTTCTAATGATGCCATTCGTCTAAGGCTATTTCCATTCTCTTTGAGAAACAAAGCCAAACAATGGTTAAACTCTTTACTACGAGGCTCAATCACCACATGGGAACAGATGACTGAAAAATTTTTACTTAAATATTTTCCTTCAGCTAAAACAGCTAAATTAAGAAACGATTTCTCTTCTTTTGTGCAGATGGATTTAGAAACACTTTACGATGCTTGGGAGACATACAAAGATCTTTTGAGATGATGCATTCATCATGGCCTACCTTTATGGCTACAAGTTCAAACCTTTCACAACGGTTTGAATCTATCAACAAGGCAAATGATCGACGCAGCCGCAGGAGGAACAATCAATAATAAAACACCCGAAGCAGCTTATGAGTTTATAGAAGAGATGTCACTTAATAATTATCAGTGGCAAGTCATGAGGACAAAGCCGACAAAAGCAGTAGGAGTTTATAATATTGATGCTGTCACTATGCTTACTAATCAGGTAGAACTTTTAAATAAAAAGTTTGATCATTTTGTTGGTTCTACGCAGACACAGCCAGTGATGCAGTGTGACACACCTCTAGTAAATATGTTCAATCCAGACTACTCATCCTCTGGACACAGCATGGAAACTGAGCAAGCCAACTATATGGGTAACAATTCTAGACCTCAAAATAATCATTATAGTAATACTTACAATGCAGGTTGGAGAAATCACCCCAATTTTTCATGGAGAGGACAAGGAAATCAAATACAACAACCTCCTCCGGGATTTCAGCAGCCACCACCACAATAAGAGAAAAAGCCGAATCTTGAAGAGATGTTCACCAAATTTATGGCTGCATCAGAAACCCGTTTCCAAAACACTGAAACAACATTAAAAAACCAGCAAGCATCAATTCAAGGGCTTGAGAATCAAATCGGTCAGCTTGCAAAATTAATTTCAGAAAGACCACAAGGTGGACTACCAAGTAATATTGAGCCAAATCCCAGAGAACATGTCAAAGCAATTACTCTAAGAGATGGGAAAGTACTAGCTGAACCAGAAAAGAAATCTACTCTAGAATCTTTAGGAGACAAGGTAGAGGAATCCAAGGAAAACACTCCACCAACACTCAAGGAATACAAACCGCCCATTCCATATCCGGTAAAGTTGAAAAAAGATCGTACAGACACTCAATTCGATAAATTTCTTGAACTTTTTAAACAATTACACATTAACTTACCTTTTGTTGAAGCAATTTCACAAATGCTGAAGTACGCGAAGTTCCTTAAAGAACTTCTAACAAATAAAAGGAAGTTGGAAGAATTAGCCACAGCGGAACTCAACGAAGAATGCTCAGCTATTCTCCAAAATAAACTGCCGGCAAAACTGAAAGATCCAAGAAGTTTTACTATTCCTTATTTAATTGGTAGTTTACTTATTGATAAAGCCTTAGCCGATTTAGGTGCTAGCATTAATCTCATGCCTTACAAAATGTTCAAGCACTTAGGTCTAGGGGAACTAAAGCCCACTAGGATGAGTATTCAACTAGCTGATAGATCTGTTAAATATCCTAGGGGAATCATAGAAGATGTGCTAGTAAAGGTAGATAAATTTATATTCCCTGTTGATTTTGTTGTGCTTGATATGGATGAGAATATTGAGGTACCTTTAATTTTGGGACGTCTATTCTTAGCCACTGCTAGAGCTGTTATTAATGTAGGGGATGGTAAATTAGTACTCAGAGTTGGTGAGGAAGAAGTCATTTTTAAAATCTATGATCCTATGAAATTTTCTAAAGAACAAGACGATTCCTGTTATTTTGTTGATATTATTGATTACTTTGTTCAAGATAAGTTTCAAGAACTTTCTATCGCAGACACGTTGGAACTGTGTCTTGTTCAAAGTGGGGGAGAAGACGAAGTCACCACTGAAATTGAGGAAATAAGAAAGGAGTTAGATTCTAATGAAATCATCACAAGACACATAAGTTATGAAAGTATAAAGATGAATGATGAGTTGAGACAGAAACCTTCCATTGATGAACCCCCTAAATTAGAGTTGAAGCAACTACCAAATCATTTAGAATATGCCTTTTTAGGGGAAGATTCAACTCTACCAGTCATTATCGCATCAGATTTGAGCATTGCAGAAAAAGAGGAACTACTGCATGTGTTAAGGGAACACAAGCATGCTATAGCTTGGAAAATTTTAGATATTAAGGGAATTAATCCGTCCTTCTGCACCCATAAAATTTTAATGGAAGATGAATTTAAACCATCAGTGTAAGCTCAGAGACTATTGAATCCCAACATGAAGGAAGTCGTAAAAGCTGAGGTAATTAAACTTCTAGATGCAGGCATTATTTATCCTATTTCTGACAGTTCTTGGGTAAGTCCTGTGCAGGTTGTTCTTAAAAAGGGAGGCATGACTGTGGTGTCTAATGACAAAAAAGAGTCAATACCTACAAGAACAGTCATTGGATGGAGAGTTTGCATTGATTATAGGAAGCTGAATGATGCCACTCGAAAAGATCATTTTCCCTTACCTTTTATTGATCAGATGTTGGAAAGATTATCAGGTCACATGTATTATTGTTTCCTAGATGGCCTCTCTGGTTACTTCCAAATCCCGATAGCTCTAGGAGATCAGGAGAAAATGACATTCACATGCCCATACAGTACGTTTGCTTATCGTAGAATGCCTTTTGGTTTATGTAACGCCCCTGCTACTTTTTAGCGATGCATGCTAGCTATCTTCAATGAATTTGTTGAAGACATCATGGAGGTATTTATGGATAATTTTTCAGTTTTCGGTAATTCTTTCCAACTTTGTCTTAATAATCTAAAACATGTTTTGATAAGATGTGATGAAACAAATTTAGTGCTAAACTGGGAAAAATGCCACTTTATGGTTCAAGAGGGTATTGTATTAGGACACAAAATTTCTAGTAAAGGGATAGAGGTAGATAAAGTAAAAATTGAACCCATTGAAAAGTTACCCCCCTAATTCAGTTAAGGCTATAAGAAGGTTTTTAGGACATGCCGGTTTTTATCGTAGATTTATTAAAGATTTTTCTAAAATAGCTAAGCCTTTAACAAAGTTGCTAGAAAAAGACGTGCTTTTCAACTTTGACCAAGAATGTTTAGACTCTTTTAACGCTCTTAAAGAAAAGCTAGCCAATGCCTCGATCATGACTTCGCCTAATTGGAATCTGCCTTTTGAACTAATGTGCGATGCAAGTGATTTTGCAGTAGGTGCAGTTTTGGGACAACGAAGAGACAAGCACTTTCAACCGATCTATTATGCTAGCAGAACTTTGACAACCGCATAAGCAAATTATACTACCACAGAAAAAGAATTGCTAGCTGTTATTTTCGCATTTGATAAATTTAGATCTTATTTAATTTTGTCAAAAGTCATTGTTTATACTGACCATTCTGCTCTTCGTTACCTTTTAACTAAAACTAATGTAAAACCTCGATTAATAAGATGGATTCTATTGTTACAGGAGTTCGATTCAGAAATAAAGGACAAGAAGGGAGCTGAAAACTTGGCAGCAGATCACCTTTCAAGATTAGAAAACACGCAACCAAAGTACCTCGACAAAATAAATGACTTGTTTCCTGAAGAACAACTCCTATCCTTAGCAGATGCAACAGTTCCTTGGTTTGCTAATTTTGCAAATTATTTAGTAGCTAACATAACCCCAAAAGGGCTGACCCATCAGCAAAAGAAGCGATTCTTTGCTGATGTGAAAAACTACTTTTGGGAGGATCCTTTTCTTTTTTGAATTTGTGTAAATCAGGTTATTTGAAGATGCGTTACTGAAACAGAAGCATACCAGATTTTAAATCACTGCCATTCAGAACCCACAAGAGGACATCACAGTGGAGCTAGAACTGCTCATAAGGTACTCGAATCAGGCTTTTACTGGCCTACACTTTTCAAGGATGCTAACAGGTATGTGACCTCTTATGATAAATGTTAGTGAACAGGTAATATTTCTCAACATAATGAAATGCCTCAAAACTATATACTTTCATGCGAAATATTTGATGTATGGGGTATTGATTTCATGGGTCCATTCCCTACTTCATTTGGGAATAAGTACATCCTAGTAGCGGTAGATCATATGTCAAAATGGGTGGAAGCCCAAGCCTTACCTACTAATGATGCTAGAATGGTAGTACGATTTTTGAAGAAACTTTTCTCTCGATTTGGAACACCTAAGATAATTATTAGTGATAGGGGCACACATTTTTGCAATGCCCAGTTTGAAAAAGTCTTAAAAAGGTATGGAGTACAACATAGAACAGCTACCCCTTATCACCTACAAACCAGTGGCCAAGTCGAAGTGACAAATAGAGAACTAAAACGTATCCTAGAGAAAACAATAGAAACAAATAGAAAGGATTAGTAAAGGAAAATAGACGATGCTTTATGGGCTTATAGAACTGCTTTTAAAACACCCATAGGTACATTTCCTTATAAGCTTGTCTATGGAAAAAGTTGTCATTTTCCATTTGAACTTGAACATAAAGCATTTTGGGCTATCAAATTTTTAAACATTGATTTTAAGCTTGCAGGTGAGAAGAGATTAATGCAGTTAAATGAACTTAATGAATGGCATTGCAATGCATACGAGAGCTCACGACTATATAAGGAAGCCATGAAGCGATGTCATGACAAACAACTAAAACAACCTAAGCAGTTCAAAACAGGTGATCTTGTCTTACTCTACAACTCAAGGCTGAGACTATTTCCTGGGAAACTCAAGTCAAGGTGGTCAAGGCCATTCACTGTTCAAACTGACTTTCCATAAGGCACAATTGAGGTAACTCACCCCAACTATGGTACGTTCAAGGTAAACAGACATAGGCTTAAACACTACAGAGGTGAGAATTTCAAAGATTACAAGAAGGAGCTTCAGCTCCACGAAATCCCTTCGTGACATATCCAGGAGGAGTCAAGCTTAGACTCTAAATAAGCGCTTCTCGGGAGGCAACCCGAGCACTAACTTAGTAACTTTTCTTTCTTTAAAAATTTTAGTATTTTTCATGCATCAACTAACCCTTTTAAATGCAGAAATTTAGGACCACATGGCCTTGCACACGGGCATGCCTCAGGCTGTGTGAACATTTAAAGCAGAGACACGGTCGTGCACTAAGGACGTGTACAAACAGAGTGAAAATTTTTTCCAAAACACGGGCTGTCAACAAATCCCTACGGTTGTGTGACATGGCCGTGGCAACCCTTCAACTTTAACACGGGCTTGCTCAAATCCCCACGCCAGTGTCCCCAAACCGTGGCCAACACTGTCAATTTGGAAACCGCCGTGTGCCCTTCTACACGACCGTGTGAAGAACAAAACTGATCGCAAACGGCCGTGAAACTTATCACACGACCGTGTGAAAATCGAACACGATCGCAAATGGCCATGCGAGATAGCAACAGGGGCGTGTACTTCCAACTAGGCACGCCAAAACCATCGAATTTCGATTCACACGGGTAAACCCCGAGTCACACGGGCGTGCGACATGCCCGTGTGACCCAAAAACTATAAATAGGAAGCCACTATTCATTCTCTTTTTCACTCAAACCCTAAAATCTCCTCTCTACAACCACCATAAATGTCGCCGCCGGCCTTAAAACCACCACCACGCCCACACACAGCCGACACACGCCTGTGCAACCTCACCCATATAACCGTTCGACATTAACCCACGACCGTGCAACCCTATATTTGGTTCTATTTTCTCATTTTTCTCATTTTATTTATTTATATTTCATTTTTATTTAGTTAAATTTTACTTTCAAGCAATAGAATTTGTTACATTAGGATGAATAATCTAGAATGTTAGAGAACATATTAGGATTACATGCCATTTGAGTAATCAATTGCTTGCCATTTATCTCATACATTTAGTATAAATACATACCTATATTGTTTGTTCTTGCTACCACTTAGAATGGATTTTATTTACTATTTTGGTTAGTCCCCATTTTATTTTATTTTTTTATGGCACATTGTCATTTTAATTTACACATTTAATTTTACTATAGTTTGCAATTTAACTTCGATTTTTAGAACTAATAATTCTAACTCTATTCTAGGTAACATGTCATCACGCGGTAAGAAAGCTGCTGTCCCCGCCTCAAAGAAACGAAAGGGACCGGGTGGTTCTTCTTCTAGACCCACCTCTGAAGTTCGCCACCCATCCATCACATTCTCTCAAACCTCGCAAGAGGAATTATTTCAAATACTACGGGAACGTCCATTGAGCACTGGCCGATGCATAGATTGGGTAGCACTAGAACGAGTAAACCTCGCTGATTCAGTCTGAGCCCTACTCATGATGGACCCTTGGGAGCACTTCTTCTAGATCATCAAGCCTACATACATGGAGCTCACCCTCGAGTTCTGTTCCACATTCCACCTCCAGACATCATGAACCTGTTTGATGATCCCGGAACGGTCCAGTTCCGCTTAGGAGGTCGCGTATGCCACCTGAACGTACCAGAGTTCGGCTTAGCACTCGAGCTCTAC
Source organism: Gossypium stocksii (assembly GCA_020496765.1). Lineage (NCBI taxonomy): Eukaryota > Viridiplantae > Streptophyta > Magnoliopsida > Malvales > Malvaceae > Gossypium > Gossypium stocksii. The sequence goes on along the minus strand of CM035632.1, from coordinate 76,459,323 downwards.
ACAGAGCAATTCATGGAAGAAGAAGACTTCCCCAACCTCTTTTGTCGCATCCATCTCAGGCCAATCGACTGTTGGAACAAAATAACTTCAGGGCATCAGACATACAATCCCAGTAGCAGCAAGGCGACTGCCCTCGCCCTCTCTTTGAGGTACATCCACGCCCTCCTTGCACATACTTTGACGGGCAGACGTGAAAGCACAGGCGTCGTCAACACTCACGACACCTATTTCCTATGGTGCATGGCGAACGCGCACCCCATCGACCTCGCCTACTTCATTGCACACACTATGCAGCACCAGATTGAGTGTCACTGTCGGGGCATTATATCCATGGGCCCGTACATCACACGCTTGGCTCGTTACTTCAGGCTCCTCAACACCGCGGCCCAGACATCCTCATACACATTGATAGGTCGGATGTCCCCTCAGGGCATCCAGACCATACTACATATGAGGATGATCCAGCGCAGACCTGGAGGCGACCCCCTTCAATACCGCCTCATAAGGAGGGCGAGGATCTAGAGGACATTCCTGATAATGTCCCACTACCGGAGGAGGATGCACCAGCTGAGCCACCACCCCCTCGCCGCCCATCTCGTGTAGCAGCCACCCATGCTGATATATCTGAGCGCTTATCTAGATTCGAGCAGCAATGCTTCCAGTGCCTCGATCACATCGACGCCACACTACAATAGATATGCCAGCACCTTCACATCACTTCCCCACAACCACCGCGTGATCCACCTGAGGATTAGAGATTTCTATTCCTCCTAACGTTATTTTTATCTTAGTTTTTATTTTTATTTTTATTTTAACACTGATCCCTATTTTTACCTTTTCCTTGCTTCTAACTTTATTTTCCTTTTTCTTTTTATTTTTAATTTATTTTATCTTTTTCATTATTTGAATATTAGTATTTTTAGAAGTTAGTTTATTATTTTCCTTTTATTTCTTTTTCTATTTTTCATATCGGTCAAACCCTAATGAGTAATTTCTATTAATCCAAAATTCCCACGACTAATAAATACTTTCGCAGTTTCAAAGGAGCTTTCTAGCTCAAATCTCTATGAAAATAGGAACACCCTGCCACAACTGCCAGCTCTTCCAATTCCAATATTCGTCTCACAAATTCATCCAAAATTCAGGGAGTTTCATACCTTTCCCTATCTTATGATCTTGTGCTTTTATTGCTACTAATGTTATCTTTGTATATTGAGGACAATGTACATCTTAAGTGTGAGGGGGAATCTATTTTTAGTCTTTACACTCTCTTTAAAATCCCTGAACTTTTTTAACATTTTGCATTGTTATCAAATTCTCACTTTCACTCTTTGCATTATCTTCAATCTCCTATTAGGAATTAATTCTGATTGATTTATGATTTTTATTGATATGTTGAGAATTAAGACATAGGTGCTTGTACTTTGGATATTCAAACTTTAAAACATTAGGGAATCAAGCATGATAAGTTGAAATTTTTGAGAACCCAATTTTTTTTCATAAGTTCTTTTCCCTAATTCTAAATGTTATCTTGAGATTTGAAATTCACAGGATTGACATCAAAAGCCATAATTCTGGTGAGATTTTTGAGCCTTTTGAGCATACATTCTTTCGTGCTCACTTTTATTATTACTTTGAGTGAGTCAATACTGATTTGTTATTCTAGAACTTGCTTTGATTATACATGTTGAGACCACATCATTGAATTGATACACTGAAATGATAAAGGCACCTAGGATTTAACCCACTTACTCCACAAAAGCCTACCACCATAAAGTAACCCCTAGTGAGCCCCATTGAGCCTAACAACCTTTTCTTTGACTTACCTCTAATATTAACCCTTCAACCATTTTTTGTTGAATTCCATTCAGTTATTTTGACCCCTATTTTTGTCAAGATTTGAGTTGAAATTTTTATCTAGCTTTATTGTCTTTTCCAGAATGTAAAATTTTATCCAATTTATTGTATGTGAATTGTTCTAAAAAAAACGTATGTATTAATTCAGTTGTAATCTGTAATAGTTCAAATAGTTTTTGTATATTTCTATTTTAAGGCTACCAAGGCGAAAATGATGTTATTATAAGAATTAGCTCGAGAAATATGTTCCAGTGATAGAGATTTTTCTAGCTAGATAATTTTTCAGTTCAATCTCGATTCTAACCTTTCCTTTCAACTTATGACAACACCCCTAACCAAGCCCCGTTACAACCATTAAAAGACCTTTTGATCGATGTATCATATCAATCTACAGTGGTGGAGATCCGATTTTCTAGCAAGCCTATGGTAATAACTTTTCAGGTTGACTAGAGAGTATTAAATTCTCGAACCCTAAACACTTTGCGTGGATAAAGTGAATCTTTAGTGAGGATGTCAACTCCTATTAATTAAGATGAAGAGATAATTACTTAAGAGAAGGGAGAAAACTTATGTTTCAATGATAAAATTCTCAACTTAAAGTAATTGAATCTTTAATGTTCTTCTGATTGAATTATCACTGTATGATTACTTGTGGATCAGTTTGAAACATTATTAATAGTGATTGTAAGTTAAGAGGAATGATTCTGGATTAGGGATTGAGATTTTGCTTGAGGACAAGCAAAGGCTTAAGTGTGGGGGTATTTGACAAACGATAAATTATACATATTTTTACCTCATGTTTAGCCTAATTTCCAGATGGATTATCATTAATTTTGTGAGAATTGGTGCTCTTAATCTTTCTTTTTCATATCTTATACCCAAGAGAGCATAGGGAAGAGAAAAGAATGAAAAATAGACCAAAAACGAGGAAAATAGGCCAAAGTGTGAAAACAACACGGCCCAAGAAGTCACCACACAGCCGTGGCACACGGCTGTGCCACACAAAGACCATACGGTCCAGCTTCCGACAAGCACGGCCAAGCTACACGATCGTGCCAATATCAACAGGCCCGTACACGGCCCTTATTGAAACCACACAGGCGTAGCACACGGGCATGTCCCTATCGTGAGTTCTGCCAACACAAGGAGTGAAAGCAAGGGATTACTCCAAGGGAAGCCGATTTATTCATCCCAGAAGCCAGAATTCTATATCAAGACAGAGGATCTCCCTAAATTCCTTCAGGAGTTTTTTGGTTCTTTATGTTTTGTTATCTTATTTCTTCTGTGATGTTTTCTTTATTAGTTATGAACTAAACCCCTCAAATACTTGAGGGGGATGAAACCTAATACAGATCTTGTTATTATTTATTCTTGAATTATTTGATAAATACTTGAATTGTTCTCAATTATATGTTCTTCATTATTGATTTAATAATCCTAGGTATTACTTCAAGAACTTCATGTGCTTAGGAAGAGGAGCAAAAGTCCCTATTTTAAGAGTAGATCTACCATAATTAAGCAGAGTTGCATGCAACCCTAGACATAGGGCGACATAAATCTGCCGGATTGGGGTCAAACCTAATAGGGGGATCCATAGATCGAATTAATGCAACCTAGGGGTGTTAATTAATAAGAAAACTTTAATTAACCACCTAGGATTAGTTGTTTTTATCCTCGACGGAGGTATTAACATAAGTTAAGGATCTCTACGGATCAAGTCAAGTGAAGAAATCATCTAGTTCAAGAAATTAATAACAAGTGAAGTCTAGGTGGATTCTCTCTTAAGTATTGCTCATATCAATCAGCTTTTCCCTAAAGTTTTCCCCAATTTACTTTTTGTGCACTTTTAGTTAGTTTTAGAATTAGTTTCAACCAATCCTCTTTTATTTTTAGGCTAGATAATAGAAAGGAAGTAAGTATTAGTACTTTTGGTTCCCTTGGGTACGATAACTCGGTCTTGCCGCTAAACTATACTACTGTTCGATAGGTACGCTTACCTTTAAAATTGTGATATTAGTTAGTTTTTGGTGTGATCAGTTTTTATAAATTTTATTACTTAATATCGCGAGTATTAGGGGTAGAGTTGTAAGGCCCCAAATTTTAGTGTTTTTGGAATTTTTGCTTAAGTTGATATTTGCATGTTTGTATGTGCTAAATTGATGTTTTGAGTGTGCTTAGGGGGCCTTTGGAATGCCTGGGTTAAAGCCTAACTCTTGATAAAATTTTTTTATTTTTGCCTTAAGTGAATCTAGACGTTGGTAGGTAGGGCTTATAAATAAAAGATGTGGTTCCATGTCACAAAGAGCATAGTGGTGGAGTGGCATATGGTGTCACATGTGGGGCTTAGAGGTGGCCTCATTGGCAATGGGGTCAAGGGTTCAAATCCCCTTGCAGGCGTGACGCGTTTATTTTGCTAGTTGGAGATGGCAACTGGTGGACTTGGATGCAAATTCTGAAGTTGGTTGGAGATTTTGTAAGGATAAAGATGACTTGGCCTTTGAATGTTTAAATTAAAATTCAAATTGAAAATGGAGTAAATCAAGGAGAAAATAGGGGAGATATTCAAGGAGTTGGATGAGGGAGAGGTTGTGGCTGAATTTGGGAGAGGTTGAGTAGGAAAAATCGACTAGGGCCTTTTTCATTTGGCATTTTCGGCATTTTTGGTAAAAAGAGTTAGGGGTGCCGATTCTGGTAAGGTCTTTCAAAAGAGCATTTCGGGTCACTTTTATTGTTCTTGGTCGAAACCTCTAACATCGTTTCCTTTGCTCTCCAGTCACATCTTACTGTCTACCATCTTTTGTTTATTTCTTATTATTGAGCCAAAGAGTGGTCATTCTTCTCTCCTCCTTGGTCTTACAATTGCCAAAATCAAACTTACCTTTCATACTCTCCACCATAACTGAATTGTTTCCCTTTTGGTGTTAGCCAAATCTCACATCTCTTCTCCTTCTCTTTTCCTTCATTTTGGTCACAAAGTTATTCCTCCTATCTACTTCTACTGAATCTCTTCTTTCCACTGCTTGTTCAAACCAATTACACTAAGCCTTCAATTCATTATTTGTGTTCAGTCGAATCTGTTGTCTCTCCCTTCTCTCACACATTTCTTTTTCTTTATTCCTAATTGTGTCTCGACTGAAATTATTCCATCTTCTCAGATTCTTATCAAAGTCGATTATTCCTTTCCATTTGCTTACTTCTTTTGTATTGCCTACTTAGTTGAATACTTAGTTTCCCTTCCTCCATTCTTATCCGATTGAACCTGCAAGAGTACTGGGCTGGACTAGCATGAACTGCTTCTTTTTCCTGTCATTTTAGTCAAACAAATTCATGGTTAAGTGTTTCTTATTTAGTTTCAGCTTTCGACTTGTGTATTTGGGTTTCTCTTCTGATGCGATTTAGGGTTTCATTTTGGGGATTAATCCTCCTTTGACTCTTCTCTTTTGGTTGGATTCATAATTGTTTGTAGATACTTAGATCTATCAGCGTTTAATCAATTGTTGGTGGTAGCACATTAGTCACGTGAGATAGTAGGCAAGCAAGCAGTGGTAAGTAATCGTGGAACAAACACTGTGTATGGTCCTTTCAATACGATAGTCAAGGTATTAATTAATATCATTGTGATGATAGGTTGAGTGTGCGTCGACGGTTGGAGTCGCAAATTAGGTGTGTAACTACACCCACTAATAGCGTAGATCGGCAAAAGCCAAAAAGCCGAAATGCTAAAATGCGCATTTCGAGGCGTTATGGGTGTGCAAATGCTTGTGGGCCAATCTGAACCCACAAAATGTGGGTGATAGACTGTGAAGGCTGTTGTACGTGTTCTCGTACCCTTGGGTCATTATGGGCCTTGATGGGCCGAAATGAGCCCAACGGGGCTACGGGCCCATATGGGTAAATTATACGGTAAGTGATAGTTGGTATGTTAGATGTTAAGATTTGCGATACTACATGTTAAATTGGACTAATTGGGCCACATGAGCGAGTAGGCGCACCAGGGCCCAATAGGGGTTTTGGGCTCGTATATACTGTTGGACCTTATGGACTTTCTGAGTAGCTTGGAGCGATGTTAGACCTGCTAGAAGGTCATACTAGGTGCTTAGACAATGAGACTTAATAAAATGACGAAAATACCCCTGAAGGGTAAAATTACCATTTTACCCTTAACTGCCCAAAAAACTGTAATACCCTTAAAAATAGGTTGTTTGACATATGTACGATTGTATCTATATCTGTTAATCTGTATGCATGTTATATGTAGTTCAGTTAGTCTACATGGGGTTGGGTTTAAAATCGAAGGAAGTTCTGTATAGTGGCACTGCCACGTAATCTGCTTAGTGGCTCCGCCACATGTTCTGTATCTAGTGGCTCTACCACGATATCTATTATTAGCAGCTTGGTTGTGCATTAGTGTGTGGGCTGGGTGGGTTGAGTTATTCCCCACATGGTATGATGGGCTAGTACAGGTGGTGTGATGGATGGATTGGGTTGGGCTTTTCCTACTATTCTGTTCTATATCTATAATGGTTTGGGTCGACTATTGGGCCCACTCTATTTCTAAATAGGGCCAAGGGCAAGACTGATCTATTTCTGAATAGGGCTTCGGCCTAGTCTGATTTGTTAGTCTGATCTATGATATTAGTTGGGGAAGTTGTACACTGAGTTTTCACAAACTCATCCTTTTATTTTTACATATGCAGGTAACCCCCAACCATAGAAGATTTGGAGCTGTGAGGGACTCGTGGTGGCCACATGACTTCTACTTTTGGAACTCATTTTTATTTTTATTTTTATTTTTATTTCTATTTCAGTTTGGGTATTATTTTTGTAATAAGGCCATTTTGGGTGTTTTTATTTTGTTGCACTATTAACTTGCTTTAAACCAGTAGATTAAGATACTCAGGTTTTCAAAATTAATAACGAATGTTTTCAAATAAATCTTGCGCAATGTTTTCAAATAATAAGATAACTTCAAATAATGGAATATAACAAATACGGCTAATAAATTTTATTTATACATACTCAAACTTATAAAAATAGTTTTAATTTGGTTTCGCTCAAAACATCCAACTTTCTAAACAAGGCTTTTAAAATAGAAGAAACTTTTTATCAAAGTGTCTGATTTAGAATGGATCGTCCTTGTGACACACCAGATCTGACCATAACGTCTGGGCTGAGTTTGGGGTGTTACAATATCAAGACATGAATGTGGCCATTTTATCATGCATTTTGCCGAAATTAGAAACAAAAAGAAAATTTTTTGGTGTTTGTTCATTCGGAACTTTGAATCAAGAATTAAGGTATGCATTTTAGTCCGTTTTTTACAATTTCTACGTTTTTGTAATCGTTGCTTCGTATATAACAAAGCCCATATCTCAATTTCTATTTTTGTTGAAGATCTCATGAAATGCCATTGTTGATTTTATAAGCTTTGAAGTGTTAATAGATGAAAAAATAAAAGATATGTTATAGATTGATGTATTTTGTCTTTGAATTTTGATGAAATTGAGAAAATGAGAATTTGGAAGGACAAAATTATGAAATAAAAGTGTTATATGGGCTTAGATGAAAGCCTTAAAAATTCGGCTAAACTTGTATAAAAGGAAATTTGGTGAATTTGATGATTTTGTGAATTAGGGGCTAAATTGTCAAAATATGCAAATGTGAGGGCCAATTTGTAAAATACCCTAATTATGTGTTTTTGGATTGAATTAGATGAATTGTTGAATAAAATAGCTTAATTTGAACTTTTATAGATCAAGAACCAAAGAGAACGAAATTGGATTTGGCAAAGTCAAAAGTAGTTGAATAACCTTTCATAATCGTCCGAATCTATTCGAGGTAAGTCTATATTCAAGTAAATGTATTTAAGTTGATTTATTTATGTTTATACTAGAACTAAATTGTGGTGGATGAATATGGAAGATGAATATATGAAATCCGAGAAAGTTTTAAGTATGTGAGGACGACCGAAAAGCCCCGTCCGAACCTTAGGAATAGTTAGGATACATATGTCATGACATAGGATCCGATATGTGTTTTCGTGTAAGACCACGGCTAGAACATTGGCATCGATTTTAGATTTACGTGTAAGACTATGTCTAGGACATCGACATCGTATTTGACTTCGTCCGGGACAGTGGCATCGATATCCGACTACATGTAAGACCACATCTGGGACGTTAGCATTGTATGATCTTTTCTGAGTTTTTACGCGTATCCTACTTGATTTCGATCGGTTCAACAAGCACTCTGAGAAAGTGAATGAATATACAAATGCGCATTTGAACTTCAGTACGTATGAATGGACAAGAAATTTGGAGAATAAGAGGTATGCATATATATGATCATTAGATATGTGAGCTACATGGATATGATATGTGAATTGGAGTAAGTGAATTTAATTAGTTGATATCAATGAGAAATATAACTTGTGTTTATGTCATGCCATAAATCATATGTTTAAAATGGTTTAAAATTGTTCTATGTTATGAATTTATTTATATATATGGCTTACTAAGCTTTTTGTAGCTTACTTTGTGTTTATTTACTCTGTTTTATAGTTATCAAAGTTACCGAAAGCTCAGGGATCGTCAAGGATCATCACCACACTGTCATTCTTTATTTGGTATATTTGTAAGTGAATATGTTAAAATATGGCATGTATAGGCTAGATGTCTTTGATGTTATGTTTTGAAATGTTTATAAGTTATGCCATGAGATGCAGCTAACAAATGGTTATGAATATGTTTATTTTGGTGAGTTATATGTGATGCAAGTATGGCCTTGAGTAATGGTCACTTTGGTATGGAAAATGTTTTGATTTGGTAAGTTTTATACATGATTGAATATGATGGTATTAGGTTAAGGTAAGTGTACATTTGTATGCTATTGTATTTGAAATTTTGGCATAATTTGTTTTTGGATGAAGAGTATGAATTGGATGATGATGAATTGAGCTATGTTTTGGTTTGGTAATTGGATGAAATGGTTTTGGATAGGAAATTTGGCTTAAACCAAGCCCATTTTGTGGCACACGACCTGAGCACACGGGCGTGTGTCTTAACCGTATGACCCCTGTACCTTGGTTGAATTGGTTAGGATGTCACACGGGCTAGACACATAGGCGTGCCTTGTGGCCGTGTGTACAAGTCAGTAGCTCTCAAGATTTCTCACAGCTTAGACACACGGGCGTGTCTTGTGGCCATGTGCATAAGTCAGTATGTATGCCCTGTTTTGACACGGCCTAGACACATGGGCGTGCCTGGTAGTTGTGTGAGGCACACGGTGCCCGTGTGACCTATGTAGTATTGAAAAATTTTCTAAGTGTTTGGCTTAGTCCCGACCTACTTTTAATGCATGTTGAAGGTCTTGAAGACCTTGATAAGGGACTATATGATTACTTTTGATTATGTTTTGAGATGAATGATTGTATAATGTCTGTAAAAGTTCTGCACTGTCTGGTAATGCTTTTAACCCTAGTCCGGCGAAGGATACGGGTTAGGGGTGTTACACGTACAGCCTGAATCGGGTAAAGAATATGTGATATATAGTGATTCTTCATTAAACAGCCTCGGCTGTGTTTTAATGCAAGAAGTCAAGGTTATAGCATATGCCCCTTGACAGTTAAAGCTGCACGAGAAGAATTATCTGACGCACGACCTTGAGTTAGCTGCTATTGTTTTTGCTTTGAAGATCTGGCGTCACTATCTATTCAGTGAGAAATGCCACATGTTTTCTGTTCATAAAAGCCTTAAATATCCGATGACTCAAAAAGATTTAAATTAGCGACAGCGAAGATAGTTAGAACTATTGAAAGACTACGAGCTTATCATTGATTATCATCTGGGTAAAGCAAATGTTGTAGCTAATGCCTTGAGTTGAAAATCATTATTTGAATTGCATGCTATGAATGCTAGTTTAGATCTGTCTGGCAATGGTTCGGCATTAGCTGAGTTGAAAACGAGACCTTTGTTTTTGCAACAAATTATTGATGCTCAGAAAGTGGATAATGAATTGTTAGCCAAGCGAACTCAATGTAATTTCGATTTTAATTCCGAATTTCGTGTTGATGTTAATGATTGTTTGAGATTCTGAGATCATATTTGCGTTCTGAGAAAATCTGAGTTAATTTAGATGATTTTTGATGAAGCTCACAATAGTAAATTCGCTGTACATCTGGTTAGTACAAAAATGTATAATGACTTGAAATAGTTATACTGGTGGCCGGGAATGAAAAGAGACATCTCTAGCTTTGTTTTGAAATGTTTTGCAAGTCAACAAGTCAAGGTAGAACATCAAGTGCCCCCCGATTTATTACAACCGATTATGATACCCGAGTGGAAATAGGATCGAATGGCGATGGATTTTGTTTCAAGTTTACCCTTATCTCCATGAAAGAAAGATTCGATATGGGTTGTAGTTGACAGATTGACAAAATCAACTCATTTCATTTCAGTACGATCTGATTACTCACTTGAAAAATTGGCAGAGTTTATATTTCTGATATTGTCAGATTGCACGGGGTGCCATTATCTATTGTATCAAATTGAGCCTGAGATTCACTTCACGATTTTGGAAGAAATTGCAAGAGGCTTTAGGTACGAAATTGCGTTTTAGTACTGCTTTTCACCCACAGACGGATGGCCAATCCGAGCGAATCATTCAGGTACTCGAGGATATGTTGAGATGTTGCATTCTTGAGTTTGAAGGTACGTTGGAACAGTATTTTCCATTGATTGAATTCACTTATAATAATAGTTTTCAATCGAGCATTAAAATGGCACCGTACGAAGTCTTGTATGGTAAAAAAATGTCGTACTCCGTTATATTGGTCTGAGCTTAGTGAAAATAAGATACATGGGGTTGATTTGTTTAAAGAGACTGAGCATAAAGTGAAAGTAATCCAAGATAGTCTGAAAGCAGCTTCTGATCGTCAGAAATCATATGCGGATTTGAAACGTAAAGATATCAAATTTTGAGATTGGTGATAAAGCATTTTTGAAAGTTTCTCCGTGTAAGAAAGTACTTCAATTTGGTAAAAAGGGCAAATTGAATCCAAGGTTCATCAGACCTTATGAAATCATAGAAGGAGTTGGACCGGTTGCGTATAGATTACTTTGCCACATGAGTTAGAAAAGATTCACAATGTATTCCATGTATCGATGCTTCAACGGTACAGATCTGATCCATCTTATGTGATCAATCCGTCTGAGATAGAAATTCAGCCCGATATGACTAATGAAGACGAACCGATTCGTATTTTAGCTTGTGAAGTGAAAGAACTACGAAATAAGAAGATTCCGTTAGTCAAGGTATTATGGCATTGTCACAGTTTAGAAGAGGCTACATTGGAGCCTGAAGATGCAATGAGACAACAACATTCGAACTTGTTTAACGGTAAGATTTTCGGGGACGAAAATCCCTAAGGGGGGAGAGTTATAGCAGCCCAGTTTAGACTCTAGTCGGAATAGTGGTTTTGGGACCACATATCCGAGTCTAAAAAATATTTTAAATATTATTTCAGTGTTTATAGCATGTGAATTAATGTCTAAGAAATTTCCGTGATTTAATTTGTCTGTTTGAGTGTTAAATTTAGAAAAAGGACTAAAATGTATAAAAGGTAAAATTAGCATGTTATATGTTCATATGTCTAATTGAAATGCCTTTAAATTGTGATGGCTTTAAATGGTAATTTGACCTTTTATATTAATAGTGGACATTTATGGACAATCATATTATACTTTATATGTTTGATTAATAAGGTTAATTTTGTAATTGAATTATTTATATTCATTAAAGAAAATCAAAAGCATGAAAATAGGCCATATTGTTTCTTCATTACCGAAAACATAAAACAAAAGAAAAGAAAAATATCAATTGAGGGTTCGACACTTTGGAGTAAAAATTAAGGTATGGATTTTGATTAGTTTTTAATGATTTTTATGTTTTTGAGATTGTTGCTTTGTGTTCTTCAAAGCCCGTGTATCAATTTCTGATTTTGATTAAAATTTCAAGTTATGTCATAGATGATTTTTATGAGTTTAATTTATTTGTATATGGCTTACTAAGCTCTTTGTAGCTTACTTTGTTTGTGTTTGCTTTGTTTTATAGATATCGAAGCTACCAGAAGTTTGAGGATCATTGATGATCATCATCAAACTATCTAGACTTTTTTTGGTATATTTTGAATGTATAGATGTTGAATTATGGCATGTATAAGCTAGATGAGTTTGAATATATTTTGTGACGTATATAAGTTATGCCATGTGATATAGCTAACAAATAGTTATATTTGTGCTTGTTTTTGGTATGGTATATGTGAGGCAAAAATGGTAAGTTTTATAGTGCAATTATGGTCTAATGAGCAATAGTTAAATTGGTATGAAAATGGTATGAATTGGTAAGTTTTAGATATGTGATAAATGTTGTATACATGGATTATGTTCTATAACTTTTGGTATGAAATTGACTTATGATTTGGCTTGAATTAGCATAGTCATTAAGCATGAATAGAATGAGGTCCTTATGGCATGAATTGTATGCATTTTGAATGTGGAAGTGGCTGAGAATTGTTGGTACAAATGTATTAGTTTTGGCTTGTAGGGATGACCCATAAATGGGTGGCAAAGTTGGCTTTTCGAATGGCCTATTTTTGTCCACACGGGCGTGTTCTCAACCGTGTGCGACACACGGTCATAGTACACGGCCGTGTGTCCCTTGAGGTACCCTTTGAATTAAGTCAGTATACCCTACAGGATTGACACAGCCTAGACACACGGGCATGTCTAGTGGCTGTGGGTGTTACACAGGCTAGTCACATGGGCGTGTGACCGACCGTGTGCACAAGTCAGTAGCTCCCTTAATTTTCACACAGCCGAGCACACGAGCGTGCCTTGTGGCCGTGTGAATAAGTCAGTATGTATGCCCTGTTTTGCCACGGCCTGGACACATGGGCGTGTCACGGCCCGACCACATGGGCGTGTGACCTCAATAGCTTTGAAAAATGTTTAAGTTTTGGAAAATTTTCTAAGTGTTAGGTTTAGTCCCGATCTTTTTCTAATGCTTGTTAAGATCTCAAAGACGTTCATAAGGGACTTATTAATGATGTTTGATATTGATATGATGTTGATGATAGAGAATTATCTATAAAAGTTCTGACTTGTCCAGTAACGCCTTTAGCCCTAGTCCGGTGATGGATATGGATTAAGGGTGTTACAGGTAGTCGAGCTAAACCAGCACCCTGAATCACATTCACAATTGATCACTATCAATGATTGCCTATTGACATGTCACTTGTATCCTAAACAATTCCTAAGGTCCAATTGAGACTTTTTCACACTTGTCAAAATTTAGTCAATTTACACTTAATCACATATCTTATGATGACAACCAATATCTCAAATTTCACATAATAACTATATGTATAAAAGCACTAGGAACATAAGAATTCAACTCAATTCCATGTCATAAACATGCCTTTATATCATTTAATCTTTATAGCACATAACCATTAATTCAACATATTCAAACCAGCATACTAATTTAGGTTTCAAGCATAAACAACAATAGCATTGCATTATTATTAACACCAACTTACCTCGAATGCAAAAACGGCTACTATTTTCGACTTAGTCCATAATCTCATTCTTCCTCGTTCTAAGCCTGAACTTCATGTTTCCTTGATCTAACAAATCAAACAATTAACACCCACATTATTCAAATTAGTCTAAAAACCACATTTTGAAAATTTTACATTTTTGCCCCTAAAGTTTGTCAAAATTCTACTTTTGCCTCTAGGCTCATAAATAAAATTTTATTCAATTTTTGTGTATTTTAGACTTAGCTGAACCATTTTCATTACTATGGCAGTCCACAATTCCCACTAATTCACACAATTATGACTAATTTTACAACTTTTATAATTCGATCCTTTTTGACGTTTTCGTCAAAAATCACTTAGTAAAACTTGTTTCTCTCATTATAAACAAGCATAATCTACCATTAGTCATCAAAATACACAATTATTCAACATGGGTAAATTTTTAAACTTAAACTCTAGCTCAAATAAATGGTAGAAATGGCTAGATTAGGTGACGAGGATTTCAAAAATACGAAGAACATTAAAAATGGGGCTAGGAATCACTTACTATTGAGATTGGAAAGCTTGAACAAACCCTAGCCATGGAGTTTATGCAATATTCGGGCAGCATATGGAAAAGATGACAACATTTTTGCTTGATTTTAGCTTTTTAATTATTTTAATTAACAAATGACAAAAATGCCCTTTTGTCCTTTCTTGAGATTTTCTTCTACTCATGCCCATTTTTGTCCAAATCAAAGTATAATGGTCTAATTACCATTTAAGGACCTCCAATTTAAAATTTCATAACAATTAGACACTTCGAACATATAGAACTCAACTTTTGCACTATTTACAATTTAGTCCTTTTGACTAAATTGAGTACCTGAACGTCGAAATTTTCAAACGAAATTTTCGTGAAATCTTTCAATGAAATTGTAGACAATAAAAAATATAATAAAAATAAATTTTTCCCCGTCAGATTTGTGGTCCCAAAACCACTATTCTGACTAGGCCCTAATTCAGGCTGTTACAACTCTCCTCCTTTAGGGATTTTCGTCCCCAAAAATCTTATCGAAATGAGGTTTGGTATCTTTTCTTACAGTTTCCAAACATCACTAAATAATCCTTTTCAAGACAATACTTTCAGAAACACTCTGTCATCGATCCGAATCCCAATATAACTAATCTTCACTTCTGTATAACTTTCATATCGGTCTAAAACTATTTTCAACTTTCACGATTGTTTTCACCTTTATATCAAAATCACTATTCAATTCATTCTCGAGCTCAAAATTTTTTGTAGCTTTTTCCATAGTTGTGATATAACCCTCATATTCTTATACGAAAATAATAATAAAAATAGAAACTGGCACTTTACAGAAGCTAACTGTTCATAAACACATAACTCGACCAGCTCTATCAAATAAAGAATTCATACATATTGAAATAATTATGTGAATTCTGTCAAACACTTGGGAGCAACCCAGCTAGCATTTCTCTCTTAATCTGGAGAAAAAAGGAAATCCCGATACGAAATTTCATAATAACTCTATTTCATTATCATTTCAATATTATGACTGACAACATTAATCCCAAATATAATTGACATTCGACTTTACTCTGTTGACAATTCAACGTCTGAACACTAAATCAGAAATACTGGGTTCATATCCATATACCAGAACATTTACTTCAATTCACTGTACTTTTTATTACTCTTTGAATGGATAGATAAGATACTACTACTACTATAAGCTCTATACAAAATTCTCTGCATAAACTTTGAGTTCCACAGTACATGAGGTCTGTCTCAGAATAATAGTAACAATAATCAAATCCAACCTGAAGTTCAGAATCAAAAGTCGATCCTTACCGTACTCATTTAGCTTATCTCTCATTAACACATTTCTGAGTTTCTTAAACTTGCAAAGCAAACATCACTTTAGTTATTTATTTAGCTAAAATCAACCGTCATGAAATTTCCAATACAGGCATATTAGTGACTGTCTTTAAATCACTAGCCGAACAGTTCTTTTAAGGTAATATTAATTGTCTGAAAACATGAACCATCACTTACATTTTAGCAATAAAACACATTCTAATCCGTTCACTAATGTGTCACTGAAAATCATAATTTCATTACTCAATTCAAGCTAAACTCAGAACTAGAGCTTCGGTTAATCATAGCTTCAACTGCTTCAACTTTTCTAGCATGTCCAAACCATTCAACTTTCACAATTGGGATAACTTTATCAATAGAACAGCTTTAACTCAGAATAATATCATTCAATTAGAACAAATCTAATATGTATTCTTTTTATATCATACTTTCCAGAATTTCCATTTTTTTCATTCAGATTGTTTGACTATATATCCATGTATGCACAACATCATTCTCAAACCAAGGAATAAACATAAGTACAGAATACTTGATTTATTTCCCAATTGGTCAGCCCACTATGATCAAAAGAATCTGGTTATTCTTAATTATTCAGTATTATTCCACAGGGATCACTTCTTTTTATTGTTAAAACAGATCAAACATTCAATCTTCCATAATTTTTTCAATATGCCAATCACATATATTTACTAACTGTATTAACTCAGACAGAACATAACATCTTGCTTGTACTCACTGATAATAATACAAATTACTCGAGGAAATAAAATCAATATATAATTTGAGCTTTACTGTCATAATCCACACTTTCATCGGTTTCGATTTCATAGATAAACGATACTTGATAAGTTAAACAATAAGGATGATGAGAAAACTGAGATAATGAAATCCAAGAAACAAAACCATATTGAATGTTCAAGGACACCACTCATACAAAATAATAGATATCCTGACGATTCCATAAAGAAAACTAGAAGAAAAAGGAACACAGTTCATATGTCCTGAAATTGTTTGTAATAGAGATAAGACATATTCCTTACTGATGTAATAATAGAACAATAGCCAGAAGAAACAGAAGAGCAATTTCATATAAATTCACTGTCAACTTTTATCTCAGACTTAACGAAATAGAATACCAATAGAAGATAGTGGAATTCAATCATAAATCAATCAGACCAACGATACTTCCATCAGAAAACAAGCAATCACAATTACTTTCGATAATGTCTGAATACATAAAATGTCCAAAGAGATTTTCATAGATTACTCCACTGTAACTATTATGCTCATATATCTTCATAATTCAAACATTATTCCTCAAGCTAATTTTGTTATCACTAATCTCACAATATTTCATTCATCAACAGAAATCAATTTCAGAAGAGTTCTCAGTATATACTATCTTTAGACTTCGTACTGAAATCTGAGTCGATTTAATAGAAATCAATTCCTCAAGCTAATTTCATACGCAGGGTTCCAAAAAAGGCCCTCTTCAGCTATTTCAAACTTTTCGACCCTAATTTAATGATGAAAAAAACAAAGGAGCCTTCGAAGACTCGAAGAATGGGCTGGAAACCTTTCAGTTTCACTTTCTCCGACCACCAACGAGGTAAAAGTCACTTTTCCCTTTTTTTGTCTATGAATATTTGTGTATTACTTAACATGCAAAATGAAGAAGAGCAATACCTATGCTAAAACAGCTGAATGTTCCACTTTTTTTTTCTAATGTATCACTCTGTTTTGTATTTCATGTGTTCGTTCATAAAAAAATACAAAGAAGACATTCGGGCTTTTATAGCCGGATTTTACAAGGTTTTTTACTACTACTATTTTTTACTGTTGTCTGCTTCTGTGTGCTGTTTGTTTTTCAAGTACAGAGGCATACGTGGTGCTGGCAGTGTACGGAGGTGATGTGGCACTAGAGGCTAAGGGCTGTTGGTTGCGGCTCAAAGGGGAAACCCTATGGTTTTTGTGAATGTTTGATTATTGGGCCATTTGGGCCTGTTTTTATTATTGGGCCATTGCGCTTTGTAACTTAGATTGTAATCGACTGATGGACTATTAATCTTTGACTTTTATTTCTGTTTATTTTTTAGTTTTGGGCTCGGGCTAAATTGGCCCATTATAGCTGCCCCTCTTTGCTCATTTTCGTGTAACGAGAATGGAGCAAAGACTTTAGAAAGGGCCAATCTTGTCCGATCTCGCTGAATCTTGACTTCTTGGTGCTCATCTTCTTCAAGTAATCTCGTTCCATTCCATCACATCTTCAGGGGTATAGGAATTGGTGCTTCGATTCCACTCCAATGTAATTTCAGGGAGAAGAGATTTGTAGCTTTGATCTAATTTGCTGGAACTTCAAAGAGATAAGAATTGTGTATTTTTGTCCTGCTCCACTGTAACGTTAGGGAGATAAGGATTGTGGCTTCAATCAGCTCCACTGCAACTTCAGGAAGATAAGATCCGCCATATTTGATCTACTCGACTACAACTTCAAGGAGATAAGATCTATGACTTCGATCTGCTTCAGTGCTACTTTAGGGAGATAAGACTGGTAGCTTCAATCTGCTCCACTGCAACTTCAGGGAGATAAGATCCACCATAATTTGTAGCTTTAATCTATTCCACTAGAACGTTAGGGATATAAGATTCACTATCTTTAGTCTGCTCCGCCCAAGTTTAGGAAGAAAAGGCTGGTGGCTTTAATCTGCTCCACTACAACTTCAGGAAGATAAGATCTGCCATAACTTGTAGCTTTAATCTGTTCCACTGCGACATCGGGGAAATAAGATCTGCTATCTTCAATCTACTCCACTGCAACTTTAGGAAGATAAGATCCACCATAACTTGTAGCTTTAATCTGTTCCACTGCGACGTTAGGGAAATAAGATTCGTTGTCTTCAGTCTGCTCCGTTGCAACTTCAGGAAGATAAGATATGCAATAATTTGTAGCTTTAATCCGTTCCACTACGACATCAGGGAAATAAGATTTGCTATCTTCGATCTGCTCCACTACAACTTCAAAGATATAAGATCTATAACTTTAATCTGCTCTACTGGTACTTTAGGAGGATAAGATCTGCCATAATTTGTAGCTTTAATCTGTTCCACTGTGACATTAGGGAAATAAGATTCGCTATCTTCGATCTTCTCCACTACAACTTCAAATAGATAAGATCTATAACTTCAGTCTGCTCCATTGCTTCTTTAGGGAGATAAGATTTATGGACTCATCGATCTTGCTACATAGTCCTTTAGGGGACATGACCTATAGAATCGATTTTATGGGCCTATGCGTATGCCAAATATTAGGATGTAATGATCAGAATGAATCAAATGCTCCTTACGAGATATGTTATGAATGATATTTGCATGAATTTAGAATGTCATTTTGTGAGAATTATCCCTTTTTAATGCTTAGGTTGTCATTGCTCGTTATTCATTAGGGTTTTATCACTAGCGTATTACGTTGCCTTCTTGCTCAGTTGGTATTTTTGAAAGAAAACCCGAAGAAACAATCACATTTTGCTCAGCTGGTTTGCTCCACATCAAGGAGATAAAATTTGTGGTGTCTTCCATCCATCCCACTACAACTCAAGGGTATAGGATTTGTATCATCTTCAATCCATCGCACTACAACTCAGGGGTATAGTATTTGTATCTTCTTCAATCCATCCCACTGCAATTCAAGGGTATAGGAATTGGTATCTTCTGCAATCCATCCCACTGCAGCTCAAGGGTATAGGATTTGTATCTTCTTCAATCAATTGATCTGTTACACCATTCTCTAGGTAACATGACCAGATGTGTATGCAGAATGCCAATTTTTTCCGAGAATGATCCCCTTTAATACTTGGGTTGACATTGCTCATTGTTCATCAAGGTTTTATCACTAATGTATTATGCCGCATTCTTGCTTAGCTGGTATCTTTGATAGAAAATCTGAAGAAATAGTCACAATTTGGACTTTTTTTCTCAAATATTTCTAACCTTTAGGTTTGGTGAGTTTTAAATAATAGTCCTGTTTCATGTTCTTATACTATTTAAAAGCTTCTAGAGTAATATGCTAAACTCCTTTTGTGAAAGTCTTATTAGTCCATTAATCATTATTTCAATGCAAAATGCTTGAAAAAGATCATAACAATGGACAAGAAGGAAATTGATTGGGAGCATAGCTCGAAACGAATAAATTAATCAAAGATAGAAAATCCAATATGGGTAAGATAAAAACTAGGTGCCCCAGATATCGCAGCCTGAGCTTCTATGTACGAACTTCTTGAGGCCTATTTTGAGCTCAACATGTGTTTAGAGGGATCTAGAGTACTTTTTCAATGCCCCAAGATGTAGCATACCTCCTCCTTGTTAATTCAGGCATAGCAAGACTACCGCATGCCCCACCTTTGATCAAAATTTGAGCCTCCCTTTTCGAGTTTTCAACTCAAAACCCCTTTGGTCTTAAAACACCCTTTGCGGGTTTTCACCCTAGCCTTTCCTTTTTCTTTTCTTTTCTTTTTTTTTTTTTTTGGTTTTTTGCTTCTCTTTTCTTTCTTTCTTTCTTTCTCTTTTTTTAGTGAAGTATTTCTTGATTGAATCTGAATTCACTGGATTAGGCAGGTCCTTGCTATCCATCTTGGTCAATATTAATGCTCCTCTAGAACAGGCCTTCTTTACCACATAAGGTCCTTCCCATTTTGGCATCCATTTTCCTCTAAAGTCCTTTTGTATGGGAATGATCTTCTTTAATACCAAGTCCCCCTCATAGAATACTCTTGGGTAAACCTTTTTGTTGTAAGCTCGCATCATTCATTTTTGGCGCATTTGACCATGATGGATAGCTTTCAACCTCTTTTCTTCAATTAGGTTCACTTGATCATATTGAAATTGGATTCATTCTACTTCATCACACTTTAGCTAAGCCAAAACTCGAAAAGAAGGAATCTTGACTTCAATGGGTGAAATTGCTTCCATTCCATAAACCAATGAGAAATGTGTTGCCCCGGAGAAGGTCCTGGCCGATGTTCAATAAGCATAGAGGGTAAAAGGTAACTTCTTATGCCAATCTTTACAAGTCTGGTCATTTTCCCCACGATCTTTTTTTTATTTTTTGTTTTTATATTTTTTTTTCCTTTTTTGTGCTTTTTTTTTTGTGCTCTTTTTTTGTTTTGTTTTGGTTGCCTCTGTTGCACCATTCATTTGGGATGATATGGCATTTGATCTTGAACAGATTGTAAACTTTTGATAACGTGCTATTGTTCAATTTTAGTGCACTGTTAGATATTATCCTTTTTGGCATTCTCTATCGGCACGTGATATCTTTTTGTTAAGGAATTTGATGACTATCAACTGTGTAACATTGACATATGAAACATCTTTCACCCACTTAGTGAAGTAATTGACGACCACTAAGATGAATCAATGTGCTAGAAGCTATTGACAAGATCAGCCTAATAACATCCATGCCCCACATAGAGAAAGTCTGTAGAGAAGTCATAGCATGAAGGGATGAAAGAGGCCCATAAACCTTGTCTCCATAAAATTGGCACTTACGACATTTCTTGGTATAACTGATGTAATGCCCTTCCATGGTGGATCAACAGTACCTGAACCTCATGGCTTTCCTGACCAATATTGTAACACCCCTTACCTGAGACCGTCGCCGGAGTCGAGCACGAGGCGTTACCAGATTACCTTACTAGTTTGGGGCATAAAAAATTTCTTTTAAAATTAATTCATTCACATTCATTCAATATATCCCTAAAATGGGCCCTCGAGGCCCTAAACATGCAATTGGAACGGTTCGGGACCAAACCAGGAACATTTAAAAATTTTCCAATTACTGACACAAATTAAAACGATTTGTTTCACTGTTCATAATAAAACTGTCCACCTGTATAACAGCCACTAAATTAATTATAACTCGAGTTACAAAACTCAAAATTTAAATTTGTAAATTTTCCCTAAAATTAGACTCATATATCTTCTTACCATAATTTTTCCAGAATTTTTGGTGTGGCCAATTAGTACAGTTTATTAGTTAAATGTTCCCCTATTTCGCAACCCAGTAGACCTGGCCTCTCTTCACTAAAAATCAATTATCTCATACTAAAATTTTCATTTAGTGTTTTCACTTCTTTCTAATGAAAATAGACTTGCTAAGGAATCTATCATAAATTATGACACATAATTCTTTTTGTACAATTTTTGGTGAATTTTTAAAATCATAATAGGGGATCACGAAATCCCTCTGAACTAGTCTCACAAGAATTTAAATATCTCATTATGTAGACTTCTTTTTCTTGCTTTGTTTCTTTCCAATGAAAATAGACTCAGTAAGAGTTAATTCTATATCTCATTCACCATTTAATTCCATTTCTAAAATTTTTAGTGATTTTTCAAATTCATGTCACTGCTGCTGTTCCAAAACTGTTTCATGGCCAACTTTTACTCTTTCATAATTTCTTTGCATAAACTATCATTTAGGCATACATAACATCAAAACATGTTCTTAATTAGTCATTTCAATAGCTAATCATTATCAACTATTCCCATGCCATTCTTTAATCGTATCATAAGGACATACACACAAAATAACCAAGTCCCTATACATGCCATAACTTAAAACATTTCAAATTACAAAATACTGAGATAGCCTTTGATAGTGTGAGACGAACTTCGACGTCCTTATGATCCCCGAATTGGCTTGGCTACACTATAAAAGAGAGAAAGGAAAAGAGTAAGCTACAATGCTTAGTAAGTTTACAAGTAAATAAATGACAACATTCACCAAGTATACATATACCCATATTATACCATCAACTAACAAAATCTTTATTTTACTTCTCCACTTACTCTTTAACTTTACTATATATCATTCCTTTACCTGAACTTTCTTGTAACATAGCCTGTATATTAGCCCAATGAACCATTTGGAATACTCTGGATACTTAGGTTTTCTTGCCTGATAATAGCCTACCAATGCCATGCTCTAGGCATGGTCTTACATGGGATATTCCCTGTCCTGTCAAAGCCATATATCTGATATGGACTTACATGGGATGTTCTTAAACTGTCTCAACCTGCCAAAGCCATATATCTAATATGGACTTACATGGGATGTTCCTCAACTGTCTCAACCCAAAATGTCATGACATTCTGTATCCCACACATTCCTAAGGTTCAAACGAGCTTTCTGATACTTTTTCTTTGTTACCTCATCTTTGATTCAACTTGGAATATTATCATAAAAAATATTTATATGCTGGAAATTAATAACATTAATATAAAATATCGAAATATTGCATTTATTTATCATAAATTTACCTCGGTGCAAAATACGATCAACTTGACAACTTAATCTTCTACCTTTTTCTTTCATCGGTCTATCCCCATATTTCATTCTTCTTGATCTATAATTAGCAAATTTAGCTTATTTAATACTCACATTTATCAAAACAGTCCTTAACTCTAACTTTGGCAAAATTACGATTTTGCCCCTAAAATTTTACATATTTACACTTTTTCCCCAAAGCTCGGAAATTAAAATTTTTCCCTAATTCTTATGTTTTAGGACATGCTGATCATTTTCCCTTAATGGCAACATCAAACTCTCACTCTAACATGTACTTATGAACATTAGGTATTTTTACTGATTATGTCTTTTTACTTGTTTTCACTTAAAATCGAGTAGCACAAGTTGTTTATCATAATTTAAAACTTCATATTCTACCATAAAACATCAAAATAAACACATTTCACCTATGAGTATTTTTCCAAATATGAACCCTAGGTTAAATTATTGCTAGAATAAGCTAAATTAAGTTATCGAGACTCCAAAAACGTAAATAACATTAAAAACAGGGCTTGGAATCACTTACTATGGAGCGTGGAAGCTTGAAAGAAACTCGAGCTATGGAAAACCCTTGACATTCGGCCTAATGAAGAAGATGATAACATTTTGTCATCTTTTTCCCTTTTTAATCTTTTTAATTACCAAATGACTAAAATGCCCTTCATTAAAACTTTGGTTATTTCTACCTATGTATGTCCATTTTTGTCCATGAAAACCTAATGGTATAATTACCATTTAAGGATCTCTACCTCAATTATGCTCTTCAATTTAATCATTTCCTATCTAGAACTCATATTTATCAACTTTTGCAATTAAGCTCTAATAGGCAAATTAAACATGCAATTCATGAAATTTTCTATCGATATTCTAACACATGCATCTAATCAATCGGTAAATCATAAAAATATATCGGAATAAACTTTTCTATCTCGAGTTCATGGTTTCACAACTACTGTTCCATTTAGGCCCTATTTTGGGATGTTACATTTCTCCCCCTTTAGGGATTTTTGTCCCCGAAAATCTTACCTGTGAATAGATTTGGATACTGTTCTCGCATAGCCTCCTCTGGCTCCTATGTAGCCTCGTCCACCCCATGTCTATTCGATAATACTTTCACAAGTGCAATACTTTTGTTCCTTAGTTGCTTGACCTCTCGAGTTAGAATCTTTACCGGTTCTTCAGTGTAAGTCATATATGGCTGAATCTCAACCTCTGTTGTGAAATAAAATGTGACGATTAGAACGGTAACGACGTAACATGGACACATGGAACACATCATGAATCTTCTCTAACTCTTTCAACAAAGCTAACTGATATGTTAATGGCTCAACTCTTTTAGTCACCTCAAACGGTCCAATAAAATGCAGACTTAGTTTGCCTTTCTTGCCAAATCTAAAGACTTTCTTCTACGGGGATACTTTCAAGAACACTTTGTCACCAACTTGATACTCAATCTCTTTTCTTTTCAAATCTGCATAAGACTTTTGTTTATCTGAAGCTGCTTTCAAGCAATCTCTGATAACTTTCACTTTCTCTTCAGTTTCTTTAACTAAGTCAACCCCGTAAGTTTGATTTTCTTTAAGCTCTGTCCAATACAAAGGCATGTGACATTTACGTTCATACAAAGCTTCATAAGGTGCCATCTTCAAACTCGATTGATATTTATTATTATAGTCAAACTCTACCAACGGCAAATATTTTTCCAAACTACCTTGAAATTCTAAGACGAAACATCTGAGCATATACTTAAGTACTTGAATAACTCTCTCTGACTGACCATCGGTCTGAGGATGGAAAGCTGTACTAAAGCTCAACTTTGTGCCCAAAGCTTCCTGTAACTTCTTCCAAAATCGTGAAGTGAATCTTGGGTCTCTATCTGAAATAATCGATAATGGTACTCCATGTAGTCTGACTATCTCTGAAATATACAACTCGGCTAACTTTTCAAGTGAATAATCCATATGAACTAGAATAAAATGAGTCGACTTCGTTAGCTTATCAATCACAACCCATACTACATCTTTCTTTCTCGGTGTCAACGATAATCCTGTTACAAAATCCATGGCAACTCGGTCCTATTTCCACTCAAGAGCTAACACAGGCTGCAATAAACCTAAAGGTACCTGATGTTTGGCTTTTACCTGCTAACAGATCAAGCATCTAGAAACAAACTCTGAGATATCTCTCTTCATTCTACCCACCAATTCATTTTCTTCAAATCATTATGCATCTTTGTACTACCTGGATGAATAGGTAAGGAACTGCTATGTGCTTCCTCTAAGATCTTTCGAATAAGCTCATCATTCTTTGGTACACATATTCTATTTCTAAACATCAAACAACCGTCAGAACTAATTTGAAAATCTGACTCTATACCCGACTTACACTGAGCTATTTTAACTTGCAATTTACTGTCATCTTTCTGAACTTCACAAATTTCTTCAAGAAACATTCGCTTAGCTCTTAATTTAGCTAAGATAGAACCATCATCTGATAAGGTTAAACTAGTGTTCAAAGCTCTTAATAAAAATAAAGATTTTCTACTCAAAGCATCAGCAACTACGTTTGCCTTACCCAGGTGATAATCGATCACTAGTTTATAGTCTTTAATCAACTCTAACCATCTTCTTTGTCTCAAGTTCAAATCTATCATATAACATCAAAATAAACACATTTCACCTATGGGTATTTTTCCAAATATGAACCCTAGGTTAAATTATTGCCAGAATAAGCTAAATCAAGTTACTAGGACTCCAAAAATGTAAATAACATTAAAAACAGGGCTTGGAATCTCTTACTATGGAGCTTGGAAGCTTGAAACAAACCCTAGCTATGGAGAACCCTTGATATTCAGCCTAATGAAAAAGATGATAACATTTTGCCATCTTTTTCCCTTTTTAATCTTTTTAATTACCAAATGACTAAAATGCCCTTCATTAAAACTTTGGTTATTTCTACCTATGTATGTCCATTTTTGTCCATAAAAACCTAGTGGTATAATTACAATTTAAGGACCTCTACTTCAAAATATGCTCTTCAATTTAATCCTTTGATATCTAGAACTCATATTTATCAACTTTTGCAATTAAGCCCTAATAGGCAAATTAAATATGCAATTCATGAAATTTTCTATCGATATTCTAACATATGCATCTAATCACTCGATAAATCATAAAAATTTATCGGAATAAACTTTTCTATCTCAGGTTCATGGTTTCGCAACCACTATTCTGTTTAGGCTTTATTTCGGGATGTTACAAATGTAAAACCATTAGCATGTGTTCTTCAGATACCCTTACGGACCTCCTCTAAGATTTTCTTAGCCTTAACAGCATCCACACGTCTTAGTAGCCTAGGCATATCTTGATACAATTGTTTGAAAACATCTTTGAATTCTTGGAATAACTCAATGACGTCTCGCTTTGTCTCTGTAGTGATATAGGCTCTGATTTTCACCTCTTTTCCTTCTCCTAAGCTCACAATGTCCACTGACCCTTTGGTAAGGTAGTATTTTTTTTCATCTTGTTCTATCATCCTTAACAAATTAAGAGATAGGTTACAATCTCTATCATCTTCAAAGTCCTGAGATCCCTCTAGACACATATCTTGCTCACAAGGAGATTCTAGGTTAGTAGCAGCGTCGCTCATGTCGTTGATATCTAGAGACCTGTTGTAGGTGCGAAGGAATATTCTAAAGAATAAATGAATCTAAGAACAGTTATTTATGTGATATGAATATGAATGAAATGAAGGAATAAAAGAATATTTTCTCAAAGTGAGACACAAAAA
The DNA here is from genome assembly GCA_020496765.1 of Gossypium stocksii. NCBI lineage: Eukaryota > Viridiplantae > Streptophyta > Magnoliopsida > Malvales > Malvaceae > Gossypium > Gossypium stocksii. The sequence continues at coordinate 76,432,851 of CM035632.1, read as the reverse complement.
TGCATTTTTCATTAAAAATAAAGATATTGGACATGAGTCTATTTCACAAAAGGATTCTTATTGCTTCTAGGCTTAAAGCAACAAACATATTTTGAATATTACTCTAAATTAGCTCTAAAAAATACAGGGATCTCTTCTATAGTCCCATTGTTCAAAACACTCCCAAGTATGTAAGGGCAGACGCTTGAAAAATTCTACTCCCCGGTTCCCTCTTCGGATACATCGTTAATGTTTAGATTCCCCAATATTCCTTTCGGGCTTTTAGTATATTCAAAGAATTCTAGTTCCTTATTATCCATCAGGCCTTGCAGCAAGGCTCTGAATTCACTACACTTTTAAATCTGGTGACCCTCTTCATCATGGAACTCACAGTAGTTCCTTGCTTCTCTGGGTTTCTCCCCTAAATCTTGTGTGATTAATCCTTCTTCTACCATTTTCTTCCGAACCCCTCTTAGTGGGGTTTTCACTTCTGCTATATTCATCTTGATTCTCTTCCCCGTATTCTCAATTATCGTGTTTACCCCTTGTTAGAATGGTTGGGTAATAGATTTTCTGCATTAGATGGATCATCGAATTTCACAATACCCATTTTGATGAGTCGTTCAATTATCTTTTTGAAAGCGGTGCAGTTCTTGATCGAGTGTCCACTGATTCCCACATGGTATTCGCATTGGGAGTTCGTGTCGTACCATTTAAGGTATGGGGGTTGTATAGGTTTTAGCTAGAAAGGGGATACTACGTGTGCATCAAACAAAATTTGGTACAACTCCCTATACGTGATTGGGATGGGCGTGAATCGAAGTTTTTTTGAGTTTGGTCTCGGATTGGATTCTCGCCTTGGGGAGGCCTAGTGGCTACTAGTTGCCGTCCTTGGTTGGCTTATGGTAATTAGCTTTGAATAGCCCTTGTTACACATACTCGTATTATTCACCTTATTTTCCCTCTTCTTTGAGGCCTTTAAAGTATTGATTTGGGAACTCTACTCTCGCCTTTTCCATTTGTAACGATCTTCAAATTGTTTTGGGAGCTCCACTTTCGCCTTTTTTGTGTCTACCAGATCATCTAGATTAAGGACAACAGGATTGATTGGATTATCCCCTGGACTAGAGCTTGAACCCATTGGGAAGTTCAACAGTGCCAAGGTACCAGTTTGACATTAGGGTCTGATGTTAATGGACACCCTTTGTGGATATACGTTTGGTTGTGCTTTGGTGTTTGTTGGGGTAAAGCCTGAAGGATAAGCAGGGTCCTCGTTATCGTCTCTAAAATTGACCATAGGGCTTTTTCTTTTCTCTAACCTTCCAGCTAGCAATTGGTTTAACTGGCCCATCATATTTCTTTGGAATTCTAGCATCTGATCCCTCATATCTGGTTGAATTTTGGCCAATTGCTCTAGCATATGTATTTGTATTTGCTCTAATCTTTTCAACCTTTATTCCATTGCTTCAAGTTTTCCTCGTGTATCATAATGATATTCTAGGGTAACTGCCATGATTTTAGGGTCTTTTGTGAGTTTTATTGCATATGGTGTAATGCAATGCTAATGCTTGAAATGAATGCAAAAAAGAGGCGTTAATTCTGATTCAATTCTGTTAGAACAACTTTATTAGAAGACAAATATCTTTACATAAAACGAATACATATATGGCCTTACCTTCATACTCTAGGCGAAGTCATTGATCCTTTTCTTCATATCCGGATGTTAAGATCAAGTCTTGCTAGTTTACTAAAAGATGTCTCTATTATCTCCTTTCTGCTTGATTTGGGTCACTACCCATTGCCCGCTTATCCCCGAAATGCTCGCAAGCTTCTTTAAGAAAGTTGAGACGTTGACAGCTCTTGAATAATCTCTGTCGACTTGAATCCTCGGGCAACAAAGCAAAGTCGTGTGTTCCTCCATGGGCTATCACCCTTTTCTCGTTGTGTTTACTCGGACCATATTCGGACGGCCGTATTGTATTCCACTTTATCAAGAAATCCATTTTCCATGACAAGCTCTCTATTTAGCAATTGAACGTGAATCAACACCTCTTTTCTATGATGATGCAATGCAATGCAATCATAAACAAAACAAAACAAAACATGTTAGCATAGAAGAAATAAATAACAAATAGAGCACCTATTCGGGTGACCACTAGGGTTTGGCGTGGTTCTACCAAGGGTGGGCTCTTAGGGTTCACTATATGCGGCTTGGTTCTAAAGTAAAGGTACCCGAACTGACAGATTCCTCGATCCTTACCCATTATATGCTCAGATGGACCGAGTTCAGTTTAGGGGAATATATTTCCCTATGGCTGCACAGAGATGAAAATCTCACAAAGACATAGGTATGGATGTATCCCGAAAGTGATCCACTATCCCATGCGGAGGTGAAAACCTCATGAAGGAGTACTTTCTCACTCCTACTTAAAAGGGTTTAATCGAGTAGTCATGTAATGCAATATGCGAAAACATTCCAAGACATCGAATCGATAAATCAAATATCACAAAAATGACAGATGAAATGCAATGAAAGGATCGTAACTTAAAATCAAATTATCAATTTTCGGCCAATATGACAGGAATTAATCAAATCATGGCTTGACTCTCTTATGGTCCCCAGTGGAGTCGCCAAATTCTCAAAACCATTTTTTGAAAATGAGGTCGACTTTTATTTAAAAACGAAAATGGAGTCACCACCAATCTTTTTTTATGAGGTGTGATCGGGTCACCTCGTCAAATGATTATTTTTAATAAACAGTTCGATTCATTAAAACAATGATTTTGGTCTACGAAATTTAGAAAGGCGGGTTCGGGAGTCAGTTACGTACGAGGAAGGATTAGCACCCTCGTAATGCCCAAAATTGGTACCAAGTTGATTAATTAGTGTCTTAGTGTTGAAAATTGAAAAACTTTCTTTTTGGGGAAGAGGGTGTATTTCACGTTAATTGAGAAAAATCATTATGTCCCATAAGTTAGAACATGATGTCTTAGATTCTCGATGCACGAATAAACACCAAAAATTTATTTTAAAGGATGTTTGATGATATTGGTTTTAGAAAAAATCATATTTCATAAGTTAGAATACAACCCTTTCGTAATTCCCGAGAATATTTGAAATTCACATTTTAAAAATTTTCGTTTATTCAGATTTAACAAGAAAATCAAAGCCCCGTAAGTTAGGGTATGACTTTTTCGAATCTCTAAAACACGAGACATTGTTTATATAAAAAATCTATTTTATGCATCAGGTAAAGATTAATATAATACGAATTTGCAGTAAAAATATAAAAATAGTAATAATAAATCACGGTACTAATATGTATAACAGGATAATAATAAATGCAATAACATAGATGACAAAATAGTAAAAACGAGATAAAACAATAATAATAAATAAGTAAAACTACACGAATGAAAGAAAAGTAACATTTTTTTTTAATATACAAAAGCAAATAATCAAACATACGAAATCAAGTACTCAATAGCTGGATGAATGGATAAATAATAGTAGTGAAGATAAAACAATGCGAACAACAAGCATTTAAATAAAGAAATATTAAAATTCTAATATATAAGAGATATATAATATATAATAAGTAGATGTATAAATAATATGATAATGGTAATAATGATGAATAATGGTAATAATAAGGAAGGAAAGAAAATAATAATAAAAGTATATAAAAAAGGAAAATGATAAAAATCTTAAATATCAAAAGAAAAATAATAATAAACAAATAATAAACAAATACATAAAATATATCAAGCAATCAACGATTAAAATGCAACTTAATAGAACTTTGGGGGGGAATTTAACAAATAAAAACAAGTAGATTTGAGGAGTCAAATGTGATGCGCATAAAGGTCTAGGGACCAACTGGGAAATTATCCCCAGTCCTCCTGTGCACCGTTTTGCGTAGGACGAAAATGAAACAAGCACAAAAACTACGGGGTAAATTTAAAAATGCAATAGAAAGAAATGGGTCGAATTGAAAATGAGTGAATAAGAGGAGGGACTTGCAGCGCAAATGCCCCTTTTAGGGAAAACGTGCGAATCCTGGCTTTAAATCGGGTCGGGTTTCAGGTCTGACGCAAAACGGCGTCATTTTGGCCACTGATGCCTAAGCCCAAAACGGCACTGTATTGACCCTCTATAAATACCAAAAAAAAAAGAAAAATAAAAAAGAGCTTCATCCCGCATTTTTCAAAAAAAATTTCTAAGGCTTTCTCCATTCCTCTCTTGTCCCTCCTTTCTCCGTCCAAATTTCGGCCATTGGTCCACCGCCGTGTAGTTCCAAAAAAGGCCCTCTTTTGCCATTTCAACCTTCTTGACCCTGATTTAATGATGAAAAAAATAGAGCCTTCGAAGAAAGGGCCGGAAACCTTTGGGTTTCACTTCCTCTGGTAACTAACGAGGTAAAAGTCACTTTTCACTTTTTTTATCTATGATTATTTGTGTATTACTAAAACATGCAAAAGGAAGAAAAGCAATACCTATGCTTAAGAATGAATGATCTTTCCACTCCATATTTTTGAATGTATCACTCTGTTTTGTATTTCATGTGTTCGTTCATAAAAAAATACAAAGATGACATTCGGGCTTTTATAGCCGGATTTTACAAGGTTTTTTGCTACTACAATTTTTTGATGTTGTCTATTTTTGTGTGCTATTTGTTTTGCAGGTACGGAGGCCATACACAGTGCTGGCGGTTACGAAGGTGACGTGGCACTGGAGGCTGGGGGTTGTTGGTTGCGGCGTAAGGGGGAAACCCTAGGGTTTCTGTGAATGTTTGATTCTTGGGCCATTTGGGTCTATTTTTGTTGTTGGGCCATCGAGCTTTGTGACTTAGGTTGTAATAAACTGATGGACTATTAATCTTTGACTTCTATTTTTGTTTATTTTTTGGTTTTCGGCCTGGGCTAAATTGGCCCATTACAGACACTTTTCGACATCTTTTGGAAAATTTTTACAAAAAACTTTAAAATATGAGAAATCATTAACAAAAATTCTAGATAAGTTTAAAAAAATTCTAATAATGCTAAAACAAGTTGAAAAACACTTTGAAACCAAGTTTTGACTCAAAATCTCGAAATTGACCATTAATGACTCGATTTTTGGCTTTTATTTAAAGCATGCGATTTCAGGGCTAATAATTCAGTTTTAGAGTGTAAATAACATTAAAAACCAATGGATAATGAATGATTACCTTTGTTTAAAGAATGAATGAATTTTGACGTAAATCCAAAAGATGCACGTTTGAAGAAGATGGTGAAATCTATGGAGTTTTGGGTGTTTTTTTTGGAGATTTATGATGATAAATGACGTAGGAGTGATAGGTAATCAATGTATTTGTGATTTGGGAATAAAAAAATCAATAGAAATAGCTAGGGATATGGTAAAGTGTGGCACAAGCTTTAAAGGGAATTAAGAAATAATGAAAATTGTAGGTGGAGGGTGGTTTTTAGGTTCAATTTTAAAAACTGGTTTAATTTTCACAAAAATGCTGACTATTTTGGCTTTGTTACAAATCAGTTCTTTTTCAAAATTAAGGGCTTTTAGAACACTTTTTCAAAAATTGATTTTGCAGTTAAGATACCATAGTCGAAAACATTATCGAGTACCAATCTTATGAAATTTCTAGCTCGTCTAAGCCAAAATTCCTAAAATACCATTAAAACTCCTAGGCCCTATTTTGGGGTGTTACATCAACAAAAATCTTATTTCCTTTGGACTGATGGTTGAAGAATACTAATATATTATGCTGGAGCTAGATATCGCCAGGACGATAGAAGTGAAGAACCTATTCAACTATTATAAAATATAGTTGAAATGGAGATTGACAATTTTCCATTCTATATAATTGAAAAATAAAAAATACATGGGAAAGTTTGAAGTCAACAAGATTGTCAATTGATTCATTAAATCTTTATGAAATTGAAGAAATAAATTTGGATAATATCCAAGAAGGATAGAATAAAAGACAGAGGAAGCTACTTGGAAAAAACTAACAAAAAAAAAAAAAAGACAAAAAATGAAGCTACTTGGAAGAAACCAAAATTGCATCCATACAAAAAAGGAAGCAAAATAAAAGCAACCATATCTATGTCCAGAAAAAAAAAAAAGGAAGCAACGTGGAAGCAACCACATCAGGACAAAAAATATCATCAAATCAAAGATGATACATCATCCTTATCAGGAAACTTTGCAAGATTCAAATGAAATTAAACAGAGTTTAGAATTTGTCCTATAAAAGGAGGTCGAAGAAGCCTAAAAAGGGCATTCAAGTTTGGAATACAAGTTTTGCATAGAATTTTGAATCAAGCTCTCCTTCAAGTTACTTCTCTAAGCTTTTCCTTTCTTTCTTTTGTAGAATCCTTCCTTTACTACTAGTCTCATTCCTTAATTTGTATCACCATTTACCATCTTCCTTGACTCCCTATAACTGGCAAACTATGATCATCTTCTAGTTTGCTCCATATACTTACATTTGCTATTAATGAGTTATCAATCAAATTCTTCCATTATTGAAACCAAGAGGTGCTCATGGGCCAGGTTGGACCTAAGCATGATATTAACATTTTTTATGCTTGCCCAAGCTTGGCTCGACCCAAAATATGGGCCCAAAATTTTGTCCAAACCTGCCCATATTTGCAAAACACTAGTCAAAGCACATTTTAGGCCAACCCATATTATTTTTAATTTTTTAAAAAATATTTATATTATATTATTTTAATATTTAATAATTTTACACATTTTATATTTACTGAAATTTTTTATATAATCATCTTAACATTATTTTCATGTTTACATTAAAGTAGTATTATATATTAAGTATAGATTTATTTTTTTAATGTGTTCTAAATGACATAATTTATAAAAATAACATAATATAAAGTATTATAAACTTAAAAATAGGCTGGATCAGGTTGGGCTCAGGCCTTGAATGTTCAAGCCCCAGACTAGCCCATATTTTAAAAGGAGTTATTTATTTGCCCAAGCCCATTTTTCAAGCCTAATATTTTTGCCCAAACCCTTCCGAATTTCAGACGGTCTTTGGACCTGGATAGGTAGCCCAACCCATGAGCAGGTCTACTGAAACCATTAAATGGCATATAAAATCTTATGTGACATGAAAAATTACATGTAAGATCCTACGTGACATAATTTAAAATTAAATGTTATTGCATAACTTTTAAATTAAAAGATAAAAATAAAGTAAAATAAAAAAAAGAGTGAACAATAATTTCTATAAAAGCTTCAAAAACCTTAAAACCAATATATATTAAAAGATCAAAACTAATATTTTTACAACATCCATTTTACAATATTCATTTTTAATTTTCATTTGAAATTACGTCACATACGATCCGATGTCTCATTTAACAATTAAATTTTACCAATTTTAATAACAGAAGGAAATTATTGATTAAAATCGATAGTTTGGGGATATAATTTGAATATTTTAAAGTTTGAGGATCAATTTAAAATAAAGATCATAGTTTAGGGATGTTTGGTGCTATTAACTCTTGTGGATAATATAAAAGAAAATTATTGGCTAAAGAAAAACCCATGGTTGTTTGAACCTAATCAGACTGGTTGGGGCACCAGTCTAGTGAAAGGTATTAGACTGATTAATCCAAAAATTTATATAAACTGATTAAACTAGACTAAAAATCTATTAAACCATATGGTTGAATTGGATCTTTTTTGTTTTAATATTTTTATTTTTATGAAGTTTTTAATGATTTATTTAATCGAATTGGATAGATCGATAGGATAACGAACAAATGACCTGATTGATTTGACTACCAATCTGATTTTGAAAACTTTCAAAAAGAACCGTTAATAGTGTAGTTTAATATTATATTATAACACATTCACGAATTACAAGGTGGATGAAAATACATGATGCATATGATATATTTATAAAATTTAATATAAAAAATAAATGAGAATTTCGTTGAAATGGATGACTCTATTTATAATTGAGCTCCCCCAAAATCATCGGTACAGATTGAGTTACATCAACGGTCACGATTAGAGCCTATCTACAATTGAGGGTCCTAAGAGATTTAAACTCTATACAATCTTACCCCTTTAGGATTTACGTTGATAACTCTAGTTTGATTCGTGTGTTTCACTAGGCTACCAAGGCTTCAAGTAGATGACATTTTCCATGGATTCCATGAGTTGCGTTAGTTTAAGCGAGTCAAATGAGACCTATTTAATAAGTTGACCTTTATGGGGCGTTCTATGTGTAATGGTCACAGGCTTTAATCCACGGCTCGTGACATTCTCCTCCATCCATTCTCATAACACCCTCGTTGCATCCTCGGAATGACACTGGTTTGACTCGCCTCTAAACTTTATTGATGCATTGGCCATTTCCTGAGTAGCCTCTCTTTCAGGTAGTCCTACCCCTTAGAGCATTTGCCTCAACTTTCATCATCTCTTAACTCGCATCATTCCTCTTTTTATTTTTTGGAACATCCCATTTTCAATAGTCCACCACTCTTACTTACCCACATTCTAACTTGCATCGATTGAGATCCTCTTAATCCGCACAAATAAGCTTTAGCACACCCACTTTGAGTACTGAGTTAACTTTGAGTCTCGCTACCAACTCTAGTTTGTAAGCCCCTTGGCTTCAAAATTATGAAATGGCCCTTGTGCCTTTACCAAGCCAACAAGTCATAATGAAAAACACTACCAAAGTGTTTGAAATGTACCTCACTGATTGCATTCACTCGTCTTAGCTATCCAATTTGCATTGTCACTTTTCCCCTAAAGTCCAGTGCATAACCCACCTCTCTATTAGGTGGTAGCCTTCTGATAACTCAATAGATTACATATTAGTTTATTGCCCCCTAGCATTTCCAAAGTGGTCTCCTTAGCACTCCAATCTACCAAGTCAATGTTCTTCTCACAATGAACATCTTTGGGTAGTTAGATTGCCAACAATACCTTCATTTCACCCCTCATGTCTCGACTAACCAGCACAACACAGTTTTTTATCAAGTATCCATGATGCACATACAATTGGAAAAAGGAACCAAAAGAGTATTAATCTTGTCATGGAATTTTAAGCCAATAACAAAGTTGTAATCATCCAAGTGAATTACCTCAAAGTCTTCCTTGCCTTTCCATTGACTGATATGTAGCTCAACTCGTTGTGCTACTCCAACAGTTGGGACCTCTTTGGAATTAACAATCTTGATCTTCTTAGTTGATTCACTAACTAAGAGACCAAGTTTACCCATAGTTTTTTCTAATATGAATAGGTTTGATACCCCCGTATCAATAAGAGCACTCTACCTCTAACCTATGATGTTAATGTCCACATACATCAACCCTTTTTGCTTACGATCCCTCTTTACTTTCGTAGAACTGAGAATCATTGACCCATGCTTAAGTACCTTACTCTCAACAGGCTCCGCTTTTTCTTTATTGGTTGTGGATATCTTGGATAGCTCTGGACAGTCCCACATCCTATGCAAACCACAACACAAGAAGTAGTCTACCGACTTCTTTTTAATTCTCTTTAACTCTCTTAGCTTTGATAGACTGCACAATTGAATGAAGTCTCATCAATGCTCTATCTGGCTCATCATTGTTTGAAAAAATCCAGTTTGTAAGCAATTTTCTTGCACACAAAAAAATTAAAATTAAAAAATTGACCTAGTTTTTTATATTTATAGCAACAAAACCTTAATCGAATTTGTACCTATGGTTTTGGATAAGAGGATCCTTGATATTTTTCAACTTTCAACTAGACGATCTTCTCCACAATTCTCATACCATGAACTACTTCCAATGTAGGCTCCAACTAATTAGATCAAAACATAAAACTTGAAAAAGTTTTCCTTTTAAGGTGAAACTGAAAATTCTCTCTTCTTTAATAGAAACCAGTAAAATTGTTATTCTAAAAAATATGTTTATAAGTTGAGAGTAAATTCTCTATATTTTTTAGTAGAATAATAATCTCTCAAAAGTTGTGCAAATAGCTCTACCGGTGCCATCTATTTATAGGAAGAGAAGGTAGAACCCTTGTAGAGTTGTAAAGGTTTATTTTAAATAGAAAAAGAACATTCTACTTAAAGTAGGAGAAGGATGAATTACTCACCCTTGTGTTTTTACTAGGGTTGTCGCCCCTTTCATGTTACATGAGGGGTTTTGGACCACCCTCACATTAAGTCCACTTACGAGCACTTACGAGTACTTCCTGGGCCTTTTCTAAACCAGTACTCTATAATATGATCCAACTTGATTCAAAATTTCTATTTCCTAAAATAAACTTTAATATTCACGTATTAAATAATTTACTCATTCTAATTTTACTCCAATAAAATTTAGATGATTTTACCACGATAAAATTTTGAGAAAATTCATTCAATATATCACAACTCAACATGTTCACTATGAATGAATGATTTATTTTCATTTTTGGGCTTCAAAATAGTCCAAAAACATAAACTCATTCTTCAATCATTTTTCAAGTAATCTTATATAGGATTGCAACTTTCATTTCCATTTCCATTTTTGGGAACCTATATTCATTTCCAAATGATTCCATTTCTCCATTTCAGAGAAAACCAAAATCATTCTTGAATGTTTCTTATTTCTCTTTTTTCTATTCATTTCGTTCATTTCTATTCAAACATGCAATTCATTTCTAGTTTCAACGAGCTAGTAGAGGGACCTATTAGACATATGTAGTTGAGGCTCAAATGATTTATAATTATGTTTTGTCTTTTTGCCTATTAATTGTAAGCTCATTAGTCACAAAGTCATATTCCATTATAGTATCGTCATTGAGCTCTCCTCATTGACTTACCATTACGAAAGCAACTACTCAGTGCTCGTACAATGACCTTGTCATAAGTGTGTTACCCTCATAGGATATCCTTGATCTCTTTTGGATAATATCTTTCCCAATATGATCCTATTTTATCTCATGTTAATAATTTCATCTTCCTTCATGAAAAGTAAATCACTATCAAATAGTGATCAAATCACCTATTGCAAAGACAGACGACCCCTGACCATGTTTACTTTTCATCAACCATGTAATGCCAATGAGAGGATATCATTTACCCATGTTTTAAGCTATGCATTCCACTGTTGTGAATGATGCTACATACTACAGAAGTCGTACACCCAATGCACCAGCTTTTAGTTCCTTATCTATTTGAACTTAGACTTTTACTTACATCAAAGTGTACAAGTAATGCATACATAGTTCGCCATCCACTCAAGATTTAGGTATGCCACACTATAAAGGTCTTAAGTGAATAAATTCATAAACGAATTCAGGATCTATTCTGCTTGTGTCATGTTTGATGTATTATCAGTCCAATCAGTCACATCTATGTCTTTATCTTTTGGGAGTCATTTGCTTCGATGCCTAAGACAAGGCATCACCCCAATTGGATTGACAGATGACATATTAGTCTTCTAATCAGTTTGCTCATTTACGATTAGACTAAGGAAATGTTTAGGTTTGTCTACTAATATAAGTTTTTTTTTTCTGTACTACGATATGAGTATGTAATATCGCTTAGTATGAGTTTAAACAGTAGACAATCAATGAGCAACATTTGCTTCTATTTTATTTTGCTTGTAAAAACCATTTAAGGACAATTATACAAAGTATATTAATGTAATTGATGAATTTATTTTATTAACCAATCTTTTCAAAAAAAATTACAAGTATATTTTGGTGAAAATACTACACTTAGAAAACCAAATCCAACAATCATCCCATTCTATAGTAGAAAGCACGGATCATTTCAGATAGTCCCTCACAAATTGCAGACCTTCACAATAGAAACACCTCACTGGCCCCTTTGGTTTACTATTGGGCTTCCACTTTCCATTCGGGGGTTTCCATTACCACTATTGTCGTTGCTATTCTCAAATGACCCTTCTTCATCTCCCTGACTATTGCCCGTTTCTTTGGGCTTGGAAGACTTAAACTTGTTTCTCCTTGGAACAAGCTCAAATAAGGACTCTGCTACAACCATAACTTTGGAAAGTTCTTGGACCCCTTGGTGTTGCAACTCTTTCTTCGCCAACAGTTTTAGCCTATCCATGAATGAGAAAAATGCCTCATTCACACCCAAATTAGAAATATAGACCGTGAGTTTACTAAACTCCCGCACATACTCCCTCACTTACGTTGTTGCGTAAGCTGGTACAACTTAGCCTAAGCCTCATCCTTGACATACTCTAGGTAAAACCGTGCCTTGAATTCTCTATAAAACTTTTCCGAAGTCCTAATAGTGGTAGCATCTTGGTTCTCATCTAAGAACCTAAGAGACCACCATAACAAAACAACATCAGTAAAATACATGGCAACAATATTTACCTTCGTAGCATCATCTATGATGTTGTAAAATTAGGTTCGAAAAATGCAATAGAAAATAAATTTAGGGAAAAACTAGAGTTTTAAAAAAATATTCAAAACAATAACTTGGTTGTGGTATCTAAAGTAATAAACATTTAATCAAAATTGTACCTTTTCGATTTGTTTAGGATGAACGCTTCAATCAAGTAGTCTTATTCGTTATCCTCAAGCTCACATCTGCTGAGTGTGGGCTCACTTCCAATCAGAAAAATTTTCACAAAAATTACTAGTGGGGTAATTTCACAAATTCTAAACTTTTAAGCCAAGTTGTAAATAAGAAAAATATCTCAAGAAATTTTCTGAAATAATTTCTACAGAGAATCTTCTCTCTACAACTTTGTCTTCAATTCAAGTGTGTAAAAATAATGGCTCAAGGCTCTCTTTATATAGGAAGCGTGTACAACTTAATCATAGTTGAACTCGCTAAAGTCTTCCTATATAAAAAGAGCATTGGGTCATCATTTTATTAAATTAATATTAAATCTTATTAAATTAATAGAATATTTATCTACATAAAGTTAATTTAATATTAAGATAATCACTTTAATATTAAATTAATAAAATACTATTAAAATAAGTATTAAATTAAATACTATTAAAATAAGTATTAAATTAAATTTAATATTAAATATATTAAAATAATATTATTTTTAGAATAGTTAATTTGAAATCAAATTCTCTTGTAAAGTCCTAGTAGGAATGTAATTCTTCCACTGATTAACCACTGAAGATCAACTGCCATCAACCCTTTTTTTGGCTACCGGAATGCCGCCGTCGTAGCCACCTGTTGGACCGTCAACCTGGTTTCACACACCAAGCCTGATTTGACCAATTTTTGGGTCTTAGTCTCGCCCAATTTACGATCTCAGGTCTGATTTTCAAGTTCAACTACCCATTGGGCCAATTGTTTGACTTGGAAATTAATTTCCAAAGATATCATATTAATTTGATTAATTTAATTTTACTTGATCAAAATTAATTTTCCGAAAAATCACTTAAATTTTTCGAATTAGGTTTTCAATAAAATTCTTTAATCAAAATCTCTATTTGATCAATTCTTACAACCGCCCAATTTAATTTCACATGGAATACATTGACTCAATTAAATTAATTCCAAAGTTGTAGAATTTTCTTCTGATTCAAATGCAATCTGATCAAGCTTTTGTTGAGCTACCAGATGGACCAAACCGACATATACAATTAGGATCTAGTAGTTGCAATTATGTCCAGAAGCATCATTCTGATAATTTGCAATTTCTTAATCATTAGTCTGTCACACCCCTTACCCAACCCGATCGTCGGACCTGAGTAAAAAGATGCTATAGTAATAATCAACAATTGATAACTACTTTACTAAACAATATTTAATTAATTATAATTGAAATTCTATAATAATCAAACATATTAAAATTTAAACTCTATAAGTACCTAATTGTAAAATCCAAGCATATAATAAGATATAATTACAAAATTCTCAAAGTTTCGCTAATGATATTAAATCTATACTTTTTTTTGAAAATCAATACCAAAATTGAAAATTGTTTTCTTAAAAAAACTAGGGTATCGATAATTATTTTAAGGTATCAATATTTTTTTTATAAAAAAAGTATCGATACTAAAATAAAAATTGATACCAATTTGGAATTTTGTTTGTTTTCAAACTGTTCATATGGTCAAGTATCGATACCAAACGCCAATGTATTGACACTTGAGTTCAAAATGGAAAAATCTCAACTTTAAAATTTCATTTCATACCAAATTATGTATCACACAAAAGACATTATTGTTACCTATTCAAACACATAAAAATCTAACCAATGTGCACTCATTGACACTAGAATTCAATATATAAATATTGTAACAACCCTAACCCTTATCCATCGCTGGAACAAGGTTACAGAGTGTTACCGGACCTTACGAGTTAAATACAAACATTTCATAACTTTCATTATACATATCGAGAATCAGTTATAATACACTCATATTGTCCCTTAGATGGACCCTCGAGGCCCAACATATACCTTAGAAGTGAATTGAGACTAAACCAAAATGTAACACCCCAAACCCGGCCTGATTGTTATGACCGAATCTGGCAATATTACATAAGAGTGTTTTGGAAAATGCCTCAATACATTGAAAATCGTTTCAGTTATTATCTTATACTTAAGTCAGGAAAACATGATTTAATCGATTTGCTTAAAACCATTTTTATAACGCAGAAGCTTTTGAAAACAAATGTTTTTGCAAACGTGTTTACTTAGGAAAGTTTTAGTTAGGAAAAATTGTTCTTTGTTGCGTTGCAGTTTATAAATCCAAAATAACAGTTTAAAATCCCAAAATAAAACCAAAATAGTCCAAGCCCGAAATTACATCAAATATTCCCAAAAGTAGTATTAAAAGCAGTAAAAGCAATTCAACCCGTAGACCTAAGTAAAAATAGCAGTGGTCATTGTCGAGTCCTCCGCTGCATCGATCCGTCTACTGTTGGGGATTACCTAAATAGATAAAACAGAAAGAGGTGCATTTAATCAAACTCAGTGTGTAAATCCCTACAGACAACAGACATACAGACATATATCATATAACAGATAAATTGGGCTTGAGCCCTTTACAGAATCGGTGTGGGCCTCAACCTATTCAAAATAGAATCAGATACGATTAGGCCTTAGCCCATACAGATATAACATGCATAACAGATCAGAACAGCACAATCATGCCCACACGCCCATGTGACAGGTCACAGAACATGGGTCTAAGTAATGCTTACTGACCCTATGACAGGTCACAGTCAACTTGGGCGACCCGTGCAACCTTACAGTATGTTTCAGGAAAATGGGCTCACACGCCCATGTGGCCTGCCTATGTGGGCCCACATGCTGTGTGGCCCCCATGGCCCAAATTAGACTTGGCCGTGTGGATCACACGACCTAGCCCAAAATCCCACACACCAGTGTGGTTCACCTGTGTGGGCCCACACACCTGTGTGGCCCATACGACCCAATTGGCCTAGCCCCTGTCTCGCACACGGCCTCGCCGACCTTCACACGACCATGTCCGTTGCATCTGTGTCGCACACGCAAAGCTTGGCTTGTCATTCACATGGCTGTGTATTGCCACACGACCTACCACACGGGCAGTCCACACGCTCGTGTGGCGTCGACAGATTACTTTTCAATTTTTATCGAATCTCATTTTTAGTGCAATTGAAGTACACACCTGGTATTGAATCGAAGCTAAAACATCTATGAGCGCTTTCAAACCTAATATTGAATAGTATTTCGTCTCATTAGTCACTTAATTGATCGAAAAGAAACCCAATTCCCATATTGGAAAAATCACATTCCAAACGGAAACCCTTACCTTAACAAGTAGCGACAATTCCTCGCTGCCAAACCCGAACGGCAGTCCACAACACATTAATCACCCCTTAAACAACAAACAATACTCTTAATACTCCATTAACCCATCAAATCGAAGCAATAAAAATACCTTTAGCCTTATCGAAAACACATTACACACCGCGATGCACATTGATTGATGGGCCAAAAGCAAAAATCGAGTTCAATGGAAAGGAAATGTAGAGAAAACGACTGCAAGGTAGGGGATTTTCAGTAAAAGTCTAAAAGGAAAGAAAAGATGAGGAGGAAAGACAGAGAATTTCGACAGAAAAGAAATGAATGGCTTAGGTAACCCCCAAATCCCCTATTTCACTTCACTAATCCACAACACCTCAACTAGCTCAGTGTTTTAGTCCAACTCAACCACCCACACAGTATTAGTAGCAAAAACTAATGCCCACACTACGATTTGAACACAAGACCTCCCACACACACCTAGAACACATAACCATTGAAGTAGATAGATATTTGTGTCATAAATCCACAAAATCAAATACTCAAATTTTTGGGGCGTTACAACTCTACCCCTAAAAGAAAAATTTGGCCTCGAAATTTTACCTGATCAGACAAGGTGAGGATACTGCTTAGGCATCACATCCTTCGGCTCTTAAGTGGCTTCTTCAGTGCTATGATTCCACCATAGCACCTTCACTAAGGGAATAGATTTCCTACACAGAACCTTCACGTCAGGATCTAAAATCTGAACTGGTTCCCCCTCGAACGTTAGATCTAGTCTAACCTCAATCTCTTCCACAGGCATAATATGCGTGGGATCAAAGTGGTAGCGTCTCAACATTGAGACGTGAAAACATCATGAATACGATCTAACTCTGGAGGTAGCTCTAACTGATATGTGACTGGCCCTACTGGCTTCAGTGCTCAGTACGATCCAATAAATCGAGGGCTCAGCTTACGCTTGCGACCGAACCTTAGAACCTTCTTCCATGGTGAGACCTTAAGGAAAACCAAGTCCCCCACAGAATACTTGATGCACTTCCTCTTCAAATCAACATAGGACTTATGTTTATCAGAAGCCACTTTTAGTCTATCTCGAATCAAACGGACCTTGTCCTCAGTCTCAGAAACCAATTCTGGCCCCAAAATATATCGCTCGTCCAACTCAGTCCAGCATAAGGGAGTGGGACACTTACGACCATACAATGCCTCGTAAGCTGCCATTTGTATACTAGACTGACAACTGTTGTTGTAAGCGAACTCTGCTAAAGGCAAGTACTCCTCCCAACTACCTCAAAAATCTATAATGAAACCTCTCAATATATGCTCTAGTATCTAGATCACCCTCTCCGACTGACCATCTGTCTAAGGATGGAAAGCAGCACTAAAGTCTAACCTTGAACCTAGAGCTTCATGAAGCTTCTGCCAAAACCGTGACATGAATTGAGGGTCCCTATCAGATATGATCAAAACAGGTACCCCATGTAACCTCACTATCTCAAAGATGTAGAGTTTAGCCAACTTTTGTAGGGAGAAGCCTGTCCTGACCGGAATGAAATGCACCGACTAGGTCAATCGATCCACGATGACCCAAATACAATCCTTCTTAGTGGGTGTTAGAGGTAACCCACTAACGAAGTCCATCGTTGCTCCCATTTCCACAACGGTATCTTAATCGGCTGTAACAAACCTAAAGGTAACTGATGCTCAGCCTTAACCTACTGACATGTCAAACAACGAGCAATGAAGTCGGTAACCTCACACTTCAACCCTGGCCACCAATATAACTCTCGTAGATCTCGACACATTTTTTTTCCATCGGGATGTATACCATAAAGGCTACTATGCTTGGGACAGTGCATCGTCCCTAGTCACATGATCATATAACCCTGAACCAGTCTCTATAACAGGTGACACTGGCGTCTCGCTAGTGTCCAAATTCGTAATCGTATCAGATGCTAAAGACTCAGCTCGAGCCCCCTACAGCCTCTACCTCGGCCTCTAGTACCCCGTCCACGAGTACCACGAGTGCTCATCGTAATTATGAAATTATCTGTTTAAACAGTTTTATGCAAATTAGTTTACAGTTTTGACATTTATTAGCAAGTATTTTATGCAGAATAGTATTAGAAGTTTAAAGTCTGTTATTGCGAGTAATAGTCTCACTACAGTTTTTGGTTTACACTACCTAGAGTGTTTTTAGTACAATGTACTACCTATGGCAGTTTCAGAATATCATATTTTCAAACAGATCAAATAGATTTTCAGAAAGCTTACCAGATCGGCGTTGGAGACTCAGTGTACCACTTACTTATTCCAAAAATAATTTAAATCCTTTACAAATTATTTCTTAAAGCAAATCTTTAAAACCTATTTCAAACCCAAATCCACAGTCGAGATTTGTAACCTGGCTCTGATACCACTAAATGTAACACCCCAAACTTGACTTGGACGTTATGACTGAATTTAGCAATTTACATGAGAGTGTTTTTGAAAATGCCTCAATACATTGCAAATCGTTTCAGTTATTATCTTTTACTTAAGTCAAGAAAACGTGATTTAATCGATTTGCTTAAAACCATTTCTATAACGTAGAAGCTTTTGAAAACAGATGTTTTTGCAAACATGTTTATAAATCTAAAATAACAGTTTAAAATCCCAAAATAAAACCAAAATAGTCCAAGTCTGAAATTACATCAAATATTCCCAAAAGTAGTATTAAAAGCAGTAAAAGCAATTAAACTCGTAGAACTGATAAAAGTAGAAGTGGTCACTGTCGAGTCCTCCGCTACACCGATCTGTCTACTGTTGGGGACTACCTAAACAGATAAAAAAAGGAGTGAGTTTTCGTAAACTCAGTGTGTAAATCTCCACAGGCAGCAGACATAGAAACATATATCATATAACAGATAAATCAGGCCTGAGCCCTTTACAGAATCGGTGTGGGCTTCAGCCCACTTAGAACAGAATCAGATATGATTAGAGCTTAACCCATACAGATATAACATGCATAACAGATCAGAATAGTACAATCATGCCCACTATCCCTGCACACCAACTCTGTCTAACCCTACACACCATGTGGGGATAAAATCGACTCACCCAGCCCAACACACCAAATATGGGGATAAAATCAACCCATCAAACCTTACACACGAAATGGTATCGTAATGCGGCACATGTCATAAATATGCAGGTTAGCTACTAGATATTAGGCTTAGAAGCCTTTCAGATACTTCCTTCACTTCATCAATCCCACCCCAATGCAATGCATCATACAGATATGACATGCTATAATATGGATAAACAGATCATACATCAATATTCAGCACAGTACAGATATACATACTAGAGATAATATGTTAATAGATACATCACAATATCATATCACAGAATAGGGGTCTAAGTAATACTTATCGACCCTATGACACGTCACAGTTGACTTGGGCGGCTCGTACAACTTTACAGTACGTTTCAAGAAAATAGGCTCACACGCCCATGTGGCCTACCCGTGTGGCCAGTACGGTCCAAATTGGCCTTGGTTGTATGGATCACACAGCCTGGCCCAAAATCCCACATGCCCCTGTGGTTCACCTATGTGGGCCCATTTTCCTCGCTACCAAACTCGAACGACAGTCCACAGCACCTTAATCACCCCCTAAATAGCAAACAATACTCTTAATACTCCATTACCCCATCAAATCGAAGCAATAAAAATACCTTTAGCCTTACCAAAAACACACTACACACTGCGATGAACACTGATCGATGGGACAAAAGTAAAAATGAAATTTGATGGAAAGGAAAGGTAGAGAAAATGGCAGCAAGGTGGGGAATTTTCGGTAAAAGTCCAAAAAGAAAAGAAAAGGTAGGGAGGAGGAAAGACAGAGAATTTCAGCAGAAGAGAAAAGAATGGCTTGGGTAACCCCTAAATCCCTTATTTCGCTCCACTAATCCACTAACTCCTCAACCACCTTGGTGTTTTAGTCCAACTTAACTACCCACACGGCATTAGCAGCAAAAACTAATTCCCATACTACGATTTGAACACAGGACCTCATGCATAAACCCTCTTCTTTTATCTACCAGACCAGCAGGCCCATTCTGATATGCTTTTACAAACAATAAACATAAGTCTATTAACAAGAGATAAGGCTTTAATCATAAAAGTATCAAAATTATCCCAAGTTGTGGCTTGAACTTGGGACCTCCCACACACACCTAGAACACATAACTACTAAAGCAGACAGATATTTGTGTCATAAACTCACAAAATCAAATACTCAAATTTTTGGGGCGTTACACAAAAACTCAAAGAATTTTTCGTAAAATTTCAAAATATTCCAAGGTACAAGCGACACACACCCGTGTGGTCTAGCTGTGTGACTCACACGGCCAAGTGACACACCCGTGTCTTAGGCTACATGGTATTTGAAGTTGGGCACACGACCGTGTCCCTAGCTCGTGTAACTCTCTAACTTACAATACATTAAATTGCAATACATTCCTGATCCAATACAAAACATTTAAACCAAGCCAAAACTAAGTCATATGCATGATATTTCATCACATGTAACTACTATAGTATCATGCTTTACAAATTCGTTTATTACCCGAACCAACATTTATACCAAACATAACAATCCATACTTACATAAGTTAATATGAACATAACCAAAGTATAATTTCTAATATTTACACCACCATTTCAATCCTTATGCATGCCATATAAAAATAGTATGTTTAGCAAAATCTACCGGTAGTTGGATAGTGTGATTCAATATGTTGATCCGATCCTCAGAACTTCTTGAAAATCTACAAAAAAACGTATAACAACACGAGTAAGCTTAATGAAGCTTAGTAAGTTCAATAGGTTAAACATTGATCTTACCGAACCTAATATAATAAATTAAATTGTAAATAATTCATACGTTCTTCCTGTCAAATACACATAAGTCAATGAACACATTTCTTCATATAAATATCATTAATAACCAATATATCTTTCAAATCATTCACATAGGTCTTTTTACCAATTCTTACTGAATCGAGGAATAACTTACGGATATGAGTACATCATTTTCTTTGTGCCATAGTCCAACTATGGTCTTTTATATGCATTGCCATAGCCCAGCCATGGTCTTACACTCATAGTGCCATAACTAAGTTATGGTCTTATCATCAAAATGCCAAAGCCCATATATGGTCTTACTTAAAAATATTACCATGGTCCAACCATGGTCTTGCGTTCAAAGTTCCATAACCTAGTTATGGTATTTTCATCAGAATGCCATAGCCCAACTATGGTCTTACTTTACCTAGGTTAATTTGTAAGATTTGCAGTAGTTTAAGACTATTCTACTAATTCCCCTTTTTCTTGTTGATCTACAGGCTCTTGATCTAAGATATAAAATTATCCATACATTAGCATATATTTCAGTTTTAATTCAATTTACAATTAGTACCCTTTAAGTTTTAAAATTACACAATTACCCCAACTTTTACCATTTTTGTAATTTAGTCCCTTACTAATTAGTCTACCAAATGAACTAGTTTTTCTCAATTGACAATTCGTCTAAATATTCTAGGCTATCTTACAGCCTTTGATACATAAAAATTTAATAGCAAACCCTAATTCTTAATTTCTTCTTAATTTAGTCCTAAAATCAATATATATCAAATTCACTTTATAAAATCAACATATAACAAAATTAAAGCTTCAATTCCATGTTAATTCATCATAAATTTCTAGCACTCATCAATGGTAACTTTCAATATCACTTATAAATTCAAAAACTAATGAATTAGATAGTTGGACCTAATTGTAAAAGTCTTAAAAACACAAAAATTTAAAAGAAAAAGGAAAGAATTGAACTTACAGGAAGTAAAATAAATAAAACCAGCTTAAAACCTTCTCTTATGGCATTTTTAGCTGATAAATTGAAGAAGAATAGACTAGAAAAGTTTAGAATTCAATTTATTTAACTTAATTTCACAAAATTTACAATTTTGCCCTTTAATCACATGATTTTTGTTTTCTTTTCTGCTTATGCCACCTCATGCCTTTATTTTAGGCGTAATTGCTCCTTAAGTCCTCCTTTGTTCATTAATTAAGCCATTTAATTACTATTTCTTTAATTAGCAAATTTTGCACCTTTTTTAATTTAGCCCTTTTTGGTTAATTAACTATCGAAACGTTAAAATTTTCTAACGAAACTTTAATACTACCTTAATGACACTCTGTAAATATTTATAAAAATATTTATCAGCTCAATTTATGAAATAGAGGTCTTGATTCCTCATTTTCGAAACCATATAACCTAATAAATTCTTTTAAATCACAAATCACTAATTCAAAAATCTTTCTAATATCACACTTAACTCATAAATAATAAATAATAAAATTTTCAAACTCACTCGTCAGATTTAGTGATCTCAAATCACTATTTTTGACACCACTGGAAATTGGGCTATTACAAATATAATTCACATTTCATACCAATTTAGATTTCATTGAATGTTCTCTAATACTTATAATATTTCATGCCAAATATACCATTACTATTTTCACTCATTCCTAATTCTAACATAATCTAACCATTCACAAGTACCATTGAACAAAATAACCAATACTCATACATAATGACATTTACAAACCAAACCCAAGGTATATATATACACATATGATCCAAAATCTAACTAAGACATCATCATTCAAATATAAGAAAAACCACAAGCGACAAGCAACCACTACATGTACAATCTCCTATTACATGCCATATAACCCAAATATAAACATTTGAAAACTACCAAAAGATATCTGGATAGTGTGATTTCTTCGAGTTGATCCGACTGCTCAATTTCCACACAATGTAAACTACAAGAAAAAATTAGAAATAATACGAGTAAGCTTTAATAGAGCTTAGTAACTGCAACAGTTAAAAACAATAAACTTACCGTATAAATTTATATAATTCACACATTATCATTTTAGAAACTATGTTCTTGTTAATCACAACCATTCAATAGATGAGTCCTAATAGCAATACACTTAATAAATTACCCAATAAACAATAATAGATCATTCAATATCATCTCAAGTTAATAAATCAAGAAATCATATAATCATTTAAAATTTGCCTGATGATCAATATAACGGATCTGGATACACAGTTAACCATCCAAAACACACCAGAACACCTAAGTGAGCTTAACCAACTGAGAACACACCTTAGTACAAGGTGCCTAGCCCATAGGCTAACATCCCTTCATAACACACTAGGGCACCAAGTGCCCATGCTTGAAGGCTTTACATCTGCCCTGGTAACATACCAGAATCACTATAATATAACTCAAAAGTCCACAACAAATGCTGGACTTCAGTATATTCAGTGAACAGTAACAAAATCAATAATTATTCTCTCAACATAATCAAACCCATACAATGCACATTAAAACCTATCAGCATGCTAATTGTATCCTATCCTACGTTTACCAATGGAACGACTGAAATGTGCAAGTGTACACAATCACAACAAGTAATGAAGTGACAAGTAAATGTCGAGTTATTGTACCCACAGGAACTGTGAAAAGAATTATTTATGAATGCAATTTTAAAAACACTTTGGTGGAGAAAAATATTTTAATTTGAGGAGGTGATTAAAAACTAGGATTTTAATCAAATAAAATAACAGTTCCAATGCATGATTTGAAAATATGGTTTTAATCAAGATGGCATAATTGTGCTAGATTAATTAGATTTCTTAACTTAGAATTATTAAACTCATGTTTATGTTGTTATGAATAAATTCAAAGCAACTTGGTAATTTTCTAATTTATGAACATACTTAACTACCAAAATCCATTTATCTCTTGACTATATCTCTTTGTCCATTCAATCGATTAAACAAATTTTAATAAGAAAATGTGTTAATACACATACATACTTATGAACTTAAAATAATCTCTTGTACATATCTCTATGCCAATTCAAACAATTAATTTCATCTCATAAGCACATAAAGATTACATGAGGTAACAATGTATTTCTACCTTGAAATAGTTTAATCACAATAATCTTGCAAGTTATGCAAGGCTAATGTATCATTAGATACCGCTACTAATTTAACCCTCAGCTACCTTAGATGATTAAACATGCACTTATTAAGTATTGTGTCAATTAATTACAATTTCAATCTGTAACACCCCAAACCCGGCCTAGACGTTATGGCCGAATCCGGCAATGTCACATGGAATGGGAATTAAAAACGCATCGATACATAAAAATCGTTCTAGTTATTAGCTTTTATTTATTCCAGAAAACATGTATTCATTGTTAAGTTAACCAAAACATCTTTTTCTTTTGCGGAAGCTTTCGCAAAACATTTTGTTTTAGGGAAAAATCGTTCATGTTGTAAAAACCTTCGTAGTTAGCAAAAATCCAATTTAGTCGTGTCCAGCAATATCAAATTTTCAAAACAGTTCAAAATCAACAATTTAAACCGAACAGTCCAAAGTCCCAACAATTACATAATAAAACCCAAATTAAACAAAATGAAATAAATAGCTTAAAACTAATTTTAAACAGTATGAATCCATGGTGGTCACCACCGAGTCATCCACTACTCCAATCCGTCTAGTGCTGGGGATTACCTGAACAGATTAAATAGAAAAGGGTGAGTTTTCACAAACTCCGTGTGTAATCCCTACAGAAAACATTCACACAGCATCATGTCAAAAATTAGTCGTACATATAGTTCGAGCCTAAGCCCATTACAGAATCGATGTGAACCTTAGCTCACTCAAATACAAAATCAGATACAAATTAGGGCCTTATCCCATTTCAGATATAACATGCAAAACAAAATAGAATATCAGGATCCTACCCACCAACCTCTACACACCATCTCCGTCCAACCCTACACACCATGTGGGGATAAAATCAACCCACCCATCCTTACACACCATGCTGTACCAAAATGTAGCACATAATCAGATAATTACAGCTAAGCTGCCAGACAACAGCCTTAATAGCCTTTCAGATACTTCCTCCAAATAACATCAACCCAACCCTGATGCAATGCAACATACAAGTATGATATGCTAATATGAAATTTATCAGGTCATACAATTAGTTTAGATATCACAGTTCATGCTCAATACCTAAGTTAGACGGTCAGAATACTCATTTAGGAGTCTAAGTAGAGCTTACAGACCCTACAGTAGGTCCATAGTTGACTAGGTTGACCCATGCAACCTTATAAAACTTTTTAGAGAAATGGGCTCACATGCCCATGTGGCCTGGGTGTGAGGGCCCACACGGCCCAAATTGGCCTTGGCCGTGTGGATCAGACGGCTTGACCCAAAATTCCACACGCCCGTGTGGGTCCATGTAACAGCTCGAATTAGGGGCTAAATAAGAAAGTGGTTTTGAAACCATGAATTTGAGGTTTAAAATATTATTCTAATTTAGTTTTGATGTTTATTAGGTGTTTGGATAAATATGTGAACTTTTGGTGTGTGAATTTTATTGGTTACATGTCCAATTTGGTGTGTTGGACTAAATTGCAATAGGTGAAAAATATGGGTTGCATTTTATAAGGTACTTGATTGAATTAGGTTTTCAAATTAGAGGTCCTTATATGGTAATTAGGTCATTTTAACTTTAACTTGGACAAAAAGGCCCAAGGAAGGGTAGGCATAACAAAGGTTTTAATGAAAGGCATTTTGGTCATTTGGTTAATAAAAGAATAAAAAGGGAAAAATAAGGCAAAATCTTGTCCATGAATTCTTCTCCTTGGCTGAATATAGAGAGGAAGCCATAACTAGGGTTTTTTCAACTTCCAAGCTTGATTATAAGTGATTTTTAGCCCCGTTTTTAACTCTCTTCATATTTTTAGAACCCTCGTAGCTTGCTCTAGCTAATTTTACCATTATTTAAGCTAGGGTTGATGTTAAAAATTTTACCCATGTATTGCATGCAAGTATTTTGATGTCTAATAGTGGAATATGAAGGTTTAAGGTGTGGTAAACTATGATTACTAGGTGATTTTTCATGGAAGTCCCTAAAAAGGACCAAATTGCAAAGTTAATAAATTGAGTGCTAAAAGTATAAATTAATGAGAAATGTGGGCTATTTTGAGTGCCATGGATTTTCAGCTAGGCTTGGGTAACCAAGAGAATTGATACATTTCAATTTACAAGCCTAACGACTTAGTTGTAAAAATTTACAAAGTTAGGGGTAAAATGTTAAAAAATATTGTAGGATGATTTTGGACTATATTGAACAATGTGTGCATTAAACGAGTTAAATGTGTCATTATAGATCGAGAAGATTGAGGAATCAACCTTGACCAGGGCAAGGGCAAGGTCTCAAATTAAGTTGCAAATTACCACTTTTTGTTGTCGAGGTAAGTTTATATGTAAGTAATGCATCTGTTTTATTTGTACATTAATAATTCTAATGGATATTATGAAATATTGAAAATGACTAATCTTCTATGTTGTTGAAATCGTTGGAAATGAGAGTTCCCGGTTGGACCTTCGGAATAACGAAAGATACAGATAAAATATGGCTTCGCATGTGTGATAAAGCGAACTTCACCATGTAGACCCGAGAGTTATGGAATTTAATGGCTAAATCACATGTGTGATAAAGTGAACTTCACCATGTGTACATGATAGTTACGGGACTAATGGCTATGTCACATGGGTGGTAAAGTGAACTTTCCCATGTGTACATGAGAGCAACATCATATGTAGCTAAGTCACATGGGTGATAAAGTGATTTTCACCATGTGCACACGAGGGCTACGAGACTAAATAGCTAGGTCACATGGGTGATAAAGTGAACTTCACCATGTGTACCTGAGAGCCGGGCTTATGTGTTTGTGTAATCATGAGCGGAAGGTCCACCGAGTATCGAATGTTAATTTGAAGAGTTCAGCGGGAGTACTTATTAAAGAGACTTGGTGTGCACGTATGATATGTGTGTGCAGGTATTCTTTTGGGCAAGTGTAATTGCGGGGAAATTGCATGTGGGTTCAAGGGTGCATGTGAACTTAAGTAGGTAAAAATAATGGGTATGAATTGTATGGGAAAGTTGGTAAGTTTAGGTGGTAAGTTGGTGTGTGAGAAATAATTTTGGTGTGGCTAAATGTTATCATGATGATAATTATTTACATATAGACTTACTAAGCTTTTAAAGCTTACTCTTTTCTCTTTTCACTTGTTTTATAGATTTAGTCAAGCCAGCTCAGGATCGGAACGAGTCAGAGGATCACTCACACTATCGACATTATTTTTTGGTATAATGAAATGAACTCTTAAACTATGGCATGTATAGGGACTTAGTGGTGTTGTATGTGTTAAGTTGGTTTGGTTATGTAGTTGAAATTGTCATGGGATAAGTCATTTTGCAATTAAGGCTAAGTGATATAGCCATTGATGATGATATTTTGTTTATCTATCCTTACGAGGAAATTCATGGAATACTTAGTGTGTTTGTGTATGTTTAATTTGAAATGGATGCTGGTTGGGTAAATGGAGTCATTTAGATGTCTAAAGATGTGTATGTTATGTGGTGTTAAAATTGGTAGAGATAGTATGTGTTTTGGGGCAAAGGATGGCTTGGAAAATAGCATAACTTAGGACCACACAGCCAGCCCCCACGACCATGTGTGTAGGGCGTGTGTGTTTTGCATGGGATTTTCGGAGGTTAAGGACGTCACCCGGCCTGGTCACACGGGCGTGTCTCATGGCCGTGTGACCAAAATTGCATGCTGACATCATAAATAGAATGTCCCAGTTTTTTCATATGGAAAGGCCACACGGGCGTGTCGAGGCCGTGTGATGAACATGGCCAAAGGACACGGGCGTGTGCTCAGCCATGTGAAAACCCCTATAGGTTTGAAATGAAAAATAATTTTCCTATAATTCAACACGGGTAGGGGACACGTGCGTGTGTGACCACACGATCTACCCACACGGGCGTGCCCTTGTCTCACACGGGCATACGCCCTTTATTAGATCAAATTTTCCAAAATTTTTCAAAGTTCTCAATTTGTTCTCAGACCATTCCCAAACCATGTTTTGGCCCTCATAGGCCCACTTTAAGGGTTGTGTGGTATTTTTATGAATAATTTTTAAATTGGAATGAAAATTGGTGGTTTGATTGTGCATGAATGATGTTGATATTGTCTGATAGTGTCTCGTGCTCGGGTAAGGCGATTGTAACACCCCTTACCCGAGACCGTCACTAGAATCGAGCACGAGGTATTACCAGACTTATCTTACTAGTTCGAGGCATAAAAATTTACTTTTAAAATTAATCCGCTCACATTCATCCAATATATCCCTAAAAAGGGCCCTCGAGGCCCTCAAACATGCAATTAAAATGGTTCGAGACCAAACTGGGAACATTAAAAATTTTTCGATTACTTACACAAATCAAAACAATTTATTTCACTATTCATGATAAAACTGTCTACCTGCATCATAGTCACTAAACTAATTATAACTCAAATTACGAAGCTCAAAATTTAAATCTGTAAATTTTCTCTGAAATTAGACTCATATATCTTTTCACCATAATTTTTCAAGAATTTTTGATGCGGCCAATTAGTATAGTTTATTAGTTAAAGTCTCCCCTATTACACAGTCTAACGGTTCTGACCTTTCCTTTTGAAATTTACCATTGCCATGTCTTGACATGGTCTTACGTGGTATCCTTACCTTGTTAATTCACCAATGCCATGCATTGGCATGCTCTTACATGGGATCTTTGCCTTATAGTAACTTGTCAATGCCATGTCTTGACATGGTCTTACATGGAATCTTTGCCTTATAGTAACTTATCAATGCCATGTCTTGACATGGTCTTACATGATTTTCTTGCCTTGTAAAACTTACCAATGCCATGCCTTGGCATGGTCTTATTTGGTATCCTTATATTATGTTGCCATGGGTCAACCATGGTCTTTTTCCGTCAATTCTTCCTTAATTGCCATGTTATAAACATGGACTTTTCTATCAATTCTTCCTTAGTTGCCATGTTATAAGCATGGACTTTGAAATATTAATGCCTGGGCAATTCATAGCTAAAACATACTTACTCAAAATTCTCAAGCTCAGTCACATAACTCAATAATAATAATAGCAACAATTTCATAATAATAAAATGCTACTCAACTTACATACTTACATTCTCAATCTCATCATATCCTCAATTTATCTTACTTTCCTCAAATTATGTTATTCAATACTTTCTTGATCTTATACAAAGCCACATTACCACTATGGTCTTATATGTAAACTTATTCGAATTCTCATTTTTAATGTCGAATCATTTCTCAATTATTGTCATTATATTCAAAAATCAATACTAAACATTTATAACTAATATATCAATTTAGCATTCAAACATGCTTAATTAAATGCTTATTAAACACATGAACTTACCTCGATACCAACACGGCCATTTTGACAAACTTTCCTCGATTTTTGATTTTTCTCCCGTTCTAGGTCCAAATCTCGTTTTCTAAGATTACGAAGCTTGGAAAATGAACAAACCCTAGCCATGGTGTTCCCTTGCTACATTCGGCCATGGAGAAAAGAAATGAAGAAGATGATAGCTTATTTCATGTTATTTTGTCTTTATTCATTAATTAAGGCATTTTACCAAAATGCCCTTAAATACCTTACTTACTAACCATGTATATTTTTGTCTATCAAACTTTAATGATCTGATTACTACTTAAGGACCTCTACTCTAAATCTCTATTTCAATCAAGTACTTTATAAACTAGAATACATATTTTGCAGCTTTTGCAAATAAGCCCTAAAATACAAATTAAACATGCAATCTATAAAATTTCTTATCGGTAGTCTAACACATGCATCCAATCAATCGGTAAATCATGATAATTCATCGTAATAAACTTTTCTATCTCATTTTTGTGGTTTCGCAACCACTATTCTGTTTAGCCCCTTTTTCGACATGTTACATTTCTCCCTCTTAGGGATTTTTGTCTCCAAAAATCTTACTAGATGACAGATTAAGGACTGATTTCACAAGGCATTTTCAATTTCTCGTATAGTCTCGACATCCTTAGCATCTTACTGCTCAAGCTAAGATTTTGAATTATACTCTCTTATCATAAACATAGGAATCACATTACTAATCTTTTTAGATTCTGACTGAAATACCTACTAATAAGTAACTGACCTTATTCTTTCTATAATCTCATACTCTTAGATAAACCATAACTCACTTTTCTCTACTTACCAAAATGAAAAATTTTCTGTTAATGAAAAATTTGATTACATAAGATTCCTTTGAATTTTTTTTTTAAATCCAAACTAGTTCATATCAATTTGCTCAAGTTGTATGTATGAATTGCAAGATCAACACCTTATTTGAACTTACAATTCTAGCGAAGCATAAAATGTAGTTCCGTGAGAATGCATTTAAAGTGGCAGAAAAATTTACTGATTACAGTGACAGTCTAAGCTCCAAATCTAGCTCTTGTGTGTCGCTTGATTCTAAATTCTGACTGCTCAATCCTAATGAGTTGCTGCAATGTTTCTTGCTCCTTGAATGTGAATCCTATAAGAATGTAAGGAACTAAACAAGTTAAATTTTAAAACACAATCATCACATGGCACATAAACTAAAAAAAGGAAGGGACTTGTGTGTAGCAACCTCAACATTTAGGTTTAGAAGTTCTAGTCATGTTTGGTTGTGTCAAAATGTTGGGTGTCTAAGAAGCCACTGCTTGGCTGGGAATCACCATATCTGATGTTTGCCCTTTGATTGTATTCTTTAACCCCGATCTTTAATAATATATAATTGTAGTACTTGATTTCATTAATATAATTATTGATGCATAAAGAAATGGGGGAGGTGACAATGGAAAGTAGCAACGACTTAATATATCTAGGGTATTAGAAACTACAATTTTTTTATTTTTTGAATGAAAATTCAAAAAAAAAGGGAATTTGATGGTATACTGTATAGAGAGAAGAAAGAGGGTGAGGTGGTTCACTTACCATTAAATGCGAAAATTAAATTCGCCACATGGCCTAGCCCGTGTGCCTATTCGAAATGGCCTTACACACCCGTGTGCTAGGCCGTACGTTAGGTCGTGTCAATCCTTTAGGGTATACTGACTTATGCCACACAGTCAATCACACGCTCGTGTGTGAGGTTGTGTAGAGCATACTAACTTCCTTCTAAATGCATCACCGGGGGACACACGGCTGTGTACCATGACCGTGTGTCACGCACGGCTAAGGCACACGCTCGTATCTTTGATTACATAAGATTCCTTTGAATTTTTTTTAAAATTTCAAACTAGTTCATATCAACTTGCTGAAGTTGTATGTACGAATTGCAAGATCAACACCTTATTTGAACTTACAATTCTAGGAAATCATAAAATATAGTTCCATGAGCATGCATTTAAAGTGGTAGAAAAAATTTACTGATTACAGTGATAGTCTAAGCTCCAAATCTAGCTCTTGTGTGTCGCTTGATTCTGAATTCTGACTACTCAATCCCAATGAGTTGCTAAGATGTTTCTTGCTCCTTGAATGTGAATCCTATAAGAATGTAAGGAACTAAAACAAGTTAAATTTTAAAACACAACATCACATGGCACATAAACTAAAAAAAGGAAGGGACTTATGTGTAGCAACCTCAACATGTAGGTTTAAAAGTTCTGGTCATGTTTGGTTGTGTCAAAATGTTGGGTGTCTAAGAAGCCACTCCTTGGCTGGGAATCACCATATCTAATATTTTCCCTTTGATCGTATTCTAAAACCTCTATCTTTAATAATATATAATTTAGTACTTGATTTCATTAATATAGTTATTGATGCATAAAGAAATAGGGGAGGTGATAATGGAAAGTAGCAAAGACTTAATATATCTAGGGTTAACTAAAAATTATCAGAAACTACAATTTTTTTTACTTTTTGAATAAAAATTTTAAAAAAAAAAAGAGAATTTGATGGTATACTGTATAGAGAGAAGAAAGAGGGTGAGGTGGTTCACTTACCATCATGTTGGGGTACTGGAAACCATAAGAAGGTGAGAAAGTTGATGAAGAAGAAAAAGATGATGAGGCCATAGATGAATAAGTTCTCATGTTATTCTACATGTACAGCCATAATCAAAATCCACCTACAAACTCAAATATGATAAAACTTCAATCATTCAATCACTGAAACCTACAGGCAAAAAGAAGAAAAAGGGAAAAATACCTGGTTGAAATCAGCAAGTTAAGTTTCCAGCTTTCAAACTTAATAAATTTAAGCATTTGAACGTAACACCGCAATTTTAGAAACTAAACAATTCAATTTGCAGTACTTAAAAACTTTAATTTACAGCATTTAAACACTTCAATTTGTAGCACTTTCACATCTCAATTTACAACATTTATACACCTCAATTACAGTGATTAAACATCTTAATTTCCAGCAACTAAACACTTCAATTTGCAGCACTTAAACACTTCAATTTGCAGCACTTTATCACTTCAATTTACAACATTTAAACACTTGAATTTGCAGCACTTTAACACTTCAATTTACAGCATTTAAACACTTCAATTTGTAGCACTTTAACATCTCAATTAACAACATTTATACACCTCAATTATAGCAATAACACATCTAAATTTCTAGCAACTAAACCCTTCAATTTGCAGCACTTAAACACTTCAATTTGCAGCACTTAAACACTTCAATTTACAGCATTTAAACACTTCAATTTGCAACACTTTAACATTTCAATTTACAGCATTTACACACTTCAATTTGCAGCACTTCAACACTTCAATTTACAGCATTTAAACACTTTAATTTGCAGTACTTTAACATCTCAATTAACAACATTTATACACCTCAATTACAACGATTAAACATCTCAATTTCCAGCAACTAAACACTTCAATTTGCAGCACTTAAACACTTCAATTTACAACATTTAAACATTTCAATTTCCAACATTTAAACATTTTAATTTGCAGCACTTTAACACTTTAATTTACATCATTTAAACACTTCAATTTGTAACACTTTAACATCTCAATTAACAACATTTATACACCTCAATTACAGTGATAAAACATCTCAATTTCCAACAACTAAACACTTCAATTTGCAGCACTTAAACACTTCAATTTAAATATTTAAACATTTCAATTTACAATATTTAAACACTTCAATTTGCAGCACTTTAACACTTCAATTTACAGCATTTAAACACTTCAATTTGTAGCCATAGCATGTAAGAGATTTAGCTTGAACAAGAAAGAAGAAATTTGTTGTGTTAGTTGATCAGGCATGTAAAGATGAGGAATTGTGCAAGGAAAAGAGTAAGGTTGAGTTGGAGGTTAGAGATGTGAGGAAGAGATCGATGAGTAAGTCCTTCCAATCGTCATCATAGAAAGTAAGAAATGTGCCTTGGCTACCAAGTTGAACTTTAGTACTGATTTTCACCCACAAACCGATGGTCAATCTAAGCGAGTGATTCAGATTCTAGAGGATATGCTTCGATGTTGTGTATTAGAATTCCAAGGTAGTTGGGAGAAATATCTACCATTGGTGGAGTTTGCTTACAATAATATTTTCCAATCGAGCATCAAAATGGCACTGTATGAGGCATTATATGGTCATAAATGTCAGACTCCATTATATTGGACTGACCTTAGTAAGAAGCAGATTCATGGGATTGATTTGATTAAAGGGACTAAAGAGAAAGTGAAGATAATTCATGATTGTTTGAAAGCTGCATCGGATCGACAAAAGTCATACACAGATTTGAATAGAAAAGAGATCGAATTTCAAGTGGGTGATAAAGTGTTTTTAAAAGTGTCTCCATGGAAAAAGATTTTGAGATTTGGTCGGAAAAGTAAATTGAGCCCACGTTTCATCGGACCATATGAAGTTGTAGAAAGAGTTGGACCAATGGCTTATCGACTAGCTTTACCGACAAAGTTGGAAAAGATTCACGATGTGTTCCATGTATCAATGCTTCAACGATACCGTTCTGATCTATTACATGTGATCTCACCGACTGAAGTGGAAGTTCAACCGGATATGACTTATAGCAAAGAGCCAATCAAAATTTTAGCACAAGAAGTAAAACAGTTAAGAAACAAAAGTGTAGCTTTAGTGAAAGTGTTATGGCAAAAGCATGGTATAGAACAAGCTACATGGGAATTGGAAGAGACCATGAGGAAATAGTATCCACATCTTTTCATTAGTAAGATTTTCGGGGACAAAAATCCCTTAAGGGGGAGAGTTGTAACAGCTCAAAATAAGGCCTAAATGGAACAGTGGTTTCAAAACCACGAATCCGATATAGAAAATTTTATTTCAATTAAGTTTTAAGGTTTATTATGTGATTGAATGCATGAGTGAAATTTTGGTGAATAAATTTTACTGATAAAGTGCCCGATTGAACGATAGGACTAAGTTGCAAGAAATTCAAAATATGTGTTCTAGAAGCTTTTAGTGTGAAATTGAAATGAAATTATAAAGTAGAGGTCCTTATTTAGCAATTGGACCATTTTTGGGCATAATGAACAAAAATGCCCATGGAAGGAACAATTTGAAAAGAAGGCCATTAAGGGCATTTTGGTCACTTGGATATTAAAAGAAATAAAAAGGGAAAATAAGGCCAAAAAGTGTCCATCCTTCTTCTACCTTGGTCGAATATCAAAGGGGACTCCATAGCTAGGGTTTTCATCTTTTCAAGCTTCATTGTAAATGATTCCTAGCCCTGTTTTTCATGTTTTTCGTATTTTTGAGATCCTCCTACCTAGACCTAGCTTTCTATACTATTATTTTGAGCCAGGGTTCATGTTTAACCTAGCTTTCTATACTACTATTGTGAGCCAGGGTTCATGTTTAAGAATTTACCCATATGTGACATAGAATTATTTTGAAGTCTTTTGGTAGGAAATGATAGTTTGAAGTGTAGTCAACACCTTTTTCTAGGTGATTTTTCATGAAAGTCCCCAATAAGGACCAAATTGAAAAGATAGTAAAATGTGTAGTAAAAGTACAAATTGATGAGAAATATGGGCTATTATGAGCCCTATTAAGGTTCGGCTGGGCTTGGGTTGCTAAGAAAATAGATACATTTCATTTTACGAGCCTAGGGACTAAGTTGTAAAAATTGACAAAGCTAGGGGTAAAATGGTAAAATTTACCGTAATTGATTAGTAAAATGTGTAGTAAAAGTAAAATTGATGAGTAATGTAGATATTGAGTGAGCTAAATTTGATGTTATAGATTGAGAACAACGCGAAATCAACCTTGACCGTGGAAAAAGGCAAGGTGTCAGATTAAATTGAAAAGAATTGCATCTTGGCCCGAGGTAAGTCTCGTATGTAAATTAATGGGTTGTTTTACTCATTTTTTTAATTATTTAATTATCTAGAAATTTTGAAATCTATATTGAAACATTTGATATGTAATGTGATAAAAATTTACAAGTAAAGAAAAGTGTCGGTTGAACATTAGGAATCATTAGGATACGAGTAACATGTCACTAAGAAACCCTCAATCGCTATTGATTGTTATGTGATTTCTGGGTGCTAATCTAGTTTGACTATAAGTGCCTAGGTAATCCTACATTTGTTGCGGGTGCCTTTCAGCTTGTGTGAGTAGCACTGAGTAGTATCGACTACACCGTCAGCTTGTGTAAGCAGACCCGAGAATAGCTCTTTATTGAGCCTTATGTGATAAGTGGTAGTTTCGACTACATTATATGTGTATGGCTCTTGTGCCTTATTCTATGTATCCTTTAGTATTCCACATGGTTCAACGGTTTATTTGAATCGATTTGATAAAGTGCAATGTCATGCGAAAATATTTGACCATGTGTTTAAGATTGTGTATGTGCAGGTTATATGAAAATATATTGTATGTGCTAAGTACAAATTATATGTATTTGTGACTTGGGTAAGACTATTGAGTAAGTGATAATCAGTCTTAGTGTGTTCATAATGAAACTTACTTATATCGTACGAATTATTGTTTAGATGCTCATTAGCTTACAAATAGGCTTACTAAGCTTTAAAGCTTACCCCTTTTCTTTTCCCTTTCCCTTATAGGTCCGTCAAGCTAATCCAAGGTTCGGTGATCGTCGGGATTCCATCAACACTATCAACAACCATTTTGGTATTTGATTTTGTACTTTGAAGGTTATGGCATGTATAAGTGGTTTAACATTTAAGTTTTGTGTCATAATCTTTTGGGTCTAATGTTGTTGGTAATGTTTTGGGCAATTGGCCATTTGAAATGAGCCAAAGTTGGTTATGTTATATTTTGTTAAAGTATTTTAATATGTTAGTACAAATTTGCTAAGTATATGTGAAATGTGGAATGGATGTCTATGCAGCTTTGTGGTAAGTAAAAATGGTTGGTTAATGGCCATATTAGGTATGCTTGAATGCTTTAAGGTGCCATATTGATCAATGAAAAAATTGGTTGAAATTGGTTTGTGTTCTAGGGTGGCAATTGGCTTGGAAAATAGCTTATAATTGTCCACACGGGTAGGCACACGGGCATGTGTCTAGGTCGTGTGTGACACACGACCAGCCCCATGGGCTTGTTGATAGGCTGTGTGTACCCTGCACTTGAATGCATGAAAAATTAATTACCAGTAGTAATCACACGGGTAGAGACATGGCTGTGTGTCTCAACTATGTGAGAGACACGGCCAAGCCCACGAGCATGTGGCTTAGCCGTGTGATGAGAATTGCATGATGATGTCATAAACAGAATACCCCTAAGTTTTCACACGGGCTAAGACACATACATGTGACTAGCTGTGTGAAGACACGGGCATGAAACACAAGCGTGTGCTCGGCCGTGTGAAAACCCCTATAGGTTCGAATTGAAAAATAATTCTACATGGGTAAGGGACATGGGCGTGTCTGCCCACATGGCCTACCCACATAGGCGTGTGCCTTGCATGTGTTAAAATTTTTTGTAAAAGTTTGAAAAGTTCCAGCTTAGTTCCAAATCACCCTAAATGTATCGTTTGGGCCTCGTAGGCCCATAATCTGGAAGTTACGTTTATGAACTAAAAATTTTAAATTTTATGTGAAAATTGGTAATTAAATCAAATGTTCGAGTAAGTGAGAGTCCGATAATGCCTCATACCCAATTTTAGCCTCGGACTCGGGTGAGGGGTGTTACACACTAGGTCGGCTTAGTTAAGAGACCGAAGAAAAGGTTAAGGTGATTCGAGATTGCTTGGAAGCTACCTCGAATGGACAGAAATCCTAAGCGGACTTAAAAAGGAAAGAGATTGAGTTTCAAGTTAGGGATAAAGTGTTCTTAAAAGTCTCCCCATGAAAGAAAGTCTTTCGATTCGGTAGGAAAGGCAAGTTAAGTCCACGGTTTGTTGGACCTTATGAGGTGACCAAGAGAATTGAACCGGTAGCATACCATTTAGCATTACCATTCGAGTTGGAGAAAATTCATAATGCCTTCCACGTATCGATGTTACGTTGCTACCACTCCGACCCTTCTCATGTGACATCACCGATAGGGATAGAGATAAGCCCATATATGACCTATAGTGAAGAGCCAGTTAAGATTTTGGCTCGAGAGGTCAAGCAATTGAGAAACAAGAGTATAGCGTTAGTGAAGGTGTTATGACATCTACATGGAGTCGAGGAAGCCACATGGGAACCAGAGGAGACGATGAGAGATCAGTACCTGAACCTCTTCAATGGTAAGATTT
The DNA here is from genome assembly GCA_020496765.1 of Gossypium stocksii. Classification (NCBI taxonomy): domain Eukaryota; kingdom Viridiplantae; phylum Streptophyta; class Magnoliopsida; order Malvales; family Malvaceae; genus Gossypium; species Gossypium stocksii. The sequence goes on along the minus strand of CM035632.1, from coordinate 76,395,343 downwards.
TCGAGGACGAAAATCCCTAAGGGGGAGAATTGTGACAGCCTAAAATTAGGCTTCGTTGGAATAGTGATTTTGAAATCACTTACCCAAGGTTTGAGAAAATTACTTTAGTAATATTTTATGTGTTATAGCATGTTTATAAGGGTGTATGAAAATTTTTGCGAATTAATTTACGCGATTGAAGGCTTAATTGCGAAAAGGGCCTAAATCACATAAAAGGTAAAAGTTGCTAATTATTAGTGAATTGTGTTAAATAGCTAGAGAACTAAAATTAGGGGTTTTTAAAGTGTAAATATGCCATTAAATGAGGCATGGCTAGCTATAAAGACAAAGAAACAAGAAAAGTCAAATTTTTGGTGGTATCAAGTGACTAATTTGACTAGAAATAAAATAAAAAAATAGTAGCTTCATCTTTTTTAATTTTCCTTCTTCCTTGCTAAAATTAGCAGCCATTTTTAGGGGTTTTTGGAGGTCAAACTTTCAGCCACTTAGTTCCCTTCCAAGTAAGTGATTTTCAAGACTTTTCTTAATGATTTTTACATTTTTTGAAACCCTTGTAGCATGGGCTACCTATTGAGGGGACTAAATTGCAAAATGGTTGAAAGTTTAAAGTTTGTTAATGAATGCATAAGTGATGTTTGCTAGATTTTTATGGAAGAAAAGAAGTCATTGTTGTTAAATAAACAACTTTTGTAAAAGGGTATTCATGGAAAACACCTAAATTGGGCTAGTTCATAAAGTTGATAAATTGTTGGTACTTGTGTGAAATAATGGGAATCTTGGGTTGCCATAAGAGTAAAAAGAGTTTGGTTAGGCTTAGTTAATGAGGAAATTCCATAAAAATCAATTTTCAAGATTAGGGGTAAAATGGTCATTTTGCCAAAGTCTAGGGGTAAAATGGTCATTTTACAAAATTATGATTCTTGAATTTGTTTAGATTAATATAGTGAGAAAATTAGTGAAAATTTGTCATTTTAGATCAAGAAGTACGAGACCCAAACTTAGATTGGGAGAAAGCCAAGCTCGTAGATTGAAATCGATTGAGTCACCACATTTTGTATACCGAGGTAAGTTGAGTATAAATATTACGACTTTCTTCATACATATTTATTAATTTATTGCTATTGCATGCAATATTAATTTTTGCCTAAGATATGACATTGAAATGTTATGATGATAACTTCCCCGATGGAACCGTAGGAAAAGATTGGATAATTGGGCCGTGAGACTAGGGTGATACGAGAGCTAGTGTAAGACCATGTCTGGGACATGGCATCGGCCTTGTCATGTGTCAATGTAAGACCATGTCTGGGACATGGCATCAACACCAAGATGGATGAGCTAGTGTAAGACCATGTCTGGGACATGGCATCAGCCTCGTCGTGTGTTAATGTAAGACCATGTCTGGGACATAGCATCGACACCAAGATGGATGAGCTAGTGTAAGACCATGTCTGGGACATGGCATCAGCCTCGTCATGTGTCAATGTAAGACCATGTCTGGGACATGGCATCGACACCAAGATGGATGAGCTAGTGTAAGACCATGTCTGGGACATGGCATCGGCCTCGTCATGTGTCAATGTAAGACCATGTCTGGGACATGGCATCGACACCAAGATGGATGAGCTAGTGTAAGACCATGTTTGGGACATGGCATCGGCTCGATATGTGCTAGCGTAAGACCATGTCTGGGACATGGCATTGGCACAGACTGAGAGAGCTAGTGTAAGACCATGTCAAGGACATGGCATCAGCTTCGATACAAGAGAGTCAGTGTAAGACCATGTCTAGGACATGGCATCGGCGATGTGACGAGAGCTAGTGTAAGACCATGTCTAGAACATGGCATTGGCCTCGACATGTGAGCCAGTGTAAGACTGTAACACCCCAAACCCAGCCTGGACGTTATGACCAGATCTGGTGTGTTACATGAAAGATTACGAAATCTGACTATGTGATAAAAAGTTTTCCCTTGTTTAAAAATAACCTCGTTTTAATTTGGAACGTTGAACGATTACAGGTTAAACCATATTTGTAAGATTGAAACCGTTTTAGGAGAATGGATTGCCTTAATTGTAAAGTTTAGTTACTTGAAGTTAAAAGAAAACTGTTTGATCTTTTTGAAAACATTATGCGCAGTTTTACTCAAAAACAATTGTTATTAATTTTGAAAAACCCAAGTATCCTAATCTATCGGTTTAAAACAAGTTAATAGTGTAACAAAATAAAAACACCCAAAATGGCCTTATTACAAAAATAATACCCAAACTGAAATAGATATACAAATAAAAATAGAAATGAGTTCCAAAAGCAGAAGTCATATGGCTATCTCGAGTCCCTCGCAGCTCCAAATCCTTTATGGTTGGGGGTTACCTGCATATGTAAAAATAAAAGGGTGAGTTTGTGAAAACTCAGTGTACAACTTCCCCAACCAATATCATAAATCTGACATACACATCAGACTGGGCCGAAGCCCTATTCAGAAATAGATCAGTCTGGGCCTTAGCTTTATTTAGAAACAAAGTGGGCCTTGGGCCCATTACATATACAGAATAGAGCAGTATGCAAAAAACCCAACCTAGTCCAACCCATCATACCACCCGTACCAGCCCATCACACCATGTGGGGAATAACTCAACCCACTCAGCCCACACACCAATATGCAGCCAAGCTGCAAGTAACAGATATCGTGGTAGAGCCACTAGGTACAGAATACGTGGCTAAGCCTGTAACACCCCAAACCCAGCCTAAAAGTTAGGCCCGAGTCTGGCGTGTCACATTGAAGTGTTTTTAGAAAACTGTGTTTTCATTAAAAACCCTTCTTACAAGTTTTAAAGAAATCACTAAAATTTCGTCCATCTTTGATTAATCATATTATGAAAGTAGTTACTTTGGAAAAATATAATGATTGCGGAAGCTTTGTTTCAATTCTCGTTTGTTGTGGAAACGTGATTTTTGGAAAACAGATATCATTTTATAAAACGCGCCCTAGAGCTAACAAATTGTAAACATGTAGATAAATAACTCAAACCTTAAGAAAAATTAAATAACGGCCTTATTACAAACCCAAAATAAAATCACAATTAAAATAAATAAAAACCAGAAACAATATAAAAGCAGAGTGTGGCAGCCTCCAAGTCCATGTAGCACCAAATCGCCTATGCCTTGGAATTACTGTACAGTTAAATTAATTGGGTGAGTATATGAAGACTCAGTGTGTAATCTCGGCAATAACAATATAACAGAATCAAACTGGGCTAGAGCCCATTATAGTAGCATATCACAATCAGTGGGCCTAAGCCCATTACAGTAAATAGTATAGCATGCAATCCGAATCCAAATACAATATCAGTATGTCATGCAATCAGAATCCTACCCAACCATCCGCTACACTCCATCTCCGTCCAACCCTACACTCCATGTAGGGATATAATCAACCCACCCAACCCAACACTCCACAGTGTAGTACCGATCGGCATTATCGATAAAATGCAGCAGAACTACCAGAATATTATGCTATAAGCCTCAGAATAATGCAACAAAGCTGCTAGAACATTACAATTCCTCCATAAATATATATTCCGTCCCCCGTGCAATGCAACATACTCAATGTCATGTACTGTCAAATTACGGAATATACACACATACATACATATATATATATATATATATATATCTGAGCATACATAATCATCCAAACATTATAAAGGGTCAAAACAGTTAATTTACCCACGAGGGGTATTTTGGTCATTTTGCCATTAGGGGCATTTCAGTCATTTGTCAGTGTGGTCCTTCGTATGTGAAGGCCCATTAGTAAGCCCATGGTCATCTAGTGACACATGCAGTCAAATAGTCCTGAAGTTCAATTACGGCCTAAAGCCCATCTAGTGAGCCCACGGGCCCATTCGGCCCTTTCAGCCTGTTTCTGCCCAACTCATGACTCATGATAGCCGTTTTTGATGTGGGGCCACAATCCGTGGCCTCAACTGAGCACATGGGTGCTCACACACCCTATATGGCCAACGTTCGATTCATCGGCATTTCGGCATTTGAGATTTTGGCATTTCGCCAACGGATTTGATAGTGTGGTTAACACACCTGAATACATGCTGTGCAATTAACTCATTCGTACAAAACCTACAAATCCATCAATGCCTTATTAGACAACTGCCATAAAGATTAAACACTTTCAACCCTTAATCCAACATACACATTACCTCACATTATGCCACGAATGTTCTTGAATCACTTAAATCAACTGACTACAATCAATATCACTACTTGTTCGAATACTTGAAACAACATACATCTTATTAGACCCCATCGCTTAAGAAAACATGTCTTACAATTCCAATACATACCTATAGAGCATTTAGCCAATCAACACTTACCCCTGGTTCTATCGATAAACTACTTGCAAGATTCCGTAGGTACAATATTTTTAGAAGATATACTTTTAATCAGCCCTCACCTCCCTTAATAGGAAAACACCCCTAGCACATACAGCCAATCACAAAATTATAAGCCAAACACAAAAACGGAATGCATTTGAGAAAAAGAGTATCCTAAATAACCAACTAAGGAAATTGGCATTTGAATCCAAGATAAACTTACCAATCACCACCACGGTACAAAACTAAATGTCACCCCTAAGCAAGAAGATGCACAAGAACTTTAGCTATTTCAGAAATACTAAAAAGGTCACAACACAACTATACGAATTAACTAAAGAATTCGGCAATAACTAGCCAAGGTAGTTCAGCCTAAATAAGAAGAACCAAAAGATTAGAGAGGAGGAAGGAAATTGGTCAAAAGACATGGAAGGGAGACCATGATAGCAGGTTCGACAAAAATGAAAAGAAATATATTGAAGAAGAACTAGGGAGAGTTGATGGTGGCCAAGACCAATGGTGCTTTCGGCTTTGCAAAAATTAAAGAGAAAGGGGTGTGAAAGCAAGATAGTGTCGGTCAATGTTACAAAACAAAAGGAAAGCCAATTTCTATCCCACAATATACCGAACAATCCCAAGCCTAAGCACCTAAACTAGGCAACAAATCTCCTTTGACCAAAGGGACCAATAAATCCCACATTTAGCTGATACTTTCCATAACAAGGCCCATATTAGCTGCATAAATTTAGCTTTCATCAGTCAAAAATTCAAATCAAAATAGACATTCCCACTGCTTGACTTTTTCTCCATCGATAGCAGCCTCCATACACAATGTCACCGCTTGATTTAAGCCACAAAATCACCTTGCACAAGCAGTAAAAAAATATTAATCCTTCCACATGCAGGGTGAGGCTCGAACTCCAGACCTCATCCCGTCACTATGCCTTCAACCTTGCTGCCGGCCACTGCACTGTATTTCTCTTTACATTATAATAGGGTTGCAATTATTTTTAACGTATACCTGCTGGTGCCACGGTTATTCGAAAATCAAAATGAAAATTTCGCCTGCCAAGAGTCTCGAACCTGCGTCTCATCGAACTACCCAACACACCGTTGGCCACTCTTTCACATTCTCTTTTGTGTCGCAAATCACTCGCAATTATACATAACGTTTAAATGCCAGCTTCCATGACCAAAAGCAAAAATTAAAAGAATTATGCTAAGGCCTAGATTCAAACCATTGACCATTTCCTAGCTACCAACGCGTCTAGCCACCAGACCACTTACTTCTATTCATCAGCTTTAACCAAAATTATATTTATAAACCCTTCCTTGAAACACCAATTCCACTTAATGATAAAAATTAAAATTTTTCTTAAAGTCCCTTTTTGAACCCAGGACTTCTCCGACATCCCCAAGCACTCCAAATCACTTAATTAATAATCCAAACATGAAATTATGAAATATTTTCTTGACCATAAAAAAAAATCAAATTTCTCGAATACACGAAGCCCATTTCTCCTAAGCCCAAAATTCGGGGCATTATAAAGCCACTAAACATAACTTCCTCCAAAACCAAACCCAACCCCATGCAAACTAACAGAGCTAATTATAACATGCAATTAGATTAACAGATACAGATACAGTCATACGTATACCGATCAACCTATTTTTAAGGGTACAACAGTTTTTTAGGTAGTTAGGAGTAAAATGGTAATTTTAATCTTCAAGGGTATTTTGGCCATTTCACTAATTCTCAATGGCACGGCACCTAATACGACCTCATAACAGGTCTAACGTCGCTCCAAGCGAATTAGAAAGTCTATACGGTCAAAAAAGGTTTACGGGCCTTGGTGGGCCCACACGCTCGTGTGGCATTTATAATTTGATTTTATGCACAGTGTCCCAATTCTTAAACTCTAGCAGACCAATTATCACTTACCGTAATATTTACCCATATGGGCCCGTAGGCCTATTAGGCCCATTTTGGCCCATTGTGGCCTATAATGACCTAAGTGCCCGAAAATGCACACAACGGCCTTCACAATCTATCGTCCATAGTCTGTGGGTTTAGATCGGCCCACAAGCACTCGCACACCTGTAAGGCCTCGAAATGCCGGCATATCGGTATTTTGGCTTTTCAGCTCTTGTTGATCTACGCTATTAGTGGGTGTAGTTACACACCTGGATTAATATCGTCATTGAAATGCTTCTAGATCACCCCACATACAATTTGCCATGATTCATCATTAGTCACACACTGCTAAACCCAGATTTAAATATTCAAATATGTCTTAAGTACACCATTGCTACTTACCACGCTTCACTTGAACCACTATTCTTACTTTCCGCTAAACACTAAGGAATGAATCACACGGTCCACTGTATATCCCTGATTGTTGAATGGAAAGAGAAGATTTGAAGTTGATCGTTAGTATGAGCCCTAAAGGCTAGTCGCCTAAAAGAAAATAAGTCCATCGGTTCCCTTACCACTGAACGCAACAGGAGAAAGATAAACATACTTACCACGAGTGATAGATCTACTATGAGTAAGACTAATTGGCCTAGACTCCCAATCTTAACGTCGCTCGAATCTTCAGAAGAGAACTTTGGTTTTTAACAAATAGAAACCGAAACAAAAGAGAACCAAAACCATATATTCGGCCAAAGCATAAGAGGATATTAGGACGAGAAAACAAAAGAGAAAAGGGTTTGATTGAGTGCAAAGAAGTAAGATAATCGATAGAGGAGACAATGATGATGAACAGAGGAGAATCTTGGAGAAGAAGAAAAAGTAGGTGAATGATAGACAAAAGAATTGTGAGAACAAGGAAGAGTAATAGGGTTTGGTCAAAATAAAATGAAAGATAAAGATGAAGATGATAAGGTTCAGCTAAAGCAAAGAACAAGAGAGTCAGTTCCTCCAAGACTCAATTGCGACTCGGTCATAAGTAGAGAATGGAAAAGTAACTATGCAACTATGCTCGACTAAATGAGATTTAGGTAGAGAGAAAAGAAGAATCGGCTTTAGAAGGAAATGGTCAAATATTAGGAGGAGAAGTAAAAGGGAATGTGCTTGGAAGAAAAGAATAAGGTGAATAGAACCCAACTTGACTTTAGATGGAATCGACACTAACACCCAAAAATGTCGAAACACAAAAACAAAATCCCAAAATACCCAAGGGAAAAATCGGCACACACCCCCTTCCCTAATTGCCAAAATACACACTAGCCAAAAACGAAATAAAGTGCTCTCTCCCTAGCTTAATTCGGCACCCAAAACTGAATGCCCACACATACCCCAAATTGGGCTAACACCAAACCTCCCTTCAATCCCAAGATAATCTCCACAGTTTGCTCCACCAACAACTCCTTGATTCACTCAACCTTCTCTATTTGAATTTAATTTAAACTTTCAAGACCAAGTAATCTCCTACCAAATCCTCAACCAACGTCAGCATTTGAATCCAAGCCAACCTCTTACCATGTCCATGTAACAAAATTAAAGCACTTGCCTATAAGGGGATTCAAACCCTCGTCCCCTTGCCCCTGATGCCACAAGCCTTGTTCCTCCTTGCCAATGACACCACAAGCCACTCCACCACCTGTTATTTAATGTCATAAAACCCCAATAACATTTCTTAAACCCTAAGAGCCAACATTCATACTCCCCTAAGCCCAAAAATCAAAATTTTGCCAGGGTTTAAGCTTTAACCCAAGCCTTCCAAAGGCCCTCAAAATACCCCTAAAACATCAATTCAGCACACCTAACCATGCAGAAGTCAATTTATGCAAAAATTATGAACACCCTCAAATTTGGGGCATTACAAAGACCATGTCTGGGACATGTCATCGGCGTTTAACCTACATTTGAGGCTATTGAGTATCCTCTCCTATTCCACTGAGTTCCATGGGAAAAATTTATAGTGTTAGTAATTAAAAGAAATGACGACATTATTGTGGGTGGTACAGGTACTTGTATATCATGTATGCGAAATGAGCCCAAACTTATGTTGTATGATTAGTAAGAGAATGATGATGAGTAAGTTATGCCTATTATCATTCTTGTTTATGAATGAAAGTTGGTATGTTATGAACATATTAATTCATGTTAAATTTGTTGTTAATGTTTGCATTCAACTTACTAAGTTTTATGCGTACTCCTCTCCTTTCCATTTTCTTATAGTGCCACCTAATCAGCTTGTGGATCAAATTACGTCAGAGGCTCCACCCACACTATCATCCCTAGCACTTGGTATAGTTAGCTTCAGCATTTTGAGAATATGGCATGTATAGGACTTTATTCTTTTGTTAAGTGTCATATTATTTTGAAGCCAAATGTGTTGGCTTGTCTTTGAAATACTTCATTTTGTATAAGGCCAAAGTTATTGGCTAATATTTACATTGGTTATCAAATGCAATGATAGTGTTTCAAGAAGGGGAATTTGGCATGAGCAATTGTATGTGCTAAGAGTAATAGATTGAATGCATGGTTTGTGGATCATATTAAGTTGTGTGGCTGCCAAATTATGGCTACTGGTTTGGTATTGGAGTCTTGGTATGCTTGGATGTGTTTGATCTTGTTTCAGGGCTTGGTAGATAGTCTATTTTTGTCTACATGGGTAGACACATGGGCGTGTGTCTAGGCTCTGTGTGACACACGATCCACCCCATGGGCATGTACTCAGGCCGTGTGCTCCCTGCACCTTGAATTTGTTGCATTAAATGCCCAGTAGTAAATACACGGGCTGAGACACGACCGTGTGTCTCAACTGTGTAGAGGGTACAGCCAAGCACATGGGTGTGCCACAGTCGTGTGATTGCTGACATTAGAAACAAAATGTCAAGGTTTTTGCACACGGGCTGCGACACGAACGTGTCATGGCTGTGTGAGGGACACGAGCTAAGCACACGAGCGTGTGCCAGGCCATGTGAAAACCCCAGTAGGTTCGAAGTTTGATAGTAAATTTGCACAGACAAAGGGCACAGGCGTGTCCCTTGGTGCTTAGGCTGTGTAAGGCACACGGGCCATCGGCATGACTTTGTCTAGAGGCCACACGGGCCCTTCCATATGAGCGTGTCCCCTATTTTTAGTAAATTTTCTTGAAAGTTTCCTAAGTGCTCGAAATGGTCCCAGATAGTTTATTTATCATGTTTTAGGCCTCGTAGGCCCATATAAAGGTTTGTAGGAGGGGCACATTTCAATGATTGTAAGTTGAAGGGTTGCATGTGAGTTAGTAAGATAACGCCTTGTACCCTATCTTGGTGGTGTTACACTAGATATGTACTAAGATTATGAAACCTCTGAAATCCAAAGATTTTGCTCAACTGTAATCCAATAGCATCGGCCACTGCTTTGGAGAAATAAACGTCAGTCTTCCAAGCATTGATCCAGTATCCTGAATACCCACAAAACCTCTCTAAAATATCTCTGAGTACCAAAATCTATTGAGGATCTGCATGACAAAAAAAAGACAAGATCATTTACAAAGAAAATATGTGAAAGGGATGGGCTAGATCTCGTTAATCTAATAGGTCGCCAGAGGCCACCCTCTATGGCATGGTGAAAACTATGGCCCAACCATACCATACAAAGAATTAAAAGGTATGGAGAAAGTGGACATCCCTAATGAATACCCCTCGCAAGTTTGAACTTCTACGTTGGAGCTTTATTTCGTAACACCTTCATGGTAGAATTCATAATAGCAGACATTATAACATTAATTAGCATATTAAGAATATGTAAAACCGAAAGAGAAGTCCCAATAAACCCTTTACGGACACTTTCATATGTTTTTTCCAGATCGAGTTTGACTGCCATCCAATTCCAGTTCCTATGTCTACTCCTCAACAAATGTATGACCTATTGAGAAATCAAGATATTATCCTTAATGTAACGTCCTACAAGGCCTGCCTATTCCTAACCAATGATCTTGGGAAAAACTATTTTAAAATGGTTTGCAATGACTTCCATTACCAATTTATACATCACAGAACACAAACTAATCAGATGTAATTTTGAAAAGTTCTTGGCGCTAGGGACTTTAGGAATGAGAACTAGCAACATGTTATTCAACTCAGGCTCAATACTCCTACTAGTGAATACCTCTTTCATCCATTCATAGATCTCTGAACCAATTAGGTCCCATTGCTTCTGGAAAAAATGTGCCTGGAAACCATCACTCCCTAGAGCTTTGAATAGTGCCATATAAAAAGGGGTTGCTTTGATTTTATTATTTGACACTTTCTTTCCTAAAAATTAAGAATCACAATTATCCAAATTAGGGAAAGAGTTAGGAGGTAACATACCTATGGGCCTAGGTTGGTCGCCATACAACTTTTGAAAGAAATTAATAACTTCGAGTTGAAGGGCTTTGTCATCAAAGATCCAAGAACAATCTTCACTATTTAGAGCTACAATACGATTATATTTCCTTCTTTGCAGGGTATGACAATGAAAAAACTTAGTATTATGGTCCCCCAACTTTAACCACTCTCATTTGGATTTCTATTTTCGAATAAGTTCCTTATGGTGGAGGACATTTTCCAACTCTTCATGGGTTCCCATGTCTGAATGTAGGAGTGAACTAGAATTAGAAACCTCAATCTTCCTTTGTAATCTTGAGAGTTTGTTCACCAAATGTCTTTTGCAAGTTCCTAAATGAGCATAAACTGTTCGATTCCACTTCTTAAGTCCTACGTAAAGATTAGAAAGGGAATCTGCCAAATTACCATTAAGCCCCTATTGATCCTTAACAAAATTTGGAAAACTCGGATGCTTCAGCCATCCAGCTAGGAATCTAAAAGGACGTTCCTTAATAATTCTAATCTCTAGTCTCATTGAAAGAAAAAGCAGTCTGTGGTCATATTTAAGCCTTGGGAGATGAGTAACTAACATGCTAGGAAACTTGCTGAGCCAAGCTTCATTTCCAATAGCCCTATCTAAACTCTCAAAAATCCACCTTTTGTGCCAAGTAAAGGAAGGGCCACTAAAACCCAAATCATGCAAAGTTGTAGTATCCATAAATTTCCCAAATAGAGAACACCTCGTACCTCTGACCTGTCCACCTTTTTTCTCACTATAAGATAAAATGGCATTAAAGTCCCCAATAGCTAACGAAGAAGTCCTTTCTAGTGGAATAGTAGCATATAAACCTTCCCAAAACATTTTCCGTTTCTGTCTGTCAGAGTTACCATACACAAAAGTAATAAAGATAAGGTATTGCTAAGAGCTGGCGAATATCTTGACCAAAATAAAATGGGGATGGTTATGAACCATCTCAACCTGAACCGAATCTATCCAACCAATCCAAAGTCCACCTAAGAATCCAACAACTTTTACACAATGAGAAAATTGAACGCCTAATTTAACAATAATATTATCAACTTTAGTGCCACTAACTCTTATTTCTAGAAGACTGACAATATCTGGCTTATGCTCTAAGTTATTCTCGTGAAAGATACACGAAAACTTGACACTAGCACATCTTTGACAATTCTAGGAAAATATAGACAAATCTATAATAAAACCACTAGGAAAAAAAGTGATTACAAAACCTTATTGTTCAAAAGGAACGAATCCCTACAAACCTTTCCCATTCCTTTTAGAAGCGTCTGAATCACCAATAGTATCAATTTGAAGATTAATAAGCTCAATCATATAATTCATGGAATCCGAGAGTGAAATACCAGAATTACTAGAGGTCTTGAATTTATCGCCCCAACTTTGAAGTGTTTTATTAAGAACCTTCTCACTCTTATTCAAATAATTTTTATCACCAATTTCTCGACCTTTACCAACAAGAATACCCTTTTTTGCCTCTAACAATTTATTATTGTTATTATACCAAGTAGAAAAAATTAAATTTAAATAACCAAAATAAGAATGAGGCATAGATGGATGTTACACTTAAATATAATGGCAAATAATATTTGTTGATGGAGTTTCTATACATCCCTCACACTAATCAGAATACAATTATTCTATTAAATAATAAATTTAAACCCAATTAAAAGAGAACCCAACAAATCAGCTACTAATAACGATCCAGAATTGAAATAGCCATTGATCCGTGATTCAAACCACCACATCTGATTGGTAGGTCCAAAAATTCACCCCCTCACCCCCCCTCTCTCTCCAACTAAACATTTCATGCACTCTCTCTCTTTCTATAATTTTCTCTACTTGTGTTCTTTAAAGAGACTGGAATTATACCATGTTTTTCCTAGACTGGATCTATGGGATCCTTGCTTCCCTTGGTTTATGGCAAAAAGAAGCCAAGATCTTATTTTTGGGGCTTGATAATGCCGGCAAAACGACCCTGCTTCACATGCTCAAAGATGAGGTAAATTTCATATTTTATTTGATGGTTTTGCTTCTCAATTTTGGGAATTGGATTTATGTTAATATTGTTTCCATTTTCTAATAAAGTTGTATTGTTATTTCTGATTGAATGCTAATAAACATTTAGTTAAAAAAGCAATACAGGTCGTGAAACTTGTTCTACTATTTTATGTATATGGAAGAGATCACTCATTTAACTGGACTGTTTTTCATTTGTTATTTATCAACATAAGGGAAAAAAAAGGGTAGGGGTATTGTTGAATACTTTGTTCAATGATGGGGTCATTGAAAGTTGGTTTATAATGGATATTGGACTTGGGTGATGTGAGTTAGCAGAGATTAGTTCAGCATCAGCCAACACAACATCCTACATCAGAAGAATTGAGCATTGGGAAAATTAAGTTTAAGGCTTTTGATTTAGGAGGCCATCAGATTGCTCGAAGAGTTTGGAAAGATTACTATGCCAAGGTACGTTTCTTTTCCCACAAATCCTTGTGATTGTATTATATTTTTGGTTAAGTTCGCTCAAGATCAAGTTACTCACATAAGCATTAAACTTTTTAAAATGGTTATTCAATAATCAATCATTTAAAAAAGTACTAAAATAAGGGTTTTTCACACAATTCACCTCATTTGTAGAGCAAATTAGGTGAGTGCTTACATTTAACAATATAAATCATGACAACTAAATTAGATGTTACTTGGAAAATAAAAAGTAAAGAAATAATTTGAGGCATGATATACAAATTTGAATAGCGGTCATTGGAGTACATTAAAAAAGATTTGATTTTGAATAGCCATCATTGGAGTACATTCAAAAAGATTTGATATTTATTTGACCACTTTGAAAGGTTTGATCTTCATTTAAGCATTTTCATAAAGATTTGACTATTCTATAACCATTTAAAAAAGTTCTCTTATGTAAGTAACCCCCTAAAAGGTTGGGCCTCAATTTGAGTATTTAGTCTTTTGTTTTCATACAAAAAGCATGCACTTCTCTTGCTATTTGTTTTTTTTTTCATCTTTTAAGATTCATGGTAAGTTATATTCAACATTGGCTATTTTTCAAGTTTCATCTATGGTAAAAGTTTGTTGCATGAATTGGGATTTGAGGGTTTTAGTAGTAATATTTCTTTGATTATCTGATCATGAGGGGCAAAGAATATCATCTTTAACTTTGAAGGAAGCTGCTTTGATAGCTTCCAACCAAATGCAATGCGTTTTCACTCTGCAATTGGAGTACAATATCAAGATTACAGTTGTAGCAGTAATAATTTCTACTTTTGTGTATGTGTGTGTATGCATGTATTTTGGCTTTAGTCTTTAGTAATATATGCTCACTCTGATTCATCTTCCCTTGCGTTATTTCTGCTGGGGTGGGCACTCTTGCACATAGAATTTCAGAGGCTCTGTTATTGCTGGTGTCTTCTTATGAAGGAGAGAATGGTTACCAGAACGTTTTATCTGTTCTTTCTACGCCAAGCATAACTAAAGCAATATGAAATGTGTTTGTAGGTGGATGCAGTGGTTTTCCTGGTGGATTCTTATGACAAGGAGAGGTTTGCGGAGTCAAAAAGGGAGTTGGATGCTCTGCTCTCTGATGAACCATTGGCAAGTGTCCCATTCCTCATCTTGGGCAACAAGATTGATATTCCATATGCAGCCTCGGAAGACGAGTTGCGGTATCACTTTGGGCTTACCAATTTCACCACAGGCAAGGGTAAAGTCAACTTGGGAGACTCCAGTGTTCGACCCCTTGAGGTATTCATGTGTAGCATTGTTCGTAAAATGGGTTACGGAGATGGTTTCAGGTGGCTTTCTCAGTACATTAAGTAGGTAGATCTATAGGAACTTTAGAATTTGCTTTCTTTCCCTAATCATATCTTTATACAGAATTGAGTTTGGATGGAACAATTTCAGAAATCATTGTTGCAGGTGTTTCAACCCCCCTCTTTGTCCTTCCATTATTATTATTATTATTATTATTATTATTATTTTGTTTGAAATGATAAAGGAGCTCCCCATGTACGAGACAATGCGACATACAAGTAATGATGACTTATTTGTGAATGATGATTTTGGGGCTGAAGTTAATTTAGAGGGCACTGTCATTGCTAATATAATTGCTCGTGTGATTTAACTCTATACCCATCAAACAGACGTGACTAACACACCCTTTTAAGTTCTATAGTGTTAAAATAATTAGATGATTAATTACCAACAATTATACTCAGATCCAATTAACATATGCGGTTTCAAAATTCACGTTTAAAAAGTTGTTTTATACAAATAATAATAGTTTCTTTTTTTCTTTTAATTATGTAGTTACATGGTTACAATTTATACTATTAAACATGACATAGGAAATTTTAGTGTAATTATACTTTATCTGTCAAACATGTCTAGTGAATTAAAATTTATAATTACAAAATGATACAACTACTAATCTAATAATTACATTTTTGTCCAATTACTTTGTGGTGTTCAAACACAACTTTAAAATTCAATTATTTTACTTTTAAATTCTAAAATTTAATTTTTATGCTTGATCTTATTTAAAAGTTAGGGGGTATTTAGTTTGGAAACATTTCATTTTCGGTGGGAATATAAAATTTTGGAACGTGATTACTATGCTTGGATTTCAAACATTTCTCTGGAACAATAATCTCACATTTTCAATATTGTGAAGATTCAGAAATTTATGGAGTAATCTCAATATTACCTCTTTAACTAAAATTAGTATAATAGTTCATTTTTTAATGTTGTTGAAAATAGTGGTTTCAGGGCTACAAATCTGTCAGTGAGTCCATAAATAGTATTATTTAATATTTATGAGTCCAATATAGCATTATAATAAACTTTGACTTGATAATTTATGTTACATGTGTAACACCCCAAACCCGGCTTAAAAGCTAGGCTCGAATCTGGCGTGTCACATAGAAGTGTTTTTCAAAAACCATGTTTTCATTGAAAGCCCTTATTGTTTAAAACTGGAGTAAAAACTTAGTTTGTGTTCGTTGAATTTCAAACGCGATACATTGAAATGTTAATCACTTTTTAAAAACATTATTAATCTCGTTCAAAATCTCTTTTAGTTACGGAAGCTAATTTGAAGCAAAGAAGTTTAAACGTATGTTTTTGAAAATAGAAATTGGTTTGAAAACTCGTCTACGTCTAATAGATATAAAACGTAATAAAATCCCAACCTTAAAGCAAAATCCAGAGAGGCCTTATTACAAAAATTAAAACCCAAAACGGAATTTAAAACATATATAAAGTCCAAACATAATAACTGCAGTCATGTGGCCACCTCCGAGTCCCTCGCAGCACCGATCCTCCTAATGCTGGGGATTACATGCATAGTTAATAAACAAAGTGAGTTTATGAAAACTCAGTGTGTAATCCCCTTACTAGAGTAATAGTTAGTATACAAAAATAGAAAAAGAAACAGTCTGGGCCAAGGCCCTTTAACAGTTACAGTACAGTCTAGGTCAGAGCATACGTGGGCCAAAGCCCGCTACGATATCATTTGGGTCACAGCCCATAACAGAATCAATTGGGCCTAGCCCAAACCAATAACAGAACATG
Organism: Gossypium stocksii; assembly: GCA_020496765.1. Taxonomy (NCBI): domain Eukaryota; kingdom Viridiplantae; phylum Streptophyta; class Magnoliopsida; order Malvales; family Malvaceae; genus Gossypium; species Gossypium stocksii. The sequence goes on along the minus strand of CM035632.1, from coordinate 76,379,020 downwards.
TGGGCCTAAGCCCAATACAATGAAAAATCTCATAAACAGATATGCAACAGTGTGAGTATGCATCCCAACCCAATCCAACTAGCACACCACCCGTACCAGCTAACACACCATGTGGGGATTAAATCGACCCACCCAACCAACACACCAAAAACGCAGCAAGGCTGCTAATAACAGAAAACGTGGCAGAGGCACTAGAATCAGAATACGTGGCAAAGCCACTAGCACAGAACTTCCTCCAACTCAAGCCCAACCCCATGTAGAATGTCGTGGATGTCATGTTCAATCATCACACGTGTATGCATAATGGTTATGCTCAGTAACAGTCATTTAAACATATATTAAAAACCTATCAATCATGCAACCACGGTCACGTAAGTTAAAACACTATCATACCATCACAGTCAAATCAGTCAAATTCATAATCCAAGTTCGTCACTTGCCCACAAGGGCAAAACGGTCACTTTACCCTATAGGGGTATTTCAGTAATTCTACCCTATAGGGGTATTTAAGTAATTTTACCCTACAGAGGTATTTCGATAATTTTACAAATCGAGGGCATTTAGGTAATTTCACAAACTGGGGTATTTCGGTAATTTTACAAATCGAGGTCATTTTGGTAATTCTACAAATCGAGGGCATTTTAGTAATTTTACAAACTAGGGGTATTTCAGTAAATTTACAAACCAGGGGTATTTTAGTAATTTTACAAACCAGTGGTATTTCAGTAACTTTACAAACCAGGAGTATTTCAATAATTTTACAAACTAGAGGTATTTTAGTAATTTTACAAACCAGGGGTATTTCAGTAATTTTACAAACCAGGAGTATTTCAATAATTTTACAAACCAGAGGTATTTTAGTAATTTTACAAACTAGGGGCATTTTAGTAATTTTAACGACCTCCTAGAAGGTCTACAGTCGCCTCGAGCGACATAAGAAACCTAAATTGACTTAACGGTGAAAAGGGCCTAAGGCGCAATACACGACCCAAGTGGGCCCATACACTCGGATGACCCAACTAACCCAGAAATAGCCCCAACTATACAAACTACACAATCCAAACCAATAGTTGCCATATATCATACATTTTGTCTGTGTGGAGCCCACAAGCCCATTAGGTCCACACGGCCTATTTAACCCAAAAACGATTCTAGCCACATAGACTGCATGTCTCGGTTTAATATCCACCACAATATGCGAATTAAATCCATAGGGGACCCAAAGGCTAATTGGGCCCACACGGCCCATTACAGCCCAGTGAGGCCCAAAACGGCCTATGCCATGTACGTGACATTACAAGCCACACTATTTTCCACCTAACAGTCAGATTTACACTAACAGGCCCACGGGCCCATTGGGCCCATTGGGCCCATTTCGGCCCAAATCAACCACCGCCATGTGATTTACAAGGCCCAGTTTAATATTTGCCACTTATCAATAATTCCGTCTGTGTGGGGCCCACAAGCCCATTGGGCCTACACGGCGCATTTCGGCCCAAGACTGCGAGGACACCCCATGGTGGCCTCTACCGCCTATCGCCCATTCTTGTGGGCTCAGATTGCCTTACGCGCACTCGCACGCTCGTGGGGCTTCAAATACCGAGGTTTCGACATTCGGCCTTTTGGCTTTTGCCGATTCATAGTTCAACAAGGGTGTAAATACACACCTTATGATTTACAGCGATAGCAAGATGGTGGATAGTTACACACCTTTGTCGCCTTGATAGCAACAAACTAAGTACGACTACACACTTTGTTGCAAAATGAGAGAACTGCTTATTAACCCCAAAGCCTACATTTCAATAAGCCATAACGTTAGCCCTCATTAGTTAAGTTTACAAACCACACTTCCAACCGATCGGTACCACTAACCTTAGAAGATAGTAAACCACCTGTCGCTTTCAGATCGTTTGACAAGAATCCCAATGGATGCTCCACTTCGATTATTAGAACAATGTTAGGATCTGCTAAGACAATACTGATTAGAGATGTAATCTAAACCGCCTAATTATACTACTATAGAACAAAGATACATTCAACCCTAACCCAAAATAGAGTATCATTGTTAGCTTACTAAGAGAAAAAGAGAGAGAGTTTGATCACTCCCGAAGCCCCATCGTTTCTTTACTCCACTGAGAACCCCACCAACCAACAAAGATATTTGGCCTAACCAAAATATGAATTTATCCACAAAAGATCAAAAGGAAAAGGAGCAACAAGATGAAGAGAAGTTTGGCTAATGGAAGGAACTGAAAGTAATTAAGTAAAGAGGAAAGAAGAGAAGAACTGTCGACCAAGGTTAAGGGAAAAGAGTGAAAAAGGTTTGTCCAATAGTAGAAATTGGAAAAAAGGAAATTATGCGCAAAATGCCAAATCGGCAGAGAAGCAAACGAGAAGAAGCAAAGAAGATTTCTTAATGCAATTCGGCACTAAAAGCATGAAATGGTCACCTGAGAAAATGCACTAGGAAGAAAAGAGGCACAAAATGACAAAAAGAAAAACCCGAAATACTAGAGGAGAAACTCAGCACCTAAACTCTCACAATTTGCCGAATATGCATGCTCAAACTCCCAATCTCAAAATTCTCAATAGTCCCCACTCAAATTCGGTACAAATGACTGAATATGCACCCCCAAGGAGTTCCAAATTCGGCCAAACCTCCCCCCTTAGCATCTCTACAAATTTTCCCCACATCTCTCCTTGATACACTCCAACTTTCCCTAATTCAAATTCAATTCAACAACCTTGTCTAGTTCAAACTTCACCTTTTACCAAGTCCACAACAACCTTCCAGTATTTGAATCCAACACAACCACTTGCCGCCCCCATGTAGCAAAATAGAAGTCTATTGTCTGCAGTGGGATTCGAACCCTTGCCCTCTCACATGCTCCACACGCCACTTTGCAACCAAGCCACAAGCTCTCTTTGTGCCCCATTTTGTCCACAATTACTTATAAAGTCTATAGACAAAAGTCTAGGTTCCTCTAAAAGAAAAAACAAAATTAATTGCAAGAGCCAAGACTTGAGCCCATGCTCCCTTGCAACCTTAATGATGCCACCACCACTAGACCACATGTTTCCTTGTGTCATAAATCCACCACAAATATTAATAAGGCCTTCAACCTAATGCCAAGTTTATTTAAGGGAAAAACTAAAATTTTTGCTAAAGCCCTTGTTTGAACCCAGAACTTCTCTAACACCCAAACTACTCCTAAATCACTTAGCCACTAAATTAACACACAATTTGCGATATTTTCTGCACACATAAACTTTCATGTGCTCCCGCGAAAGGCCCAATCCTTCTAGGCCCAATTTTAGGGCATTACAACATGAATTAATAATTAGGTTCAAGTGGTATGTCCCTAAAATCAAGTGATTTTAGATAATGAGTTATCGAGACTTCATTTCTATAAATCGAGCACGTAAATATTTTATTAAATATTTATAGAGTGTTATTAGGGTTATATTAAAATTTAGTTAAGAAATTTAATAATTAGATAGTTAATTAAGTAAAAAATTAATTAAGTAAAAAAGGACTTAATCGTAAAGTTGCAAAAGTTAATTAATATTATTTTTTATTAATTAAATGTATAATTAATAATTGTTTGAAGGTCTAAAGGATAATTAGACAACTTTTATATAGTTGGACGGCTAGTGCCTAAAATTTTAAAGGTTTTATGTGTTATATATTAACTTAATAATAAAATAAGTTAAAATAAGAAAACAATATATTTCCACTTTCATTCTCCTTCTTCATCAACCCATATTGCCATTTTTGAAGCTCAAAGTTTCGGTCAAGCTATTCATCTTGCATGTGAATAATTTTGAGCACTATTTTTAGTAAATTTTATATTGTTGAGATCGTTGTAGCTTAATCTAGCTAATCCAGGGACTATTTTAAAAATTGTTAAATGTTATAAATTATGCCATGGATGAATTTGATATGTTTTTGAAGTTTTAAGTACTTAATTGTTAAATTAGAAAAATTTCATGTAAATATTAAGCAATGATAATAGATATAGGATGATTATAAATTATATGAAATTCGGATGGCTAGTATTTTGATTGAATGTGGATAACTGATGAATTTTTGGGATTTAAGACTAAATTGCATAAATGTTAAAACAAGAGGTAATTTAGTAAACTCACATGGATAAGGATTTTAGGTTTGAATTAATTATTTTAAATGATTTAATGGGATTAATTGAATAAAACTATTTATTTAGATCAAGAAATAGCTTGAACAGATACAAATGGCGGAAAAGTCAAAGTAACGGAATAATGGTTGGTTTGCGTTAGAAGTCGTTTATGAGTTCAAATAAGTTTGTAACACCCCTATCCTGTAACTGTCACCAGAATAGGTAAGGGGTAATACCGAACTTGTAACTCAGATCAGATCATTATATCATTAGTCATATAGCATATATCATCTTATTCCAATAGTTTTCAAACATCCATAAAACAAGTCATGCTTAAAATATACATATAAAGCTCTAATTATAACATAGGGACTAATTTGATAACAAATAAAAGATATAAGAAAACTTAAGAAAATTTTCAAAATAGGGTCACACGGTCGTGTGCCTTACTGGGCACCAGACATGCTCATGTGTCCAGGCTGTGTGAAAATAGGGCATACCTATTGATTTGGCCACACGGCTACCCGACACGCCCGTGTGTCTAAATCGTGTGTCACATTGACTTGGATACACGGGTACCAGACACGCTCGTGTGTCCAATCCGTGTGCCAAACTATCCAATTTAATTAGAGTGCAGGGGTTACATGGCTGAGACACAGCTCGTGTGCTCAGGTCGTGTGACACGAAAAAGGGCTTGGTTTAAGCCACATTTTCCCCACATATCTCTTATACCTACAAGCATCATTTTGCACAAACTTCACATAATAAATAAGCAACCATTTTAGCCAATTCAAGTCACATATAGACCATTTTATAACCAACCAAATCAATGCTATATATAACACAAATATTTACCAACTTTTCATGTATCTATTTCAAGCCAAATATCTATTATTCATATCTCATTCTTATTCATCTCAAACTTAGCAATATCATACCAATTTAATTATAAAACTTACCATTTCTACTCAAAATCATTCAAGCCAATTCAAATCAATACTCAAACCTCATTTATCACAAAATCAACTTATCATATCAAGCATTCATACCCATACCAACATTTTTAATTCAAGCCATATCACATAGCTTGAGAAAGTACCAAAATTCATACCATATTCACTAGCATAAGTAAGCAAAAGATTCAACTTAAGAATAGCCTATACATGCCATATTTACATCACTTACAAGTTCCAAAAGTACCAAAATTTGCTTGGATAGTGCGTAGCAATCTCCAATTTTATCCTAAATCGAGCTAGCTTCCGAAATCTATAAAACACGATAAAGTAAATAAAGTAAACTTTAAAAGCTTAGTAAGCCAGTATAATATAGAATTAAATTTACCGATTCACATTTAAAGCATTAAAGATATTACTAAACCAAGACATATGTCCTCAATGCCTATTCAAAACATCATTCACATGTTAGTCACACAACAACCATGAATTCCAAGTAATCATGTATCATATAACTCAATTCAATCATGTAATTCAAGTATCATTGAAATCAAATCAATCTTAAGTCTCATGCATCATGTCACATATATATACTTCTTATACACATATACAATTAGCTCAAATCAAGCTTATCCTCTATGTAACATATAACATATATATATATATATATACATATAAACATGTAATTCATTTAACAATAAACTCATATACCATGTAATTCATGTACAACAAGTAACCTCTGTAATATATAATCTTTATACTTCATATCGGTATAGTGCCCGTTGAACCTTTGGAAACATCGAGGGATACTCGGGTGGTAAACACTAAATGCATAATCGGTAATCCGTCAATTCATCATGTATGCTCGTTCGAGCTAGAATCGGTATGCTCCTCCTAAGCTAGTAAACTATAAGCTCAAACGAGCTGAACGGTAAGCTCTGTAGAGCTGAAACGATAAGCCCCGAAGGACTAAAACGGTAAGCCCGAAGGCTGAACAACAAGTTCACGAGCTATGGTGAGTCCACAACGAATGCAGGAACTCAACCATACAGTAACCCTAGTGACATGTCACTTGTATCCTATGACTTTCTACAGTTCAAATGGGACTCGGTACTTAATCAAAGCATATAACCAATAGGCATTTTAATTCATTATTTCATATACACATTTATACAATATGCAATTCAATCATTTCAATTATAAACATAAATTCGATTCTAATTATACGAACTTACCTCGTAATAGCTCGTAAATCTGATATTTACTCGTCTACCTTCAGTTTCCCCCAATCAAATTCTGATAGTTGTTTATCTTGATCTATATTTTATCAAATTCAATGCTTTCAATAACCATTCAATTTAATTTAGTCCCTAATTCACATATATCGCAAATTACACATTTGCCTCTATATTTTTTACTATTTTACAATTTAGTCCTTTATACACAAAATGAAAAATTACACATTTTTAACAATAAATTACCTTAGTCGAATTTCATATGGTTTCTACTAAGCCCACATTTTCAATTATTTCACATTTCTAACCAAAAAATTTCTATCTTTTTCAATTTAATCCCAAATACTCAATTTTGTCAAAAATCACTTTATAAAACTTGTATATCTATTAACAACCATTAATAATCTAGCAAGAACTATCAAAACACATATGTATTCAACAATGGCACATTCAAAATCATCACCAATTTCAGAAATTAGAGCATGGGCTTTGTAGATTACTAAGCAACGATATCAAAAACATAAAAATTATCAAAAATCGAAGTAAAACATTCCTTTATCTTGCTAAAATACGTGTCGAACCCTTGAAACCACAATATAAGCTTCTTTTCTCTTTTGTTTTGGCTAAAGATGATAAAAATAAATCCAAATTCCATTTTGTTTTTACTAAATAATAACATATTATACATTTTACAAATTTAACCTTATTTAAACAATATAAAAATCATGTAAATCAAGCCCACTGCTGTCCATCCATACTAATGATGGTAAAATTTCAATGTAAGGACTTCCATTAATAAAGCCATAGTCATTTAAGCCATTTTACTAATAGAACGCATGTTTATCGCTTTACACGATTTAGTCCTTTTTATTGAATTAACTATTTAATCAGTAAAATTTCTATAGGAAATTTTCACACCATAATTCTATCATGCAATAAACATTAATAAAATAATAAAATAAATATTTTGACTATGTTAAGTGGTCCTGAAACCACATGTTTCGATCAAACTCGAAATTAGGCTGTTACAACTCTCCCTTTTTAGGGATTTTCGTCCCCGAAAATCTTACCGGTAAACAGGTTAAGGTACTAATTTCGCATAGCTTCCTTGGGTTCCCATGCAGCTTCCTCTATCCTATGATTACACCAAAGAACTTTTACAAGTGCTATACATGTATTTCTCAACTCTTTGATTTCTCGGGCCAGAATCCTGATCGGTTCTTTGTTGTAAGACAACTCTAACTGTATTTCCATATCAATGGGAGATATCACATGTGATGGATCTGATTTGTATCGATGTAACATCAAAACATGAAAGACATTATGTATCTTTTCAAGTTCAGATGGTAACGATAGTCGATAGGCTACAGGCCTTATTCTTTCAACAATTTCATACAGACTGATGAATTTGCGGACTTAACTTTCCTTTCCGGCTGAAACGAAGAATTTTCTTCCACGGTGACACTTTCAAGAATACCTAATCTCTAACTTGAAACTCTATTTCTTTACGTTTCAAGTCCACGTATGATTTCTATCTATTAGAAGCAACTTTTAAGTTGTCGCAGATCACTTTCACTTTTTCTTCGATTTCTCTGATCAATTCAACCCCATGTATCTTTTTCTCACTCAATTCTGTCCAATATAATGGTGTCCGACATTTACGACCGTATAAAGCTTCGTACGGAGCCATTTTCAAACTCATCTAGAAGTTGTTATTATACGCAAATTCAATCAGAGGCAAATGTTTCTCCCAGCTACTTTCAAATTTAAGGATGAAACATTGGAACATATCCTCTAAAATCTGTAGAACTCTTTCGGACTGACCGTTAGTCTGGGGATGAAAAGCTGTACTAAAATTCAATTTTGTTCCCAGAGCTTCTTGTAATTTCTTCCAGAATCTCGATGTAAATCTCAGGTCTCTATTGGAGATAATAGACAACGGTACACCATGTAATCATACAATCTCTAACAAGTACAATTCAACTAGTCTATCCAAAGAGTAATCTATTCGTACCAGTATGAACTGAACATATTTAGTTAATCGATCAACAATAACCCAAATTGCATCTTTCTTTTTCAAAGGCAGAGGCAATCCCGATACGAAATCTGAAGTAACTCTGTCTCATTTCCATTTTAGAATCATCATTGGCTGTAATAAACCTGGCGGTACTTGATGTTCGGCCTTTACTTGTTGACAGATCAGACATTTCGATACAAATTCCGATATATCTAATTTCATCCCAGACCACCAATACAATTGTTTCAGATCATTATACATTTTAGTACTACCTGGATGAACAGAAAATCAAATACTGTGTGCTTCATTTAGAATCTTGCTAATGAGTTCGGGATCTTTCAGTACACAAATTCTATTTCAGAACATTAAACAATCATCTGTTCCAATATGAAATTCAGAATCAGAATTAGACTCACAGTAAAGTCGTTTAGCTTGTAACTCGCTGTCATTTTTTGGAGCCTCACAAATCTCATGCAGAAATACCAATTTAGCTTTTAACTCTGCTAAAATAGATCCGTTATCATATAACATCATTTGTGTGTTCAAAGCCCGTAAAGCAAATAGAGACTTCTAGCTCAAAGCATCAGTAACAACATTAGCCTTTCCCGGATGATAATCAATCACAAATTCATAATCTTTCAGTAACTCAAGCCATCTCCGTTGATGCAGATTCAAATATCTTTGTAACATCAAATACTTCAGGCTTTTATGATATGTGAATATTTGACATTTGTCACCGTATAGATAGTGACGCCAAATTTTTAATGCAAAGACTATAACGGCTAATTCAAGATCATGTGTCGGGTAATTCTTCTCGTGTGGTTTCAACTATCGAGAAGCATAAGCTATAACCTTTCCATCTTGTATCAATACACAACCTAGTCTGTTTAATGACGCATCAATACGCATCACTGGTGCCTCTGTTAACAATGCTTTCAACTATTCGAAGCTTTGTTGACACTTCTCGGTCCACTCGAATTTCACATCTTTTTGAATTACGGTACTGCAATCATCGATAATCCTTTCATGAATCTTTCATAATATCCCTCTAATCCCAGGAAACTTCTAATCTCAGATACATTTTTCGATGGTAATATTGCATATATTTTGCTCAGATCAACTCTGATGCCTTCAGCTGAAACAATATAACCTAGAAATTCGACTTCCCGAAGCTAGAATTCACATTTACTAAATTTAGCATATAACTGCTTATCTCTCAAAGTCTGTAGCACGATCCTCAAATGTTCGGTATGCTCCGTCTCATCACGAGAATAGATCAGAATGTCATCAATGAACACGACAACAAATTTGTCTAAATACGGTCTGAATATATGATTCATCAGGTCCATAAATTCTACAGAGGCATTAGTCAAACCAAAATGCATAACTAAGAATTCATAGTGACCATACCGTGTTCTAAAAGCAGCCTTCAGTATATCCGAGTCTTTAACCCGCAAACTGATAATAGCCTGATCTTAGATCAATCTTTGAAAATACTGTAGCCCCTTTTAACTGATCAAACAAATCATTGATTCGCGATAGAGGATACTTATTCTTTACAGTCACTTTATTCAATTGCTAGTAATCAATATACATTCTCATTGACCTGTTTTTCTTTTTCACGAATAACACCAGAGCACCCTAAGGTGAGAAGCTCGGTTGTGCAAAACCTCTATCGGTTAATTATTGTAATTGTGCTTTTAACCCTTTCAATTCAGTCAGTGCCATTTTGTACGGAGCTATTGATATCGGCGTTGTGCCCGGTAACAATTCAATGCCAAATTCAACTTATCTAATTGGTGGAAAAACCAATAATTCTTTTGGAAAAAGATCTGAAAATTCACATACAACCGATACAGATTCAAGCTTCGATTCTGATACTTTAGTATCCAACACATATGCTAGATATGCATCACAACCCTTTTTCACACATTTCTGAGCTCGCATAGCAGATATCAAAATTGGTAATTCATTCGAATCATTAGATTCAATTCGAAGAATTTCACCATTCTGACATTTCGATTCTATACTCTTTTGTCTGCAATTCACAACTGCTTCGTGAATATTCAGCCAATCCATATGCAGTATCACATCAAACTCATCAAACGGTAGGAGCATCAAGTCAGCTAGAAAACAGTATCCTTGGGTCATCAATAGACATTTCTTACAAATTTTATCAACTAATACTGAGTTGCCTAACAGATTCAATACTATAGCTACGAATTCTATAGACTCTACATGTAAACTCTTTTTAAACACTAGTTCCATACAGATATATGAATGAGTTGATCTAGGATCTATCAACTCAATTATATCAGTGTTAAAAAGAGAAAAGGTACCAGTAATAACATCAGGCGACAAGGCTTCCTCGCCTACACGCATAGCATAGTCTCGAGTAGGTACGTATGTCTCAGATGTAACATTTGAATCTCGTGTAGCACTGCGATTTCCACTCTTATTCATATCATTTCAGGGTGGTCTACCTCTGATAACAATATTGCTCACTTATATGGATTTCTCTCTATCAGCGGTAGATCTCTCTAGATAATCTTGTAGGAAATGATCTAGTGATCTGCATTTGAAACATGCTCCACTTTTCAGTTGGCACTCACCATAATGCTTTCGGTTACAATGCTTCCAATCAAGTTCTGTATTTCTCATGCTACCCACACTGGCCATGGCCGTCGTTTGAGGCTTTAAATTGAATGATCTTACATCTCTATCTCTGATTGTTACACCTGTATAAGTAGTGGGACGAGAATGTAAGTCTTTAGATTTCGTCAATCATAACTGATGCTACTTACTTGCAAATCTCTTTCTAGACTCTCTTATTTCAAAATTAGCTTTTCGTTTTTCTTTAGCAAGTTCCTCAGCTTACAAGCCCTATGAACCAAAACTACAAACTTTTTCAGTTCAAGTATTTCAACTAACAATCGGAAATCTTTATTTAGTCCATCCTCGAACCTTTTACACATAATAGCTTCAGTAGAGATGCATTCATGAGCATACTTACAAAGTCGAACTAATTCTCTTTCATACTCAGTTACTGTCATATGACCCTATTTTAGATCAAGGAATTCTTTTCTTTTCTGGTTGATGAATTGCTGACTAATGTACTTCTTTTAGAATTCAGTCTGAAAGAAATCCCATGTAACTTTTTCACATGGAATAACTGATATTAGGGTATTCCACCACTGATACGCTGTATCTCGTAATAATGAGATAGCACATTTCAAACATTCTTCTAGTGTGCAGGCTAATTCATCAAAAAACCCTGATCGTATTTTCAAGCTAGAATTCAGCCCCTTTAACATCATCACTTGCTATAGCTCGAAATTCCTCAGCTCCATAATTATGTATTTTATCAATGGGGGGTCTATTCAATCTTAAAAGATCCATACCTCGTATAATTTCAGGGTTTGGTTGGCGAACCGGAGGGGGTGGAAGTTGTTGAGTAATCGAATTTTCTCGTTCAAACTTAGAAAACCATTCAGATATCATTTGGAAGAAAGTTTGTTTAGCTTCTCCCTGACTGCCCGTAGCAGGGCTCCATTCAATATGCGCAGTCCCTTGAGCAAGAGCTGGTGCGTTACTCTCTACATAGTCGGCTATTGCTCGATTTGGATCTATTTACTATACAAAATTCAATTCAGAAGATGCCAGGAGATATCACACTATCATAGTTATATATATGGCATGTATAGCTAGACTCGTATACACAACGGTAGTACTAAAATTGACTAAACCGTAGCTCTGATACCAATAAAATATAACACCCTGGCCCGTAATTGTCGTCAGAATAGGTAAGAGGCATTACCGAACTTGTAACTCAGATCAGATCATTATATCATCAGCCATATAACATATATCATCTTATTCCAATAGTTTTCAAACATCCATAAACAAGTCATGCTTAAAATATACATATAAAGCTCTAATTATAACATGGGGACTAATTTGATAACATATAAAAGATATAAGAAAACTTAAAAAAAATTTAAATAGGGTCACACAGCCGTGTACCCAGGCTGTGTGCCTCACACGGGCACCAGACAAGCCCATGTGTCCAAGCCGTTTAAAATAGGGCATACCTACTGACTTTGCCACACGACTGCCAGACATGCCCGTGTGTCTAGATCGTGTGTCATCCTGACTTGGCTACACGGGTACTAGACACGCTCGTGTGCCAAACTGTCTAATTTAATCAGAGTGCAAGGGTTACATGGCTGAGACACACGCCCATGTGTTCAAGCCGTGTGACACAAAAAAGGGCCTGGTTTAAGCCATATTTTCCCCACATATCTCTTGTACCTAGAACCATCATTTTGCACAAATTTCACATACTAAATAAGCAACCATTTCAACCAATTCAAGTCACATATAGACCATTTTATAACCAAGGAAATCAGTGCTATATATAACACAAATATGTACAAACTTTTCATGTATCCATTTCAAGCTAAATATCTATCATTCATTTCTCATTCTCATTCATCTCAAACTTAGCAATATCATACCAATTTAATTATAAAACTATAATGCCTCGAATTTTGGGCCTAGAAGAATGGGCCTTGGGCTTGGGGAGAGTTTGGAAGTCGACACATGAATATTTGTTGTGCATGAAGTGACATGAATAAAGACTTGCTTCAGTGGTTAAGGGCTCTAGGAGGTGTTGGAGAAGTCTTGGGTTCAAACTTGGGCTTTAGCAAAATTTTTAGTTTTAAGTGAATATAACCCTGGGTGCCTGAAAGTAGGCCTCATAATTAATTGACACTAATATGTGACACAAGGAAGCATGTGGTCTAGTGGCAAGGTGGCGTTTGGAGTATGCATGTGGTCTGGGGTTTGAGTGTTGGCATAGTGTTATGATGGGTGTGTATTTTTCAACTTCGGACGGTTAATATTTGAGGTAGATTCAAATTCTGCTGAGTGTAGTTTGACTTGGTCAAGGGACTGATTTAAAGAGTGGATCATGGAGAGGATAGGGGAGAGCTTTTAGGAGAAAAATGAGGAATTGGAGTTAGAGGAAGATGGTGCCGAATTTGAATGGTAGCACTCAATAATTTCGACTTTAGTTAGTTTTTTTTCCCTTTTCAGTTTTTTGACATGTTTTGCACATTTTGGGATTTGAATTTTGACCATTCGGGTTTTTTTCTTTTGCCTTTCAATCGCTTTCGGGTTATTTTCTCTTCTCTCCTTTCTTTACGTCTCATTTGGCAAAAGTAGAAACCGAGCATTCCTTAGTTACCCTCATAAAAGTGCATTTGGTCCTTTTCTTCTCCTTTTCTTCTCTTCTTACTTTCATTCCCAAACTTTAGGCTAAATCTCTGATCTTCTTCTCTCATCTACACTCCCTCACTCCTTCAATAGGTTTTGTTGGAGCCGATTCGTTCATTCTTCTCTTCTTCTTAATTGTGGTGATCAATTATCCTTTTTTGAACCTCTGTCAAACCCCTGTTGTTTTTTTTGCCGAACTACTCCCCTTGTGTTTTTGTTTTCGGTGTGGCAAGGATTCTCTGACAACCAGTGAGTGCACTCGTTATCTCCTTGTTTCTCAAAATGTTTGTCAAATCCCTTTCCTCTTTTGACTACTAATTCTTCCTCTTTTCTAATAAGGGATTTGTACTGTTGATTCTTAGTTTTCCTTGTGGAGGGAAGAAGTTGCTAGAGTTATTGAGGCGTTTGGAATCTACCTTACCTTTTGTCTTTCAATAAAAGTTAATCAATAAGGAACATGCGACCGGTTCTAGCCAACAATCATAGAGGGATAAGTCGTAGTATTCAATCAAGGATTTGGATGCACGTGGATCTTAGCACTTTTCATAAATAGGTGTGTATTTCACACTGTTCTGACTATAGTACGACAAAAACCCAAAATGCCAAAATGCCAAAAATACGACAACTGAGGCCACATGGGCGTGTGAACACTCGTGTGGTGAACCGTTAGACTGTAGAGGCCACCATGAGCGTTCTCATGGACTTAGGCCGTTTTGGGCCCTGTTAGGTCGAAATGTGTAACACCTGAATTTTGGGTCTAGAAGTATTAGGCCTTGAGTTTGGGATCGGTTAGAAGGTGGCTTAAATAATTTAAATGTGTTTAAAAAATATTACAATTGTACGTTTAGTGTAATATTTCAGTGATTTAGGAAGGGTTGGTAGAGTGGGAAAAGTCCTGGGCTCAATCTAGCACTCTAGCAAAAATTTTATTTTTTGCTTCCTCAGGGGGACTCTGGCATTAGACCTAATAAATAAATTAGGTTAAAATTGGACACAAGGAACACGCCTGGCCTAGTGGCAAGAGGCGTTAGGAAGAAGGAAGGGAAGCTGGGGTTCCAGTCGCGGCATGCGCAAAAATTTTGGGGTTTTTTTTAAACAACCTGGTTGATGGACAGAAAGGCTTATTAAATATTGGGATAAAAATGTGACACAAGATAAGGTGTAGTCTAGTGGCAAGGAACGTGTAGCGTAGCCAAGAGGGTAGAGGTTCGAATCTGGTTAGTAGCAATGTTTCTAGATTTTTTTTAGAATAACCTGGTTGCGGGTTAATAGGCTTTAAAAGGAGTTGAGGATGGAATATATCACAAGGAGTGTCTAGGGTGCAGTGGCGAGAAGCGTTCTAGGGGATCCGAGAGGGCGCAGGTTCAAACCTCTGGGAGGTAGAGTTTTGAATTTTATACTTAAGTAACCGTGGCTTCTGTAAGCAAGCCTTATAATTAGTTGTAACCGAAATATAGCATAAGAAGAGCTGCGGTGCAGTGCCAAGCAGCATGGTTGTGAAGCGCAGTGACGACAGAAAGGTCTGGAGTTCGAGCTCCCCTTTGCGCATGGAAGATCCAATTTTGTTGCTCACGCAAGACAGGAGGTGGTGGCGGACCAAAACTCTTCAGGATAAGGGTAGAGTTTCGAATGGGATAAAGATGAGAGCTGGCGTGGATTGGGATGAAGGGAATTTAATCTGATGAAGTTGAGTCAGTTGGGGAAGCGGTAATACAAGGCTGGTTATAGGTGATATGTGCCCAATGGGGAGAGTAAAGGTATTTGTTGTTTTTGTGTGTGTTAGTTACAATTTTTTAGAGAAATTTCTTCTATTCTCTTATCAATCTTTCCCCAATTCTTTTTGCTTCAAACCGAATATTTTTGCATTCTATTGCAAATCTCTGCACATATAATCCCTTTTTTCTTCTCTTTTCCTCCTCTCAATTTTATTTGTGCCGATTATATTTTCTTTTCTTTTCTAAATCGTAGCCTTGATTTTCTATTTATTTCTTTGTGTGGCAAGACACCCTCTCCTTTCATTTTTTCTCCATTTGCTGAATCCAAGAATAGTTCTTTTGTTTGGGCATTATTCCTTATCAATTGATTACTCCCTATCCTTTCCAAGATGATTTTACTTCCTAGATTCAGTTACTTGGTAATTCGACTTCTTGATTAGCAAGCGATTTTGTATCGCCTCTGGAATATCAGATCTGCAGTCCTCTTGACAGAATTCGTTCTAGTTGTTAGCCGACTATTGGGTAAGTAATTATATACTTGCTAATTGTGCCCAATTCTTAGATCTTTTGTTGCCAATATGGGCTTAATCCTGAGATAATTAGATGATAATGGATGATGGTGGAGATGATACAGTGAATTGCAAGGAGGAGCTATCGATTCTTAATCAGCAGTGTAGGTGATAAAGGCCGTCATAGCCAAGGTAAGGAATTAGTCTTAGGATTAGGCTTTGGTATTTTGGAAAGCTATCAAATCTTATTAATTAAGGGCTTAACCAAGTGTTTTATTCCGATATAGTTTCTTCACTCGTGGGCTATCACGTTCTTTCCATTAAGGTGTGTACTACACCGCACACACACCATATCGCAAAAGCTGCAATCTCAAAGTGTCGAAAAGCTAGAAGAGTGGCGAAGGCAACTGTAACACCCCAAACCCGACCCAGATGTTACAGCCAAGTCCGGTGTGTCACATCAATGACGGACCAAACCATGTTTCCTAGTTACTACAATTAGGGTAAGTTTTGCAAAACCATTACTACAGTTTAACGAGAAAATCCAGGTTTGTTTGAACGTCCTAACCACTACAAATTGTTAAGAGATTTCTAATTATAAGATTTAGCTTTTGTTACTCATTTGCTACGTGTGATTGATTTTGAAAACGTTCGATTAATTTTGAGAAAACTCGTGTAGCCTTATTCAAACCATAAAAGTGTAGTATAGATAAATAATTGAAAACCCAGATTAAAATAATTAAAGCGGCCTTATTACAAAGCCAAAACCAGAATAAAAATAATTAAAAATAAATAAGGAAATAAATAACTTAATTTAAAAACCAGATATGCAGTCCACGTGGCCACTCTAAACCCCTCTAGCTCCAAGTCCGCCAGTCTAGGGCTCATCTGCATGTATGTAAGAAAAGGGGGTGAGTTTGGAAACTGAGTGTGTAAAGAAAGCCCATTCGGAGCCCAAATTAGCTTTGGCCCATTAGGCCTAAGCCCTGTCTAGTCTCAGTAATAATTAGGCCGAAGCCCTATTCAGATACAGTAAAACTGGGCCAAAGCCCTATTTAGATATCAGTGCGGCCCATAGGCCCATAAAAGTAACAAAACAGAGTAATGCATGTATGCAAAGCCCAAAGCCCAAACTATGTCCATCCGCTACACTCCACCCATACCAGCCTTACACACCATGTGGGGAATAACTCAACACACCCAGCCCTACACTCCACAGTTGCAACATAGCTGCTCAGATAACGTGGCCAAGCCACTAACAGTATAACGAGGCAAAGCCCCTTTCAGTAAACAGTACGAGGCAAAGCCCCTTTCAGCAATCGTGGCAAAGCCACTTAGCACTTCCTTCATCAATAAATCCAGTCCCATGCAATAGATAATTATGTCATGGCATACAATTATCAGAAATAGTAGAGCATGCATTTCAGTCAACTTTAGCCCTAGAGGTATAACGGTCATTTTGCACCTAGGGGTAAAATGGTAATTTCTCACCCTTAAGGGGTATTTCAGTAATTATACCAGTTTTTAGGGTTTTATGCATGTTTTAGTTTTTAATAGTCTCATTTTCATGTCAGTAACTTATCTAGCCCATTTTAGCAATTTTAAGTTATTGGGCCCTAAAACCCCTGATGGGCCCTACCGTGTCATTTAGCTGTTTTAGCTCGTTTAGCCCAAATTTATGACTAGTTTAGCAGTTTTAACCTACAGTATACCAAAACACACTTATCGCTTATTTTTACTCATATGAGCCCGTAAGCCCATCAGGCCCAAATTTATCGAGGTGCACGAAATCATGCACTTACCAACATTACCGATTTCGGTTACTAAATCTTACCGCTTCCAACCGACCCACGAGCGTTCGCATGCTCGTAAGCCTACGAAATGCCAGAATTTCAGCATTTCGACTTTTCAGCTTTTGCCGATTTAAACTACAAGAGGGTGTTCGTTTACACACTTGATTTGTGATTACTACAACGACACCTCCCCACATGTTTCCTACAATCGGTCACTAAGATGTCAGATTACAAAACGATGATAATCAACTTAATACTCACGTACTACATTCGGCCAACATTTTTCCTAAGGCCTTAGAACACTTACCTTTGCCGAAAACAGTGACTAGATCTAGATCTAGTCATTTCAAGGATCCAATCCTCCAATACTTCTTATTTGATAACCTTCAATCCACCCTAGCACATAAGAACCGATTAATAAGATCTATAGAACCTTTATCCCCAATCGACAGTTACATTGCACAGGGGTTTTTGGCTTTTCATTAAATCCTGAAATAAAGAATAGAATAGAGAATTCGAGCACTTACTGAAGGTCAACGAAACCAGAATGATTCCAATCCCGTTTCTAACTCAGATCTGACGCAGATCTAGCCTCTAAACATGAGCAGAGAGTGAACCTAGAGATCTAAGGGTTCTGCTAAGAAGAATTCGACACCAAGCAACCTTTTCGGGATTTTAGCTTTTGGGATCTATCTTAAAGTATGTCTAATCGGTTTGAGGAGTAAATGGAAAAAGAAGAAAAGTGAAGATTCGGCCAATGAAGGATTCAGCCACACTAGATTTGATTTGAAAAGAAGAATAGAAGTAGAAGAAAAGCAAGAGAAGAGAAAGAGAATGACATATTCGGTTTTGAGGAAAAGAAAAGAAGAGATAAGTGGGGAGAAGAGGTTGTTTCAGTTTGAGAAGAAAAGAAGAAAAGAAAGGAGATGAAAGAAGGGAGGAGAGGATTTGGTTATGGTCAATCGGCACAAAGAGAAAAAAAGCTGCGTTTTCGGCTTTTTGGAATCAAAGGAGAAGAACAAAAAGAAAGCAATGATCCCTAGGGGACATTACACCAATTCGTCCAAAAAGAAAAAGGTCAAACAATCCCGAAAACCACCCTGAAGCAATCGACACACCAAGAACAAAGGCCAAAATTGCAACCACCAAACCCAAATGCCGGATTTGCTTCCTAAGACCGCTACAATCGGCCAACACTTCCACCCCTTTCAAAAATCCTAAAATCTCTCTCCCTTATCCTACCTGATCTAATCTCATGAACAACTCAAACTCTCTTCAGCAGAGTTCTACTTGGGAACCATCACATGTCTGGCACATGCACAAAAATAATTAAAACACACAATGCTTACCTTAAGACTCGAACTCTGGCCCATGCACCTTTGTCCACATGCCACTTTTTTAGGCACCTAAATGGTGCCACATTACCACTTTACCAAGGGCTTCCTTGTGTCTTATTTTACCCATTATTTCTTAAAAGCCCACTTAACCAAGTCCCCTTCACTTTAAATCCAAAATTTGATATTTCTGCCGAATTTTATCTTAGGGTTGGGCCTTTTAAAGGCCCACTAACACACTTAAAACATAAGTTCCATAATTTAACAACCAAATTTCAAGATTTCATCAAGATCGCAAAAATCCCAAAAAATCCTAAAAATCAGGGCGTTACAGCTCTACCCTCTTAAAGAAATTTCAGCCTCGAAATTTACCTTGTCCAAATAGGTAAGGGTATTGTTGCCGCATTGTCTCTTCTGGCTCCCAAGTAGCCTCTTCTCTACCATGATTGCGCCAAAGCACCTTCACCAACGGAAAGGACTTCCTTCTCAACACTTTGACCTCTTGATCCAGTATTTGCACAGGCTCCTCCTCAAAGGTCAAATCAGTCTTTACCTCAATCTCCTCTATTGGTACGACATGCGAAGGATCTGATCGATACCGCCTTAGCATGGACACATAAAAGACATCATGAATACATTCTAGCACCGACGGTAACTCCAGCTGATAAGCTACCGGCCCTACCTGTTTAAGAACTTGATAATTCCCAATAAATCGCAGACTCAACTTGCCCTTCTTGCCAAACCTCAAGATCTTCTTCCAAGGCGAGACCTTTAAAAATACCATATCCCCTGCAGAGAACTCATTTCCCTTACGCTTTAGATTAGCATATGACTTTTGCCTATTAGATGCCTCCTTTAACCGATCTCTGATCAACTTATTCTCAGTATCTGCCACTAACTCTGATCTAAGAACCTGTCGTTCTCCCAACTCTGTCCAACACGTAGGCGTGCGACACCTTCGCCCATAAAGTGCCTCATATAGAGCCATCTGAATACTTGCCTGATAACTGTTGTTGTACGTAAATTTCGCCAATGGCAAGTAGTCCTCCCAACTACCACGAAAGTCGATAACACAACCCCCCAGCATGTCCTCTAGAACATAAATAACCCTTTCCGACTGTCCATCTATCCGAGGGTGAAAAGTAGTGCTGAAATCCAATCGTGTTTCCAATGCCTCATGCAACTTTTGTCAGAATCGATATGTAAACCTAAGATCCCGATTAGAAATAATCGAAACTGGCACCCCATGCAGTCGCACTATCTCCGCCACATACAGTTTGGCCAACTTCTGAAGTGAGTAATCAGTTCGGACAGGTATGAAATGAGCAGATTTTGTTAACCTATCCACAATTACCCATATAGAGTCCTTCTTGGAGTGTGTCAAAGGTAGCCCACTCACAAAATCCATGGTTACTCTCACCCACTTCCAAAGTGGAATTTTCACTGGCTGCAACAGTCCAAAAGGCAGTTGATGCTCAGCCTTTACTTGCTGGCACGTCAGACATTTCCCCACAAATTCAATTACCTCTCGCTTAAGTCCAGGCCACTTATACTCCTCTCGCAAGTCTCGATACAGCTTATTCCCTCAAGGATGCATGGCACAAGGTCCACCATAAGCCTCTTTCAGGATTAACTGCCTCAAGTCAGAATCCTTCGAAATACAAACTCTTCCACGAAAGCACAAAACTCCATCAGTATTCAGTCCAAAATCTGAATTCTCATCATTCTCAGCTTGTTGAAACTGAGGAACCAACGAATCATCCTCTAACTGCTCCTCTTTAATCTGCTCAGTCCAAGTTGGTCTCACTTGCAACTCTGCTAACAAGCTCCCATCGTCATATAGACTCAAACTCAGCTATAGCCCTTCGGCTCAGTGCATCAGACACCACATTTGCCTTGCCTGGGTGATACTCAATCGAGCAGTCGTAGTCCTTAAACAACTTTATCCATCTTCGTTGCCTAAGATTCAACTCCTTCTGAGTCAACAAATACTTGAGACTTTTATAGTCTGTGTATATAATACACTTTTCTCCATACAGATAGTGTCTCCAGATTTTTAACGTGAAAATTAACGCTACCAACTCTAGATCATGCGTAGGGTAATTTGCTTTGTGAGGCTTAAGCTGTCGCAAAGCATAAGTAACCCCCTTACCCTCTTGCATCAGTACACAGCCTAATCCCACATGTAACACATCACTGTACACAGTGAAATCCTTCCCAGACTCCGGCTGTATCAACACTGGTGCCTCAGTCAATACCTTCTTCAACTTATCAAAAGCTTCTTACTGTTTCTCAATCCATACAAACACTACTCCTTTCCTCAGCAGCTTCGTCAACGGTGCAATAATTAGAGAAAATCCCTCTACAAATCTTCTATAGTACCCCGCTAAACCCAAAAACCCTGAATTTCTGATACTAACCTCGATGGCTTCTATTCCAGAACTACCTCAATTTTTTGAGGATCCACCGTAATCCCCTTAGCAGAAACAACATGACCCAGAAACATCACTTCTTGCAACCAAAATTCACACTTATTGAACTTTGCATAGAGTTGTTTCTCCCTCAACACTTGTAGAACAATACGAAGATGCTCATCATGCCTCTCCTGAGTTTCCAAATATACCAGAATATCATCGATAAAGACGACTACGAATCGATCCAAATACGATTGAAATACTTGATTCATCAGTTCCATAAAAGCTGCAGGTGCATTTGTCAGTCCAAACAGCATAACTAGAAATTCTTAATGACCATACCGAGTTCTAAATGCTGTCTTGTGAATATCCACCTCCTTGACACTTAACCGATGATATCCAGACTGAAGGTCAATCTTAGAAAATACCGAAGCTCCTCTAAGCTGGTCAAACAAATCGTCGATCATTGGCAGAGGATACTTGTTCTTTTTCGTTAGTTTGTTCAACTGGCGATAATCGATGAACATACGCATTGTCTCATCCTTTTTCTTCATGAACAGCACTGGTGCTCCCCACGGAGACACACTCGGTCTGATGCAGCCCCTATCCAACAATTCTTGAATTTGTGCCTTCAGTTTCACTAA
The DNA here is from genome assembly GCA_020496765.1 of Gossypium stocksii. Classification (NCBI taxonomy): domain Eukaryota; kingdom Viridiplantae; phylum Streptophyta; class Magnoliopsida; order Malvales; family Malvaceae; genus Gossypium; species Gossypium stocksii. Next base: position 76,356,990 of record CM035632.1, on the reverse strand, counting down.
CTCATTTGGTGCCATCCTATAGGGTGCGATGGACACTGGAGCTGTTCCAGGCAGCAATTTGATTCTAAACTCGACTTCTCGATTCAGAGGTAAACCAGGAAGCTCCTCAAGAAAGATATCCTGGAATTCCATAACAGTTCTAACTGTCTCCACAGTGAAGTTCTCAGTCTCAGTCTGACTTACAAAAGCCAAGTACGCTTCGTAACCCTTGTGAATCTACTTCTCAGCCCTTAGAGCCAAAACAACATTGGACAAGTAGTTCTTTCACTCCCCAATAACCATTACCTCCTCATCCTCAGTAGTTCTTAACACCATCCTCTTAGCCGCACAATTCAGAGTCGATTTATGCTTAGTCAACCAGTCCATCCCCAAAATAAGATCAAACTCTCTGAATGGTAATTCTATTAAGTCTCCAGCAAAGATCTTACCTTGAGTCTCTAAACGCACCGCCCTAAAGAGTTTATCTACCCTAACTGAGTGACTCAGTGGACTTATCACAGTTACCCCACTCACAATTTCCTCAAAGTGCACACCCAACGACCTAGAAATGTCACATGCAACATACGAATGGGTTGAACCCACATCAATCAAAGCAGTGTAGGGCATGCTAGAGATAAAAAACATACCAGTTATGACGTCAGGTGCGTCACCCTCCTTTCGGCATTAAACAGCACATACCAATGCTAATTGGCGAGCCTCAGCATTTCCAGCACCCCTGCTAGGTGCTCCACGTCCACGACCATTTCCATTACCGCCTCTACCTTGACCACGGCCTCTCGGTGGTAGCGGTCCACCTTGCACTGGTTGACCAACCCTCTGTTCAGCCACTTGAGTCTGAGCTGGCCTCCGAGGACAATCCTTGATCCTATGCTCCTTGGACCCACATCGGAGACATGCCTTGGTACACTTCCAGCATTCTCCCAGATGCACTCTACCACAGTCCCCGCAAGCTTGTGGTCTAACTGTATTTACCGGAACTGCTCAGACCGGTTCCTCTACTCTAGCTCTCTTGGCATTTTTATTTGCAAGACCAGAGGGTCTAGAATCCCTCCTGAATCGGTTTCGACCCTTATCACGATTCTACCGTTTAGTTCGCTTTACCTCCTTGGCTATCTTAGCCTTCTCCACCAATGCAGCAAAATTGTGCTCCCTCTGCGGAGCTATCAACACCCTTATCTCATCCCTGAGGCCATCCTCAAAACGAACGCTACGCTCGTACTCAGTAGCAATTATACCGCTAGTATACTGACTCAACCTTAGAAATTCAGCCTCATATTCAGTTACAGACTTATTGCCCTGGGTCAGGTTTAGAAATTCTTTCCTATGCGCATCCACATAGCTTGCTTCAACGTATTTTCCCTTGAAAGTTGTCCTAAATAGTTCCCAGGTTACCCGCACAGCTGAGGTACTCTCCTTCACGGTGATCCACCATTAATATGCCTCGTCTCGTAGTAAAGACACCGCTCCTTTCAGTTTTTGCTCCACCAAGCAATCCAGGTCATCCATGATCCGTTCCGTGGCTTCCAGTCAATACTTAGCCACATTTGGGGCTACTCTAGATATGCCCCTAAAGACCTCCGCTCCATTAGCCCAGAGTCGCTCAGAAATGGATCCCCTATTCACAGACCCGACGTTAGTTCTAGTAACCCTCTCTAGAACCCTTGACATTGCTTGGGACAAGCCATTATCCCCTGCGGCCTGATCATACGGCCCATTTTCAGCTACCGGCGGTGGTCATGCCTCCTCAGCTGGCATGTGTTCCAAAGATGAAGACCCAGCTTGAACACTGCCTTGGCCACGTCCACGGCCTCGTCCATGAGTAGCCCTCGTATTCATAATGTCTTATCTGATTACAAATTTTATGACATTAGCTTAATATTTCAATTGCTTATTACAGAATGTTTTATGTACAGATAGAGTTTCAGAGTTTGTTTCGTGAAATCATAGCCTAGCTCCAGCCTCAGTCTTCTAGGGTTTAGTTTCCCTACAGTCTCAGTCTTATAGTTTCAGTACTACTCTATCTACAGTATCATAGTAGGGTCTTAGTTCTATCTACAGTAATGTCTCAGTATAGTATAGTATAAGAGAAAAACATTTACAGACTAGGTGCCAGGGATTCAGTGTGCCACTTTTTCAGATACCGAATTTTATTAAGCCCAATTTAGCAAAAACTTTTGAGGTAATGCCTTTAATAAATATATTCAAAGGAAAATGAGTTTGAATAGGGTTTCCTTAGAAATTTCCAAAACCATTTTTAAAATACCCTTCTTGGGCCTTGATTTTAAAATTTTCAAAAACTTTTTGGACTCGATTCCACAGCTGAGTTGTTGCAACCTAGCTCTGATACCACTAAATGTAACACCCTAAACTGCCCAGCGTTACAGCTAAGTCCGGTGTGTCACATCAATGACGGACCAAACCATGTTTTCTAGTTACTACAATTAGGGTGAGTTTTGCAAAACCATTACTATAGTTTAACAAGAAAATCCAGGTTTGTTTGAACGTCCTAACCACTACCAATTGTTAAGAGATTTCTAATTATAAGATTTAGCTTTTGTTACTCATTTGCTACGTGTGATTGATTTTGAAAACATTCGATTAATTTTGAGAAAACTCACGTAGCCTTATTCAAACCATGAAAGTATAATATAACTAAATAATTGAAAATCCATATTAAAATAATTAAAGCGGCCTTATTACAAATCCAAAACCAGAAAAAAATAATTAAAAATAAATAAGGAAATAAATAAATGAATTTAAAAACCAACTATGCAGTCCACGTGGCCACTCTGAACCCCTCCAGCTCCAAGTCTGCCAGTCTAGGGCTCACCTACATGGATGGAAGAAAAGAGGGTGAGTTTGGAAACTCAGTGTGTAAAGAAAGCCCATCTGAAGCCCAAATAAGCTTAGGCCTACTAGGCCTAAGCCTTGTCCAGTCTAAGTAATAACTAGGCTGAAGCCCTATTCAGATACAGTAAAATTGGGCCAAAGCCCTATTCAGATATCAGTGTGGCCCACAGGCCCATAACAGTAATAGAACAGAGTAATGCATGTATGCAAAGCCCAAAGCCCAACCTATGTCCATCTGCTAAACTCCACCAGTACCAGCCCTACACACTATGTGGGGAATAACTCAACCCACCCAGCCCTACACTCCACAGTTATAGCATAGCTACTCAATAACGTGGCCAAGCCACTAATAGTATAATGAGGCAAAGCCCCTTTCAGTAAACAGTACGAGGCAAAACCCCTTTCAGTAATCGTGGCAAAGCCACTTAGCACTTCCTCCATCAATAAACCCAGTCCCATGCAATAGATAATTATGTCATGGCATACAGTTATCAGAAACAGTAAAGCACGCATTTCAGTCAAATTTAGCCCTAGGGGTATAACGGTCATTTTACACCTAGGGGTAAAATGGTAATTCTCACCCTTAAGCGGTATTTTAGTAATTATACCAATTTTTAGGGTTTTATGCATGTTTCAGTCTTTAACAGTCTCATTTTCATTTCAGTAACTTATCTAGCCCATTTTAGCAATTTTAAGTTATTGGGCCCTAAAACCCCTGATGGGCCCTACAGTGTCATTTAGCTGTTTTAGCCCGTTTAGCCCAAATTTATGACTAGTTTAACAGTTTTAACCTACAGTATACCAGAACACACTTACCACTTATTTTTACCCATATGGGCCCGTAAGCCCATTGGGCCCCTATTTAGCTCATCGGGCCCAAATTTATCGAGGTGCACAAAATCGCGCACTTACCAACATTACCGATTTCAGTTAACGAATCTTACCACTTCCGACCGACCCACGAGCGCTAACACTCTCGCAAGCCCACGAAGTACTGGAATTTTGACATTTTGGCTTTTCAGCTTTTGCCGATTTAAACTACAAGAGGGTGTTCGTTTATACACCAGATTTGCGATTACTACAGCGACACCTCCCCACACGTTTCCTACAATCGATCACTAAGATGTCAGATTACAAAACAACGATAATCAACTTAATACTCACTTACTACATTTAGCCAACATTCCCTTAAGGCCTTAGAATGCTTACCTTTGCTGAAAACAGTGACTAGGTCTAGATCTAGTCGTTCCAAGGATCCAATCCTCCAATACTTCTCATTTTATCACCTTCAATCCAGCCTAGCACATAATAACCGATTAATGAGATCTATAGAACCTTAGCCCCAATCGACAGTTACCTTACAAAGGGGTTTTCGGCTTTTCCTTAAATCCTGAAATCAAGAATAGAATCGAGAATCCGAGCACTTATCGAAGGTCCACTAAACCAGAATGATTCCAATCCCGTTTCTAACTCAGATCTAACGCAGATCTAGCCTCTAAACACTAGCAGAGAGTGAATCTAGAGATCTAAGGGTTCGACTAAGAAGAATTCAGCACCAAGCAACCATTTCAGGATTTCAGCTTTTGGGATCTTTCTTAAAGTATGTCTAATCAGTTTGAGGGGTAAATGGAAAAAAGAAGAAAAGTGAATATTTGTCCAATGAAGGATTCAACCACACTAGTTTCTATTTGAAAAAAAGAATAGAAGTAGAAGAAAAGCAAGAGAAGAGAAGGAAAATGGCATATTCAATTTTGAGGAAAAGAAAAGAAGAGATGAGTGGGGAGAAGAGGTTGTTTTGGTTTGAGAAGAAAAGAAGAAAAGAAAGGAGATGAAAGAAGGGAGGAGAGGATTTAGTTATGGTCAATCGGCACAAAGAGAACAAAGGCTACATTTTCGGCTTTTTGGAATCAAACGAGAAGAACAAAAAGAAAGCAATGATCCCTAGGGGACACTACTCCAATTTGGCCAAAAAGAAAAAGGTCAAACAATCCCGAAAACCACCCTGAAGCAATTGGCACACCAAGAACAAATGCCAAAATTACAACCGCCAAACCCAAGTGCCGAATTTGCTTCCTAAGACCCCTACAATCGGCCAACACTTCCACCCCTTTCAAAAATCCTAAAATCTCTTTCCCTTAACCTACCTGATCTAATCTCATGAACAACTCAAACTTAACTCAACAGAGTTCTACTTGGAAACCATCACATGTCTGGCATATGCACAAAAATAATTAAAGCGCACAATGCTTACCTTAAGACTTGAACTCTGGCCCTTGCACCCTTATCCACACGCCACTTTTTAAGGCACCTAAATGGTGCCACATTGCCACTTTACCAAGGGCTTCCTTGTGTCTTATTTTACCCACTTTTTCTTAAAAGCCCACTTAACCAAGTCCCATTCACTTTAAATCCAAAATTTGATATTTCTGTCGGGTTTTATCTTAGGCTTGGGCCTTCTAAAGGCCCACTAACACACTTAAAACATAAGTTCCATAATTTAACAACCAAATTTCAAGATTTCATCAAGATTACAAAAATCCCAAAAAATCTCGAAAATCAGGGCGTTACAGCAACCATACGAGTGCGGAATGCTCATGTAGAAAAGATCAATGCGTCGATAGAGGCCCGTGAGTGATCTCATGGTCTTGGGCCGCGTTTTGGCCAATTGGGCCAAATGGGCCCAATGGGCCCATGGGTCTGAAATGTGTAGAATTGATGGGTTGGTAAGATTTGAAGAGCTGATCAGGCTAATTACGTGGTTTATGGTTGATTTGGGTTGAATGGGCCAAATGGGCTCGTGGGCTACTAGATGGGCCTTAGGCCATATTTGAGTTTTTAGACTGGATAGTTGCATGTGTCGTTAGACGACCATGGGCCTACTGATGGGCCTTCACGTATTAAGGCCCACACTGAGAAATGACTGAAATGCCCCTAAAGTACGAAATGACCAAAATATCCCTCGTGGATAAAATGTCCATTTTGGTCCTATATGATATTTGAATGATTACGCATACTCTGATATATATATATATATGTGTGTGTATGTGTGTGTCTATTCTGTATTTTGACATAACATGACACTGAGTATGTTGCATTGCATGGGGGTTAGGTATATATTTATGGAGGAAGTGTACTGTTCTGGCAGCCCTGCTGTATTTTTATCGATAGTGTCGCATCAGTACTACACTGTGTTGGCTTCTAGCCTAATATTCTGGCAGCTCTGCTGCATAATATTGATAGTGGCAGCCCTGTACAAGTTAAAAATTAAAAGAGTGAGTTTGGGTAAACTCAGTGTGCAACTCCCCAATAGATCAGAATGGGCCAAAGCCCAAAACAGAAACAAAATACATACCTATTATGCAAAACCCACCCCAGCCAGCTATCACACCACCCGTACCAACCAACACACCATGTGGGGAATAACTCAACCCACCCAGCCCACACACCAATGTGCAGCAAAGCTTCTAATGACAGAATATTATGGCAGAGCCACTAGAAACAGAATGAGTGGCAAGGCCACTGTTAACAGAATATGTGGCATAGCCACTATAATAGAACTTCCTCCTTATTCATAATCCCAACCCCAGGCAAATACACAGAACATAATACATATATATAGCACGCTTACAGAATAGCAAATACAGAATTAATTATACATAGTCATTAACCTACCCTCCAAGGGTATAATAGTCATTTCCAAAACTGGGGGTAAAATGGTAACTTTACCCCTCAGCGATATTTCAATTCTTGCTATCAGTTTATAGTAAATTAGGTCTATAGTAATTTTGGGCCCAAAAGCCTCTATTGGCCCATGTGGCCCCACTCGTCCAATTGGCCCATTCGCCTAATTTTGTGCTCAAAATTCCAAATTTTTACTATTTCACCCTTTAATCACCAGTTACCGAATATTTTACTCCTACGGGCCCATAAGCCTATTGGGCCTGCTTTGGCCCAATTGAGCCCAACATAGCCTAAGTATGCCGATTTACACCCAATGATCTCCATGGCCTAAAACCAATTTGAACGACCTCAGACTGGCCCAATAGCATTCGCACACTAATGGGCTTCTAATTGTCGGCATTCTGACATTTCAACTTTTGCCGACTTACACTACAAGGGGGTGTAGTTACACACATGTTTATGAATAGAGTCGACTAATCCCACAAATGCTCAACCTACAAAAGTCCAATCACCATGTTAATCTACAATTCGACTTGAAACCATCCATACCCAAACTTGATATATACGACTATTAACAAAACTCCCTTCATCAATTACCTTGCCGAAATTAGTCACTAAATCTAGGCTGCCTTGCTACCAATAATCGCTAACCCGCCTTTGCTCTCACACGATCACCTTCTACGAATAGCTATGACACATAAGAAAAGAGAACAGAACTTGAATTGGTGTCCAAAGATTAAAGTTGATTATCAAAAGGGAGTTAGGGTGGTTTCAGCTTTTACCAATATACATAAGAGAACGAACAACAGAATGGAGTACTTACCCTGAGTGTTGAACTACGTATTCGGCCCATGGAGAATTGATTGAAAGAATAACAGAGAAAGAAAGTACCTAGGGGTTCGGCCAATGTAGAGATTTTGATCAAGAGTAGAGGACAAGATTTGGCCGAAAGAAACTTGTAGGGAGAGAAGCAAGGTTTCGGTTATGAGAGAAAATCGAGAGAGATGTGAAAGAAAGAGGTAATCAACTTCAAGAATAGGTATGAAACCAAAGTTTAATTTGACCAATAAAGGAGAAAAGTTGATCGAGGTAATGATTAGAGGAGGATAAGAACTAGGTTCGAAAAAGTTCAAAAATGAGAAGAAGGGGAAATAGAGTTCGGCTTTTGAGAATGGCAATACTCTCGGTAAAACTAAAGAAGACAAAATTAAGAATAGGGTTTCAGTGATAAGGCTTACCTAAAGAAAAGTTTCACTAAAAGGCTAAAACACCTAACCCGAGTCGAAGAGAAAACTAGGCCCCTAAACCTTTAAATGCCGAAAATGCTAAGTGCAAGGACCTTAGCCGAATTTGCACCCCTAGTTTCCTACAATCGGCCAACCCCTCCTTCACACCTCAATACCTTAATTCCCTTATTGATTTGCACCTTAAACCACTCTCTATCATCCATTCAAACCTGAAGACCAATTCAAAACTTACCTCTTACCATATCAACAACCACCTTCAGAGTTTAACTTCGACTAAGCCATTTACCGTTCACTTCCAGCAAAATAACTGAATAATTGCTTGCAAGGGGATTTGAACCCAAGCCCTTCTTCCTTGTGGCGCCACATCCTTGTTCCCCCTTGCTAATGACGCCACAAGCCACCAAGCCACAAGCTCTCTTTTGTCACGAGCTAACAATAATTAAGCTTAAACCTCGTGAGCTAACATCCCTACCTCCCTAAGCTAAAAATCAAAAATTTCTCCAAGGGTTTAAACTTTAACCTTGACCTTCCAAAAGTTCCCTAGCATACTCAAACATAAACAAAGAACACCCAAACATGCAATCATCGAATTATGCAAAATTTCTAAAGATCCTAAAATTTGGGGTGTTACAAGTTGGATAGGATTCTGACTGCATGCCATACTATTACTGTAATGGGCTCAAGCCCACTGTTTGTGATATGCAATGCTATATCTGTAATGGGCCAGGCCCAAATTGTTTACTGCATATTCTATGATTGATGAGGGTGCACACACTGAGTTTTCATAAACTCACCCCCTCTTTTTAATTTTTCAGGTGATCCTCAGTAGGCGGTTCGACGTATGAGAGGACTCTGAGGGGCCATACTGCAAGTTGTTTAATATCTTAGTAGTTGCATTCATTTTATCTATAATTATTTTCATTTGGTTTGTAATAAGGCCTTTAAATTTCTAGATTACAAATTTGGGATATTATTTGTGGTTTTATAATTGCTAGAGTTAGTTTTTCCAAAGCAACATCTGTTTTAAATTAAGACTTCCCAACGATTAAGATTTTCTAAGTAATAACGTCTTAAATATGGAATAATCTTTTTAATAAACCACGGTGGGAATTGATCAAATGCAAATTGAAATTTTACAGAAATTTTTAAACAAGAAGGGTTTTCAATGTAAACTTGGTTTTCAAAAAACATTCCAATGTGACATGACAGATTAGGCCATAGCGTCTAGGCCGGGTTTGGGGTGTTACAAAATGGGTTGTATGGGCCCAATAGGCTTGTGGGCCCCACACAGATAAAATATATGGTAAGTGACAAATAATGGATTGGACTGTGACGTTCGTAGAGCTGTGACTAAATTTGGGCTAAACGGGCCACATGAGCACGTCAGCCCACTTGGGCCGAGTAATGGGCCTTGGGCCCATTTACATTGTATAACCACTTAGGTCATCTGGGTCGTTCGAGAAGACTGTAGAACTTTTGAAGGGTTGTCATCCGTACTGAGACCCCAAAGATTAGTTCATGACCAAAATACCCCTATAGAGTAAAATGACTATTTTACCCCTCGAGGGTAAATGACTGATTTGTGCTATAATTTGACTGTTCTTTCTAAGCATGACATCCTGCATTCACGTAGATATTATGACATGACATTCTACATGGGGTTGGGTTATTAATGACGGAGGAAGTATTATGGCTTATAGCCATCCTGTTCAATGCTTATAGCCTTCCTGCTTATGGATTTTAGCCATCCTATTGACTTAGTGCTGCAACCGTGCTAAGCTTGGTATGTTGGCTGGGTGGGTCGATTTTATCCCCACATGGTGTGATTGGTAGGACGGAGTGGTGTGTTGGTTGGATTCGGGTGGGATTTCTATTGCATTTCTGCTTTATTTACCGATACTGCATTGGGCTTAGGCCCACCTGATTCTATTTCTGATTCTGTAATAGGCTAAAGCTCACCTGATACTATTTACTATAATAGGCTCAGGCCCAGTCTGATATTGTGTTTTGTATGTCTGACTGTTTGTATTATAAGGGATTACACATTGAGTTTACGTAAACTCACCCTTCTGAGTAACTGTGCAGGTAATCCCCAGCATTAGGTGGTTTGATTCTGCAAGGAGCTGGATGGTGGCCACACATCCGTACTAGTTTCATAAAAGGTGTTTGAGACAACTGTAGACCTTTTGACGGATTGTCATTCGTACTGAGACCCTAAAAATTAGTTCATGACCAAAATACCCCTATAGAGTAAAATGACTATTTTACCCTTCGAGGGTAAATGACTGATTTGTGCCATAATTTGACTGTTCTTTCTGAGCATGACATCCTGAATTCATGTATGATATTATGACATGACATTCTACATGGGGTTGGTTTATTAATGACGGAGGAAGTATTATGGCTTGTAGCCATCCTGTTCAATGCTTATAGCCTTCCTGCTTATGGCTTTTAGCCATCCTATTGACTTATTGCTGCAACCGTGCTAAGCTTGGTATGTTGGCTGGGTGGGTCGATTTTATCCCTACATGGTGTGATTGGCAGGACGGAGTGGTGTGTTGGTTGGATTCGGGTGGGATTTCTATTACATGTATGCTCTTTTGAGCCAAAATAGGTATGCTCCTTCTGAGTCGGTAAATTGTAAGCTCAAACAAGCTGAACAGTAAGCTCCATAAAGCTAAAATGGTAAGCGTCAAAGGACTGAAACGATAAGTTCAAAGGCTGAACAGTAAGCCCGATGGTTGAACGTAAGCCCAAAGGTTGAACGGTAAGCCCGAAGGCTGAACGGTAAGCTCATGAGCGTGGTGAGTCCGCAACAAATGCAGGAACTTGACCAAATAGTAACCTTAGTGACAAGTCATTTGTATCCTATGACTTTCTATGGTTCAAACAGGGTTCAGTACTTAATCAAAGCATATAACCAATAGGCATTTTAATTCATTATTTCATATACACATGTATAGAATATGCAATTCAATCATTTCAATTATAAACATAAATTCGATTCTAATTATACGAACTTACCTCGTAATAGCTCGTAAATCCGATATGTCTCACCCTAAAACCCAGCCTAGACGTTAGGGCCGAATCTAGCGGTGTCACATTGGAGTGCCTTTTTTAAAAACCATTTTTCTTACTGTTAAATCCCGTTTGGAGGTTAAAGACTCTCAAATCATCTTAGTTGTTTGTTAACCTTTTTAAATCATCATTACTTCTAAAACATTATTTATTGCGGAAGCTTTAACTTAAGTTACGGAAACATAGTGTTTTGAAAGTAGTTATCATTTTGGAAAACCGCGTTCTAATACTAGTAGTTAAAACGGAAGCAGATTAAAATTCCAAATTTAAAATAAAATCTAGATAGGCCTTATTACATAAAAACATCTAATAAAAAGTTGATTGTAAAGTAGATGCAGTTTTATGGCCACCCTCGAGTCCCTCGCAGCACCGATCCACCTAACGCTGGGGATTGCCTACACAATTAAAAACAAGGTGAGTTTGTGAAAACTCAGTATGTAATCCCCTAATAAGAAAATAGTCAGTTAGTCAAAGATACAAAATACAGGAGCAGTCTGGGCCTAAGCTAGCAGACAATATTCGATTGGCTTTAGCCCATTACAGTAGCAAACTCAGAAGCAGAACATATGTGGGCTTAAGCCCAATATAGAATCATTTTAGAAAAATAATGCAATAATGCAACAGTGCAACCTACCCCAATCCAGCCAACATATCACTCCGTACCACCAACACACCATGTGGGGATAAAATCGACCCACCCAGCCAGGACACCAATATCGCAGCAAGGCTACAAGATAACAGAATCGTAACTTAGCTGCCAGTAATCAGAAGCGTAACCTAGCTACTAGTAAGATAAATGCCTTTAAGCCATCAATACAACCTACCTTCGGTAAAATGAACAGCACTAAGGTATCAATAATATGTGTGGCACGAAGCCATCGATAATATATGTGGCACATTGCCATCGGTAAAATGGACAGCACTAAGCCATCGATAATATGCTTGGCACAAAGCCACCAATAAAATGGACAGCACTAAGCCATCGATAATATGCATGGCACCAAGCCATCGGTAAAATGAACGACATTAAGCCATCGATAGTATGAATGGTACAAAGCCATCGGTTAGTCCACAGTCGTCTCGTGCGACCCGTGCAACCTTAATAGATAAGTACGAATATACGACTTTAAGCCTTTGGTGGGTCCACAGTTGTCTCGTGCGACCAGTGCGACCCTAACCGATCATTACTTCCTTCATAATAATAACCCAACCCATGTAGCATGTCTTGCATGTATGCTAAACACATAAAGATCACATAACATACCCAATCAATCAAACATCATATAATGCATAACAGTCATTCTATCCTATAGGGCTATTACAGTCATTCTACCCTATAGGAGTATTACAGTCATTTTACTCTACAGGGGTATTACGGTCATTTTACCCTACAGGGGTATTATGGTCATTTTACCCTACGGGGGTATATCGATCATTTTGCCCTACAAGGGTATTACGGTCATTTTGCCCTACAAGGGTATTACGGTTATTCTACCCTACAGGGGTAATACGGTCATTTTACTCTACAGGGTTATTATTGTCATTTTACCCTATAAAGGTATTACGGTAATTTTACCCTACAGGGGGTATATCGGTCATTTTTCCTTACAGGGGTAATTCAGTCATTTTACCCTCTAGGGGTAATTCGATCATTTTACCCTCTAGGGGTAATTCGGTCATTTTACCCTCTAGGGGTAATTTGGTCATTTTACCCTTTAGGGGTAATTTGGTCATTTTCATCAGATTAGGGTATAGACCCGCTTACCGACCTAACAGAAAGTCTACGATCATCCCGTGTACCCTAAATAGTCATAATAGTGAAATTGGGACTAAGGCCCAATTTGCGACCCAAGTGGACCCACACGCTCGTGTGGCCCATCTGGCCCAGAATAACCAAGGTCATGCAACTACGTAGTCTAGTCCATTATTTATCACAAAACATAAGTTTTTATCCGTATGGGTCCCACAAGCCCATTGGGCCCACACGGCCTATTTCGGCCTACGCCCATGAGCACACTCATGTTGGCCTCTATAGACTTATGCCCACGTTCGTGGGCTCAGTTTCACCACATGAACGATCGCACGCCCATGTACACTCTTTCGGCTTTTTAGCTGACTAACAGATACACGGTATTGTTGCACACCTATTTACGAACGCGCGATTAACTCACTCGTATTGAACCTATAATCCATCAGAATATTTCGTTAGTGAGTTGTCCACTAGGGGTAATCACTTTTAACACTTAGCCCAAAAATACCCCTTCCTTACCCTGTCTAGATGAATGTCCTTAAACCTCCCAAGATCGTTGATCACAATCTAGTACACGCCTTTATAAAAAATTTGTAGTATAACAAATCTTATTAGACAAAACATTCAAAAATATGGCTTAAATCCACACATATCGTGCTAGTAGGCACAAAAGCACATTCGGCCAAAACCCAATATTATGATAATCGTTCTCACCTTGATTGAACGATGAACAGAAAATAAAAGTTTGATTGCTTCAAGCCACTTGCGCCCCTTCACACCACCGAAATCCCTAAGCCCAATGATAGCCATATCATATAGAAGAAATGTATTTTGCAGTTAGAAGGCGTAAGGAGAAAACATTCGGTTATTAGGGAAGAAATCAAATGAAAGCAGAGTTATTGACAAAAGAAAGAATAACGAACACATAAGTACCTACCGATTGTCAGAATCTTTGCAGAATCGAAATAGAGGGGGAACAGTTTTGTGTTTCGGCCAAGGACCAAATTACAAGGTAAGGTGAAAATGACCAACAAAAAAGGGTAGAGAGTATTCGGCCAAATAAGAATAGGAGAATCGAGAGAGAAGAAACATAAAATAAAGAAGCAAAATGAGAAGGTTTGGCTATGTGAGAAACTAATTGAAGAAGAAATGGTAAGGGAGAGTAGATGTTAGATTTGGCCAAGGAGAGAAAGAAAGTAGTAAAGATGAAGAGAAAGAAGCAGTAAACAACAGTAGAGAATTCAGGCACAAACAAAAGAAATGACACGAATGGTCAGAAGAAAATGACACGAATGGTCAATTTCCCACAATGAATTCGCAGCACAGAGAAAAATAAAGAGAAACCAAAATGCAAAAAGGAAAAAAAAACTCCAAAATGGCAGCAAGAGAATTTAGTAGCCCCTCACTACTAGCATAAACCGAATTTTGAGTAGCTAGCTTACCAATTTGGCTACAACACTCAACTTTCAAATTCCACGATTTTCTCCACATAAGTCTATCCATATCCATACCAACCTTTCTCCATATCCCCTGATTCTCTCCAAAGACCAATTCAACTCTCTCTCCCAACAGAGTTTCAGTTAAACTCTACCTCTCACGCAGCAAGGAGATAAAATAAATTCTCCTTGAGCAATGAGTGACTCGAACTTACATTCCCCAACAGAAGCAACACGCTACCTACCACTGAGCTACAAGCTCTTTTTATGTCATATTTTCGCCACAAATATATTTAAAGCCAATGTGCCAACATCAAGGTTCACCTAAGAGATAAGCAAAACATTTTGTAAAAGCCAAGGCTTGAACCCAAGGTCTCCCCAACACTCCCAGACGCTCCTAACTCACTTAGCCACTAAAGCAAACAACCAAATTTGTGCCATTTACTTGCACAATTAAATACTTATGTGCCGTCTCCCAACTATTCTCTTGCTCAAGGCCCAATACTTCCAGGCCCAAATTCAGGGCGTTATAATTCACCCATACTTAAAGAAATTTCGTCCTCGAAATTTCCAACTATCAGAGCAGTTGAACAACCTAGCCTACAGCACTACGCTCTCGCTTCACACTCTGATCCTAACAATACTAACATACACTCAAAACATCTATCCGTCAGAGCAGATATATATCACATGCATACAATTCCTGCATTTCTAAAACGCACACTGAATAAATACTAAATTAATTCAAGCATTTCAGTTTACTCTAATTAGAGTGTTTTACTATAGTCTACTATCTAAAAAAATACAATATTTCTTTCTACTGTATTTCAGTGAAAACAAGCAATAGTTTCAGGATGACTTACAGAATCGACGCCGGAGACTTGGTGTGCCACACTTTTTAGAAGAAATGTCTCAAAACACCTTACATATTTGAAAACAATAAACAACTTTTCAAAATTCAATATTCGAAAACCCATTCCACAGTCGAGTTTTGTAACTTGGCTCTGATACCACTAAATGTCACACCCCAAACCCGGCCTAGACGTTAGGGCCGGATCTGATGGTGTCACATTGGAGTACTTTTTTTTGAAAACCATTTTTCTAACTGGGAAAACCTGTTTAGAGGTTAAAGCCTCTCAAATCATCTTAGGTTTTTTTAACCATTTTAAATCGTCATTACTTCTAAAACATTATTTGTTCTAGAAGCTTAAAAATTGAGTTGTGGAAATGTAGTGTTTTGAAAGCAATTATCGTTTCAGAAAATCATGTTCTAATACTGGCCGTTAAAATGGAAGCAGATTAAATTTCCAAATTTAAAATAAAATCCGGAGAGGCCTTATTACATAAAACACCCAAACTTAAGTTACTGAAAAATAAAAAGTTGATTGTAAAGCAGATGCTGTTGTGTGGCCACCCTCAAGTCCCTCGCAGCACTGATCCGCCTAACGCTGGGGATTGCCTATACAATTAAAAATAGGGTGAGTTTATGAAAACTCAGTGTGTAATCCCCTAATAAGAAAATAGTTAGTAAGTCAAACATACAGAATACAAAAGCAGTCTAGGCTTGAGCCCAGTATAGCAGACAGTATCAATGGGCTTTAGCCCATTATAGTAGCAGAATAATAAGTAGAGCATATGTGGGCTTAAGCCCAATACAGTATCAGTTCAAAACAATAATGCAATAATGCAGCAGTGCAACCCACCCCAATCCAGCCAACACACCACTCCGTACTACTAACACACCATGTGGGGATAAAATCGACCTACCTAGCCAACATACCAATATCGCAGCAAGGCTGCCAGATAACAGACTCGTAACTTAGCTGCCAGTAGTTAGAATTGCAGCCTAGTTGCCAGTAAGATAAGTGGCTTTAAGCCGTCAATACAACCTACCTTCGGTAAAATGAACGGCACTAAGTATCAATAATATGCGTGGCACAAATCCTTCGGTAAAATGGACAACACTAAGCCATCGATGATATGCGTGGCACAAAGCCATCGGTAAAATAAACAGCTTTAAGCCATCGATAATATGCATGGCACAAAGCCATCGGTAAAATGGACAGTTCTAAGCCATCGATAATATGCATGGTTTGGCTAGTTTATGTTTAGGCAATTTTCAATGCAGTCATTTGGTTATACCTAGCTAACTTGGTAATTTGTGGTGGTATGGATGTAAAAAGTAATTGTTCATGATGTATCTATGTTATATAGTTAAAATGTGATATTGAAGTCTTATTCATGAATGGTCTTGTTGAATGAATTCTAGTGCCTTTGATGGCACATTTTTTAGAACATATAGGATGATTAAAATGGTATATTTTTGTGTGTTTAAGGTGTGTTAGGTTATGTGAATGTGTGGGAGGAAGGTATGTCTTGGTGTACAAGCATTGATTTTGAGTTGTCTTGTTTTAGGGGCTAAAATTGGAGCACACGGCTTGAGACACAAGCTGTCACACAGTCGTGTGTCATCTTATTTTCAAGTGCAGATGTTACACAGTTTGACACATGAGCTGGGACACAACCGTATGTCCCGTTGTTCAAAAGCCTACATGGCCTAGGCTATGTCACATAACCGTGTGACCCCTGTTTTGCAAATTTTCAAGTTTGGCCTAAAATTTTTTATTTGCTTTGAATAAGTTCCTGATTGTTAGTAAACTCTTTTTAGAGCCTCTTAGGCTCAATTTAAGTCTCGTAAAAGTATTTATGTTGTATTTAAGTTATGTTATCAAATGCTAATATATAAATTGCATGTTGATCTTTGTTTTGATGTTAAAGGTTCTATATTGTACAGTAATGCTTTATTAGTCTAATTCGTCAACGAAGATGGGTTAAGGGTGTTACATTTAGTGGTATCAGAGTTACCATTTAGTTAGTTCTTAAACTAAACGTAACATGTATGGAGTTCAAAAATACATGTCATTTTATAACATGTGATAGTGTGATGTCTCCTGACTTAATGTGATTATGTTCCTTTTATATAAGAAATGTATTCTAACTAAGCTAATTCTAATGAAGCTGGAAGTAATACTCATGTCTCTAATAAAAGGACTACACTTAATATGCTAAAATTCAATAATTATAGAGAAAATGTTCACTACATTCTTATTAATAATGAACGATATGTTTAATATGTGTGAAGAAAATTTTGATGGCTTTACAACCTCTACCCTTTCATCCTCAAAGTACTACATGACAAAATATTCACAAGATTTCTATCGATTAAATTTGAAAGGGTAGAGCTAAAGAGTTTAGAAGTAAAGTGAATGGTGATTCAGTTAGAGCCTAATACTGGATATCAAACACAAAGAGTTCCAAATGAAAAGTTATATTTTTGAAGATTATTTGAGATGTGTAGTGACACTGTTAAAAGAGGAGGTTGTTCATTGATAATTAACTTTAACTACTATGGTATCAAAAGAATGGATTAACTAGGATTTCTTCTGAGTTGATTTCTGAAAGAATTATGTCAAAAAATGACAGTGAAACAAGAAGAAAAAGGAAGTTATTGAATTGGAGTTGGGAAACAAATCAGTTGCGGAGATTGGGTGAGAATAATTTAGCTCAATAAATATGTTAATAAGATGATATCAATTGAAGAGAAATTATGTATTTGTTCTAGAGATGATTGAATAATGAGATTAAAATATTTTTTAGTGCAATGAAATTTTGTGAGTTCGTAATTTGTATTTGATCAAGCTCAAAAAAGGGAAAAGATTTGTTATCGCAAGAAAGAGAAAGAGACATGAGTTTGAGACTTTAATAAGCAAAATGTATCAAGAATATATTTTATTTTCCCACCAATGAAAAAAATAAAAGAACCAATTATTTATTTTAGGAGCCATCAGGGTTTAGGACAGAAATGGAATGAAATGGAATAATGTGAGATTACTGATGACTTCAGTAATCAGTGCGGTAGTGTTCAAATGTAAATAGACTTGAATGCAGCCATTATGTCTGAAATCACTCTAGAGTGTGTGGTTTGAAAGACAGATTTTGTTTTATTTGTGGATTTTTTGATCAACTTAAGAAAGATTGCTCAATTAAAGCTAAGTATAGAGACCAACATGTAAGACCTACTTTTTTTTCTACAAGAGGCAAGGGACCAAGAATTTAAAGTTCAACTAAAGTCAGTAGAAGTGGAATAAAAGACATAGCAGTTTGATCTAAAGTTCAAGCTCTTAACAGAACTTAAACGATCTGGATATATACACAGGGAGGTCTCAGCTCCTGATGATATTACTTGTACTTTTCCTATATTTGATATTACAGGATATGAATTAATTGATTTCTTGGTTGAGACATTTATATAGATTTATGCACAATGTTAGTAATAGAAAAGAGTCTTCTGGTTGAATTAATTGACAGATGACCTAAATTACAATAGTATCCATGAAAGATTTAGAGATATAATTTTCCTGCTGAATTTATGTTATTACCATTCAATGAATTTGATGTTATACTAAGAATAGATTTGGTTGACTATTCATGATGTTGTAGTAAATTACCTATAGAAACAGATTTGTCTGAGATGCTAAAACTGTGAATTGATTTTCGTTAAATTTGATAAGTCTAATTGTGTTCGAATATACATTCAGCAATGTCTGTATAGAGTTTGATCTGGAAAGGTTGTGATGCATTTTCTTTTATACGTATTGTAACACCCTTAACCCGTATCCATCACCGGACTAGGGTTACGAGGCATTACCGATCGAAACACAACTTTAACCAATCATATTACAAATCAATAATCACTCATATTCAAATAACATTCAAACACATATAGAATGTCCCTTATATAGGTCTACGAGACCTTAAACATGCTTTAAGAAGTGTTTAGGACTAAACCAATCACATACAAAAATTTTTGAAACTTACAAAAATTTTCTAAGTTACAGAGATCACACACTCGTATGAACAGGCCGTGTGAATACACGGCTTTAGACACGCCCATGTCATAGGCCGTGTGAAAACAGGGCATACATATTGACTTGCACTACACAGTCGACCACAAGTCCGTGTGCCTGGCTATGTGAAAACTAGAGGGTATACTAACTTAGGTCATAGGGCCAGTTATACGCCCATGTGTTTAGCTCGTGTGCCTATTCAAGATGGCCTCACATGTCCGTGTTTAGGCCGTGTGCTCGGTTGTGCCAAAACTGTATGGTATACTGACTTGTGTCACACAGCTAATCACACGCCCGTGTGTGAGGTCGTGTGGAGCAAACTAACTTAATTTGAATTACCACACCTAGGGACACACGGTCGTGTACCATGACCGTGTGTCGCACACGGCTGAGACACCCGCCCTGTCTTTGCTTGTGTGGACAAAAATAGGCCATTTACAAGGCCAATTTGCCACCCAAAAGGGTCAACCTTACGAGCTAGTGATTGACTGTAACAGCCCAAATTAGGGGCTAAATGGAATAGTGGTTTCGAAATCATGAATCTAAAGTCTAAAATATTTCTCTGATTGAGTTTTGATGTTTATTGGGTGTTTAAATAATTATGTGAAATTTTGGTGCATGAATTTTATTATTTGCATGTCCAATTTGATAGGTCGGACTAAATTGCAATAGGTGAAAATATGGGTTTTAATCCATAGAGGTACTTGATTGAATTGGAATTTTAATTTAGAGGTCCTTATATGGTAATTAGGCCATTTTAACTTAGTTTGGACAAAAATGCCCAAGGAATGATGGAATATCAAAGGTTTTTAATGAAGGGCATCTTGGTCATTAGTTAATAAAAGAAATAAAAAGGGAAAATAAGTCAAAAATGGTGTCCATCTTCTTCCCCTTGTGCTAAATTTGAAGAGACACCATAGCTAGGGTTTTGTCAACTTCTTAAGCTCATAGTAAGTGATTTCTAGCCCCGTTTTTAATGTTCTTCGTATTTTTGAAATCCTCGTAACTTGCTCTAGCTATTTCTACCACCATCTCAAGCTAGGGTTGATGTTTAAAATTTTACCCATGAATGACATGCATGTATTTTTATGGCTAGTGGTAGAATATGAAAGTTTAAAGTGTGGTGAACAACTTTTACTAGGTGATTTCTGGTGAAAATTGTAAAAAGGACCTAATTGTAAAAGGTGAAATATTATGTGCATAAATTGTGAAATGATAGAAATTGGGGGCTGTTTTAAGAGGAAAAGTGATTCGGCTAGGCTTGAAATGCATGAAAATTTAATGAAAATCATAAATCGAGCCTAGGGACTAAAGTGTAAAATTAAGAAAGTTAGGGGTCAAAATTTACTATAGGAAGATTTTGGGCTGTTTTGAATAATATAGTGATTAAATGAGCTAAATGTGTCGTTATAGATCGTGAAGGTTAAGGAATCGACCTTGAGGTAGGCAAGGACAAGGTTTCGGACTAAATGACAAATGATCGCATTTTGTTATCGAGGTAAGTTTATATATAAGTAATACATCGATTTTAATTCCATAGATATAATTTATTGTATGTTATGGATACTGTTGGATAACTTCTATGATTTGGTGAATTATGGAAATTTGGTGTTCCCAATTGAACCTTCGGAAAAATGAAAGATACAGATCACATGTAGCTAGGTCACATGTGTGGTTCCGAGGGTAAGACACCATGTGTACAAGCAAGCTACGAGATACTATGTTCTAGCTAGGTCACATGTGTAATACGATGTGTATACCATGTGTACAAGAGAGCTACGAGATAATGATTTCATAAGTAGCTAGGTCACATGTGTAATATTGGGTGTATACCATGTGTACACGAGAGCTATGGGTTAAAATAGCTAGGTCACATATATGTTACTGAGGGTGCATCATGTAAACACGAGAGCTATGTTATATGTAGCTAGGTCGTATGTGTGATTCTAAGTGTTGGACACCATGTCGACATGAGAGCTACATGATTTAATGGCTAGGTCACATGGGTGATACTGAGAGTTCACCATGTGTACACAAGAGCCGGATTATGTGTTGGTGGAGCTATGTGCTAAAACCACCGGGTACCAAATGTTATTCTGAAGGGTTCAATGGGAAAACTTACTAAAAGAGATTTGTGTTGTTATGTGGTGTGTAAGTGCAGGTGTATTTATGAGCCAGTGAAAATGTGGGCGAGTGTATATGTGTACAATGGATGCATGTGAACTTAGGTTTATGTAATGATTTGTTTGGTGTGTATATGATATTGGTAAGGTTATGTGGTAAGTTGATATATAATGATATGATTTTTGGTGATTAAGAGAGTTGGTATGATGTCAATTATTTGCATATAGACTTACTAAGCTTCTTAAAGCTTACTCCTTTCTCTTTTTCCTTATTCCATAGATTAGTTAAGCCAGCTCAGAGATCGGGAAGCATCGGACCCACACTATCCACAATGTTCTCTTAGTTTTGTAATATGTACTCTTTTGGATTATGGCATGTATAGGGACCTAGTGGTGTTGTAAGTGTCATGTTGGTTTGGCTATATTATGGCAATTGTCTTTTGATAAGTCATTTTGTAATTAAGGCCATATGACTTGGCCAATAATGATATTGGTTTATTTATAGATCCTTATGAGGTAGTTCATGGAATGCTTGGTGTGTTTGTGTGTGGATAAGTTGAAGTGGATGATTGATCGTTAAATAATGTCATTTAGATGCCTAAAAATGTGTATGGTATGTGGTTTTAAAATTTGTAAAGTTTGCAAATGTTTTAGGGCAAAGGATGGCTTGGAAAATAGCCTAACTTAGGGCTACACGGCTAACCACAATGGCTATGTATGTAGGGCGTGTGAACTTTGCATGAAATTTTTAGAGAATAAGGACGTCACACGGCCTGGTCACATGGGCATGTCCCGTGGCCGTGTGACCGAAATTGCATGCTGACATCATAAACAGAATACCCTAGTTTTTCACACGGGGTAAGAGCATGGGCGTGTTGAGGCCGTGTGAAGGACAAGGGCAAAAAACATGAGTGTGTGCTCGGCCGTGTGAAAACCCTTGTATGTTCGAAATGAAAAATAATTTTCCAATAATTCAACACAGGTAGGGGACACGGGCGTCTGTGACCATACGGCCTGCCCACACAGGCGTGTCCCTGTCTCACACGAGCTTGTACCCTATTTTTGACTTAAATTTCCAAATGTTTTTTTAAGTTCTTGGTTTGGTCCCGGACCACTCCCAAACTATGTTTTGGGCGTCGTAGGCCCATTTTAAGGATTGTATGATATATTATGAAAAATTATTAAATTGGAATGAAATTTTTATGGCTCGATTTTGTATGATTGATTGTGTTATCATCCGGTAATACCTCGTACTCGGTTCTGGCATCGAACCTGAGTAAGGGGTGTTACATCGACTACCACCCAGGAAAGGTGATCATGGTTGCTAATGCCTTGAGTAGAAAATCCTTGTTTGCATTGAGAGCTATGAATACACAGTTGGCTTTATCAGATGATGGTTCTATTCTAGTTGAGTTGAGAGCTAGACCGATGTTTCTCCAAGAGATTTGTGAAGCTCAGAAATACGACGGTGAATTGCAAGTCAAAAGAGTGCAATGTGAATTGGGTATGGAATCAGAATTTCATATTTATTTCGATGGATGTTTGATGTTCCAGGACAGGATTTGTGTTCCTAAGAGTACCGAGTTGATTCAGAAGACTTTATGTGAGGCACATAGTGGTTGTTTGTCTATTCATCTGTGAAGTACAAAGATGTATAATGATTTGATAAAAGTGTATTGGTGGTCGAGAATGAAAAGAGACATTTCTAAGTTTGAATCGAGGTGTTTGATTTGTCAACAAGTAAAAGCCAAACACCAAGTACCTTCAGGTTTACTTTAGCTTGTGATGGTTCCTGAGTGGAAATGGGACCGTGTTACTATGGACTTTGTGACGGGGTTGCCCTTGACTTCGAAAAAGAAAGATGCTGTTTGGGTTGTGATTGATAGGCTAACAAAGTCGGCTCATTTTATTATGGTACATGTCAACTACTCACTTGAAAAGCTAGCTGAATTGTATATTTCTGGAATTGCGAGACTTCACGGAGTACCTTTGTCAATTATTTCAGATAGAGATCTGAGGTTTACATCATAGTTTTGGAAAAAGTTACAAGAAGCTTTGGGTACAAAGCTAAATTTTAGTATCGCTTTCCATCTGCAGACCGACGGTCAATTGGAGAGAGTAATTCAGATACTTGAAGACATGCTCCGATGTTGTGTATTGGAATTCCAAGGTAGTTGGGAAAAGTATTTACCGTTGGTAGAGTTTTCCTACAACAACATGTTTCAGTGAAGTTTGGAAATGGTGCCTTATGAGGCATTGTATGGACGTAAATGTCGTACGCCTTTGTATTTGACCAAACTCAGTGAAAGTTGTATTCATGGGGTTAATTTGGTTAAGGAAACCAAAGAGAAAGTAAAGTTATTCGTGATTGTTTGAAAGCCACTTCAGATAAACATAAATCCTACGCAAATCTGAAATAAAAAGAGATTGAGTTTCAAGTGGGTGATAAGGTATTCTTGAAGGTATATCCGTGGAAGAAAGTTCTAAGGTTTGGATGGAAAGGCAAATTAAGTCCACGCTTTATTAGGCCGTATGAGATTATCGAAAGGATAGGGCCGGTAGCATACCGGTTGGCTTTGCCATCTAAATTGGAAAGGCTTCATGATTCCATGTGTCTATGTTGCAAAGAACCAATTAGACCCTTCACATGTAATTTCACCAATAGAGGTTGAGATTCAATCGAATATGACTTATGGCAAAGAGCCGGTTAAGACTTTGGCTTGAGAAGTCAAGCAATTAAGGAATAAAAGTATAGCCCTTGAGAAAGTGTTATGGTAAAGACATGGCGTTGAAGAAGCTACGTGGGAACCCGAGGAGGCTATGAGAAACCAATACCCAAACCTTTCTATCGGTAAGATTTTCAGGGACGAAAATCCCTAAAGGGGGAGAGTTATAACATCCCGATATAGGGCCTAGTCAGAATAGTGGTTTTGAGACTACAAATCCAAAGTAGAAATATTTTTTTATGATTTTTTTAAAGTCCATGACATGATTGCATGATTGTGTGAAAGTTTCGTGAAAAAAATTTGTAAATAAGTGCCCAATTTAACTTTTAGGACTAAATTGTAAAAATTACGAAATATGAGATTCTAGAAGCTTTGGGGTACTTAATTGAAATGACTGTGTAAATTAGAGGTCCTTATTTAGTAAATAGACCATTTTATGTCATAACGGATAAAAATGGACATGAAGGGTAAAATTTGAAGGAAAGATTAAAAAGGGCATTTTGGTCATTTAGTTATTAAATTAATAAAAAGGGAAAAAGAAGTCAAAATTTGCTCATCTTCTTCATGTGTGTGCCGAAGTTTACAAGGCTCCATAGCTAGGGTTTCATCACTTTCCAAGCTTCATAGTAAGTATATCTAACCTAGTTTTTAATGCTCTTTACATTTTTAAAACCCTCGTAACCCGATTTATCTCTTTCTAGCCATATTTTAAGCTAGGGTTCATGTTTAAAAATTTACCCATGTGTGACATGAATGTATTTTGATGTTTAATGAAGGAATATGAAAGTTTGATGTGTTATAAACATCTTTTATCAAGTGATTTTTCAAGAAAACACTTAAAAAGGACCAAATTGTAAAAGTTATAAAATGGGTAGTAAAAATGTGTTTTAAAAGAAAATGTAGGTTGTTATAAGCATGAAAATGGTTCTGCTAGGCTTGTATGTTAATGAAATTGAGTACGTTTCATTTTACGAGCCTAGGGACTAAGTTGTAAATATGTGAGTTTAGGGGCAAAATTATAATTTTGCCAAAGTATGATCTGTGGACTGATTTTAACGATGTGATGATTAAATAAGTGGAATTTGCTATTATAGATCAAGAGGAACGGAGTTTGAACCTAAATTGAAGGAAGAACAAAGTTGCGGACTAAATTGTATAACTAGTCATATTTTGTTACCAAGGTAAGTTGTTGGTAAATAATGCAACATTACTTCATTATGTACCTATTGTTTTTATTATTGCATGATATGTATAATTGTTCTATGAACTTTGATTTACAATGACTCAATGATGATGTGACGAGGGTTTAATGTCTCGAAATCCCGATTAAACCTTAGGAATAGATAGGATACAAATGTCATGACATTAGGGTTATGAGATCCCATGTAAGACCATATCTGGGATATGGCATCGTTATCCGATTGTATGATTATGTGTAAGGCCATATCTGGGATATGGCTTCATTATGAGATTTCGTGTAAGACCATGTCTGGGACATGGCGTCGATATGAGATCCCGTATAAGACCATATCTAGAATATGGCATTGACATCGATTTGTTATCCCATGTAAGACCATATCTGGGATATGGCATTGGCATCCTACCATGTGTATGATATTTTCTGAGTATCCTTTAGTATTCTAGGTGGTTTAACGGGTAATTCAAGAGTATGTCAAAGAAATGACAAGGTATGAACATTTTGAAAGGGTACAGGTATATATACGAAGCGCATAATTCTTAAGTTATGTATCGATAAGGTCTCAGTAAGAAGTGAATGAAGGAATCATGAACATGGGGTTTGTGGTACATTATATAAATGACATGACCTAAGATGTATCTATGATACTTGATGACATTGTGACAAGTTATATTTATGTCATATGTATGATATTGGATAACTAATGTTCTTAATTATTTACATGCAAACTTACTAAGCTTTATACTTATCCCCCTTTCTTTTCCATTTTTCTTATAGTATCGCCAAGCTAGCTCGGGGATCGAAGGATGTCGGAGACTTGATCACACTATCAAATTGGAAATTTTGGGTATAGTTAGTCTTAACATTTTGAGTATGACATGTATAGGAACTTGGTCTTTTTGTTATATGTCATATTGGTCTAGCCAAATATGTGGCTTATGATGACACTTCATTTATTTTGTATAAGGCCATATGAAATTGGCTAATATTGGTTATTGATATATGCATATGATGATGTTATACATAGAAGTGATAGCTAGCATGTTTAAGTCGCTAAGTATGTGATGTATGGGCTTGATAGGTGTGGAATGTTAATGATATGTGGATGACTTGGTTTTGAAATATTTGACAACTTAAATATGTTATGTTATGTGTCTTTGAATTGGTATAAGTGGGCTTGTGTTTCAGGGTCGCAAAAGGCTTGGTAAATATCCTTATATTTGTCTACACGGGTAGACACACGAGCGTGTATCTAGGTCGTGTGTGACACACGGTTAGCCCCATAGGCGTGTTCATAGGCCATGTGTCCCTTGCACCCTCATTTTGCAAATTAGAATGTCCAGTAGTAAACACATGGGCAGAGACACGGCCGTGTGTCTTGGCCATGTGAGACACATGACCCTAAGACATGGGCGTGTGCCCAAGCCATGAGAGATCTACACACTAAATGTGTGAATTTAAATTCACCACATGGCCTAGCACACGGGCGTGTGACTTGGCCGTGTGACCATAAATGGGTGATGACGTCATAAATAGAGAGTTACACGGGTGGAGGACACGGGCATGTCCCGAGCCACAGGGGCGTGTGTGACCACACGGCCTGCCCACACGGGCTTGTGACTCTCCAAAATATGAAAATTTTCTAAGTGTTGTAAAAGTTTTCAAAGTTCTCGGTTTAGTCCTAAACCATTTCCAATGTATGTTTAGGGCCTCGTAGGCCTGTA
Source organism: Gossypium stocksii (assembly GCA_020496765.1). Classification (NCBI taxonomy): domain Eukaryota; kingdom Viridiplantae; phylum Streptophyta; class Magnoliopsida; order Malvales; family Malvaceae; genus Gossypium; species Gossypium stocksii. The sequence goes on along the minus strand of CM035632.1, from coordinate 76,330,270 downwards.
AAATGGATGATATGCTTCTGTATGAATGTTTCTAAATTGAATGAAATTTTATGGCTCGAAAATGTTCATTCGTTTATGTTTAAGTCCGGTACTACCTCGTACCCTATCCTGGTATTGGGCACGGGTAAGGGGTGTTACACCAAGATAACATTTAGCCTATACATGCCATATACCATATTTACAACTTTAAAAGTACCGAATAAACGATCAATAGTGTAACGATGATTCTTGATAATCCTTGAATCTGAGCTAGCTTCGATTCACTATAAAACATGGAAAAATGCACCAAGTAAGTTATAAAGCTTAGTAAGCTTGTATGAAATAAATTTAATGTAATCACAAAAACATAATTCAATGAATTGAAACCACCAACACATAACTTATTTCAATTAACAAACCTTTCCAATACTCATTCATAAAGTTATAAACTTTCATCATCGTTTTCTCGATCCAATGCTAAAATAACTCATACACATACCTGTACCATCTTGTACAAATATCATACACATTCTTTTCTTCCATTTACCCATTGAACCATTCGAAATAGAAGTCAAATGCAAAGATATCTCATAGGATAAGTACCTATACCATGGTCCGAAACCAATTCAAGGTAACTTATCCATAATTCTGATATCATGGCCCATAGCCAAATTAGCCAATATGCAGGGCCCGAAGCTAAATCAGTTTATCTCGCACCCGTAGTGCTATATCATGGCCTGAAGCCAACTCAAATGTCCCTAATGACATGTCACTAGCATCCTAAACTATTCCTAAGGTTCAACCGGGCTTTCAATTGTCGAATCATCATTGACTCACTTCCAAGCTTGTCCATAATCACATAATCACAATTCATGCTAAATCAAAGCAGATTAAATACATTTGTAATGAATTTATAACACATGAACTTAACTCGGATGCTAAAACAATGAATCGAATCAACTATTCCATAACTTTATTCTTTCCCTGATCTAAGTCCGTATTTCCCCTTTCATGATCTAAATATTTTCAAAATTCATTAATTTAATCATCTATACTCATTAATTTAATCATCTATGTATTCAACTTAATTCAAAATATTCACTAGGGCTATTTACAAATTTACCCTAAACTTTTACATTTTTTACAATTTAGTCCTTATTACACAAAACCACAAATTATACAAAATTTCATCACACCCATCTTTAGCCGAATTTCATATGAGTCCCTAGCAGCCCATAATTCACATTTATTTCACATTTCAACCACTCAATTTGCAAAATTCACAATTTAATCTGTATTATGTAATTTCATCAAAAATCAAGTTACAAAACGTGATAGTCTAACATCTATCTTCCATATTTCATCATCAATCATCAAAAAGCATGAATATTCATCAATGGCACTTTCAAAACATTCAGCAATTTTGCAAAATAGTCCTTAGGCTAGCTAATACTCAATATAACGATCACAAAAACATAAAAATCATCAAAAATCGAACAAAAATCATACCTCAATCAAGAACTCAATGTACTGAAACCCTAAATGCTTGAAATGGTTTTATTTTCTTCAATAATCGGTGAAGAAGATGAGAAATGGCCATTAAAAATTGTTTTGTTTTATTTATTAAACATTAATTAACCAATTACTAAAATAACCTTAATGAAATAACACCAAAATCATCTATTTAATGGCCATTATTGTCCATCTCCACTATCCATGGTCCAATTACATAATAAGGACCTTTAATTTAATACTCCGTAGCAATTAGACACCTTTAACAAATAGAATGCAACTTTTGCATTTTACGTGATTTAGTCCCTTTCTTAAATTAAGCACACAAATGCTAAAATTACTTTATGAAATTTTCACACATATATAATTACATATTGTAAACACCAAAAATAATATTAAAATAATTTTCTAACCTCGGATTTATGGTGTCGAAACCACTATTCTAATTTAGCAAAAACTGGGTTGTTGCAACTCTCCCCCTTAGGGATTTTAGTCCCCAAAAATCTTACCAGTGAATAGGTTCGGATATTTCTCTCTCATAGCATCTTCGGGTTCTCATGTAGCTTCTTCGACCCCATGTCGATGCCATAAGACTTTTACTAATACAATTTTCTTACTTGTTAGTTCTTTGATCTCACAAGCTAAAATTCGGATCAGTTTTTCACTGTATGACAAATTTGACTGAATTTCTAATACGGTCGGGGAAATAACATGCAAAGGATCATATCAATATCATCGAAGCATTGATACATGAAAAACATTGTGAATTTTCTCTAACTCTTTCAATAAAGACAATCGATAAGCAAGGGCTTGATTCGCTTTATAATCCCATACGGTTCAATGAATCTCGGACTCAACTTTCCTTTTCTACCGAATCTGAGTATTTTCTTCCACGGAGATACTTTCAAAAACACTTTGTCACCAATTTGAAACTCAATATCTTTTTGTTTCAAGTCTGCATATGATATTTGACGATTTGACGCTACTTTCAGACTATCCCAAATTACTTTCACTTTCTATTTAGGCTCTTTAATCAAATCAACCTCGTGAATCTTATTCTCACTAAGCTCTGTCCAATACAAAGGTGTTCAGCATTTGCGACCATTTTAATCTTCGTACGATGCCATCTTAATACTCAATTGAAAGCTGTTATTATATGCAAATTCAATCAATGGCAAACATTTTTTCCCGTGTACCTTTGAACTCAAGAATGCAACATCTCAACATATCCTCGAGTATCTAAATAATTTGCTCGAATTGACCATCCGTATGTGGGTGAAATGCAGTAGTGAAATGTAGCTTTGTACCTAGTGCATCTTCTAGTTTCTTTCAAAATTGTGATGTGAACTTCTGATCTCTAATTGAAACAATGAAAATAGGTACTCTATGCAATTTCACAACCACAGAGATATACAACTCAGCTAGCTTATGAAGCGAATAATCCGTGCATACTAGAATGAAATGAGCTGTTTTCGTCAACCTATAAACTACAACCCAGATCGCATCTTTCTTTCTCAGAGATAGGGGCAATCCTGACACAAAATCCATCATGATTCTATCCCATTTCCATTCGGGAATCATAATAGGTTGTAATAAACCTAACAGCACCTAATGCTCAGCTTTAACTTGCTGACAAATCAAGCATTTCAATATGAATTCAGAAATATCCCGTTTCATACTAGGCCACCAGTAAAGCTTTTTCAAATCATTATACATTTTCGTGCTTCCCGAATGAACAAATGAATGACTACTGTGTGCTTCGTTCAGAATCATTTGAATCAACTCTGAATTTCTCTGAACACATATTCGATCTCTAAATCTCAAACAATCATTGAAATCAACATGAAACTCTTAATCAAGGTTCGAATCACATTGAGCTCGTTTTACTAACATTTCATTACCAACTTTTTAAGCTTCACAAATCTACTGTAAAAACAATAGTCTTGCTTTCAACTCAGCTACAATCGAACCATCATCAGATAGAGCTATCTGAGTATTCATCGAACATAGAGCGAATAAAGATTTCCGGCTCACAGCATCAGCAACAACATTTGCTTTTCCCGGATGATAATCAATCACTAACTCATAGTCTTTTAGCAATTCAAGCCATCTCCATTGTCGTAAATTCAAATCTTTCTGAGTCATTAAGTTTTTTAAACTCTTATGATCAGAATAAACACGACACTTCTCACCGAACAGATAATGACACTAAATCTTGAACGTAAACACAATAGCTGCTAACTTTAAATCGTGCGTATGGTAATTCTTTTCATACGGCTTCAACTGTCTAGAGGTACAAGCTATAACTTTGCCTTCCTGCATTAAAATGCAACCTATGCCATTCAAAGATGCATCACTATAAATCACAAATTTTTTACCAGATTCCGGCTGAACTAACACTAGAGCTTCAGTTAATAGACCATTCAACTGATCAAAACTTTTCTAACATTTATCTGACCACTCAAACTTAACATCTTTCTAAAGTAATTTCGTCATCGAAGTTGCAATCATCGCGAAACCTTTTATGAATCATCTATAACAACCGATGAATCCCAAAAAGCTATGAACTTTAGACACATTTCTTGGAGGCTTCCAATATATTATTGCAGAAATCTTGCTCGGATCGACTCGTGTACCCGATGACACAATATGCCCTAAAAAACCAACTTCTCGTAACCAGAATTCACATTTACTGAACTATGCAAATAACTGCTTATCACACAGAGTCTGTAATACGATTCTCAAATGTATGACATGCTTAGATTTATCACGTGAATAAATCAATATGCCATCAATAAACACAATGACAAATAGATCTAGACACGGTTCGAAAATCTGGTCCATTAAATCCATAAAGACTGCAGGAACATTTGTTAGTCTGAAAGACATAACCAAAAATTCATAATGTTTGTACCTTGTTCAAAAAGTAGTTTTTGACACATCGGAATCTTAACTTGTAACTAGTAATAACCCGATCTCAGATCTATTTTTGAAAATACAGTTGCCCCTTTCAGTTAATCAAACAAATCATGTAATAGCCCGATTATGTGACTAGTCAGAACAGTGGTTTCGGAACCACAAATTTGAGGTCAGAGAAATTATTTTTAATATTATTTTATGTGTTATAGCATGATTATATAAATGCATGAAAATTTTGGTGAATAAATTTTAGCGACTTCTTGCTTAATTTTGAGAAATGACTAAATCGCGTAAAGTGCGAAAGTGTTGTTCTACAAGCTAAATGTATTAAATAGCTATGCAACCTTAAACTAGAGGTCCTTATTGAGTAAAAAGACCAATAAAACTTAGTAGTGGCTGGACATGAATTTTTAATTCATGAAATTGGTCAAAGTTAGGTAGAAATTTGGTGACTAAATTGACTAAAAATAAAATAAAATAAAAAGAAAACTTCATCTTTTTCATTCTTTCTCTCTATCACAGAAAATTTCAACAAAGAGGGGGGTTTTGAAGCTTGAAACTTTCAGCCACCTATTCCTCTTGCAAGTAAATGATTTTGATGGTCGTTTTTGTTAATTTTTGTGTTTTTGGAACCCTTAAAGCTTCATCTAGCTAATGAGGGGACTATATTGCAAAATGGTTGAGAGTCTAGGGTTTTACCATGAGAGTGTTTATGTTGTTTACTGAAATATTATAGAAGAAAATGAATCTGGGTTCATAAATAAATAACTTTTGTGAAAGGATTTTCATGAAAACACTTAAGTTGGACATTTTTTAAGAAGTTGTAAAATAGTTAGTAATTGTGTGAAATAATTAAAATTGTGGGCTGCTATAAGTATAAAAAGAATTTGGCTAGGCTTGGTTAGTGAGGAAATTTGATGAAAATCGATTTACGAGCCTAGGGGTAAAATCATAATTTTGTAAAAGTCTAGGGGCAAAATGGTCATTTTGCCAAAGTATGAGTTATGGAATGTATTGGTTAATGTGATGATTAAATTAGTGAATTTTATCATTATAGATCAAGAATTATGGAATCCGGACCTAGACCGAGGAAAAACAGAGCTAGTGGACTAAATCTAACTAATCACCGATATTTTGCATACCGAGGTAAGTTGTGTGTAAATAATGCAACTATATTGTTATCTGGCATTGATTAATTGATATAACATAAAATGTTTGAATGTGGATTATGAATATGCATGACGAGATTGTTGTGATAAAATTCGGATGAACCTCAAGAATAGATTAGATATCATGCCATGACATTAGGGTGTTACGAGAACCAGTGTATGACCATGTTTGGGACATGGCATCGTCCTCGACATGTAAGCCAGTGTAAGACCATGTCTGGGACATGGCATCGGCCTTGATATGTGTCGGTGTAAGATCATGTTTGGGACATGGCATCGGCACCGGTAGATGAGAGCTAGTGTAAGACCATGCCTAGGACATGGCATCAGCCTCAATGTATGAGAGTTAGTGTAAGACCATGTCTGGGATATGGCATCAGCCTCGATGTATGAGAGTCAGTGTAAGACCTTGTTTGGGACATGGCATCGACTTGATGTGTGAGCCAGTGTAAGACCATGTCTGGGACATGGCATCGGCGTCTCACCCTATGTTTGAGACTCATTGAATATCCTTTAATATTCGAAATAGTTCAACGGGAAGTTTAAGTTTACGTTAAAATGAGAGTGGTTATGACCATGTTGTGAGTGGTACAGATACCTATATGAAATTCATGAGATGTGAGCTCAATTTATGCTGTGTGATTAGTAAGGGTTGAAAATGAGTAAGTTGTGCTTATAACCCTTTATGTATTAGGTGCAAATTATGATATGTTGTGAGCATGTTATTGCATGGTAATTTCTTGTTAATTATTTACATGCAACTTACTAAGCTTTATGCTTACCCCCTTTTCTTTTCATTTTCTTATAGTGCCGCCTAATTAGCTCGTGGATCAACAGACGTCAGAGGCATCGATCACACTATCAATAGAAGCACTTGGTATAGCTAGTTTTATCTTTTGAGCAATGGCATGTATAGGGACTTAGTCTTTTTTTGTTTTGTGTCATTGTTAAATTTGGCCAAATGTGTTGGTTTGATACGAAACTAGTCATTTTGTATAAGGCCATGAATGATGGCTAATATTGAAATATTGTTACATGCATATGAGAAGGTCATTCATAAATGTGAAAATTTTGGTATGGTGGGACATGTGGTGTGTTAATGCATGAATGGATAGGTGCATGATTGGGTTGTTTAAGTATGTGATTGGTGTTGCTTGTGCATGAAGTGCAATGGCCTTGATGTGTGGCTGAATTGGTCATGTGATTGTGTGTGAATTGGTTTTGCTTGGTGAGGTTTAGGTTGGTGCAAGTAAGGGTGGCAATAAGGCTTGGTAAATAGCCTTATATTGTCTACATAGGTAAACACAAAGACGTGTGTCTAGGTTGTGTGTGACACATGGTCCACCTCATGGGCATGTGGTTAGGCCGTGTGTCCCCTGCACCTTAAGTTGTCCAAGTCAAAATGCTTAGTAGTAGCCAAACGAGCTGAGACAGGGCCGTGTATCCCAATTCTGTGGAAGACACGGCCATAAGACATGGGCATGTGCCCAAGCCGTGTGAAGTCTGCACCATGCATGTGAAATTTAAAATCACCACACGGCCTAGCACACGGGTGTGTATCCTGGCCATGTGACCCTTAAGAGTTGATGATGTCAGAAATAGAATACAAAGGCTTTTGCACATGTGCTGAGACACGAGCGTGTCATGGCCGTGTGGGGGACACGGGTCATGGACACGGACGTGTGCCAGGCTGTATGAAAACCGCTGTAGGTTCGATATGAAAAATAAATCTGCATAGGCAAGGGACAGGCGTGTCCCTATATGTCTAGGCCATGTGAATTACACGGGCCTTAAACATGGCCACGTTAAGTGATCACACAGGCGTGTCAACTTTCCACACGGGCATGAGCCCTATTTTTATTGAACTTTTCTAATGTTTTCGATAGTTCTTGGTTAAATCCTGAATTGCTCCTAAAGTGTGTTTTGGACCTCGTAGGCCTATATTAGGGACTATAAGACAAAGTTTGAAAATTTTTAAATTAAAGTGAAGTCTTATGACCCGTAAATGTTTGCTTGTATGTGTTTAAGCAAGGTAATGACTCCTACCCTATTCTGGCATTGATCACAGGTAAGGGGTGTTACAAATCATCTATCCGTGGGAGAGGATATTTGTTCTTGATAGTCACTTTATTGAGCTTTTGATAATTGATGTACATTCTCATAGTTCTGTCTTTCTTTTTCACAAATAATATCGGTGCACCCCAGGGAGAATAACTCGATCGAGCGAAAACTCTATCTATCAATTCTTGCAACTGAGCTTTCAACTCTTTTAATTCTGCCGATGCCAATCTATATGGAGCTATCGATATAGGAGTTGTTCCCAGCATTAACTCAATACCAAATTCAACTTCTCAGATTGGTGGTAATCCCAATAACTCTTTAGGAAATACATTCGGATATTCACACACAACTGGTATTGATTCGATTTTCTTTTCAGTCACTCTAGTGTTAAGCATGTAAGTAAGATAAGCTTCACACCCTTTTCTCACATATCTTTGAGCTAATACAGATGAAATTACAACTGGCAGACTGTTCAGATCATCAGATTCAATTCAAATAGTCTCGTTATTCTGACATTTCAATTCAATCGTCTTTCATTTACAATTCACAATGGCATCATACAGTGTTAGCCAATCCATACCCAAAATCACATCGAACTCATCAAAGGGTAATAACGTTAGATCAGCCAAAAACTAGAAATTTCGAATCATTAATGGACAATTCGTGCAAACTTTATCAACCAGTACACATCTGCTTAAGGGATTTGATACTCTAATCATAAATTCAGTAGACTCTATAGGCAAAGTCTTACTGGATACTAAGTTCATACATATATAAGAATGAGTTGATCTTGTATCTATCAATGCAATCACATAACATCTAGAGATGAAGCTTCTTCGCAAGCGTGAATAGCGTAGGCTCTAGTAGTTGCTCGAGCTTTAGATCCCACAGAAGAATCTTTAGCCACTCTCTGACTGCTACTCTCATTACCGACATTTCTGCATGGTCTTCCTCTAGCTGCAGTGTTACTCAGTTTTGTATTTTGAACTTTATACAATCTAGGATAAAATGATCCAACACTTGATACTGAGGTAGCTTGTAATGCCCCAAATTTTAGGGTTTAATGATTTTTAATTAATTCATAATTGCATGTTTGGGTATGCTAAATTGAGGATTTGAGCGGGTTTGGAGGGCCTTAGGAAGGCTCTGGGTTAAGCCAAGCCTTTAGTAAAATTTTGATTTTGGCTTAGGGGTGTATAGGTGTTGGTTTGTAGGGCTTATGGGTAGATGTTGGAATTTTGTGGCACAAAAAGGCTTGTGGCAAGTTGGAAATGGCGCTACATGTAGGCATACGGTGGCATCATAGACAAGGGGATCTTGGGTCCAAATCCCCTTACAATTGAAGGAGTTTATTTTGCTGAATGTGGGCGGCAAGTGGTTTAAATGAGTTCAAACTCTGGAGGTGGTTGAGACTGGGTAAGAGAAGACTTGGTCATGGAGAATTTGAATTGAATTCAAATGTGAGAGTTAAGTAAGTCGAGGAGCAAATCTAGGAGTGGATTGTTGGAAATTGAATTTGGAAGATGGTGTAGCTGAATTTGAGTTGGGAAGTGAGTGAATGTGCATTTTTTGGTTTTGCATTTTCGGCTTTGGGTAGGTAGGTTGCCGAAATTCTTCACTTCTTTGCTATTTACCAAATTGCTCCTTTTGTGTAAAAAACTTCACCTTGGCCAATTGCCTTAAAAGTCGAGATCCATACTTTCTTAGCAATCGTATACTCTTTGTCACTCCTTCTAAAACTCGAATCCTTATTTCTCATCCTGTCCATCACTACTTCTCTTCCATTGCCGAATCCTGCCTGCTCAATCTCCTCTTCTTTGTTTTGTGAGTTCACATTGGCCGAATATTGCATGCCTCTCTTCTAGCTCTTTAGCCGAAACTTAAATCCCTCTCCTACTTTCATCTATCTTTTAAATCTTAGACTGATATCTCCATTACCGAATTTGGTTCTTTATTCCCTTGTTCTTCTTCCTATTTTGCTTGACTGAATACCTTGTGGAGACCATCCCTTTTTCTTCTCTCTACTTTATCCCTCTTGTTAGCCGAACCTGAGTCATCTTCTTGGCCGAACCCTGTTCTCCATTTATAAACATCCTTCTTTGATTGAATGCTATCCTCCCATTAATTGATTACTCCTCCCTCTAAATCGATTCTTTCCTTTGTTTTGGTCGAGGCATAGATTAGGGGAAGACGGCTTCTTGTGATATCAATATAGTCAAGCGGACTTCTGGGTAAGGACTCTTTTCTTCTCGTTTCTTTTAAGTATGGTATGAGAAGCCGAAACCCCCTAGCATCCATTTGCTAATCTGCTTTAGTAAATGAAAATCGACTTAAAGTTCTCTCTCTTTCTACTTATGTTCTGTAGCTAGTGTAGAAGGTAGATCTCATGGAGGCTAGTTGGCGGTGATTATTGGCAAGGCCATCTAGATCTACTAGTTAGATCTCAGCAAAGGTAAGTAGTGGGCATGGCCGAATATGTCAAGATTAGTGGATAATGGATTTCAATCGGGTTATAGTCTAATAATGTGTTTGGGCAATTGTAGGTTGACCGTTCGCAGGATTGTCTGAGTTGATTTGTAATCAGGTGTGTAACTACACCCTCTGTAGTGTAGATTGGTGAAAGCCAAAAAATCAAAATGTCAAAGTGCCGGCATTTCAAGGCCCCATTGGCGTGCGAGCGCTCGTGGGCCAATCTGAACCCACTATGATGGGTTTCAAACTGAGGAGATCGATTTGCAGTATTTCGCGCATCTGAACCATTTTGGGCCTCGATGGGCCGAAATGGGCCCAATAGGCCTACGGGCCCATTTGCGTAAATTTCTGGGTTAGTGACTGTTAGTACACTAAATAGTAAAATCTACAATTTTGGACGTAAAAATAGGCCTAATGGGTCAGACAGGCGTGTGGGGCCGTATGGGCCCAATAGGGGTTTCCGAGCCCATAGACACTTTTGACCTATATAGTAATTCTGAGTTGCTTAAGGCAACGTACACCTGCCGAAGGGTCATATTTGGTACGAAATGCTTGAATTTGGTAGGATGACTGAAATACCCTTGAGGGGGTAAAAAAATTACCACTTTACCCCTAGTTGCTAAAAAATCATTATGCCCTAGATAGTAGAATTATATGTATGCATGAATATTTCTATATTTATTATTCTGTAAGCATGATGTAATCTATTTCGTGAATTTGCATGGGGTTGGGTTTTCTAGGAGGAAGTTCTGTTAAAGTGGCTCTACCACATAATCTGTTTCTGGTGGCTCTGCCACAAATTTTGATATAGCAGCTTAGCTGCAATTTGGTGTGTTTGGCTGGGTGGGTCGAGCTATTCCCCACAGGTGTGTTTGGTTGGTACGGGTGGTGTGATTGGTTGGATTGGGGTGGGTTCTGCATATTATCTACTTATTATCTGTTCTGGGCTCCAGCCCATTCTGTTCTGATGGGTAGTTGCACACTGAGTTTTTACAAAACTCACCCTTTTAGTTGTTACATTGTGCAAGTAACCCCCAGACTTAGCTGATTTGGAGCCGAGAGGGACTCGAGGTGGCCACATGCTTTTCTGTTTGGTTTTTCTTTATTTTCATTAAATTTTTATCATATTTCTCTTTACTATTTTGGGTTTATGTTTTTGTAATAAGGCCACTACGGATTTAACTTTAAAATTGGTTTATTATTGGCTTTAGAACTAATGTAAAACGGCTAACTAGTCAACTCAGATATTTTACACTGTTAACTAATGTATTCAGGAACAAACCATGCTATATTTTCCTAAAATTAGTCTAGCAAACTTAAGATCTAAAATTAACCCGTTTTTGAACCTACTTTTGCAATGCGGTTTCACCTTTTAACAATACTTTAATTTAAACTTGAACCTGATATCCAAACCAAATAAAACAATTCAAAACTAAAAGTGTGTTTTCCTCAAATCGAGTAGATGGTTTTCGAAGCCAATCGCCATGTAACTTATTAGATTCGGCCATAACGTCTAGGCCGGGTTTGTGGTGTTACATAGCTTGAGCTTTAGGACCTGAGTATTGTTTAGCATGATCCCCATTCGAATATCCAATTGAAGCATTTGAACGAATATACGAATCTCTAGATTTCTTTTATGAAGATTGATACAGCTTACTCATCGATCTTTTTCTAGTGTCTCTAGCCTTTGAATTTGCTTTTCTCTTTTCTTTGCTGAGATCTTCAGGTTTACAAGCCCTTTCAACTAAAACCACAAATTCTTTCAACTCTAGAATTCCAACCAGAAGCTTTATATCTTCGTTCAACCCATCAATGAACCGCATATACATAATCTTTTCAGTAGAAACATATTCCCACGCATATTTTCTCAATCGTACAAATTCTCTTTCGTACTCAGTTACAATCATCCGACCCTATTTCAATCCTAAAAACTATTTATGCTTTTGATCAAGAAATCTCTGACTTATGAATTTCTTTCTGAATTTAGTCTGAAAGAACTCCCAGCTAACTCGCTCCATGTACTATAGATATTAATATGTTCCACCACTGATATGCAGTGTCTCTCAATAAGGATACGACACATTTAATGCACTCCTTAGGTGCACACGACAACTCATCAAACACCCGAATAGTATTCTCGGGCCAAAATTTAGCTCGTTTTGCATCATCATCAATAATGGCCCTAAACTCTTTAACCCCATATTTTCTAATTTTATCAACTGGAGGCTTACTCAGACCTATCGGATCAACAGCTTGAGGTATTACAATTATTTGTGGGGGATTAGGTGGAGGTAAAGGTTGTTGAGAGCTAGATTCATTCGTACGAACTCCGTAAACCACTCATTCATCATTTGGAAGAAGGCTTGCTTAGCCTCTCCCTCATGGTTACTCGTAATCAGCTTAGAAACAGTCGGCATTGTCCCTTGAGTGGGAACAGGCACATTACTTTCCACATCGTTAGCTATGGCTCGTTCGGGATCCATTACTATATGAAAACACAATTTCAACTGTCAGGAATCATCACACTATCGCAATTTATATATATTACTTTTACTTTTCCTATATTTGATATTACAGGATATGAATTAATTGGTTTATGGGTTGAGACATTTATATATATTTATGCACAATGTTAGTAATAGAAAAGTGTCTTCTGGTTGAATTAATTGACGGATGACCTGAATTACAATAGTATCCATGAAAGATTTAGAGATATGATTTTCCTACTGAATTTACGTTATTGCCATTCAATGAATTTGATGTTATACTAAGAATAGATTTGGTTGACTGTTCATGATGTTGTAGTAAATTACCTATAGAAACGGATTTGTCTGATATGCTAAAACTGTGAATTGATTTTCGTTGAATTTGTTAAGTCTAATTGTGTTCAAATATACATTCAATGATGTCTGTATAGAGTATCATCTGGAAAGGTTGTGATGTTCGTTTCACACTCCAATGTGACACTGCTAGATTCGACCATAACATCTAGGCCGGGTTTGAGGGTGTTACACTAAATCAAAGCAGATAAAATAAATTTGTAATGAATTTATAACATATGAACCTATCTCAAATGCTAAAACGACGAATCGAATAAACTATTCTATAACTTTATTCTTTCCCTGATCTAAGTCCATATTTCCCCTTTCTTAATCTAAATATATTCAAAATTAATTAATTTAATCATATATGTATTCAATTCAATCCAAAATATTCATTAGGGCTATTTTACATGTAACACACTCATTTTGGGCCTAGAAGAATTGGGCCTCGAGCGTGGGTGCGTTTAAAATTTTTGAGAGTAAGATAACGACACAAATTGCATGTTAGAATGGTTGGGTTAGTGATTTTGGAGTGTTGGGGTGCTACTATGAAGTCTTGGGTTCGAGCTTTGGTATAGGAAAAATCTTTTCATTTCTAGTCTTAAGGGAGCTATGACCTCAAGTGATATACCTTTTAAATAAATAAGATGGAATGTGACACAAAAGAAGTGGTGGTGTGGTGGCAAAGTGGCACCACATAGGGTGCTTGGAGATGACGCCACATGGGAAAGAGGGAGGTCCAAGGTTCGAGGGTGGCTTAACGCAATAAGGGGTGATTATTTTGCACTAGTACCGTGTAGGCGATGGAAGTGGATTTAAACTCTACACGGAGGAGGTTTGGATTGGTATTCAAATTTGAATGAGTGTTGAAGAGTAAATTAAGACATGATAAGGGGAGAAAGTTTATGAGATGAGATTTGTGAGAGTGTTGGAGCTAGTGTGGTGATTGTGACGGAAAATTCAGCTAGGGTAAGTGAGTAGGTGCCGATTTGGTCATTCTTGGTGTGTTGTCGATTTTGCTAAGGGGGAATTTGAGGTTCTCTTTTCATTTGTTTTGGCATTTCTCGTTTTGGCTTTCAAGTTGCGCTTTTTCTTTCTAAGCCGAAACTACAAACCATTTAGGTCATTTAGTGGCGAATATTTCATCTTTTAGTTCTCTCATCTCAACATTCTTTGTGTCAAATTTCCTAATCTCCAACACTAGTCTCTTAAGCTGATTACCTCCATCCCCTTTCCTATTGGAAATCTCTGTGGTGCCATCATTGTTTCTTCCTCCTACAAGTCATCTAAATCAAAATTTCCCTCTGCCGAATCTTGCGTGTGCCGTCACCATCTCCTTTTTCTTCTCGAAAATACTTAACCGAGTCTTTTTCTTCTCTTAATCACTTTTTTTCTTTTTACGTCTAGCAATTCTCATTTCTTGTTGAAAATCAAATGTTCTTGTTGCTAATTGAGTTGCTTCAGTCGACATCTACACTACTTTCCCATCACGGATTTCTTTCAGTTTTTAACTGACTAATCAATTCTTTGCTCCTCTGTCTAGCATTCTCTGATTATTAAACTCACTTTGGGCAAGCGATCTATAGTTTGCTTGACTTTCTCCTAGACCTTATTAATCTAACCAAGTTATCCTTTTCTTGTACTTTGGGGGTAAAAAAGATTATGATTGTTCTTGAGAAATGGTGGGCTTATGTAGTTACCTTATTTTGGCACAGGAGGGTTGGATAATGGTAACTAATAACCCTCAGTAATTGTAGATCTATTGACAGGAAGGTGAGATCGATACATAGATCATCGATTTGGATAAGGTAAATCGTTGTGGTCAAGGTAGACTTTAGGGTGAGATTTGGTTCCTATGTTTGGAAGATTTGCTAATCTTATGGATGACTAATCGAATGCTTTAATCAATTCTAGGTTCCACAATAGAAGGCTATTGTGCATCCCTCCATCAAGGTTTGTACATAGACCGCACACACGACGAATCGGCAAAAGCCAAAATCCCGAAAAGCCGATATGCCAAAAAGCTGAAAAGTCAAAAGGTTGGCACCGGCAACCACACGAGCATGCGAACACTCATGTGGAGATACTGATACGATGATAGAAGCTCTGTAGACAATTCTATGGACTCGGGCCGCCGTTTGGCGAACTAGGCCAAAATGGGCCAAATGGGCCCGATGGGCCCACGAGTAAAATGGATGGATTAGTAAGTTTTGACGAGCTGGATCAGCTAACTACATGACTTAGGGTAAATTTGGGCCTAATGGGCCATATGAATGTGTGGGCCCTGCTTGGGCTATGTATTGGGCTTTTTGGCCCTAGTAAAAATATGTGATTCTAATGGAACAACTCTAAACGCTTTGAATAATTGTGAAATTGGATAATAGGCCAGATTGTGTACCTAGGCCCACGATAAAATTATGTCTGATATGCCTAAGGATAAAAAGACTAAAATGCCCTTGATGGATGTATGTACAATTTGTATGCCACACATATATTATGATGCATTCATGAGATATTATGCTGCATATGGGCCGGGTTATGATTAGAGAAAGGGCATACGAGGGTCGCACGGTCGCTTGATGACTATGGATCTAAAGAGGACTTTTAAGCCATATTCTGATTAGCAGCTCTGCTACAATGATGAGTAGCACCGCAACTAGTGCTACAACGGACATTATGATTAGCAGTTCTGCTGCAACGATGAGTGGTGTTACAACCGGTGCTACAACGAGTGTATAAGGATGGGTGGGTTGAGTATCTCCCCACAGGAGTGTAGGGTTGGAAAGGGGTGTGTAGGTTGGATGGGGGTTTAGATGCATTGCATGTTCATATTGATATTTGTGATATAGGCTCAGGCCCAACCGAGGCTATTACGGGCTAAGGCCCAAAGGCAACTGTTTAATATGATATGGGCTCAGGCCCAACAGAGGCCACCATGGGTTAATGCCCAAAGGCCATTGATTATTGAATAGGGCTTAGGCCCGTACTCACTGAGTTTTTGAAAACTCACTCCTCCTTTAATTTTACAGGTAACCCTCAGTAGGCGGCTTGACGTAGGAGAGGACTTGGAGGTGGCCACACTGCAAGCTATTTTTCAATTTAGTAGCTTCTTTTATTTTATTTTTAGTTTTTATTAATGGGTTGTAATAAGGCCTTTTATCTTCGGTTGATTTTATATTTGGGTTTTTATTTTTATTTCCAAACTTAAACATGTTTTCTAAATCAAATGACATTTTGAAGTCAACATAAATATCTAAACGTTTTCCTAAAACATGAGCTTCCACTGTAATTTAAAGGTAACTTAACAAGATACGCAAACTCCAGTTTTTTGATTCGCAAACCCAAAGCTTTTATTTGAACTCATCTGAATTTTTAATTAAGCAAACATTCAATAGATTTTGTTTTTAACTAAAATATTTTTCTAACGAAGCTAGCTTGGAAATAAACCCTTATTTGAACCATGAACGAATGATTGATTTCAAAGTCTTCCAGTGCATCCGATGTATACAAGTCACCCTTCAATGTGACACCGCCAGATTTGGCATAACGTCTGGGCCGAGTTTGGGGTGTTACATTTAGTGGTATCAGAGCCCGGTTACATAGCTCGGGCTGTGAAATAAGCCTTAGATTTTGGGTTTTAAAATTGTTTTCAAGTTAATCAAAAAGGATTTTGATGTGTGGCACACCGAGACTCTAACGTCGAGCCAAGTAAGTACTCTTACTATTGAATTATGCTAAACTGTTATACTATAGAAAACCTACTAGGACTTAATTACTGAGAATATGAACTAAATTTCATAAAATTTCTAATTCAAATAATACACAAAGCAATGATGAGCACTAGAAGAGGTGTTAGAGGCCGCGGCAGAGGTCATGGTAACGTTAGGGCTGGGTCGTGGGCATCGGGCCACATGCCCAATGTTGAAGCGAAAGAGGCTCTAGCCTCACTGGTGGTTGAGACGGGACCGTACGAACGGGTCGACGCTACAGATGATGCATCGTCATAGGTAATGTTAACAATTTTAGAAAGGGTCGCTGGGCCCAAAAATGGTGTGGGAAGCCGTGGGTCGATTTCGGAGCAACTTCGATCTAATAGGGCTGAGATCTTCAAAGGCATCGTGGCTGTGGCTGAATACTGGTTGGAAGCCACTGAAAGGATAATGGACAACCTGGACTGCACATTCAAGCAGAAGCTGAAAAGGGCAATGTCACTGCTAAGAGAGGAAGCCTACCAGTGGTGGCTCACAGTGAAAGAGGGCACTCAACCTGAGCAAATCACTTGGGAATTCTTCAAATCTGCATTTTAGGGAAAATATGTTGGAGCAAGCTATGTGGATGCCTGAAGGAAGGAGTTCTTGAACTTAACTCAGGGAGACAAATCTGTGGCAAAATATGAGGCTGAATTCCTGCGCCTCAGTCATTATGCAAGAGAAATGGTAGCCATGGACTATGAGTGTTACGTGCGATTCGAGGACGGCCTGAGGGATAGTCTCAGGGTATTGATAGCTCCATAGAGGGAGCAGGATTTCGCAGCACTGGTTGAGAAAGCTAAGGTTGCTGAGGAAGTGAAACGCACTGAGTGCTTAAACTGGGAGAAAGAAAAGGGCAGGAACAAAAGATATGCAGAATCATCTGGTGTTAGACAGAGGTTTATGAGGAAGGCCAGAGTAGATGGGCCAGTCAAAGCTGGGCCCCCTGCTGCTAGTGTTAATACTGGGATACCACCTTATGCCATTTGTGGAAAAGAGTATCTGGGTGACTGTTGGAGGAGGACAGGAGCTTGTTTGGGTTGTGGTTCAATGGAGCACCGTTTCAGAGATTGTCTACGAAGGTCGGATCAGGTGCAAGCTTTGGGCAGATATAATGTTCAACCGATGGGTGGTCAATAGCCGCCAAGGGGCTGTGGTCAGGCTAGGGGCGGTAATGGTTTGGGACGCGATCGTGGAGCACTAGGTAGAGGTACAGGACATGCTGAGGTGAGGCAGCTAACTTTGGTCTATGCAGCATACCGCCGAGAGGACGAAGATGCTCCAGACGCAAATACTGGTATGTATTCTATCCATAGGGTATTGTGTATTTAGTTTGGACTTAGAATTAGAGTGCACAACGAAAGCGTAGTAGTGTAGGCTGAGTTATGCAATCATTCTAGTAGTTGGAAATTTCAAGGACGAAATTTCTTTAAGGGGTAGAACTGTCACGCCTTGATTTTGGGCCTAGAAGAATTGGGCCTTGGGCGTGGGTGCATTTAAAATTTTCAAGAGTAAGATAACGACACAAATTGCATGTTAGAATGGTTGGGTTAGTGATTTTGGAGTGTTAGGGAGCTCCTATGAAGTCCTGGGTTCGAGCTTTGGTATAGGAAAAATATTTTGATTTTTAGTCTTAAGGGAGCTATGACTTCAAGTGATATACCTTTTAAATAAATAAGATGGGATGTGACACAAAGGAAGTGGTGGTATGGTGGCAAAGTGGCGCCACATAGGGTGCTTGGAGATGATGCCACAAGGGAATGAGGGAGGTCCAAGGTTCGAGGGTGGCTTAACGTAATAAGGGGTTGATTATTTTGCAATGGTGCCGTCTAGGTGGTGGAAATGGATTTAAACTCTACGTGGAGGAGGTTTGGATTGGGATTCAAATTTGAATGAGTGTTGAAAAGTAAATTACGCATGATAAGGGTAGAAAATTTAAGAGATGAGATGTGTGGGAGAGTTGGAGCTAGTGTGGTAATTGTGAAGGCAAATTCGGCTATGGTAAGTGAGTAGGTGCCGCTTTGGTCATTCTTGGTGTGTAGCCAATTTTGCTAAGGGGGAATTTGAGGTTCTCTTTTCATTTGTTTTGGCATTTCTCGTTTTGGCTTTCAAGTTGCGCTTTTTCTTTCTAAGCCAAAACTACAAACCATTTAGGTCATTTAGTAGTGAATATTTCATCTTTTAGTTCTCTCCTCTCAACATTGTTTATGCCAAATTTCCTAATCTCCAACACTAGTCTCTTAAGTCGATTACCTCCATCCCCTTTCTTTATTGAAGTCTCTATGTTGTCGTCATTGTTTCTTCCTCCTACAAGTCATCTAAACTGAAATCTCCCTCTGCCGAATCTTGTGTGTACCGTCACCATGTCCTTTTTCTTTTTCAAAATACTTAACGAATCTCTTTCTTCTCTTAATCTCTTGTTTTCTTTTCGCGTCGAGCAATGCTCTTTTCTTGTTGAAAACCAAATGTTCTTGTTTGTAATTGAGTTGCTTCAGTCGACATCTACACTACTCTCCCATCACGGATTTCTTTTGATTTTTGACTGACCAATCAATTCTTTACTCCTCTATTTGGCATCCTCTGATTACCAAGCGATCTATAGTTTGGTAAGGGCACTCGACTTTCTCTTAGATCTTATTAATCTAACCAAGTTATCCTTCTCTATTGCGTTTGGGGTAAAGCCGATTGTGATTGTTCTTGAGAAATGGCCGGCTTTTATAGTTACCTTATTTTGGCGTAGGAGGGTTGGATAATGGGACCTAATAGCCCTTGGTAATTGTAGATCTATTGACAGGGAGGTGAGATTGATACATAGATCATCGATTTAGATAAGGTAAGTTGTTGTGGTCAAGGTAGACTTTAGGGTGAGATTTGGTTCCTATGTTTGGAAGATTTGCTAATCTTATGGATGACTAATCGAATGCTTTAATCAATTTTAGCTCCACGATAAAAGGCTATTGTTTTTCCCTCCATCATGGTGTGTACTTACACCGCACACATGACGAATCGGTAAAAAGTCGTGATCCTGAAAAGCAGGAATGCCGAAAAGCCAAAAATTTGAAAGGTTGGCACCGGCAACCACATGAGCATGCAAATGCTCGTGTGGAGATACCGATACGATGACAGAGGCTCTATGGGCGATTCCATGGATTCAGGCCGTCGTTTGGCCAACTGGGCCAAATGGGCCTGATGTGTCCATCGCGAGTAAAATTGATGGATTAGTAAGTTTTGACGAGCCGGATAGGCTAACTACATGACTTAGGGTAAATTTGGGCCTGATGGGCCATATGAATGCGTGGGCCTTGCTTGGGCTAAGTATTGGGCTTTTGGGCCCTAGTAAAATTTGTGATTCTAATGGAACAACTGTAAACACTTTGAATAATTGTGAAAGTGGTTAAGGGGCCAGAGTGTGTACCTAGGCCCATGATAAAGTTATATTTGATATACCTAAGGGTAAAAAGACTAAAATGCCCCTCAGAGATGTCTGTACAATTTGTATGCCATATGTATATTATGATGCATTCATGAGATATTATGTTGCATATGGGCTGGGTTATGATTGGAGGAAGAACATGCGAGGATCGCATGGTCGCTTGACGACTGTGGATCCAATGAGGCCTTTTAAGCCATATTCTGATTAGCAACTCTACTGCACCGATGAGTAGCGCTGCAACCGATGCTTCAACGGACATTATGATTAGCAACTCTACTACAACGATGAGTGGTGCCGCCTGGTGCTACAATGGGTGTATAAGGATGGGTGGGTTGAGTACCTTACCACACAAGTGTAGGATTGGAAGAGGGTGTGCAAGTTGGATGAAGGGTTTATATGCATTGCATGTTCATATTGATATTTATGATATGGGCTCGGGCTCAACCAAGGCTATTACAAGCTAAGGTCCAAAGGCCACTGTTTAATGTGATATGGGCTTAGGCCCAACAGAGGCCACCATGGGTTAAGGCCCAAAGGCCATTGATTATTGAATAGGGCTTATGCCAAAATTGTTTATTGCATGATTTGTGCTCTTGAGGGTCGTAGTCACTGAGTTTTTGAAAACTCACTCCCTCATTTAATTTTACAGGTAACCTTTAGTAGGTGGTTCAGCGTAGGAGAGGACTCGAAGGTGGCCACATTGCAAGCTATTTTTTGATTTAGTAGCTTCTTTTATTTTATCTTTAGTTTTTATTAATGGGTTGTAATAAGGCCTTTTATCTTCGGTTGATTTTATACGTGGGTTTTTATTTTTATTTCCAAACTTAAACATGCTTTCTAAATCAAATGACATTTTGAAGTTAACATAAATATCTGAACGTTTTCTTAAAACATGATCTTCCACTGTAATTTAACAAGTAACTTAACAAGATATGTACACTCAGGTTTTTCGATTAACAAACCCAAAGCTTTTATTTAAACTCACCTGAATTTTTAATTAAGCAAACGTTCAATAGATTTCATTTTTAACTAAAATATTTTTCTAACGAAGCTAGCTTGGAAATAAACCCTTATTTGAACCATGAACGGACAATTGATTTCAAAGTCTTCCAACGTATCCAATTTATACAAGCCACCCTTCAATGTGACACCACCGGATTCGGCCATAACGTTTGGGTCGGGTTTGGGGTGTTACATTACAAATTTTTCGTTAAACATTCACATTTTTCACAATTTAGTCCTTATTACACAAAACCATAAATTATAAAAAATTTCAACACACCCATCTTTAGTCGAATTTCATGTGAGTCCCTAGCAGCCCATAATTCACATTTATTTCACATTTCAACCACTCAATTTGCAAAATTCACAATTTAATCCTTATTATGTAATTTCATCAAAAATCATTTTATAAAACATGATAATCTAACATTTATCTTCCATATTTCATCATCAACCATCAAAAAGCATGAATATTCATCAATGGCATCTTTCAAAACATTAAGCAGTTTTGCAAGATAGTCCTTGGGCTAGCTAATACTTGATACAACGATCACAAAAACATAAAAATCATCAAAAATCAAACAAAAATCATACCTTAATCAAGAACTCAATGTGTCGAAACCCTAAATGCTTCAAATGGTTTTCTTTTCTTCAATAATCGGTGAAGAAGATGAGAAATGGCCATTAAAGATTATTTTGTTTTATTTATTAGACATTAATTAAATAATTACTAAAATAACCTTAATGAGATAACACCAAAATCATCCATTTAATGGCCATTATTGTCCATCTCCATTATCCATGGTCCAATTACATAATAAGGACCTTTAATTTAATACTCCATAGCAATTAGACACCTTTAACAAATAGAATGCAACTTTTTCATTTTACGCGATTTAGTCCTTTTCTTAAATTAAGCACACAAATGCTAAAATTACTTCAAGAAATTTCCACACATATATAATAACATACTGTAAACATCAAAAATAATATTAAAATAATTTTTTTGACCTCAAATTTGTGGTTCTAAAACAACTGTTTCAATTTAGCAAAAATCAGGCTGTTACATGTATGATCAAGATTCCAGAGTGTCAGAAATGGAAGTTGATCAGGTACTGACAGTTTAAAAGTTTATAAAGGTCTTTCTCGAGAAATTGTTTGGTTTATCACAAAGGATGAAGTTGTATTTACAATAAAATTAATCCTTGGAATTGCTCCAATCTCAATTGTTCTGCCCATAATGTCTCCAATCAAATTAAAATAATTTAGTGTATTAATTGGTAGAGGTTCTATTCAACTGAGTGTATCACTTTGGGGACACGCTTGTATTGTGAAAAAAAATGAGTCAATGAGTTTATATATAGATTACGAGTAGTTGCACAAAGTTACGATAGAGAATAAACATATGTTAATTCGTATTGATGATTCAAAGATACATTACTGATTTGGTTACTATTAGTTGTGAGTTATAGATGTGAATGTACCAAAAACACCGTTCAAAATCAATTATGAACATTAAGAGTTAAATCGTTAATTCTTTAAAGAATATGTGAGATGCAAAGGAAAGACTCGAATTTGTTAGTTAAACGGGAGTAGATTTAGAATGAACAAATAACCAATTTTAGTGTGGGTTGCAATAATAGTCTATATTTCTAACATCAATTAGGTGTGCTGAATAATTCTGAGATTGTACAGGGGATTTTACATAAGGTTGACAGTGATAAAATGTATAATAACTTGAGACAGAGTTATTGATACTCAGGAATAAAATGTGAAACTTCAGAATTTGTATCGAGACATCTGATATGTCAATAGGTCAAATCTAAATATCTAGTTTTGTATGAATTATTACAGACTGTTATGATTTTTAAATGGGAATGGGAACGGGAACGGGAATGGGAACGGGAACGGGAACGGGAACGAGTCATGATAGATTTTGTATCTGGACTACTTTTGACGATGAGGAAGAAAGATTTGATCTGAATTGTTACTATCAAATTGATGAAATCGACTCATTTTATTCTAGTCAAATCGGATTATCCACTTAAAAAGGTAATTAAGCTCATGTATTTGAGTTTTATCTCTAAATTCCTAAGTAAATTCCATGAGTCATGGCACAAATAGATGGACAATTAGGATGAGAAATTCAAATTCTAGAAGACATAATATAGTGTTATATTATCAAGTTCAAGGGCAAGTTGGAAAATGTTTATCGTTGGTCAAAGTTGTTTATTATAACAATTATTAGCTTTGTCTTAAATAATATCATTGAAACCTTTTACGAACAGAAAAATAAAACCACGTTATACTGATCAGGATGAAGCAAGAATAAGCTAGTTGGATCAAATTTGACTTGGGAAAAGTTGAAGAGTTTTTCATAACACAGTAACCAAAACTATTTTTAGGTAAGAAATTTCGAGGACAAAATTTTCTTAAAGAGGGAGAGTTGTAACAGCCAGTTTTTCAGTGGTGTCAAAAATAGTGGTTTCGAGGCCACAAACTCGACAAGTGAGTTCATAAATAGTACTATTTAATATTTACGAGTCCAGTATAGCATTATAATAAATTTTGATTTCATAAATTATGTTACTTGAATGAATAATTAGGTTCAAGTGGCATGTCCCTAAGGTTAAATGGTTTTAGAGAATAAGGTATCGAGACCTCGTTTCTATAAACAGAGCCTGTAAATATTTTATTAAATATTTATGGAGTGTTATTAGGGTTATATTAAAATTTTGTTAAGAAATTTTAATATCTAAATAGTTAATTAAGTAAAAAGGACTAAATCATACAATTGCAAAAGTTAATTAATATTGCTTTTCATTAATTAAAATTCATAATTAATTGTTGTTTGAGGGTCTATAGGATAATTAGACCACCTTTATATAATTGGATGGTTTGTGCCTAAAATTTTAAAGGTTTTATATGTTATAATATTATTAAGTTAATAATAAAATAATTTAAAATAAGAAAAAAACATATTTCGACTTTCATTCTCTTTCTTCATCAACCGAAGTTGGCATTTTTGAAGCTCCAAGTTTCAGTCAAGCTATTCATCTTGCATGTGAGTAATTTTGAACACTATTTTTAGTAAATTTTATGTTTTTGAAATCGTTGTAGCTCAATCTTGCTAATCCAGGGACTATTTTGTAAAAATATTAAATGTTATAGATTATGCCATAGATGAATTTGATATGTTTTTAAAGTTTTATGATAAATTGTTAAGCTTGATTGTTAAATAGACATATTTTGTTAAGTAATTTTTGATGATTTTAAGTTTAAGGACTTATTTGTTAAATTAGTAAAATTAAATGTAAACATTGGAAAATGATAATAGATATAGGCTAATTATAAATTATATGAAATTAGGATGGCTAGTATTTTGATTAAATGTAGATAATTGATGAATTTTTAGGATTTAGGACTAAATTGCACAAATGTTAAAACATTGAGGGTAATTTAATAAACTCACATGGATAAGGGTTTTAGGTTTGAATTAATTATTTTAAATCATGCAATGGGATTAATTGAATAAAAGTATTTATTTAGATCAAGAAATAGCTTGAATGGATGCAAATACGAAAAAGTCAAAGTAACGGAATAGTGGTCAGTTCGTGTTAAAAGTCATTTATGAGTTCCAGTAAGTTCCTAACTTGATTAAATCAATTAGTTGTTGTTTCGGTTGTTTAATATCTAATTGTTTATATAAAAATCAAGTTTATTGGCTTGAACGAAATAATTAAGACCATAGTTGAAAGACATTATGGCATTGTACCGAAAATAAATAAGACCATAGTTGAAATACACAATGACACCATACAAGAAACAAGTGAGACCATAGCTGAAAGACGATATGGGATCACGATTCTATTGAGTAAGACCATAGCTGAAAGATGCTATGACGTCATGAATTAAACGAATAAGACCATAATTGAAAGGCACTATGGCAACATGACGGGAAATGAAAAAGACAATGGTTGAAAGACACCATGGCATCTTCTGATAATTTGCTATTCAGGTTGTAACAACCTATTTTTTAGTAGTGTCAAAAATAATTATTTTGAGACCACAAATCCAATGAGTAGGTTCATATAATTAGTATTTAAATTATACGAGTCAATAGTAATTTTTATATTGAATTTTTATATTGAATTTTGATTTGATGATTTTAAATAATTGAATTAAAAGTTAGTATAAGTGATTTGGTTCAAAAGTCAAGTGGTTATTGAAAGCGAGGTATTACGACCTCGTTTCTGTAATATAAAGCCATAAATATTTTTATTAAATATTTATAAAGGATTATTATATGTGAATTGAAGTTGGGTCCGGTAATTTTAATGATTTATTGCTTAATTGAGGTAAAATGATTAAATTGTAAAAGAGCTAAAAGTTAATTGCTATAGATTTAAAATAGTAAAATGGTCAAAACGGCAATTAAACCTGGTAAAAAATTCCAAGTGGTGGTGGATGTTAATATTCCATTAACTTTTGGGTTATTTTTTATTTAGTCCTAATTAGTTTAAAGCCAAATTGTAAATAAGTTTGTTTAATTGGAATTTAATATAATTAGACTAATGGTGTAACTGGACCCTCCTTAAATGACCTAATAATAGAAATGATGTGAAATTCTCTAGATTTTGGTAAATTGCAATTAATTCCTAATTAATTGATGATTTACTAATTAATCTGTTTTCCTATATGATAAAAAATGGTGGTTTCGAGGCCACAATTTTTATGTGTCAGGTCATAAACGTTAATTATTTAATATTTACAATGTTATAAATGTCGTGTTAAAATTTGGTTATGAAATTTTTTCGTTTCAATAGTTAATTAAAAGAAAAGGATTGAAACATAAAACTTGTAAAAGTGGAGTTCTATTGATTAAAGGCATCAAATGATAATGGAAAGGTAAGGCAAGGCCCTTAAATGGTGAACATACCATTAAAAGGGATAGTGGACAGTATTAGGCTTATAAATGTTGAAATTTTTGAATAATTAATAAGGGCAAAATGGTAAATTAGTAATTAAATGAAACATAATAAGAAAACAAGTTAAAAATCAAGTAAAAACTTATCATCTTCTCCATATTGTGAACTGAAAACCCTAGGAAGACATGGGAGAAGTTAGACTAGCTTTCATTATTGTATTGGGTAAGCAAACCTCACTTGTTTTTAGTAATTTTAATGTTTTTGAGCTCGTATTATCTTAATCTAACTAACTTGAGGATTAATTCGTAAAATTGTCAAATGTTTTAGATTATGCCATTGATGAAGTTGAGTTATTCTTGAAGTTTTATGGTAGAATATTAAGCTTGGCTGCTAGATAGGACTATTTTGTAAAGTAATTTTTGGTAATTTTACTGTTTAAGGACTAAATCATTAAAGTGATAAAATTATAGGAACTTATTGTGTAATAATAGAAATTATGGGTTGTATAGAGGTCTTATATAGTTCAGCTAACTTTATTTTATTTAAAATTGGTTAAATTGCATGTTTGGGCTTAGGGACTAAATTGTATAAAAGTAAAATATTGGGGACAATTTTATAAAAATGTCAAAAAAGACTTAATTGCATAAAATAAATTAATTTTTCTGTTAGAATTACTAAATTGAATGGAATATTTTTTTAGATCCTATACGAGTGGAAAACTAAGGAAAAGAATAAATTACCAAATAGCACATGTACTTTGTTGTGGCTGCAGTTTAGTCCGGTAAGTTCGTACGGTTTAATTTTAGTACATTTTTGAATGTATTATAGGAACTTAATTACATAATATTTTATTATATTGATGTATGTAATTGGAAATGGAAATAATAAATTGAAATGACATTGATCACTGATTGAGATGCTATGAGTCGTTACTGTAAATTAATCTTGTAAGTTCATACATTTATTTATGCTTCTAATAATCCTTGTACTTTTTGTTAATATATTGTTTTTGAATGTTATATTATATACCAAATGAGATCATTGAGCAATACCTACCGAATCTACTGAAACGTATGCACTTTCGGGCCAAACCTACTAAATCTATTGGAACATATGCGCTTTCGAGCCATACCTATTGAGTCTACTGAAACGTATGTGCTCTAAAGCCATACCTACTAAATCTATTGTAAAGAATGCTCTATTGAGTAAAAGAATCCACTGATATACTGAATAAATCTCAAGGAACGTTATCGAATAATATATTGAAGGAGCTTAGTCGAGTGGTATCTACTAATATACTGACCAAAGCTCAAATGAGCATTATCCACTGATTATACTGAACTACAGTACTAATTGTTAATTATTGATAAAGGTTGTATTTTATGGAATTTTAATATTTAATTTTTAATTGATTACTATGTTTAATTGAAAGGGCTTATCAATATATACAAAAGAACTTACTAAGACTTATTCAAGGTTACTTGTATTTGTCTCATTTGTAGATTACGTTTTGAAGGCTTAAAAGATCGAATCAACACAAGAAATCACACTACCCAGGAGATCTTTGGTAGACTTTGTCTAAACTCTATATATATGGCATGTACTAGGACCTCTTTGTATGTATGATTTTGAATCCTAGTTTGAGCAAGTCTACTTAAGTTTGTGTTATGTGTTGTGACAAATGAAATTATGCATGTTTCATCTAAGTTTAAGTGTTAAGCATAATGGTAGAAAACATTGACAATATGTGAGATTATAGTTTGAAATGAATTGATGTTTGATGTGTAACTATATCTATTATATGCAACCCTGAAGATGAATTGTTATGAAATGATCTGTGGTGTCAATGAGGCACATTAGTTTGATATATAGATTGAATCCATTGACATGTTTTGAATGTGTTTGAAGATAATTTTTAGCCTATAGAAGTGTGTATTTGCATGTGTTTAAGTTCCTAAGCAAATGAGTGAAAGTTTAGCTTGGAATTGGTCATTTTTAGGCTTACACGGCCTGAAACCTGGGCTGTCACACGGCCGTGTGAAGCACATGTGCAACCCACACGGGTGTGCACCTAGAACATGTTTAAAAATAGTATAGGTGCAGTTCTCACACGGGCAAACACATGACTTGCGACAAGGCTGTGTGATCCAAATCAGAGAGTGACATGGTCCATGTACACGGGTGTGTGAGGTAGCACACATGTGTGTAGGTTAACCACACAACCATGTTTGGATCCACACAGGCTGGACTCTGTCACACGGCCTGGACACACGGCCGTGTGACCCCTCACTTGAAAATTTTTGAAATTTTCTTGAAAGTTTTGATTTGTTCCGATTTGGTCCCTGAATGTTCGTAACTTATTTTAGAGCTTTGAATGCTCAATCTAAGACCGGAAACTAAATGTACACTTTCTTATGGAATATTACTTGTAATTATGGAATTGAATTGATTATTTAATGTAAATCATATTAACTGTTCTAACTTGACTGCTAATATCTAGTATCCTATTTTGGCAACGAAAACGGGATATGGTGTTACACAGGTAACATGTTTTAGGTGAGGTATGTAACACCTCAAACCCGTATCCGTTATCGGAATAGGATTACAGAGCATTACCGTAAAACTGTAACTAAAATAATTCATTTCAAACATTTCATAATTATTGAAAAATCTAATAAAAAACATGCGTATATCCCTAATTCGAGCCCTTGAAACCTTAGAAACACTTTAGAAATGATTCAGGAGTAAAAAAAACATTTACAACTTTATGGAAAAAGATAGAAAAACTCACACTGCAGGGGTCACACGGCCACGTGGCCAGGCTGTGTGACTCACATGGCTGAGACACACACCCGTGTCTCAAGCCATGTGGACATTTGAAGTAGGGACACATGGCTATGTCCTAGCCCGTGTAACTCTCTGACCTGGGTCACACGGCCAAGCCACACGCCCATGTTCCAAGCCGTGTAACTCTCGAAATGCGACCTTTAAAAACCTATAGGAGGCACACGGCCGTGTCACATGGTTGTGTGTCACACACGGCTAAGATAGACGCCCGTGTCTTAGGCCGTACAGACAAGAAATAGGTTATTTTCAAGCCATTTCTCTCACCCCAAAACATGCTCATACATACAAGCCATTTGCACCTATTTCAAGCATTAAAAAAATGTACCTAAAACATGCATAATAAAGCTAGATCAATATGGTATTTATCCATACAACCAATATGCCCAAAAGAAACCTCAAAAGCAAGCACTCAACTTAACAACACATATGTATAATTGATGTAACCTTCCAAACCTAGCCTAGACATTATGGCTAGATTGAGAATGTTACATTAGCCATTGAAATAGCTAAGCTAACTTACATTACTTTTGAAGACTTTAAATAAAGAAGACTGTAGTTGTACTTTGAGTTATCTTAAAAGCATTCATCCGTTTGGTCATGTATGCTTAGAATTCATTTTATTGTTGACAGTGTTGTTTTAGATAAACTGTTTGCTTATCGCTCTTATTTAAAAAAAACTCGAAGTTAAACTAATGCAATGGAAAAAACATTTTTCAAGTCATTTTGGAAATTAGTTGCCTTATCG
The DNA here is from genome assembly GCA_020496765.1 of Gossypium stocksii. Taxonomy (NCBI): domain Eukaryota; kingdom Viridiplantae; phylum Streptophyta; class Magnoliopsida; order Malvales; family Malvaceae; genus Gossypium; species Gossypium stocksii. The sequence continues at coordinate 76,300,632 of CM035632.1, read as the reverse complement.
ATTTGTTTTTCAAAAATAGTTCCTTTGCAATGTAGCGGATACCAGAGAACAATATCAAATTTACTTAAGCCTGATATAATGCATTATCCAGTTATTATGCTTGAGTAGTCTATGCTCGCAAAACTCCCCAAAAGAAAAGTTACCAAGCCACAGACCAAAAATAATTAAAAATTACAAGCCAAAATTAATAGAGACAAACTAATACTTATTAAAAATAATCCGAGGTCCAAGGTGATTCTCTGAATGCCGAGCCTAGTCCTAATTTGAGGTTTACCTGAAAAGTTAGACACTGTTAGAGGTGAGCTTATAAAAAGCTCAGTATGAGTCGAATAATTATTTAAATAGGCAAAAAATCAAATACAGCGAAACATATTAGCATTAGTAGAAGAAAACAGAACCATCATAGGAATTTCATGTCATTACATAGCCATTATCAAATTGATATCAAACGGTGTATGAGCATAGGTCATAATTCATTCGAGTAACAATCATTAATTTTGATACCATTTAATACAACAAAATACAATGCATAGCATAAATTATTAACACTCGAATAAGTCATACACATGATGCAATTCAAAAAGGTTCTTACCCATACCATCCGCTACATACCCCGAGTTCCTTAGAACTCGTCTGCCAAACTCCAAAACATTGTGAGCATAGCCCGTTGTGGTAAAACCACTGAATAATCAATAATGCAGAAAATCTACCTGATATCAAATAGTGCGATATAATCACCAATAACATATAATATGCGATAAAATCGCCAATCCCCTTGGTACTCCGGGTGCAGTGGACTACAAATAATGCGGATTTAATATACTGTTGGTACTCCATGGAACTCCTCCGTCAACCACAAAATCCCAACCCAATGTATATGCAATATGTCACACAATCTCATACATAATCATATCTCAATACTTTTCACATTCATTTGACATGCTTAGCATGTCCTCAATATTCACATACTTTCAGTAAATGGAAATAGTGTTTCGATAATTCAAATTACCATTGTGTTGGTATCAATTAATATCGTTCAATTTCACATAATTTACATATTTTTATTGTGTATAAATAACATCCTTTTCAGTACACAATATAACAAATATCTCATGCATTTAAATCATAGATAAGCTTATTATCTCAACACATTACATCATTCAATCAAACATTCTCATATCTCATAACTCAAATATGCAATAACAAACTCAATCAAACATTCATACTATCAAACTAGCAAATTTGCCAACATGTCAATCTTTTAAGGCTCGAAACATACCTGGTTCGGCCATTCACAAAATCAATAATTTGGCTATTAAGGAAAATCCAATCAGCAAGCTAATTTATCAAATATAACATGAAGTTTAACATTTTCAAACAATTTTATGAGTTTAGGGCTCACACCTTATTTTTCGCTTCCTCCTAGCAAACTAGTGAATCTTCTAATTTTCCTTAATAATTCCTTAAACAAAACTAAGCCAAAATTCAAGAATTTACCATTAAACCAGCCCCAAAATACCCACTTATGAGTTCAAATCAATCGTTGAAATTATAGCTATTTTATGAATCCAAACTAGTTAGATTCCTTATATTGTATCGATGCAAACCGTACGTACAATCGTTCTTCGCCTTTACAGATAATTGGGGGCATTTGGGTTAGCACCTAATTTAATAATATATAGGAAAATCAGTAACTAATTAATTATTAAATTGTTAAATTCCTTTATTTAATCAATTCATAACATTTAATCAATTCATGACCTTTACCCAACAACTATGTCGAAATAACAAACTAGTTACCTTAATTGCACTTATATTTCACGATTTGTAGGAGCCAAATAGCCAATTGATCAAGAACATTTTTCCGTAATTGAAATTGGTTTAAAAGCTAATTAGGAGGGTTCAAGAACTCAAATTAACACTGGAAAAATATAAGCAAGAACCAAGAAACAAAACAACGCCCTTTCTTGCACATAGGCGCACGCACCACCACCCATGGTGGCGAAAATTGGGGTTGAATTTTAAAATGGTTTAAGATCTCATTAAATTCTAGAAAAATACCTTTGAAATCATTTAAAATCCAAAAAATTCTAGATCTATAATTTTTGGTTTTTAATTAAAATATTAATCAAGAAATTGAAGAAAAATGAGACTTTAGCCAAGCTACTCGAGAGAAACGGCAATGGCACTTTCTTGGCAATGGTCGAGATTGATCTTGGAGCTCAAGAATTCAGATTTAGGGCTGATCTTAATGAGGAAAAATGACAGCAATATGGGGGAGAATATGTTAACAAATCTTGTGGCAAAAAGAAAAAAAAGAAAGAGATGGTAAAACTAGGTGTAAGCTACGACATCAATGGGAGAAAGAAAGAAAATTGAAGAGAAAAGAGGAGAGGAAGAGGGTGAAAGGCTAGGGTAGGTAAAATTTGAATTAAAGGCTGAAAAATACAATCAAAAAGTTATATTTATATTTAGGGTTCAAGGGTATGGATTGTAACACCCCAAACCCGGCCTAGACGTTATGACCGTTCCTGGCGATGTCACATGATAAAATGTTTGAAAACTACATTATTGCGATAAAACCATTTTTTTCTTATTATCTTTCTTATTCTCTTATCTAGTTAACTGGAATTTGAAAAACATGATCCATTGCGAAAGCTTTAATTAAACAGTTTAGGAACTTGTATGTTTTTAGAGAAAAACATTCGTTCATTTTAGAAGAACCGAACTACCTGCGACTAGTAGTTATAAAAATCCCTTAAGCAAAATAAACAAACCAAATCAAAGAAAAAGTCCATAACTCCAAATTACATCCCCCAAAAGTCAACCAAATAATTTAAAAACCATAAATCATTAATTGAAAAATCATGAGTCCAAAACCGTGGTCACCATCGAGTCCTCCGTCGCATTGATCCATCTAAGTCTGGGGATTACCTGTATAGATAAGACAAAAGGGGTGAGTTTACGTAAACTCAGTGTGTAATCCCCACAGAAAATAAACATACAATTAAACACATAACAGTCAGTCCAGTCTGGGTCCTAAGCCCATTACAGTATCAATAGCAGTTTGGGACTTAGCCCATTTTAGTACAGTAACTGATATGCATAGGGCCTTAGCCCATCCCAGTAACAGTCATGTATGCAGTGAACAGTATGCAAAATACTACCCACCAGCCTCTAATGCGCCATCTCTATCCATCCCTACACTTACTGTGGGGTTTAAAACACCCACCAATCCCTACACTTACAAGTTGTACCGAATGCGACACATATCAGTATAATGCAACTGAGCTACCAGTCAACTGGCTTAAGAGCCTCAGTATGTTTTGTAGCTGAGCTGCAGTCAATAGGCTCAAAGCCTTTCAGTACACTTCCTCCAATATCATCATCCCAACGCCATGTAATGCAACATACATCACGTGATATGCCATGCTCATGACTAGCAATACATACATTCAGAATAGTATACATGTGTATTAATAACATGCTCAGTACATTAATCATAAAATCAGTTTCAAAATATAAGGGCTTTAGTGCTTACCTGTAACAGCTCGGTTTAGAGCCTAGTTAGAATAGTTGTTTTGGAACCACAAATCTGAGGTCAAAAAAATATTTTAATATCATTTTTATTGTGTGCAGCATGAGATTAAGCATGTGTGAAAATTTCGTGTTTTAATATTGTCGATTGGATGCTTAATTTGCTAAAAGGACTAAATCGCATAAAATTGAAAAGTTGTGTTCTACTTGATTAAGTGTTGAATTGCTATTTCTTAATAAATGTGAGGTCCTTATGTTGTTATTAGACCATGTGGTTACTAGATGGAGAAAGATGGGCTTATATTAGTGGGATTTTAATGTTATAAATTAATGTTAATTTATTAAAAATGATAATATACATGAAATAACTAAAATAAAGTTAAAATAAGATTAAATATCATCATCTTCATCAAAAAATAAACGAGAAAGAAGCCATGGGAGAATATTAGGGTTCGACACACATTTCATTTGGTTAAGGTACGATTTGAGCTCAATTTTTGATGATTTCTACATTTTTGTGATTGTTGCTGTGTATACTATGTGACAGCCTTAAAACGACCCTAGTCGGAATGTGGTTTCGGGACCACAAAACCGAGGCATAAAATATATTTAATATTTATTTTGATGCCTAAAATATGTGTTAATTCATGTGTGACATGTTTGGTGTGTCAATTTAGAGTTATAAATTTGAATTTTACAAAAGGGGACTTAGTAGTGAACTTTGATAATATGCTAGACAATTGTGTGAAGACTAGTTAATGCATGCATGCAAAATAAGGGATTTGCATGTCAAATTACCCCTTTTTATGTGAGTGGATGGTAATGATGATTTTGTTTGGCTTTTTGTGCTTTGTATGTTAGTTATTATTGATAATAATAATATAGTTTATATTAAATAAAAAAAAATTGGTCTCATAAAATGGAAATAATAAAATAAAACATGTGGAGGTGAAAATAACAAGGCCATCCTTTTATTTTATTTCACCCTTGGCCGAAACTTGAGAAGGGAGGAGCTAAGGCATTCGGCTGCCTAGTTTTTTCAAAATCAAGGTGATTCTTCATGCTTTTCCTTTTGATTTTGGTGTAATTAGGAGCTATATACAATTCTTAGTTAAGTCCTTGTTGAAATTATTTTTTTGTTTTTGGTTAAGGGATGGTTTTTGGCCATGAGAGTGTGAGAAAGAGATTCATGTTTTCTTTGATGCTCTAGCAAAATCAAGGAATGTGAAGGTTGTTTGAGTTAGATAGATGCTTGTTCATGAATGGGTAGGGCCGGTTTGTATGTCTAGCCTTCTTACTTCTAATTTTGATTCATGAAGGACACCTTAGATCATGAATTGAAATTTTATTCATTCTATTTATGTGCTTGCCGAATGGAATTGAGGAGTTGGAGCATAGTTTAGGTAACTTGTGAAAGAGAAATTTGAAAGTAAGCATTAGGAGCATGTGTTTAATTAGTAACTTTGTATAAATTGTCAAAATGTGCTTAATGTTAGTATAACCTACTTAATTGACAAATTAAGCTTGAAAAGGGTGAAAATGTGAACTTGGGACTAGGTGTTCATAGTCGGCCATTAGAGGAAAATTTTGTTAATTTGGGTAATGGAGACTTCCTTTTTGATTAATGTGGGGTGTATGGGTTATAAATTTAGATGTTGAAGGTTTAGTTTGAAATGTTAAGTAACATTCGGCAAAGATAGGTCTTTGTGTCAATTGAATGAGTTGCTTAATTGATTTCTTAGCCATGTTAAGACTTTGGTTCGTGATTGAGAATTGGGCATTCGGTTATGTGTTTTAAACTTGCAATTTGTAAATTTGATTATCAAATTAAGGGCTGAATGTGTACAAGGGTTATCTCATGATCATTTGATTAAGTGTGTTAGAAATCTTAATTAAATAACGTTTCAATGAGGCATTTGTATAATTGGCAAATAGGATAAGTTTGAATGGGGAATTATACATGAACCTAGTATGTGTTATTTTGATCGATTTGTGCTTGTGGGAGCTTCATGGTTAAGGGAATGATAAAATCAGCCATGTGCATAAAATTATTTGATTAAAATGAATATGAGTTATGTGTATATATATGATAAGGTTGATGACTACTCTAAATGGTGCCGTAGGAAATGCTATGTGTTAAGTATGTGCATAAGAACATTAAAGAGTGGATTTTGTATAAAAATCTGCTTGGTACAGCAGCAGTAACGTGTTTTGGAAAAATCACCATAAATTGTGCGAATTGAATTAGAGGCTGAATAAATTGTGTAATTGAAGCTTAATGAGTCTAGTTTCTTATAAAAGAAACCTTGCAAGCAAAGGAATTCCCGATAAAAAGATTTTTAGAGTAGAGTGAGACAGTGTCAGATTGACTTCGAAGTCCCCTGCTCTGTTTTTGGAAAATCACTATAAATTGTACAAAAATTGTTATGAGGCAAAATTTATATGCCTAGACTCCTCAATGAGTCTAGTTTTGAATAAAATTGGTGAGGACACATTTGGAATTCTGTACAAGGAGAAATTCAGTTCGTAGTGTAGAGTGGTCAGTCCAATCAAGCAGTGAAATATGGAAACTTTAAGAAAATTCTGGTATTGATTGACCAAACCAAAAATTATGAAAATTTTATGGATTAAAGATAAATGAGTCTATTTTCATGAAAAATTTACAGCACTACATTTGGAGTTTCGTAGCTCCAGTTATGAATAAATTACTGAATGCTGCTCAGAAAATCAGCTTGTTGTGACTTATGACATGTATGTGAAATGCTCCATTGTGTATGTGTGTTTGTAATGAGAAGAATATGCATGTATGATTTGACTATGACTGAAAATGATTCATTGAGGTGCTTGAATAAGAATTAATAGAATTAAATGCTTTGTTTAGCTCAAGAGCATAGAGGGACGAGTTCGGATAAAGGGAAGGCTAAAGTGGTCGAATAGCCGACTCGAAATTTCTTGTGAAAGTTCAAGGTAAGTTTTGAGTAATCGAATTTGGTATTTAAGTTAAAATGCCATGACATACATGCTGATATTTGAACGATGTCCTATTGAGAAAGACACCTTATTTATGTTTGCTATATAGCCGAATGGCTCATAGAGAAAAAGAACCGAAATGAGATTTGAAATGCATTGCTCATGTATGTTTGATTTTTGGACCGAAAGTCTAGAAAAGAAGAGTATACGTGTATAAGTTTGAATTATATGTACATTTATGATATAAAGTCGAGAAGCATGTTATATGTTGTATGCACATGAATTGATTGAATTGCAAGTGAAATCTTGCTATGTGAAACTTGGCTACATGCGAATATATATATATGTATGAGAAATTGTGATGCGAATCCGGGTTAAGACCCGAAGGCTATATGCAGAGATGATGTCCGGGTTAAGACCCGAAGGCTATATGCAGAGATAATGTCCGGGTTAAGACCCGAAGGCTATATGCGGAGATTATGTCCGGGCTAGAGACCCGATGGCTATGTATTGAGTTTTACCCGAGCTAAAGACCTCGATGATGATGAAAATAAAGCCTAAGACTAATGGTCTTTAAGGTAACGATAGCTAATGAAGTGCGCTGAAAGTGTTAAACTATACAGGTATGTACCATTGGCTTATATACAAGATGGATTTTGGACCGAATACTAAAGTCATTATGTGATTTCATATGTGTACTTGAAATGAGATTATTAATATGATCAAAGTGCAATTGGCCTATGTGAAATGTTATGTGACATTTGTGACATGTATATGTTATGTGAACTTACTATGAGTGGAAGCTATCTATTTTCGTATGTGATGTGAATGTTTATGTTTGGAAAAAGGGTAACATACCCGTAAAGGAGGGGGAAACAAAGATATAATTAATTATGCTATAATTTGATAATCTATTTAATGTCATTGCTTAAAACTTACTAAGCATTGTAATGCTTATTCCGTTTCCCGTGTTTCCTCTGTTTTATAGATCTCATTCTGGAAGCTACGGACTCGGGGATTGAAGCCTTAATCACCTACACTATCGCTGTTATTTTGGTACATTTGATGGCTATTTTTGGGTCAATGGCATGTATAGGCTATTTTTCCTTCGGTAGAATCAAACTTTATTTTGAGTTGTAAATATTTCTAGCCATGCGAAAATGGCTTGTTTAGTCTTCGAGTTTGCTTATATAGGTTGGAGTTGATTCTCATACTATTTGATGTTATGGCATGAAATTTAGTTAGTACCTAATATGCAATGACTTTTCTAATATGATGTTTGGTTATTGAAATTGTTCGATTTAGCCAAATTGTTAGTAGTCACAAGGTAAAGATTTGTTAGTATGCTTATAGAACGATTTTAATGAGATACGATGTTCTAACTGAACCGACCTAAGTGTTATATTCAACTATTGAACTCAGTGAATTCACGTTTAGCTTTGTATCTATGAACCTCGGTAATTGTATTTTGATTTCGTAATACCTTAAACCCTAATCCGGCGACGGACAGGGGCTTAGGGTGTTACATACTAGCTAGCCCATGCCCAAATTTCTAAAATTGTTGTGGATTTTGAAATGTTCCATTGATGAATATTTAAGCTTTATGTTGATTGTTGATGAAAAATGGAAGATAAAGGCTAGATTAATATGTTTTACAAAGTGATTTTGAGTAAAAATGCATTTTTAGTACTAAATTGTGAAATATACAAAATGTGGGGTTAAAATGTGAAATAAATGAAATGAATGGGCTGCTAGGGACCTAAGGAAGATTCAGCCAAGCATGGGTTAAATGAAATTTTGAGTATTTTGTGTTGTTTTGAAATAGGGACTAAATTGTGAAAATATAAAATGTTACGGGCTAAAGTACAATCTGCCCATTTATGTGTTTTTGGATTAAATTGAATGAATATGTCTTTAAATAAGTTAAATTTGAATTGATTTAGATCAAGAAAGGAAGAAATCAAATTTAGATTGGGGGAAGTTGATAGTTACTGAATAGTTGCTCTGATCCGTTCGTTTCCGTACGAGGTAAGTTCATATGCAAATAAATGTTTTTGAATTGAATTGTTTATGCTATTATGCTCTTGAATTTATTTGGATATTGAATGATCGAATATGAGAAGTATTGATAGAGTGATGATGTCTGAAAGCCTCGTACGAACCATAAGAATAGTATAGGATACAAATGTCATGACATTAGGATTCTTAGATGTGATATCATGTAAGATCATGTCTAGGACATTGGCTTCGATTTGGGATTTACGTGTAAGACCATGTGAAACACCTCAAAATTGGCCAAGACATTGTGGGCGAATCTAGCGGTGTCACATTGGACTATTTTTTTCGGAAACTTGATCTTGTTTTTTAAAATCTTGTTTGTAGATTAAAGCCTCTTTGTTAATTCTTAAATTATCTTAATCATTTGTTAACCATTTTAAATCGCCATTACTTCTAAAACGATGTTTGTTGCAGAAGCTTAAAAATTGTGTTGCGGAAACGTGATGTTTTGCAAAGAGTTAATATTTTGGAAAACCGCGCTGTACTTCTAACAGATATAAATCATAATAAATAAAATCCCAAATTAAAATCTAGAAAATTAGAGAGGCCTTATTACATAAAAATACCCAAACTTAAGTTGTTGAAAATAACTAGTCAAAAGTAAAGCAGATGCAGTTGTGTGGCCACCCTCGAGTCCCTCGTAGCATCGATTAGCCTAACGCTAGGGATTACCTGCACAGTTAAAAGCTGGGTGAGTTTACGAAAACACAGTGTGTAATCTCCTAATATGAAAATAGTCAGTCAAATATACAAAATACAGAAGTAGTCTGGGCCTGAGCCCATTACAGTATCAGTTGGGCCTTAGCCCATAATAGTGACAGTCTCAATTGAGCCTTAGCCCTTAATCAATATCATGTCGGCCTTAGCCCAAAATAGTATCAGAATGCAGTATATATAATGCATGATGCAAGTTATCCCAACCAACACTGCACTTGCCTCCGTCCAACCCTGCACTTATTGTAACATCCCAAACCCGGCCCAGACGTTACGGCCAAGTCTGGTGTGTCACATCAACAATGGACTAACCAAGGTTCCTAGTTACTATGATTAGGGTGAGTTTTGCAAAACCGTACTTGTAGTTTAAAGATAAAATCCAGGTTCAGTTGAGAACGTCCTATCTGCTATCATATTTTAAGATTCATCTTGTTAACAGATCTTTGTTCATTGCCTTGTTGTTCATGTGTTACGAGTGCTTTATTTTGAAAACAGTGATTGATTTTAAGAAAACTCATGCAGCCTTAGTCTGGCCATTTAAAACAATTTATAAATAAAGAATTAAAACATGAAATTAAAAATACTTAAAGTGGACTTATTGCAACCCATAACCACATTGAAGAAAAATAATTTTAAAGTGAATAGGAAAAATAAATAACTTATTAAACCAATCAAATTCAATCCACGTGGCCACTCTAAATCCCTTTTAACTCCAAGTCCACCAATCTAAGGCTCACCTGCCTGGATGAAAAGAAAGGGGTGAGTTTGGAAACTCAGTGTGTAAAGAAAGCTTATCCAGAGCCCAAATCAGCTCAAGCTTATTGGGCTAAAGACCTATCTAGACCAGTAAATACTAGGCCGAAGCCCTATTTAGTATTCAGTTACTGGGCCTTAGCCCTATTCAAATATAGTTTCACTGGGTCGAAGCCCTATTCAGTAAACAGTGTGGCCCATCTGCCCATTACAGTAACAGAACATAATAATGCATGTATGAAAAGCCCAAAGCCCATCCTATGTCCAACCACTACACTCCACCCGTACCAGCCCTACACACCATGTGGAGAAATAACTCAACCCACCAAGCCTCTACACTCCACAGTCACAGCATAGCTGCTCAGATAACGTGGCTAAGCCACTAACAGTAAATCCGAGGCAAAGCCCCGTTTCAGTAATACGAGGCAAAGCCCCTTTCAGTAATACAAGGCAAAGCCCCTTTCAGTAACATGGCAATGCCACTTGCACTTCCTCCAATAATAAACCCAGTCCCATGCAACAGATAATCATGTCATGGCATACAGTGCACAGAAACAGTAAAGCATGCATTTCAGTCAAATTTAGCCCTAGGGGTATGACGGTCATTTTGCACCTAGAGGTAAAATAGTAATTTCTCACCGTTAAGGGGTATTTTAGTAATTATACCAATTTTTAGGGTTTTATGCATGTTTCAGTCATTAATAATCCAACTTTCATCTCAGTAGCTTATTTAGCCCATTTTAACAGTTTTTAGCTATTGGGCCCTAAAACCCCTAATGGGCCCTACAGTGTCATGTAGCTACTTTGGACCTTTTAGCCCAAATTCTAAGTGTAGTTTAGTAGATTTAACCAATAGTATACTAGACACACTTACTGCTTACTTTTACCCATATGGGCCCGCAAGCCCATTGGGCCCAATTTCAGCCCATTGAGGCCCAAATTTACCGAAGTGCACGAAATCGTACACTCACAAACTTTACTGATTTCGGTTACAAAATCTTACCTCTTCCAGCCAACCCATGAGTGTTCGCACGCTCGTAAGCCCACGAAATGCCGAAATTTTGGTATTTCGACTTTTTTCGATTTAGACTACTAGAGTGTGTTCGTTTACATACCTGATTTGCAATTACTACAGCGAGATCTCCCACGTGATATTTCCTTTTGCCCAGAACAATGACTAGCTGTAAATCTAGTCGCTGCAACAGCCTAGCCTTTCACTGCTCCTTGATCTTTAATCCACACTACACATAACCAATCGATGATAACCAACGTAATACTCACTTACCACATTCGACCAAAATAAGGCATTATTAACGACTTACCTTGACAATCTTTAACTACTAGATCTAGATCTAGACCGCCTTGAAACCGTCGATCTTACTAGCCTCCACATAGATCTCGATCACTAGCCTTCAATCTGCACTAACACATAATAAACCAAATGAAAATACTAATTTAAATTTTGACCAAAATCAATAGCCTCCCTAAAGCGTTTAAGGACTTTTGGCTTTTCTTAAATCACTAATTAATGGAAGATAAAATTCTGAGTACTTACCACCAATGATGTACTTATCAGAAGCATTTCCAACACCTTTCCAATCTAAGATCCACAATGGATCCAACTTAAAGTGCTAGTAGAGAATAGATCTAGAGTTTAATTTTCGAATCACTAAGAATATGGAGGTTCGGCTTTGAAAGAAGAGATGAAAGAAGAAGAACAAAATTGTGTAAAGAAAAGTGAAGGTGGTCGACAAAGGAGGGGCTTGAGGTTTTGATTTCGCAAGGGTGAAAACAAGAAGAGAAAAAACAATAGAAATTGATTTCAAAAATAGCAATAGATGGATGGCCCCCAACCAAGTCGACTAATCATTAAATGAAACTCTAAACCATCAAATAAGAAGACAACTCATAAATGCCAAAATAATAAGAGCAAATCGGCACTTAATTGCCTATAGTCGAATGAGTCCTTAATTTGGCACAAAAGTCCTTTTCAAAATCAAATTCCATGATTTTAGCCAACACTTAATTTGAATCTTATCCCGACTCCTTTCCACCGATTAGCAGCAGCCTTCTTATCCATTCCCCACTAATTAGCCGACTCAATTGCTGCTAGGGTGAGTTTTGGTCCAGCACAACTCCTCTCCTCACGCGTGCAGTAAAAAGGCAGTCCTCCTACACGCATAGCAGCTCGAACCCGGGACCTCCAGGGCGACTTCTCATTCGATATAATACTGTCGCATTTTATTTTTAGGCTTATTCACTTCAGCCACGGGTTCCTTAAAAATAAATATTAAAATTTCACCTACCAGGGTTTGAACTTGCGCCCGTTCCACCTTCCTAGCACGCTGCTGCCACCGTGCCATAGGCGCTCTTTGTGTTAAACTCTAGTCGAAACTTCTCTTAAGCCCTATTTATCTCAACCTGTTTACTAAAAAAACAAGCGTTTTACGTGCGCCGTGCCTTGAACCGGAGTCCCCTTTCTGCTTCCTAACGCGCTTAGCCACTGGGCCAGGCACTTCCTTATGCCTAATCTTAGCCCAGCTTAATTATAAGCACTAATACCCAGATTTCTCTAAGGAAGCAAAAATTAATTTTTTTGCTAGAGCCCTGGGCAAAGTCCAAGACTTTTCCCACACTATAAGTCCCTCCTAAATTATTTAATTACTAAACTAAACACCGAATTAATAAAATTTTTTTAATAATAATTAAAACATCTAAATTATTCAAGCTGTTTTCTACCCAAACCCAGACTCAGAGCCCAATACTTCTAGGCCCAAATTCAAGGTGTTACAATTCACCCCTCCTAAAAAAATTTTCGTCCTCGAAATTTCTAAGTACTAAGATAGTTGTGCATCAACTACTCTACTACGCTACTGCAATGCACTCTGATCTAAATAATTTTTAGTACAACCCAGCTACAGTCTCAATCTCCTAGGGTTTAGTTTCCCTACTGTCTCAGCCTTTACAGTTTTCAGTACTACCCTATCTACAGCATCATAGTAGGGTCTCAGTTCGATCTACGGTAATGTTACAGTACAGTATAGTATAAGTGAAGAGTACTTACAGACTTGGTGCCGGGGATTCAGTGTGCCACTTCTTCAGATACCAGATTTCAGGAAGCCCAATTTAGCAAAACTTTTGAAGTAAAACCTTTAATAAATATATTCAAAGGAATGAGTTTGAAAAGGGTTTTATTAAAAATTTCCAAAACCGTTTCCAAAATACCCATCTTGGGCCTTGTTTTTTTTTTCAAAATTTCTAAAAATTTTTTAGACCTGATTCTACAGCCGAGTTGTTGCAACTAGACTCTGATACCACTAAATGTAACACCCTAAACCCGGCCCAGACGTTACGGCCAAGTCTAGTGTGTCACATCAACGACGAACTAACCAAGGTTCCTAGTTACTACGATTAGGGTGAGTTTTGCAAAACCTTACTTGTAGTTTAAAGATAAAATCCAGGTTCAGTTGAGAACGTCCTATCTGCTATCATATTTTAAGATTCATCTTGTTAACAGATCTTTGTTCATTGCCTTGTTGTTCATGTGTTACGAGTGCTTTGTTTTGAAAACATTAATTAATTTTAAGAAAACTCACGCAGCCATAGTCTAGCCATTTAAAACAAATTATAAATAAAGAATTAAAACCCGAAATTAAAAATACTTAAAGCGCTTATTACAACCCATAACCAAAATGAAGAAAAATAATTTTAAAGTGAATAAGAAAAATAAATAACTTATTAAACCCATCAAAATCAGTCCACGTGGCCACTCTTAATCCCTTCCAACTCCAAGTCCACCAATCTAAGGCTCACCTGCATGGATGAAAGGAAATGGGTGAGTTTGGAAACTCAGTGTGTAAAGAAAGCCCATCCAGAGCCCAAATCAGCTCAAGCTTACTGGGCCTAAGCCCTATCTAGACCAGTAAATACTAGGTCGAAGCCCTATTCAGTATTTAGTTACTAGGCCTTAGCCCTATTTAGATACAGTTTCACTAGGCCGAAGCCCTATTCAGTAAACAGTACGGCCCATCGACCCATTACAGTAACAGAACATAATAATGCATGTATGCAAAGCCCAAAGCCCATCCTATGTCCAACCGCTACACTCCACCCGTACCAGCCCTACACACCATGTGGGGAAATAACTCAACCCACCTAGCCTCTACACTCTGCAGTCGCAGCATAGCTGCTTAGATAATGTGGCTAAGCCACTAACAGTAAATCCGAGGCAAAGCCCCTTTTTAGTAATACGAGGCAAAGCCCCTTTCAGTAATACGAGGCAAAGCCCCTTTCAGTAACGTGGCAATGCCACTTGCACTTCCTCCAACAATAAACTTAGTCCCATGTAACAGATAATCATGTCATGGCATACAGTGCACAGGAACAGTAAAGCATGCATTTCAGTCAAATTTAGCCCTAAGGTTATAACGGTTATTTTGCACTTAGGGGTAAAATAATAATTTCTCACCCTTAAGGGGTATATTAGTAATTATACCAGTTTTTAGGATTTTATGCATGTTTCAGTCATTAATAGTCCAACTTTCATCTCAGTAGCTTATTTAGCCTATTTTAACAGTTTTTAGCTATTGGCCCCTAAAACCCCTAATGGGCCCTACAGTGTCATTTAGCTACTTTGACCCATTTAGCTCAATTTCTAAGTCTAGTTTAGCAGATTTAACCTACAGTATACCAGACACACTTACCGCTTACTTTTACCCATCTAGGCCCGTAAGCCCATTGGGCACAAATTCAGCCCATCGAGGCCCAAATTTAACGAAGTGCACGAAATCACGCACTCACCAACTTTACCGATTTTGGTTACAGAATCTTACCGCTTCCAGCCAATGCACGAGCGCTCGCACGGTCGCAAGCCCATGAAATGCTGGAATTTCGACATTTTGGCTTTTACCGATTTAGACTACTAAAGGGTGTTCGTTTATACACCTGATTTGCGATTACTACAGCGAGATCTCCCACGTGATTTTTCCTTTTGCCCAAAACAATGACTAGATCTAAATCTAGTCGCTCCAACAGCCCTAGCCTTTCACTGCTCCTTGATCTTCAGTCCACACTATACATAACCAAGCGATGATAACCAACGTAATACTCACTTACCACATTCGGCCAAAATAAGGCATTATTAATGACTTACCTTGACGATCTTTAACTACTAGATCTAGATCTAGACCGCCTTGAAACTGTTGATCTTACTAGCCTTCAAATAGATCTTGATCGCTAGCCTTCAACCGTACTAACACATAATAAATCGAATGAAAATACTAATTAAAATTTTGACCAAAATCGATAGCCTTCCTAAAGCGTTTAGGGACTTTCGGCTTTTCTTAAATCACTAATTAATGGAAGATAAAATTTCGAGTACTTATCACCAATGATGTACTTGTCAGAAGCGTTTCCAACACTTTTCCAATCTCAGATCCACAATGGATCCAACTTAAAGTGCGAGTAGAGAATAGATCTAGAGTTTAATTCCCGAATCACTAAGAATATAGAGGTTCAGCTTTGAAAGAAGAGATGAAAGAAGAAGAACAAAATTGTGTAACGAAAAGTAAAAGTGGTCAACAAAGGAGAGGTTTGAGGTTTCGGTTTCGCAAGGGTGAAAACAAGAAGAACAAAAGCAATGGAAATTGATTTCAAAAATAGAAATAGATGGATGGCCCCCAACCAAGTCGGCTAATCACTAAAAAAACTCTAAACCATCAAAGAAGAAGACAACTCATAAAGGCCAAAATAAGAAGAGCATATTGGCACTTAATTGCCTATAGTCGAATGAGTCCTTAATTCGGCACAAAAGTCCTTTTCAAAATCAAATTCCATGATTTTAGCCAACACCTAATTTGAATCTTATCCCAACTCCTTCCCACCAATTAGCAGCAGCCTTCTTATCCATTCCCCACCGATCAGCCAACTCAATTGCTGCTAGGGGGAGTTTCGGTCCAGCACAACTCCTCTCCCCACACGTGCAGCAAAAAGACAGTCCTCCTACGCGTACAGCAGCTCGAATCCAGGACCTCCAGGCACCCACACACGCTGCTGGACACTGCGACGTAACTTTTCTGTTGATATAATACCGTCGTATTTTATTTTAAGGCTTATCCACTTCAGTCACGGGTTCCTTCAAAATAAATATTAAAATTTCACCTCCCAGGGTTTGAACTTGCGCCCGTTCGACCTTCCTAGCACGCTGCTGCCAACGCCACATGCGCTTTTTGTGTTAAACTCTGGTCGTAACTTCTCTTAAGCCCTATTTTATCGTAACCCGTTTACTAAAAAACAACGTTTTGCGTGCGCCACGCCTTGAATCGAGGTCCCCTTCCTGCTTCCTACCGCGCTTAGCCACTGGGCCAAGCACTTCCTTGTGCCTAATCTTAGCCCAGCTTAATTATAAGCCCTAATTCCCAGATTCCCCTAAGGAAGCAAAAATTAATTTTTTTGCTAGAGCCCTGGGCCAAGCCCAGGACTTTTCCCACACTATAAGTCCCTCCTAATTTATTTAATTACTAAACTAAACACTAAATTAATAACAATTTTTTAATAATAATTAAAACATCTAAATTATTCAGGCCGTCTTCTACTCGAACCCAGACTCAAAGCCTAATACTCTAGGCCCAAATTCAGGGTGTTACACTTATAGTGGGGAATAAATCACCCACCCATCCCTACACTTACAGAGTTAGCATCGGTTGCGGCACTAACTAGAATTGCAGCCAAGTTGCTAGAAAATAAGTGGCTTAAAGCCATCAATAATGGCACAAGGCCGTCCAAAATGACACAAAGCCTTTAGTAACAGCACAAAGCCTTCGGTAACGGCACAAAGCCTTTGGTGGGTCCACAGTTGTCTCGTGCGACCCTAACAGATCAGTACTTCCTCCATAACAATATCCCAACCCATGCAGTATGTCATGCATGTATGCAAAACACATAAATATCACATGGCATGCTCAATCAAACAAACATCATGTAAGGGCATAACAGTCATTCTACCTTACAGGGGTATTACAGTCATTTTACCCTATGAGAGTAATTCAGTCATTTTACCCTACAAGGGTAATTTAATCATTTTACCCTCTGAGGGTAATTAGGTCATTTTACCCTCTAGGGGTAATTTGGTCATTTTACCCTACAAGGGTAATTTAGTCATTTTATCCTCCGAGGGTAATTTGGTCCTTTTACCCTCCGGGGGTAATTCGATCATAACAGTGCAATTGGACCCAAGGCCCAATATGCGACCCAAATGGGCCCACACGCTCGTGTGGCCCATCTGGCCCAGAATTAACCATGGTCATACAATTACATAACCCTCTACCACATAACATAAGTTTTTATTCGTGTGAGACCCACTAGCCCATTGGGCCTACACGGACCATCGAGGCCCATCGAGGCCCAAAATGGCATAAGCCCATGAGTTTGGTCATTGTGTCTTTTATAGTCTTACGCCCATATTCATGGGCTCGGTTCCACCACACGAGCGCTCGCATGCCCATGTGACCTCAAAGCCCAACCTTTTGGCTTTTTAGCTTTTCGGCTTTTACCGATGTATAGTCAAATCAGTGTGAAATACACACCTGGTTATGAAATCATGCAAGAAACCTTCAAGCACCAACCCTTGATAGAACGAGAAGAAATCTTCTACTGAATCGTTACTCAAGTTTACACACGCCATTAATAATCCACAGTTTACACACGAAGGTTTCAGTAAGGGTACAAGCACTTACCGAAAACAAAAGAGACATGATCAGCCTACCATCCTACTTAGAAACCCATTATGATAGAATCCGAGTTAGCGACTCCACAGTCCAACCGATAGGAGAAGAAAAGAAGAACAATCGACTAAACAAGCCACTTACCCCCAAACAATCGATTGAATGCCGAAGGGAGGATCCTGAATCACTTGAGAAACCCTTCACCCTTCAAGAGTTCAAAACCTAACGATCACATATACCAGAGAAGGAACAAGGAATTAGCATCAATAGATCGAAACATTTGACTAAAATAGTGAAGAAAACACAAAAAGAATAAGAACCAAAAGCAAAGGAAGCCAAGAACACTTTCCCAAAATCACCGATAGACATGGAAAGATAAAGGAACAGTCGGCCAGTTGTCAGAGACTAGATGTCAAAATAGAGACGAAACAAAAGATAAGGGACACAATATTCGGCCAGAATTGTGAAAAGAGAAGAAATAATGAAGGAGGAAGGAGAAGGAGTTGTATTCAATTTACAAGAGCAACAAGAAAAAGAAAGAAAATATAGCGAGAAAGAAAGGGAAAGAATCGGCCAATGTGTAACAAGGAAAAAAGAAAGAATGGTGATGCACTCAAGAACTTTGAGAGAGAAGGACATGAGGCATTCGGCTAAAGAACCCAACCACTTAAGATATAGAGCAGAAAAGAATAGTTGACGAACAGAGAACTAAAGAGAAGGCAGACCTGAAAAGTACCTAAAAACTCTAGCAGTATTCGAAACAACGGCAAAACAATAGAATATTGGAAACCCAAAATGGCAAGAACCATAACCTCAGAACAAAAATTGGCACCAACTTTTACCTCAAATGCACAAAACTGAAAACACAAGGGTGCCTAGAGACCAATTCGGCACACACACTCCCTCTCAAGCAAATTCCTACTTTTCCTCCCAGAATATCTCCTATTATCTCTCCACAACTTTCTCTCTAGAAATCACTCACATCCTATGATCCACTCCTTGTTTTTCTCCACCCATCTCTCCACGACCAAATTAAACTCCATCTTGTAGATTTTCTGTCAACCTCTGCTTCTCACATTGCAAAGTAGCAAAATAAATATCCTTTTTATTTTGCCATGACTTGAACCTTAGACCTTAAGAGAACTCCACACGCCACCTACCACTGCACCATAAGTTATTTTGTGTCACAATTTATCCTCAATTAATTATAAGGTCTACTTTCAAGCACCAAGGGTTTATTCACTTAAAACAAAAATTTTTACTAAAGCCTAAGGTTGAACCTTGGACTTCTCCAACACTTTTCAAGCCCCTAACCACTGAAGCAAGCCTTCATTTATGTCACTTCTTGCACAACAATAAATATTTATGTTGCTTTCCAATCGCTCCTTATGCTCAAGGCCTATTTCTTCTTGGCCCAAAATTCGGGGTGTTACACCATGGCCAGGACATCGTCATCGTAGATGATTTCGTCTAAGACCCTGTCTGGGATAGAGGAATCGATATTTGATAACATGTAAGACCATATTTGGGATATGGCTTTGTACGAGCTTTACGAGCTATTCGCGTATTGTTGTCAATCTTGAACGATTCAATGGACATTATCGAGAAACGAACGAGTATGTGAATGAGTATCCGATTCAGGTATGTATGAAGTGTATGTGAAATTCATGAATGAAAGGTGAGTATGTTTATAGATATTGATATGTGAAATACATGAGAAAGACTGGTGAATATGTGCAAATGAAATGAGAACAAGTGAACTAGATGTGAATTATAAACTTGTTTTATGTGGTTTGCCATTGTTTCTATGAATGAATTGGCCTATAATTGTTTTATGTGTTAAATTTAGTTGTATATGGCTTACTAAGCTTTTGAAAGCTTACTTTGTGTGTATTTTCATTGTTTTATAGATTATCAAAGCTATAGTGAGCTCGGGGATCGTCAAGGATCATCGTCACACTATCGAACGACATTTTCGTACTTTGATGTTGTAAATATTAATGTATGGCATGTATAGGCTAGGATTGATTTTATAATATGTTTTGAGTTATATATATCTTTCCATGTGATATGGCTTGAGTTTGATGAAAAGGATAAATTTGGTTTTGATATAGACTATGTGATGGAAAATTGGTATATTTGATGTGTATATATGGTCTTGTGTGAATGGCCATTTTGATATGTTTTGGTGAAAATGAAATGGTATGTTTCATGGTTGAAATGGTAAGATTTTGATATGATTTTGAGTTTGGTTAAAACGTTGTTTGAGACATATGGATTAGTATGATTTTGATTCATGAAATGGATGCAATTTGAGTTGAAAATGACTTTGGAATTGGTTAATGATATTATGGTTTGAATTGTGCATGTTTTGTAGTTGAATTTGGCTGAAAATGTTATGTGATTGATGCTTGGATTCGGTCTTGTAGGGATGACCCTAATGGGTGGCAAATTGGCCTTGCAAATGGCTTATTTTTTGCCTACACGGGTAGAGACATGGGCGTGTGTCTCTATCGTGTTGCTCGAAGGCCAGTTCGAATTGAGCCTGGGCATATCACACGGTTTAACACACGGGCGTGTGACTAGACCGTGTGATCCCTGATCCTTAATTAAAACAAGTCAGTGAGTTACACGGCCTAGGCACACGGACGTGTCAGGTGGCCGTGTGACTGAGTTAGAATGTATGCCCTGTTTTCACACGGCCTGTGACACGGGTGTGTCTGGTGGCCGCGTGAGGCACACGACCTGTTCGCACGGGCGTGTGACCCTTAAACTAAAGAAAATTTTCTAAGTCTCCCAAAGTTTGCAAAAGTTATCGGTTTAGTCCCGAACCACTTCCAAAGCTTGTTTAAGGTCTCGTAGACCTTCTAAAGGGACTATATGATGATGAATGATTATGATAAGATGATCTATGAGCTATATATGTATTATGATTATATAATGACAATGTTTCAGTAAAAACGATCTCACACGCCCGTGTAGCCTTCCCATATGGGACCATACGCTCATGTGGCCCACACGACCCAAATTGGCCTTAGCAGTGTAGATCACACGGTGTAGCCCAAAATCCCACACGCCGTATGGATTACCCATGTAGACCCACATGCCCGTGTAGCCCACACGACCCAATTCAGTCTAGCTCGTGTCTATCACACGCCTGTCTAGCCATTACATGACCGTGTCCTTCACGCATGGCCTGGTCTTATCGACCACACGCCCGTGTTAGGGTACATGGCATAGCACACGAGTGACCACACGCCCGTGTGGCATCAATAGTGAGGTTTTTGGCTTTTGCCAAAACCTCGTTTTTTATGCAATCAGTTACACACCTGTATCGTGTTTGATGCCTAAGCAACTCCGAGCACTCCGGAACCTATATTTGTCCAAAACATGGCTCAATTAATCACTTAGTCAAAGAATTGAAACCAATTGCAAAACGAGCACACATCTCTTACGCGACGGAAAGCTTACCCCAACACCTTGAAATAGTGGATTTCAAATAGCATGATGAAGTTCCTAAACCACGCGAGGTGCTGTTGCCAGAAGTCGAAAACCCCCGAATCAAAGTTGGAAAATAGTAAGTTACAGAGAGCAAAAACCCCACTTACTAGAATGTACAGTAAAAATTGACCTAATAGGGGCGAAGGTTGCACACAAAAGAATGATTAGAAACAAAAAGAGAAAACGAAAGAATACAGAATGGAGAAGCAAAAATTCAGCTAGGGGAGGAGAAGAACAACCGTATTTTCAAAAGAGAGAAGTTTTAGAGAAAGCAACTACTCAGAAATCTGATAATTTCCTAACTTTCTTCACACTAATTTTACTAACAAACCATCACTTAGTTTCCCATTTTAGCCTAACTCTAACCATAGTTCAGAACAAAAATATTATCCTTTACCACAATCGAGATTCAAACTCAGGACCTCAAACATATTAACACTCCACTTAACCACCAGACAAGCAGGCCCATTCTGTCAATTATTTACTAACTTTTACTTAAAAGCCTACTAACCAGAGATTGGGCTTTATTCATAAAAATACCAAAAATTGCCCAAGACATGGCTTGCACTTGGGACCTCCCAAACACACCTAGAACACTTAACCATTGTAATATATACACATTCTTCACACATCCACAAAACAAAAAAAAAAAAAAAAAGGAATTTTGGGGTGTTACATGGATGGCACACACTTTAAAAAAATAAGGGATTTTGTAAAATTTAATTATTTCGCAAAGGAAGAGATTCGAACTTGGGGCCTCATTTAATTTCCATGCTTTCTCATATTTCTTTTAACCATTAGGCTTTTTCTTCATTTTTGAAATAATTTCGTAACATTTATTTTTAAAACAAGGCATGTCGCATACTAGGGTTTAAGGCAAAATTTGCAAAATAATGAAAATGGTGAGAGAGAAGGTATTTGAACTTGGATTTGAAAGAACATTTCACTAAAACTAAACCAACAAACCAATACCTCATTTATTTCCTAAAAATGCATAAGTAATCTTAAAAATTAAGGCATGACCACTCTCTCTCGATTCCCAAACTTGATTTTACTAACCTTCAATTTTTGGGATGTTACAATTCTCCCATCCTCAAGGAAATTTCGTCCTCCAAATTTTCTTGGTCACAAAATCTATTACCCCTTTTCTTTCAAACTAGGCCACCAAGCTTTTGCTACGCAACTCTAATTCCAACACAACTCCAAATGCGTCTCCTTAAATTCCCAACATATATTTTGCAAATCTAATTAAGGAAACGTTACTAATAGACTCCTCTACCCCAATTTCCAATTTTGATAGAAACTCTACTAGATTATGCTTATCAAAATATCTACAAATTGGAATCCTAGCTAATCTAACAGTTTCTCTAGTAATAACTACTACAACCTTTCATTGAGGTCTGACTCATCTGGCCCACTTTAAAGGTCACGGATTTGGTCCAGCGGAAGTAGACTCTCTCTTTTTCTGAACTTTATTCTTTTTCCTTTCTTTTGCACTCCAAGCGTTTAGTCTCTTCCTCCATATTATTCCTTTCAACCATATCCTTGAAAACCTTTTCTAAGACTCCAAATATCAATTGAGACACTGCATCATCCCCAACCTATTAGTTTTCACCTTTAGAAGAAGGTGCAGTTCCTTGAGAAGCAAATGACTTAAATTGGGTAGCTCGACGCTAAGCCCCGTTGTCCATTATTCTATGTTTATTCATTATGTATCCTATGATCTTAAATTTGATCTACAGTTTCAGAAAAAATAATTACTAGCTAACTCTAGCCAATTTTCAGTTTCCTATCTCACAATTTCAAAGAAAAATTAAATACCAACTATTTCAGTTCTATGTCTATAGTAATACACCTCAAATGTTTACCTATAACTTAACAACATCTTTTCTATTGCAATTAGCATCAAAGTCTTAGACCTGATTTTCTTTGTAGAATATCATTTTCACAATTCTCTGTGGCTTGTTTTTCCCAAATTTCCCCTTTTCATGTATGCATGCATGCAGACTTACTTAAGTAGATTTAAAAACTTAGTCCGAGGTTTTGAACCAAGGCTCTAATACCACTAAATGTAACCTCCCAAACCTGGCCTAGATGTTATGGCTAGATTGAGAAGGCTACATTAGCCATCGAAATGGCTAAGCTAACTTACATTACTTTTGAATACTTTAAATAGACTCATTTTAGAGAAAATCGCAGTTGTACTTTAAGTTATCTTAAAAGCATTCATTCGTTAGGTCGTGCATGCTTAGAATTCATTTTATTGTTGATAGTGTTGTTTTAGAAAAATTGTTTGCTTATTGCTCTTCTTTAAAAAAAAAAAAGCTCAAAGTTAAACTAATGTAGCGAAAAAACCATTTTTCAAGTCATTTTGGAAAATTAGTTGACTTATCAATTTGCTTTTCAAAAATAGTTCCTTTGCAATGTAGTGGAAACTAGGAAACAATATCAAATTTTACTGAAGCCCGATATAATGCATTATCTGGTTATTATGCTTGAGTAGACCATGAATGCAAAAATCCCTAAAAGAAAAGTTACCAAGCCACAAACCAGAACTAATTAAGAATTACAAGCCTAAATTAATAGAGACTAATTAATACTTATTAAAAATAATCCAAGGTCTAAGGTGATTCTCTGAATGCCGAACTCGGTCCTAATTTTGAGGTTTACCTGAAAAGTTAAGCACTATTGGGGGTGAGCTTATGGAAAGCTCAGTGTGAGTCGAATAATTATTTAAACGAGAAAAAAATCAAATACAGTGAAGCATATTAGCATTAACAGAAGAAAACAGAACCATCGTAGAAATTTCATGTCATTACATAGCCATTATCAAATTGATATCAAACTGTGTATGAGCATATGTCATCAGTCATTCGAGTAACAATCATTAATTTCGATACCATTCAATACAACAAAATACAATGTTTAGCATAAATCAATAATACTCGAATATTTCGTGCACATGATGTAATGCAAAAACATTCCTATCCATACCATCCGTTACACATCACGAGTTCTCTAGAACCCGTCTTCCAAACTCCAAAAAATTATGAGCATAGCTCAATATGGTAAAACCACCGAATAATCAATAATGTAGAAAATCTGGCGGATATCAAATAGCGCGATACAATTGCCAATAACATACAATATGCGATAAAATCGACAATCCCCTAGGTACTCTAGGTGTAGTGCACTGATTGCAAATAATGTGGATTTAATATGCCACCGGTACTCCACGGAACTCCTCCGTCAACCACAAAATCTCAACCTAATGCATATGCAATATGTCACACAATCTTATACATACTCATATCTCAATACTTTTCATATTCATTTGACATGCTCAGCATGTCCTCAATAATCACATACTTTCAGTAAATGGAAACAATGTTCTGATCTTTCAAATTACCAGGGCCATTCGGTGTGTTAAAGAAGAAGGTGGCTTTTGTTTTAATTTATTAACCATTTTATTCTTTATTTTATCATTTTCATAAAATAATAACATTCTAATATATAAATCACATATAAAATTAAAAGAACATAAAGCTTTAACCATCCACCAACCTAAGAATGGATAATTTACCCATTAAGGCCCTTCAATTATAGTTTTTTAATCAATTAACACATTTAAACTAATAGAATTTACTTTTTCAACTTTTACGGTTTAGTCTTTTTTGCTTAGTTAACTATCAAAACATTCAAATTTCTTAATGAAACTTTAATAGTGCCTTAATGACACTCCATAAATATTTATAAAAATATTTACGGCTTGGTTTATAGAAACAAGGTCCCGATACCTCATTTTCTAAAACTCCTTAACCTTAAGATCTTACCACTTGAACTTAATAAATCGCTTATATAACATAAATTATCAAATCAAAATCCTTTTAAATCACATCTGACTCTTAAATATTAAATAATAATATTTATAAACTTACTCGTCGAATTTGATGGCCCTAAAACCACTATTTTCGACACCACTGAAAAATGGACTGTTACAAGGTATGTATCATAAGTATGAATACGAATTGAACGTTTGACTAGTATAGTTTGATAATGAATATTAATGCCTTGGCATGATTATATGCTTCTTATGTCTATAAATATGTTAACTCGTGATGTTGTGGTGTATTATATCAGGCTTTATGCTTAGAAAGCTTCGTGCCAATGTATTATATCAAGCTTTGTGCCTAGTAGGCTTCGTGCCGGTGTGTTATATCAGGATTTGAGCCTAGCAGGCTTCGTTTCAATGTATTGTATGAGGTAAGTTGTATTGAAGATATTATTTCCATTATTCGATTTTATTTCATTTGGTAAGGTACGTATATAAATGAATACAAAATGGAAAATGTAATATAAGTATTTTGATTGAAAAGACAACATTTGAATTATGTGAATGAATGACTTATCTAGTGAAATTCTTTCCATGATATGAATGTGTAAATAAAGCTTAAATGGGTATATAAAAATATGAAATGAATCATGATTTTTGATAATGAAATGGATTATAATGATATGCATAATGTAATGAGAATGAGGTTAAATGGTATATGTACAAGTGTTGGATGGTGAATTCAAAATGTTGATATGTTTTATGCCATGTCTTGGTTGATCTTATAAGTGCATTATTTCACCAACTAACCTTATGAATTTTTTTGTGTAGGAAAGGTTGTTTGGCCTATTGTAACGCATTGAGTTTGGGCCTAGAAGTGTTGGGCCTTGAGCAATGGAATTGTTAGGAGATTGCACATAATTTTTTAGTTGTGCAAGAAAGTTACATAAAATGCTTGGTTGCTTTAATGGCTAAGTGAATTACGAGTGTGTGGGGGTCTCTGAAAAGCCCTGGGTTCAAACCTGGGGTTTAGTAAAAATTTATTTTTAGTGTATATGTAACAACCCAAACCTGGCCCAGACATTATGGCCAAATCTAGAGTGTCAGATAGAAGTTACATTCGAAATCTAATTAAAGTTTAAAACTTCTTTTAAGTGATAGTGTCACTTAACCAAATCATTTGTTTAAAACCATTCTTTGATATTTGTTCAGTTACTTAAAACTCGTGGAAGCCTTTATTGTTGAAGTGAAATTGTGTGAATATTTTTGAAAGTAGTTATTACTTTTGAAAACTCGACAAACTATTCTAACAGTTTGAATCGATGAAAATAGCACAAATAAAGAAAGTTAAATCAAAACCCAAAATGGCCTTATTACATAAATGAAACCCAAATAGAAAATTTAAACAGAACAAATCCAGAAATAGAAGGCATGTGGCCACCCCGAGTCCCTCACAGCTCCAAATCATCTACAACTAGGGGTTACCTGCACATTAAAATAAAAGGGTGAGTTTGCGAAAACTCAGTGTGTAACTCCTCAACCGAAACAGTGATCAGACATGCAGAACAAACTGGGCCGAAGCCCTATGCAAAAAACAAATCAGTCTAAGCCTTAGCACTATACAGAACAGTGTGGGCTCCAGCCCATTATAGATCAGAACAGAATATGAATGAATCCCAACCCAGTCCAACCATCACACCTCCTGTACCAACCATCACACCATGTGGGGAATAACTCGACCCACCTAGCCAGCACACCAATACGCAGCCATGCTCTAATAATAGATATCGAGGCAGAGCCACCAGAATCAGAATACGTGGCAAAGCCACTATAGAATTACGTGGCATAGCCACTAAAATAGAGCTACCTCCAAATCATACCCAACCCCATATAGAATGCCATGTCATACATATATAATGTGCATACAGAAGATCGTATTCATCAATCCACCTATTTCTAGGGGTATAATGGTCATTTAAGCAATCAGGGGTAAAATGGGAATTTTACCCCTCAGGGGTATTTTGGTCATGAACAAAGTTTTGGAGTCTCGGTATCTAACATGACCTCCTAAAAGGTCTTGCATCGCTTTGAGCGACTCGATTAACCTATATGGTCAAAATAGAGTTTATGGGCCCAAAACCCAAATTGGGCCCAAGTGGGACCATACGCTCGGGTGGCCCATTTAGTTCAGTTTCACATACAACATCATGAATCTTATAATCCCATCTCATGACAAACACTTACCGAGTATTTTACCTGTATGGGCCCGTAAGCCCATTAGGCCCATTTCAGCCTTTCGCGGCCCATAACGGCCCAAGTGCATAGAAATGCACACGATAGCCTCCACAGACTTACGCCTATGATTTGTGGGCTCAATTTGTCCCACATCCGTTCGCACGCTCGTGAGGCCTCGAATGCTGACGTTTCGACATTTTTGCTTTTTAGCTTTTGTCGATTTACAGTACGGTAGTGTAACACCCCTATCCCGTAACCGTCGACGGAATAGGTAAGGGGCATTACCGAAAACTAGAAATTGGATTAGGACGATAAAATTTTGAACATTTTCTTGAATAAAGATCATCTGTTACAAAATTTCTAGACACAACATAGATCAAATTTATGACTTAAAAAAAAATAACTTTCAAAGGGTGCCATATCCGTATAGCTTATAAACAATACTCATGATATCATTCTACTATAGTCTATCCTATACATGCCATAAGCTAAATCCAAATTTCTGGGTTACCACAATAGTAGATAGTGTGACGAAGAGCTGATAGTCCCCGAGCTGGTAGTTAAAATCCACAATCTATAAAACAAAGACACGAAACAACGAAGTAAGCTTTCATAAGCTTAGTAAGTCTTTAACTTTACTGAATTTAAAAACATAATTTCCTATTCAAATTGGTAAATGAAAACTCGTTTGCTGAATGAATCTAATCACAACTACACATACTTTACCCATCGTCTCATTTACATAGAAATTGATATCACATAACCACTTCAATAAATAATTACCAGTGGCCAATTGTAAAGGTACTCAACCACAAATCAAATTTCCCGGGGCTATATCCACTTTCGTGATATTTCATAAATGACTAAAAATATACATAAGCACACAATGCACAATATATATATATATATAAGTCACTTAACTTTAAACTCAAACAACAAGGTAAATCAGTAACTTTGTATGACTTTTCACATCAATCGAGCATGGCTCAGCGCATAGTAGTCTTAGTACTCATTTCCATTGATTTATATATTTTATTTCAAACTTGTAACTCAATCCAGAGCAGATTTAATTATGAGAGAAAAATACATACCTGGCCAACTTAAGGTATTCCATCATCATTAAGTTTCGATGACTGAAGACACATATGCATAAATCTTATATCTTCAAATACATAGTTTCACAATTGAACATAATCAAATCCAATCCAAGTCATTCTTACATCAAAAGATAAGTATCACATACCTGAGTCATTTAATGTATACTATGAGCTTCATTTAACATCTTAATGTGGGATCTTGTAATCGAATGCACTTGGCCAGCTAGGTATAAAACCCGACTCGAATCACCAGTTTTGAAGCTTACTAAGTTAATGTCCCGAATGATTTCGTACCATGGCCCATTCAGAAGGTTTATCACACTTTATGATATACGCTAGTAGTATTTACATATCACAACATATTAACAAAATAATGCTTGCATTTAGACTAACTCATAAGTCACCCGATTTACTTTCATCTTTATAATAGTCATTCAGCCGTGCCCCATATCTCATAAGTTTTTCGTTCACACTTTTTATGCGTATAACGATACATATCTTACACATATCTCAAATTGGCCATTCGGCCTTATCACATATACACAGTTATGCTTATCTCACACTGGCCCTTCGGCCTTATCACACATACTCATGCGTATTCATCACATTTGCCATACGGCCTTATCACATATACATACACTTACACATTCGGTCTTAATACATAACTTAGTCTCATCCTTATCAAACAATTTAGTCATTCGGCCACAATATATATACACATCTCATACATATTTCACATTAGCCATTTGGCTTTACCACATATATAAACACATATATAAGATGATATTTTTATCATCACTTGCTAATACATCACATATTTTTCTTTTATTTAAATAACCACTCAGACATATTACACTTCTAAATTACCATTCGGCCTCACTATACAATAAAGATAGCACACATTTCATAAAGGCTATTCAGATAACTTACACACATTTGATATTAGCCATTTCAGCCTCACCACACATACATATCTTGTACATCAATTTCATCATAACAAAATTAACTAAGTATACTAGTTATTTACGACTTATAGCCTCACTTTAATACAGATATAACAATTTTTGTACAATTTATAATGATTTTCTAAAAATAGAATAGAGGATTTCGGAGTCATTCTGACACTATCTCACACACCTTTAAATATCTCATTATCGGCAATTCCTTTGCTTATACAGTTTCTTTTATAAGAAACTAGACTCATTAAGCTTTAATTACACAATTTATTCAGCCTCTAACTCAATTCCAACAATTTATGGTGATTTTTCCAAAACACGTTACTGTTACTGTCCCAAGCAGATTTATACAAATTTGCTCTTTAAAGTTCTCATTCACATATTTAAACATAACATCATATATGCCATCGTTTAGAAAAGTCATTGACCTTAACGTATATACATAATTCATATTCATTTCATTTAAATACTTAAAACTTACCTCGAATGTTGTCGACGACTGCGGATCGTCTACTCAATTGGTTTATCTTTCCCCTACCCGGATTTGGTTTCTTGAGCTCGTGAGCTTAATCAAACAATTTAACTATTGTTAAACCTTATTCATACATCTCACTTGGTTAATACACTTTCTTTTAAAGTAAGTAACACACATATTCTCTTGATCACACATTCGGCCCTACAATTATATATTTATATATCTTGAAACCGATACACATGCATCACAGTCACAACCAACCATTTCGTACCTCAATGAATTTATTTCTTATTTCTAAATAACAATCAGCACTTAAGATTTCATGATAATTCATTTTGTATCACTACTCATTACACATATACATTAACTATCCCAAATTCACACACCCTAGCCATGGTCGAATACTTATATAAGTCTTTAATCATCATTAACGCATTTAACAAGCTCTTAATTCAACTTAACTATGTAATAGCATCACTCAAACAACCAACACCAAATCATTTGATCTAATGGACATAACCAAATGCCCCACTTAACCAAGCAAATCACATAAATCACCATTACCCAACTCAAAACCATCATTAGTTTCTGTTATAACAAAACTCATCAAATTCCATGATCGAATATGCATTTACAACCAAAATAAAATCCTTGCATCCCACCAACATGCCAAAATGAAAAATTGCTTAATTAATCATCTATAACAACAAGTAACTTAATTATAATCACATATATTCATTCTATTAAACTCAAAACATCAATTACAATTTACCATAATTCTAAACAAATTTTTAAAACCATTTAAAAGAACCACCCTTCCATGACCGAATTTGAAATGTAAGGGATTGAACCACACTAAACTCAATTTCTCAATTCCAACTTAACATCGTAGAATTTCATGAAATTCAATCTCAATTTGTCTATTAAATACACATTCACTTAGTTTCAACACCAATTTTAATCCCCAACTTAAAATTTTTTTTAAGCCAAACTTAATTGGTCTTATAAATCAAATCTATCAAGTTTGAAACACTCTACCTCTCTAAACCGAATGCTTCTTGTCCATATATATATATCACTCGTAATTTAAAAATTTCACTTAATTATACACTCCCCAAATCACTTATCAACAAAATCATCAATGCATTAGCCATTTCCAAAATATCATCGAATCCTCATGAAAAACACATGTGATTTGCTTAACTTATCTACCACATTCATAAATTTAATAAGATATGAAAAACATATTCATATACTCAACCCCTTACGAGGCCGATTGTAGCATTAGCACTATACATAGCTATTTTTATCAATCCAACTCAAAACTCTCATACACTTCATGATTATAACACTACAAGACTCCATTTCCAAGTTTTAACAAGAATTATCAAGTTTAAACAAAATCCCTACTCCAATTAACAAGGCCGAATGCACATGGTGCTCTTACAATCACAAATTCAACATGGGTCATGGAAAGAATTTATCAAATAGCCCAAAGATGCAAGAATATTTCCAAAGAAACATCAAACTTACCTCAAGAGCATGGCAAGCATGGCTGAACCTCCCAAGGGGTTTTCTTTCCTTACAATCGGCTAAGAATAACAAAAATGAAAAGCTTTGTTCTTTTCACCACTTATTATTTTTATAATATCCACTTTATGACATCCTTTCTTCTTTTTTTTTAATTATAATTATTATTATTACCTTTTTTTAAATATACATATAATATACCTATATTCACATGGTTACAAAGTAAAAACAAACAAAATGTCATCATTATAGTAGGTTGGCCGGCCATCATAACAAAAAGAGGGAAATTTGACATGCAAGGACATTAACTCACTTACATGCACTTACTAGTCATCACACATTTACCCAGCTCATTTTCAAAGTTCACAACTAGATCCTTTTTAAGTGAAATTCACATTTATAATTCTAAATTAAAACACCAAAAATGTTACATATGATTTGACACATATTATAGGCTTAAAAATAAATATTAAATTATTCTAATGACCCGGTTTTGTGGTCCTAAAACCACAATCCGACTAGGGTCAATTTAAGGCTGTCACAACTCTTCCCCCTTAGGGATTTTCGTCCTCGAAAATCTTATTAATATCTAAATTAGGATAATGTTCTCTTATTGAATTATGTCCATATAAACAATAGCCCTTCAATAACAATTGTAATTCATTACTGATTTCACATCTCAATATGCAACTTAACTTATTTCCAAAAGAAAATCAACTTCCACATACCTGAACATTTAGTTCATTTAGCACAATGTTGTATAATCTCTGACTCTAATTAGTTTACCTGTGTCTAGTCCGTTTAACAAACTTTCTCTTTAAGTCATTTAGAGGTGTACGGATTTCAGATAGGCTTTATAAAATGCCAATGTTCTAAACGCGGTCTTACATGCAGCACAAGTGATGCCAGTGTCTTAGACACGGTCTTATACACTATCACAAATCAATGCCTTCGTCTCAAACGAGGTTTTACATGAAACACACTTCGCACACACAGTGCCCACTGACTGATTTCGTACACATAGTGCTCGGTTGAAGAACTCGCACACACAGTGCCTCAATTACCGATCTCGTACACATAGTGCTCAGTTGAAGAACTCACACATACAGTGCCTCATAATTCCAGCACGAATACCTTCGGGGCTTAGCCCAGATATATCACCAGCACGAATGCTCTTCGGGACTTAGTCCGGATATATCACCAGCACGAATGCTCTTCGGGACTTAGCCCGAATATATCACCAGCACGAATGCTCTTCGAGACTTAGCCCGGATATAACACCAGCACGAATGCTCTTCCGGACTTAGCCCGAATATAACACCAGCACGAATGCTCTTCGAGACTTAGCCCGGATATATCACCAGCACGAATGCTCTTCGGGACTTAGCCCGGATATAACACCAGCACGAATGCTCTTCGGGACTTAGCCCGGATATATCACCAGCACGAATGCTCTTGGGGACTTAGCCCGGATATAACACCAGCATGAATGCTCTTCGGGACATAGCCCGGATATATGACCAGCACGAATGCTCTTTGGGACTTAGCCCGGATATAACTCTCAATTCTCATGTACATATACATATATAACAATCCACATTAGTATATCATTTACATTACTCGAATACAAGCACAACATGCTTATCAACCATTCAACTTTCGGTTCAATAGCCACATACAAAGATCACATTTTCGTTTCACTATCCAACTTAATTTCTAATTACCTAACCACCCGGCCGAATACACATCTATACATAAAGAAAATTCAGCACATGCTTTCTATTAATTCAACACTTATATAATGTGGCTACGTCTCATATTTTCAAATAGCATATTACATTGGCCGAATGTATAAACATTTCATACATAAATATAACATTTATTCACATATTCATCAATATTAATACTTATGATTCTTTCTATATTAAATTCACATAGGGGTACATGATACGTACCTGATCAACTTAATAATTTGAGCATATTCAAGTGAAGTTATATCGCAAATTCTCATAGTCAGAAGCTTGCTACAGCTCGATCGGGATCAAGATTCATTACAATACGACAAACACATTTTAATAGTCAGAAATCATCACACTATCATTTTATCACTTTATGGCATGTATAACTAGACTCACGCGTGCTACGTTAGTCCTACGTAGCTCTGATACCAATAAAATGTAACACCCCTATCCCGTAACCGTCGACGGAATAGGTAAGGGGCATTACTGAAAACTAGAAATTGGATTAGGACGGTAAAATTTTGAACATTTTCTTGAATAAAGATCATCCGTTACAAAATTTCTAGACACAACATAGATCAAATTTATGACTTAAAAAAAAATAACTTTCAAAGGGTGCCATATCCGTATAGCTTATAAACAATAGTCATGATATCATTCTACTATAGTCTATCCTATACATGCCATAAGCTAAATCCAAATTTCTGGGTTACCACAATAGTAGATAGTGTGACGAAGAGCTGATGGTCCCCGAGCTGATAGTCAGAATCCACAATCTATAAAACAAAGACACGAAACAACAAAGTAAGCTTTCATAAGCTCTACTGAATTTAAAAACATAATTTCCTATTCAAATTGGTAAATGAAAAATCGTTTGCTGAATGAATCTAATCACAACTACACATACTTTACTCATCGTCTCATTTACATAGAAATTGATATCACATAACCACGTCAATAAATAATTACCAGAGTGGCCAATTGTAAAGGTACTCAACCACAAATCAAATTTCCCGGGGCTATATCCACTTCCGTGATATTTTCATAAATGACTAAAAATATACATAAGCACACAATGCACAATATATATATATAAGTCACTTAACTTTAAACTCAAACAACAAGGTAAATTAGTAACTTTGTATGACTTTTCACATCAATTGAGCATGGCTCAGCGCATAGTAGTCTTAGTACTAATTTCCATTGATTTATATATTTTATTTCATACTTGTAACTCAATCCAGAGCAGATTTAATTATGAGAGAAAAATACATACCTGGCCAACTTAAGGTATTCCATCATCATTAAGTTTCGATGACTGAAGACACATATGCATAAATCTTATACCTTCAAATACATAGTTTCACAATTGAACATAATCAAATCCAATCTGAGTCATTCTTACATCAAAAGATAAGTATCGCATACCTGAGTCATTTAATGTATACTATGAGCTTCATTTGACATCTTAATGTGGGATCTTGTAATCAAATGCACTTGGCCAGCTAGGTATAAAATCTGACTCGAATCACCAGTTTTGAAGCTTACTAAGTCAATGTCCCGAATGATTTCGTACCATGGCCCATTCAGAAGGTTTATCACACTTTATGATATACGCTAGTAGTATTTACATATCACAACATATTAACAAAATAATGCTTCCATTCAGACTAACTCATAATTCACCTGATTTACTTTCATCTTTATAATAGTCATTCGGCCGTTCCCCATATCTCATAATTTTTTCGTTCACACTTTTTATGCGTATAACGATACACATCTTACACATATCTCAAATTGGCCATTCGGCCTTATCACATATACACAGTTACGCTTATCTCACACTGGCCCTTCGGCCTTATTAGGCATACTCATGCGTATTCATCACATTTGCCATACGGCCTTATCACATATACATACACTTACACATTTAGTCTTAATACATATCTTAGTCTCATCCTTATCAAACAATTTAGTCATTCGGCCACAATATATATACACATCTCATACATATTTCACATTAGCCATTTGGCTTTACCACATATATAAGCACATATATAAGATGATATTTTTATCATCACTTGCTAATACATCACATATTTTGCTTTTATTTAAATAACCACTCAGACATATTACACTTCTAAATAACCATTCGGCCTCACTATACAATAAAGATAGCACACATTTCATAAAGGCAATTCAGATAACTTACACACATTTGATATTAGCCATTTCGGCCTCACCACACATACATATCTTGTACATCAATTTCATCATAACAAAATTAACTAAGTATACTAGTTATTTATGGCTTATAGGCTCACTTTAATACAGATTCGGTACTTTGATTACAATATTCAATTAATAGTTTATAAGCAACTCAAACAGTTTTATCAATGTTTACTACTTAATCACAAACTCACTACAAGCTATTTTCCTGAGCAACAGTCATTAAATTACTCGTAACTGGAGCTATGAAACTCCAAATGAAACGCCGTTAATTTTCCATGAAAATAGACTCATATATATTTTATCCATAAAATTTTCATAATTTTTAGTTTAGCCAATCAATACAAGATTTTTCTTAAAGTTTCCCCTATTTCACTATTTGACTATACTGACCATTCTTCACTACGAATCAAATTCCTCATTGTACAGAATTCAAAATATGTTCTTTTTCCTTTCATTTGAAACTAGACTCATTAAGGAGTCTAATCATATAAATTTTGTCTTATAACAATTTTTGTACAAGTTATAATGATTTTCTAAAAATAGAATAGGGGATTTCAGAGTCATTCTGACACTATCTCACACACCTTTAAATATCTCATTATCGGCAACTCCTTTCCTTACACAGTTTCTTTTATAAGAAACTAGACTCATTAAGCTTTAATTACACAATTTATTCAGCCTCTAACTCAATTCCAACAATTTATGGTGATTTTTCCAAAACACATTAATGCTGCTGTCCTAAGCAGATTTATACAGATTTGCTCTTTAAAGTTCTCATTCACATATTTAAACATAACATCATATATGCCATCGTTTAGAAAAGTCATTGACCTTAACGTATATACATAATTCATATTCATTCCATTTAAATACTTAAAACTTACCTCGAATGTTGTCGACGACTGCGGATCGTCTACTCGATTAGTTTAGCTTTCCCCCATCCGGATTTGGTTTCTTGAGCTTCTGAGCTTAATCAAACAATTTAACTATTGTTAAACCTTATTCATACATCTCACTTGGTTAATACACTTTCTTTTAAAGTAAGTAACACACATATTCTCTTGATCACACATTCGGCCCTACAATTATATATTTATATACCTCGAAACCAATATGCGTGCATCACAGTCACAACCAACCATTTCGTACCTCAATGAATTTATTTCTTATTTCTAAATAACAATCAGTACTTAAGATTTCATGATAATTCATTTTATATCACTACTCATTACACATATACATTAACTATCCCAAATTCACACACCCTAGCCATGGCGAAATACTTATATAAGTCTTTAATCATCATTAACACATTTAACAAGCTCTTAATTCAACTTAACTATGTAATAGCATCACTCAAACAACCAACACCAAATCATTTGATCTAATGGACATAACCAAATGCCCCACTTAACCAAGCAAATCACATAAATCACCATTACCCAACTCAAAACCATCATTAGTTTCTCTTATACCAAAACTCATCAAATTCCATGATCGAATATGCATTTACAACCAAAATAAAATCCTTGCATCCCACCAACATGCCAAAATGAAAAATTGCTTAATTAATCATCTATAACAACATGTAACTTAATTATAATCACATATTTTCATTCTATTAAACTTAAAACATCAATTACAATTTACCATAATTCTAAACAAATTTTTAAAACCATTTTAAAGAACCACCCTTCCATGACCGAATTTGAAATGTAAGGGATTGAACCACACTAAACTCAATTTCTCAATTCCAACTTAACATCGTAGAATTTCATGGAATTCAACCTCAATTTGTCTATTAAATACACATTCACTTAGTTTCAACGCCAATTTTAATCCCTAACTTAACTTTTTTTTAAGCCAAACTTAATTGGTCTTATAAATCAAATCTATCAAGTTTTAAACACTCTACCTCTCTAAACCAAATGCTTGTTGTCCATATATATATATCACTAATAATTTAAAATTTTCACTTAATTATACACTCCCCAAATCACTTATCAACAAAATCATCAATGCATTAGCCATTTCCAAAATATCATTGAATCCTCATGAAAAACACATGTGATTTGCTTAACTTATCTACCACATTCACATATTTAATAAAATATGAAAAACATATTCATATACTCAACCCCTTACAAGGCCGATTGTAGCATTAGCACTATACATAGCTATTTTTATCAATCCAACTCAAAACTCTCATACACTTCATGATTTTAACACTACAAGACTCCATTTCCAAGATTTAACAAGAATTATCAAGTTTAAACAAAATCCCTACTCCAATTAACAAGGTCGAATGCACATGGTGCTCTTAATCACAAATTCAACATGGGTCATGGAAAGAATTTATCAAATAGCCCAAAGATGCAAGAATATTTCCAAAGAAACATCAAACTTACCTCAAGAGCATGGCAAGCATGGCCGAACCTCCCAAGGGGTTTTCTTTCCTCACAATCGGCTAAGAATAACAAAAATGAAAAGTTTGTTCTTTTCACCACTTATTATTTTTATTATATCCACTTTATGACATCCTTTCTTCCTTTTTTTTAACTATAATTATTATTATTACCTTTTTTTAAATATATTTATAATATACCTATATTCACATGGTTACAAAGTAAAAACAAACAAAATGTCATCATTATAGTAGGTTGGCCGGCCATCATAATAAAAAGAGGGAAATTTGACATGCAAGGACATTAACTCACTTGCATGCACTTACTAGTCATCACACATTTACCTAGCTCATTTTCAAAGTTCACAACTAGATCCTTTTTAAGTGCAATTCACATTTATAATTCTAAATTAAAACACCAAAAATGTTACATATGATTTGACACATATTATAGGCTTAAAAATAAATATTAAATTATTCTAATGACCTGATTTTGTAGTCCTAAAACCACAATCCGACTAGGATCAATTTAAGGCTGTCACAGGTAGGTTATGATTACACACTTGATTTACGGAGAGCGCAATGAATCCCACGATACCAAACCTTAATTGTGATAAGGGACTTGCCTCACCTAAACTGTTGATTAAAACCGACCAACACCACTAGCTAGTTCACTACATAGCAGTAAGTCACATTAGCTTAAATTGAATACAAATATGGCTTGAACCCATAAAGCTTCGGCTTTTCAAATCCAAAAGGATATTTGGCCCCTAAAAGCCAAGATAGGCACGCTTACCTTATTCGAAAAGTAGAAGAAAGGGTTGAGTAGTAGAATGCCCTTACGCTATACGCCTTTCGAGAAGACCTATAAATCTGATCAGTACAGACTATGGATTAGAAGTTGGGCATTCTGTTCTTAAAGAAAATATGATTAAGAATACTTTAGCAATTTGACAGAAAGAAACCCACTTATCAATTCTATCAATACTTTTAGCAGCATCGAGAAAAAGTAAGAGAATGTTTGAAATCCAGCCACCAGCTTCCCCAAATGAAATCGTCAAAGATGAAAACACCCAGTGGACAGGAGAAAGACCTATTCAAGAAAGAACACA
Source organism: Gossypium stocksii (assembly GCA_020496765.1). NCBI lineage: Eukaryota > Viridiplantae > Streptophyta > Magnoliopsida > Malvales > Malvaceae > Gossypium > Gossypium stocksii. The sequence goes on along the minus strand of CM035632.1, from coordinate 76,261,766 downwards.
AAGAAGAAAATGGAGAAGAAGAGAACCAAGAATTCGGCTATGAAGACAAATCGAAAGAAGTGAGCGAACGGAAGAGAAATATTCGGCTTAGAGAGAACCTGAGAAGATAAAGGTTGAATTCGGCTAATTGAATAAAGAAAAACAAAGGATTGAAGAAAAAAAAAAGAGAAGAAGGGAGAATGATTTTGGTTGTGTAGAGAAAAGTGTATCAACAATAATTTGGCCTAGACTTGAAAAATAGAGGAGGGTTAGGAATCAAAGATGATTCGGACAAGAGAAGGGAATAGAGAAAGGAAATGCCAAATTAACAGAAGCACATGAAGAGCAGAAGATTTCTAAAGGGGGTTCAGTACAACTAGCCAAAGAAAATGACAGGTTTGATGTATTGTGTTTCGGTACAATAGACAAAAGCAAGTTAAGAAGTAAAGTCGAGCATGAAGATAACCCGAGCGAACAAAAACGCATAGATTGAAGAGAAAAGCTCCAAAACGAAATAAAGATTGACTACCAAAAACCAAATGAGAAAACTCTTATCCAACCTTACTAATTCGGCACCTAGTGACCGGATGTGCAACCCTAAAGATCCCAAATTCGGCAAACTCTCACCCCCTCTCCAATTCCACAATTTGCTTCACCAAATCCTCCTCTTTTCACTCACCTTTTTGCTCCATAATCCACTCTTCCAACCACCAATTTCAAATTCGAATCACAACTTCTACCAAGATCAAAACCAAGTCAAATCTTACCCTTTCACCAAGTCCACCAACAAACTTCTAGTATTCGAATCCAATTGAACCTCTTGCTGCTCCTATGTAGCAAAATAAATTCATTTTGCTTGCAAGGGGATTTGAACACACCCCTCCTCATGCTTGTGGCGTCATTCGCTCTCCACCAGAGACACCTTTGTGTCTTAAAATACCCTCAACTAAACATAAAGGCTACTAACTACTGTCCAACCCCTTTAGAGAGCCAAAATTAATAATTTTGCCATAGGTCAAACTTGAATCCAGGCTTCCTAAAAACCCCTAAACACACTCAAAACATCATGCCAAATGCCAAACAAGCATTTATGTCAATTTATGCAAAAGTTGCAACCCCTATATTTTTGGGGCGTTACAACTCTACCCCCTTAAAAAAATTTCGGCCTCGAAATTTATCTAGTCAGAACAAGTGAGGGTATTGTCGTCGCATCGCCTCTTCAGGCTCCCACATGGCTTCTTCTGTACCATGATTACGCCAGAGCACCTTGACTAACAGAACAGACTTCTTCTTTAATGCCTTAGCATCACGATCTATAATCTGTACCGGTTCTTCCTCGAAAGTCAAATCAGGCTTAACCTCAATCTCTTCAACTGAAACTATGTATGAGGGGTCAGAGCGATAACACCTCAGCATGGAGACATGGAACACATCGTGAATCCAGTCTAATTCAGGAGGCAGTTCAAGTTGATACGCTACTGGGCCCACCTGTTTTAGAACTTGATAGGGCCCAATGAATCTAGGGCTCAGCTTGCCCTTCCGCCCAAATCTTAAAATCTTTTTCAAGGTGAAACCTTAAGAAATACTAAATCTCCCAAAGAGTACTCAACCTCTTTGCGCTTCAAATCGGCATATGACTTTTGCCTATTAGATGCTTCCTTTAACTGATCCCTAATTAGCGTAACATTGTCTTCAGTATCCGCAACTAGTTCTGGCCCCAAAACTTGATGCTTACCTAGTTCAGTCCAACAAGTAGGCTTGTGACATCTATGAACATACAACACCTCATCCGGTGCCATCTGAATACTTGCCTAATAACTATTATTATACGCAAATTCAACTAGAGGCAAACAATCCTCCCAGCTACCCCAAAAATCAATAACACAACTTTTCAGCATATCTTCCAGTATCTAAATCACCCTCTTCGACTATCCATCCATCTGAGGATGAAAGGCAATGCTGAAATTCAATCTTATACCCAATGCCCCATGTAATTTCTTCCATAATTGAGATGTGAATCTAGGATCTCTGTCAGAAATGATAGAAACTGGCACAGTCGTACTATCTTAGCCACATACAACTTAGCTAACTTTTGTAACGAATAATCTAAACAGGCTGATATAAAATGGGTAGATTTAATAAGTCTGTCTATAATAAACCAAACAGAGTCCTTCTTAGAAGGTGTCAACGGTAGCCCACTTACAAAATCCATAGTTACCCTCTCCAACTTCCAGGGTGGAATCTTGACTCGCTGCAGTAAACCAGAAGGTAGTTGATGTTCAGCTTAAACTTGCTGGCATGTCAGACACTTACCCACAAACTCAGTCACCTCATGCTTAAGCCCTGGCCACCAGTACAATTCACGCAAAACTCGATATAACTTATTCCCACCAGGGTGTATGGCATAAGGACTGCCATGCGCCTCTCGCAGTATTGAATACCTCAGATCAGAGTCCTTTGGAACACAGACTCTCCCACAAAAACACCAAACTCCCTCACTGTTCAACCCAAAGTCAGAAGCCTCGCCATTCTCCACTTGTCAAAATCGAGGAACCAGCGATTCATCTACTAACTGCTTCTCCCTAATTTGTTCAGTCCAATTTGGTCTTACTTGCAGCTCAGCCAATAAACTACAATCATTAAAGAGGCTGAGACGAGCAAACATTGCTCGCAGATTAGATACAACCCTACGGCTCAAAGCGTCTGCTACCACAATAGCTTTCCCAGGGTGATACTCAATTGAGCAATCATAGTCCTTAAGCAACTCCATCCATCTTCGTTGCCTAAGTTTCAACTCCTTCTCAGTAAGGAGGTATTTAAGGTTTTTTTGGTCCGTGTAAATGATACACTCCTCCCCATATAAGTAGTGTCCCCAAATCTTTAACGCGAATACTACCGCAGCCAACTCCAAATCATGAGTAGGGTAATTCGCCTCATGAGGCTTAAGTTGACGTGACACGTAAGCAACCAGTTTACCCTCTTGCATCATCACACAACCTAATCTAATGTGCGACGCATCACTATACACAGTAAAATCCTTCCCAAGCTGTATTAAAATAGGGGCTTCAGTCAGAACTTTCTTTAATCTTTCAAAACTCCTTTGTTGCCTATCAGTCCAAATAAACAGCACCCCTTTACGCAGTAACTTAGTTAACAGCACGGCAATTACAAAAAAGCCCTCAACAAAATGCCTTTAGTACCCAGCTAGACCCAGAAAACTTCAAATTTTTGACACAATTCTCGATGGTTTCCAATCCAATACCGCTTCGACATTTAGAGGATCCACTCTAATCCCCTCGGTAGATACAACGTGACCAAAAAATGCAACTTCTCGCTGCTAGAACTTATACTTGCTAAATTTTTCATAAAGCTATTTCTCCCTCAACATTTGCAGAACAATTCGAAGATGCGCATCATGGTCCTCCTCAGTTCTTGAATACACCAGAATATCATCTATAAAGACAACCACAAACCGGTCTAGATAGGGTTGGAAAACCCCATTCTTGACGTCCATAAAAGCTGCTGGTGCATTCGTAAGCCCGAACGGTATTGCCAAGAACTCGTAGTGCCCATACCGAGTCCAAACTACGGTTTTGTACACATCAGCCTCCTTAACTCTTAGCTGATGGTACCCAGAATGAAGGTCGATCTTGGAGAATACTGCAGCTCCTCTAAGCTGGTCAAAAAGGTTGTCAATCCTTGGTAGGGGTACTTGTTCTTAACAGTTAGTTTGTTCAACTAGCGGTAATTCATACACATGCACATAGTTCCATCTTTCTTTTTAACGAACAACACCAGTGTTACCCATGGAGACACATTTGGTCAGATAAATCCTCGGTCCAAAAGCTCTTAGATTTGTGCCTTTAACTCTACAAGCTCCTTCGGTACCATCCTGTAAGGGGCGATGGACACCGGAGCTGTTCCAAGCAGCAACTCAATTTCGAATTCGACCTCACGATTCAGAGGCAACCCAGGAAGCTCATAAAAAAAAACATCCTGAAATTCCTTGACAGTTCTAACATCTCATACTGAAGGACCCTCAGAACCAAATACGCTCACATAAGCTAAATATGCCTTGTAAACCTTGCGAACCAGTTCCTTTGCTCTTAATGCTGAGGTGACATTAGACAAATAACCTCTTCGCTCCCCTATCACCTCTACCTCATCATCATCAGTAGTCCTCAACACCTTTCGCTTAGCAGCATAATCTAAATTTGCACGATGTTTCACTAGCCAGTCCATACCTAAGATAAGGTCGAACTCTCCAAATGGTAATTCCATTAAATCCATTGGAAAAATTATACCCGGAACTTCTTGAGGCACGTATCTAAATAATTTGTCTACCCTAACAAACTGTCCTAGTATTCTTAACACAGACATCTCACTAGCATTATTCACAAACTAGATACCCAACATCTCAGACACATTACGTGCAACATATGAGTGTGTAGACCCAATATCAATCAACATAGTGTATGGCGTGTCATGAACCAATAACATACCGGTTATGACGTTAGGGGCGTCACCATCCTCTCGGCAACGAGCAGCATATACTAAGGCTGGCTATCGTGCTTTAGTATTTCCAGCACCACTGGTCGGTGCTCCACGACCACGTCCATTACCATTTCTGCCCTTGGCATGGCCATAGCCTCTCGGTGGCTGCTGACCACCTCTCACTAGCTGTATGACCCTTTACTCTGTAGCTTGCATCTATATCGGCCTTTGAGGGCAATCCATGGCCAGAAGATCCTTGGACCCACATCTAAAGCATGCACCAGTATGCTTCCAACACTCACCTTGGTGAGTCCTTCCACAATCCACAGAAGCCTGCGGTCTAACCATAGTAACTGGAACTAATAGAACCGACCCATCAAATTTGGCCTTCTTAACAGGCCTCCCTGAAGAACCCGAGGGCCCTGAATCCCTTCTAAACTTGACCCTATCCTTCTCACGATTCTGGCACTCTAAGCACTTCACATCCTCAGTGATCTTTGCTTTTTCAACAAGGGCAACAAGATTACGCTCTCTCTTTGGAGCCATCCTCGAACCGCACACTATGCTCATGCTCAGTGGCGACAATCCCACGGGCATATTGACTTAACCTCAAAAACTTCACCTCGTACTCTGCTACGGACTTATTCCCCTGAGTCAGACTTAAGAATTCATTCCTTCGGGCGTCCACATAACTCGCTTGGACATACTTCCCTTGAAAGGCCGCCTTGAAACAACCCCAAGTTAAACGATTAGCCAGTGTACCATCTCTCACTGTGCGCCACCATTGGCAGGCTTCATCACGCAGTAAAGACACTGCCCCTTTCAGTTTCTGCTCTGTTAGCTTGGAGTCTCTCAAAAATCGATCCACCTCTAAAAATTTCTACTCTGTTAGCTCGGAGTCGCTCAAAAATTGATCCACGACCCACAGATCCAGTACTAATCCCAACTTCTCTCTCTAACACTTGGAGCATTGCTTGAGACAAGGCATCATTCACTGCAGCATGATCTTGAGACTCCGTCTCAATCACCAGTGATGCTGGTGCCTCCGTAGCAGGCATATGACCTAATGCTAGAGATCCAGCCCTAGCACTACCTCGGCCCCTACCACGGCCTTGAGCACCTGTTTCGCATGCAGCTCTTGTGCTCTTATCGATGTTGCGTATTATCTATTTTTAGAAGTCTTATGCATCAGTTCATACTTCCAATATTTATTAACAAATGTTTTATGACAAAGTAGTAGTTTAATATTTTCTTTTCACAAATCGGAACCTAGCTACAGTCTTCAGTCTTCTACAGTTTTTAGTTTTCCTATAGTCTCAGTTCACCCTAACTACCGAGTTTTAGTATAGTACTATTTTCTATAGTAGCCTCGCAGTATCATAGTTTAGTCTATATCAGAAAATAATATCAGAGAACTTACAGATTTGGCGCTGGAGACTCAGTGTGCCACACCTTCAGTATCAACATTCAAAACCAACCAAACTCATTTAAAAATCATTTTTTTCAAAAGACCAAGGTTTAGAAAAATTTTTTGAAAATCCCTTTTAAGAACATTTTCAGAGAAATCAAATTTTTAAATAAATCTAAGTCATAAAAATCAATTTTAAGGGAAAATTTTAAAACCCATACCACAGCCGAGTTTTGTAACCTGGCTCTGATACCACTAAATGTAACACCCCAAACTTGGCCCAAATGTTATAGACGAATCTGGAGTGTCTCATAGAAGTTACATTCGAAATCCTATTAAAGTTTAAAACTCCTTTTTAAGTGATAGTGTCACTTAACCATATCATTTGTTTAAAACCATTCTTTGATAGTGTCACTTAACCATATCATTTGTTTAAAACCATTCTTTGATATCTGTTCAGTTACTTAAAACTCGCGGAAGCCTTTATTGTTGAAGTGAAATCGTGTGAATATTTTTGAAAACAGTTATTAGTTTTGAAAACCCGACAAACTATTCTAGTAGTTTGAATCGATGAAAACAACACAAATAAAGAAAGTTAAATGAAAACCCAAAAAGACCTTATTACATAAATGAAACCCAAACAGAAAATTTAAACAAAACAAATCCAGAAACAGAAGGCATGTGGCCACCTGAGTCTCTCGCAGCTCTAAATCATCTATGGTTGGGGGTTACCTGCAAATTAAAATAAAAGGGTGAGTTTACTAAAATTCATTGTGTAACTCCCCAACCAAAATAGTGATCAGACATGTAGAACGAAATGGGCCGAAGCCTTATGCCGAAAAAAGATCAGTCTAGGCCTTAGCCCTATACAGAACAGTGTAGGCTCAAGCCCATTACAGAATTAGAATAGAATATGAATGAATTCGAACCCAGTCGAACCATCACACCACCCATACCAACCATCACACCATGTAGGGAATAACTCGACCCACCTAGCTAGTACACCAATACGCAGCCATGCTGTCAATAACAAATATTGTGGCAGAGCCACTAGAATTAGAATACATTGCGAAGCCAGTATTAACAGAATTAGGTGGCATAGCCACCAAAACAGAGCTACCTCCAAATCATACCCAACCCCATGCAGAATGTCATGTCATACATATATAATGTGCATACAAAAGATCGTACTCATCTGTCCACCTATTTCTAGGGGTGTAATAGTCATTTAAGTAATCATGGGTAAAATAGGAATTTTACCCCTCAGTGGTATTTTGGTCATGAACAAAGTTTTGGAGTCTCGGTATCTAACACAACCTCCTAAAAGGTCTTGCATCGCTTTTAGTTACTCGGTTAACCTATATGGTTAAAACAGAGTTTATGGGCCTAAAACCCATGGGCCCAAGTGGGCCCACACGCTCGTATGGCCCATTAGTCCAGTTTCGCATTCGGCATCACGAGCCTTACAATCCAATCTAACAATGATCACCTACGGGTTATTTTACCTATATGGGCCTGTAAGCCCATTAGCCCATTGAGGCCCATCGAAGCCCATAACAGCCCAAGTGCATGAAAATGCACACGATAGCCTCCACAAACTTTTGCCCACAATTTGTGAGCTTGATTCACCCCACAAGCATTTACACGCCCGGAAGGCCTCTAATGCCGACGTTTCCGCATTTCGACTTTTCGGCATTTGCCCACTTACACTACAGTAGGGTGTGGTTACACACCTGATTTACAGAGAGCGCAACGAATCCTATAATCCCGAACCTTGATTGTGATAAGCGACTTGCCTCACCTAAACTGTTGATTAAAATTGACCAACACCACCAACCCATTCACTACATAGCAGTAAATCACATTAGCCTAAATTGAATACAAATATGGCTTGAACCTACAAACCTTCGACTTTTCAAATCCAAAAGGATTTTCGACCCCTAAAAACCAAGATAGCACGCTTACCTTAACTGAAATACAGAAGAAAACCTTGAGTAGTATAATGCCCTTATGCTATACTCCTCTCGAGAACACTTATAAATCCGATCGGTACCGACTATGGATTAGAAGTTGGGCATTCGACACAGCTAGTCAAAGAAAATGACAGGATAGAGATTGGCTACCAAAAACCAAATGAGTAAACTCCTATCCAATCTTACTAATTTGGTATCTAGTGATTGAATGTACAACCCCAAAGACCCCAAATTCAGCAAACCCTCACCCTCTCTCCAATCCCATAATTCACTCCACCAAATCCTCCTTTTTCCACTCCCCTTTTTGCTCCATAATCCACTCTTCCAACCACCAATTTCAAATTTGAATCACATCTACCAAGACCAAAACCAAGTCAAATCTTCCCCTTTTACTAAGTCCACCAACAAACTTAAAGAGTTTGCAACCAACTCTACCTCTTACCACATTTAAGTAGCAAAATAAATACATCACTCAAGCAAGGGGATTCAAACACATATCCTTTCCCATGCTTGTGGCGTCATTAGCCACTCCACCAGAGGCTCATTTGTGTTATGAAACAAACACAACTAATTATAAACCCTACATGCCAACCTCTAGATACTCTTAAGGCAAAAATTAAAAATTTTGCCAAGGGTTCGACTTGAACCTAGGCCTTTAAAAAACCTCCAAACATACCCAAACATTAAGCCAACATGCCAAACAAGCATTTATTCCAAAACATGCAAAAATCACAACCCTTATATTTTTGGGGCGTTATAACTCTACCCTCTTAAAGAAATTTTGGCCTCGAAATTTACCTGGTCAGAACAAGTGAGGGTATTGTTGTCGCATCGCCTCCTCAGGCTTCTTTGTGGCTTCTTCTATACCGTGATTACGCTAGAGCACATTGACTAACGGAACAGACTTCTTCCTTAATACCTTAATGTCATGATCTATAATCTACACCGGTTCTTCCTCAAAGGTCAAATCAAGCTTAACCTCGATCTCCTCAACTCATACTATGTGTGAGGGATCAGAGTGGTAACGCCTCAGCATGGAGATGTGTAACACATCCTGAATTTGATTTAATTCAGAAGGCAACTCAAGTTGATGGGCGACTGATCCCATACGTCTTAACACTCGGTAAGGCCCGATAAACCTAAGGCTTAGCTTACCCTTCCATCCAAATCTTAATATCTTTTTCCAGGGTAAAACCTTCAAAAATATTAAATCTCCCACAGAGTACTCAATCTTTTTGCGCTTCAAATCGACATATGACTTCTGCCTATCAGATGCTTCCTTTCACCGCTTCCTAATTAGCTTAACCTTGTCTTCAGTATCTGCAACTAATTCCAGCCCCAAAACTTGACGTTCACCTAGTTTAGTCCAATGCATAGGCGTACGACACCTACGACCATACTATACCTCATATTGTGCCATCTGAATACTTTCCTGATAACTATTGTTATATGCAAATTCTACCAACGGTAAATAGTCTTTCCAACTACCACGAAAATCAATCACACAACCTCTCAACATGTCTTCCAAAATCTGAATCATTCTCTCTGACTGTCCATCCATTTGAGGGTGGAACACGGTGATGAAATCCAACCTTGTACCTAGTGCCTCGTGTAACTTTTTCTAGAATTGAGATGTGAATCTACAATCTCTGTCAAAAATGATAGAAATTGGCCCACCATGTAGTCACACTATCTCAGCCACATACAACTTAGCTAACTTCTGTAACGAATAATCTGCACAGGCCGGTATAAAATGGGCAGATTTAGTCAGTCTGTCTATAATAACCCAAATAGAGTCCTTCTTAGAAGGTGTCAAGGGTAGCCCACTCACAAAATCTATGGTTACCCTCACCCACTTTGAAAGTGGAATCTTGACTGGCTGCAATAAACTAGAAGGTAGTTGATGTTCAGCTTTAACTTGCTGGCATGTCAGACACTTACCCACAAACTCAGTCACCTTACGCTTAAGCCCTGGCCACCAGTACAGTTCATGTAGATCTCGATATAACTTATTCCCACCAGGGTGCATGGTATAAGGACTGCTATGCTCCTCTTGCAATATTGAATGCCTCAGATCAGAATCCTTTGGAACATAGACTCTCCCACGAAAACACAAAACTCCCTCACCGTTCAGCCCAAAGTCAGTAGTCTCGCCATTCTCCATTTGTCAAAATAGAGGAACCAGTGATTCATCTAATAACTGCATCTCCCTAATTTGCTCAATCCAAGTCGGTCTTACCTGCAGCTTAGCCAACAAACTACCATCATCAAAGAGGCTGAGACGAGCAAACATCGCTCTTAGATCAGATAAAGCCCTACGGCTCAAAGCATTTGATACCATATTAGCTTTCCCAGGGTGATACTCAATTGAGCAATCATAGTCCTTAAGCAACTCTGTCCATCTTTGTTGCCTAAGGTTCAACTCCTTTTGAGTAAGGAGGTATTTAAGGCTTTTGTGGTCCATGTAAATGATATACTTCTCCCCATATAAGTAGTGTCTCCAGATCTTTAATGTGAATACTACCACAGCCAACTCCAAATCATAAGTAGGGTAATTCGCCTCGTGAGGCTTAAGTTGACGTGATGCATAAGCAACCACTTTACCCTCTTGCATCAGCACACAACCCAATCCAATGTATGACGCATCACTATACATAGTAAAATCTTTCCCAGATTCTGGCTATATTAAAACAAGGGCTTCAGTTAGAACTTTCTTCAATCTTTCAAAACTCTCTTATTGCCTATCAGTCCAAATAAACGGCACCCCTTTATGGAGTAACTTAGTTAATGGTGCAACAATTACAGAAAACCTCTCAACAAAACGCCTATAGTACCCAGCCAGACCCAGAAAACTTTAAATTTTTAACACAGTTCTCGGTGGTTTCCAGTCCAATACCACTTCGACTATTCAAGGATCCACTCTAATCCCCTCAACAGATACGATGTGACTGTAACTCCCTAAATTTTGGGCCTAGAAGAAATGGGCTTCATGTGTCGGAGAAATTGGATTTTTGGTTGTGTGAGGAAATATCGCAATTGCATGTTTGGTGTGCCATTTTAGTGATTTGGAGTGTTTGAGAATGTCTGAGAAGTCTTAGGTTCAAACTAGAGTTCTAGCAAAAAATTTAATTTTTCCCTTAGATGGAACTTGGCATTAGGTTGAAGGCCTTATAAATATTTTTGGTTAAAATATGACACAAGGGAGCATGTGGTCTTGTGGCAAGGAGGCGTTAAGTATATGCATGTGGTCTGGGGTTCAAGTCCTGGCGTTTGCAAAATTAATATTTTTGCTCCTAAGTGAACCCTTGGTTATTAGAAGTAGACCTTATATTTAATTGAGGATAAAGTGTGACACAAAAAGCCTTGTGGCTTGGTGGCAAAGTGGCGTGGAGCTTCTACTAGGGGACTAGTGTTCGAATACCATTGCAAACAAAAAGGATATTTATTTTGCTCATGAGAAGGCAAGAGTTGGTGTTGGAATGGAAGTCTGTGATAGGGGAATTTTAATTAGTCAAATGAGAGATTTAAGGAGGGGATCGTGGAGGAAATTAATGAGATAAAAAAGGGATTTCATATGAGGGATGTTGTAATCGATTCTGGGGTGGTTGTGTATGGCAAATTCGGCTGCTGATTGCTCTTTCTTTGGCTCTCTTGGGTAGCCGAATCTCTTTTTGTTTAGGTACTGATCGATTTTTTTCTTTTGGGGTCATTATCAACAGAGTTGTTTGTTCAAAGCCTTAAAGTGCCGAATTTGTTCTTTTCTTCCTCTAAGCCTTATTTCTTTTCTTTGCCAAAACCAAATAGCATTCTCCTTCGATTCTCTTTTTTTCTCAAGGATATCCGATTCTTCTTTTCTCCTTCAAGAGCCTTTGGCCGATGGCTCTCTCCTCTTCCTTTTCTTTTTAATTTCTTTTTCCCTTTTTGCTTGTGCCGATTATTAATTCTCCTCGCTACACTCTTTGCTATTTTTGTTCTCCTCTTTTCCTCTTAGTTTGTTTCTTTTATTTGCCGAAACCATATAGTCAGTCATAGCCAATTTCCTTTTTGGTGTTGGTCAAATATATCAGCTAGGCTAGCCGATTCTTTCATCACTTTTATCTTTTTCTGAGCCAAACATCTTTACTCTCTCTATTGCCGAATTTGTTCTCATTTCCTTCTCCTACCATTAAGTTGCGGTTTCACCTTTTCTTTTTCTGAGATCCAGTGTTCACTCGAGGTTTGTTAAAGGGGACAAGTGACGTGAAACATTCGACATCCTACTTTTAGTTTTAATTTAAAACTCTCGATGAGTAAGGGTTCTAGCGGTAAAGTGAATGCGGTGGTGTCGGTGGATAGTGGACGCGTAGCCTCTGCCCCCAAGTTTAAAAGGCGTAAGGTGTCGACTATCCGGGACTTTTTGCCTTGTTGTGGCAGGGTAACTACGCCAAACTTGGGAATGAGTGAGTTGATCACAGTTGATTGCTCTAGTGAAGGCAAGTGATAGTAAATCTTATGGCTAAGTGTTTGGGTTAGAGATCGGGGCTCGGGATTATTTAGTACTCTACGTGACAAGGTGTGTATCTGTATACACTATTCTGATTGTTGATTGGCTGAAAAGCTGAAAGTGCGTATTCTGTACTGTTTTGATTGTAGGTCATTTTGGGTCGCGTTCAGGCCGAGATGGGCCGTGTGGGCCCAATGGGCCTATAGGCCCCACACGAGTTAACACTTCATATTGTGGTAAATGTTAGACCGAGCCGTGTAGTCCACATGGCTAAGGTCGTTTTTGGGCTAAATGGGCTATGTGGGCCTAATGGGCTGGTGGGCCTCACACGAATATAATGCATGTTATAGGGTTTTGATTGGTTTGAATTGTGTTATTTGTATAATCGAGGCTATTTTTGGGCTAATTGGGCCACACGAGCATGTGGGCCTACTTAGGCCGAATAATGGGACGTAGGCCCATTTACACCGTTATATCTATTTAGGTTACTTAAGTCGCTCAGGGCGACGGTGGACCTTTTGTTGGGTCTGAAATAATCCTAATTTGCAAAATTACTGAAATACCCCTTATTGGCAAAATTCCCGAAATACCCCTAATTTGTAAAATTACTGAAATACCCATAATTTGTAAAATTACCGAAATACCCCTAATTTGTAAAATTACTGAAATAACCTTGATTTGTAAAATTATCGAAATACCCTTGATTTGTAAAATTACCGAAATGCCCTCAAGTTGTAAAATTATCGAAATACCCCTGGATTGCAAAATTACTAAAATACCCCTGGATTGCAAAATTATCAAAATACCCCTGTAGGGTAGAACTACTGGAATACCTCTATAGGGTAGAATTACCGAAATACCCCTATAGGGTAGAACTACCGAAATACCTCAGTTGGGTAAAATGACCAGTTCACCCCTAAAGTGTGAAATGACTATTTTGTTATTGTGGGCAAGTGATGGAGTTGGACTATGAATTTGATTGATTTGACTGTGATGGTATGACTGTGTTTTAACTGATTCGACTGTGATTGTATGACCGTGTTTTAAATTTATTTGACTGTGGTTGTATGCCTGATACGCTTTTAGCGTCTGTTTAAATGACTATTGTTGAGCATGGCCATTATGCTTACACGTGTGATGATTGAGCATGACATACATGATTTTCTGCATGGGGCTGGGCTTGATTTGGGGGAAGTTCTGTGCTAGTGGCTTTGCCACATATTTTGATTCTAGTGGATCCGCCACGTTTTCTGTTATTAACAACATGGCCTCGTACTTTGTGCATTGGCTGGTTGGGTCGAGTTATTCCCCACATAGTGTATTGGCTAGTACAAGTGGTGTGCTGGATGGATTGGGTTGGGATGCATACTCACATGGTTGCATATCTGCTCTGTTCTGATTCTGTTTTAGGCTTAGGCCCAATTATTCTGTTATTGGTTTGGGCTAGACCCAATTGATTCTGTTATGGGCTATGGTCCAAAATGATATTGTAGTGGGCTTTGGCCCACGTATGCTCTGAATTGGACTGTACCTTTACTATTAAAGGGCTTTGGCCCTGACTGTTTCCATTTCTATCTTTGTTTTTGTATACTGACTGTTACTCTAGCAAGGGGATTACACATTGAGTTTTCATAAACTCACCATGTTTGTTAACTGTGCAAGTGATCCCTAGCTTTAGGAGGATCAGTGCTGTGAGGGACTCGGAGATGGCCACACGACTGTTTTCTTATTACATTTTGGACTTTATTTATGTTTTAGGTTCTGTTTTGGTTTTAAAATTTTGTAATAAGGCCATTGGGATTTTAATTTGCTTTTATTTGGGTTTTTCTTTATTTTCATTTATAACTGTAGAAGTAGATCACGGTTTTACAAAAATGTTAGTTGTTTTTAGAACAACACAACGTTTCTGCAGCATTTTTGAAATGATGTCACGACTTGAACTTTAAACATCACGTTTTCGTAAATTGGTTACTTTTTAAATAAAGCTTCCGCAACAAATAGGGTTTTATAGGTAATAACATTTTACAAGAGAATAGCTTTTAACAAACCACGTTTTGAAAATAAGCAAACAAAATTCAAGGTTTTACACAAGGTTTAAATAGCAACAATTCTTAAATAAGAAGGGTTTTCACTAAAAACAAGGTTTCTGAAAAATACTTCATTGTGACATGCCAAATTCGGGCCTAAATTTTACCCATGTTTGGGGTGTTACAGTGACCCAAAAATGTCACTTCTCATAGCTAGAACTCACACTTGCTAAATTTTGCATAAAGCTGTTTTTCCTTCAGAATTTGCAGAACAATTCGAAGATGCGCATCATGGTCCTCCTCAGTTCTTGAATACACTAAAATATTGTCTATAAAGACAACCAAAAACCGGTCCAGATAGGGTTGGAAAACCCAGTTCTTGAGGTCTATAAAAGCTGTTGGTGCATTCTTAAGCCCGAACGGCATTACCAGGAACTCGTAGTGCCCATACCGAGTCCTAAATGCGGTCTTGTACACATTAGCCTCCTTAACTCTTAGCTGATGGTACCCAAAATGAAGGTCGATCTTGGAGAATACCGCAGCTCCTCTAAGCTAGTCAAAAAGGTTGTCAATCCTTGGCAGGGGGTACTTGTTCTTAATAGTTAGTTTGTTCAACTGGCGGTAATTAATACACATGCGCATAGTTCCATCTTTCTTTTTAACGAACAACACCGGTGTTCCCCATGGAGACACACTCGGTTAGATAAATCATCGGTCCAAAAGCTCTTGGATTTGTGCCTTTAACTCCACAAGCTCCTTCAATGCCATCCTGTAAGGCACGATGGACACCAGAGCAGTTCTAAATAGCAACTCAATTCCAAATTTGACCTCACGATTCGGAGGCAACCCAGGAAGCTCAGCAGGAAAAACATCCAAAAATTTCGTGACAGTTCTAACATCTACTACTGAAGGACCCTCAGAACCAGATACGCTCACATAAGCTAAATACGCCTCGTAACCCTTGCGAACCATTTCCTCAGCCCTGAATGCTAAGATAACATTAGACAAATAATCCCTTTGCTCCCCTATCACCACTACCTCCTCATCATCAGTAGTCCTCAACACCATTTGCTTAGCAGTGCAATCTAAATTTGCACGATATTTCACTAGCCAGTCCATACCCAAGATAAGGTCGAACTCTCCAAATGGTAATTCCATTAAATTCACTGGAAAAATTATACCCGAAACTTCTTGAGGCACGTATCTAAATAATTTGTCTACCTTAACAGACTGTCCTAGTGTTCTTAACACAGACATTTCACTAGCATTATTCACAAACTGGATACCCAACATCTCAGACACATTACGTGCAACATATGAGTGTGTAGACCCAATATTAATCAACGCAGTGTATGGCATGTCATGAATAAAAAATGTACCAGTTATGATGTCAAGGGCGTCACCATCCTTTCGGCGAAGAGCAACATATACCAAGGCTAGCTGTTGTGTTTCAATATTCGCAGCACCCCTGCCCGGTCCTCCACGGCCACGTCAATTACATTTCCACCCCTGGCCTGGCCACGGCCTCTCGGTGGCTGCTAGCCACCTCTCACTGGCTGTATGACCCTTTGCTCTACAGCTTGAATCTGTACCAGCCTTTGAGGGCAATCCCTGACCAGATGATCCTTGGACCCACATCTAATGCATGCACCAGTACGCTTCCAACACTCACCTTGGTGAGTCATTCCATAATCAGCAGAAACCTGCTGTCTAACCGTAGTCACCGAAACTGCTCGAACAGGCCCATCAAATCTGGCCTTCTTAATAGGCCTCCCCAAAGAACCTGAGGGCCCTGAATCCCTTCTAAACCTGACCCTATCCTTCTCGCTATTCTGGCGCTCTGAGTGCTTCACATCCTCAGCTATCTTTTGTTTTTCAATAAGGGCAGCAAAATTACGCTCTCTTTGTGGAGCTATCGACACTCGCAGCTCGTCCCTTAGGCCATCCTTGAACCTCACACTTCACTCATACTCAGTGATGACAATCCCACGGGCATATCGACTTAACCTTAAAAACTCTGCCTCGTACTCTGCCACTGACTTATTCCCCTAAGTCAGACTCAAGAATTTATTCCTTCAGGCGTCCACATAACTCGCCTCGACATACTTCCCTTAAAAGGCCACCTTGAAATAATCCCAAGTTAAACGATCAGCCAGTGTACCATCTCTCACTGTGAGCCACCATTGGTAGGCCTCGTCACGCAGTAAAGACACTGGCCCTTTCAGGTTTTGCTCCAACGAGTAGTCTAGGTTGTCCATTATCCATTCAGTGGCCTTCAACCAGTACTTAGCCACAGCTCAGAGTTGCTCAGAAATCGATCCACGACCCAAAGATCCAGTACTCACCCTAGCTACTCTCTCTAACACTCAAAGTATTGCTTGGGACAAGGCATCATCCCCCGCAGCTCGATCCTGAGACCCCGTCTCAGTCACTGGTGATACTGGTGCCTCCCTAGCAGGCATATGACCCGATGCTGGAGATCTAGCCCCAGTACTACCTCGGCCCTACCATGGCCTCGAGCACCCCTTCTACGTGCAGCTCTTCTGCTCATATCGATATTGCGTATTATTTTTGTTTAGAAGTCTTATGCATTAGTTCATAATTCCAATATTTATTAACAAATGTTTTATGACAAAGCAACAGTTTAATGTTTTGTTTTCGCAGATCGGAACCTACCTATAATCTTCAGTCTTTTATAGTTTTTAGTTTTCCTACAGTCTCAGTTTACCCTAACTACATAGTTTCAGTATAGTATTACTTTCGATAGTAGTCTTTTAGTATCATAGTTTAGTTTATATTAGAAAATAATATTAGAGAACTTACAAATTTGGCGCCGAAGACTCGGTGTGCCACACCTCCAGTATCAACATTCAAAAACAACCAAACGCATTTAAAAATTAATTTTTTAAAAGACCAAGGTCTAGAAAAAAAATTTAAAAATCCTTTTAAGAACAATTTTAGAGAAATCAAATTTTTAAATAAATCTAAATCATAAAGATAAATTTTAAGGGAAAATTTTAAAACCCAAACCACAGCCGAGTTTTGCAACTAGCTCTGCTACCACTAAATGTAACACCCCAAACTCAGCCCAGACGTTATGGCCAAATTTGGCGTGTCACATAGCAGTTACGTTCGAAATCCAATTAAAGTTTAAAAATCCTTTTAATTTATAGTGTCACTTAACCAAATCATTTGTTTAAAACCATTCTTTGATATTATTTTAGTTACTTAAAACTCGTGGAAGCCTTTATTGCTGAAGTGAAATCATGTGAATATTTTTGAAAATAGTTATTCGTTTTGAAAACTCGACAAACTATTCTAACAGTTTGAATCGATGAAAACAGCACAAGTAAAGAAAGTTAAATCAAAACCCAAAATGGCCTTATTACATAAAAGAAACCCAACCAAAAAATTTAAACAAAACAAATCCAGAAATAGAAGGCATGTAGCCACCCCGAGTCCCTTGCAGCTCCAAATCGTCTATGGCTGGGGGTTACGTGTACATTAAAATAAATGGTGAGATTACGAAAACTCAGTGTGTAACTCCCCAACTGAAACAGTGATCAGACATATAGAACGAACTGGGCCGAAGCCCTATGCAGAAAACAGATTAGTCTAGGCCTTAGCCCTATACAGAACAGTGTAGGCTCAAGCCTATTATAGAATCAGAACAGACTATGAATGAATCCCAACCCAGTCCAACCATCACACCACCCGTACCAACCATCATACCATGTGGGAAATAACTTGACCCACCTAGCCAGCACACTAATACGTAGCCATGCTGCTAATAACAGATATCGTGGCAGAGTCATCAAAATTAGAATACGTGGCGAAGCCACTATTAACAGAATTACGTGGCATAACCACTAAAATAGAGCTACTTCCAAATCATATCCAACCCTATGCAGAATGTCATGTCATACATATATAATGTGCATACAGAAGATCATACTCATCAGTCCACCTATTTCTAGGGGTCTAATGGTCATTTAAGTAATCAAGGGTAAAATTGGAATTTTACCCCTCTATGGTATTTTGGTCATTAACCAAGTTTTGGGGTCTCGGTATCTAACAAGACCTCCTAAAAGGTCTTGCGCCACTTTGAGTGACTCGATTAACCTATATGTCAAAACAGAATTTATGGGCCCAAAACCCATATTGGGATCAAGTGGGCCCACACGCTCGTTTGGCCCATTAAGTCTAATTTTGCATTTGGCATCACAAGCCCTAGAATCCAATCTAACAACGATCACCTATGAGTTATTTTACCCATATGGGCCCGTAAGCCTATTGGCCCATTTAGGCCCATCGACGCTCATAACAACCCAAGTGCACGAAAATACATACGATAGCCTCCACAGACTTTTGCCCATGATTTGTGAGCTTGATTCAGTCCATAAGCATTTGCACACCCGTAAGGCCTCAAATGCCAGTGTTTCGGCTTTTCGGCATTTGCCGACTTACACTACGATAGGGTGTGCTTACACACTTGATTTACGGAGAGCGCAACAAATCCCATGATACTAAACCTTGATTGTGATAAGCGACTTGTCTCACCTAAACTGTTGATTAAAATCGACCAACACCACTAGCCAATTCACTGCATAGCAGTAAATCACATTAGCCTAAATTGAATACAACTATGGCTTGAACCCACAAACATTCAGCTTTTCAAATTCAAAAGGATATTAGGCCCCTAAAAACCAAGATAGTGCGCTTACCTTAACCGAAAAGCAGAAGAAAAGCTTGAGTAGTAAAATGCCCTTACGCTATACGCCTCTCGAGAAACCCTATAAATGCAATCAGTATAGACTATGGATTAGAAGTTGGGCATTCGACACAGGTAGTCAAAGAAAACGATAGGTTTGGTGTATTGTGTTTCAGCACAATGGACAAAAGCAAGTTGAGAAGTAAAGTCGAGTACGAAAATAACCCGAACGAACAAAAACACACAAATTGAAGAGAAAAGCTCCCAAACGAAATAGAGATTGGCTACCAAAAACCAAATGAGAAAACTCCTATCCAACCTTACTAATTCAACACCTAGTGACCGAATTTGCAACCCCAAAGACCCTAAATTCGGCAAACTCTCACCCCCTCTCCAATCCCACAATTCGCTCTAGCAAATCCTCCTCCTTCCACTCTCCTTTTTACTCCATAATCCATTCTTCCAACCACCAAATTCAAATTCGAATCACAACTTCTACCAAGACCAAAACCAAGTCAAATCTTCCCTTTTTACCAAGTCTACCAACAAACTTAAAGAGCTTGCAACCAACTCTACCTCTTGCCGCATTTAAGTAGCAAAATAAATACATCACGCAAGCAAGAGGATTCGAACACACATCATTTCCTATGCTTGTGGCGTCACTAGCCACTCCACTAGAGGCTCATTTGTGTTATGAAACAAACACAACTAATTATAAACCCTACACGCCAACGTCCAGATACTCTTAAGGAAAAAACTTAAAAATTTTGCCAAGGGTCGAGTTGTGACAACCCTATTTTGACCCTAATAGGAAAAGTGGTTTTGCAACCACAAAACCAAGTCCAAATTTTGTTAAAATATTATTTTCTATGTTTTTTTTTGTGAATTATCATGTGTGAAAATTTGGTGCTTTAATTTTGTCATTTGTATACAAATTTAGTAATTAATGACTGAAGTGCATGAAAGAAAAATTAGAGGGTCAATGTGTAAATACTGATTTGTTGATGTTCTTTTGATATAGAGGACTTATGAAGTAATTAAGCCATGCATAATTTGCATGGACAAAATCGGCCATGTGATAGTGGAGAAGAAATGATTATAATAAGGCTAAGATGGTAAATTAATAAGTAATTTCCATGCATGTAACAGTAGAACAACTTGAATGTTCATTCTCTCATGTTCTAGCCAAATTCATTAAGAGAAAAGAAAATAAAAAGAGCAAGAGGCATTTGGCTAAGTAGGGGTCTAATTAAGGTATGTTTTAATGTGATTTCTTTGTTATTTTGTGAAATTGAGCTGGTTTTAAAGCTCTTGTCATGACCTATGTATAAATTTTTGAGTTTATGATGAAGCTTGTATTCAGTCACGTTGGAAAGGTGCAAAAATTTAGGTGTTTTATGTTTTAAAATGAAAATGATAGAAAGATGAGTAGGAAGCTAGTTAAATTGATATATATAAGTACTTGTGATACATGGAAATTCAACTAGTGTGGTATATGAGTAAATTGCATTCGGCTAGTTTGGTTAAATGAGAAATTTCTGCTTAGTGTTGAAAATTTTATAATTAAATTGTTAATATGTGATTATATGATGGTTGAATGAGTGACTTGTTAGTGAATGATCAAGTTAAATCCTTATTTAGGAGGTACAAATTGAAGTTGTCGTATATGTGCTAATTAATTGATAATTTGATGTTTACGTAATGAGTAATGAATATATGTGGTTTTAAAACTAACTAAGCTTTGTTATATGCGGCTAAAATGAGCTTTGACATTCGGCTAATGTGGTTTAATGTAATATTGTTGCTAAATATTAAGAATCCATGCTTAAATGTTAATCTTTGGTTGTATGATTACCGAATGACCCCCCTTAGTCAATGAATTGTGTAATTGTTTGTATTTTGAGATGATTGAAGTTGTGAATTAGATGATAAGTGATAATAGGCTAGGGTGTTTATGTATGTACAATTGCCGAATGTGAACTTAAATGATAAGCATGAGATTTGGTTTATAGTATATTTATATAGATATATTACATATTGAATGTTGTATGGAATGTCCGAATATGAAATAATTTAGCTTGATTGTGTGAATGAAATTTTGGCATGAAGTAAAGCATATAAAATTAGTATATGAATGATGTGTGTTTTTAATTGTTATATGTGCTTAAAATGGTAAGGTATCAAGGTTATATACGCATGGTTTTATAACTAGAAAGAAGTATGTTTAGTTTTAAATTATGTTACATTAAATGCAACTAATGCCGCATAAGTGAGTGATGATAAATTTGTGCTTTGGTTGATATTGTTTGAGTATATATATGTGCACTATGTTTGCTAATAAAGGGCAATACATTCAGCCATATTGTATTATATACAAGGTTACATTTTTGTATGTGAATGTTATTTGATTTATAAGTTATCAAATGAAAGTAATGAGTTGATAAAGTGATTAAACTAGTTTAAGTTTTGTTGAATTAAGCTCAAGAGCCAAACTCGGATAAAGGGAAAGCAAAACTTGTGGAATAGCTGATCTGTAGTCGTTCGACGACAATAGAGGTAAGTTCTTAAATGTTTAGGCTTGATTATCTTGTATGCTTAAGAGATAAGTGAACATAGCAAATATAATGCTAATTTTTATATAGTTAATGTGCCGAATGAGTATTTGATTTAAGGCTATAAGCCGAATGTGTTTTGTATATCTAATTTGAAATGGATGAGATGATATGATGGGTTAAAGATCAATTATGAGAGTGAACTATACCGTATGTGATATATTAGAAGGATGGGAACCTTTGTGTATATATAAGTATATATATATTCGGCCATGTGTATATATAATTATATTTACAAGTGTGAAGTGCCGATTATGACAATATGAGAAACTATGCGTTTTGGTTATCGTAATGTGATAATCGGGCTTTAAGTCTAGCAGACGTAATGCCGGTGGAATAAAAATCAGGCCTTGAGCCTAGCAGGCGTAATGCCGGTGAAGTAATTTCAAACTTAAAAAGTCTAGTATGCTTTGAGCCAGTGATGAAACTCGAGTTTTATACCTAGCAGGCCAAGTGCTGGTGAATTTAATAGTAGTATCTGACAACGAGATCCTATGTTAAGATGACAAATTGAATTCGTATTACGTATTAAGTGGCCCAGGTACGTGGTACTTACCTATTTATGTGAGAATGATTCGAATTGGATTTTTAATATGTTTATTTGTGAACATTTGGTTCATGTGAAATTATTCATGGAAGTATGTTAACTATGTATATGGTTACGAAAAAAAGAAGGAATGTTTTAAATGTGGAAATGGTATTATTTTATAGCCTAATTTGCGGGAATTAAAGTTGGCATTGAGAACTTGAAATGTTCATGTCTATATGAATTTGAAGCTAATCGAATGACTTGCTATTAGTGCATATAAGTGATTATGTATATTCGGCCCTTGTGAATTATATACGTAGAGGATATGTTTTGTTCATATGTGATTTTGCATTTTTTTTAAAGAAAAGATAGGTATATGAAAATGTGTGCAATGTGGCTATGTACATTCGGCCAAATGATGGTTATTATTAAATCCTGTATATGTGATTAATTTGTTCAAATTAAGTTAAGTTGTTTAATTTACTTAAGACTTACTAAGCTAATTAGCTTACTTCGAGTGTCTTTGTTACTCTGTTTTATAGATCTTGTTTGAAAGCCACGGGCTCAGGGATTCAAGCTCAAAGTCATCCACACTATCGACACTGTTTTGGTACTTTTGAAAGTCTATGTTTTTTGAAAGATGGCATGTATAGGCTTAACTCCTTTTTGAAACAAGTTATATTTTGGCTATGTATATATTAAAGCCATGCGAAGATGGCTTATTCATTTTGTTTAGTAAAGTCACATACTTGAACTAATGGTTGTGAAATGTTTTGGTTAATGTGGTTTATTCGGTTATAGCATATATATATATACACATATATGCAAATTCGGTGGTGGTATAATTATTCCATTATCAAAAATGGTAAGTGGTTCTTTTCCCTTGAATTTATTGCATGATATTGTAGGTTACCGTTGTGCCTAAACTTAAAGACAACTTGAATTATTAATGCTTATCTTATTGTTAAATGTATAAGTTAGGTTGAATTGAATATTCGGAGGTTGTATTTCGTTAAGTAATACCTAGTAGCATTATTCCAGCGACGGATGAAGGTTATAGGGTGTTACATTTTATTGGTATCAGAGCTACGGTTTAGTCGATTCTAGGACTAAGTAGCGTGAGCGAGTCTAGCTATACATGTCATTTTGTGTTAATATGATAGTGTGATGACTTTTGATAATTGAAATATGTTTTTCGTATAGTAAATGATCCCGATCCCGATCGAGCCGTAGCCGACGATGTTGAAATCGTAGCGCCTGCTCCTATTCATGGGAGAGCACCGAATGGCTCTCAGCCGAATGCGAGTAATCGAGATGAGGAGGCGAAACAAGCCTTCTATACTATGATGAGTGATTGGTTCACTCAATTTATTCGAACTAATTCGGCTGTTCCACAACCCCCGCCCCTGAATACTCCACTTCCGACACCTGTAGTGCCTCCTGTGACCGATCCGTTAAGATTGAGTAAGCCCCCGGTTGATAAAATTAGAAAATATGGGGCTGAAGAGTTCAAAGCCACTGTTAGCGATGATGTGGAGAGAGCAGAATTCTAGCTTGACAATACTATACGTGTCTTCGATAAATTATCGTGTACCCCTAACAAGTGTTTGAAGTGTGCTGTGTCTTTGCTTCGTGATGCTGCCTATCACTGGTGGAATACCTTAGTTTTGGTTGTTTCGAGAGAATGTGTTACTTGGGAATTCTTTCTGACGGAGTTCCATAAAAAGTATATCAATCAAAGATTCATTAATCAAAAGCAGAAAGAGTTTCTCGAGCTTAAATAGGGACGAATGTCAATTACCGAGTATGAACGAGAATTTGTGAGACTTAGTAGATATGCCCGTGAATGTATCTCTTCCGAAGCTATCATGTGTAAACGCTTCGAGGATGGGTTGAATGAAGACATCAAACTTCTAGTAGGCATTCTTGAAATTAAAGAATTCGTGGTACTTGTTGAGCGAGCTTGTAGAGCTGAAGAGCTTGAAATTGAGAAAAGAAAAGCTGAAACTGGAGCTAGAGAGTTTCGTAAAAGATCTTCGGGGAAAAACTTTCAACAGTCCTCGAAGAAGGTTCGAGATGAATCGGGCCGATCCAAGAATACTTCGGGATTTTCAAGACAAGATCGTGACCGGCCTCCTGTGAGTACATGAGCTACCTCCGTTACCAGTGTTGGCAATGACCGTTAGAATAGATCCAAATGCAAGCATTATGGCAAATGGCATTTGGGGAGCTACAGATTGCATGATCGCTCCTGTTTCAAGTGTGGGTCAGCCGATCATTTTATCCGAGATTGTCCGAAACTAGTTGAGCAGAACACTGATCTGAGTGAGAGACCTAGTAACACTGCAGCACGGGGTAGACCACCTAGGCATGCGGGTAATGCTAACGGTAGTCAGAGAGGGACCAAAGACACTACTGTTCTATCTGAGGCTCGTGCACCTACCAGAGCTTATGTTATACGTGCTCGCGAGGAGGCTTCTTCACCAGATGTTATTGCTGGTACTTTCACTCTTTTTGATACTAATATTATTGCTTTGATTGATCCCGAGTCAACTCATTCCTATGTGTGTGAAACTCTGGCATCCAGTAAGACTCTACCTATTGAGTCTACTGAATTTGTGATTCGAGTGTCAAACCTTTTGGGCCGGTGTGTGTTAGTAGATAAAGTGTGCAAGGTCCCCTAATGATTCGAAATTCTTGTTTTTAGGCCGATTTGATGCTATTACCATTTGACGAGTTCGGTATTATCCTCGGTATGGATTGGTTAACCGTGCACGATGCTGTGGTAAATTATAAAACAAAAATAATTAACTTGGGATGTTCGAGTGGTGAAATAATTTGAGTTGAGTCTACTGATTTGAACGGGTTACCAGCAGTGATATCTTCGATGTTGGCTCAGAGGTATTTGAAAAAGAGATGTGAAGCTTATCTTGCATATGTACTGGATAGTAAAGTATCAGAAAGAAAGCTTGAGACCGTACCTGTGGTTTGTGAATATTCGGATGTATTTCCCGAAGAATTACCTGGTCTGCCACCTGTTCGTGAAGTAGAGTTTGGTATAGAATTGGTTCCTGGAACGACTCCAATTTTGATAGCTTTGTATCGAATGGCACCGACCGAATTAAAAGAATTAAAATCTCAGTTGCAAGAATTGACAGATAGAGGTTTCGCTCGACCGAGTTTCTCTCCCTAGGGTGCACTAGTGCTATTTGTGAAAAAGAGAGGCGGAACTATGAGAATGTGCATTGATTATCGTCAACTTAATAAAGTTACGATAAAGAATAAATATCCGTTGCCTCGAATTGACGATTTATTTGATCAATTAAAGGGAGCTTCAGTATTTTCGAAGATAGACTTGAGATCAGGCTATTATCAGTTGCGAGTTAGAGACTCCGATGTGCCTAAAACTGCTTTCAGAACAAGGTACAGACACTACGAGTTCTTAGTGATGCCGTTTGGGCTCACTAATGCCCCTGCGATTTTTATGGATTTAATGAATTGGATTTTCAGACAGTATTTGGATCGGTTTGTGGTCGTGTTTATTGATGACATTCTAATTTATTCACGCAATGAAATTGAGCATGCTGAACACTTGAGTTTGGTGTTGCAAATTTTGTGAGACAAACAGCTATATGCCAAGTTCAGTAAATGCGAGTTCTAGTTACGTGCGGTTAGCTTTTTAGGGCATGTTGTATCCATATCGGGTATCCAGGTTGACCCGAGCAAAATTTTAGCTATATTAGATTAGAAGCCTCTGAGGAATGTTTCGCAAGTTCGGAGCTTTTTGGGACTTGCCGGGTATTATAGGCAGTTTGTGAAAGGCTTCTCGATGGTAGCAACATTGTTGAAAACATTGCTTCAGAATGATATCAAATTTGAATGGTTAGAAAAGTGTCAAAAAAGTTTTAATCAGTTGAAAGCTCTTTTGACCGAAGCTCCAGTGTTAGTCCAACCGGAATCCGGTAAGGAATTTGTGATCTATAGTGATGCCTCTTTGAATGGTTTGGGCTGTCTTTTAATGCAAGAAGGTAGAGTAGTGGCATATGCTTTGAGACAATTAAAACCTCACGAGCAAAACTATCCGACTCATGATCTTGAATTAGCTGCTATTGTTTTTGCTCTGAAAATTTAGCGTCACTACTTGTTCGGAGAGAAATGCCATGTTTATTCCGATCATAAAAGCCTTAAATACTTGATGACTCAAAAATATTTGAATTTGAAACAACGAAGGTGGTTAGAATTATTCAAAGATTATGAGCCTGCCATTGATTATCATTCAGGGAAGGCTAATGTAGTTGCTGATGCCCTTAGTCGAAAATCACTGTTTGCCTTGCGAGCGTTGAATGTACATTTTTCTTTGTCCGCTGATGATGTGTTAGTAGTGGAATTAAAAGCAAAACAAATGTTGATGCAACAAATCCGAGAAGCTCAGAAGGGTGATAATGATGTGATTGCAAAACGAGTTTGATGTGATTCGAATGAAGATTCAGAGTTTTGGATAGATGCTGATGATTGTTTAAGATTCAAGAATCAATTATGTGTTCCGAGAAATTCATAGCTTATTTCGATAATTTTGAATGAAGCTCATAATAGTCGAATGTCAGTTCATCCGGGTAGCACGAAAATGTACAACCGGTGGCATGGTATGAAACGAGACATTTCTGACTTTGTTTCGAAATGTTTGATATGTCAACAAGTGAAACAGAACATCAAGTGCCTTCGGGATTGCTTCAGCCGATCATGATACACGAGTAGAAATAGGATCGTGTCATGATGGATTTTGCATTTGGGTTGCCATTGACACGGAGCAAGAAAGATGTGATCTGGGTTGTTGTTGATAGATTGACAAAGTCGGCCCATTTTATTCCCATTCGTACTGATTATTCACTTGATAAGTTAGCCGAAATGTATGTTTCTCAGATTGTAAGATTGCACGGGTACCTACTTCGATTGTGTCAGATAGAAACCCAAGATTCACCTCGCAATTTTAGAAGAAATTACAAGATGCGTTGGGTACCAAGTTGCATTTTAGCACCGCTTTCGATCCCCAGACAGATGGCCAATCTGAACGAGTTATTCAGATACTCGAGGATATGTTGAGATGTTGCATCATTGAGTTTAGTGGTTCGTGGGAGCGATACTTGCCTTTGATTGAATTATCGTACAATAATAGTTTTCAATCGAGTATCAAGATGGCACCTTACGAGGCTTTATACGGCCATAAATGTCGTACAACGTTGTTTTGGATCGAGCTCAATGAGAATAAGATTTACAGAGTCGATTTGATAAAAAAGGCCGAACAGAAAGTAAAAGTAATCCGTGAAAGTCTGAAAGCAGCGTCCGATCATCAGAAATCATATGCAGATTTTAAACGGAAAGATATAGAGTATCAAGTCAGAGAAAAAGTGTTTCTTAAAGTTTCACCGTGGAAAAAGGTGCTCAGATTTGGCCGTAAAGGCAAATTGAGTCTGAGATTTATCAGACTATATGAGATTTTAGAACGAATTGGGCCAATTGCATACAGATTAATATTCCACTCAAGCTTGAAAAGATTCACGATGTCTTTAATGTTTCGATGCTCCGTCGATATAGATCCGATCCCTCGCATGTGATAAATCCATCAGAGGTTGAAATTCAGTCCGATTTGAGTTATGAAGAAGAACAGGTGCATATTCTGGCTCGCGAGGTGAAAGAACTACGGAATAAGAAAATTTCATTAGTAAAAGTATTGTGGCTCAAGCACGAGGTTGAGAAAGCGACTTGGGAGCTTGAAGACTCAATGAAAGAACGTTACCCTAACCTATTCACTGGTAAGATTTTCGGGGACGAAAATCCCTAAGAGGAGAGAGTTGTGATAGCCTTATTTTGACCCTAATAGGAAAAGTGGTTTAAGAACCACAAAACCGAGTCAGAAAATTTTTAAAATATTATTTTCTATGTTTTTATTTTGTGAATTATCATGTGTGAAAATTTGGTGCTTTAATTTTGTCATTCGGATACTAATTTAGTAATTAAGGACTTAAGTGCATGAAAGAAAAATTAGAGGGTCAATGTGCAAATGCTGATTTGTTGATGTTCTTTTGATATAAAGGACTTATGAAGAAATTAAACCATGCATAATTTGCATGGACAAAATCAGCCATGTGATAGTGGAGAAGAAATTATTATAATAAGGCTAAGATTGTAAATTAATAAGTAATATCCATGCATGTAATAGTATAACAACTTGAAAGCTCATTCTCTCATGTTCTTGCCGAATTCATTAAGAGAAAAGAAAATAAAAAGAGCAAGAGGCATTCGGCTAAGTAGGGGTCTAATTAAGGTATGTTTTCATGTGATTTCTTTGTTATTTTGTGAAATTGAGTTGGTTTTAAAGCTCTTGTCATGACCCATGTATAAATTTTTGAGTTTGTGATGAAGCTTGTATTCGGTCACATTGGAAAGGCGCTAAAATTTGGGTGTTTTATGTTTTAAAATGAAAATGATAGAAAGATGAGTAGGAAGCTAGTTAAATTGATATATATAAGTCCTTGTGATTCATGGAAATTCGACTAGTGTGGTATATGAGTAAATTGAATTTGGCTAGTTTGGTTAAATGAGAAATTTGTGCTTAGTGTTGAAAATTTTATAGTTAAATTGTTAATATGCGTTTATATGATGGCCGAATGAGTGACTTGTTAATGAATGATCAAGTTAAATCCTTGTTTAGGAGGTACAAATTGAAGTTGCCGTATATGTGCTAATTAATTGATAATTTGATGTTTACGTAATGAGTAATGAATATATGTGGTTTTAAAACTAACTAAGCTTTGTTATATGCGGCTAAAATGAGCTTTGACATTTGGCTAATGTGGTTTTAATGTAATATTGTTGCTAAATATTAAGAATCCATGCTTAAATATTAATCTTTGGTTGTATGATTACCAAATGACCCCCCTTAGTCAATGGAATGTGTAATTGTTTGTATTTTAAGATGATTGGAGTTGTGAATTAGATGATAAGTGATAATCGGCTAGGGTGTTTATGTATGTACAATTGCTGAATGTGAACTTAAATGATAAGCATGAGATTTGGTTTATAGTATATTTATATAGATATATTACATATTGAATGATATATGGAATGACCGAATATGAAATAATTTAGCTTGATTGTGTGAATGAAATTTCGGCATGAAGTAAAGCGTATAAAATTAATATATGAATGATGTGTGTTTTTAATTGTTATATGTGCTTAAAATGGTAAGGTATCAAGGTTATGTACGCATGGTTTTGTAACGAGAAAGAAGTATGTTTAGTTTTAAATTATGTTAGGTTAAATGCAACTAATGCCGCATAAGTGAGTGACGATAAATTTGTGTTTTGGTTGATATTGTTTGAGTATGTATATGTGCACTATGTTTGCTAATAAAGGGCAATACATTCAGCCATATTGTATTATATACAAGGTTACATTTTTGTATGTGAATGTTATTTGATTTATAAGTTATCAAATGAAAGTAATGAGTTGATAAGGTGATTAAACTAGTTTAAGTTTTGTTGAATTAAGCTCAAGAGCCAAACTCGGATAAGGGGAAAGCAAAACTTGTGGAATAGTTGATCTGTAGTCGTTCGACGACAATAGAGGTAAGTTCTTAAATGTTTAGGCTTGATTATCTTGTATGCTTAAGAGATAAGTGAACATAGCAAATATAATGCTAATTTTTATATAGTTAATGTGCCGAATGAGTGTTTGATTTAAGGCTATAAGCTGAATGTGTTTAGTATATCTAATTTGAAATGGATGAGATGATATGATGGGTTAAAGATCAATTATAAGAGTGAACTATACCGTATGTGATATATTTGAAGGATGGGAACCTTTGTGTATATATAAGTATATATATATATATTCGGCCATGTGTATATATAATTATATTTACAAGTGTGAAGTGTCGATTATGACAATATGAGAAACTATGCGTTTTGGTTATCGTAATGTGATAATCGGGCTTTAAGCCTAGCAGAGAAACTATGCGTTTTGGTTATCATAATGTGATAATCGGGCTTTAAGCCTAGCAGGCATAATGCCGGTGGAATAAAAATCGGGCCTTGAGCCTAGCTGGCGTAATGCCAGTGAAGTAATTTCAAACTTAAAAAGTCTAGCAGGCTTTGATCCAGTGATGAAACTCGGGTTTTATACCTAGCAGGCCAAGTGCCGGTGAATTTAATAATAGTATCTGACAACGAGATCCTGTGTTGAAATGACAAATTGAATTCGTATTACGTATTAGGTGGCCCAGGTACGTGGTACTTACCTATTTATGTGAGAATGATTTGGATTGGATTTTTAATATGTTCATTTGTGAACATTTGGTTCATGTGAAATTATTCAAGGAAGTATATTAACTATGTATGTGGTTACGAAAAAAAGAAGGAATGTTTTGAATGTGGAAATGGCATTATTTTATAGCCCAATTTTTTGGGAATTAAAGTTGGCATTGAGAACTTGAAATGTTCATGTCTATATGAATTTGAAGCTAATCGAATGACTTGCTATTAGTGCATATAAGTGATTATGTATATTCGGCCCTTGTGAATTATATACATGGAGGATATGTTTTGTTCATATGTGATTTTGCATTTTTTTTAAAGAAAAGATAGGTATATGAAAATGTGTGCAATGTGGTTATGTACATTCGACCAAATGATGGTTATTATTAAATCCTGTATATGTGATTAATTTGTTCAAATTAAGTTAAGTTGTTTAATTTACTTAAGACTTACTAAGCTAATTAGCTTACTTCGAGTGTCTTTGTTACTCTATTTTATAGATCTCGTTTGAAAGCTATGGGCTCAAGGATTCAAGCTTAAAGTCATCCACACTATCGACACTGTTTGTGTACTTTTGAAAGTCTATGTTTTTTTGAAAGATGGCATGTATAGGCTTAACTCCATTTTGAAACAAGTTATATTTTGGCTATGTATATATTAAAGCCATGCGAGGATGGCTTATTCATTTTGTTTAGTAAAGTCACATACTTGAACTAATGGTTGTGAAATGTTTTGGTTAATGTGGTTTATTCAGTTATGGCATATATATATACACATATATGCATATTCGGTGGTGGTATAATTATTCCATTATCAAAAATGATAAGTGGTTCTTTTGTCTTGAATTTATTACATGATATTGTAGGTTACCGTTGTGCCTAAACTTAAAGACAACTTGAATTATTAATGCTTATCTTATTGTTAAATGTATAAGTTAGGTTGAATTGAATATTCGGAGGT
Organism: Gossypium stocksii; assembly: GCA_020496765.1. Classification (NCBI taxonomy): domain Eukaryota; kingdom Viridiplantae; phylum Streptophyta; class Magnoliopsida; order Malvales; family Malvaceae; genus Gossypium; species Gossypium stocksii. The sequence continues at coordinate 76,230,278 of CM035632.1, read as the reverse complement.
TGTATTTCGTTAAGTAATACCTAGTAGCCTTATTCCGGCGACGGATGAGGGTTATAGGGTGTTACATGACTTGAACCCATGCTTCCTAGAAACCTCTAAACACACCAAAACATCAAGCCAACATGCCAAAAAGCATTTATGCCAATAATGCAAAAATCACAACCCCTATATTTTTGGGGCGTTACATTACAATGTCAAACTTTTTACAATGGTTTAAATCTATTAACTAGACAAATTATTGATCAGCAGCTAGTGGAACACTGAATAACAAAATACCTGAGCTAGCCAAAAAATTTATTGAAGATATCACATTGAATAATTATCAGTGGCAAGTCATGAGAACAAAATTGATCAAGCAGCCAGTGTTTTTAATATGGATGCAATTGCTATGTTGGCGAGTCAAGTTGAAGCACTAAGTTGAAAGATTGATGATTTGAGTTGCAGTAAACAGGAGAATTCGGTAATGAAATGCAATGCGACTGAAGTGTGGATAATTAATTCAGAATATTCATCCTTCAAGTCTAACATGGAGCATCGGCATGTCGACTTTATGGGTAATAATTATAGACCTCAAAATAACCCTTACAACAATAGTTATAATCCAGGACGGAGGAATCATCCAAATTTTTCTTGGGGTGGTCAACGAAATAAAATGTCACAGCCTCTTTTGAGTTTTCAGCAACCTTACCATCAAGAAAAAAAACCAAACCTTGAGGAGATTTTAGCTAAATTTATTTTGGTGTCTAAGACTAGATTTTAGAACATTGAGTCAACTTTGAAACATCAACAAGCATCAATTCAAGGGCTTGAAAATTAGATTGGACAGCTCGCTAAACTGGTTTTGGAAAGACAACAAGGTAGCTTACCTAGTAACACTAAAACCAACCCCAAAGAGCAAGTCCACACAATCACTGTTAGAAGCGTGGAAGGGTTAGTCAAGCCTGAAAAGAAAAATGATGGGGTTGAAGAAAGTAGGAAAGAGCATAAGCCGGTGATCAGAGAATACAAACCATGAATCACATATCTAGCAGTGAAGAAAGACCGCGTGAATGAATAATATGGCAATTTTCTTGAATTTTTGAAAAAAAATGCATATTAACTTACCTTTTGTTGAGGCCCTTTCGCAGATGCCAAAGTATAAAAAATAGTTACAGGAGCTATTAACAAATAAAAGGAAGTTAGATGGGTAACATCCTGACATAGGGCCTAGTCAGAATAGTGGTTTCGAGACGACAAATTAGAAGTAGAAATATTTTTTTTATGATTGTTTTGAGGTCCATGACATGTTTTCAAGATTGTGTGAAAGTTTCATGAAGAAATTTTGTAAATAAGAGTCTAAATTGACTTTTAGGACTAAATTACAAAAGTTGCAAAATATGAGATTCTAGAAGCTTTAAGTATGAAATAACTTTGGATTATTAATTAGGGGTCCTTAAATAGAAATTTTCCCTATTTCTACATTTTTGGACAAAAATGGACATGAAAGGGTAAAATTTCAAAGAAGGGTTAAAACGGCATTTTAGTTATTTGGTTAATAAATTAATAAAAAGGGAAAAAGAATGCAACATTGTGTTCATCTTATTCTTGCTAGGTCTGAAACTCCTATGCTCTCCTTAGCTAGGGTTTTTGACATTTTCAAGCTGAATAATAAGTGCCTCCAAGCCCCGTTTTTAATGTTCTTTACATTATTGAAGTCCTCGTAGCCCAATTTACCGATTTCTACCATTATTTTGAGCTCAGGTTCATGTTAAAAAATTTACGCATGTGTGCCTCCAAGGAATATGAAAGTTTAATGTGTGATAAACATCTTTTACTAAGTGATTTTTCATGAAAACACCTAAAAGGGACCTTTTTGTAAAAGTTATAAAATGGGTACTAAAAATGTGTTTTAAAAGAAAATGAGTGTTGTTATAAGCATTAAAATGGTTCGGCTAGGCTTGTTTGTTAAAGAAATTGAGTACGTTTCATTTTACGAGCTTAGGGACCAAGTTGTAAATATGTGAAAGTTTAGGGGCAAAATTGTAATTTTTGCCAAAGTATAATCTATGGACTGATTTGAACAATGATTAAATAAGTGAAATTTTCTATTATAGATCAAAAGGAACAGAGTTCAAACCTAAACCGAGGAAAGAACAAAGTCGCGAAATAAATTGTAAAACTAGTCATATTTTATTACCAAGGTATTTTTATGGGTAAATAATGCAACATTTCTTCATCTCGTATTGAATGCTTTATTATTGCATGATATGTAAAATTATTCTACGGATTTTGATTTACAATGACTTGATGAGATTGTGACGAAGTTTTGATATCTTGAAATTCCGGCTGAACCTTAGGAATAGATAGGATACAAATGTCATGACATTAGGTTTATGAGATCTCGTGTAAGACCATATCTGGGATATTGTATCGGCATCTGATTATGTGATTATGTGTAAGACCATATCTAGGTTATGGCTTCGTTATGAGATTTCGTGTAAGACCATGTTTGGGACATGGCATCCATATGAGATCCTGTACAAGACCATATCTAGGATATGGCGTCAGCATCAATATGTGATCCCATGTAAGACCATATCTAGGATATGCATTGGCATCCTACCATGCGTATGAGATTTCCCGAGTATCCTTAATATTTCAAGTGGTTCAGCGGGTAATTCATGAGTACGTCAATGAAATGACAAGGTATGAACATGTTGAAAGGATACAGGTATGTACACGAAGCTCATAGTTCTTGAGTTATGTAACGATAAAATCTCGGTAAGAAGTGAATGAAGGAATTAAGAACATGAGTTTTATGGTACATTATGTAAATAACATGATCTAAGAGATATCTATGATAGTTGAAGATAGTGTGACAAGTTATATTTATGTTATGTGTATGATATTACATGATTAATGTTGTTGATTATTTACATGTAAACTTAGTAAGCTTTATGCTTACTCCCCTTTCTTTTCCACTTCCTTATAATGTCGCCAAGCTAGCTCAGGGATCAAAGAACGATGGAGGCTCGATCACACTATCACTTGGGACATTGGGTATAACTAGTTTAAACATTTTGAGTATGGCATGTATAGGGATTTGGTCTTTTTTGTTATATGTCAAATTGAGCTTGCCAAATGTGTTGGCTTATGATGATAATTGATGAATGTTCATTTTGTGGATGTTGCCATCTAAAGGTTGGCTAATATTGATCATACTTATAATCAAATGATGATGCATTTCATGAATGTGGATGTTTACATGATTTGGATAGAAACATCTATTTCATGAATGTGGATGTTTCAAGGTGGCAAAAGGCTTGGTAAATAGCCTTATATATTGTCCACACGGGTAAACACATGGGCGTGTGTCTAGGCCGTGTGTGACACACGATCAGCCCCATGGGTGTGTTGATAGGCCGTGTGCCCACTGTACCTTAGTTTTGAGAAATAGAATGTCTAGTAGTAAACACACGTTCGTGTGAAGAACACGGCCTCAGGACATGGGCGTGTGTCCAGGCCGCGTGAAGTCTGCACATTAAATGCAAGAATTAAATTTGCCTCACAGCCTAGCACACGGGCGTGTGACCTTCCAAAACATGAAAATTTTCTAAGTGTTGTAAATGTTTTAAAAGTTCTCAGTTTAGTCCCTAACCACCTCCAATGTATGTTTAGGGCCTCATAAGCCCTAATAGGGACGTTATGAATATGTTTGAAATGTTTCTAATTGGATGAAATTTTATGGTCTGAATTTGCATGAATGCTTATGTTTAAGTCCGGTAACGCCTTGTATCCTGTTCCGACACTGAACAGGGGTAAGGGGTGTTACATTTAGTGGTATTAGAGCTACGATTTTGTTGATTCTCGGACTACGTAGCATGAGTAAGAGTCTAGCTATACATTCTATACATATTTTATGATAGTGTGACCACTCTTGATGATTTTAAAATGTGTTTTCATATAGCAAATGGATCCTGACAGAGTAACATCGGATGAAGTAAAAAGTAACGCGCCTGCTCCCATTGAAGGGACAGTGTCGCCAAAAAGTAGACCTATGTCTGTGAGTCAGGGAGGAGGAGAAGGAGCTAGAGAAGCCTTTCTCCATATGATGAATGCATGGTATAAGGAGTTCGTTCGAACGAACTCGAACGCTCAACTCCCTCCACCCCTACCTATTCCTCAGCGTAACCCTATAGTACCTCAAGGTATGGACTTCATGATATTAAATAGACCTTCAGTTGATTAGATCCGAAAACAAGGAGCCGAGGAATTCTGAACTAATAAAGATGATGACAAAGAGCAGAATTTTTGCTTGAGAATACCATCAGGGTATTTGATGAGTTATCTTGCACACTTGAGGAATGTATGAAATGTGTGGTATCGCTCCTACAGGATTCGACCTACCAATGGTGGAATACCCTTGTATCGGTTGTACCGAGGGAGAGAGTGACTTGGGAATTTTTCCTAGAAGAGTTTTGTAAGAAGTATATTAGTCAGAGATTTATCGATCAGAAAAGGAAGGAATTTTTTGAATTGAAGCAAGGCCAAATGATCGAACTGAGTATGAGCTTGAGTTTCTGAGACTTAGCAAGTACGCTAAGGAATGTGTTTCGACTGAGGCCATTATGTGTAAGAGATTTGAGGATGGGTTAAATGAGGACATCCGATTATTTGTTAGCATTCTTAAACTGAAAGAATTTGTGGTGCTTGTGGAGATAGCTTGCAAAGTCGACGAGTTGGCTAAAGAGAAAAGAAAAGTTGAAATGGAGTCTCATGACTCAAAGAAAAGACAGTTAGGGAAATCATATCAGTCTTCGTTCAAGAAATCAAAAGAGTTCACTACTCGATCAAATGCTTCAGTGGGGTTCTCACACAGAAATAGGGATAAATAGGATTCGGGTCATAAGGCTTAGACCACTTTGGTAGCGAGCGTGGGTAATTCTCGACCTAGCTGACCTGAGTGTCCACAATACAGTAGACATCACCCCGGAGAGTGCCGAGCAAAAGATCAAACTTGTTTCAAGTGTGGTTCCCAAGACCATTTTATTAGAGAGTACCTTGCGATGATTGAAAACGAGAAATTTTAGAGTGTGAGATCGGGTAATACTGCTAGTAAAGGAAGACCATAGAAAAATCTGGGAAATGGAGCTAGTAGCAAGGGTACACCTAAAGGGTTGGCTATGAAACCCGAGGGTAGAACCCTTGTAAGGACTTATGCCATTCGCGCTCACGAAGAGGCTGATTACGAGTACTTTTTCTCTCTGTGACACTCATGTTGTTGCTTTGATTGATCCGGGATCTACCCATTCGTATGTTTGTATGAAATTGGTGTCTAGTATGAATATGCCTGTTGAGTCTTTAGAATTTGTGATAAAAATGTCGAACCCTTTAAGCAAGTATGTGTTAGTTTATAAAGTATGTAAGAATTGCCATTTGATTATTAGAAGTCAATATTTTCTGGCTAATCTCATGCTATTGCCATTTGACGAATTTGACGTAATTCTTGGTATGGATTGGTTAACTACTCATGATGTGATAGGAAAATATTGAAGAAAATTTATTGAGTTGAAATGTGAAAATGGGAATATTCTTTGGGTTGAACCAGGTGAGTTGGATAACTTGCCTGTAGTGATATCTTCTATGACTGCTCAGAAATGTATAAGAAAGGGTTGTAAAGCTTATCTTGCCTTTGTACTAAATACAAAAGAGTCTGAGCTAAAAATTGAACCAGTACTGGTAGAATGTGAGTATCCGAATGTGTTTCCGAAAGAGTTGCCCGGATTGCCTCCTATTAGAGAAGTAGAATTTGGTATTGATTTGATTCCTAGTACAGAACCTATTTTGATTGCCCCATGTAGGATGGCTTTGACGGAATTAAAGGAAATGAAAGTTCAGTTGTAGGAATTAACGGACAAAGGTTTTGCGAAACCTAGTTATTCTTTGTGGATTGCACTGGTATTATTTGTGAAAAAGAAAGATGGTTCAATGAGACTATGTATAGATTATCGACAGCTCAATAAGGTAACCATAAAGAGCAAATATCCTTTACCAAGGATCGATGATTTGTTTGACCAATTGAAGGGAGCCACAGTGATTTCAAAGATAGACGTGAGGTCTCGTTACTACCAGTTGAGAGTTAAAGACTCAGATTGCCAAAAATTGCATTTCAAACGAGGTATGGTCACTTCAAAACAATTTAGTTTTTTCTTTTAAAATTGTTTATGAATTTCTTGTCATGCTTTTTGGTTTAATGAACGCTCTTGCTTTATTTATGGATTTAATAAGTCGTACTTTTCGACCGTACTTAGATAAATTTGTTGTTGTTTTCATTGATGATATATTGATTTATTCTCGTGATGAGATTGAGCATGTCGAGCACTTGAGAATGATTTTGAAAACCTTGAGAGACAAATAGTTAAGTGCCAACTTTAGTAAGAGTGAATTTTGGCTTAGAGAAGTTGGATTTTTGGGGCACATTATTTCAGGTGACGTCATTAGAGTTGACCGAGTAAGATTTCAGCTATTGTTGAATGGAAACCACTGAGGAATGTATTTGAGGTTAGAAGCTTTTTGGGCTTAGGTGATTACTACAGACGGTTTTTTAAAGGAATTTCCATGATTGCTACTTTGATGACAAAGTTGTTACAGAAAGATGTCAAGTTCGAATGCTCAGAAATGTGCCAACAAAGTTTTAAGAAACTAAAGATATTGTTGACCGTGGCCCCAATTTTTGTGCAACCTAAACCAAGCAAAGAATTTGTAATTTATAGCGACGCATCGTTGAATGGTCTTGGATGTGTGTTGATTGAAGAGGGTAAAGTGATAACTTATGCCTCGAGACAGCTAAAGCCGCATGAGAAGAATTATCCAACACATGATTTGGAGTTAGCTGCTGTTGTGTTTGCATTGAAGATCTGGAGACGTCATTTGTATGATGAGAAATGTCGGGTATTCACTGATCATAAAAGTTTAAAATATTTGATGACTCAAAAGGATTTGAACTCACGACAACAGAGATGGCTAGAGTTGATAAAAGATTACTAGCTAGTGATTCACTACCACCCGGGAAGGGCAAACGTGGTTGCTGATGCCTTGAGTAGAAAATCCTTCCTTGCATTAAGAGCTATGAATACACGATTGTCTTTATCGGATGATGGTTCTATTCTAGCTGAGTTGAGAGCTAGACCGATGTTTCTCCAAGAGATTTGTGAAGCTCAAAAATGCGACGATGAATTGCAAGTCAAAAGTGTCCAATGTGATTCGAGTATGGAATCAGAATTTTAGATTAATTCTGATGGATGTTTGATGTTTCGGGACAGGATTTGTGTTTCAAAAAATACTGAGTTGATTCAAAAGATTTTGTGTGAGGCATATAGCAGTTATTTATCTATTCACCCGTGAAGTACAAAGATGTATAATGACTTGAAGAAAGTGTATTGGTGGTTGGGAATGAAAAGAGACATCTTTGAGTTTGTATCGAGGTGTTTGATTTGTCAGCAAGTAAAAGCCGAACACCAGGTGCCTTCTAATTTACTTCAGTCTATGATGGTTCCCAGTGGAAATGGGACCTTATTACTATGGATTTTGTGACAAGATTACCCTTGACTCCGAAAAAGAAAGATGTTGTTTGGGTTGTGGTTGATAGGTTAACGAAGTAGGCTCATTTTATTCCGGTACGTGTCCACTGCTCACTTGAAAAGCTAGCCGAATTGTATATTTCTAAAATTGTGAGACTTCACGGAGTACCTTTGTGAACTATTTCGGGTAGAGATCCGAGGTTTACATCGTAATTATGGAAAAAGTTGTAAGAAGCTTTGGGTACAAAGCTAAATTTTAGCTCCGCTTTCCATCTGCAAATCGACGGTCAGTCAGAAAGAGTAATTTAGATACTCGAAGACATGCTCCAATGTTGTGTATTAGAATTCCTAGGTAGTTGGGAAAAGTATTTACCGTTGGTAGAGTTTGCCTACAATAACAATTTCCAGTCAAGTTTAAAAAATGGTGCCTTATGAGGCACTGTATGGACGTAAATGTCATATGCCTTTGTATTGGACCGAACTCAGATAAGGTCGGGCTCATGGGGTTGATTTGTTAGAAAAACCGAAGAGAAAGTAAAGTTTATTCGTGATTGTTTGAAAGCCACTTCGGATAGACAAAAGTCCAACGCAAATTTGAAACGGAAAGAGATTGAGTTTCAAGTTGGTGATAAGGTATTCTTGAAAGTATCTCCGTGGAAGAAAGTTTTGAGGTTTGGCTGAAAGGGCAAATGGAGTCCACGTTTTATTGGACTGTATGAGATCACCGAAAGGATAGGACTGATAGCATATCGGTTAGCTTTGCCATCTTAGTTGGTAAAGATCCACGACGTGTTCCATGTGTCGATGTTGCACGATACCAATCAGACCCTACACATGTGATTTCACCGACAAAGTTTAGGATTCAACTGGATATGACTTATGTTGAAGAGCCGATTAAGATTTTGGCTCGAGAGGTCAAACAATTAAGGAAAAAAGTATATCCCTTGTGATAGTGTTATGGCAAAGACATGGAGTTAAAGAAACTACATGGGAATCTGAGGAGACTATGAGAAACCAATAACCAAACCTTTTCACCGGTAAGATTTTCGGGGACGAAAATCCCTAAAGGGGGAGAGCTATAACATCCGATATATGGCCTAGTCAGAATAGTGGTTTCAAGACCAAAAATCTGAAGTAAAAATATTTGTTTTATGATTGTTCTGAGGTCCATGACATGTTTGCATTATTATGTGAAATTTTCATGAAGAAATTTTGTAAATAAGAGTCCAAATTGACTTTTAGGACTAAATTGAAAAAGTTGTAAACTACGAGATTCTAGAAGCTTTAAGTATGAAATAGCTTTGGATTATTAACTAGGGATCCTTAAATAGCAATTTACCCAATTTCTACATTATTGGACAAAAATAGACATGGAAGGGTAAAATTTCAAAGAAGGGTTAAAAGGGCATTTTAGTCATTTGGTTAATAAATTAATAAAAAGGGAAAAAGAAAGCAAAATTGTGTTCATCTTCTTCTTACTAGGGCTGAAACTCCTATGCTCTCCATAGCTAGGGTTTTTGACATTTTCAAACTCAATAGTAAGTGCCTCCAAGCCTTGTTTTACCTATTTCTACCATTATTTTGAGCTAGGGTTCATGTTCAAAAATTTACCCATGTGTGAAATGCATGTATTTTGATGTTTAATGAAGGACTATGAAAGTTTAATGTGTGATAAACATCTTTTACTAAGTGATTTTTCATGAAAACACCTAAAAGGGACCTTTTTGTAAAAGTATAAAATGGGTAGTAAAAATGTGTCTTAAAAGAAAATGTGGGCTGTTATAAGCATGAAAATGGTTCGGCTAGGCTTGTTTGTTAAAGAAATTGAATACGTTTCATTTTACGAGCCTAGGGACCAAGATGTAAATATCTAAAAATTTAGTGTCAAAATTGTAATTTTTGCCAAAGTATAATCTATGAACTGATTTGAACAATGTGATGATTAAATAAGTGAAATTTACTATTATATATCAAGAGGAACGGAGTCCGAACCTAAATCAAGGAAAGAACAAAGTTGCGGTCTAAATTGTAAAACTAGTCATATTTTGTTACTGAGGTAAGTTTGTGGGTAAATAATGTAACATTTTGTCATTTCGTATTTAATGCTTTATTATTGCATGATATATACAATTGTTCCATGAATTTTATTTACAATGACTCAATAACGTTGTGACAAAGTTTCGATATCTTGAAATCCCGGTTGAACCTTGGGAATAGATAGGATACAAATGCCATGACATTAGGGTTATGAGATCCCGTGTAAGATCATATCTGGGATATGGCATCGGCATCTAATTATGTGATTACGTGTAAGATCATATCTGGGATATGGCTTCGTTACGAGATTTCGTGTAATACCACGTCTAGGACATGGCATCGATATGAGATTCCGTATAAGACCATATATGGGATATGCCATTGGCATCCTACCATACATATGAGATTTCCCGAGTATCCTTAGTATTCCAAGTGGTTCAGGGGGTAATTCATGAGTATGTTAATGAAATGACAATGTATGAACATGTTGAAAGGATACCAGTATGTACACGAAGCTTATAATTCTTAAGTTATGTAACGATAGTATCTCAGTAAGAAGTGAATGAAGGAATTAAGAACATGAGTTTTATGGTACATTATGTAAATGACATGATCTAAGATATATCTATGATACTTGAAGACATTATGACAAGTTATGTTTATGTTATGTGTATGATATTACATGATTAATGTTGTTAATTACTTACATGCAAACTTACCAAGCTTTATGCTTACTCTTCTTTCTTTTCCACTTCCTTATAGTGTCGCCAAGCTAGCTCAGGGATTGAAGAATGTCAGAGGCTCGATCGCACTATCACTTGGAACATTGGGTATAGCTAGTTTAAACATTTTGAGTATGGCATGTATAGGGACTTGGTCTTTTTGTTATATGTCATATTGAGCTTGCCAAATGTGTTAGCTTATGATGATAATTGATGAATGTTCATTTTGTATAAGGCCATCTAAAGGTTGGCTAATGTTGACCATACTTATAATCAATTGATGATGCATTTCATGAATGTGGATGTTTGCATGATTTGGATAGATAAGTATGTGATGTATAGGCTTGAATGATGTGTGGATGACTTGGTTTTGAGTTATTTGACAACTTAAATATGTTATATTATGTGCCTTTGAATTGGTGTAAGTGTGCTTGGGTTTCAAGGTGGCAAAAGTCTTGGTAAATAGCCTTACATATTGCCCACACGGATAGACACACGGGCGTGTGTCTAGGCCATGTGTGACACACGATCAGCCCCATAGGCGTGTTGATAGGTTGTGTGTCCCCTGCACCTTAGTTTTGAGAAATAGAATGTCCAGTAGTAAACAGACGGGTAGAGATACGGCCGTGTGTCTCAGTCATGTGAAGAACACGACCTCAGGACATGGGCTTGTGCCCAGGCCGTGTGAAGTCTACACATTGAATGGGAGAATTAAATTCGCCACACGGCCTAGCACACGGGCATGTGACTTGGCTATGTGGCCATAAATGGGTGATGACGTCATAAACAGAGAGTTACACGGTGGAGGACATGGGCGTATGCGACCACACGGCCCGTGTGACAGCCTTAAAACGGCCCTAGTTGGAATGTGGTTTCGGGACCACAAAACTGAGGCATAAAAATAATTTAATAATTTTTTTGATGCCTATTGTATATGCCAAATCATGTGTGACATTTTAGGTGCTTCAATTTAGTATTAAAATTATGAATTTCACCTAAAAGGGGCTAAATTAAGAACTTTGAAAATGTGCTAGGCAAAGGCGTGATGACTAATATTTACATGCATGCAAAATAAGGGAGTTGCATGTCAAATTTCCCCTTTTTATGTTAGTGGATGGTAATGATGACTTTGTTTGTCATTTTGTGCTTTGTTTGTTGCTAAATAATGTTAATAATAATTGTTTTATTAAGGAAATGGTGTCATAAAATAGTATTAATAAAGAGTTAATAAAACAAATGAATAAAATAATGTTTGAGGTGTTAATAACAAGGCTATTTTCTCCTTCTTCTTGCCGTGAGTGGAGAAAGAAAATAGAAAACCCTTGAGTTAGGGCATTCGGCAAAGGGAGGCACAAACAAGGTAAGGTTCATGTTATTTTCTTTGAAAACTTGTGAATTTTGGTTGGTTTAGAAGCTTGCAACAAGACCCATGTGAAAAAAATTTTGTGTTCATGAGGCATGTAGCAATCGGTCATGAGTTTAATGCGGTATATTTTGTATGTTTGATGATTTTGAAAGGATAATTGATTCTAGTTGAGTATGAACAAATTTAGTGTGTTTGATGGCTCAAATGAGCTTGAAAAGTTGGCCAATGTTGTTTAAATTCTTGAATTAGGGCATAATTGCTTCCGGCAAACTAGGATAAATTGTAGAAATTTTCTTAGCATTAGTAGCATGTGCTTAATTGGTGAATTGAACTTTGAGTGAATGAATTTATGTGTTTGGAGCTTAGTAGGGTATTCGGCCATATGAGCAAGGATGAGAGAATTGTGCTTTTCTTGATACTTATGTTAAATAAAGGAAATTGGGTGTTGTTGAGTTAGTCTAAGGGTCCTCTCCCTTGCCTAATATGAAATTCCTTGAGCCTTGAAGGATGTAGGCATTCGGCCATGTCAAATCTTGGCTAAGGAGTCTTGTTTTGAAGCTACGAGCCTATTAAAGCTTGTTAATGGACTCTATGATGTTAAAATTCATAAGAATTGGAATTGTGAGCTCAAATTAGTAAGATTAAAATTTTGGTGAGGTTTAATGCCTAAGGGACCTTCAGTTCTTTGAATAATTGATTTGTTTTGCTTTTGATTGTGATTTGATCTTCAACTTGATAAATTGATTATGCAATTTGTGATACATATTTTGTAACATGAGTTAGTTAAATGTTGCTCATAAGTTAACTAAGTTTTCGGCTATGGGGAATTATACATGAACTTAGTATGTGTTATTTTGATTGATCTTGAAGGTTGAGACTTAATATGAAGCTTAGAGAATGGTGCTTAGGTTGTCTAAAGTACCTTATGTGCATGTACAATTGTTTCATGTGGTCTTAAGGACTTAGTACTCTTGAATTGTAGTGCTAATAAGATTGGATGTTAGTTGTTTAGTAGGATATGGATAAGTTATATGAATGTGTTATGTATGAGATGGGTTTGAATAAAAGTCCATGCTTGGACGTATGGCCGAATGACCTTGTGTGTATGCATTTAGAAATGGTAGTTAGACAAATTGATCAATTTGTGCTTGTGGGAGTTTCTTGGTTAAGGGAATGATCTATTCAGCCATGTGCATAAATTATTTGATTAAAATGAATATGAATTATGTATGTATATATATGATAAGATCAATGACTTCTCTAAATGATGCCTAGTAATGTTATGTTTCAATTATGTGAATAAGTACATTAAAGAGTGAATTTTGTATAAATCTGCTTGGTACAGCAGCAGTAACGTGATTTGGAAAAATCACCATAAATTGTGGGAGATGAATTAGAGGCTGAATGAATTATGTAATTAAAGCTTAATGATTCTAGTTTCTTATAAAAGAAACCTTACAAGCAATGGACTTGCCGATAAAAAGATTTTTAAAGTTGTGTGAGACAGTGTCAGAATGACTCCGAAATCCCCTGTTCTGTTTTTAGAAAATCACCATAAATTGCATAAAAATTGTTATGAGGCAAAATTTATATGCTTAGACTCCTTAATGAGTCTAGTTTCGAATGAAATAGGCTAGAACATATTTTGAATTCTGTACAAGGAGAAATTCAATTCGTAGTAAAGAGTGGTCAGTTTAGTCAAACAGTGAAATAGGGGAAACTTTAAGAAAATTCTGGTATTGATTGGCCAAACCAAAAATTCTGGAAATTTTATGGATGGAAGATATATGAGTCTATTTTCAGGAAAAATTAACGGCACATCATTTGGAGTTTCGTAGCTCCAGTTATGAGTAATTTATTGAATGTTGCTCAGAAAATCAGCTTGTTGCGACTTATGATATGTATGTGAAATGACCGAATGTGTGTGTGTGCTTGCAATGAGAAGTATATGCATGTATTATTTGAGTATAAGTGAAAATTGATTAATTGAGATGTTTGAATAAGGATTAATAAAATTAAATATTTTATTTAGCTCAAGAGCATAGAGGGGCAAGTTCGAATAAAGGGAAGGCTAAAGTGGTCGAATAGCCAACTCATAGTTGCTCGAGAAAGTTCAAGGTAAGTTTTGAGTAATCGAATTTGGTATTTAATTTAAAATGGCATGATATACATGCTGATATTTGAACGATGTCCCATTGAGAAAGAAACCTTATTCATGTTTGCTATATGGCCGAATGGCTCATAGAGAAAAGGACCGAAATTGGGATTTGAAATGCATTGCTTATATATGTTTGATCATTGGGCCGAAAGTCTAGAAAAGAAGAGTATACATGTATAAGTTTTGAATTATATATATATTTATGATATAAAGTCGAGAAGCATGTTATATGTTTGTACGCAAATGAATTGATTGAATTACAAGTGAAATCTTGCTATGTGAAACCTGGCAACATGTGAATATATATATGTATGAGAATTTGTGATGTGAATCCGGGAGTAAGTCTCGCTGACTATATGTGGAGATGATGTCCGGATTAAGACCCGAAGGCTATATGCAGAGATGATGTCCGGGTTAAGACCCGAAGGCTATATGCGGAGATTTTATCCAGGGTAGAGACCCGATGGCTATGTATAGAGATTTTACCCGAGCTAAAGGTCTCGATGATGATGCGAGTAAAGTCTAAGGCTAATGGTCTTCAAGGTAATGATTGCTAATGAATGCGCTTAAAGTGTTAAGTTATACAGGTATGTACCCTAAGCTTTTATGCAAGCTGGTTTTTTTGGACCGAATACTAAGGTCATTATGCGATTACATATGTGTGCATGAAATGAGACTATTAATATGGTCAAAGTACAATTGGTCAATGCGAAATGTTATGTGAAATTTTGTGACATGTTTATGTTTACGTGAGTTTACTATAAGTGAAAGCTATCTACTTTAGTATATGATGTGAATGTGTTGATTGGTTAAAGGGTGACTTACCTAAAAGAGGAGGGAAACAAAAATACGAACAACTATGTTATAACTTGATGTTATATCTGTTGTCATTGCTTAAAACTTACTAAGCATTGTAATGCTTACTCCGTTTACTTTGTTTCCTCTGTTTTATAGATCTCATTTTGGAAGCTACGGAATCGGGGATTGAAGCTTTAATCACCTACACTATCGCTGTTATTTTGGTACATTTGATATTTATTTTGGATCAATGGCATGTATAGGCTAATCTCCTTTTTGTTGAACCAAATTACCTTTTGAGTTGTAATTATTCTAGCCATGCGAAAATGGCTTGATTAGTCTTCGAGTTTGATTATATGTTTGGATGATACTCATATGATTCGATGTTGTGGCATGATATTTAGTTAGTACCCAATATGCAATGAGTTTCTAATATGGTGTTTGGTTATGGAAAAGTTTGATTTAGCCAAATTGTTAGTAGCCACATGGTAAAAATTCGCTAGCATGCTTATAGAACAAAGTTAATGAGATATGATGTACTGACCGAACCTATTTACAAGTGATATATTCGACTATAGAACTCAATGAATCTATGTCTAGCGTGTAACTATGAACCTCGGTAGGTTGTATTTAGATATGTAATACTTTAATACCCTATTCCGGCGACGGACAGGGGTGTAGGGTGTTATAGCCTGGCCACACGAGCGTGTGACCCTCAAAAACATGAAAATTTTCTAAGTGTTGTAAAAGTTTTGAAAGTTCTCGGCTTAGTTCTTAACCACCTCCAGTGTATATTTAGGGCTCATAAGCCTGTAATAGGGACATTATGAATATGTTTGAAATGTTTATAATTGGATGAAATTTTATGGTCTGAATTTGCATGAATGTTTATGTTTAAGTCCGGTAAGGCCTCGTATCCTATTCTAGAACTGAACACGGATAAGGGGTGTTACAACATGACTTATCAACTGTAGAGCTTAATAGGGATTGTTTGACCATTCTACAAAACAAACTATCTACCAAGCTTAAAGATTCAAAGAGTTCTACTATTACTTATTTGATTGGTAGCTTAAATGTAGAAAAAGCATTGGCTGATTTGGGTGCTAGTATAAATTTAATGCCTTATAAATTGTTCAAACAACTTGGTCTCGGGGAACCAAAACCCACTAGGATGAGTATTCAATTATTTGATTGATCAATTAGGTATCCTAAGGGCATTATTGAAGATGTGCTTGTTAAAATAGATAAATATGTATTCTCTATTAATTTCATTATATTGGACATGGATGAGGATATTGAGGTACCCATTATCTTAGGTTGACCTTTTTTAGCCACTACTAGAACTGTTATTGATGTGGGTAACAGTGAACTTGTCCTGAGGGTATGTGATGAAAAGGTTACTCTGCAAGCATGTGATTTTATGAGAGTTCCTAGTGAGCGAGATTTTAACACCTCAAACCCAACCCAGTCGTTATAGCCAAATTTAGAAAACTACATTATCCACCGAAATGGTCCAGAAAAACTTTCTTGGTTTTCAAATATTCTTTTAAACCATTTCTGTAAATAATTCAAAACTAGAGAAATCAAATATTCAACTTAATATTGCAAAATATGAGAATTATAAAATCAATGATTTTGGTATTTGTAAAAGTTTGGTCACTATACAAAACTTTCATAATTTCTATCATATTTCAAAATCATTCATTTATTTATTCAAAACTAAAAAATTTGGTTATTCCTTATTTCTAACACCCCAAACCCGGCCCAGACGTTACGACCAAGTCTGGTGTGTCACATCACTTACGCCTAACCATGTTACCTAGTTACTAATATTAGGGTGAGCTTTGCAAAACTGATATTAGAGTTTTTAAGAGAAATTCCCGATTTATTAGGTGAACGTCCTATCCACTACCGGTTATTAGGAGAATTATTATAAAGATTTACTTTGTTGCTCAAATGACTCGTGTGACTGGTTTTGAAAATGTTTGTTTAATTTTAAGGAAAAACTTGCGCAGCTATATTCGAAATATTTTAAATAATGTAAGAATAAATAATTAAAAACCCAAAATAAAAATAAATAAAGCGGCCTTATTACAAACCCAAATTAAACATAAAAACGAATGAAATAAGTAATAAATAAAAATAAAAATAAAATAGGTAATCTAATTAAACCAGTGTTTCAGTCTTCGTGGCCACTCTAAATCCCTCCTAGCTCCAAGTCCACTTCCTAGGGCTCACCTGCAAGGATGGAAGGAAAAAGGGTGAGTTTGATAAACTCAGTGTGTAAAGAAACCTATCTGGAGCCCCAAATCAGCTCAAGCCCACTAGGCCTAAGCCCTATCCAGTCTCAATAATAACTGGGCCGAAGCCCTATTCAGATACAGTAAACTGGGCCTTAGCCCATTTCAGATAACAGTATGGCCCATAGGCCCATTACAGTAACAGTACGAATAACATGCATGAATGCAAAGCCCATCACATGTGAGGAGACTACTCAACCCACCCAACCGCTACACTCCACCCGTACCAACCAAACACTCCATGTGGGGAAACTACTTAACCCACCCAACCGCTACACTCCACAGTGGCAGAATAGCTGCATAATCAAATAATGTGGCCAAGCCACCAGTACAGTAATACGAGGCGAAGCCTCTTTCAGTAAACTAGGGCAAAGCCCCTTTTTCAGTAAATTGAGGCAAAGCCTCTTTTCAGTACTTCCTCCATCAAATAATCCCAATCCCATGCAACAGATAATCATGTCATGGCATACAGTGAATAGAAACAGTAAAGCATGCATTTCAGTCCAAATTAGCCCTAGGGGTATACTAGTCATTTTGCACCTAGGGGTAAAATAGTAATTTTGTACCCTTAAGAGGTATTTCAGTATTTATTCCAGTTTTTAGGGTTTTAAGCATATCTCGATCATTGATAACCCAATTTTCGTCTCCGTAATCTATTTAACTTGTTCTACCAGTTTTTAGTTACTGGGCCCTAAAACCCCTAATGGGCCATATAGTGTCTATTAGCTACTTAAGCCCCTTAAGTCCAAGCTTTACCATCGGTCTACCAGTCTTAGCAGTTTTGGACCTACAATTTACCAGAACACGTTGATTTCTTATCTTACCCATATGGGCCCATAAGCCCATTGGGCCCACATTTAGCCCACCGAGGCCCAAACTTACCGAAGTGCATGAAATCGCACACTCACCAACCTTATCGATTTCAGTTACAGATTTACTACTTCCAACCAACCCACGAGCGTTCGCATGCTCACAAGCCCACAAAATGCCAGAATTTCGACATTTTGGCTTTTCGACTTTTACGGAATTAAACCACAAAAGGGGGTTTGATACACACCTGATTTGTGACGAACAACAACAAGATCTGCTCCAAAACAATCCTACATTTATTTAGATCACGTTAACATCTAAAAACCAAATCGAATAACCACTACTACCCCCACATACATATTCGGCCACCATAACCTTAGTCTCCAATCGTTCCAAAGATCCAAGCCTCCTATGCTCCTTGCTAGATCGCCCCTTACACTACAAGTACACATGAAACCAATTAAAAGAACTGTCTTTACCTATCACCACATTCGACAGCCTCCCTAAAGAGTTTAGGGATTTTGGCTTTTCTTAAATCCAAAGATAACGAATAGATCTGAGATGTCGAGTACTTACCACAAGTTTTCCTTAATCAAAATGCTTCTTCTACTCAGATCTGACATAGATCTAGCCCCTAAACACTAGCAAATTTTGAATCTTAGAGATCTAAAGGTTCGGCTATAAGTCCCTAAAACTATAGTGTTTTTTGGCTTTTCAAGTGGTGAAAGAAGATATGATTTGGGACTATGGTTGGAGGGGTGTTTGTCGACAGGGCCTAAGGGTTTGGAGAGTATGAGATTCGGATACAAGTGAGGAAAAACAAAGGGAGTTCGGCTACAGGCAAATCGGCACAGGAAGCAACCTTTCGGGATTTTGGCTTCTAGCAGTTGAAGAGTTTGAGAAGAAAAGAGTGGCAAATTCGGTTTCTGAACAGAAAAGAATGAAAGATGAGTGACGAGGAGAGTTGATTTCAGCTAGAGAAGAAAAAAAAAGAAAAGAATGGAAGAGAGAAGAAGAGAAGAAAGAATTTGGCACTTAGGAGATCTAATTTGCGTTTTCGGCTTTTTACGAAACTAAGAAAAGAATAGAACGAAAGTGAAGGCTCTGGTGGCTAACCCTAATTCGGCAAGACAGTAAAGAAAATAAAGCTTTCCCTAATGGCCATTCAAACCAACGGCCCAATCCCCCCAAGGCCCGAGCTGAATGCTACTTAAGCTCTATCACATGCCTGGCACGTGCACAAAAATAAAAGTACCTTCTGCTTACCTTGTGACTTGAACTCTGGCCCTTAAACTCAGTCCACACGCCATGTTTTTAGGAACTCAGTGGCGCCACCTTGCCACTTCACCAAGGCCCTCTTTGTGTCTCAACTTATAGTTTTTTTTCTTAAAGGCCCACTTAACTAAGTCCCTTTTACTTAAAATCCAAGTTGATTTTTCTGTCAGGTTTTAACTTAGGCTTGGGCCTTCTAAAGGCCTACTAACACACTTAAATATAATTTCAATAATCAGAACACCAAAATTCCAAAATTTTCACCAAAAATTACAAAACCCGAAAAATCCCGAAAATCAGGGTGTTACATTATTATTTAGGAAAAAACATGTTAACTTTAGAATTCAAATGTCTTAAGAAATCTCACTTGTAAATATTAGTAATTTTGAAAACTAAGTCTAATTTTATTAAAAAGTCGTTTCTCAGAGTTGCAGCGGAAAAATGTAATATTGACATTTTTATAAGAATTGCAACAAAAAATTTTACTAAAACCATATTTTGTTAAAAATCAATATTTCATGTAAATTCGATAAAGCATCAATAGACAATTTAAAACCTCAAAAACCAAGTCGTATTTTTGTCTAAAACACATTTTCATTTTCGAAGCAAAAAATAATGATTTTGTCAAGTTTTAATAGAAACCAAGGTTCATGCGTATTCTTATCAAATACTAATTTATATAGTTTTTAAAACTTAATGTCATGTAATAAACTCTTGCATACCAGAATGAAAAATCCCCAAAGTAAAGTCTCATGCCATAGTCCATACTCAAACTTATTACAACCCCCAAATACCAAAATATTAATATAAACTTTAATTACTTTAATTTAAAAAGAATTTTAAGAAACTCCTTCAAATGTCGTCATTGAATCCTAACCTCGAGGTTATCTGTAAAATTAGAAAACTAAAAGGGGTGAGCTATAAAGCTCAGTGTGAGTCTTAACTCAAGTATTAAGCAAGAATTCAGTATACAAAACAAATAACAATAAGCATATACTCATTATTCGAAATATCCAATATTTATGCACATGATCATGACAATTCTCTTTTTGTAAAACAATTATGTAAATATTTTTTTAAAACGCCCTACGCATCACCGCTACACTCCAAAATTGTGTTCCTAGAACTCGTCCATCCAAACACTCCAAATTTGTAGACAATATGCCATGTAGGTTGTGGATAAACCTCCAAATTTGCAGACAAGTTTCCATGTAGCTTGTGAATGAAGCCACCAATATTTGCAGATAAGCTGCCACGTAGGTTGTAAACGAAGGCACAAATTCTTCCTCCTTACAGTGTTCCACCCCATGCATGTGATATGGCCACAATAAAAATATATATACATATTTTTTTCATTTTCAAGATATCACTTGTCAAATTAGGCATGTTGAAACATGCAAATCAAATTTCTCAAAATATAATATCATGTAGGGCATATTTAATATGGATTTCACTTATTGTTTAAATATATAGAAATATCACAATTTATTTGTCATGTAAAACCAATTATGCCATAATATCACATAAAATGAAATGTGAATAACATGCTCTCCAAATAGTGAAAATCATAACAACACAACATACTTTTTATAAGCTAGTTGGTTGAGGTCACTTACTTGGTATAATAGGCATCAATGGGTTTAATCTCCCTTTTTGGAATACTTTATGTATTCGCATAAAACACAATATAAATAATAATATTTATTTAAATACTAGAACTAATGTATATCAATTTTTATTTTAGATTAGACCCACACCTGATAGTAGATCCAAAGCTAATCACCCCTTTAACAAATGCCCACACTTGGATCTAATCGATAGGTCACCTACTTATCAACAAATATGATTTCTTATTAGAGAGGTTGTTTTTAATACTTTATGAAATAATTCAATTTAATAAAACTCCCATCAACACTTACTCTTATGAAAATAAATCGAAATGTGATCTCATTTCCTACGTTAGTGACTTTCCAGGTTGGCATTGTAACACCCCTTACTCACATTCAACGTATGAATAGGGTATGAGGCGTTACTAGACAATAACGCACATAACATACTATTTCTGATTCATAAATTTTAACTCAAATTTAAAAACTTTCTTTTTATAAACCAAATGTCCATATTTCAAGCTTACGAGGCCCAGAACGTGCTTTGGTGACAGTCTAGGACCTAACCGAAAACTTTAGAAAATTTTAGAAATTTTTATGCAAAATAGTGCACCTGTATGTGTGGTACAAGGACATGCCAATGTGGATAGGCCGTGTGGTCACACTTGTCCTGTAACACCCCAAACTTTCTTAATTTTGGCATTTTGTGAATTTATAGCTTAAAAATATCTGTATACATTTCTGGAATTAATTTGACAAATATCTATCTGCTTCAATGGTTAAATGTTCTGGGTGTGTTGGGGAGGTCCCAGGTTCAAGCCTTAGTTTGGGTAAATTTCAGTTTTTTATTGAATAAAGACTTACCTTTGTTTAACAGGCTTATAAGAATTTATTTGTAAAAGCTTAATAGACTGGGCCTGCTGGTCTGGTGGTTAGGAGGAGTGTTAGGGTAAGGGAGGTCTTGGGTTCGAGTCTGTACTGAGACATTATTTTTGTGCTAGTGTTGTGTGGGTATTTGAGTTCAAATGAAAGACTGAGTAGTGGGGGAATGTGGGAGTGAATGTGCAAGGGAATTAAGGATTTCAGAAGTTCATTTTGATTTGGAAAGTTTATTTTTAAATTTTTTGGTTTTTCTCTCCCCTAGCAAGAAAATTCTACCATCATTCTTTTTTTCTCCCAACGAAAATCCTCTTTTCCTTCGCCATTCTTTTTGCTCCCTTCTGATTGATAGTAGTACTTCTTCCTCCATTTGTGCCATTTTGTTGAATAAGTTCGGCAAGGTAGTTCTTTTCTATCTTTATTATTTGTGTATCAATTAAAAGGGAACCTAAATTGTTTTCTGGAATTTTTAGTTAGGCGAAGGGCTTTAAGCAGTGGATTCATTTCTTGGTTTGGGAAGTGATTACAAGGGTTCTTTAGCAGTGTATCAAGATCAGGTGTGTACTTCGAGATTAGGTGTGTATCAAGATCAGGTGTGTACTTCGATTGCATAGAAAACAAGTTCAGCGAAACCCAAAAAGCATTTTGTCGACGCCACACGGGCGAGTGGACTATCCGTGTAGTGGGCCGTATGGTAGGACATAGCCATGTGGTCGTCAAACCAAGCCGTGCGCACGTAACATGGGTGCATGACACGATCGTGTTATGGCTGGAGAGGCCGTGTACGAGACACGAGCTCAATCAATTGGGCCGTGTGGGCCCATATGGGTGAACCACACAAGTGTGTGGAATTTTGGGCCAGGCCTTGTGATCCACACGGCCAAGGCCATTTTAGGCCGTTTGGGTCACACGGACGAGCCACATGGGCGTGCGAACCCATTTTTCTAAAATACTCTATAAGGTTACTTGGGTCGCCCAAGTTGACTGGGACCTACTATAGGGTTGGTAAGAGTTACTATGAGCCCTAATTATGTGATCTGACTATGGGATATATGTGTTTAGCATGTTATACTTAGCATGCGTATCTATACTGTTCTTAATATAAATGTATGTCTGTTAATCTGCATATCAGCATGCCATATTGTATGATGCATTTCATTGGGGTGGGTTTGATGAAGCTGAAGGAAGCATCTGAAAGGCTTAACGGGCTTGTTTTCTGGCAGCTAAGTTGTATGTTTATGATATATGCCACATTTCGGTACTATCTGGTGTGTAAGGATGGAGGGGTCAATTTTATCCCTCTATTTGGTGTGTTAGGCTGGGTGGGTCGATTTTATCCCCACATGGTGTGTTGGGTTGGACGGAGTTGCTGTGCAGGGTTGGTGGGCAAGACACTGTATATCTGATTTGTTCTGTATTCTATGTCTGATTGGGCTTAAGAGCCCTATTATATTTCTGATTCTGCATCTGAGTGGGCTAAGGCCCTAGCTGATTCTGTAAAGGGCCTTAGCCCGTACTATATATTTATGATATCTGTTATATGATTTGTATGCATGCTATTTGCGGGAATTTACACACTGAGTTTGTGAAAACTCACCCCTTTCTATTTTACATGTTAGGTAATCCCCAGCAG
Source organism: Gossypium stocksii (assembly GCA_020496765.1). Taxonomy (NCBI): domain Eukaryota; kingdom Viridiplantae; phylum Streptophyta; class Magnoliopsida; order Malvales; family Malvaceae; genus Gossypium; species Gossypium stocksii. Next base: position 76,207,137 of record CM035632.1, on the reverse strand, counting down.
TAGACGGATCGATGCAGCAGAGGAGTAGATAGTGACCACTACTGCATTTACCTCGATTTTACGTGTTTTTATGCTTTTATTGTTTTTACCATTATTTTTGGGGTATTTGATATAATTTTGAACTCTAGACTATTTTGGTTTTTAATTTGGGTTTTTCAACTGTTTATTATGGATTTATAAACTGCAATGCAACTAATGTACAATATTTCCTAAGTTTAATTAAGATTTCCTAAGTAAACAAGTTTGTGAAAAGTATTCATTTTCAAAAGCTTCTGCGATTAAGAAATGGTTTTAAGCAAGTCGATTAGTTCAAGTTTTCCTAACTTAAATAAAAGATAATAACTGGCACGTTTTCTTTCAATATAGCAAGGCAATTTAAAAAACACTCTCATGTGACATCATCAGATTCGGCTATAACGTCCAGGCCAAGTTTTGGGTGTTTCATTTAGTGGTATCAGAGTAAGGTTGCAAAACTCGGTTATGGTTTTGTGTTTTTAAGGCTGTGGCTGTGGTTTTGGTTTTTTAAGGTTGCAAAACTCGGCAGTGGTTGTGGGTTTTCATGGTACACCGAGTCTTCGACTCTGATCCGATAAGTTTTCTAAAAATATGTTTGATTTGTCTGAAAATATGATATTCTGTAATCTTTGTAGGTAGTATACTCTACTGAAAATTCTCTAAGTAGTGTAGACTAAAAACTATAGTGAGACTACTACTCGCGATAACAGACTTTAAACTTCTGATACTATTTTGCATAAAATATTTGTTAATAAATATCAAAACTGTAAATTGATTTGCATAAAACTGTTAATATAGATAATTTCAAAATTACGATGAGCACACGCGGTACTCATAGACGGGGTACTAGAGGCCAAGGTAGAGGCCGTAGAGGGGCTCGAGTTGAGTCCTTAGCATCTGATACGATTCTGAATCTGGACACTAGTGAGACATCGATGTCACCTGTTACAGAGACTGGGTCAGGGTCTTATGATCGTGCGACTTGTAACATCCCAAACCCGACCCAGATGTTATGGCCAGATCTGGTGTGTCACATGAACGAATGATTTATCTATGATCTTCTTTTACCAAAGTGTTATGTTGTTCGCAGTAAAACCATGTTTAATAGCTTGTAATTAATTAACATTATCAGATTTAAAAACCGTACAAATTATCAAGTAAAATTCACATTAAAAAGATCTCATTATTGTGTTATCATTGTTGAGTTATCCAATGATTACGTATGGTAAGTTAAAAAACGTTAGATTAAATTTGAAAACCCGCATAATCTAGCCTACCGTTTTAAAACAAACAATTAAAAAAAAACAAAACCAAATACCCGAGTGTCCTTATTACAGCATAAATCTGAAATTTAAAAATGAAATATAAATAAATTAAAACCAAAAGCATGAATCACGTGGCCACCCCGAATCCCTCGCAGCTCCACGTCCTCTATGGTTGGGGGTTACCTGTATGGATGGAAATAATAGGGTGAGTTTGGGAAAACTCAGTGTGTAATGTAACCCAACTAGTGTCAAAGATCAGTCAAAACTCAGTCTGGGCCGATGCCCTATTCAGATACAGATCAAACTGGGCCTTGGCCCTTTTTAGAAACGGAGTGGGCCTTGGGCCCACTTCAGATACAGAGCAGAATATATATGTATAAATGTATAGATGCAAAGCCCAAGCCCAGTCTAGCCCAACACACCACCCGTAATAGCCCAACACACCATGTGGGGAATAACTTAACCCACCCAGCCCTACACACCACAGACGTAGCAGAGCTACTAATACAAAAATCGTGGCAGAGCCACCAGAATAGAAATACGAGGCGGAGCCTCTAATCAGATTACGTGGCAGTGCCACTTTACAGAACTTCCTCCATATCCATAACCCAACCCCATGCAACTGAGAGTACTACATGACATGAGCATACAGATTATCAGATACAGATATATGAAAATCAATCAACCACTTCTAGGGGTAAAACATTCATTTAGCATCTAGTGGTAAAATGGTAATTTTACCCTTCAGGGGTATTTTAGTCATTTAGCTACGTTTCAAGATTTCAGGCTTAATACGACCTTCTAGTAGGTCTAACGTCGCCCCGAGCGACTCAGATAGTTCATACATTCATATAGTGTAATCGGGCCCAAAAACCCCTAATGGGCCTGAGGGAGCCCACATGCTAGTGTGGCCCACCCAGTTTAATTTTATGCATATTATCACAGATTTAACATCCAAACTACCAGAAATCACTTACCGCATACTTTTACCCATATGGGCCTGTAAGCCCATTGGGCCCAATTTCGACCCATCGTGGCCCAAAATAGCCCAAGTGCACGTAAACGCGCACAACAGCCCTTACCGTCCAATATTCCAGATTCATGTTTTTGGATTGACCCACGAGCATTCGTACGCTTGCAAGTCCACGAAATGTCAGCATTTTGTCTTTTCAGCTTTTGCCGATCTAAGCTACTAGAGGGTGTCGTTACACACCTATTTGCGAACTACGTCGAGATCCCTCGAATGATCAACCTACAAAAGTTTAATCATTATGTTAATCCATAATCTAATTAAAACTATCATCACCTACCCTTGAAGTATTTGGCCCTAACTAAAATAATCTAATAACCACTTACCTTAGATGATATCTAACAAATATATCTAGATTGCTACGATAACCCTAGACACCAATCGCTTCCCTTAAGATCGTCTTCTAGCACGGCCAACACATAAACCACCAAAAAGAGATAAGACCTTAGTTGGTCTCTAGTGACAGGAACAAATTCAATTGTCCAAGAAGGTTAGTAGGTTTTGGCTTTTCACACCCACTTGAAAGGAAAGAATAAGGAAGGAAATCACTCACCCAAAATTCGCCTGACTGAAACAACAACACCAAAAGATGTTACCACTACTCTAAGCCCAGATCTATGCTCGATCTACTCCAAACACAAGGGAATAAGATAAATAGATGAAAGGGTTGGAAAAACAATAGAGAATAGGAGATGGAATTCGGCTTTTGAGAAGAGCACACTAAAGAGAGTTTGAGGTTTCGATTTTGAAAGAAAAGGTGAAAGAAGAAGAAATTGTAATATCCTGAATTAGGGCCTAATCGGAATAGTGGTTTTGTGACCACAAATTTGAGATAGAAATAATCATTTTATAATTATTTTGAGGTTTATGATATGATTGCATGATTGTGTGAAAATTTCATGAAGAAATTCTATGCATAAAGTGCTTAATTTGAAATTAGGGACTAAATCGAATAAGTTGCAAAACTTGCATTCTAGAAGCTTTTAGTATGAAATTGCTTTGGAATATTAATTAGGAGGTCTTAAATAGCAATTTGACCAATTTTTAAAATTTTGGACAAAAATGGGCTTGTACATGAAAAATTACAAAGAAAGGCATTAAGGGCATGTTTGTCAAATGGTAAAGGTGTTAAATTGAAATGTGTTTTATTTATATTTCTATGGTTTAAAAATTTATGAAATTATTTTGTAAAAAAAAAATTTTGTACGAAAATTTTGACGTTTGGGCACTCAATTTAGTCAAAGGGACTAAATTGTAAAAAGTGCAAAAGTTGAGTTCTATATGTTAGAGGTGTTCAATTGTTATGAAAATTTAAATTGGAGGTCCTTAAATGGTAATTAGACCATTGGTTAATTTATTGGACAAAAATGGACATGAAATGGGTGGAAAAAAATATTTTTAAGTTAGGGGCATTTTGGTCATTTAGTGATTAAATGAATTAAAAATCAAATTAAAAGCCAATTTTTGCTCATCTTCTTCCTCAAGGCCGAAAATAGCATGGAAAAACCATGGCTAGGGTTTTTCAAGCTTCCAAGCTCGATTGTAAGTCCGTTCTAGCCCTGTTTTTAATGATTTTTACGTTTTTGAAATCCCGGTAACATGATTTCTCTATTTCTACCATTTATTTGAGCTAGGGTTTGATTTAAAAAATTGACCCATGTTGAATAATTGTGTATTTTGATGTTTTATAATAGAATATGAGGTTTTAAATTATGTTAAACAATTTGTGCTACTCGATTTTAAGAAAAAACGAGTAAAACGGCTTAATTGGTAAAAATACCAATTGTTCATAAGTGCATGTTGTAGTTGGAATTTGAGCTTGCTACTGGTAAATAAATGATCAGCATGTCCTAAAACATAAGAATTTGGGATAAAGTTTAATTTCCGAGCCTTGGGGCAAAAGTGAAAATATGCAAAAGTTTAGGGGTAAATTTGTAATTTTGAAAAGTTAGAGTCAAGGACTATTTTGATAAATGTGAGTATTAAATGAGCTAAATGTGCTATTTTAGATCAAGAAAAATGAGATTCAAGTCGTGATCGAGGGAAAAACAAAGTTTACGAGGAATAGGCTCAATTGTTGATATTTTGGTATCGAGGTAAGTTCATGTGTAAATAATGTAACATAATTGCTATTTTAAGTGATTTAATGCTACTTATATGATATGATACTTGATATTATGAATATTATGCTTTGTGAAATATTATGTATTGGTATGAAAAGTATGTGATTAAATTGATAAGTATGAAATGCAAGCAACGTATTGGTTCCGATATTCCGAGGAGAACGACTGGGAAATGTGTGATTGAGGAAAATCCCATTTGAACCTTGGGAATAGATTAGGATACAAGTGACATGTCACTAGGATGGTTGGGCATCCGAACTCGTTGAGTTGAGTCTGAGTTCACTTATGGATGCAAATGTCCGAACTCGTTGAGTTGAGTCTGAGTTCGTGAGATGTAACTAGGCATCCGAGCTCGTTGAGTTGAGTCCGAGTTCGTGAGATGTAACTAGGCATCCGAGCTCGTTGAGTTGAGTCCGAGTTCACTTATGGATGCGAACGCCTGAGCTCGTTGAGTTGAGTCCAAGTTCGCTTATAGGCGGGTTACATGGTTACTTGATTACATATGTGGCACTTATGTGCAAATTATCCATGTATCCGAGTTATATTCCAATGTGTTCAACGGGTAAAATTCTAGCAAAATGGAAGAACACTCAAGAGACAAGTATCATTTTGATAAGTGTTGTGAAATGGATACTTTGGACAGGTATGTACTTAACCCTCGGGTTGAAACTTGATACAACATCAATAATGTGGTAAGATGACAATTGATGATTAGAAATGTGATATATGTTTTGGTGATACCATGCTAGTGTTGTTTGGAAGAATTGCTTTGTTATGTTACTTGTTATTTGCATGTTAACTTACTAAGCATTTATGCTTACTCCCTCCTTTTCATTCATTGTAGTTTTGGACAAGCCGGCTCAGGAATCGGGATAGGTCGAAGGCTCGTTCATACTATCCGAAGAACTTTTTGGTAACATGGCTTGTATAACTTAAATATGGCATGTATAGCAATATACTCATTTTGTGTAATTAATCTTATGGTATGGCTTTTGCTTGATGAGGAAATGTTTGGTAGTGGTTAGACCTTGAAATAGCCTATTGTGATCATATTTGATGTTGAGTATGTTTAATGTGCTATCTAGTCTATGAAAAACCATAGAAAGTTGAATCTTGTTATAAAATAGCACATTGTAACAGAAATAATGTAAATTTGAAAAATCACTAAAAATAGTAGAAACCAAATTAGAAGATGAATTAAATATGAAATTGAAGCTTATTGTGTCTATTTGCATATGGAAGAAGCGAAATAGATAAAGGAGTTATATGTTGTGAGATATTTGAGTTTTAGTGAAATAGGGCTAGAGTGATTTCTGGATCCCCTGTTCCAAATTTAGAAATTCACTATAAATTTTACAAAAATAATCAGGAGGTATATTTTATATTTATTGAATCCTTAATGAGTCTAGTTTTAGGAGAAATAAACAGAATAGTTATATGAATTTTTTACAGAGAGAAAATTGGTTCGTAGTAAGCAGAGGTCAGTGCAGTCGAATCTTGAAATAAGGGTAACTTTAACTAATAAACTGTACTAATTGGCCTGACCAAAAATTCTAGAAAAACATTAGTAGATAGATATATGAGTTTAGTTTCAAGAAAAATTTACTGATCTTGATTTTGAGTTTTGTAACTCGAGATATGATTTTTTAAGCGACTATGATGCAAAAAGATAGCTTGCTACGAAAATTAAATTAGTTGATTTAAAATTTAAAAAAGTGATGAAATAAGTTTAGTAACACCTCAAGCTCGACTCCGGTGACGGTCTTAGGTAAGAGGGCGTTACAAGGGGTGGTATCAAAGCAAGTTTAGTCGGTTCTCGGATTAACGTGTTTTATGTACGGGTTTTGCTATACATGCCATATATACATATTGTGATAGTGTGACGACTTCTGACCTTTTAAATGATTTTTTTTATAGTAAATGGATCCCGATCCAGCTGTGGATGATGATGTAGAGAGTAATGCACCAGCTCCGGCTCAAGGGGTGGTGTTGACTGAAAATCCACCTCCTACTGTTGGTTAAGGAGGTGGAGAAGGGCCTCGAGAAGCCTTTCTCCAGATGATGAATGCATAGTATACTGAGTTCGTTCGTACGAACCTAAATGCACAACCTCCCCCACCTTCCCCGATTCCTCAACCTGTACCCCCGATGCCTTAAGGTATGGATTTGATGAAATTACATAGGACTCCAGCTGACAGAATTCGTAAGCAAGGGGCTAAAGAATTCTAGGAAAATGTTGATGATGATGCCGAAAAAACAGAGTTTTGGCTTGAGAATTCTATTCAGGTATTTGATGTATTGTCTTACACACCTGAAGAATGCTTGAAATGTGCTATATCTTTGCTGAGGGATTTAGCCTATTATTGGTGGAAGACATTGGTTTCTGTGGTACCGAAAGAGAAAGTGACTTGGGAGTTCTTTCAAGAAGGATTTCGGAAGAAATACATCAGTGAAAGATTTGTTGATCAGAAGCGTAAAAGGTTTCTCGAGTTGACGCAAGGCAACATGACAGTTACCGAATACGAAAGGGAGTTCGTTCGGTTGAGTAAGTATGCTAGAGAATGTGTTCTTTTAGAGGCTAAAATGTGTAGACGATTTGAAGATGGACTTAATAAAGACATAAAAGTATTTGTTGGAATTCTTGAATTAAAAGAAATGGTGGTACTTGTCGATCGAGCTTGCAAGGCTGAAGAACTACTTAAAGAAAAGAAAAAGGCAGAATCTGAGACACGAAATTGGAAGAAAAGACCAATGAGCAATGTACCCTCACAGCAACCCGAAAAATCAAGAAATGTGAATCCTCGTTCCCAAGTTTCAGCTGGACAATCATATGGGAATTCTAAGAAGCAAAATGTGGGCCCTAAGTCCCAGACTACTTCGGCAGCTAGTGTAGGGAATTCAAGATTTGTTAAGCCCGAGTGCCAGCGGTCTGGTAGAAATCATTTTGGTTTGTGCAGAGCAAATGAATGTTTTCGATGTGGTTCTCCAGATCATTTTATTAGAGACTACCCAGAGAAAATTGAAAAAGAAAAATTTCAGAGTACAAAAGCAAGTGGTGCAGATTCGAGGAAAAGGTATTCAAGAAAAGCTGGGAGTGAAGTTAGCAGTAGGAATGCAGCCAGAAATTCAGCAGGTAAAGCTGAAGCAAGAGCTCCAGCTAGAACTTATGCCATAAAAGCACGTGAAGATGCTTCCTCACCCGACGTGATTACTGGTATATTTTCTCTTTATGATGTTAATATTACAACTTTGATTGATCCCGGTTCTACTCATTCATATGTGTGCATAAAATTGGTGTCTAGTATGAATATACCTGTTGAGAACACAAAATTTATGATTAAAGTGTCAAACCTGTTAGGCAAATGTGTTATAGTTGATAAAGTATGCAAGAAATGTCCTTTAATGATTTGGGGTTATTATTTTCCTGCCGACTTGATGTTATTGCCGTTTGATGAATTTGATGTTATCTTGGGTATGGATTGGTTGACATTGCATGATGCTGTAGTAAATTGTAAACAAAAAGTTATTGAATTAAAGTGTGAAAATGGTGAGATTCTGTGGGTTGAATCAGACAAATCAGAGGCATTATCTAGTGTGATTTCTTCAATGTCGGCTCAGAGATATTTTATAAAGGGTTATGAAGCTTATTTAGCGTATGTGTTGAATACAAAAGAAATTGAAAAGAAAGTGGAATTAGTGCCGATTGTGTATGAGTTTGCAGATGTATTTCCAGAAGAATTACCGGGTTTACCTCCAGTCAGAGAAGTAGAATTTGGTATAAAGTTGATGCCGGAACAGCTCCGATCTCGATTGCTCCGTACAGAATGGCACCAGCGGAGTTGAAAGAATTAAAGTCGCAGTTGCAAGAGTTGACCGACCAAGGCTTTGTGAGACCGAGTTTTTCGCCTTGGGGTGCTCTTGTATTATTTGTGAAAAAGAAAGATGGTTCAATGAGACTGTGTATTGACTATTAGTAGTTAAACAAAGTGACGATTAAGAATAAGTATCCGTTGCCGAGAATTGATGATCTGTTTGATCAGCTGAAAGGAGCGACGTGGTTTTCAAAGATTGATTTGAGATCTGGGTACTATCATCTGCAGCTAAAAGAGTCAGATGTGCCTAAAATTGCTTTTAGAACAAGGTACGGTCATTATGAATTTTTAGTTATGCCATTTGGATTAACAAATGCCCCTGCTGTGTTTATGGATTTGATGAATCACATATTTCGACCATACTTGGACAAGTTTGTTGTGGTATTTATAGATGATATCTTAATCTATTCAAAAGATGAGACCGAGCATGCTGAGCACTTGAGGATAGTTTTGCAAACCTTGTGAGACAAGCAGTTTTATGCCAAGTTTAGTAAAAGTGAATTTTGGCTTCGTGAAGTTGGATTTTTGGGTCATATTGTTTCGGGTGATGGTATACGGGTTAATCCTAGTAAAATTTCAGCTATTGTTGATTGGAAACCACCGAAGAATGTGACTGAAGTTAGAAGTTTCTTGGGGCTAGCTGGATATTATCGACAGTTTGTAAATGGATTTTCTATAATTGCTGCTCCTATGACTAGATTACTCCGCAAGGATGTTAAATTGGAGTGGACGAAAGAATGTCAACGAAGTTTCAAAGAATTGAAAAAGTCATTAACAGAGGCACCAGTGTTAGTACAGCCCGAGTCAGGTAAAGAATTTGTGGTATATAGTGATGCTTCTCTAAATGGTTTGGGATGTGTACTGATGCAAGAAGGAAAGGTTGTGGCTTATGCTTCGAGACAGTTAAAACCTCACGAGAGGAATTATCCGACTCATGATTTGGAATTGGCTGCTTTCGTGTTTGCTTTGAAGATTTGGTGACATTATCTATATGGTAAAAAGTGTCGAGTATATACCGATCAAAAAAGTCTTAAATACTTGATGTCAAAAAGACTTGAACTTGAGACAGCGAAGATGGTTGGAGTTATTGAAAGATTATGAGCTTGTGATTGACTACCATCCAGGAAAAGCAAATGTAGTTGCCGATGCCTTGAGCAGAAAGTTGTTGTTTGCTTTGAGAGTTATGAACACTCAGTTGGAAATGTCAGATGATGGTTCGATTCTAGCTAAATTGAAAGCAAGATCGATGTTTTTACAAGAGATTTGTGAAGCTCAGAAAAGCGATGAAGACTTGCAAGCCAAAAGAAAGCAATGTGAGGTTGATACAGAGTCAAATTTCAGAATCAGTTCTGATGGGTGCTTGATGTTTAAAAATCGAATATGTGTACCAAAAAATGATGAGTTGATTCAAAAGATCTTGCATGAAGCACATAATGGTTGTTTTTCGATTCACCCAGGCAGTACGAAAATGTATAATGACTTGAAGAAAATGTATTGGTGGAATGGAATGAAAAGAGATATATCGGAGTTTGTATAGGAATGCCTAATTTGTTAACAAGTGAAAGCTGAACACCAAGTACCTTCGGGGTAGAAGAGACTTCATGGGAGCCTGAGGAAACTATGAGGAATCAATAGCCACATCTGTTTACCGGTAGGATTTTCAAGGACGAAAATCCCTAAAGTGGGGAGAGTTGTAATATCCTGAATTAGGGCCTAATCGGAATAGTGGTTTCGTGACCACAAATTCGAGATAGAAATAATCATTTTATAATTATTTTGAGGTTTATGATATGATTGCATGATTGTGTGAAAATTTCATGAAGAAATTCTATCCATAAAGTGCTTAATTTGAAATTAGGGACTAAATCGAATAAGTTGCAAAACTTTCATTCTAGAAGCTTTTAGTATGAAATTGCTTTGGAATATTAATTAAGAGGTCTTAAATAGCAATTTGACCAATTTTTAAAATTTTGGACAAAAATGGGCTTGTACATGAAAAATTACAAAAAAAAGGCATTAAGGGCATGTTTGTCAAATGGTAAAGGTGTTAAATTGAAATGTGTTTTATTTATATTTTTATGGTTTAAATTTTTATGAAATTATTTTGTAAAAAAAAAAAATTCGTACGAAAATTTTGACGTTTGGGCACTCAATTTAGTCAAAAGGACTAAATTGTAAAAAGTGCAAAAGTTGAGTTCTATATGTTAGAGGTGTTCAATTTTTAAATTGGAGGTCCTTAAATAGTAATTAGACCATTGGTTAATTTATTGGACAAAAATGGACATGAAATGGGTGGAAAAAAAATATTTTTAAGTTAGGAGCATTTTGGTCATTTAGTGATTAAATGAATTAAAAATCAAATTAAAAGCCAATTTTTGCTCATCTTCTTCCTCAAGGCCGAAAATAGCATGGCGAGACCATGGCTAGGGTTTTTCAAGCTTCCAAGCTCGATTGTAAGTCCGTTCTAGCCCCGTTTTTAATGATTTTTACGTTTTTAAAATCCAGGTAATATGATTTCTCTATTTCTACCATTTATTTGAGCTAGGGTTTGATTTCAAAAATTGACCCATGTTGAATAATTGTGTATTTTGATGTTTTATGATAGAATATGAGGTTTTAAATTATATTAAACAATTTGTGCTACTCGGTTTTAAGTAAAAACGAGTAAAACGGCTTAATTGGTAAAAAATACCAATTGTTTATAAGTGCATGTTGTAGTTGGAATTTGAGCTTGCTAATGGTAAATCAGCATGTCCTAAAACATAAGAATTTGGGATAAAGTTTAATTTCCGAGCCTTGAGGTAAAAGTGTAAATATGCAAAAGTTTAGGGGTAAATTTGTAATTTTGAAAAGTTAGAGTCAAGGACTATTTTGATAAATGTGAGTATTAAATGAGCTAAATGTGCTATTTTAGATCAAGAAAAATGAGATTCAAGTCGTGATCGAGGGAAAAACAAAGTTTACGAGGAATAGGCTTAATTGTTGATATTTTGGTATCGAGGTAAGTTCATGTGTAAATAATGTAACATAATTGCTATTTTAAGTGATTTAATGCTATTTATATGATATGATACTTGATATTATGAATATTATGCTTTGTGAAATATTATGTATTGGTATGAAAAGTATGTGTTTAAATTGATAAGTATGAGATGCAAGCAACGTATTGGTTCCGATATTCCGAGGAGAACGACTGGGAAATGTGTGATTGAGGAAAATCACGTTTGAACCTTGGGAATAGATTAGGATACAAGTGACATGTCACTAGGATGGTTGGGCATCCAAACTCGTTGAGTTGAGTCCGAGTTCACTTATGGATGCAAATGTCCGAACTCGCTGAGTTGAGTCCGAGTTCGTGAGATGTAACTAGGCATCCGAGCTCGTTGAGTTGAGTCCGAGTTCACTTATGGATGCAAATGTCCGAATTTGTTGAGTTGAGTCCGAGTTCGTGAGATGTAACTAGGCATCCGAGCTCGTTGAGTTGAGTCTGAGTTCACTTATGGATGCAAATGTCTGAACTCGTTGAGTTGAGTCCGAGTTCGTGAGATGTAACTAGGCATCCGAGCTCGTTGAGTTGAGTCCGAGTTCACTTATGGATGTGAACGCCCGAGCTCGTTGAGTTGAGTCTGAGTTCGCTTATAGGCAGGTTACATGGTTAGTTGATTACATATGTGGCACTTATGTGCAAATTATCCATTTATCCGAGTTATATTCCAATGTGTTCAACGGATAAAATTCTAGCGAAATGGAAGAACACTCAAGAGACAAGTATCATTTTGATAAGTGTTGTGAAATGGATACTTTGGACAGGTATGTACTTAACCCTCGGGTTGAAACTTGATACAACATCCATGCTAGTGTTGTTTGGAAGAATTGCTTTGTTACGTTACTTGTTATTTGCATGTGAACTTACTAAGCATTTATGCTTACTCCCTCATTTTCATTCGTTGTAGTTTTGGACAAGCCGGCTCAGGAATAGGGATAGGTCGAAGGCTCGTTCACACTATCCGAAGGACTTTTTGGTAACATGGCTTGTATAACTTAAATATGGCATGTATAGCAATATACTCATTTTGTGTAATTAATCTTATGGTATGGCTTTTGCTTGATGAGGAAATGTTTGGTAGTGGTTAGACCTTGAAATAGCCTATTGTGATCATATTTGATGTTGAGTATGTTTAATGTGCTATCTAGTCTATGAAAAACCATAGAAAGTTGAATCTTGTTATAAAACAGAACATTGCAAAAGAAATGATGTAAATTTGAAAAATTACTAAAAGTAGTAGAAACCAAATTAGGTGATGAATTAAATATGAAATTGAAGCTTATTGTGTCTATTTGCGTATGGAAGAAGGGAAACAGGTAAAGGAGTATATGTTGTGAGATATTTGAGTTTTAGTGAAACAGGGCTAGAGTGATTTCTGGATCCCTTGTTCCAACTTTGGAAATTCACTATAAATTGTACAAAAATAATTAGGAGGTATATTTTATATGTACCGAATCCTTAATGAGTCTAGTTTTAGGAGAAACAAATGGAATAGTCATATGAATTTTTTACAAAGAGAAAATTGGTTTGTAGTAAGCAGAGGTCAGTGCAGTCAAATCTTGAAATAGGGGTAAATTTAACTATTAAACTGTACTAATTGGCCAGACCAAAAATTCTAGAAAATAATTAATAGATAGATATATGAGTCTAGTTTCAGAATAAAATTATGATCTTGATTTTGAGTTTCGTAACTCGAGATATTATTTTTTAAGCGACTATGACGCAGAAAGACAGCTTGCTACGAAAATTAAATTAGTTGATTTACAATTTAAAAAAGTGATGAAATAAGTTTAGTAACACCTCAAGCTCGACTCCGGCGATGGTCTCAGGTAAGAGGGTGTTACAAAAGTTATGAAAAGGAAGGAGATGGCGACAGAGAGATAGATGACTTGATGGTTTCAGCTTTTGAAGCAATCGGGCAAAAGAAGTTAAGTATTTTGGGATTTTGGCTTTTGAGAAATCGGCTAGAAAGGTTTTAGGGAGATCAATTCAAACAATGGAGAAAAGAAGAAGAAGAAGATAGGTTCAGCTCTTGTGTCAATCGGCCAAAGAAGATTGAGAGTTTAGGGACTTTCGGCTTTTGGAGAAAGAAAATAGGAGAGCAAAGAAAGAAATAGATGAATTATCGATTCTGCATTAAACAAAAATGCAAATCCCGAAACCCCAAAGGATGAAAATCGGCACTTACCTACCAAAATACTAAAAAACTAAGATCCCAAAACTACCCAAGAAGAATTTAGCATACACACATACACCCTAATTGCAGAAATACACTACCTTTTGCCCCTTAGCCGAATTTTCCCTCCAAACAATCCCACAATCAGCCAACTCTTGCTCCTCACTCAACTCCTCAATTTTCTCCTTAATAATCTCCCCTTATCACTCCTTAACCAATCCCATGAACAACTCAAACACCTTCCTTCAGAATTTAACTTGGAGTCCACCTCTTACCATGCACATGTAGCAAAATAAAATGAATATCCCTTGCTCACAAAGGGATTCGAACATCAGCTCCTTCACAAGCTACCACACGCCACCTCCCTGAGCTTTAATTGGCGCTACCTTGCCACTTTACCATAGGCTTACTTGTGCTATAAAACCCAAACATTTATTTAAAAGCCCACTTTGCCAAAGTCCACTCTCACATAAATCTAAATTAAAATTCTGCCAGGCTTTAGACTTAAACCTAGGCCTTCTAAAGGTCCACTAAATACACCTAATACATTAATACAACACATCAAGCCATGCAAACTAAATTCACGCACAAATCGAAAACCCTAAAAATTGGTGCGTTACAACTCTACCCCCTTAGGTCAAAACAGGTAAGGGTACTATTGACGTATCACCTCCTCCGGCTCCCACGTAGTTTCTTCTCTACCGTGATTATGCTAAATTACTTTTACCAAAGGAACAAATTTCCTTCTTAACATCTTGACATCACGGTCCAGAATCTGTACAGGCCCTTCCTCAAATGTTAGATCAGATCTAACTTCAATTTCCTCAACTGGTACAATGTGGGTAGGATCAGACCGATATCGTCTCAACATGGAGACATGAAAGACATCATGAATCCGGTTCAACTCCAGAGGTAGTTCCAGCTGATATGCTACCGGACCCACCCGCTTAATAACTCGATAGAGCCTGATAAACCGCGAACTTAACTTGCCCTTCTTCCCGAACCTTAAGGTTTTCTTCCAAGGCAAGACCTTCAAGAAAACCAAATCTCCCGCAGAGTATTCAATTTCCTTACGCTTCAAGTCGGCATAAGATTTCTGCATATTAGATGCCTCTTTTAATCGATCCTTGATAAGCTTAACCTTATTTTCTGTATCCGCTACTAACTCTAGCCCAAGAACCTAACGTTCTCCCAATTCTGTCCAACAAGTAGGTGTATGACACCTACACCCATACAATGCCTCATATGGTACCATTCGAATACTCGCATGGTAACTATTGTTATATGCAAACTCTGCTAACGGCAAGTAGTCTTCCCAGCTACCTTAGAAATAAAAAATACACCCTCTCAACATGTCTTCCAGAGCCTAAATCACCCTTTACGACTGTCAACCGTCTGGGGGTGAAAAGCAGTGCTGAAGTCTAGCCGTGTACCCAATGCCTCATGCAACTTTTGCCAGAATCGAGATGTAAACCTAGGGTCCCGATAAAAAATAATCGAAATTGGCACTCTATGAAGTCGCACTATCTCCGCTACATACAACTTTGCCAATCTTTAAAGAGAATAGTAGATTTGGACGAGTATAAAATGAGCAGATTTGGTCAATTTATCCACAATCACCCAAACTGAGTCTTTCTTGGTAGGCGTCAAGGGTAGTTCGCTCACAAAGTCCATGGTTACCCTTTCCCACTTCCAAAGTGGAATCTTAACTGGTCGCAAAAGTCCAGAAGGCAGTTGATGCTTAGCTTTCACTTGCTGGCATGTTAGACACTCACCCACAAACTCTGTTACTTCTCGCTTAAGTCTAGGCCACCAATACAATTCTCGTAAATCTCGATACAACTTATTCCCACCAGGATGCATGGCACAAAGATTGCCATGAGCCTCTTGCAGTATAGACTGCCTCAAACCAGAGTCTTTTGGGACACATACTCTCCCACGGAAACACAAAATCCCTTCATTATTTAGCCCAAAATCAGAAGTTCGACCCTCTTCAATTAGTCAAAACTGAGGACCTAATGACTCATCCAATAGTTATTTTTTCTTAGTTTGCTCCATCCAGGTGGGTCTTACTCGCAGTTCCGCTAACAAGCTACCATCATCATACAGACTGAGACGAGCAAACATCGCTCTCAGATTAGATACAGCTCTCTGACTTAGTGCATCAGCTACCACATTAGCTTTGCCCGGGTGATACTCAATAAAACAGTCATAATCCTTAAGAAAGTCTATCCACCTTCGTTACCTAAGGTTCAACTTCTTCTGAGTCAACAGATACTTGAGGCTCTTATGGTCCGTGTATATAATACACTTTTCTCTATATAAATAGTGGCTCCAGATTTTTAACATAAAAGTTACTACCGCCAATTCCAGATCATGCGTAGGGTAGTTTGCTCCCAGATCATACTCTAATCCTAATAATACTAACACACATCCAAAAATATCTATTCAGCGAAGTAGATATATATCACATGCATACAATTTCTATGTTTAAAACATCAGATCCAAACAATTCCAAACACACAGAATAAACACCAAATCTCAATACAGTCCAATATCTAAAGAATCCACAGTATTTCAATTGCAAATAGACAAAACTATTTAGAAAACTTACGGATTTGGCACCAGAGACTCGGTGAACCACGCTTTCCAGAAAACAGTCAGTAAAACATTTCAAATACTTCAAATCTTTTAAAACAGTTCTTTCTAAAATTTAGCTTTAAAAGCCCAATCCACAGCTGAGTTTTACAACTCAAGCTCTGATACCACTAAATGTAACACCCCAAACTTGGCACAAATGTTATGACCGAATCTGGCGTGTCACATTGAAGTGTTCTTTGAAAATCGTGTTTTCATTGAAAATCCTTCTTAAAAATTGTTGCCATTTTGAACCTTGCATAAAATCTCGAATTTCGTTTGCTTATTTTCAAAACGTTGTTTATTAAAAACTATTCTCTTGTAAAATGTTATTACCCTTTTAAACCCTATTTGTTGCGAAAACTTTATCTGAAAGAAACCGATTTACAAAAATGAGATATTTTAGGAAAAACAGTTAACATTTTAGAAAATCGTGATTTACCTCTAATAGATATAAATCAAAGTAAATAATAAAAAAACCAAAGTTAAAATTTAAAAATTATAAAGGCCTTATTACAACTCAAAACCAAATTAAAGTACTCATGAATAATTAAATAGAAATACAGAAGCAAATGTGTAGCCTTCTCCGAGTCCCTCGCAGCTCTGATCCGTCTAAGGCTGGGAATTACCTAAAAGGTTAATAAACGGGGTAAGTTTGCGAAAACTCAGTGTGTAATCCCCTTACTAAAGTAACAGTCAGTAAACAAAATAAAAAAAAATAGTCTGTAAACGGATTTAAAAATAGTCAGGGCCAGAGCCCTTTAACAGAAACAGAATAGTCCAGTAGAGAGCATACGTGGGTCTAAGCCCACTACCATAACATTTGGGTCAAAGCCCATATCAGAATCAATCCATATGCATAATGCAAGATGTATGCTAACCCATCCCAATAATCCAACTACTACACACAATTTCCCTTAACGTTGCGGCACTACTTAACGTTGCAGCAAAGTTGCGAATCATGAATGGGCACATAGCCACCTGTAACTGTAATAAGATTGGCACATAGCCATCGATTAGGGTAATACAACCAGCACATAGCCATGAGTAAGTATGAATGACACATAGTCATCGATAGATATGATAGGCACATAGCCCTAGGCAAATGCGATTGGCACGAAGCCATAATCAAGTTGGCACAGAGCCATAATCAGAATATCTAGCGTAAAAAGCCATCGGTAGATCCACGATGGTCAAGTAACCATGCGATCTTCAATTTCGTCCCCCATATCAATATCCCAATCCCCATGCAGTATGTTATGTATGCGGAATGCCATGCCCATAACCAATCACAGTCGCAACAGTCAATTACAGTCATACATTCTCAATCAAAATATAGTCAAATCAATCAAATTGTATCACTAGTGAGTCATTTACCCTTGAGGGGAAAAACGGTCTTTTACCCATTAGGGGTATTTTAGTCATTCCATCCTACAAGGCTATTTTGTTAAATATACAAACAAGGGGTATTTTGGTAATTTTACAAACCAAGGGTATTTCTGTAATTTTGTAAGTCAAGGGTATTTATGTAATTTTGCAAGTCGAGGGTATTTCAGTAATTTTACAAATCGAGGGTATTTCGATAATTTTCCAAATCAGGGGTATTTTAGTACTTTTACAAACCAAGGGTATTTTGGTAATTTTCCAAATCAGGGGTATTTCTGGAATTTTACAAACAAGGGGTATTTCAGTAATTCTACCCTACAGAGGTATCTTAGTAATCCTACCCTACAGGGGTATTTCAGTAATCCTACCTTATAGGGGTATTTCAGTAATCCTACCCTACAGGGGTATTTCAGTAATCCTACCCTACAGGGGTATTTCAGTACTCCTACCCCACAGGGGTATTTCAGTAATTCTATCCTACAGGGGTATGAGATTCACATAATCTAGTCCAATATTTACTACACAATCATACAATTTATCTTATTGGGCCCATGGGCCCATTGGGCCCACATGGCCCATTTCAGCCTGGAACAGCCGTCCTACAGCTAGAGTAGTGAGAAATACACACCTAATAGGAGATTGAAGTTAATCCACGCTCCGGACACTCTTAGTCGACACCCAACCCAAACGAGCACGCCACAAAGCGAAAGGGATTAGCTAAGAAATGTATGCTTACTCTCCTTATGGTTCTCTCTATTTAAAGCCAGCTCTTCACCTATTCTTATGTTAGCTTCTCGATGTGGGATTCTCCATCAATCCCCCCAAAATTAAAGCATTAGAAAAATAATCAACCTTTGCGTGCAAAGGGATTCAAACCATAGTCCTCTCAATAACCATGTCATGCCACCACCACTAAGACACAAGCTCCTTTGTGTCATAAGTCAAACACATTTAACTTTAGAGCCCACCTACTCGCTTCCAGATTTATTTAAAAGGGAAACCAAAATAAATTGCAAGAGCCAAGACTTGAACCTTGGACCTCCTTGCTTCCTTTATGGAGTCACTTCCTTGTCCTCTAAGTAGCGCCACTTTGCCACTACACTACACTCCTTTTTGTGTCATGTTTTCACCAAAAATATTCTTAAAGCCTACCCACTAACATCAAGGCTCCCATAAGAGAAAAACATAAATCTTTGCTAAGGCCGAGGTTCGAACCTAGGACTTCTCCAACACTCCTAAACCTCTTAGCCATCACACCAATACGCTATTCAGTGAATATGGGCCCGGGGCCCATTACGCAACCCCAAGCGGGGCCCACGTACTCGTATGGCTTGCTAAACCAGATTTGCCCATAGCCACGTGTACGACACAGCCGGTCCATTAATTCCCGTAAGTCTAAAGACAACAACCCGTGTGGGCCTACAAGCCCATTGGGCCCACACGACCCATTCTTCCAAGCCCAATTTCAGGGTGTTACAGCATTCGTCAATCCGAACGGCATTACCAGGAACTCGTAATGACCATATCGAGTCCTGAACATCGTCTTATGAATATCCTCCTCTTTGACCCTTAGTTGATGGTATCCAGATCGAAGATCGATCTTGGAAAATACTGAAGCTCCTCTTAGTTGGTCAAATAGGTCGTCGATCCTTGGCAAATGGTACTTGTTCTTAATAGTCAGTTTGTTCAACTAACGATAATCAATGCACATACGCATCATCCCATCCTTTTTCTTAATGAACAAGATCGGTGCTCCCCATGGAGACACACTTGGTCTAATAAAACCTCGATCCAGAAGTTCTTGGATTTTTGCTTTCAAGTCCACCAACTCGTACGGTGCCATCTTATAAGGAGCGATGGACACCAGAGTCGTTCCAGGCAACAAGTTGATTCCAAATTTGACTTTACGGTTTGGAGGCAACATAGGAAGCTCATCCGAACAAACATCCTGAAACTCCTAGACAGTTCTAACTTCCCCTACGGACAAACCCTTAGAATTTGACTTACTCATATACACCAAAAATGCCTCGCAACCCTTGCGAATTAGCTTTTCAACTCTTAGAGCCGATATAACATTGGATGAGTAATCTTTTCGCTCCCCTATCATAGTTACCTCTTCATCCTCTATGGTCTTTAACACCATCCGCTTGGTAGCGCAATCCAAAGTCGCTCGATGCTTTGCAAGCCAATCCATAACCAAAATGAGATCAAACTCTCTAAATGGTATATCCATCAAGTCCGCAGAGAAAATTCTACCTTGTGTCTCTAAGGGTACATTCCTAAAAAGTTTGTCTACCCTAACCGAGTAACCCAATGGACTTATCACAGATACCTCACTCACAGTTTTCTCAGATTGCACACCCAACGTCCCAGACACATCACAAGCAACATACGAATGTGTAGATCCAATCTCAATCAAAGCAGTGTATGGCATGCTATAAATTAAAAACGTACCAGTTATGACGTCAGGTGCGTCACCCTCCTCTCGGGGACGAGCAACATAAACCAACACTGGCTACCTTGCCTCAGCATTTCTAGCACACCTGCTCGGTGCTTCACGTCCAGGTCCATTTCCATTGCTGCCCCTAGCCAGACCACGGCCTCTCGGTAGTTGTTGACCACCTCTCACTGGCTGAGCAACCCTCGGTTCAGCAGCTTGCAACTGTTCCGGCCTCTGAGGGTAATCTTTGACTCGATGATCTTTGGACCCACACCGAAAACATGCTCCAAAATGCCTCTAACAATCGCCCAGATGTATCTTTCCACAGTCCCAACAAGCTAGCGGCCTAACCACATTCATTAGAACTACTCAAACGGGCTCGTCCACACTAGCTCTTTTAACAATCCTACCCGCAGCACCCGAAGGCCCTGGATCCCTCCTGAATCGGTTTCTATATTTTTCACGATCCTGGCGCTCTGAATGCTTTAACTCCTCAGCTATCTTGGCTTTTTCCACCAGAGCAACAAAATCACTCTCCCTCTGTGGAGCAATCAATGCTCTTAGCTCATCTCTAAGGCCATCCTCGAATCGTACATAACGTTCATACTCTGTGGCAACTATTGCTCCAGCGTACCGGCTTAGCCTTAAAAATTCTGCTTCATATTCCACGATAGTCTTACTACCTCGAGTCAGATTCAGGAATTCCATCCTTCGAGCATCCACATAGCTTGCCCCGGCGTGCTTCCCATTGAAAGCCGTCTTAAATAACTCCCAAGTCACTCGCTCAGCTGGCGTACCATCTCTCACAGTGATCCACCACTGGTAGGCCTCGTCACGCAGCAAAGATACTGCTCCTTTCAGCTTCTACTCCACTGAGCAGTCTAGGTCGTCCATTATCTGCTCTGCGGCCTCCAGCCAATACTCAGCCACATTCAGTGCTACACCCAATACACCCCTAAAAATCTCTGCTCCATTAGCTCGAAGCCATTCAAAAATCGATCCTCGATTCACCTTTTCGATACTCGCTCAGCAACCCTTTCCAGAACACGGAGTATAACCTAGGATAAAGCATCATCCCCTCTAACCCAATCATAAGACCCCCTCTCAGTTGCCGGTGGCGCTCGTGCCTCCCCAGCTAGCATATGTCCCGAGGATGAAGATCCAACCTTAGTACTTCTTCGGTCACGACCACGACCTTTTCCACGTGCTGCCCTCGTACTCATATCATATTATCTAATTTACGAATTTTATGAATTAGTTCAATATTTCAGTATTTATTTCAGATTTTTTATGCAGAGATAGTATTTCAGAGCTTTGTTTTCGCAGTATCGTAGTCTAGCTACAGTCTCAGTCTTCTAGAGTTTTCAGTTTCCTACTGTCTTAGTCTTCTACAGTCTTAGTGTTACTCTAACTACGGAATTTCAGTAGAGTCTTAGTACTATCTACAGTAGTATCACAGTATCACAGTATCTTAATTAAATATAGTAAAGTAGAAGGTAATTACAAACTTGGTGCTGGAGACTCGGTGTGCCACTTTTTAGAAACCAAATTCAGAAAACCCAAGTTTCGTCGACAGCAATTGTTTTAAATGTACTCTGTTAAAAACTTCACAAAAACTCTAGTCATTAGAAAAATAAAGAAAATATTTTTGGAAAAGAAATCAATTTTTAAAAGACTTTTCTTAAGGGAGTTTTTCAAAATCGAATTTCAAAATACAAGTTAGGGCTTAAATTTAAGAAAACATTTGAATCCATTCCACAACCGAGTTGTTTCAATCGGGCTCTGATACCATTAAATGTAACACCCCAAACCTGGCCCAGACGTTATGGCCAGATCTGGTGTGTCACATGAACAAATGATTTATCTATGATCTTCTTTTAACAAAGCGTTATGTTGTTCGTAGTAAAACCATGTTTAATAGCTTGTAATTAATGAACATTATCATATTTAAAAATCGTATCAATTATCAAGTAAAATTCACATTAAAAAGATCTTATTATTGTGTTATCATTGTTGACTTATCCAATCATTATATAAAGCAAGTTAAAAAAACGTTGGATTAAATTTGAAAACCTGCATAATCTAGCCTACCATTTTAAAACAAACAATTAAAAAAAACCAAAACCAAATACCCGAGTGGCCTTATTACAGCATAAATTTGAAATTTAAAAAAGAAATATAAATAAATTAAAACTGGAAGCATGAATCCCGTGGCCACCCCGAATCCCTTGCAGCTCCACATCCTCTATGGTTGGGGGTTACCAGCATGGATGGAAATAATAGGGTGAGTTTGTGAAAACTCAGTGTGTAATGTAACCCAACCAATGTTAAAGATCAGTTAAAAATCAGTCTGGACCAAAGCCCTATTTAGATACAAATCAAACTGGGCCTTGGCCATTTTTAGAAACGAAGTGGGCCTTGGGCCCACTTTAGATACAGAGCAGAATATATATGTATAAATATATGGATGCAAAGCCCAAGCCTAATCCAGCCCAACACACCACCCGTACTAGCCCAACACATCATGTGGGAAATAACTGAACCCACCCAGCCCTACACACCACAAACGCAGCAAAGCTGCTAAAACAGAAATCGTGGCAGAGCCACTAGAATAGAAATACGAGGCGGAGCCTCTAATCAGATTACGTGGCAGTGCCACTTTACAGAACTTCCTCCATATCCATAACCCAACCCTATTCAACTTAGAGTACTACATGACATGAGCATACAAATTATCAGATACAGATATATGCAAATCAATCAACTACTTGTAGGGGTAAAACAGTCATTTAGCATATGGGGTAAAATGGTAATTTTACCCTTCAGGGGTATTTTGGATATTTAGCTACGTTTCAAGATTTCAGGCTTAATACGATATTCTAGTAGGTCTAACATCACTCCGAGCGACTCAAATAGTTCATACATTCATATAGTGTAATCGAGCCCAAAAACCCCTAATAGGCTCA
Organism: Gossypium stocksii; assembly: GCA_020496765.1. Classification (NCBI taxonomy): domain Eukaryota; kingdom Viridiplantae; phylum Streptophyta; class Magnoliopsida; order Malvales; family Malvaceae; genus Gossypium; species Gossypium stocksii. The sequence continues at coordinate 76,184,181 of CM035632.1, read as the reverse complement.
GTTTAATTTTACGCATATTATCACAGATTTAATATCCAGACTACCAGAAATCACTTACCGTATACTTTTACCCATATGGGCCTGTAAGCCCATTAGGCCTAATTTTAGCCCATCGTGGCCCAGAACAGCCCAAGTGCACGTAAACGCGCACAGTAGCCCTTACCGTCTAATATTCTAGATTCATGTTTTCGGATTGACCCACGAGCATTTGTACGCTCGCAAGTCCACGAAATGTCGGTATTTTGACATTTCAACTTTTCGGCATTTGTCTATCTACGCTACTAGAGGGTGTCATTACACACCTGTTTTTGAACTACGTTGAGATCCCTTGAATGATCAGCGTACAACAGTTTAATCACTATGTTAATCCATAATCCAATTGAAACTATCATCACCTACCCTTGAAGTATTCATCCTTAACTAAAATAATCTAATAACCACTTAGCTTAGCCGAGATCTAACAAATAGATCTAGATTGCTACGATAACCCTAGACACCAACTGCTTCCCGTAAGATCGTCTTCTACCACGGCCAACACATAAACCACCAAAAAAAGATAAGACGTTAGTTGGTCTCCAGTGACAGGATCAAATCTGATTGTCCAAAAAGGTTAGTGGGTTTCGACTTTTAACACCCACTTGAAAGGAAAGAATAAGGAAGGAAATCACTTACCCAAAATTCACTTGACTAAAACGACACCACCAAAAGATGTTACCACTACTCTAAGCCCAAATCTAGGCTCGATCTACTCCAAACACAAGGAAAGAAGATGAATAGATGAAAGGGTTGGAAAAACAATAGAGAATAGGAGATGGAATTCAGCTTTTGAGAAGAGCACACTAAAGAGAGTTTAAGGTTTTGATTTTGAAAGAATAGGTGAAAGAAGAAGAAGTTATGAAAAGGAAGGAGATGGCGACAGAGAGATAGATGACTTGATGGTTTCGACTTTTGAAGCATCAGTCAAAAGAAGTTAAGTATTTCGAGATTTCATCTTTTCAAAAATCAGCCAGAAAGGTTTTAGGGAGATCAATTCAAACAATGGTAAAAAAAAGAAGAAGAAGAAGATAGGTTCGGCTCTTGTGTCAATCGGCCAAAGAAGATTGATAGTTTGGGGACTTTTGGCTTTTGGAGAAAGAAAAGATGAGAGAAAAGAAAGAAAAGGGATGAATTACCGATTCTGCATTAAAAAATGCAAATCTTGAAACCCTAAAGGATGAAAATCGGCACCTACCTACCAGAATGCTGAAAAACTAAGATCTGAAAAGTGCCCAAGAAGATTTCAGCATACGCACGTACACCCTAATTGCCGAAATGCACTACCCTTTGCCCCTTAATGATATTTACCCTCCAAACAATCCCACAATCGACCAACTCTTGCTCCTCACTCAACTCCTCAATTTTCTCCTTGATATTCTCCCCTTATCACTCCTTAATCCAATCCTATGAGCAACTCAAACACCTTCCTTCAAAATTTAACTTGGAGTCCACCTCTTACCATGCACATGTAGCAAAATAAAATGAATATCCCTTGCTCACAAAGGGCTTCGAACCTCAGCTCCTTTACAAGCTACCACACGCCACCTCCCTGAGCTTTAAGTGGCGCTACCTTGCCACTTTACCATAGGCTTACTTGTGCCATAAAACCCAAACATTTATTTAAAAGCCCACTTTGCCAAAGTCCACTCTCACATAAAACTAAATTAAAATTTTGCCAGGCTTTAGACTTAAACCTAGGCCTTCTAAAGGTCCACTAAATACACCCAACACATTAATACAACACATCAAGCCATGCAAACTAAATTCACGCACAAATCGAAAACCCTAAAAATTGGGGCGTCATATGGTTGAGAATAGCGCACTATCCCAAGCCATGTTATGGATATTAGAGAGGGTCATTGGGCCCAACACTGAATCTGAGGGTCATATGTCGGTTACGGAAGGACTCCAGTCCAATGTGGCTGAGCTATTTAGAGGCATCGCTGGAGTTGCTCCTAATGTGGCTGAATACTTGTGGAGGCCACAGAACGCATTATAGATGATTTAGAGGGCCGTTTCACTGCTTTACGACAAGGAATACCAATGGTTACTCACGGTTAAGGAGGGCACTCAGCCCGACCGTCTGACATGGGATCTATTTAAGACGACCTTCTAGAGTAAATTTGTGGGGGCCAGTTATGTCAATACTAGGAGATGTGAGTTCCTGAATCTCACACAAGGGGACCGTTCAGTGGCCGAGTATGAGACTGAGTTTCTGAGGTTGAGCTGTTATACGCGAGGCATGGTGGCGACCGAGTATGAACATTGTGTTTGATTTCAGGATGGTCTTAGGGATAGCCTATGAGTTTTGATATCTCCACAGAGGAAGCGAAGGGGTTTGAATTCAGAGCCAAAACTGAGATAGAGGGAAGGCTAAGAGGGATCCAGAGCATTTGAATTCTGGGATGAGGCCTAAGAAAAAGGCCAGATCTGATGGGCCAATGAGAGTTGGGCCTTCTATTACACCTATTAGGGTGGCACTATATGGAAATTATGGTAGACGCCATCCAGGTGAGTGTTAAGGATTGTCCTTTAAGGGTTAATCAGACGCAAGCTTCGGTTACTGAGACTGTACAACCACCAAGGGTAGTTCAGTAGCCACCTAGGGGCCAAGGACAAGCCAGGGGTGGAAATGGGATGGGTTGAGGATAGAGAGCACCAGGCAGAGGTGCTGGATCAACTGAGGTGAGGCAGCCTCCTCTAGTTTATGTTGCTCATCATTGTTAGGATCGCGGTGCTTCGGATGTCATTACAGGTATGTTTTTAATCTTTAATGTACCTTATCTTGCACTGATAGACATAGGTTCTACACACTCTTATGTAGCTAGTACTGTGTCTGAGACTTTGGGGATCCCAGTTGAGAATACTTCTAGTGAGATAACTATGCTAAGTCCTTTAGGGCAATTTGTCCAGGTTAATAAGTTGTATAAAGATGTTTTGCTAGAGGTCCAAGGGACAGTGTTTTTGGCTGATTTAATGGAGCTCCCATTTGGGGAGTTTGACTTGATTTTGGTTATAGACTGACTGGTTAGTCATTGAGTGAGTCTGGACTGTGCGACAAAAAGGGTTGTCTTGAGGACCAAGGGGGATAATGAGATAGTTGTGATTGGGGAACGATGAGACTACTTGACTAACGTGATATCTGCATTGGTAGCAAAAAAGTCAATGAGGAAAGGGTGTGAGGAAAGGGTGTGAGGCATTTTTTGCCTATATCAGTGTTTTGGATTTTGTGGACTCTTAAGTTAAGGACATCAGAACTGTGAGAACTTTCCAAATGTTTTGCCAGAGGAGCTATCGGGATTGCCTCCAAGTTAAGAGGTAGAGTTTGGTATCAAGTTGATTCCTGGTCAGCTCTAGAGTCTATCACCCCTTATCAAATTGCACCGAAAGAGTTGATGGAACTTAAAGCTCAGATTTAGGAGCTGTTAGATCATGGATTCATTTGCCCTAGTGTGTCTTTGTGGGGAGCACCTGTTCTTTTTGTAAATAAGAAATATGGGACTATGAAGATGTTCATCGACTACTATTAGTTGAACAAGCTTATGATCAAGAATAAGTATCCACTTCCGAGAATAGACGACTTGTTTAAATAGTTCAGAGGGGCTTCTGTGCTCTCGAAGATCAATCTATAATCATGGTATCATGAGTTGAGAGTAAAGGAGGCCAATGTGAATAAGAAGGCATTTAGGACTCGATATGGACATTACGAGTTCTTAGTTATGCCTTTTGGGTTGACTAATGCACTAGCGACATTTATGGTCTTGATGAATCATGTGTTTTAGCCCTACTTGGATCAATTCATGGTAGTGTTCATCGACAATATCTTGGTGTATTCTAAGTTTGAAGATGAGCACGATGAGCATCTCAGAGTTGGATCAATTTATACAAAGTTTACTAAGTGTGAGTTTTGGCTCCGAGAGGTAACCTTTTTGGGGCAGGTGGTGTCTACTGAGGGGATTCGTGTTGATCCTCGTAAGATTGTGTGACAACCCTAATTTGACCCTAGTCGGAAAGTGGTTTCAGGACTACGAAACCGAGTTAGAAAAATATTTAAATGCTATATCTTGTGTTTAATATACGTGAATTAACATGTGTGATAAGTTAATATGAGAATTTGATTTTGGTATGTTTAATTCATTGAATTGGACTTGATTGATAAACCTTAAAAAAAAATAGTAGATCAAATGCTAAGTGGCCGAATATTAGGGATAATAATTTGGGGTTTGCATGGCTATTAAACCTTTTTATTCTTTTAATACACGGTAGTAGATGTTAGATAGTGCCATCATGTGCATTTTATAATTATAAGGTATAATGTTATAAAATAAAATATGTTAAAATAAAGGTGAGTGGGGTGATAAAAACAAAGCCAAGAGACATGGTTTTTATGTTTTGGCGAATTCTAACTAGAAAGAAAGAAAAGAAGAAAAGAATAGCTTGGGAGCATTCGTCATTGTTGTTGGCATGAACTAATGTGAGTTTTGATTTGATTTTCAATCATTTTGGTGTCTTTGAGCTTGTAACCGAGTCATGTCCTTAGCCCATGAATTAATTTCCAAAGTTATGGTTAGTAGTGCATTCGGCCATGAATGAGATTGAAGAAAATGGTTGTGCGTTCATGATTTAATTAGTAATGGGGGATAGGTGAATTTTTGAACTAGTTAATTGTTTATAAATGTGGATTAGATGAAATGTGAGAATCGGCTAGAGTGCTTTTGTTGTATAAGATTGCCAAATGTGAACCTAAGTAAGGAAGTGAGTGATATTTGTGTTCTAAATCGTTAATGAGGAGATTGGAATATGTACTTGTGAATTCTTTTATTTTTGTGGTATCTTTAGTTATCTTCAATTTTCTTTGGTTATGAAAATATGCAAAATTTGAATTTTAATTGAAGATTTGTAATCAATCTTGAAATTGAATTTATAGTGTGTTGAGGTAAATTATTTAGATTAAGGTACAATAAGTAATTGTTAAATAATTATATGTGGAATCGAATTGCTAATGTTTGGCTTGAAATGAGCTGTTATGTGATTTTTTATTTTAGTATATTTGGCCTATTGAAATTAAATTGTGTGAAATTGATAAATGTTATGTTTTTAGAAATCTTGGATAATATTCGGCCTTAGTGTATCGTTGAAAAGAAATAGAATTATGTGTATTTGTGTAGGAATGAGTATATTTATGTATTTGGTTATAGGATGATTTTATGACATTGAAAGAAAATGTTAGTTCGATTATGCTTATTCATGTGCATGACTTTTTCTATGAAATTATGAATGTGAGGGTCGAATATATGTATATACTTATGAATTAACGCTTGAAGAATTAAGTTGTAATAAGATAAAATTTGTTCATCTTAGATCGAGAGCAAAGAGGGCAAAATTCGGATAAGAGGAAAACAAAGCTGGTTGGATAGCATATCCATAATCATTCGACGACAGTCAAGGTAAGTTCTTAAGTTAGCTCGGAAATGAGTTAAATATTAATAAAGATATGATATTGTAGGTTAAATTCAAGTGTTAAGTACTTACGGAAGAAATTGTCGATTGATAGAAAGGTTAATGTGATTAAATTTAATTAACGAATTTAATTAAAGTGGTTGAGAAATGTTATCTAGAAATTTTCTTTAATGTTAGCCGAGTGTGAATGAGGTATGGAAATATGCATGATATTATAATGTCCTGGATATGTGTTGAATATATGAATTGAGCCGATGATGGTATATGAATTATGATGTGCGAAATTTTACAAAGTACTATGAAGTGTTTTGTTATAGAAATCGGGCTAAAAAACCTAGCAGGCCTAATGCCGGTGTGATATTTTGTGACTCAAGATCATTATGCTTATAAATAAGTGGTAAATGTGAAAATGTAAGTATGGGTTAATTTATGGTTAACTCGTGATAAAGTACGTCTACATTTTTCTCTTATAATAAGATGTTAAAATGTGTTATGTATATGATGGTGAATTATAATAAATATGAAATGAAGTGAAGTCAAATGGCTTGAATATGCATGTCGTGTACCAAAAAGTACACAGGGTGGTATTCGGCCATCTTTAGCTAAGTTATACTTATGTAATGTCAAATGAAATGTGTATCCTTAATGACATAGGGGTATATATATTTATATGTATATTGACTTGATATATTCGATTGAATAAATACTTATAATAATTGGATTGTTTGGTTGAGCATAAGGTTATGAGAAATATAGGATCGGCTACCCTTATATGTATCTTGGATTCAATGTTACATTCGGTTAAATGCCTGTCTATGAGAAAGTGCTATACTTGGCTATAAGTGTGTTATATGGTAATGGTAAAATTTGGTTAGGTAAATACATATGTGAATTTGGTTTATTTTTGCACATGAGAGGATAGTATGGAATTGGTTTCATTCAGTTGGGTTAAGAAATAATTGTGCGTGAAATTGATATATATATATATATATATATATGTTTATGACTTATTTAAGTGATTTTGGACATGGAAATTTGAATGTGGACATGATCTGTAATTTTATATTGACTGATTGAATTTAAAGTTGGCTTTAAAATGTTTAAGTGTCATGACTGTATGAATTCAAAGTTAAATGATATGATATGTTCATAGTGTATACATGTGAGGTTTTATAGACTTGGTTAATCCATTTTAATGTGTAATAACAAATGAAAATGGGCACTATGTGTGTGAATGAAAACGGGCACTATGTGTGCAAATGAAAATGGGCACTATGTGTGCGAATGAACATGGGCATTATGTGTGGGTATGAAAATGGGAACTATGTGTGCGAATGAAAATGGGCACTATGTGTGCGTATGAACATGGGCACTATGTGTGCGAATGAAAGAGGCATTGTGTGTGCGAGTTCTTTAACTGAGCACTATGTGTGCGAGATCGGTCATTGGGGCACTAAGTGTGTGAAATGAGTTCATGTAAGACCTCGTCTGGGACAAAGGCATTGATTTGAGATAGTGTGTAAGACCGTGTCTGGGACACTGGCATCACTAATGTTTCATGTAAGACCTCGTCTGGGACGAAGGCATTGATTTGAGATAGTGTGTAAGACCGTGTCTAGGACACTGGCATCACTTATGTTTCATGTAAGACCTCGTCTAGGACGAAGGCATTGATTTGAGATAGTGTGTAAGACCCTGTCCGGGACAGTGGCATCGACCTTGAATAACATGTAAGACCGCGTCCAGGACGTCGGCATTGTATAAGGCCTACCTAAATCTGTTCATTTCTGAAGGACTTGAAGAGAAAGTCTATTAAACAGACAATACGCCAGTGATGTGATTCAAAGTTTTTATCTAGCAGACTAAATGCCGGTGAACTAATTAAAGTTAGAGATTATGCAACCTTGTGCTAAATTGGTAATAAAATGAGTTCAAGACAATAAGTTGGTCAGGTATGTGATATATATAATATATATGTGAGATTGATCTGTCGGGAATTAAGAATGTGTAATGAGAAGCATATGTAAAGATGTTGTAAATTCATATGTATATGTGTATATGTGTGCATTCAGTCATTATGCAAAATTACATGAAAGTATTCGATATGCCGTTTAACTATGAACGTTGAAAGTAAGTGTGGGTAAGAAATGTTACACTAGTTGAATTCGATAGAATTAAAGTTAATCTTGAAGCATGTAAATGCTTATGTCTATATGAGTTCGATTATAATCAGAGTAAAATGATATATGTGATTGTGCATAATCGGCCAAATGGTATTGTACTCAAAAAATGTTATGTGATTACGATTATTTGGTTTGTTTTTAAGTTCAATTGTTTAAAATTGCTTAAGACTTACTAAGCTTATGAAAGCTTACTTTGAATGTTATGTTTCTCTGCTTTATAGATCGTTGGCTCTTACTACCAGTTCGGGGATCATCAGTATTTTGTCACACTATCTACTATTTTGGAAATCATATGATTCGGACTTAGCTTATGGCATGTATAGGATAGACCATAAGTAGAACGATATTTTTTACTATTTTATATAAGCCATGCGAATATGGCATCTTTTGGATGTTTACTTTTATATGTTTTAAATTCAATCTTTGGTTGTGTTTAGTATGTATATAAATCTTAATGATCTTAAATCTATGTGATTGTACAAATGTGGTGCTTTGGTTTGGTAATGCTTCATAACCCACTCCGGCGACGGATACGAGTTATAGGGGTGTTACAGATTGAGGTTGTGTTGGAGTGGAAATAGCCAAATAATGTGTTTGAGATTCGTAGCTTTCTGGGGCTAGTCGAATATTATCGATGATTCATAGAAGGGATCTCCTTAATCGCAGCTCTAAAGACTATGCTTCTGCATAAGGGAGTTCCATTCGTTTGGACTGATGCACAGTAGAAGAGTTTTGATAGGTTTAAGACTGTTTTGACTCTGGCTCCTATTCTGATACAGCTTGAACCCGATAAGGACTTCGTGGTATACAGTGATACGTTGCATGTAGGTCTAGGCTGTGTTCTGATGCAAGACGGTAAGGTGGTGGCTTATGCATCCCGTCAGGTTAAGACTCATGAGGTTAGTTATCTGACGCATGATTTGGAGTTCGCAGCGATAGTCTTTACCATAAATATTTGGAGGCACTACCTGTACGGTGAGAAGTGTACTATCTACACTTATCACAAACGCCTCAAATATCTTCTGACGTAGAAGGAGCTAAACCTTAGGCAGCATAGGTGGGATGAACTGCTTAAGGATTATGACTGCAGCATCAAGTATCATCCTGGTAAAGCCAGTGAGGTGGTCGATGCGTTAAGCCGTAGGGCTAGAACCTTAGGCAGCTCGACTCAATTTATTTGACAATGGGAGTTTGTTGGCTGAGCTGCAAGTGAAAGCGACATGGATTAATCATGTAACACCCCAAACCCAGCCTAAACATTATGGCCAAATTTGGTGCATCACATAGAAGCTACGTTCAAAACCGGACTTGTCAATAAAAGTTTAGTTCTCAGTTTTAAAACCCTTTCAATTCCTTAATTGCATAAACAAATTCGGTAAGGTTGTTTTTATAAGTTTAAATCATTTTATCAAAACGGTTGTTTAAAAATTGATCTCTATTGTATTCAGTTATTTAAAATCACGGAAACTTTAAATGTTTGAAGTTGAAATGAGTGAAATTTTGAAAACATTTATAATTTTGAAAACTAGATTTATCTACTCTAGCAGTTTAAAATCAACAATTAAAAACCCAAATAAACGCAAATTAATGTCCCAATGGCCTTATTACAAATATAAATCCAAATATCAAATTTAAAATGATTAAGTCTAAAATAACTAAACAGTGTTCGCATGGCCACCTCTGAGTCCCTCACGGCTGCAAATCGCCTAAAGCTAGGGATTACCTGCATAGTTAAAAGTGAGGGGTGCGCTTATGAAAATTCAGTGTGTAATCCCCTAGCAGACCACATAAATTAGAACATGTAAAACTATCTGGGGCGAAGCCCTATGCAGTAATAGAGCAGTCTGGGCTTTAGCCTTATACAGACACAGTGTTGGCCCAAGCCCAAAACAAAAACAGAATAGAGCAGATATGCAACCCAACCCAATCCATCCAACTCACTCGCCCGTACCATCCAACACACCATATGGGAATTAAATCAACCCACCCAACCAACACACAATTAATGCAGCATGGCTGCTAATAGTAGAATACGTGGTAGAGCCACTAGAATCAGAATATAAATACAGAAATACGTGGCAAGGCCACTAGCACAGAACTACCTCCATATCAGACCCCAACCCCATGCAAAATGTCATGTTATACGTATATATTGTGCATACAAAAGGTCGTGCTCGGACACAGTCACACGTGTACCAAATATTCATCGGTCAACCTACCTCTAGGGGTATAACGATCATTTCGACAGTTAGGGGTAAAATGGTAATTTTACCCCTCAGCAGTATTTTGGTCATTTAACCAACTTTCGGTGTCTCAAAACATATTATGACCTCTTAGAGGGTCTACAGTCACTTCGAGCAACTCAGATAACCTACGTGGCCAGAATAGAGAATATGGGTCCAAACCAGCTGTTGGGCCCAAATGGGCCCACACGCTCATGTGGCCCACTTAGCCCTAATTTCAGTTACGGTGATGCGAGCCTTATAGTTTGATCTTTTATTTAACACCCACCGCAAAATTTTATCTGTGTGGGCTCACGAGCCCATTGGGCCCACACGATCCACTTCAGCCCATATGGGGCCATTTTGGCCAAAGTCCACAAAAATACACGTGGCAGCCTCTATAGTCTAAAGCTAACGATTTGTCGGCTCGGTTCACCCCACATGCGTTCGCATGCTTGTGAGACCTCGATTGCCAGCGTTCCAGCATTTTGACTTTTCACCTTTTGCTGATCTACAACAGAGGAGGGCATGAATACACACCTAATTTACAGAAAGTGCAACGAATCTTCAACTACTAACCCTACAATCATCCATGACTTCAGTTAACAACAATACCCAAAACTAAAACTTGATCCTAAAGAGTGGCATAGACACTCACTTTAACCCAAGTGTGCGACTTGATCCGCTTAAAAACCAACCAAGTAAAGCCTACACCCTTTTTCAGCCGACTACTGCTTTAACAAAAGAAACACTTAATCAACAAGTGCTTGATCCACCACATAAATCGATATATACTACCTAAAACAAATCCAACTAAAACATAAACCATTCAGCCAAAATAGGTCCACTTACCTCAACTCTTGATTGAAAGCTGATAGGATGATTTGAATGCCTACGATCACTTGATAATCCCCTCTTCCTACGAGAGTTTTAGAATCCAAAGAAATATTAATCAAAAACCAAAGAAGAGAGTTGGGGAACCCACACTAAACCCTTATTGAAAGGAAAAATCACAACCACTTACCAAAGAGAAAGAATGACTAAATCTGATCCATACAAGAGAAGGAAGATAATCGATAGAAATTCACAGAATAAAATAGGGATTTGGCTATTAAGAAGCAATTCGAAAGAACAATAAGAGAAAAAAGAAGAAAGGGATTCAATTAAAAGAATAAGGGAAGTAAAAAGTAGGGTTTGACCAATATGAGGATAGTAATTGGAGAGGGAAGAGAGCACTCGACTAGAATAAACTAAAAAAAAATAAAGAAAGCTATAAGAAAAGAAAGGATCAGGTTTCCACTAAAGTAAGACAATCAGCTAGAAGAAGGTTGAAAGAAAGAAGAGAAGAAAAATGTTTGAGGAGCAAAAATGTAAGGCTTTTGGTATAATGACTCTTAAAGGTTTCAACACAAATGACTTGTACTCTTACAATCTCGAACAAGCACAAGTGACTAATAGTGAAATCAGCATAAGGGAGAAAGAACTAAAATAACCATGGCAAAAAGAACCCGAATTGACTAAAAGGGAAATCAGCACCTAAACACATACCAATAGCCAAAAATGCACTCACCAAAAGACCCCTAGCCGAATTCACCTCTTCCAACACCCCCAATCGGCCACTCCTCTCTCATATCAAATTCCTTGAAAATCTCCCCAAATCACTCCCCTTGTCCCTCCTAGATATCCTCCAAAAACCTCCAAGACCCAATCAAGCTCTCCCACACTAAAGTTCAAACCCAACACCAACTCTTACCACCTCCATGTAGTAAAATATTTGCATTATGCCAGCAAAGGGTTCGAACCCTTGCCCCTCTCACATGCTCACACGCCCCTTGCCACCAAACCACAGGGCTTTTTGTGACATGTTGCAAACACAACTAAATATAAGTCCCGCCTGCTAGCATCCATCTCCACTTAAGAGCAAAAACTAAAAATTTTGCCAAGGCCCAAACTTGAACCTAGGCTTCCTAGCGACCCCCCAACACTTCCAAAACACTTAGCCATCACACTACACATACAATTTTGTCAAACCATGCAGAATTAAAGGACCTAAAACTTTAGAGCGCTACAAATCAGATCAGAGATAAATAGGTAGGAGATAAGTCTCTTGAGTCACGGTTCCATCATATTGAGAGTGACTGATTTTGGGATTAACAGTGAGGGGGTTTTGTGTTTCTGTGGGCAGATTTGTGTACCAAATGATAAAGACATAATATTGCTGATTCTGAGGGAAGTGCATAGTAGCCCTTATGCTATGCATCCTGGTGGGAACAAAATGTATCGAGATCTACGAGAGCTATATTGGTGGCTAGGGTTGAAATATGAGGTTTCTGACTTTGTTGCTCGTTGTCTAAATTGTCAGCAGGTTAAGGCTCAACATCACTTACCTTTGGGTTTACTGCAGCCGGTTAAGATACTGATGTGGAAATAGGAACGAGTAACGATGGACTTCGTTAGTGGGTTGCCTCTAACACCCACTGAGAAGGGTTCTGTATGGGTCATCATGGATCGATTGACCAAGTCTGCGCATTTCATTCTAGTCAGGACGGACTTCTCCCTACAAAAGTTAGGTAAGCTCTACATCTTCGAGATAGTGATACGACATGGGATACCTGTCTTGATCTGATAGGGATCCTAGATTCACATCTCAGTTCTGGAAGAAGCTTCATGAGGCTCTAGGTTCTTGATTAGTCTTCAATACTACTTCCCTTCCTCAGACAGATGGTCAGTAAGAGAGGGTGATTCAAATATTGGAGGACATGTTGAGAGGTTGTATTATAGATTTTCGAGGCAGTTGGGAGGAGTACTTGCCATTAGCAGAGTTCGCTTACAATAACAGCTATCAGTCTAGTATATAGATGGCTCTGTACGAGGCATTGTATGGCCATAAGTGTCGCACTCCCTTATGCTGGATTGAGTTAGGTGAGCGACGTAATCTGGGTCCAGAGTTGGTTAATAAGACTGAGGAGAAGGTCTGTTTGATGCGAGATCTTCTGAAAATGGCTTTTGATAGATAGAAGTCCTATGCTGATTTGAAGAGGAAGGATATCGAGTATTCTGTGGGGGACTTAGTTTTCCTTAAAGTCTCATTGTGGAAGAAGGTTTTGAGATTCGGTTGCAAAGGCAAGCTGAGTCCTCGGCTTATTGGTTGTACCAGATTCCGAGACGAGTGGGGCCATTCACATATCAGTTAGAGTTACCTCCAGAGTTAGATCGCATACATGATGTTTTCCATGTCTCGATGTTGAGACGTTACTGCTCTAATCCCACGCGCATTTTACCTGTGGAGGAGATCAAGGTTAGACCATATCTAACTTTTGAAGAGGAGCCAGTTCAAATATTAGATCGCGACGTAAAGGTCCTTCGGGAAAAGTCTATCCCTTTAGTGAAGGTGCTGTGGCAGAATCATAACATTGAGAGGTTACTTGGGAGCTAGAGGATTCGATGCGACAATAGTATCCTCACCTTTTCTAATAAGGTAAAATTTTGAGGCTGAAATTTTCTTTTAGGGGGTAGAGTTGTAATGCCCCAAACTTTATTAATTTTGACTTTTTGTGAATTTGTAGCGTAAAAATATCTGTATATGTTTCTGGAATTAATTTGACAAATATCTGTCTACTTCAGTGGTTAAGTGTTCTAAATGCGTTGGAGAGGTTCCAGGATCAAGCCTTAATTTGGGTAAATTTTGGTTTTTTATTAAATAAAGCCCTACCTTCGGTTAACAGGCTTATAAGAATTTATTTCTAAAAGCTTAACAGAATAGGCCTACTAGTCTGGTGGTTAGAAGGAGTGTTGGAGTAAGGGAGGTCTTGGGTTCGAGTCTATACTGAGACATTATTTTTGTGCTACTGTCGTGAGGGTATTTGAGTACAAATGAAAGACTGAGTAGTAGGGGAATGTGGGAGTGAATGTAGGAGGGAATTAAGGGTTTGAGGAGTTCATTTTGATTTGGCAAGTATATTTTAAAAATTTTCAGTTTTTCTCTCCTATAGCAAGAAAATTCTGCCATCATTCTTCCTTTTCCCAACCGAAATCCTCTTTTCCTTCACCATTCTTTTTGCTTCCTTCTGATCGACAATAGTAATTCTTCCTCCATTTGTGCCATTTTGTTGAATAAGTTTGGTAAGGTAGTTCTTTTCCATCTTTAGTATTCATGTATCGATTAAAAGGGAACCTAAATCTTTTTCTAGAATTGTTGGTTAGGCGAAGGGCTTTAGGTAGTGGATTCGTTTCTTGGTTTGGGAAGTGATTGAAAGGGTTCTCTGCGGGCGATAAGTCAGATTTTGGGTAATTCCTTAATGAAAAGTTCGTTAATTTAATCTCTAAGTTGTTAAATCGAGACTATGTACACTAATTTGTAGGATTTGGAGTGCTTATGAGTGCTTTAGCAGTGTATCGAGATCAGGTGTGTACTTCGATTGCACAAAAAATGAGTTTGGCAAAAGCCGAAAAGTATTCTGTCAATGCCACATGGGCATGTGGACTATCCGTATGGTAGGCCGTGTGGTAGTACACGGCTGTGTTATTATCGGAGACACCGTGTGCGAGACACGGGCTTGATTAATTACCCATGTTTGCCACACGGGCGTGTCGGCCCACATAGGTGAATCACACGAGCGTGTTGGATTTTGGGCCAGGCCACGTGATCCACACGGCCAAGGCAAATTTGGGCCATGTGGGCCACACGAGTGTGTGGGCCCATACAGGCAGGCCACATGGGCGTGTGAGCCCATTTTTCTGAAATACTCTGTAAGGTTGCTCGGGTCGCCCAAGTTGATGGGACCTACTGTAGGGTCGGTAAGAGTTACTATGACCCCTAATTATGTGATCTAACTATGAGATATATGTGTCTAGCATGTTATACTTAGCACGTGTATCGGTACTGTTCTTAATATAAATGTATGTCTGTTAATTTGCATATTAGCATGCCATATTGTATGATGAATTTCATTGGGGTGGGTTTGATGAAGCTGAAAGAAGAATCTAAAAGGCTTAACAGGCCTGTTTTCTCGCAGCTAAGCTGCAAGTTTATGATATGTGCCGTATTTCGGTACTATTTGGTGTGTTGGGATAGAGGGGTCGATTTTATCCCCCTGTTTGGTGTGTTGGGCTGGGTGGGTCGATTTTATCCCCACATAGTGTGTTGGGTTGGACAGAGTTGGTATGCAGGGTTGGTGGGCATGACACTATATATCTAATCTATTTTGTATTCTGTGTTTGATTGGGCTTAAGAGCCCTATTATATTTTTGATTCTGCATCTGAGTGGGCTAAGGCCTTAACTGATTCTGTAAAGGGCTTCGGCCTGTACTGTATATTTATGATATCTATTATGTGATCTGTATGCATGCTCTTTGCATGATTTACACACTGAGTTTGCGAAAACTCACCCCCTTTCTATTTTACCTGTTCAGGTAATCCCTAGCAGTAGATGGATTGGTGCAGCGAAGGACTCGACAGTGACCATTTCTACATTTACCTCAGTTTTACGGGTTTTTATGCTTTTACTGCTTTTACCATTATTTTTGGGGGTATTTGATGTAGTTTTGGACCCTAGACTATTTTGGTTTTTAAATTGCGGTTTTCAACTATTTATTATGGATTTATAAACTGCAACGCAACTAAAGTACATTATTTCCTAAGTTTAATTAAGATTTCCTAAGTAAACACATTTGTGGAAAGTAATCATTTTCAAAAGCTTCCGTGTTTAAAAAATGGTTGTAAGCAAGTCGATTGGTTCACATTTTCCTTACTTAAGTAAATGATAATAACTGGAACGTTTTCTTTTAATATAGCAAGGCAATTTCAAAAACACTCTCATGCGACATCGCAAGATTCAGCCATAACGTCTGGGCTGGGTTTGGGGTGTTTCACGCCCATATCCTAGGCCCATGTAGAATTTATTTTCATTTTGAACCAACAGGAGTTATCACACAGCCGAGCACACAACCCGTGTTCATGGCCCGTGTCTCTCACACGGCCATGACACGCATGTGTCCTCCACTTGTGTAACTCTCTAACTATGATGTCATCACACATCTTAGGTCACACGGCCAAGGCACACGCCAGTGTGTTAACCCATGTGACATACTCAAGTTTTTGCAAATTGAATGCAGGGGACACACGACCAGTATACATGCCCATGGGACAGACCGTGTGTCACACACGCCCTAAACATATGCCCGTGTGTCTACCCGTGTAGACAAATATAAGCTATTAGCCAAGGCTTTTACCACCCTGAAACACAAGCCAACATATACTAATCTTGCCAAAACACAACATGGCCTAAACACTCATCCAAACATCCATATCATGACATTCCATACATCAAATTCATTCACATTCACCATACATACACATCACACCACATTTCACATAAATGTGCAAGCTTGCACTTTGGTGAATTTCATCACATTGAACAAACATAACATAATCACTAAGGGCTCATTTCCTATAGGCAAATACAAAATAATTACTAACAGCATTAAGCCAACAATATGACAAAAAGGACTATGACACAAAATCAATAGAATAGACCACCTATACAAACTTTAAAATAAATAATCGTAAGTTCAAAATAACACATTATTCACATATAAACTTACCTCGAAACAAAATGTTAATTTTTTGCAAGTTAGTCCGTAACCCTGCCCTTCCCCCGGTCAAGGTCGATTTCCTGTCTTTCTTGATCTATAATACCAAATTTCACTCATTTAATACAACATTACTCAATGTAACACAAAATCATCCTATGGTAAAATTCACCATTTTACCCCTAACTTTTACAGTTTTTACACTTTATTCCCTAGGCTCGTAAAATGAAATGTACCCATTTTTCTCAACACCCAAGCCTAGCCGTTTCATTTTCTCTCTTATGGTAGCCCACATTTTTCACTATATCACACTGTATGCATAAGTTTTACAACTTTTAAAATTTCATCCTTTTATGCATTTTTATGAAAAATAACCTAGTAAAAGTTGTTTATTACACACCAAACTTTCATTTTCTACCATTAGACATTAAAATACTAACATGCCACATATGGGTCAATTTTTGAATATGAACCCTTGCTTAAATTAGTGGTAGAAATAAATAGTTCAAGCTTCAAGGACTTCAAAAATGCAAAGAAAATTAAAAACGGGAATTAATTGCACTTACTCGGAGCTTGAAAAAGAAACCCTAGCTATGGCTTCCTTGTAAAATTCGACCAAGGGTAGGAGAAGATGGACACATTTTTTACTTATTTTTCCCATTTTATTTCATTAAAAATCCAAATGACTAAAACACCCTTAAGGCCCTTCCTTGAGATTTTTCCCTGCCATGGGTATTTTTGTCCATCATGCCAACAAATGGTCTAATTGCTAAATAAGAACCTCTAGTTTATAAATCCACTTCAATTAAACACTAAATGCTTCTAGAATACACATTTTGAAATTTTACAACTTAGTCCTATCCACTCAATCGGACACTTTATCAATAAAATTTATTTATTAAATTTTTACACATGCATCGAATTACGCAATAGACCTTCAAACTTTACCGGAATAAATTTTTCTACTTCAGATTCATGGATCTGAAACAACCATTCCATTTAGGCCTTAATTCGGGCTGTTACAGGTATCAATTGACCTTTTAACAAAAAGTAGAATATGATACGTTAATACTTGAATGAAAAATACAATATTATACATTCGGTTTAAAGGAAAAGAAGAGAGGATAGATTGGTTTTTCATTCAACCACTATACTTACTCTTTATTAATTCAAACAAGTGGGTTAGAAGATCTCCGTGATCTTGTATCAAATAAGGATGTGAAACTAGAAAAAGGATCACTTGAAAAGTGAGTCACTAAATACAACAAGTGAAAATAAATTAAAAATAATTAAAATAGATGATATAGGATTTTCTATTACGAAAGAGAATGATAAAAATCAAAAAATGATGAATAAAAAATAAAAAATCACCAAAATTGATGGAGGCGTGATGGCACGGCGACGATTCGACGAGAACCCAATGGAGGAATGATATATTTGCGCACCATAGCTATACTATTAATTGATAGTTGCAGTTTCCTTAGTTAGATTTTTAGTTGGTTTTGTGAACATCAAGGTTGCGACTCCAAGCTAATAGTTGAAGTGAAAGAGCCAAGTGCAACTATAATTGAAGTCGTGGCACTAAGATCCCCAAGCTAAGATTGTGTCCACTACCCAGGATGTCACAACACTGAGGCTTGTGTGTCGCGACACTGAAGCCTGACAAGGTGTAAAAAACTATAGAGGTAATTTTATATCCAACATAAACTCAAGTCACCTCATTCTCTCCAAGGGCATTCTTTTAAAAAAATGAGTATTATAGAATTTTTTGTATTTAAGGTATCCTTATGCCAAACAAAAAATGAGGTTATTTTATTATCTTTTTATTATCTCTTTTATTCCTTTCACCTTTTTTAGTTTTCTCATTTTTCCTTTATTATCTTAGTAGTTAGTGACTGTTATTTTCTTCTTCATTTTTACTATAGCTTTAGTTTTCTTTCAAGTAGATACAATACTCTCTTTTGTTATTTTGAGTTTCTCTTTAAAACATTCAATAGTTTTTTTTTTTTTTTGGTTAGTTTTCAAAAGTGCAAAAAATATCATCTTTGGCTATTGATTTATCATCTTTCTTGTCATCATCTTATTCACCAAGGACTCTTTCAAGAGTCATTAAGAATTTCTAAACTTTGTGCTTTTTTGGTCATTTGATGAATCATATAAGCATGAAATTTTTGGTATTTGTATTGTGATGATGAGTAGGAACTAAGTTTTATGGTGATTGGTTGATTGAAATATTGCTTGGTTAATTTTTATGTCAGAGACTAAATCATAAAAAATGAACTATATTGGATAGACTTCAAAACCAAGAATTGACACCCCTAAGTGAACATTTAGATAGGTGAGACCTAGAGGACATTCTATTGTGAACCAATTTTATTGTCTTGAATTAGTTTTGTGAGGTTGAGAGAGAAACCAGGGTAAATAGTCTAATTGAGTAAAATGATGACCGAGAGGTAAAATTGGATCAATTAGGAGTTTGGGCAATTTATATCCCTAATCCAAGAATTAAGTAGCAACATGGATATCAACGGACTATTTTTTCTCATTGAAGTTATATTTGTTTACTTTTGATTGTCATTCAATTTAGTTCTCCCTGGGGTAGTTTTGTGTAATTAAATTTGAATCATGAATTGTTGTAATATAGTACAGAACGATTAGCTAGCTAGATTTTTTAATTGCATGCTTGATCATTTTCATTCAACTATCAGCCAATCACTCTTAGAGTAACGCCCCAAATTTTCTTATTTCGACATGTTTGACACAAATATTTATCTGCTTCAGTGCTTAAGTGTTCTAGGTGTGTGTGTGAGGTCCCAAGTTCAAGCCCTATCTTTGGAAAGTTTTGGTATTTTTTTGACTGTAGCCTCATCCTTTTTTAGTAGGCTTAAGTTTAATTGTTTGGAAGTTTATAGCAGAATGGGCTTGCTAGTCTGGTGGTTAGGTGGAGTGTTAGTTGTTGGAGGTCTTGTGTTCAAATCCCTGCATGAGCGTAGGTAATGTTTTTGCTCTAAATTTTGACTAGAGTTGTGTTGGAGAGGGACTCTGAGTAGTGGAGGTTGAGTAGGTTAGTGGGGAGAGATGTGAGGAGATGATAGGAGGTTCTCAAAATTTCTATTTAGATTTTTATTTACAAAATTTGGCACCCCCTCTTTTCCCTTTTTCGAAATTTCTAACATCTCCCTGCTCCCTTTTCTTTTTCGTTTTGTTTTCTTCAGTAGCATATTTTATCCCTTTTCTTTTACTCTTGAGCCTTCTTTCCTTTCTTTTTACGACGGGTACTGTGCTTGTGCGGGTTCGGTAAGTTTCCCTCATCTTTTTGGTCGTAGAACTATAATGATTAATTAGTTATATGTTTCTTCTTCTATTGATGGCGTAGGAGGAGGCTTGGATCAGTGATTTTCATATCTTTTGTGTTAGAGGTGTTAACAGAAGTTTCTCTGTTGGCGGTAAGTCGAGTTTCCGCTAGTGCTCTATTGTTAGTTCATTAGATTTATCTCTAAATCGATATTAGATTTTGTGTTGCTAGGTTTCAAAAAGCTTGGGGGTCGTTTTAGTATCAATCGATACCAAGTGTGTACTCGATACGTAGAAAAATGGTATTCACAACCATTTATATGGGTATAAAATGTTGGCCCGGAAAATTAGAGATTTAAGGCACTGAAAGTGGGATTGAGATTTGGCATAAGATAATTACAATCTTTGGTCCCTAATTGTATAGTGACATTGCAAGCTGATCCTTTAACCTCAACTATAAATAGGCCTAACCATTTCTCATTTTTATCAACTCACATTTGCCATTCTCTACTTAAGGCATTGTTCTCTCTCTTTGTAAATCTTCATTTGTATTTTAGAGTGAAATATATTTGGTAGTGCTTGAGGACGTATGGAATATTTGTAAATCTTCATTTTCCATATTTTATGAGTGTGATTGTAGTGATTTATTATGCTATTAAATTATGATAGAGGGATATTCTGGCTAAGAAAGACCTGGTACTCAAGTGATCCTCGTGATCCACCTCCCTTTCCTGAGAATTGAACTTAGTGTAATTTTTTAGTATAATAATTTTACTCTTTTACACGCTTTTGCACAATAACTGGTATCTGAGCCAAATTCGTACTTGGGGAATATGACCGTTTAAGATACTATTTGCATATACGGTATTGTTCATCCACAACACTATTCACGTTGACGGTATTGTTCATATATATAGTAGTTGACATTGAGGAGAAAAATAGCAGAGGCATCGTCAACAATAAAGACTACTATGACCAATACAAAATTTGAAATAGAGAAATTTGATGGTTCTAATAATTTTGGTATGTGGCAATGTGAGATCCTGGATGTCTAAAGAGAGACATGCCAAAGATGAATGTGCTTTTTGTTGTGAGAAAGGTCATTGGAAAAAGAATTGTCCTAAGTTATAAAAGGGTAATGCTATTTCTGATGCATGTGTAGCGGAGCATGATGAGGAGTCAGACTTTCGCTTGGTTGGTATGGCAATGGCATGTCATACAGATGAGTGGATTTTGGGTTCGGGATGCACTTACCATATGTGTCCTAATAAGGACTGGTTTTCTAGTGTTAAAGAATTATAAGGTGGAGTTGTTTTTATGGGCAATGACAGTGCTTGTAAGACAATAGGAGTAGGTACAATCAAATTAAAGAATCACGATGACTCAATCCAAGTCTTGATAGATGTTCGCTACATACCTAGCTTGAAGAAAAATCTCACCTTATTAGAGGTCTTGGAATCTAAAGGGCTCACAATCACTTTGAGATATGGATTACTAAAGGTAGTAGCTGAGGTATTGACAGTGATGAAAGGCACAAAAAGGAATAACTTGTACTATTTAAATGGAGGTACAATTATTCGATCAACATCAATAGCTTCTATGAAAGATGCAGATTCAGAGGTTGCCAAGTTATGGCATATGTGATTGGGACATGCTGGTGAAAAAGCTTTGCAGAATTTGGCGAAGCAAGGCTTGTTGAAAGGTGCAAATTCCTGCAGATTGGAATTCTGTGAACATTGTGTTATGGGCAAGAAAACGAGAGTAAAATTTGGTTCAGCAATTCACAATATGAAAGGAATTCTAGACTACATTCATAGTGATGTGTGGGGACCTACCAAAGTGGGTTCTTTGCGAGGTATACACTATTTTGTCAATTTTGTTTATGATTACTCAAGAAAAGTATGGGTGTATCTAATGAAAAGAAAAAGTGAAGTTTTGGATGCCTTTCTGAAATGGAAGAAAATGGTGGAGGCTCTGACTGGTCAGAAGGTCAAACGACTTCGATCAGAAAATGGTACTAAGCACAAGAATGATCTATTTCTACAAGTATGTCAAGATGAGGGCATTGTGCAACACTTCCCTGTTGAGGATACATCACAATAGAATAGGGTGGTAGAACATATGAATCAGACTATATTGGAGAAAGTTCAATGTATGTTGTCTAATGCTGGATTGGGCAAGGAATTTTGGGCTGAGGCAATTACATTTGCGTGCCATCTAATTAACTGGTTGCCATCAGCTGCAATAAATGGAAAAACTCCTACGGAGATGTGGACTAGTAAACCTACTACTGATTATGATTCTTTATGTGTTTTTGGTTCCACTGCATATTATCATGTAAAAGAATCTAAGTTAGACCTAAGAGTAAGGAAAGTAGTATTCATAGGTATAACTAGTGGAGTAAAAGGGTACCATCTTTGGTGTCTTGATATAAGGAAGATTGTTTTCAGTAGAGATGTGACTTTTGATGAATCAACCATGATGAAGTAAAAGGATTCACAAAAGGATGACAAAACCAGTAGTTCTTTACAGTAGGTGGAGCTTGAAAAGGTTAATGATGATCCATCAAATATTGAAGGAACAAATGATAAAGAAGTTCTGACCCAAGAACTTCTACAGTAATAAGATTCAATTACATATAGGATGCCAAGAAGAGAGATTCGTAAGCTTGCTCGCTTTGATGATATGGCGGCCTATGTACTTCCAATTGTAGATGCTGATGTACCTTCTACTTACACAAAAGTAAGAAGTAACCCTGATGGTGTAATGTGGAAGCAAGCTATGGATGAAGAAATGCAGTCTCTTCATAAAAATAGGACTTGGGAGTTGGTGATACTGCCCAAAGGAAAGAAGGCAATTGGATGCAAATGGGTATATGCAAAGAAGGAAGGATTTCCTGGTAAAAATGAAATTCAATACAAGGCTAGATTGGTAGCAAAATGTAACTCTCAGAAAGAAGGAATTGACTACAATGAAGTGTTTTCTCCAGTTGTGAAGCATTCGTCTATTCAAATTTTACTAGCCTTAGTTGCGTAATATGATCTTGAACTAGTTCAACTCGATGTGAAGACTGCGTCTTTACATAGTGATTTGAAAGAGGAAATCTATATGACTCAACCAGATGGATTCAAGGTTGCTGATAAAGAAAATTGGGTTTGCAAATTGACAAAGTCGATTTATGGATTGAAACAATCTCTGAGGTAGTGGTACAAGCGATTAGATCAGTTCATGAAAGGGCAAAGGTACACAAGAAGTAAATTTGATCATTGCGTGTATTTTCAGAAGCTACAAGAAGGAATTTTCATATACTTGCTCCTATATATTGATGATATGTTGATAGCATCTAAGAGCAAAGTTGAAATTGAAAGATGGAAGACTCAACTCAACCTTGAGTTTGAGATGAAAGATTTAGGTGAAGCCAAGAAGATTTTTCGCATGGAAATATGTAGAGATAAAGCTCATGGTAGAGTTAACTTGTCTTAGAAGCAATATTTGAAGAAGGTACTACAACAGTTTGGCATGAATGAGTAGACAAAACCTGTAAGTACCCCGTTGGCTTCTCATTTCAAGCTTTCTGCTCAACTATATCCTTTGACGAATACGGAACAAGAATACATGTTACAAGTTCCGTATTCTAATGCAGTGGGTAGCTTGATGTATGCAATGGTGTGTACAAGAACCGACATTTCACAAGCAGTTAGTATAGTGAGCAGGTGTATGCATAATCCTGGAAAAGGACATTGGCAAGCTGTGAAATAGATTCTACGGTGTATTCAGAAGGCCATGGATGTTGGATTGTTGTTCAAGCAGGATACTACACTTGGTAAAGGTGTTATTGGGTACGTTGATTCTGATTATGCCAGCGATGTGTTTACACTTGCTGGAGGACCAATAAGTTGGAAGTCTACACTGCAATCTACAGTTGCATTGTCAACCACAGAAGCTGAATACATGGTTGTAATAGAGGCTATAAAGGAAGCTATTTGGCTACTAGGTATGGTTAAAACCTTGGGATTGGTCAGGAGCATATTAACGTGTATTATGATAGTCAAAGTGCTATTCATTTAACAAAGAATCAAGTCTATCATGCACGTATAAAGCATATCGACGTACGATTCCATTTTGTGCGGGAAATTATTGATGAGGGGAAAATTCATCTTTAGAAGATTAAGACTATGGAAAATCCCGCAGATATGATGACCAAGGTGGTAACAACAACCAAGTTCAAACATTGTTTGAACTTGATTAATATCCTGCAACTTTAACAGTTGAAGAAGGCACTATTAAGTATTGTTGTCAAAGGCAAAAAGAATTGTGTGAAAATATGATTATCCTAATCAAATCATCAAGGTGGAGATTATTGGCAACCATCTATACTTTGGAAAGTCAAATATATGGGTATCAAAATGTTGGCACAAGAAATTAGAGATTTAAGGCACTAAAAGTGGGATTGAGATTTGGCATGAGATAATTGCAATCTTTGGTCCCTAATTGTATAGTAACTTTGCAAGTTGATCCTTGAACCTCAACTACAAATAGGCCTAACCATTTCTCATTTTTATCAACCTAAATTTGCCATTCTCTGCTTCAGGCATTGTTCTCTCTCTTTGTTAATCTTCACTTGTATTTTAAAGTGAAATATATTTGGTAGTGCTTGAGGATGTAGGCAAAATTTGTTGAACCTCGTTAATATTCTGGTGTTCTTTATGGTTTATTTTGCATATTTTGTGAGGTGATTGTAGTGATTTATTGTGCTATTAAATTACAATAAGGGATATTTTGGCTAGGAAAGACTTGGTACTTAAGTGTTCCTCGTGATCCACCTCTCTTTCTTAGGAATTGAACTTAGTGTGATTTTTTAGTACAACAATTTTTCTCTTTTACACGCTTCTGCATAGGAAACGGGATTTGGCAAAAGCCAAAATTGCAAACTATCGATGCTACACGGGTGTGTGGTCGCCCATGTAGTAGGTCGTGTGCGAATGGCACGGCCGTGTGCTTGACGAAGGCTAGGCCGTGCACTAGACAAGGCTATGTAATGGCTAGGTGTGGCCGTGTACGACACACGAGCTAGACCAAATTGGGTCGTGTAGGCCACAAGGGCGTGTGGGGCCACACGGGCGTGTGGGGCCACACGAGCGTGTGGGGCCACACGTGCATGTGGGTCCACACGGGCGTGTGGTCCACACGGGCGTATGGGTCCACACGGGTAGTGCACACAAGCGTGTGGGTCCATACGAGTAGTCCACATGGGTGTTTGAGTTTCTTGGCTAGGCCGTGTGATCCACACGGGCCAATGCCAAATTGGGCCATGTGGGCCACACGGGCATGTGGGCCCAAAATTTTGAAGTTTTCTCTAGGGTTGCACGAGTTGTCCAAATCGACTGTGAGCCCACTGTAGGGTCACTAAAGCCCAACTGTACCCTTAACTATCTGATTTGACTATAAGATATTCTAAACAGATTAGGACACTTATTTATGAGTGTTTGTACTGTTATTTGTTATGTATGCCATAAGTAAGAATGTGAGAATGTTAGACTGTATATCTTATTGGCATTTTAACTGTTTCTATGACTGTTACTGCATTTGGGGTGGGATGATTGATTATTGGAGGAAATGAATCTAGCAGCTTAGCTGCAATATTACTGATATGTGCCACATTTTGGTACAGCATGGTGTGTAGGGATAGATGGATGTTTTAAACCCCACATGGTATGTAGGGATGGTCGGAGATGGTGCGTAGATGCTAGGGGCAGGATCTATTACTGTTCTGATTGTTTGGCTGCATCTGATACTGTAATGGGCTTAGGCCGAAAACTATATCTGATTTTGGCATGGGCTAAGGCCTGACTGTGCATCTGTAACTAAAACTGGAACGGGCAACGGCCTAGATCTGCATCCAATTTTGTAATGGGCTTAGGCCCACGACTGTAACCAATTGATACTGATACTCTGATTGTGTGTTTGTTTGTTTCTGTGGGGATTACACACTGAGTTTGCATAAACTCACCCCCTTTTGTTTATTCTATACAGGTAATCCCCAAACTTAGCTGGATCGGTGCAGCAGACGACTTAGCGGTGACCACATGTTTGTTAAACTGCCTTATTTTCATATATGGTTTTATTTCTTATTTGGGTATTTCGATGTAAATTGGACTTATGGACTATTTTTGCTTTTATTTTGGATTTCAACTGTTTTTATGGATTTATAACGGCTAAACTGAACAAAGTACAGATTTTTACTAAAAACTAAAGTTTTCCTAAATATAAATGGTTTTACCTGAATGAAATGGATTCTAAAGCTTCCGCTAAAAAGATACATTTTAAGACAAATCAAATAGCATGTGTTTTTCTGAGTTCAATAAAAGCTAATAAACTGAAGCGGTTTTAACTTGATAATATGGTTTTCAAATTGCATTCCTAGTGACATCACCAGATTCGGCCATAACATCTAGGCCAGGTTCCGGGTGTTACACTTGGGCTTGATCCTTGGAATGCTTGAAGTATTTCACTGTAACACTTAAAATTATTACAACTAACCTATCACACTTGCAACTAAGTCGCTTTTATATTCTAATATTTTGTGCTTATTCTCTGCTCAATATTCATACGTCGTGTTACGATCATGACGCCAAACAATAGCCTATTTATATGTATTCTTCAAGTCCTCATCCAACCAGCCTTTAAATAAGATTTATCATCAATTTTGAATACTGGTATTATCAAAAGAATTATCTTGAATAATATTTAGAAAACAACTTTCCAATAGCTACAAGCTCTTTTAAAAGATAAGGATATAGTTATTCAACAACTCAAACTCTCCTTCCTTTTCCAAGTCAATCAAATATATAAGAATAGCTTTCCAATAGCTTCAAGCTCTCTTAAATGATAAGGAAAATGTTCTTGAACAACTCAAGCTGTCATCTCCTTTTCTCCAAGTTAATTGAAAAGATAAGAATTACCATTAGCACAAAATTCCCTTTTCATATTCCAATTAGAACATTTGTAACGAGTGATAGTCATGGGTGTCAAAAAGTGTATTTTTGGGACTCCGTACCTATAAATCGGATCCGTAAATATTTTTATTAAATATTTACGAGGCTATTTTAGTTGTGAATTAATTTTTGGATTAGTAAATTTCATAAAATTAGGACTTGTTAAGGTACAGGGACTAAATCGTGTATTAGTTAAAAGTTGAATTATAGATTGAAAGAAATAGAATGGACTAAAGTAGCAAACTTACCATTTATTAAAATGGTGGGAGGTGGTTGGTTATGGTTTAATGAATTTGCATGTGTATGTGTTATATATATTAAATTTAATAATAATGATAATAATAATAAAGATAATAAAATGAAAACATAATAAAGAAATAGAAAGAAAGTGGAAAGAAATGTAACACCCCTTACTCGTATTCGATGCTGGAACTGGGTACGAGGTATTACCGGACTTAACATACTTAATCATACAAAATCGAGCCATAAATTTTCATTCCAACTTAAAACTTTCATTCATATTCATAACGTCCCTATTATGGGCCTACGAGACCTAAAACATACATATAGAGTGGTTTGGGACTGAACCGGAAGCATTCAAACACTTAGAAAATTTTTGCTCAAAACTGGGCCATAAGTTCGTGTGGAAAGGAACATGCCAGTGAGGGCAGGCCGTGTGGTCATACACGCCTATGCCCTAGTCTGTGCAAATTTTATTTTTCATTTTGAACGTACAG
The DNA here is from genome assembly GCA_020496765.1 of Gossypium stocksii. NCBI lineage: Eukaryota > Viridiplantae > Streptophyta > Magnoliopsida > Malvales > Malvaceae > Gossypium > Gossypium stocksii. The sequence goes on along the minus strand of CM035632.1, from coordinate 76,156,663 downwards.
GGGTTTTCACACGGCCTGACACACACCCATGTCTATGGCCCGTGTCCCTCATACGGCCATGACACGCCCGTGTCTTAGCCCGTGTGTGAAAACCTTGACATTCTGTTTATGACGACAGTAAACATTTAGGGTCACATAGCCAAGTCACATGCCTGTGTGCTAGGCCATGTGGCAAATTTAATTCTCACAATTAATGTGCAGACTTTACAAGGCCTGGGCACGCACCTATGTCCTAAGGCCGTGTCCTTCACACGGCTGAGACACACGGCCATTTCTCTATCCGTACATTTACTAATGGGCATTTTTTTACTAAATTTGGATGCAGGGGACACACAGCCTATCAACATGCCCATGGGGCTGACCGTGTGTCACACACGGCCTAGACACACGCCCGTGTGTCTACCCATGTGGACAAATATAATGCTATTTACCAAGCCATTTGCCACCCTGAAAAGCAACCACACTTATACCATTTCCAACAACACATAGCATAACAATATTGCACCTCCAATATCCACAATCAAGATATCAACACCCCAATTTCATACTACGTTCATCATGCATGTACTTCACCCCATTACTTATTCATTTTGCAAGCTTGCACTTCATGAATTTCATCATCATTGAATAGATATAACTTAACCAGCATTCGCCAATTCAATATCCATTTACAAAATGAAATAAGTAACATCAATAGCCAACACATTGGCTAACCAATATGACATATAACAAATTGACCAAGTTCCTATACATGCCATACCCAAATTAATCAAACTTTACTATACCCAAAAGAATAGCTTGATAGTGTGAATCGAGCTCCGACATCCCTCAATCCCTGAGCTAGCTTGGCAATACTACAAGAAAAGGGAAAAGAGCGGATTAAGCATAAAGCTTAGTAAGTTTGCATGTAATAGATAACAACATAAAATCTTGTAAAAACATCGACATATTACATTACGAATTTCACATAATTTTCAAGTGAACATTGACATGGCTTACTCATGCTCATTCTTACCGACACATATCACATACCGGACTCATTTCTCGTGGGTTTCGCTTATGTACCTGTATCACTCCATCACAAAACTTTAGCCTTTTTGATCTTTAACATAAACTTTAATTCTTCTCCCCGATGAACCACTTGGAATATCAAAGGATACTCAAAAAATGTCATACACGTGGCAAGATGCCAAGGCCATATCCCAGATATGGTCTTACATGGGATCACATGTCGATGCCGATGCCATATCCCAGATATGGTCTTACACGAGATCATATATTGATGCCATGTCCCAGACATGGTCTTACATAATTTCATACCGAAGCTAGGTCCTAGACATGGTCTTACATAGAATCATTATTCGATGCCGATGCCATATCTCAGATATGGTCTTACAAGGGATCTCAATTCGGTACCGATGGCATATCCTAGATATGGTTTTATACGGGACCTTATTAATCTAACATTGTGACAAGGGTACCCTTTCTATTCCAAAGGTTCAACTGGCACTTCAATATAACATAGCTTCATAATTTTTTCATCGAGACCTCATTAACCAATTTCATAAAAAGAATATACAGTTCATGCAATGCCAAGCATTTAAATACAAAATATCATAATGTTAATTTATTACACACAAGCTTAACTCGGTAACAAAATATAGATAGTTGTTCAATTTAGTCCAGACCTTGTTCTTTCCTCGGTTTAGGTCCGGACTTCATGTTTCTTGATCTATAATAACAAATTTCACTTATTTAATTATCACATTAACTAAAACAACCCATGAATCATACTTTGGCAAAATAATAATTTTGCCCCTAAACTTTCACATATTTGCAAAATGGTCTATAATAGCCCGGTTTGGATCCTAGTTAGAAAAGTGGTTTTAGAACCACATATCCGAGTCTAAAAAATGTTCTGATATTTATTTTTGTGTTTGTGCTATATGAATTTGCATCTGTGAAAATTCTGTGAATTAATTTGTCTGTTCCTGTGCTTAATTGTGAAAAAAGGATTCGATTGTATAAAAGGTGAAATTTGCATGTCACAATTGAATGTGCGCATTTGGAATGGCTTTTAATGATTATAGCCTTATGTGGCAAATAAACCATTGAAGGTTTAAATGGTCATAAATGACCTTATAGTATATGTTTTATATGTTTATTAAATAAAGGGTATTTTGGTAAATGGCATGTTATTATGTGGTTTAATAAAACAAAAGCATAAAACGGTCTTATATATTTCCTTTTCTATCGAAATTACAAAAAAAAGAAGGAAAGAAAGCTTCTTAGGGTTCAGCACTTATAAGGCTCAATCAAGGTATGTTTTGAGCTCGATTTTTGATAATTTCTATGTTTCTATGATCGTTGCTTCGTATTCCTCCATGCCCATTTCTCAATTTCTGTTTTTGATGAAGTGTCTGAAAAATGCCATTGTTGATATTTGAAGCTTTGAAGTGAAATTGAGTGAATAATGATAAATAGGTGATGAATAAATATGTTTGCTAGAAGATTTTGATGAAATTGAGCTATATGGGCTAATTTGTGAATGAGACTTTGGGAGGACCAAATTGTGAAATAAATGTGTTATATGGGCTTTAATGAGAGCCATGAAGATTCAGCTAGGCCATATTGTAATGAAATTGTGCATATTTGATGTTTTTGTAAAATAGACCAAAGTGTCAAAATGTTAAAACGTGTGGGCTAAAATGTAAAATGCCCTAATTAAGTGTTTATGGATTGAATTGAATGAATGGAATATTGAATGATTAAATCTGAATTTGTTTAGATCAAGAACAAGGAAAAACAAGCTTAGATCGGGGTAAAGCTAAAGTAATCGAGTAATCGCCTTGTTCATTTGATTTCGTTCGAGGTAAGTCAACTTACAATTATGTGTTAAGTTGATTAAGTCTTTGTATATACGAATAAAATCTATATTTGATGGCCTTGAGAACCTGATGAATGAATTCTATTTGAATTGTGATAATATCCGAGAATGAGAAAAACTCTGTATATGTCTGAAAGGATTCCGTGATATGGTTTCGTGTAAGACCATGTCTGGGTCATTGGCATCGTTTCTGGTTTCGTGTAAGGCCCTGTCTGGGATAGAGGCATCGGTATTGAATTACATGTAAGACCACATCTGGGACGTCGGCATTGTACTCTTTTATAATCGTCTGTTTCGATTTTGGATTGTCTGACGAAAGAGTTTGAGCTATGTGATTTAGTATATATAACTTGTTAAGCTATACAGGTACGTCTATATCGTACTAAATTTTTGGGTATAGAGATTCTGTATTCTGTGATCTGTTAAGTGAGTAATATGTATTAAATCATGGAAATGAAACATTATGTGTATACGAGAAATAGATTATAGTTTGATTCATGGAACTATCATGGAATTGGCTATGTGTACTTGTTAATATTTGGTACATTTTATGAATTACTAGTGAATTGGGAGTAGTTGACTTACTAAGCTCTTGTAGCTTACTCTGTGTATTTTCTATCTGCTTTACAGATATCGTAGCTACTGAAGGCTCGGGATAGTCAAGGATTGTCACCACACTATCGAGCTTGTTTCGGTACCTTTTGATTGTATAAAGTCTAAGTATGGCATGTATAGGCTAGAGTGTCCATGTATTAAGCTTGAATAAATTGGTTTGTAATGCTATGTGAATTGGATGGCAAATGATATGTTTTTGCTTGACTTTGGCTTATGCTTGTGATGCCAAATTATGTGAGTTTATGATGGTCTTATGATCTAATTGTTTTGGTCATTTTGAAACATACCAATGTGGAGAAATGGTAAGTTTTGGATGTGATATGGAAGGGATATGTTTCATGTGTTGGATCATGAACTTTGTTTGGAATATTGACATGCTTTGTAGGATATTGAATAGGTATGTGTATATGAATGATTTGATTATGTGATGGTATGTTTTAAGGCATTGAATTGAGTTGAAATTGTGGCATTATTATGGCATGAATTTGGCTAAGTGACATGACCTTTAGTGGATGGAAAGTATGGCTTAAACCAAGCCTACTTTATGCCACACGGTTAGAGCACACGGGCATGCGACTCGACTGTATGACCCCTACATCTAAAATGTTTTGGCCAGTGTTGCACACGGGCTGGACACACGGGCGTGTCCGATGACCATGTGGTGTTTGGCAGTGTTGCTCACGGGCTGGACACACAGGCATGTTTGGTGACCGTGTTCTAATTGGCAGTGTTGTCCACGGCCAGGGTTAAGATTAGGGCACGACCGTGTGAAGCACACGGCAGTGTGGCCGTAAATTGAAAATTTTCTTAAGATTCTCCATATCTTTTGTTTATTTTCAATTTAGCCCATGTTAAATGAATGAAGCTCAATCTGATATTTTATATATATCAAATTACTGTGTTGAAGCTATTGAAATATGATTTGGTTGAATTCTGAAATCTGTGATTATATACTGTTCTGATCTGTTCTGAATATCTGGTAACGCCCCGTCCTATTCCGGCGATGGTTACGGGATAGGGGTGTTACATGGTCCTTAGGCTTGTATGATGAAATATACTCATTTTCTTAGTTACCCAAGCTTGTCGAACCTATCTTAAGCTTTTAATAGCTCATATTTCCCTTCAAATTAGATTTTTACTACACATTTTATCACTTTTACAGAATAGGTCCTTTTTAGGTGTTTCCATGAAAAATCACTTAGAGAAAGATGTTCATCACACATCAAACTTCCATATTCCTCCATTAAACATCAAAATACATGCATGTCATACATGGGTAAGTTTTCTGAACATGAGCCCTAGCTTAAAATATGGCTAGAAATAGCTAAATCGAGTTACGAGGATCTCAGAAATGTAAAGAACATTAAAAACAGGGCTAGGATGCACTTACTATCAAGCTTGAAGATGAAAGAAACCCTAGCTATGGCTTCTTGATAATTTAAGAACAAAGGGAAGAAGATGGACACAATTTTTGACTTCTTTTTCCCTTTTATTAATTTATGAACTAATGACCTAAATGCCTTTAGGGCCTTTCTTGAGATTTTTCTCTTCCATGTCCATTTTTGTCCATCATGAGATATAATGGTCTAATTGCTAAATAAGGACCTCTAATAAATTTTATAATGTTATTTCATACTTAAAACTTCTAGAATCTCATATTTTGCAATTTTTTGCAATTTAGTCCTAAAAGACAAATTGATCACTTAATCATAAAATTTCTTCATGAAATTTTCACACAACCATGCAATCATATCATAGACCTCATAAAAACCATATATTTCTACTTTAAATTTATGGTCTCGCAACCACTATTCTTACTAGGCCCTAAATCAGGCTGTTACAATTCTCCCCCTTAAGAATTTTTGTCCCTGAAAATCTTACCAGTGAAAAGGTTAGGATATTGGTTTCTCATAGCCTCCTCAGGCTCCCATGTAGCATCTACTACCTTGTGTCTTTGCCACAATACTTTCACAAGAGCTGTGCTTTTATTTCTTAACTATTTGACTTCTTGAGCCAAAATCTTAACCAGATCTTCACCATAAGTCATGTCCATTGAATTTCAACCTTTGTCGGTACAATCACATGTAAAGGGTCTGGTCGGTATCTTCTCAACATGGATACATGGAACACATAATGAATCCTTTCCAACCCTGATGGCAAAGCCAACCGGTAGGTGATATGCGTGATATGAAGTAATAAAATTTATAATAATGATCGCACCAAAAACTAACTATTACCACGACTTTAAGGCAAGCGCACCTATCGAATAGTAGTATAGTTTAGTGGCAAGACCGAGATATCATACCCAAGGGAACCAAAAGTACTAGTACTAACTTCCTCTCTATTATCTAGCTTAAAAATAAAAGGGGTTTTTATGAAACTAAACTAATTCTAAAACTAAACTAAGAATGCACAAAAAGTAAATTGGGGAAAAACTCTTACAAAAAACTGATTGATTTGGATAATACTTAAGGGAGAATCCACCTAGACTTCACTTGTTATCAATTCTTGAGCTAGATGATTTATTCACTTGACTTAATCCGTAGAAATCCCTAATTTATGTTAATACCTTCGTCGAGGATAAGAACAACTAATCCTAGGTTAATTAACTGAAATCTTTTTCTAGTTAAAACCCCTATTCTTGCATTAACTCGATCTATAGATCCCCTTATTAGGTTTGACCCTAATCTGGCAGATTTATGTCGCCCTATGTCTAGGGTTGCATGCAACTCCGCTTAATTATGCTAGATCTACTCTTAAACAGGGACTTTTGCTCCTCTAAATAAGCACATCAATACTTGAATTAATACCTAGGATTATTAAAACAAGAATTAAAAATACATAATTAAGAACAATTCAAGTATTTATCATATAACTCAAGATAAAATAATAACAAGATCTGTCTTAGGTTTCATCCCCCTCAAATATTTGGGGGATTTAGTTCATAATTAATAAAGAAAACATCTCAGAAGAAATAAAATAACAAAACATAAAGAACCCGAAAACCCATGAAGGATTGAAGGGAGATCTTCAGTCTTGATGAAGAATTTGGCTTCTGGGATGAATCAATCGGCTTCCCCTGGAGTAATCCCTTGCTTCTACTCTCTGTGTTGGTAGAAATAAGGCAGTCCTTTGTGGGAGAAAAAGTACACCCTCAGAGTTGCCTCCTAGGGTCTTAATATAGAGCTTTGGAATGCCTTTCTTAGCCTATAAGCATCCTTTTCCGAGTGAAATTGCACTTCCTCACTACAGGGACACGCCCGTGTGCCACATCCATGTGGATCAAGGCCTAGGCCGTGGTCGGGTCTGTTGATGGTGGCACGGCCGTGTGGTCTGACCGTGCTTGTCGGGGTTGGGCCGTGTTGGGCTCAAGGTGACACGGCCGTGTGGTGAATCTCTGGGCCGTGTTGATTATCAAATTGGGTCTAATTTGCCCGTTTTTGGCCCGTTTCTTGCTCTTTTCTCTTCCTTAAGCTTATCTAGGCATAAAACATGAAACAAAAGGATTAAGAGCACTAATTTCCACACATTTAATGATAATTCATCCAGAAATTAGGCTAAGCATGGGGTAAAAACATGTATAAATTATCGTTTATTAATAGGCTATTGGCCTTATCCTCTAGGTGCTCTCATACAGTCCGATAAAACGTGGACTCAATTTGCCTTTCCGACCAAATCTGAGAACTTTCTTCCTTGGTGACACTTTCAAAAATACCTTATCACCAACTTGAATCTCAATCTCTTTCAATTTCAAATTCGTGTAGTATTTTTGTCTATTTAAAGCAGCTGTTAAACAGTCACGAATCACCTTTACTTTTTCTTCAGTTTCTCTGACTAAATCGACCCTGTGAATCTAATTTTCTTTGAGTTTGGTCCAATACAATGGCGTTCAGCACTTACACCCATACAATGCCTCATAAAGCGTCATTTTCAAACTTCACTGAAAACTATTGTTGTAGGCAAATTCCACTAACGGTAAATACTTCTCCCAATTACCTTGAAATTCCAAAACACAACATCGGAGCATGCCTTCAAGTATCTGTATTACCCTCTTGGACTGCCCGTCGGTTTGCAGATCAAAAGCTGTACTAAAATTCAACTTTATGCCCAAGGCTTCTTGTAAATTTTTCCAAAACCGTAATGTAAATCTCATATCACTATATGAAATAATCGACAATAGTACCCCGTGAAGTCTCACAATTTCTGAAACATACAAATCTGCCAACTTATCAAGTGAATAGTCAATGCGTATCGATATAAAATGAGTCAATTTCATAAGTCTATCAACCACAACCCATATGACATTTTTCTTACTCGACGTCAAAGGCAATCCTATCACTAAATCCATAGTAATACGGTCCCATTTCCACTCGGGAACCATAATAGGCTGAAGTAAACCAGAAGGTACTTGGTGTTCAGCTTTCACTTGCTGACAAATCAAGCATCTTGATACAAACTCAAAAATATCTCTCTTCATACTCGACCATCAATACCACTTCTTCAAGTCATTATACATCTTTATACTACCGGGGTGAATAGACAGATGGCTACTATGTGCCTCATGAAAAATTCTCTGAATAAGTTCATCATCTTTTGGTGCACAATTCCTGTCCCAGAACATTACACAACCATCAGATCCAATCTGAAAATCTGAATTGATACCCGACTTAAACCGAGCCTTCTTGGCTTGTAATTCACCGTCGCATTTTTTAGCTTCGTAAATCTCTTGGAGAAACATCAATGTAGCTCTCATTTCTGCTAAAATCGAACCATCATCAAACATGGCCAACCGAGTATTCATAGCCCCCAATGCAAATAATGACTTCCTACTCAACGCATCGGCAACCACATTCACCTTTCCTGGGTGGTAGTCAATCACTAGCTCGTAATCTTTTATCAACTCTAGCCATCTTCGTTGCCTTAGATTCAATTCCTTTTGAGTCATCAAGCATTTTAGACTTTTATGGTCAATGAATACTTGACATTTCTCACTATACAAATGGCGTCTCCAGATCTTAAATGAAAATACGATGGTGGCTAATTCTAAATCATGGTCGAATAATTCTTCCTGTGCGGCTTTAGCTGTCTAGAGGCATAAGTTATTACTTTGCCTTCTTACATGAGTACGCAACCTAATCCACTCAGGGATGCATTACTATAAACCATAAATTCTTTCCTTGATTTAGGTTGCACTAAAATAGGAGCTTCAGTCAACAATGTCTTTAATTTCTCAAAACTCTGTTCGTATTTTTCTGTCCACTCAAACTTAAAATCTTTTTGTAGCAACTTCGTCATCGGAGTAGCTATCATGGAAAATCCTTTGACAAACCGTCTGTAATAAACAAATAGGCCTAGAAAACTCCTAACCTCTGATAATTTCTTCGGTAGTTTCCATTCAACAATGGTCAAAATCTTTCCCAGGTCAACTCTAAAGCCATCACCCGAAATAATGTGGCCCAAAAAGCAGACTTCTTTAAGCCAAAATTCACTTTTATTAACCTTGGCATATAACTGTTTATCCTGTAAAAATTTAAAACCGTCCTGAAGTGCTCAATATGCTCGTTCTCGTCATGAGAGTAAATCAATATATCATCAATAAAGACTACAACAAATTTATCCAAATATGGTCGAAAGATGCAGTTCATTAAATCCATAAACACGGTAGGGGCATTTGTTAAACCAAAAGGCATAACTACAAATTCATAGTGACTATACCTTGTCCGAAATACAGTTTTTGGCACATCTGAGTCTTTGACTCTCAATTGGTAATAACCATACCTCAAGTCTATCTTGGAAAACATAATGGCTCCCTTCAATTGGTCCAAAAAATCATCGATCCTTTGCAAGGGATACTTGTTTTTTATGGTTACCTTATTAAGTTACCGATAATCTATATATAACCTCATAGAACCATCCTTCTTTTTCACAAATAATACGGGAGCACCCCACAAGGAATAACTCGATCTTACAAAACATTTATCCGTCAACTCTTATAATTGAGCCTTCAATTCTTTCAACTCGGTCGAAGCCATCTTGTACGGAGCAATCGAAATAGGTGCAGTACCAGGGGCTAACACAATACCAAATTCAATCTCTCTAACTGGAGGCAATCTGGGCAATTCTTCCAGAAATACATCTGGATACTTACATACTATCGGCACTAATTCAATTCTCAACTCAAACTCTTTAGCATTCATTACAAAGGAAATATAAGGTTCATATCCCTTTCTTATGTATTTCTAAGCAGACATAAAAGAAATCATTGCAAGCAAACTATCTTGTTCATCTGATTCAACCCAAAGAATATCCCCATTTTCACATTTCAATTCAATAAATTTTCTTCCACAATTCATTATCACATTATAAGTAGTTAACCAATCCATACCAAGAATTAAATTGAATTCATCAAATGGCAATAGCATAAGATTAGCCGAAAAATAATGACTTCTAATCACCAAAGGGCAATTTCTGCATACCTTGTCAATTAACACACATTTTTCTAGGGGATTTGACACTTTTATCACAAATTCTGTAGACTCTACAGGCATGTTCATACTAGACACTAATTTCTTACAAACATACGAGTAGGTAGGTCCCGGATCAATTAAAGCAACAACATGAGTATCATAGAGAGAAAATGTACCCGTAATCACATTAAGGGATTATGCCTTTTCGCGAGCGTGAATGGCATAAGTCCTCGCAGGCGCTCTACCCTCAGATCTTGCAGTCTTCTCTCTAGGTGTGTTCTTACTACTCATTCCATTTCCTGGATTTCTCTGTGGTCTCCCTTTACTAGCAGTGTTGCTCGATCTCACACTTTAATTTCTATCTTTTTCAACCATCTCAATCTCTAATGAAGTGATCTTGGGAACCATATCTGAAACAAGCTCTCTCATTTGCTCAGCACTTAGCAGGGTGACGTCTACCACACTGTGGACATTTTGGTCTACTTGGTCGAGCATTACCAACACTAGCAATCAAAGTGGTTTGAGCTTTAAAAATCAAGTACTGTTTACCTTTACTTCTGTTTGAGAACCCAACTAAAGTGGCTAGTTGAGTATTGAACTCTCTCAATTTCTTGGATGAGGATTGAAATGACTTACCCAATTGTCTCTTCCTCGAGTCACAGGACTCAATTTTAGCTTTTCTTTTCTCTTTGGCCAATTCTTTAGGCTTGCAATCTCTCTCTACTAGCACAAAAAATTCCTTCAATTCTAGATACCAACAAACAATTGAATATCCTCATTTAATCCATCCTCAAACCTCTTACACATGATGGCTTTGGGGGATATTCACTCCCGGGCGTATTTACTAAGCCTTACAAACTCATGCTCATATTCGGTTACCATCATTCAACCTTGTTTTAGCTTAAGGAAATCTTTCTTTTCTGATCAATAAACCTTTGGCTAATATACTTCTTTCAGAACTCTTCTTGGAAAAATTTTGAATTAACTCTTTCCCTTGGTACAACCAACACAAGAGTGCTCCACCACTGATAAGCTGAATCTCTCAAGAGAGACACAACACATTTCATACACTCTTCGAGTGTGCAAGACAATTCATCAAATACCCTAATGGTATTTTCAAGCCAGAATTCTGCTCTTTCCAAATCGTCATCTTTGTTAGCTTGAAACTCCTCAGCTCATTGTTTCTGGATTCTATTAACCGAAGGCTTTTCCCTTCTTACCATTTCTACAACTTGGGGAGCTAGAAGGGTAGGCTGAGGGTTTGGAGGGGGTGGAGCTTGTTGTTGAGCCACCGGGTTCATTCAAACGAACTCTGAGAACCACTCATTCATCATTTGGAAAAAGGCTTCTCGAGCCTTTCCTCATTGACTCACAGTCACTGGTCTATTTTCATGTTCAATTGGCACCGTCCTTTGGGTGGGGGCTGGCGCGTTACTTTCTACATCATCCTCCACTACTCTATCGAGGTCCATTTACTATATGAAAACACATTATAAATCATCAGGAGTCGTCACACTATCATTATGTATATACATATACGTATGGCATGTATAGCTAGACTCTCACACATGCTACGGTAGTCTGAGAAACAACTAAACCATAGCCTTGATACCACTAAATGTAACACTCCTTACCCGTATTTGAGGCTGAAACTGGGTACGAGGCATTACTAGACTTAACATACTTAATCATACAAAATCGGGCCATAAATTTTCATTCCAACTTAAAACTTCTCATTCGTATTCATAATGTCCTAATAATGGGCTTACGAGACCCAAAACATACATATAGAGTGGTTCGGGACTGAACCAGAAGCTTTCAAACACTTAGAAATTTTTTGCTCAAAACAAGGCCACACGCCCGTGTGGAAAGGAACACGCCAGTGTTGATAGGCCGTGTGGTCATACATGCCCATGTCCCTAGTTCGTGCAGATTTTATTTTTCATTTTGAACCTACAGGGGTTTTTACACGGCCTGGTACACACCCATGTCTATGGCCCATGTCCCTCACACGGCAATGACACGTTCGTGTCTTAGACTGTGGGTGAAAACCTTGACATTCTATTTATGACATCAGCAAACATTTGGGGTCACACGGCCAAGTCACAGCCTGTGCGCTAGGTCGTGTGGCGAATTTAATTCTCGCAATTAATGTGCAGACTTCACACAGCCTGGGCACGTACCTATGTCCTAAGGCTGTGTCCTTCACACGGCTGAGCCACATTGCTGTGTCTCTGCCCGTGTGTTTACTACTGGGCATTTTGTTTTGCTAAATTTTGATGCAGAGGACACACGACCTATCAACACGCCCATGGGGCTGACCGTGTGTCACATACGGCCTAGACACATGCTTGTGTGTCTACCTGTGTGGACAAATATAAGGCTACTTACTAAGCCATTTGCCACCCTGAAAAGTAACCACACTTATACCATTTCCAACAACACATAGCATAACAATAATGCACCTCCAATATCCACAATCAAGACATCCACACCCCAATTTCGTACTACATTCATCATGCATATACTTTACACATTACTCATTCATTTTGCAAGCTTGCACTTCATGAATTTCATCATCATTGAATAGATATAACTTAACCAGCATTGGCCAATTCCAATGGCCATTTACAAAATGAAATAAGTAACATCAATAGCCAACACATTGGCTAACCAATATGACATATAAAAAAATGACCAAGTTCCTATAAATGCCATACCCAAATTAATCAAACTTTACTATACCCAAAAGAATAGCTTGATAATGTGAATCGAGCTTCGATGTCCCTCGATCTCTAAGCTAGCTTGGTGATACTACAAGAAAAGGGAAAAGAGAGGAAGTAAGAATAAAGTTTAGTAAGTTTGCATGTAATAGATAACAACATAAAATCTTGTAATAACATCCACATATTACATTATGAATTTCACATAATTTTCGAGTGAACATTGACATGGCTTACTCATGCTCATTCTTACCGACCACATATCACATATCGGACTTATTTCTCGTGGGTTTCGCATATGTACCTATATCACTCCATCACATAACTTTAGCATTTTTCATCGTTAACATGAACTTTAACTTTTCTCCCTGTTGAACCACTTAGAATATCAAATGATACTCGGAAAATGTCATACACATGGTAAGATGCTAAGGCCATATCCAAGATATGATCTTACATGGGATCCTATGTCAATGTCAATGCCATATGCTAGATATGGCCTTATACGGGATCTCATATCGATGTCAACACCATATCCCAGATATGGTATTACACGAGATCGTATAACGACGCCATGTCCCAGACACGGTCTTACATGATTTCATACTGAAGCTAGGTCCAAGACATGGTTTTACAAGGAATCACTATTCGATGCCGATGCCTTATCCCAGATATGGTCTTACACGGGATCTCAATTTGGTGCCGATGCCATATCCCAGATATGGTCTTATTACGGGAGCTAATTAATCAACGTCGTGACAAGGGTATCCTTTCTATTCTTAAGGTTCAACTGGGACTTTGATATAGCATAGCATAGTTTCTATTCTTAAGGGTACTTAGGGAGCCTTTTGCTGATATTGTTTATAAGGTGTTGTTATCTTAGTTGCTAGTGAAATGTTGGTTAAATATGTATATGGTTGTGGTTGAGGCTATGTTGGTATTTTAGCCTAGTTTATATTTTTATATGTGATAGTCTAAGGTTTGATAGCTTAAGTAGCTAAGTGATAGTCCAATTATGGTAAATGTAATATGAATGAAAGTCTTGAATGTTGATGTGTTGTTGATGTATTTGAACATATAAAATGTGGTACCAATGAAGGTACATTGGTTAGGCATATTAGGTGATGAATTTGGTATAATTCGGGCATGTTTGATCGTGTTTTTGAGTAGGTTAAACGATTGGTAAATGAGTTGCTTAGTGTCCAAGCAAGTAGGAAATGGTAAACTTGAGTTTTAAGGTACTTTTAGGTGCACACGACCGTGTGTCACACACGGACAACACACACGGGCATGTGACCTAAGTCAGTAAGTTACACAAGTTGAGACACGGACATCTGTCTCGAGTCAGTGAGTTACACAGGTAAGGACACGGTCGTGTGTCCCAACTTTGAGAGTCACACGACCTGGGGCATTCCACATGGCTTGGTCACATGGCCGTGTGTCCCCTGTTTTTAGAAATGTTAAAAAATGACACTAATCTTCCAAAATTGTTCTGAATTAGTCCCTGCCTATTTTAAACTATTTTAAGGACCCGTAGACGCAAAATAGGGGCTATAAAAGTAACTTTTACTCTGGATTAGAATGGATTAACAAACCTAAATTAAGTGCATTCTACTAACATAATTGAAAATAAAGAAAATAAATAGTCGGAGTATGGACCTATACTCTAATGCTAATAATTGGAATAGTCTTGTATGTAGCCAATTTTTAGCATTCAAGAAGGGATAAACAAATGTCAACACAACTCACCACCTTTGATTGTCACAAGGCAATTATCCTGAATGTTATTCAAACATGAGATAGAAACATGAGATAGAATAGAATATGTGATGAAACCGGCAATCAAAGTTCCTAACACACATCGTTATTAAATTAATGAAAAAATTTAAATTTTATTATAATGAACACAATTATTATATTTTTAACATATGACATCTAATGATTTACTATCCATATATTATTAATGCATCAAATATAGATTGATTAAAAATTCCATTTCAACAATTTTAAAATATTAAAATACCACATGAAGTTCAAGAAGAATATTATCAATTGAATTTTAATCGTTGAATCATACAAATAGATAAGCAAAACTTATGAAATTAAAAATAAGACTAAATAGACCTCTTAAAATCATAGTAATTGACATCGATTACTTGAACCATTTATTATCATAGTTAGGCCCTCGTGCCTAGAAGCCATGACAGTAGTGGGATGATTATTTAAAACGTTTTGAAGATATAACGTAATTAGAACCTTTAGAGAGAACGGGGATATAGCTCAGATGGTAGAGCGCTCGCTTAGCATGGGGATCGATACCAGAGATCACCATGTTTCCAAGTAAAAATACTTTGACCTGATGCGAGAAAGCTACATTGCGCAACTTTTGTCTTTAAGCATCCTGTCTACAGGAACCTTAATTTTGATCAATCAATCAAATCTCAAACAAGCATACAGAAAATATATATTCATTCACTCATTCCTAAATATAGGGTTAGTTATAAAACTAAAGTCTTACTTGTCAAATCCGCATCAAAGTAGAGTCTTACTTGGCTTACAACTCAAGATATCTAAGAAAGCAATTGGAGTAAAACTGCTTTTTTAAACTTTTTGGTAACCCCATCGAGGAATAATGCAGCTGAAGCCTTTAGGAAGTCTGGGACTAAAGTATTCATCCCTTTTACGTGCTGCTACTGCTGATGATGGGCGCCATGTCTTGGCTTTTCTCCCCGTTTTATGAATAGCCTTCACCACAGCTTTGCGATCCACATAGCCTAGCACTGTGATTTTACTTGATATCATGTCTATTTCCACGCATTTTATGCCTATATATATATATTAACCACCAAACCCTTAGTCTTTTTCTAATCCTTCGCATTTTTATTAATCATAATATATTCATAGATACCATTAATCTTCAGCAAGGATTTCCTGACAGCTTTCTCGTAAGCTTTGCAGTGTAAACGTACCTTCAGCTCAACCACCTGTGACATCAAAACTAGATTAGCTACTTACCCAATAAAAACACAAACATTATGGGAATGTTGAAAGAGGAAATGGAAGACCTCCATCTCCATGGTGTTGTTTATTTTAGTCTTTAGTTACAGAAGAAGAGGCTCGGCCTGCTTGTTTATATATACGGGTGAAGACCCATTGGGTGGTTGGCTACAGGTAAAAGTACTTGTTTATATATATAGGTGACGATCCACATAGCCTAGCCCATGACCATGGCTGGCTTGTGATATGATATGATTGCTCATTTCCTTTCATCATAGATGAGTACCGCACAAGTAAACATGCCTTTTTGTGGACTCAATCTGGTCCTTAGTTGCATCCACCAAAGTAGTATTTGTTAAAATAAGATGAGCAAAAAAGTGATCGTTTGAGATTATTTGTTAGGCTTAAATGGAAATTTTACTCTCAATTTATAGGTTTTTTTCTAATTAGATACTTTTTAAGAGTAAATTACCCTATTAGTCACTTTAAAATTAGGTTAATTTTATTTTGGTCATTTAAAAAAATTGTTAATTTGATCACCATTGTTAATTAAATTGATCAAATTGATTACTCCACTATTAAATCTATTTTTTAAAATTTTTAATTTTAATCTTCTTTTTTCCTCATTATTATTCATTTTTATTATATTTTCTCTCTCTCCTATTCTCTTTTTCATCTACTCCCTCAACATCATCATCTTTCACCTTCAATCTCACCCTCAATCTCAACTCACCAACTTCACCACCTAGCTTTGTGGAAAAGCTCAATTGGCACCACCAATCCCATCATTGTTCATCACCAACCCCCTAATCATCATTTCTCCCCTTACCCAAACTACAAGCACCTACATTATCCTTTTTGAAATCCACCAAAGCTAAAAACATCCTAGAAATTTCCTTAATAACAACAATCATAAATACAACACACTCAATAACCAAAAACGAAAAAGGGATCTCAAATCAAACAAACCTAGAACTTCTACGAAGCAAAGCAAAAAATGTCATAAGAAAAAAAAATCAAAAAATAAGAAAAACAAATATAACTTAAGACTTAATCCCTATTAGGTTCACGGTGGTCTTTTTGATTGACGATCTAACGGTAGAGAAGATACAGGACAATCATGGTAGTGGTAATGAAAACGACGATTGTGGGTAAGGAGAAGAAAGGAGAAGGAAAATAGGGATAAAGAAGAAGAGCTCAATGTTGATCATTGACATGACAACACTCGTCGATGATGGTTCGATGAAAGTAGCAACGTCATCTTTAAGGAGGCATCAACTAGGGTTCCTAGGTTAGAAGGGAGAAGAAAAATTTAAAGAAAAATTAACAGTGGAGTGACCAAATTGATTAATTTAATTAAGTGAATAAATTAACAAAAAATTTTGGGTGACCAAAGTAAGTGTAACACCCTTTTACCCGAGACCGTCACCGGAATCAAGTACAGAGCGTTATCAGACTTAAACGGACCTTTACAAAACTTAATCGGAAATAGATACAGAATTTCATGCAAATTGGTTCAGAATCACTCTTATTGAGGGCTTTCGGACATGATACAAACATCTCGGAAGATTAGGATTCGAATCATATCGTGTCGGCAACCCAGAAATTTTTTCACTTTTGAAACAACGTCACACGCCCGTGTGACACATAGCACGGCCGTGTGATAAGACCGTGTGGCCTTCACACGCCCATGTACAGAGACCATGGTCGAAACTGTCTAATTGGCCACGGCCACCCCACACGGTTGAGACACACGGCCGTGTCTCATGCCTGTGTGGTACAATAAAATTTAAACTAAGGTCCAAGGGAGGCACAGTCCAGGGGCACACCCGTGGGGTCAAACCGTGTGTTGCCCACGGCCTAAGCACGCCCGTGTCATGTGCCCATGGAGCAATCTGCCAAATCCCACACGGTTGTAGCACACGCCCGTGTGCCTGCCAAGAAGGCCGTGTTAGGCTATATACCAAGCCTTGGCATCCCTAAAACACATTCAAACACACACAAAATTCAACTACCGATTTCAAAAAAAATTTCACTGAAAAGGACTTCATAAAACCATTAATAACAAAATACCATACGAGAAATGGAATTTAGGTATACAAAAAAAACGACTATTTACAATCAAAATAGCTCTATACATGCCATAATTTACTCTCAAAATGTATTCTACACCCAAAAGAAGCTTGATAGTACGTCGCGTGGCTCTGACTTTACGATCCCAATTCAACAAGCTCAAAGTCTACAAAGGAAGGGAAAAGAAAGGGGGTAAGCTACAACAGCTTAGTAAGTCATATGAAATTCATAGCAATGAATCAATTCAATATATCATTAAATTAGCACCCTAGATGATATCACATATCATTATACAAATAGCTTACTCTTTGTGCTCATTCCCCATGTCTACCATGAATAAGCTCAACAATAACATTCTCAATATACCGTACCATTTTTCAGTTCATCTATACAATCACTTCATTACAATACGGTTAATTTAATTCCCATTAAGCAATTTCAGAATATAAACAGATATACAGAGGTTAGCACATAGTGCTATACAGACATGGCAAAGCCATGAAGTAGCCAAAGCTACTATCAGTAGGATAGCCGAAGCTAGAATCAGTGCAGTAGCCGAGGCTACAATCAGTAACAGTACAGAAGTTAACCACAGGCCTGCTCACATAAGCTGACAGGTGTCTGCAACACATGCAAGACTGCCTAGCACGAGGGTAACTATAACAGTCGGAACAGTAAGCCTTAAGTGACATGTCACCCATATCTATGTCTATTCCTACTTGCTCAATTGGGATTCACGGACAATGCATAAACAGGTAATTTCAGAAGTACATACAATAATCAATCAAAATTTATAGTCGATACTATTTTCCATAATTTCAGTGATAACACTCGATATTCAACATCTCACCAAGCAATTGTCCATATATCATCATAGAAGCAAATATTTAAACAGGATTAATCAAGTTCGGTAGAATTACATATAACTTACCTAGGTTGTCGAAAAGGACTATTTCTCAAAATTAGTCGAGAGCTTTCTGTTTTCCCTTATCACAGGTTCTTTCAGACCGTTCTTGATCTAAATTAACACATATAACACAGATATCAATTATCTATTTCAATACAAACATAGTTCATATTTGGGTAAATTTTCAAATTTACCCCTCAACTTTTTGATAATTACTAATTAGTCCCTCAGACATCAAAATTTCATTTTCTTTATTCCATGGGCTTATATAACCCATTTTCACAATTATAACACTTAAAATCCCATTATTGCACACATTTAGGAACAATTTGTAATCTCTTCAAATTAGTCCCTATGTATGCACTTTCAATCAATTTCATTCATTAAAACATATATATAACACAATAATCATTCATTATCTACCATTAGGGAGCTAAACAAGCTTCTATCACAAATGGGTAGATTCCTAGACTCCAATTTTTCTACAAATAAATGGTAGAATAATGAAATATGAGCTCCAAGGAGTCTAAAAATGCAAAAATAATTGAAAAAGGGACCAAATTACACTTACATGGAAGCTTGAAAATTTTTGAAACCCTTGGCCATGGAGTTAGGGAGTTTCGACTGACCATGGGGTATTTCATGGAGAAGATGATGTTTTATTTCATCAACTTTTGTCTTTTACTCACTTTTGACAAAAATACCGTTAAGGCCCTTACTAAAATATTTTTCCATGTAAGGCTATTTTGGTCCATAACACTTATTAATGGTCCTATTACCACATAAAAGCTCCCTAGTTTATGTGATAATTCAATCAAGTCCAATTATCATCTAATAAGCACATTTTGCACTTTTCTCGATTTAGTCCTTATCGAGCAATCAAACATTAATACAATAAAATTTTCACATAGTGTCTTGACTCTAATATTTAATCAAACAGATATCATCAAAAATTCACATAATTAAAATTCTCTCACTTCAGATTTGTGGTTATGAAACCACTATTTCGACTAGCCCCTGATTTGGGTGGTCACAATTCTCTCCCCCTTAGGGATTTTCGTCCCCGAAAATCTTACCAGTGAACAGTTGAGGGTATTGCTTCCTCATAGCTTCTTCAGTTTCCCACGTTGCTTATTCCACACCATGCCTCTGCCACAATACTTTTACTAACGATATTTCCTTATTTCTTAACTGTTTTATCTCTCGAGACAGAATCTTAATCGGTTCCTCTTCATAAGTCATATCTGACCTAATTTCTACCTTAGCTGGTGAAATCATATGTGTCAGATCCGATCGGTAATGTCGCAACATAGAAACATGAAATACATTGTGGATTCTGTTCAATTCGGGCGGCAAAGCTAAACGGTAGGCTACGAGGCCAATTCTTCCAATTACTTCATACGGGCCAATAAAACGCGGACTTAATTTACCCTTACAGCCAAATCTCAGAACTTCTTTCCATGGTGACACTTTCAAAAATACTTTATCGCCCGTTTGAAATTTGGTTTCCTTTCTCTTCAAATCCGAATACGATTTTTGTCGGTCCGATGCAGCTTTCAGATTATCTCGAACTATCTTTACCTTTTCTTCAGTCTCTTTAATCAAATCAACCCCATGTAATCGGTGCTCGCTCAATTCAGTCCAATACAATGGAGTTCGACACTTTCGTCCATACAACGCTTCATAAGGTGTCATTTTTATACTGGACTAATAACTGTTGTTATACGCAAATTTAGTCAAAGGTAAATATCTGTCCCAACTACTCTTAAACTCCAAAACACAACATCTAAGCATATCTTCTAATACTTGAATTACTCTTTCAGATTGTCCGTCCGTTTGAGGATGGAATGCTGTACTAAAATTCAATTTCGTACCTAAGGCATTCTGTAACTTTTTCCAAAACCTCGAAGTAAACCGTGGATCTCGGTCGGAAATTATAGACAGTGGCACACCATGCAATCACACTATTTCAGCAATATACAGTTCAGCTAGTTTATCAAGTGAAAAGTCAGTACGGATTGGAATAAAATGAGCCGATTTAGTTAATCGATCTACTATTACCCAAACTGAGTCTTTCTTCCTCGGTGTCAGAGGCAAACCCGATACAAAATCCATTGTTACCCGATCCCATTTCCATTTAGGAATTAAAATCGATTGTAGTAATCCAGATGGCACATGGTGTTCAGCTTTCACCGTTGACAGATCAAACATTTTGACACAACTTTGGAGATATCTCGTTTCATACTTGGCCACCAATACAGTTTCTTCAGATCATTATACACTTTTTCACTACCGAGGTGTATTGCCATATCACTACTATGAGCCTCATGCAAAATTTTGCCAATTAGTTCAGAATTCCTCGGTACACATAATTGGTCACGGTTCATTAAACAGTCATTCAGGTTAACTCTAAATTCAGAATCTTCATTTTCTAAACACCGTTCTCTTTTAGATTGTAACTCATTATCTACTTGTTGAGGCTCATAAATTTCTTGCAACAACGCCGGCTTAGCTCGTAACTCCGCAATCAAAACGCCACTGTCAGACACTTCTAACTTCACATTCATAGCTCATAGAGCAAAAAGGGGCTTTCTACTTAAAGCTTCCGCGACTACATTGGCCTTTCCAGAATGATAGTCTATCACTAATTCATAGTCTTTCGCAGTTCTAACCACCTCCTCTGACGTAAATTCAGATCCTTCTGTGTCATAACATATTTTAGACTTGTGTGATCAGTGAATACACAATATTTCTCACCATACAAATAATGTCGCCATATTTTCTGTGCAAATACAATGGCAGCTAGTTCTAAGTCATGCGTAGGATAATTCCATTCGTGTAGTTTCAACTGTCAAGAAGCATAGGCTATCACTTTTTCTTCTTGCATTAAAACACATCCGAGTCTATTTAAAGAGGCATCACTGTGCACTACAAATTCTTTTCCCGATTCTGGAAGGATCAAAACTGGTGCTTTAGTCAAACATTTCTTCAATCTATCAAAGCTCTGTTAACACTCTTCGGTCCATTCAAACTTACTATCTTTTTGCAACAATTTAGTCATCGGAGACGCTTTCATTGAAAAGCCTTTAACAAATCGACGGTAATAACCAGCCAAACTCAAAAAACTTCTAACCACAGACACAGTCTTCGGAGGCTTCCATTCTGAAATAGCTAAAATTTTCCTCGGATCCATTCGTATTCCCTCACCGGAAACTACATGTCCCAAAAATCCAACTTCAGGAAGCCAAAATTCACTTTTGCTAAACTTAGCAAACAATTTTTCTCTCGCAATATTTGGAGTACAGTTCGTAAATGTTCAGTGTGTTCGGGTTCACTTGGAGAGTAAACTAAAATATCATCTTGAAAACTACCACGTACTTGTCCAGGTAAGGTCAAAAAATTCGGTTCATTAGATCCATAAAGATAGCCGGAGCATTAGTCAGTCCGAAGGGCATTACTAAAAACTCATAATGACCATATCGAGTTCTAAAAGCAGTTTTCGACACATCTCCTTCTTTAACTTTCAATTGATAGTACCCGGACCTCAGATCAATTTTAGAAAACACGGTAGCTTCTTTTAATTGATTAAATAAACCCTCAATTCTAGGCAACGGATACTTATTCTTCACAGTTACTTTGTTAAGCTGTCAGTAATCAATGCACAGTCTCAATAATCCATCTTTCTTCTTAACAAATAACACCAGAGCACCTCACGGTGAAAAACTCAGTCTTACAAACCCTCTATCAGTTAACTCTTGCAACTGTACCTTCAGTTCTCTTAACTCTTTGGGCGCCATTCTGCAAGGAGCGATCGATACTAGAGCAGTACCAAGATGTAACTCTATACCAAATTCAACCTCTCTATCTGGGGGTAAACCAGGCAGCTCCTCCGGAAATACATCCACGAATTCACTCACAATAGGTACAGATTCAATCTTCCTTTTAGATAACTCAGTATTCAAACATACGCGAGATAAGCTTCACATCCTTCTTTCAGACACTTAGAAGTAGACATAGTAGAAATTACAGTTGGCATCAACTCAAACTTATTGGTTTTGACTTCTCGTACCTTACCATCATCACATTTCAATTCCAGAGTTTTCTTTCTACAATCTATTTTGGCACTATGCAAAGTCAACCAATCCATTCCCAAAATAATATCAAATTCATCAAAAGGCAAAAACATCAAATCAACAGGAAAACAATGACCATGAATCATAAGAGGGTAATTTCTACAAATTTTATCGACTAACACATGCTTTCCTAACGGATTTGAAACTTGTACCACATGTTCAGTAAATTCAATACACAATTTCTCATTAGACATTTTACTCACACAAACATACGAATGAGTAGAGCCAGGGTCAATAAAAGCAAGAACAGAAACACCATAAAGAGAAAATATACCAGTGATTACTTCGGGGGAGGATGCTTCCTCTCTAGCTCGAATAGCATAAGCTCTTGCTAGAGCCCTCGCTTCGGACCTCACAGTGACATCTCTCGTTGTGCTTTTACCACTATTCCTGGTTCTCACGTTTCTCGGTGGTCTCCCTTTGGACACATTACTTGACCTTACATTTTGCGACTTTTCTGGTTTTTCCGGCTCTGGACAGTCCTTAACAAAATGGTCTTGAAACCCACAACGGAAACAAGCTCGATTAATCACATAGCATTCACCCGAATGCCTCTTCCCACAGTGTCGACATTCCAGTCAATCAGATTTAACACTTCCAGCACTAGCTACCAAAGTGGTCTGGGTCTTAGAACCCAAATAGCGCCTATCACGGTATCGACAGAATTAACCAGTAGAAACGTTCGATCGGGAACTTATTTCTTTTGATCTCTTTGATTGAGATTGAAATGATTTGCTCATTGATCTCTTTTGGATTTCTCTATTCTCACTTTCAACTTTCCTCTTCTCTTTACTCAATTCTTCGGCCTTAATGGCTCTCTCCACCATTACCACAAATTATAAAATTTCCAAAATTCCAATTAGTAGTCGGATATCTTCATTAAGTCTGTCCTCAAATCTTTTGCACAAAGTAGCCTAATTAGGCACACATTCTTGAGCATACTTACTCAACTTAACAAATTCTCTTTCGTACTAGGCTACAGTTAACTGGCCTTGCTTCAATTTAAGGAATTCTTTTCTTTTCTGATCTATGAAGCGCTGGCTAATATATTTCTTTCTGAACTCTTCTTGGAAGAAATTCCAAGTAACCTTCTCTCATGGTACCACTGATATCAACGTCTTCCACTAGTGTTAAGCAGAATCCCTTAAAAAAGATACAACACATTTCAGATTTTCCTTAAGAGTACACGACAATTCATCCAACACTCTAATAGTGTTCTCCAACAAGAACTCGGCCTTCTCTGAATCATCATTCACATGAGCTCGGAACTCTTCAGCCCCATACTTTCTAATCTTATCCACAGGAGGCTTAGTCAATCGAACTACCTCTGGTTGTTGGGGAGCTATGGGAGCAGGTTGAGGTATAGGAGGGGGCAGAGGGGGTTGAGCATTCAGATTCGCCCGAATAAATTTAGTGTACCATTCACTCATCCTGAGGAGGAAGGCTACTCGGGCCTCCTCACCTTGACTTTGACCTGTAGGTCCAAAATCAACAGGCGCTGTCCCTTGAGTGGGAGCAGGCACATTACTTTGGGCATCATCAGCCACATCATGATTAGGATCCATAACTATACAGAAAAATAATTTTAAAACAGTCAAGAGCCAACACACTATCAAGTTCAAATTATGGCATGTATAGACAGACTACCACACTAGCTACGTTAGTCTGAGGATTGGCTAAACCATAGCTCTGATACCAATTAAATTGAAACACCTTTATACCTGAAACCGTCGCTGAAATCAAGTACAGAGCATTATCGGACTTAAACAGACCTTTACAGAACTTAATCAGAAACAAATACAGAATTTCATGCAAATCGATTCAGAATCACTCTTATTGAGGGTTTTCAGACATGATACAAACATCTCGGAAGATTAGGATTCGAATCATATCGTGTCGGCAACCCAGAAAATTTTTCACTTTTGAAACAACGTCACACGCCCGTGTGACACATCGCACGGCCGTGTGATAAGACCGTGTGGCCTTTACACGCCCATGTCCAGAGATCGTGGTCGAAACTGTCCAATTGGCCACGGCCACCCCACACGGTTGTTTTGGAGCCGTGCACCCTACACGGTTGAGACATACGGTTGTGTCTCATGCCCGTGTGGTACAATAAAATTTAAACTAAGGTCCAGGGGAGGCACGGTCCAGGGGCACACCCGTGGGGTCAAACCGTGTGTTGCCCACGGCCTAGGCACGCCCGTGCCATGTGCCCGTAGAGCAATCTGCCAAATCCCACGCGGTTGTAGCACACACCCATGTGCCCTGCCAAGAAGGCCGTGTTAGGCTATATACCAGGCCTTAGCCTCCCTAAAACACATTCAAACACACACAGAATTCAACTAGCCATTTCAAAATAAATTTCACTGAAAAGGACTTCATTAAACCATTAACAACAAAACATCATATGAGAAATGGAATTTAGGTATACAAAAAAAAAAACAACTATTTATGTAACAGCCCTATTCTGACCCTAGTCGGGAAATGGTTTCGAGACCACAAAACCGAGTCAACAAATAATAATAATTTAATATCTATTTTGATGCCTAGTATATGTGACAAATCATGTGTGACATTCTTGGTGTTTTAATTTAGAGTTATAAATGTGAATTTCGCTTGACAGGGCTTAATTGTGAAACTTGGAAAATATGTTAGGTAGATGTGTGAGGACAAAATAGTAGTATATTGTGAAGACATGGGTTTGCATGTCAAGATGCCCTACTTTTCTATGAGTGGCTGGCCAACTAACCTAATCATGACATTTTGGTTGCTTTAATTTGTACCATGTGAATACATGTATAATGGGTGCATAAAATAAAAAGGTAATAATAATAATAGATGAAAAAAAATGGTGATAATACCAAAGTGGAATACTCACTCATGCCTCCATAGCCGAAACTAAGAAATGAAAAGAGAAAGGTTAACATGAAGCATTCGGCTAGTAAGGCTTCAAATAAGGTGAGTTTTCATGTATTTTCTTTGGGTTTTTGTGAAATTTGGTTGGTTTTGAAGCTCACAACAAGACCCGTGTATTAGTTTTTGGGATTTTGATCCATGAAGTATTCGGTCATGGTTTCATGTATGGAATTGCTAATGTTTTGATGATATTTGATAATAAGTGATTAAGGATGTGTCTAAACTAATTAAATTTGGTCATGAGTGTCATATATGGGCAATTTGCATTCGGCTTGTGTAGTTAAGCATGGAATTTTTGTTTTTTTTTTTTTTTTTAGGTTGATGATTAAATTGTTAATTTGTGTATTTTGATAGTCGAATATGGGCTAAGTTGGAAATGGGTGAGTTGAGCTTGAAAGATTATGATGGGAGTTGAGTAGGGGGTGTTAATGGAATTTATGAATTCGGAAATGCTTGATTTTAAATTGAGGAATGAATACTTAGAGTCTAGAGTAAGGTTAAAACTTGTATGAAAGTGAATTTGTGAGTTAATTTTTGAAGTTTTATTGCTTGGTTCGGCCAAATTGTCTAAAGACATTCGGCTATGTAAAGATTTGGGTGAGTGAATTGTTTTCCTTGTATTTTAAATGAGCATGGAAGAATAAGTGAAGCCCCGAATGTAGTTTTTAAATAATAGAAATTTAGTTGAAATTTTGCTAACCTATTCAAGTGATGCCGAATGTGGTTTTATAAAAAATAAATAAATAAATAAGGTGAATTAAGTTGCTAAAGCCGAATGGTTATAGAATAGACATAATGGGATTTTATGCTTATAAGCAAGAATAGAATTGCATATGTGGCATTAGTAATATGGTAAATGTTTAATACTTTGACATGGGACTTAGCTATATGTCATGAAGCTATAGTATAAATTGAGAAATAAATAAAAGTATGATATTAAAGTGTGCATTATATGTATGTATATATATACATATACCTTATGTTGGTAACTCGTACTTATAGAGACATTCGGTTACATATTTCAATTCAGGTATAAGAAGTTGATAAGCTATGTAAATTTTTGCTTTGGTGTGCGAACTAGAGGTAAAGTAATTAGTATGAAATTGAATCATGACATAACTATATGAAATGAGATACATATTGTTTTTTTTTTAAAAAAAAGGGGTGATTGCCGAATATGGAAGCTTTAATATTGATTTGTATACATGAAAATCCTTTCGGTTGAATGAATGTCATGATGATTATATGTTATATGCCAATGTGTTATTTAACATTCGTCCAATGAAAGTTATTAATAAGATTATAAGTTGGATGTTATAAGATAATGCTTGGAAATAAATATGATTAATCCATAAATCATTTTGGTTGATTTATTAATCGAACATATTATGTTTTTTAAGCTCAAGAGCAAGGAGGTTCGAAGTTGGATAGGGGGAAAGAGAAAGTAATTGAGTAACCATTTCGTAACCGTTCAAATATATTTGAGGTAAGTTTTAAGTATTAAAGCCTATAATATGATTGAGTATGATATGTTAAGTACATATTAAAAGAATCATAACTCTATTGTATTTTTATGCATAAAGCCTAATGGCTATTATGAAGTATAGGTAAGTTATTGATATGATATGTTGCCAAATGGATATGATAATATGAAGTGCTAAAAGGATATGTCAGAAGAGTAAATTTGTAATAAATCTGCTTAGGACAGCAGCAGTAATGTGAATTTAGAAAATCACCATAAATTGTTGGAGTTGAATTAGAGGTTGAATAAATTATGTAATTAAAGCTTAATGAGTCAAGTTTCTTATAAAACAAACTGTGTAAGCAAAGGAATTTCTGATAATGAGATATTTAAAGTTGTGTGAGACAGTGTCAGAATGACTCCGAAATCCCCTGTTCTATATTTAGAAAATCATTATAAATTGTACAAAAAATTTTATAAGACAAAATTTATATGCTTAGACTCCTTAATGAGTCTAGTTTCAAATGAAATAAACAAGAACATATTTTGAATTCTGTACAATGAGGAATTTGATTCGTAGTGAAGAGTGGTCAGTATAGTCAAACAGTGAAACAATGGAAATTTTAAGAAAAATCTGGTATTGATTGGCTAAACTAAAAATTCTGAAAATTTTATGGATAAAATATATATGAGTCTATTTTCAGGTAAAATTAATGGCACTTCAATTGGAGTTTCATAGCTGCAGTTACGAATAATTTAATGACTGCTGCTCAGGAAAACAGCTTGTAGTGAATTTGTGATTATGTAGTAAACATTGATAAAACTGTTTGAGTTGCTTATAAACTATCGATTAAATATTGTAATCAAAGTACCGAATCCGTATTAAAGTGAGGCTATAAGCCGTAAATGACTAGTATACCTAGTCAATTTTGTTATGATGAAATTGATGTACAAGATATATATGTGTGGTGAGGCCGAAATGGCTAATATCAAATGTGTGTAAGTTATCTGAATGGCCTTTATGAAATGTGTGCTATATTTATTGTATAGTGAGGCCGAATGGTTATTTAGAAGTGTAATATGTCTGAGTGGTTATTTAAATGAAAGCAAAATATGTGATGTATTAGCAAGTGATGATAAAAATATCATCTTATATATGTGCTTGTGTATGTGGTAAAGCCAAATGGTTAATGCGAAATGTGTATGAGATATGTATATGTGGTAAAGCCGAATGGCTAATGTGAAATATGTATGAGACATGCATATGTGGTAAAGCCAAATGGCTAATGTGAAATATGTATGAGATGTGTATATATTGTGGCCGAATGACCAATTGTGAAAAGTGTGTATTATTAGATATTTGATGAGGCAAATGAATTACAAATATGATAGTCGATGTGAATGTTGTAACATGTGATTAAATGTACATGAAACTTGGAAATATTTTCCGGGTAAGACCCGATGACTATGTGTGGAGATTATGTTCGGGTAAGACCTGATGACTACGTGTGGGGATTATCTGAGCTAAAGGTCTCGCTGATGATTCGAGTAAAGCATAAGATTATATGACTTCACAGTAACAGTTGTTAATAAATACGTTTAGTGCGTTAAGTTGGACAGGTATGTATTCTGAGCTTATATTTAAGCTTGATTTGGATTAAATCACAAGGTTGTTAGGTGATGCATATGTGAGTAAAACAATAAGACTATTTCTATGATTATTGTGCATTTGGTCAATGTGAAAAGTTATGTGAAAATATATAATATACTGATGTTTATAAGAGATCACTATCAAGTGAAAATTTATCTGCTTATTGTGTATTACGTAATTGTGTATATTCGGCTAAAAAGGGCAGTATACCTAGAAAGAGGTTATATGAGAATTCGTAAGATCGACTTTTAATTTGGTTGGTCAGGTATGTGTTAAATACTTGTACATGTTAGACCCATCTGAATTAAATCATGATTGTAAAATGAAAAGCATATATGAAAATGCCATATGAATATGTGGGTATTCGGTTATGGAGAAATATTATAGGATATTGGTAGATACACATTTTGATTTGATCGATGAGGGTAACTATAGATATGAAATGAAATGTTATATGTGAATCAAATAAACAAATTGGTTATATTTGAGTTCAATGGTTTTAAATTGCTTAAGACTTACTAAGCTTACAAAAGCTTACTCTGTTGTTATGTTTCTCTGTTTTATAGATTGTTGATTCTGGCCTTTTGCTCAAGGATCGTCAGCAACTCGTCACACTATCTCTATCCACTGTTAGGTCCTGCTATGTTTGGGTCATCTTATGGCATGTATAGAATTCATTAGTAGCGGAAGAAAATTTTAGTTAATGTACATAAGCCATGCGAAAATAACATCTTTTGAATGTTTACTTATAGAAGTTTAAATTTTATCCCTGGCTGTGTTTAGTATTTATCTAAATGAATGATCTTCATTTCAAGAAAAAGTTTCAAAATTTTTCTGTTTTGACATGAGTTACAAGTCCGGTAATGCCCCTTACCTATTCTGGCGACGGTTACGGGATAGGGGTGTTACAATTTACAATCACAATAGCTCTATACATGCCATAATTTACTCTCAAAATGTATTCTATACCCAAAAGAAGCTTGATAGTACGTCGCGTGGCTCTGACTTTACGATCCCAATTCAACAAGCTCAAAGTCTACAGAGGAAGGGAAAAGAAAGGGGGTAAGCTACAACAGCTTAGTAAGTCATATGAAATTCATAGCAATGAACCAATTCAATATATCATTAAATTAGCACCCTAGATGATATCACATATCATTATACAAATAGCTTACTCTTTGTGCTCATTCTCCATGTCTACCATGAATATGCTTAACAATAACATTCTCAATATACCGTACCATTTTTCAGTTCACCTGTACAATCACTTCATCACAATACGGTTAATTTAATTCCCATTGAGCAATTTCAGAATATAGACAAATATACAGAGGTTAGCACATAGTGCTATACAGACATGGCAAAGCCATGAAGTAGCCAAAGCTACTATTAGTAGGATAGTCGAAGCTATAATTAGTGCGGTAGCCGAGGCTACAATCAGTAACAGTACAGAAGTTAACCACAGGCCTGCTCACATAAGCTGACAGGTGTCTACAACACATGCAAGACTACCTAGCACCCGGGTAACTATAACAGTCGGAATAGTAAGCCTTAAGTGACATGTCACCCATATCTATGTCTATTCCTACTTGCTCAATCGGGATTCACGGACAATGCATAAATCGATAATTTTAGAAGTATATACAATAATCAATCAGAATTTATAGTCGATACTATTTTCCATAATTTCAGTGATAACACTCGATATTCAACATCTCACCAAGCAATTGTCCATATATCATCATAGAAGCAAATATTTAAACATGATTAATCAAGTTCGCTAGAATTACATATAACTTACCTGGGTTGTCGAAAAGGACTATTTCTCGAAATTAGTCGAGAGCTTTCTCTTTTCCCTTATCACGGGTTCTTTCAGACCGTTCTTGATCTAAATTAACACGTATAAAACAGATATCAATTATCTATTTCAATACAAACTAGTTCATATTTGGGTAAATTTCCAAATTTACCCCTCAACTTTTTGATAATTACTAATTAGTCCCTCAGACATCAAAATTTCATTTTCTTTATTCCATGGGCTTATATAACCCATTTTCACAATTATAACACTTAAAATCCCATTATTGCACACATTTAGGAACAATTTGTAATCTCTTCAAATTAGTCCTTATGTATGCACTTTCAATCAATTTCATCCATTAAAACATATATATAACACAATAATCATTCATTATCTACCATTAGGGAGCTAAACAAGCTTCTATCACAAATGGTAGAATAATGAAATATGAGCTCCAAGGGGTCTAAAAATGCAAAAATAATTGAAAAAGGGACCAAATTGCATTTACATGGAAGCTTGAAAATTTTTGAAACCCTTGGCCATGGAGTTAGGGATTTTCAACTGAACATGGGGTATTTCATGGAGAAGATGATGTTTTATTTCATCAATTTTTGTCTTTTACTCACTTTTGACAAAAGCCCTTAAGGACCTTACTAAAATATTTTTCCATGTAAGGCTATTTTGGTCCACAACACTTATTAATGGTCCTATTACCACATAAAAGCTCCCTAGTTCATGTGATAATTCAATCAAGTCCAATTATCATCTAATAAGCACATTTTGCACTTTTTTCGATTTAGTCCTTATTGAGCAATCAAACGTTAATACAGTAAAATTTTCACATAGTATCTTGACTCTAATATTTAATCAAACAGATATCATAAAAAATTCACATAATTAAAATTCTCTCACTTTAGATTTGTGGTTACGAAACCACTATTCTAATTAGCCCTTGATTTGGGTTGTCACAATAAGAATCACCTAATTTTATAGCAACTAATAAGGGAGTTTACCCTTTTGATAATTAGGTGTGGGGGGATAGAGTTGCTTGGAATTTAACCCAAGTTGTCATGTTTCACAACATAATACTTTTTCCACTAGGATAAGGGACTGTTAGCATTGTTAGGATCTAATACCTTTAGTGTAGTTTTTCTTCATATGTAATTGTAATTTTTGAATAGATTGGTTTAATAAAATTCCATCATTTACATTGACATTGTTTTTATTTTTTCCTCAATGGTTTTTTCATACAAAGCTAAATGAACAAAAAGATATTAACTCTTTTATTACCTAATGTTCAACTAATATTAAGTTGCATTATGTAGCTGGATGATAAAGTGAGAAGACAACTTATAGTAGTAGGTAATCTAAATGGTCCATAGTCTAATTGAAATTAAGAAAATCAATTGAAAGATTATTATGTCATCTATCAAGTCTGATTCGGAGATACCTTGTCTTAGATATTGAAGCGAATGACTCACAGAAGATAAAGACATACATGTGATTTTTTGGATAGATAATACATTGGATATTACCCAAGTAAAATAAATCATAGATCTATTTATGGATTTATTAACTTGTGACGTTCATAGTGTGACTTACCTCAATCTTGGGTAAATATGGACTATGTGTGCGTGACTCGTGTGCCTTGATGTATTGAAAACCAAAGTTCAATTGGTAATAGAGCCGAAAGTTGGTACGTTGGATATACAACTTTTGTATGACATGACTTCACTTACAATAATGGAATTCATAGCCTAACAAAGGGTAAATGATATCCTTTTATTGGCGTTACATGATATGTGTAAAAGTAACATAACCACGAATCATTTTTATGGGATGAATGATTTAATTACTATGTGTTAGTAATTGACTTTTTCATGGAGGAAGATGTAATGTTACAATGAGATAAAATAGGATCAAATTGGGTGAACAAATTTAACCTAAAGAGATCATGGATATCCTATGAGGGTAACATACATATAATAAGGTTATCGTATGAACACTTGATAAATAGCTTTCGTAATGATATGCAGTAGGGAGAGCTCAGTCATGATACTTTAATGGAATCACTCCATGAATAAATAGTGTTGTAACACCCTAAGCCCAGTCTAGACGTTATGGCCACACCTGGCGATGTCACATGGAAGGGTTTTTAGAATACATGTTCCCACTGAAAACCCATTCATTATTAGACCTCTTCGTGACATTATCAAAAAACTTGTTGATCATATATATATATTTTAGAAACTCTCTTTATTCATTAATCTACTTTTTTTTATCTTTCACTGAATAAAAGCGGTATGTTCATTTTCAAAACGAAGCTTATTATCCGAAACCATTTACTTTTAAAACCATTCACAAACAGATATTTTTTTGAAAACTCGTCTTTTTCCTAAACTAGCAAATTCTATCAAGCAAGTAAAAAACCTAATTAAAAATTTAAAACCATAAAAAGGCCTTATTACATAAATAATAGCCCAAATTGAAATTTTATTAATAAATAAAGACAAGCATAAAATAGATGCGATCGTGTGGCCACCTCCGAGTCTCTCATGGTACCAATCCATCTATGGTTGGGGATTACTTGTACAGATAATGTAACAGGCCGATTTAAACCTTAATCGAAATGGTGGTTTTGGGACCACAAATCCGAGTCAGAAAAATATTTTGAAATTATTTTCTGTGTTTATTTTTTGTGAATTTATATCTGTGAAATTTTCGTGATTTAATTTTGTCATTTGGATGTCTGATTTAATAAAAGGACTTAATCACGTAAAAGGGAAATTTAGTGGTTATTTGTAAAAGGGGCCTAATTGTTAATGGCTTTATTAATGGAAGCCTTTAAGTTGTAAATAGCCCATTTGTATAATATTTGGACGGCATTAGACATTTGTTATATAGTTTTTATACTATTTTATTAAAATTATACATATATGTAAATTAAGTTTTATTTATAATAAGATATTATATATATTATAAAGAATGAAAGTGAAAGCCAATTCATACCTACTAAGTTGTTGAAGAGACGAAAAAGGGCATTTATATTAAGGCTTGGTTATTTTTTTTAAAAGGGGTAATTTAGGAAATTAAATTATAAACTATATATTATATGATATATCATAAAACAAGTTAACATGTGTGTTTTATGTGTTCTTGCCGAAACTAAAACAAGAAAAGAAAGAAATGTCAAAGTTAGGGTTCGGCACTTATCCAAGCTCAATCAAGATCAAGAATTACAGAAATTAGAATTGGATCGGAGAAAAGCTAAAGTTGTCGACTAGTCGTGCCGTTTCGTTTTTCATTGTCCGAGGTAAGTTTATAAGCAAATAGACGTACATAATTTTAGTTAAATGTGAATTATATATACTTAGTTGGAATATGTAAATATATATATGTATTAGCCGAACCTATGTAAGCTTGGTTACCTTACTTTCAAATCCACTTCGACTGAGTTAAGATGCCTAAAAGCCCCGTATGAACCTTAGGAATAGTTGGGATACATATGTCATGACATAGGATCCGATTTATGTGTGCGAGTAAGACCATGGCATCAATGTGAGACTTTGATAAATGTGTTCGAGTAAGACCCTGTCTTGGACAATGGCATCAATACGTGATTACATGTAAGACCACGTCTGGGACGTTGGCATTGTACGATATATGTGATTATCTGAGTGTCCTATCCAATTCCGAATGGTTCGTCGAGCAAAGATACGTTGTGATCAAACTTGTAAGGTGAGCTAAATGAATAGGTACGAGCTGATTGATTATCTTTTTGGAAATAAGGTAAATTGGTAATTGGACATGTGATACAATTATATAAGTTGCTAATGTGAGTATATGCACATTGGTGAAGTATATTCGGCCATATGTTAGGTGTATGCTTGTGATGTTACATTTTGATTCATGGTTACACGTATATGTGTAAGAATATATGTATTCGGTTAAATGTGGATTTAATGTATAGTACGTGCTTAATAAATGTATTATACAGTTATGGAAATGTATATGGAAATTGAAAACATGATTTGATTTGTTGTAATGAATTGAATTAGTGAGTCGTCTACTTAATACAAGGTAAGGATGTGAATTGAAACTTTTTTGAAACTATGTGTGATACCAATAAAGATTTTATGTGAACTCGGTAAGAACAATCAGCCTTTGATACTTAGGTATATGTAAATATGATCATGCATATTCGGCTAAACAATAAGTTTATGTACTTTATGTTTTACTATGATTCTCAAGCTTGTTTATACGAATCTATGTATAAATGGTTATATAATGACTATATAGTTTTGGAAGTTGAATGACATTAGTTAATTTGTTCATGTAGATATTCGGCCTAGTGAATGTTATGGAATAAGTTTCAATTATATACATATGTGATTATTGAGTAATTGGCCATTTAATTAATGTACATGAAATTATTTTGTGATACGTGAGCTTATGTAAATTGTGTGTATATGTACTAAGTTTATCAGAACTATTTGGCTTTGAAAGTTAAATGTTAATAAGTTGATTTGGCTATATGAGTATTCATCCAAGTTGGCGTTAATGAATCAGTATGTACACATGTATGGGTATATATTTAAAATACGAGCTATGTGTGTCTGAACCTAAATGTGCTTTGATAATTCAATTCGGTTTGGTATAACTAAGTTGATAATATTATTAAGTTGTTTATTTGCTTATGACTTACTAAGCTATGATAGCTTACTCTGTGTTTTTATTTTTACTCTATTTTATAGATTTTGAATCCAAGTTACGAGCACGGGAATCGTCGAAGGAGCTTATCACACTATCGACTGCCTCGGTATTTTATAAAATTTCATTTTGGAACTATGGCATGTATAGGTTGAATGTGTTTAGAAAATAATGAATTTGGGTTTGTATAAAAAGCCATGCGAAACTGGCTTATTTTCATGCTTGAATTTGGTTTTGGTATAATTGAGGTTTAAGTCCATTCTGATTATTATACTATGTGCCATGAATAATTATGGTTTGTGTTATGTGTTTGTATATTCAAGTTGGTGATGACTTTAGATGAGGTATAACAAATTCGGTCGTAGGTATGTTGGTTATTTTGGATGTGTTTCATACTAATATATATAGTATGTGTTGATCACCATGTTTAGTCTTAGTCTTAAGTGTTTTAATTGTAATGTTTAATGAATTTAATTCTGGAAATTCGGTGATGAAACCTTTTGGATGTGTTCATGGTTTCTAGTAATAAAATTTGGTTATGAAAGATAATAGGAAATAAAATGTTCCCTAAACATTTTAGTCAATTGTTTTGTATGCAATTAAGTGTTAGGTGTGGTTTTCAAATTTAGAGTAAATACGTACAATGTGTATACGAGTAAGAAGCATGTCCGGCCATGTTGTATTGTGCGAAATATGCATATGTGATTGATTATTAAATTATGTAATTATGTTTGATCAGTTATATTAAAAGCTATTACAGACATTGATATTCGTGATTAAATGACAGACAGGGGATATAACGAATTATGCATGTTCTGGTACTGAGTTGCTACTTGTGGCTAAAATTGATTTATGATAAAGTGATGAAATATGTTTGAGCTTGATGAGACGTGTTGCATCTTCTATGTGATGGTTAATTATCAAACCGTAATTATGACTTGCCTTAAAGCTTTATTGATTATGTTTAGTTACCTCTACTTATATGTTAATATATTAAATGGGTGTATTGAATAACCTTAATGTATGACTTATGACTTAATTATAAATTAATAAAGTAATGCCACATAAATAAACAAATGGGAAGGTCTTGAAATTGGTTCCTGATGATGTTTCATTTTGTACATGCGCCTGACTTATATGATTAGGTGTGACACTCAATTAATGAAGTTATTAATTTGTAACTTATTCAGCATATAGCTAAATGGTTTGATGGACGTAGATTATATTTTAAATTGTATCAGGTTATGAATAATAAGATTTTAAGATTGAATATCTGATTTAGTTATGAATATTTATGTAATTAAAAATTTTGAATTGTAATACGTTATGCTTACTTGTATGAGCCGTTTTATGATCGATAATGTCTCATGACTCTCATCCGGCGACGAACATGGGTTAGAGGTGTTACATTTTATTGGTATCAGAGCTATGGTTTAGTCAGTTCTAGGACTACCATAGCATATGTGAGTCTAGCTATACATGCCATATTTAACCTGCGATAATGTGATATCTCCTGACTCCGATGAAAATTGTTTTGTTGAGACAGATAAATTTTTTCAACCGAGCTAATTTTGATAATGCAGAATGTGTATTCAATTGCTTAAATGGAAATGTGTTGTTGATGAGTTGAAGCTTATAAATGTATGGATTAAGAGGTAGAATATATTGATGTTGATACATGTTATAATTATATGAACATATCGATTATGATATTTGAGTTATGATTGCTATCTAAAATGTTTTAATGGTGAATTAGTGACTTGAGTTGGTATATGAATTAAGTACTAAGAACAAAAGTAATTGAAAGTAAATGTTTATTAATGGTTGGATAATGTGAAATTATTAATGAATTGACTATTTGTGAAAGTGTATGTTACGTGTATTTATGTGTAAGTCAAATTTGAGGCTTTATTACCCTCACCCCCCTTATTAGTGAAATGTTACAGTGAAACCTGAAAGATCTGGGTTGAATAAGCTCACGAGGGTGATGTTACAGAAGTTTGTGTTCGGAAGATTTATAATACGGTCAAAAAAAAAGAAAAAAAAGGTGAATGAATCAGCAAATGAAGACAGTATTGAAAGAGATGCTAGGTAGTTTTGAAGATTATTTAGATTATGTGACCTCACTATTACAGAAGAAGTTATCTCCGATCAAATGACCTAATCAAGTATGTTATCTAAGGAAAATATTAGTTGAACACTTTTCTGAATTAATTTCTGTCAGTGAAGGGATAATGTTTGAATTGTATTGATGGCTGAACGTAGTGGTTATAGTCGGGCAGTTATTACAAATTCTTTTAGGCATTCTATATATACATTTATTCTCAGAGGTATCTATGACTGTTTAATTTCGGAAGAAATTCTTATCGTAGACGAAAGCACCGTTGGTCTGTTTGAGTTATGTTCAACATTGCTCTGTCTTTCTTTGATATTTATTTCATGGTGTGGATATTAAAATCGACAGTGAAATCTGTATAATGTTAATATTCTGTTTCTATAGGATATGGTTATGTGGAAAATATGTGAAGATTATATTGCTTCTATTACTGGATTCTAGTATTTATGAGTGACATTGTTCTTTCTAGACATCCTCTGGGATATCATCAGAGCTAATATTATTCTATATAGGTTGTAAATTTTTGATATTCTGTATAGCTTCAGACATTAAAATTTCACTATTCCGGTCCTCTTATGATTCCATGTAATTATCCGTAAAAGATTTCTATCTGACAAAAATAGTTATATCTGTTATAATTAAAATTTCTATTCTAAAGAATTTGAGAAGCCCAGCAACATTATTATTAGAGTTATAAAATTTGTGTTTCTGTATGGGTTGTTGTCCAAATCATATCTGGTTTTCTTCTAGTTCAGATATTTTGTTAACGACCGGGATATTATCTATTATTTCAGGTAAGATGTCATTCTCATTATGATATTATGATTTCTATTTGATGACTGTGGCTTTTATATAATGATATGTTTTAGTTATTGTTTTAGCGGGAAGGAATAATTTCTTTGAAAGGACTGATATAGTGGTTTAGTTTAACCTGAATTATTTGATTTAAAAGCAGAGTGGGTTATATGTGTTTGAATCTACTCACTGGAAATTTGAATGTACATGTGAGATTTGAGGAATATTCTGGAAGAAGAAATTTGTACTCTTGAGAATTCGATACAGAATCATGTTTATCGGAACAATTCTATCTGAGAAATGTGATGGTAAAATTAAAATTAGTTATTGAAGATTCCCTTATGATTTGAATGATGATTTAAAGTTCTAGATTGATGTTGAAGGTTGTCTGAGGTTCAGAATTGAATATGTATCCCAAGAAACTCAAGGTTAATTCAAATAATTTTGAGTAAAACTATAACACCCCTAACCCAAAACCGTCACCAGAGTTGAGTACGAGGTATTACCGGACTCAGAGTACTGATTACCAAATTTACTTGCAATCAATCATATAATCACATACAATCCAATTCATAATCGCTCTTATCACGGGTTTTCAAACACAATACGGTCATTACAAATAATTTAGACTTAAATCCATACAAAACGAACACTCAGATAAATTTTCACTTTTAAAACGAAGCCACACGCCCGTGGGACTCTTAGCATGGCCGTGTGGATAGACCGTGTACTCCTCACAGTCCCATGCTTGGCACCCGTGGATGAAACTGTCCATTCAAACACGACCACCCCATATGACCATTTGGGGGCCGTGTACACCACACGGCTAAGATACACGACCGTGTCTCTTACCCGTGTGATACCTAAAAATTTAAATCAAGGTGCAGGGGAGGCACGATCCTAGAACATGCCCATAGGATCTGGCCGTGTGCCGCCCACGGCCTAGACCGTGTATCTTAGCCGTGTGATACCTAAAAATTTAAATCAAGGTGCAGGGGAGGCACGGTCCTAGAACATGCCCATAGGATCTGGCCGTGTGCCGCCCACGGCCTAGGCACGCCTATGCCTTTCACCCGTGGTGCATTCTACCAAATTTCCCACGGCCATGGCACACACCAGTGTGCCATGCCATGTAGGCCGTGTCAGGCTATTTGCCAAGCCTTAACCTCCCTGAAACACAATCAACCATATCCGCAACCAATTTAAGCCAATACAATGAACATTTAATCAAAATAGCCATTTTTATAAACATAAATTTCCAAAATACTACATTGGGCACATAGCTTAGAAGCTTACAAAATGAATATCAATTCTAATGTTCATCTATACATGCCATAATTTACACTTTAAAATCACAAAATATACCAAAAAGAAACTTGATAGTGTGTAGCGTACTCCGACGTCTCGATCCCAATCTAACAAACTTGGAAACTAGAAGGAAAGGAAAAGGGGAGGGGTAAGCTATAAAGAGCTTAGTAAGTCATATGAAATTTCAAAGCAATTTAAAATCAATTCCAATTAGCAAATTCCATCACATATCATTGAACAGTTATACTTACTCACTGAGAACTTTCCATACATCAATTATGCACATATTTAACTATGCTAATCGCAGTATACAGTACCATTTCATATCACCTGCATGTTCACTTCGCATACAATACAGTTGAGGGTACTGTCTCCTCATAGCCTCTTTGGTTTCCCAAGTCGCTTCTTGTACACCATGCTTTTTCCACAGTACTTTCACTAACGGTATTTCTAAGTTTCTTAACCGTTTCATTTTCCGTGCCAGAGTTCTAATCGGTTCTTCCTCATAAGTCATATCTGACCGAATTTCTACTTCTGCTGGCGAAATCACATGTGTCAGATCCGATTGGTAGCGACGGAGCATAGAAACATGAAACACATCATGAATTCTTTCTAACTCGGGTGGCAAAGCTAAACGTTAGGCTACCAATCTGATTCTCTCGATTACTTCATAAGGACCAATAAAATGCGGACTTAATTTACCTTTTTGACCAAATCTCAGAATTTTCTTCCACAGTGACACTTTTAGAAATACCTCGTCACCCACTTGGAATTCGATTTCTTATCTTTTCAAATTCGCATACTATTTCTGTCGGTCCGATGTAGCCTTCAGATTATCTCAGATTATTTTCACTTTTTCTTTAGTCTCTTTAATCAGATCAACCCCATGTAATCGATGTTCACTCAATTCGGTCTAATATAGTGGAGTTCGACACTTTGGTCCATACAATGCTTCGTACGGTGCCATTTTAATACTAGACTGATAACTGTTATTATATGCAAATTCAATCAGAAAATATTTGTCCCAACTACCCTCAAACTCTAATATGCAACATCTAAGCATATCTTCAAACACTTGAATAACTATTTTAGATTGTCCGTCCGTTTGAGGATGAAACACAGTACTAAAATTTAATTTAGTACCTAAAGCATTCTGAGACTTCTTCCAAAACCTTGAAGTAAATCGTGGATCTCGATCAGAGATTATGGACAATGGCACACCATGTAACCGCACTATCTCAGCAATAAATAGCTCGGCCAGCTTATCAAGTGAAAAGTATGCACGTATCGGAATAAAATGAGCCGATTTAGCCAGTCGATCAACTATAACCCAGACTGGATCTTTCTTCCTTAGTGTCAGAGGCAAACCAGTTACAAAGTCCATTGTAACTCGATCCCATTTCCACTCAGGAATCAAAATCGATTGTAGTAACCCAGATGGCATTTGGTGTTCTGCTTTCACTTGTTGACAGATCAGACATTTTGACACAAACTCTGAGATGTTTCGTTTCATACCCAGCCACCAATACAGTTTCTTCAGGTCATTATACATTTTTACACTACCGGGATGTATTGCCATACCACTGCTGTGAGCTTCTTGCAAAATTTTGTGAATCAATTCAGTATTCTTCAGTACACACAATCGGTCACGAAACTACAAACAACTATTCAAATCAACTCGGAGCTCTGAATTTTCATTCACTAAACACTGTTCTCTTTTAGCCTGCATCTCACTATCTATTTTTTGAGCCTCATACATCTCTTGAAGAAACACTAGTTTAGCTCTCAATTTTGCAACCAAGGGACCGTTATCAGATACATCCAGTACCATATTCATAGCACATAAGGCAACCATAGACTTTCTACTTAAGGCATCCGCTACTACATTAGCTTTTCCTGGATGGTAGTCTATCACAAGCTCATAATCTTTCAACAATTCTAGC
This sequence comes from Gossypium stocksii, assembly GCA_020496765.1. NCBI lineage: Eukaryota > Viridiplantae > Streptophyta > Magnoliopsida > Malvales > Malvaceae > Gossypium > Gossypium stocksii. Next base: position 76,115,156 of record CM035632.1, on the reverse strand, counting down.
CACCTTCTTTGACGCAAATTCAATTCTTTCTGTGTCATAACATATTTTAGGCTTTTATGATCCGTGTACACATGACATTTCTCACCATACAAATAATGTCGCCATATTTTCAGTGCAAAGACGATAGCAGCTAATTCCAAATCATGCATCGGATAATTCTGCTTATGCAGTTTCAACTGTTGAGAAGTGTACGCTATTACTTTCCCTTCTTGCATCAGAACACATCCGAGTCCATTTAACGATGCATCACTATACACAACAAATTCTTTTCCTGTCGCAAGTTGAATTAATGTCGGTGCTTCAGTCAAACATTTCTTCAGTTTTTCAAAACTCTACTGACATTCATCGGTCTATTCAAATTTTCTATCTTTTTGCAATAATTTGGTCATCGACGATGCTATCATCGAAAATCCTTCAACAAACCGATGATAATATCCAGCTAGACCGAGAAAACTGCTAATCTTAGATATAGTCTTCGGAGGCTTCCATTCCAAAATGGCTGAAATCTTTCCCGGATCCACTTGTATTCCATCACTGGATACAATGTGTCCCAAAAATCTGACTTCCCTAAACCAAAATTCACTCTTACTGAACTTAGCAAATAATTTTTTTCGAAGAATCTGCAGTACAGTTCTCAAATGTTTAGCATGCTCAGACTTACTGTAATATCCCGAATTAGGGCCTAATCAGAATAGTGGTTTTGTGACCACAAATCCGAGGTAGAAATAATTATTTTATAATTATTTTGATGTTTATGATATGATTTTATGATGGTGTGAAAATTTCGTGAAGAAATTCTAAGCGTAAAGTGCTTAATTTAAAATTAGGGACTAAATCGAATAAGTTGCAAAACTTGCATTCTAGAAGTTTCTAGTATGAAATTGATTTGGAATATTAATTAGGAGGTATTAAATAGCAATTTGACCAATTTTAAGTTCATGGACAAAATTTGGACATGGATGGAATTTTTGAAAGTTTAGTAAGGAGGGGCATTTTGGTCTTTTGGATATTAACATGAAATAAAAAGGGAAAAATAACACAAAATTGGTCATCTTCTTCATTACCACGAAATTTCAAGGGTTCTCCATAGCTAGGGTTTGTTTCAAGCTTCCAAGCTTCATAGTAAGTGATTCCAAGCCCAGTTTTTAATGTTCTTTACGTTTTCGTAGTCCCCGTAACTCGATAAAGCTTATGTTAGCAATAATTTAAGTTAGGGTTCATATTTGGAAAAATACCCATAGGAGAAATTTGTGTATTTTGATGTTTTATGATAGAATATGAGGTTTTAAATTATGTTAGACAACTTGTGCTACTCGGTTTTAAGTAAAAACGAGTAAACGGCTTAATCGGTAAAAGTACATATTGCTCATAAGTATGTGTTTTAGTGGGAATTTGAGCTTGCTAATAGTAAATAAATGATCAGCATGTCCTAAAACATAAGAATTTGTGATAAAATTTAATTTCCGAACTTTGGGGCAAAAGTATAAATATGCAAAAGTTTAGGGGCAAAATTGTAATTTTGTCAAAATTTGAATTTAGGACTATTTTGATAATGAGAGTATTAAATAAGCTAAATGTGTTATTTTAGATCAAGAAAGACGTGGAATCAACCTTGATCGAGGAAAAGAAAAGATTTTGGACTAAATTGCAAAAGTGCTATATTTTGTACCGAGGTAAGTTCATGTGTAAATAATGTAACATAATTGTTATTTTTAAGTTAATTGATGTTATTTATATGATATGCTGATTTTTATCATGAAATATATGCTTTGTGGTTATTATCGAATATTATGCAAATTATGTGTGCTACTTGTTAAATATAAATTGCTACCGAGTATTGGTTTCGGTATTCTGTGGAAGACGGCAAGGATATGTGATTGAGGAAAATCCCGTTTGAACCTTAGGAATAGATTGGGATACAAGTGACATGTCATTAGGATGGTTGGGCATCCGAACTCGTTGAGTTGAGTCCGAGTTCACTTATGGATGCAAATGTCCGAACTCGTTGAGTTGAGTCCGAGTTCGTGAGATGTAACTAGGCATCCGAGCTCGTTGAGTTGAGTCCGAGTTCACTTATGGATGCGAACGCCCGAGCTCGTTGAGTTGAGTCCGAGTTCGCTTACGGGCGGGTTACATGATTGATTGATTACATATGTGGCACTTATGTGCAAATGATCCGTGTATCCGAGTTATATTCCGATGTGTTCAACGGGTAAAATTCTAGCGGAATGGAAGAATACTCAAGATGAAAATGATATTTTGGTAAGTATTGTGAAATGGACAATTTGGACAGGTATGTACTTAACCCTCGCGTTGAAACTTGATATAACATAAATAAGGTGGTAAGATGATACACGATCGCTAGAAATGTGGTTTGTATCTTGGTGATATCATGCTATTGTTGTTGATATAATTGCTTTGTTATGTTACTTGTTATTTGCATGTGAACTTACTAAGCATTTATGCTTACTCCCTCCTTTTCATTCATTGTAGTTTTTAGTGAGCCAACTTGGATATCGGGAAGGTCGAAGAAACGCTCACACTATCCGAGGAAGAATTGGTATATTGGTTTGTATGTTTTGATGTATGGCATGTATAGCAATATACTTGTTTTGTGTAAATAATCTTGTGATATGGTTGTGGTTTGGTTGAGAAAATGCTTGATAATGCTTAGTAATTGGTATGGCTAGCCTAGATAATGTTGGATGCCTTGTGAGTTTAATATGTTATATAGTTCATGAGAATTCATAAAAAGATGAAACTTGCCATAAAATAGAACACTACAGCAACAACGACGTGAGTTTGAAAAATCACCAAAAATACTAGAAAATGAATTAGGTGAAGAATTAACTATGAAATTGAAGCTTATTGTGTCTATTTTCAAATGAAAAAGCGAAATAGGTAAAGGGGTTATATGTTATAAGATATTTGAGTTTTAGTGAAACAGGGCCAGAGCGATTTCTGGATCCCCTGTTCTAACTTTGAAAATTCACTATAAATTGTACAAAAATAATTAGGAGGTGTAATTTATATGCTCAGAATCCTTATTGAATCTAATTTTAAGAGAAATAAATGGTATAGTTATATGAATTTTGTACATGGATAAAAGTGGTTCGTAGTAAGTAGAGGTCAGTGCAGTCAAGTCCTGAAACAGGGGTAAATTTAACTAATAAACTGTACTAATTAGCCCAACCAAAAAATTTTAGAAAAAAATTAGTAGATAGATATGTGAGTCTAGATTTAGGTAAAATTTACGGATCTTGATTTCGAGTTTTGTAACTCGAGATATGATTTTTTTAACGACCATGATGCAGAAAAACTGCTTATTCTGAAAGTCAAAATAAATGATGTAAAGTTGTTTAAATGATAAATTGTGTTCGGTAACACCTCAAGCTCGACTCCGGCGACGGTCTCGGGCGTGGGGGTGTTACATTTGGTGGTATCAGGGTAGGTTTAGTCGGTTCTCGGACTAACGTGTTTTATGTATGGATTTTGCTATACATGCCATATGTGTATATTATGATAGTGTGACGACTTCTGACCTTTTAAATGATTTTTTTTATAGTAAATGGATCCCGATCCAACTGTGGCCGATGATGTAGAAAGTAATGCACCAACTCCGGCTGAAGGGGTGGTGCCGACTGAAAATCCACCTCCCACTATTAGTCAAGGAGGAGGAGAAAGGGGTCGAGAAGCCTTTCTCCAGATGATGAGTGCTTGGTATACTGAGTTCGTTCGTACGAACCCGAATGTACAACCTCCCCCACCTCCCCCAATTCCTCAACCTGTACCTCCGATGCCTCAAGATGTGGGTATGATGAAATTCCAAAGAACTCCAGTTGATAAAATCCGTAAGCTAGGGGCCGAAGAATTCAGAGCTAATGTAGATGATGATGCTGAGAAAGCAGAGTTCTGGCTTGAGAATTCTATCTGGGTATTTGATGAATTGTCTTGCACACCTGAGGAATGCTTGAAATGTGCTATATCTTTGTTGAGAGATCCAGCTTATAATTGGTGGAAGACACTGATTTCGGTGGTACCGAAAGAGAGGGTAACTTGGGAATTCTTTCAAGAAGAGTTTCGGAAGAAATACATCAGTGAAAGATTTATTGATCAGAAGCGCAAGGAATTTCTTGAGCTAAAGCAAGGTAATATGATAGTCACTGAGTACGAAAGAGAGTTTGTTCGATTGAGTAAGTATGCCAGAGAATATGTTCTTACAGAGGCCAAGATGTGCCGACGATTTGAAGATGGGCTCAATGAAGAAATTAAGGTATTTGTTGGGATTCTTGAATTAAAAGAAATGGTCGTACTTGTCGATCGAGCTTGCAAGGCTGAAGAACTACTTAAAGAGAAGAAAAAGGTAGAATTTGAGACACGAAATTGGAAGAAAAGACCAATGAGTAATGCACCCTCACAGCAACCCGGAAAATCAAGAAATATGAATCCTCGTTCCCAAGTTTCAGCTGGACAGTCATATGGGAATTTTAAGAAGCAAAATATGGGTCCTAAGTCCCAGACTACTTCGGCAACTAGTGTAGGGAATTCGAGATTTGTTAAACCCCAGCGCCAGCAGTGTGGTAGAAATCATTTTGGTCCGTGCAGAGCAAATGAATGTTTCCGATGTGGTTCTCCGGATCATTTTATTAGAGACTGCCCAGAGAGGATTGAAAAAGAAAAATTTCAGAGTACAAAAGCAGGTGGTGCAGATTCGAGAGGAAGGTATCCAAGAAAAGCTGGGAGTGAAGCAAGCAGCAAGAATGTAGCCAGAGATGCAGCAGTTAGACCTGAAGGAAGGGCTCCGGCTAGAACTTATGCTATTAAAGCTCGTGAAGATGCTTCCTCACCCGATGTGATTACTGGTATATTTTCTCTCTATGATGTTAATGTTACTGCTTTGATTGACCCCGGTTCTACTCATTCATACGTGTGCATAAAATTAGTATCTAGCATGAATATACCTGTTGAGAATACATAATTTATGATTAAAGTGTCAAACCCGTTAGGCCAATGTGTTATAGTTGATAAAGTATACAAGAACTGTCCTTTAATGATTCGGGGTTATTACTTTCCGGTCGACTTGATGTTGTTGCCGTTTGATGAGTTTGATGTTATTTTGGGTATGGATTGGTTGACATTGCATGATGCTATAGTAAATTGTAAACAAAAAGTTATTGAATTAAAGTGTGAAAATGGTGAAACTCTGCGGGTCGAATCAGATAAACCAGAGGCATTGTCTAGTGTGATTTCTTCAATGTCGGCTCAGAGATATTTGAGAAAGGGTTATGAAGCTTATTTAGCATATGTGTTGAATACAAAGGAAATTGAAAAGAAAGTGGAATCAGTGCCGATTGTATGTAAGTTTACAGATGTATTTCCAGAAGAATTGCCGGGTTTGCCTCCAGTTAGAGAAGTAGAGTTTGGTATTGATTTGATGCCGGGAATAGCTCCGATCTCGATTGCTCCGTACAGAATGGCACCAACAGAGTTGAAAGAATTAAAGTCGCAGTTGCAAGAGTTGACCGACAAAGGCTTTGTGAGACCGAGTTTTTTGCCTTGGGGTGCTCCGGTATTGTTTGTGAAAAAGAAGGATGGTTTGATGAGATTGTGTGTAGACTATCGGCAATTAAACAAAGTGACAATTAAGAACAAGTATCCGTTGCCGAGAATTGATGATTTGTTTGATCAGCTGAAAGGAGCAACATGGTTTTCAAAGATTGATTTGAGATCTGGGTACTATCAGTTGCGGGTAAAAGAGTCAGATGTGCCTAAAACTGCTTTTAGGACAAGGTATGGTCATTATGAATTTTTAGTTATGCCGTTTGGATTAACAAATGCTCCTGCCGTGTTTATGGATTTGATGAATCGAATATTTCGACCATACTTGGACAAGTTTGTTGTGGTATTTATAGATGATATCTTGATTTATTCGAAAGATGAGACAGAGCATGCTGAGCACTTGAGGATAGTTTTGCAAACTTTGCGAGACAAGCAGTTATATGCCAAGTTTAGTAAAAGTGAATTTTAGCTTCGGGAAGTTGGATTTTTGGGTCATATTGTTTCGGGTGATGGTATACGGGTTGATCCCAGTAAAATTTCAGCTATTGTTGATTGGAAGCCACCGAAGAATGTAACCGAGGTTAGGAGTTTCTTGGGACTAGCTGGATATTATCGACGGTTTGTAAATGGATTTTCTATAATTGCTGCTCCTATGACTAGATTACTTCGCAAGGATGTTAAATTTGAGTAGACGGAAGAATGTCAACAAAGTTTTGAAGAATTGAAAAAGTTATTAACAGAGGCACCAGTGTTAGTACAGCCCGAGTCAGGTAAATAATTTGTGGTATATAGCGATGCTTCTCTAAATGGTTTGGGATGTGTACTGATGCAAGAAGGAAAGGTTGTGGCTTATGCTTTGAGGCAGTTAAAACCTCACGAGAGGAATTATCCGACTCATGATTTGGAATTGGCTGCAGTGGTGTTTGCTTTGATGATTTGGCGACATGATCTATATGGTGAAAAGTGTCGAGTATATACCGACCACAAGAGTCTTAAATACTTGATGTCACAAAAGGACTTGAATTTGAGACAGCAAAGATGGTTGGAGTTATTAAAAGATTACGAGCTTGTGATTGACTATCATCCAGGAAAAGCAAATGTAGTTGCTGATGCTTTGAGTAGAAAACTGTTGTTTGCTTTGAGAGTTATGAACACTCAGTTGGAAATGTCAGATGATGGTTCCATTCTGGCCGAGCTAAAAGTAAGACCGATGTTTTTACAAGAGATTTGTGAAGCTCAGAAAAGCAATGAAGACTTGCAAGCCAAAAGAAAGCAATGTGAGGTTGATACAGAGTCAGATTTCATAAACGGTCGTGATGGTTGCTTGATGTTTAAAGATCGAATTTGTGTACCGAAGAATGAGGAGTTAATTCAAAAGATTTTGCAGGAAGCACATGGTGGTTATTTCTCGATTCATCCAGGCAGTACGAAAATGTATAATGATTTGAAGAAAATGTACTGGTGGAATGGAATGAAAAGGGATATATCGGAATTTGTATCGAAATGCTTAATTTGTCAACAGGTGAAAGCTGAACACCAAGTGCCTTCAGGATTACTTCAGCCTATTATGGTTCCAGAATGGAAATGGGATCGGATTACTATGGATTTTGTTTCAGGGTTGCCGTTGACTCCAGGAAAGAAAGATGCCATCTGGGTAATAGTTGACAGATTGACTAAATCGGCTCATTTCATTCCAGTACGTACGGATTATTCTCTTAACAAGTTAGCTGAATTGTATGTTAGAGAAATTGTTAGACTACATGGAATACCATTGTCAATCATTTCAGACAGAGATCCGAGATTTACTTCGCGGTTTTGGCAAAAGTTGCAAGAAGCGTTAGGTACAAGGTTAAATTTTAGTACTGCTTTTCATCCACAAACTGATGGGCAATCAGAAAGGGTAATTCAGATTCTTGAAGACATGCTTCGATGTTGTGTATTAGAATTTCAAGGAAGTTGGAAAAGATATTTACCGTTGGTGGAATTTGCTTACAATAACAGTTATCAGACGAGTTTGAAAATGGCACCTTATGAAGCATTGTATGGTCGTAAGTGTCGGACGCCTTTGTATTGGATCGAACTCAAGGAAAATCAGATCTATGGAGTTGATCTAATAAAAGAAACCGAAGAAAAAGTGAAGGTAATTCGAGATTGTTTGAAAGCTGCTTCGGATAGACAGAAATCTTATGCAGATTTGAAACCAAAAGAAATTGAGTTTCAAGTTGGTGATAAGGTATTTTTAAAGGTGTCTCCATGGAAGAAAGTCCTCAGATTTGGACGGAAAGGTAAATTAAGTCTGCGTTTTATCGGGCCGTATGAAATAATTGAAAGAGTTGGACCGGTAGCTTATCTGTTAGCATTACCATCTGAGTTGGAGAAAATTCATGATGTGTTCCATGTATCTATGCTATGTCGGTATCGCTCGGATCCTTCACATGTGGTTTCACTGACAAAAATTGAATTACAATAAGATATGACCTACGAAGAAGAACCGATTAAAGTTTTAGCTCGAGAGGTCAAACAACTAAGAAACAAAAGTATTGCTCTTGTGAAAGTGTTGTGGCAAAAGCATGGAATAGAAGAGGCTACATGGGAACCCGAGGAAACTATAAGGAAACAATACCCACACCTGTTTACCGGTAAGATTTTCGAGGACGAAAATCCTTAAAATGGGGGAGAGTTGTAATATCCCGAATTAGGGCCTAATCGGAATAGTGGTTTTGTGACCACAAATCCGAGGTAGAAATAATTATTTTATAATTATTTTGATGTTTATGATATGATTTTATGATGGTGTGAAAATTTCGTGAAGAAATTCTAAGCATAAAGTGCTTAATTTGAAATTAGGGACTAAATCGAATAAGTTGCAAAACTTGCATTCTAGAAGTTTCTAGTATGAAATTGCTTTGGAATATTAATTAGGAGGTATTAAGTAGCAATTTGACCAATTTTAAGTTCATGGACAAAATTTGGACATGGATGGAATTTTTGAAAGTTTAGTAAGGAGGGGCATTTTGGTCTTTTGGATATTAACACGAAATAAAAAGGGAAAAATAACACAAAATTGGTCATCTTCTTCATTACCACGAAATTTCAAGGGTTCTCCATAGCTAGGGTTTGTTTCAAGCTTCCAAGCTTCATAGTAAGTGATTCCAAGCCCCGTTTTTAATGTTCTTTACGTTTTCGTAGTCACGGTAACTCGATAAAGCTTATGTTAGCAATAATTTAAGTTAGGGTTCATATTTGGAAAAATACCCATAGGAGAAATTTGTGTATTTTGATGTTTTATGATAGAATATGAGGTTTTAAATTATGTTAGACAACTTGTGCTACTCGGTTTTAAGTAAAAACGAGTAAAACGGCTTAATCGGTAAAAGTACATATTGTTCATAAGTATGTGTTTTAGTGGGAATTTGAGCTTGCTAATGGTAAATAAATGATCAGCATGTCCTAAAACATAAGAATTTGTGATAAAATTTAATTTCCGAACTTTGGGGCAAAAGCGTAAATATGCAAAAGTTTAGGGGTAAAATTTTAATTTTGTCAAAATTTGAATTTAGGACTATTTTGATAATGAGAGTATTAAATAAGCTAAATGTGTTATTTTAGATCAAGAAAGACGTGGAATCAACCTTGATCGAGGAAAAGAAAAGATTTTGGATAAATTACAAAATTGCTATATTTTGTACCGAGGTAAGTTCATGTGTAAATAATGTAACATAATTGTTATTTTTAACTCAATTGATGTTATTTATATGATATGCTGATTTTTATCATGAAATATATGCTTTGTGGTTATTATCGAATAATATGCAAATTATGTGTGCTACTTGTTAAATATAAATTGCTACCGAGTATTGGTTTCGGTATTCTGTGGAAGACGGCAAGGATATGTGATTGAGGAAAATCCCGTTTGAACCTTAGGAATAGATTGGGATACAAGTGACATGTCATTAGGATGGTTGGGCATCCGAACTCGTTGAGTTGAGTCCGAGTTCACTTATGGATGCAAATGTCCGAACTCGTTGAGTTGAGTCCGAGTTCGTGAGATGTAACTAGGCATCCGAGCTCGTTGAGTTGAGTCCGAGTTCGCTTATGGGCGGGTTACATGATTGATTGATTACATATGTGGCACTTATGTGCAAATGATCTGTGTATCCGAGTTATATTCCGATGTGTTCAACGGGTAAAATTCTAGCGGAATGGAAGAATACTCAAGATGAAAATGATATTTTGGTAAGTATTGTGAAATGGACAATTTGGACAGGTATGTACTTAACCCTCGCGTTGAAACTTGATATAACATAAATAAGGTGGTAAGATGATACACGATCGCTAGAAATGTGGTTTGTATCTTGGTGATATCATGCTATTGTTGTTGATATAATTGCTTTGTTATGTTACTTGTTATTTGCATGTGAACTTACTAAGCATTTATGCTTACTCCCTCCTTTTCATTCATTGTAGTTTTTAGTGAGCCAACTTGGATATCGGGAAGGTCGAAGAAACGCTCACACTATCCGAGGAAGAATTGGTATATTGGTTTGTATGTTTTGATGTATGGCATGTATAGCAATATACTTGTTTTGTGTAAATAATCTTGTGATATGGTTGTGGTTTGGTTGAGAAAATGCTTGATAATGCTTAGTAATTGGTATGGCTAGCCTAGATAATGTTGGATGCCTTGTGAGTTTAATATGTTATATAGTTCATGAGAATTCATAAAAAGATGAAACTTGCCATAAAATAGAACACTACAGCAACAACGACGTGAGTTTGAAAAATCACCAAAAATACTAGAAAACGAATTAGGTGAAGAATTAACTATGAAATTGAAGCTTATTGTGTCTATTTTCAAATGAAAAAAGCGAAATAGGTAAAGGAGTTATATGTTATAAGATATTTGAGTTTTAGTGAAACAGGACCAGAGCGATTTCTGGATCCCCTGTTCTAAATTTGAAAATTCACTATAAATTGTAGAAAAATAATTAGGAGGTGTAATTTATATGCTCAGAATCCTTATTGAATCTAATTTTAATAGAAATAAATGGTATTGTTATATGAATTTTTTACATGGAGAAAAGTGGTTCGTAGTAAGTAGAGGTCAGTGCAGTCAAGTCCTGAAACAGGGGTAACTTTAACTAATAAACTGTACTAATTGGCCCGACCAAAAAATTTTAGAAAAAAATTAGTAGATATATATGTGAGTATAGATTCAGGTAAAATTTATGGATCTTGATTTTGAGTTTCGTAACTCGAGATATGATTTTTTTAGTGACCATGATGCAGAAAAACTGCTTATTCCGAAAGTCAAAATAAATGATGTAAAGTTGTTTAAATGATAAATTATGTTCGGTAACACCTCAAGCTCGACTCCGGCGATGGTCTCGGGCGTGGGGGTGTTACACTTACTCGGAGAATAAACCAAAATGTCGTCTATGAAGACTACTACAAATCTATCTAAATAGGGCCACAAAACTGATTCATCAGATCCATAAAGATAGCCGAAGCATTGGTTAACCCAAAGGGCATTACTAAGAACTTGTAGTGCCCATATCGAGTTCTAAAAGTAGTCTTCGGCACATCTCCTTCTTTAACCTTCAATTGGTAGTACCCGAACCTCAAATCAATATTAGAAAACATTGTAGCACCTTTGAGTTGATCAAATAAATCATCGATTCTATGTAACAGATACTTATTCTTCACAGTTACCTTGTTCAGTTGCCGGTAATCAATATAAAGTCTCAATGACCCGTCTTTCTTTTTAACAAACAAAACCAGAGCACCCCACAGTGAATAACTAGGTCTTACGAACCCTTTGTCGGTTAACTCTTGCAACTACATTTTTAACTCTTTCAATTCAGTTGTTGCCATCCTATAAGAAACAATCGATATCGGAGCAATACCAGGAAGCAACTCAATACCAAATTCTACCTCTCTATCTGGAGGTAAACCAGGCAGTTTTTCCAAAAATACGTTCACAAATTCATACACAACCTGCACAAATTCAATCTTCCTCTCGGACACTTCAGTATTCAGAACATACACAAGATAGGCTTCACATCCTCTTTTCAAACATTTATAAGCAGAGATAGCAGAAATCACAGTTGGCCTTATATCAGACTTATTGGTTTCAACACTGAGTATCTCACCATCATCACATTTCAGTTCCAACATCTTTTGCCTACAATCTATTTTAGCCCTATGCAAAGTCAACCAATCCATTCCTAGAATGACATCAAACTCATCAAAAGGAAACAACATCAAATCAATAGGAAAACAATGACCATGAACCATAAGGGGGCAATTTATACAGACTCTATCAACTATCACATGCTTTCCTAATGGATTTGACACTTGTACCACATGCTCAGTAAATTCAATACATAAATTCTCATCAGACATTTTACTCATACATACATACGAATGAGTAGAACCAGGGTCAATCAAAGCAAGAACAGAAGTACCATAAAGAGAAAATATCCCAGTAATTACTTTAGGGAAGGACGCTTCCTCTCTAGCTTAAATAGCATAAGCTCTTGCCGGAGCCCTCGCTTCGGACCTCACAGTGACATCCTTTGATGCACCTTTACCACTATTCCTGGTTTCCACATTTCTCGATGGTCTCCCTCTAGACATATTGCTCGGTCTCACATTTTGTGGCTTTTCTGATTCTTCTAGTTCTGGGCAGTCTTTCACAAAATGGTCTTGAGACCCACACTAAAAATAGGCTCGGTTTATCAGATAACATTCTCTCAAATGTCTCTTCCCATAGTGACGACATTCTAGTCTATCAGATCGGACACTTCTCATACTGGCTACTGAAGTAGCCTGGGTCTTAGAACCCAAATATCGTCTATCACAGTCTCGCCGGGAAGAAACAATAGAAACATTCGATCGAGAACTGACCTCTTTCAACTTCTTTGATTGAGATTGAAACGATTTGCTCATTGATCTTTTTCGGGCCTCTCTATTCTCATTCTCAACTTTTCTCTCCTCTTTACTTAGTTCTTTATCCTTAAGGGCTCTATCGACCATTACCATAAATTTTTTAATTTCTAGGATTTTGATCAGTAATCGGATGTCTTCATTAAGCCCATCTTCGTATCTTTTACACAAAGTAGCCTCATTAGGTACACACTCCTAAGCATACTTACTTAACTTGACGAATTCTCTTTCATATTCAGCTACCGTCAAACGCCCTTGCCTCAATTCAAGGAATTTCTTTCGTTTCTGATCTATAAAGCGTTGACTGATATATTTCTTCCGAAACTCATCTTGGAAGAAATTCCAGGTAACTCTCTCCCTGGGTGCCACTGATATCAACGTTTTCCACCAGTGATAAGCTGAATCTCTTAGCAAAGACACAACATATTTCAGACTCTCCTTATGAGTACACGACAGTTCATCCAACACTCTGATAGTGTTTTCCAACCAAAACTCGGCCTTTTTGGATCATCATTCAAATTGGCTCAGAACTTTTCAGCTCTATACTTTCTGATCTTATCCACAGGAGGCTAAGACAATCGCACTACCTCTGGTTGTTGAGGAGCTATGGGAGCAGGTTGAGATATAGGAGGGGGTGAAGAAGGTTGAGCATTCGGATTAGCCCAAATGAACTCAGTATACCACTCGTTCATCATATGAAAGAAGGCTACTCGGGCTTCCTAACCTTGACTTTGACCCGTAGGTCCACTATCAACAGGCACTGTCCCTTAAACGGGAGCAGGTGCATTACTTTGGGCATCATCAGCCATATCTCGATTGGGATCCATAACTATATAAAAAACAATTTAAATCGTTAGGGGTCGTCACACTATCAATTTCAATTTATGGCATGTATAGACAAACTATCACACTCACTACATTAGTCCGAGAATCAGCTAAACCATAACTCTGATACCAATAAAATTTTAACACCCCTAACCCGAAACCGTCACCGGAGTCAAGTACGAGGTATTACCAGACTCAGAGTACTAATTACCAAATTTACTTGCAATCAATCACAGAATCACATACAATCCAATTCATAATCGCTCTTATCACGGGTTTTCAAACACAATACGGTCATTACAAACAATTCAGACTTAAATCCATACAAAACAAACACTCAGATAAATTTTCACTTTTAAAATGAAGCCACACGCCCGTGTGACTCTTGGCATGGCCATGTGAATAGACCGTGTAGTCCTTACACGTCCATGCTTGGCACCCATGGACGAAACTGTCCATTCAAACACGGCCACCCCACATGACGATTTGGGGGCCGTGTACACCACACGCTGAGACACACGGCTGTGTCTCTTGCCCGTGTGATACCTAAAAATTCAAATAAAGATGCAGCGAAGGCACGGTCCTAGAACATGCTCATAGGATCTGACCGTGTGTCACCCACGGCCTAGGCACGCCTGTGTGCCTTGCCATGCAGGCAATGTCAGGCTATTTGCCAAGCCTTAACCTCCCTGAAACACAATCAACCATATCCACAACCAATTTAATCCATTACAACAAACATTTACTCAAAATAGCCACTTTTATAAACATAAATTTCCAAAATACTACATTGGGCACATAGCATAGAAGCTTACAAACTAAATATCAATTCTACTGTTCATCTATACATGCCATAATTTACACTTTAAAATCACAAAATATACCAAAAAGAAACTTGATAGTGTGTAGCGTACTCTGACGTCTCGATCCCAATCTAACCAACTTGGAAACTAGAAGGAAAAGAAAAGGGGAGGGGTAAGCTATAAAGAGCTTAGTAAGTCATATGAAATTTCAAAGCAATTTAAAATCAATTCCAATTAGTAAATGCCATCACATATCATTGAACAATTATACTTACTCACTGAGAACTTTCCATACATTAATTATGCACATATTTAACTATGCCAATCGCAGTATATAGTACCATTTCATATCACCTGCATATTCACTTCACATAAAATACAGTATACCTAATCCCATTAAACAATTTCAGAATATGAACAGATATTCAGAGGTTGGCACATGGGTTCCTTACAAACATGGCAAGGCCATGAAATAGCCAAAGCTATTAACAGACTGGTAGCCAAAGCTACGATCAGAAGGATAGCCGAAGCTATAACAGTCACAGTACAAAAGTTAACCATGGGTCGCTCACATAAGCTAACAGGTGTCTACAACACATGCAGGACCACCCAGCACCGGGGTAACTACAACCGTCAGAAACAGTGGGGCCCTCTAGTGACATGTCACACATATCTACGTATATTCCTATTTGTTCAGCTGGGATCTTAAAAATAGTACATTATTCTCACAATTTTAGAGACATGTTCAATTATCAATCTGTGGCATAATTACATCCAATATAGCAATTCAGTGATAAACATATAATTTAAATCAATAGAGAAATGCTAGAATTTCCATATAACTTACCTGGATTACAAAAAGAACTAATTCCTAAAATTAGTCGAGAACTTTATCTTTCCCCCATTCTCGGGCTTTACCTTGATCTAGATTAACACATATAGCACAATTATTAATAATCTGTTCCATTTCGGATACAATTCACACTTAGGTAAATTTTACCAATTTGTCCCCCAACTTTTCAAAATTTACCATTTAGTCCCTATACTCGGGAACTCAATTTCTTTAATCCATGGGCTTATATAACCCATTTTTACAAATATAACACTCAAAATTTCATTATTTCACACATTTAGGAACGATTTATAACTTTTTACAAATTAGTCCCTTTTTATGCACTTTCATTCAATTTCATCCAATAAAATATATAAATAACACTTAAAACTTTTATTATCTACCATTAATCAACCAAGCACACTCTTATCACAAATGGGTAATTTTTCAAACTCTTATTTCTCTTCAAATAAGTGGTAGAATCATGAAATCCAAGCTCAAATGAACTCAAAAATATAAAAATAATTGAAAATGGGACTAAATTGCACTTACAATGAAGCTTGAAAAATCAAAGAACCCTTGGCTATGGAGTTCTAAAATTTTCAGCAGCACATAGAGAAGAATGGAGAAGATGATGATTTTATTTTAATTGGTTTTGTCTTTATACACTAATGACCATTTTGCCCTTCAAGCCACTTCCTAAGATATTTTTCCATATAAGGCCATTTTAGTCCAAAACACAATTTAATGGTCAATTTGCATGATAAACACTTTCAATTTCAAAAAATACTTCAATAAATTCATCTAATCATACACAATGCACATTTTCACTTACTGCAATTTAACCCTTTTTCACAAAATTAAGCACCAAAATCGAAAAAATTTCTAAACAGTATTTTCACAACAATATTCAATCAAACAGATATTATCAAAAATTCCCATAATTCATTATTTTCACTTTGGATTTTTGGTTTCGAAACCACTTTTCCAATTAGCGCCTAATTCGGGCTATCACAAAAACTTACAATAGTCGATTATTTGTTCTTCAGAGTAGTATGAAGACGTGCAATGATCTAAAACAATTTTAATGGCGGTATGGAATGAAATGGGACATCTTTTTTTCTGTTTTTAAATGTTTAGTTGTTAGTAAGTAAAAGTTGAGCATTAGGTACCTTCTGGGTTGTTTCAACCGATTATGATACTCGAGTGCAAATGGGACAGAGTCACGATGGATTTTGTATCTGGATTAGGTACCTTCTGGGTTCTTTTTTTCTGTTTTGAAATGTTTAGTTGTTAGCAAGTAAAAGTTGAGCATTAGGTACCTTCTGGGTTGTTTCAACCGATTATGATACCCAAGTGGAAATGGGACAGAGTCACGATGGATTTTGTATCTGGATTTTCGTTGACCTTCAGGCAAGAAAGATGCGGTCTGGATTATTGTGAATAAATCAACTAAATCGGCTCATGTTGTTCCAGTTCGTATAGATTATTAGTTTGAAAAGCTTACTGAGTTATACGTTTCTCAGATATCGATCAGATCCTTCACATGTCATTAGTCTATTTGGGATTCAGATTAATTCCGATATGACGTATGACAAAGAATTGATTTGTATGTTGACTCGCGAGATTAAAGAATTGCAAAATAAGAAAATTTTGTTAGTTAAAGTATTGTGGCATAAACACAGAGTCGAGGAAACAACGTGGGAGCTAGAGGATGTGATGAGAGAATTTCATCCGAACCTATTTACTGGTAAGATTTTTGGGGACAAAAATCCCTAAGGGGGGAGAGTTGTAACAGCCTGATTTAGACCCTAATCGGAACAGTAGTTTTGGGACCATGAATCCAAGTCAGAAAAATATTTTGAAATTATTTTTTGTGTTTATTTTGTGTGAATTTATATCTGTGAAATTTTCGTGATTTAATTTTGTCATTTGGATGTCTGATTTAATAAAAGGACTTAATCGCATAAAAGGGAAATTTAGTGGTTATTTCTAAAAAGGGCCTAATTGTTAATGGCTTTATTAATGGAAGCCTTTAAGTTGTAAATAGCCCATTGGTATAATAGTTGGACAGTATTAGACATTTGTTATATAGTTTTTATACTGTTTTATTAAAATTATACATATATGTAAATTAAGTTTTATTCGTAATAAGATATTATATATATTATAAAGAATGAAAGTGAAAGCCAATTCATGCCCACTAAGTTGTCGAAGAGACGAAAAAGGGCACTTATATTAAGGCTTGGTTATTTTTTTAAAAGGGGTAATTTAGGAAATTAAATTATAAACTATATATATTATATGATATATCATAAAATAAGTTAAAATGTGTGTTTTATGTGTTCTTACCGAAACTAAAACAAGAAAAGAAAGAAATGTCAAAGTTAGGGTTCGGCACTTATTCAAGCTCAATCAAGATCAAGAATTACAGAAATTAGAATTGGATTAGAGAAAAGCTAAAGTTGTTGACTAGTCGTCCCGTTTCGTTTTTCATCATTTGAGGTAAGTTTATAAGCAAATAGACGTACATAATTTTAGCTAAATGTGAATTATATATGTTGAGTTGGAATATGTAAATATATATATGTGTTAGCCGAACCTATGTAAGCTTGGTTACCTTACTTTCAAATCCACTTCGACCGAGTTACGATACCCGAAAGCCCCGTATGAACCTTAGGAATAGTTGGGATACATATGTCATGACATAGGATCCGATTTATGTGTGCGAGTAAGACCATGGCATCGATGTGAGACTTCGATAAATGTGTTCGAGTAAGACCCTATCTGGGATAGTGGCATCGATGCGTGATTACATGTAAGACCACGTCTAGGACGTTGGCATTGTACGATATATGTGATTATCCGAGTGTCCTCTCCAATTCCGAATGGTTCGTTGGGCAAAGATACGTTGTGATCAAACTTGTAAGGTGAGCTAAATGAATAGGTACGAGCTGATTGATTATCTTTTTGGAAATAAGGTAAATTGGTAATTGGACATGTGATACAATTATATAAGTTGCTAATGTGAGTATATGCACATTGGTGAAGTATATTCGGCCATATGTGAGATGTATGCTTGTGATGTTACATTTTGATTCATGGTTACACGTATATGTGTAAGAATATATGTATTCGGTTAAATGTGGATTTGATGTATAGTATGTGCTTAGTAAATGTATTTTACGATTATGGAAATGTATATGGAAATTGAAAACATGATTTGATTTGTTGTAATGAATTGAATTAGTGAGTCGTCTACTTAATACAACGTAAGGACGTGACTTGAAACTTGTTTGAAACTATGTGTGATACCGATAAAGATTTTATACGAACTCGGTAAGAACAATCAGCCTTTGATACTTAGGTATATGTAAATATGATCATGCATATTCAGCTAAATAATAAGTTTATGTACTTTATGTTTTACTATGATTCTCAAGCTCATTTATATGAATCTCTGTATAAATGGTTATATAATGACTATATAGTTTTGGAAGTTGAATGACATTGGTTAATTTGTTCATGTAGATATTCAGCCTAATGAATGTTATGGAATAAGTTTCAATTATATACATATGTGATTATTGAGTAATCAACCATTTAATTAATATATGTACATGAAATTATTTTGTGATACGTGGTGTATATGTACTAAGTTTATCAGAACTATTTGGCTTTGAAAGTTAAATGTTAATAAGTTGATTTGCCTATATGAGCATTCATCCAAGTTGGTGTTAATGAATCAGTATGTACACATGTATGGGTATATATTTAAAATACAAGCTATGTGTGTCTGAAACTAAATGTGCTTTGATAATTCAATTCGGTTTGGTATAACAAAGTTGATAATATTATTAAGTTGTTTTTTTGCTTATGACTTACTAAGCTATGATAGCTTACTCTGTGTTTTTATTTTTACTCTATTTTATAGATTTTGAATCCAAATTACAAGCACGGGAATTGTCGGAGGAGCTTATCACACTACAGACTGCCTCGGTATTTTATAAAATTTCATTTAGGAACTATGGCATGTATAGGTTGAATGTGTTTAGAAAATAATGAATTTGGGTTTGTATAAAAGCCATACGAAACTGGCTTATTTTAATGCTTGAATTTGGTTTTGGTATAATTGAGGTTTAAGTCCATTCTGATTATTATATTATGTGCCATGAATAATTATGGTTTGTGTTATTTGTTTGTATATTGAAGTTGGTTGATGACTTTAGATGAGGTATAACGAATTCGGTCGTAGGTATGTTGGTTGTTTTGGATGTGTTTCATACTAATATATATAGTATGTGTTGATCACCATGTTTAGTCTTAGTCTTAAGTGTTTTAATTGTAATGTTTAATGAACTTAACTTAATTATGGAAATTCGGTGATGAAACCTTTTGGATGTGTTCATGGTTTCTAGTAATAAAATTTGGTTATGAAAGATAATAGGAAATAAAATGTTCCCTGAACATTTTAGTCAATTGTTTTGTATGCAATTAAGTGTTAGGTGTGGTTTTCAAATTTAGAGTAAATATGTAGAATGTGTATATGAGTAAAAAGCATGTTCAACCATGTTGTATTGTGCTAAAGATGCATATGTAACACCCCTATCTCGTAACTGTCGCCAGAATAGGTAAGGGGCATTACCGGATTTGTAACTCAGACCAAAACAATAAAATTTTAAACTTATCAAACATCATCACAATTCAACTTGAATCCTTCAAAGCATACTTTAAACAATCATATAAAGCTTCATTCAATCATCAGGGACTAAATTGATAACCTATAAAAGATATGAGAAATCTTAAGAAAATTTTTGGATTAAGTTCACATGGCCGTGTGCCCAGGCCGTGAGCTTCACACCCCAAATGGTCATGTACCTACAAGTATCATTTGCATAATGGTTTCAACCATAGATAGGTAGCCAATTCAACCAATTCAAGTCATATACAAAACAAACTTATACTATCTTTCATGTATTTATTTCATACCTTGTATCTATAATTCGTAATTTATTTTCATTCATTTCAACATAGCATATGCTTATCAATTCAAATATGTGCCTATCATATGTCTCAATAAGTTCATACTAAAATGGCCATTTCATGTAGCCTCACATATGCATGTAAGTACAAGTTGTAATGCAATTACAACTACCAATTATACCATATATTCATAATCATATATCATCTATACCAAAATGCCAATTATCAAAATTATCACAAGATGAACAAATCATGTAATACTTCTCTATTAAGTCAACCATTTTCACTCAAGCCATATCACATAGCTTGATCAAAATACAAAAGATCATATCTCATTCATATACATAAATGACCATATAAATTAACTTATTAACTAGCCTATACATGTCATATTACCCTATTTCAAAGAGTTCAAAATTACCAATTATCTCCTGGATAGTATGATGAAATCTTTGATGACTTCCAACCTGAGCGAGCAATTAAATCACTGTAAAAGGCAAAGAATAAACAGAGTAAGCTAATAAGCTTAGTAAGCTCGTATAATTATCAGCACTATAAAAAGATTTAACAATTAGCTTGTCATTTTAAGTAATATGATTGCTTTTGAACTAGCCTCATCTAATTCAATATTTATTTCCTTATCAATCATGTAATTCATGTGTGTTTTATCATATCTACTCACATGTCATATGAATTTATTAATATCACTTACTTGTCAAGTGTACCACGTATACCTGTACTAATTCGTATCATCATTTCTATTCTCGTAACATCATCTTTATAGTCAAACCCTTGAGACCAACATCGAAAACCTGGTATCTTGCATACTAAGTGCCATATATGTGACTAAACCATTTATATCACATATCACCTATATAACATCAATATCATAGAATTCACATAGCATTATTGTCAATTTATTTCATTACGTATGACCTATAACACATTCTATAACCGATAGCAGAATTATACTCTTATAAACATTAACTCATCAGTAACAATAGTAATTCATTTTCAAATATACCTTCTATGTAAATCATGTCACTTTTCATAACTATATTTCATTTAAACCATGTATCAATTCATCCATATAAATCATTGATCTCATGTAACATTTCAATACTCGTATCATTACATCTATCTTTTATGTATACTGAATTACATATCATCTTTCATTTTAATACTTCATATATAAATATACAATATAACCTTTCATCTATAAAAATTATACATTTTATGTAACAAATAATCATATAACTATGTAATAATTTATCCAAACATATCATGTATCTCATATAACATATAAATTATGTATCATATACCTTGTAAGCATGTCATGTAACATGTAATTCATGTATTCTATACCATTTCATATAAACATATACTTATATCATATAATCAATATGAATCATGTACATATATCATGTATTCATGTATTCCAGATTCCTCTTATAACATGTAATTCACAAATTACATATCGGTAAATTGCCCGTTGATCCATTTGGAATTGGATAGGATACACGGATAATCACACATATCGTACAATGCCAACGTCCCAGACGTGGTCTTACATGCAATCACATATTGATGCCATATTGGCATAAAGTCTGCTAGGCATAAAGCTTATAATAATTCATCGGTATAAAGCCTGCTAGGCACAAGCCTATATCACACACCGGCACAAGGCCTGCTAGGCTCAAAGCCTAATTTAATACATCGGCATAAAGCTTGCTAGGCACAAAGGCTAATTTAATACACTGGCATAAAGCCTGCTAGGCACAAAGCCTGATTTAATACACCGGCATAAAGTCATCTTATACATAATTCATATATTGATAATTCTAGCTATTCCATAAAGTTCATATAGACTTTCAAATGTCATAACTCAGTCAAATTAAATTCAAATATATTATTTCCATGCGTAATCATATTCAACTATCTCAATTATAACTCTATAAAATTCAAAACAGCATATTAAACAAATTTAAATTCAAAATTATTGATATTTAATATTGCAATTTCTCAACTCATATGTTTTCAATTCAATTAAAACATATATATTCAAATGCTCAGTTTGCATATGCCATATTTATTATCCAGCCGAATTCCTGTACATATATAACATCTATAACATTTTTTTTATTCAAGTACCAATTCATCCCATATCTCATTTACTCATATAGTTCTTATATTATATAATATATTTAATCATATAACTCTTATAACATGAAATTTCTATAATATAAATCCATTTCATTTACAAGCACATTTCATATAACATATATTTTGTAATCATATAATCATGTACCAGGAAACTTGTATTCAGATACTTGTAACATATAATTTTTGTATCAATTAATCATATAATTTGGTGGCAGCAACATATTCATAGAGCCGATAATTCTAGTAAATTATTCATTACGCATACATATATCTATATTTAATTTAAATAATTACACATATCTAACAGTTTGATTTTTTTTAGCTATACGACTTACCTCCTGTATCCGTCGACTATTGGTCTACTTTCCGATTTTCCTCAATCAAATTCCAGTAATGGTTTCTCTTGATCTATACGAATTCAAATTAATAAATTTATTCACCAACAGATTCAATTTAATCCATATGCAAGTATTTTGGCCTATTTATAAAATAGTCCCCATATTTTCATACTCTGACATTTTAGTCCTTTAAACACAATGTAGTAAATTCACCCAATTAAACCAAAATCTCAAATAGCTGAATATTCAGCGTTCAAAACAAGCCCAATTCTTTTATTTATTCACATTTCTAACCATCAAATTTCTATCTTTTTCAATTTAATCATTTTTCGACATTTTTGTCAAAAATTACTTTATAAAACTTGTATTTCTACTAACAACCATCAATAATCTATCATAAAACATCAAAATATCTATCTATTCAACAATAGCACAGTTCAAAAACACAACAAATTTCAGAAATTGAGGTACGGGTCATCTATACCGAGCTGCAACGAGCTCAAAAACATAAAAATTATTAAAAACGGATCAAAAACCGTACCTTAATTGAGATTGAAAACTTGGCCGAATGTAAAACCAAAGGAAAAAGCTTTTCTTTCTTTTTCAATCGGTGAAAGATGAAGAAAAATGAAGCCATATTATGGTTTTGTTTAATTAATAATAATATATAAACCATTTTACAAAACTAACCTTTAATAAACCATATAAAAATAATTTATAATATGGACATAAATGTCCACTATCATTTAAAATGGCCTATTTACCATTTACAGCCACTAAATTCAAAAGCCAAAGCAAATTAACTCACTTTAATAATAGAACTCATATTTATTGCCTTACGCGATTTAGTCCTTTTTATTGAATTAACCATTTAATCAGTAAAATTTCTTTATACAACTTTTACACGGTAATACTATCATGCTAAAAAATTATTAAAAATAATAAAATAAATATTTTGACTCGGTTAAGTGGTCTCGAAACCACTCGTTCTGATCAGACCGAAAAATGGGCTGTTACAGCATATGTGATTGATTATTAAATTATGTAATTATGTTTGATCGATTATATTAGAAGCTGGTATAGAAATTGATATTCATGATTAAATGACAGACAGGGGATATAACGAATTATGCATGTTTTGGTACCGAGTTACTACTTGTGGCTGAAATTGGTTTAAGATAAAATGATGAAATATGTTTGAGCTTGATGAGATGTGTTGCATCTTCTATGTGATGGTTAATTATCAAACCGTAATTATGACTTGCCTTAAAGCTTTATTAATTATGTTTAGTTACCTCTACTTATATGTTAATATATTAAATGGGTGTATTGAATAACCTTAATGTGTGACTTATGACTTACTTATAAATTAATAAAGTAATGCCATATAAATAAACAAATGGGAAGGTCTTGAAATTGGTTCCTGATGATGTTTCATTTTGTACATGCGCCTGACTTATATGATTAGGTGTGACAATTAATGAAGTTATTAATTTGTTACATATTCAGCATATAGCTAAATGGTTTGATAGATGTAGATTATATTTTAAATTGAATCAGGTTATGAATAATAAGATTTTAAGATTGAATCTCTAATTTAGTTATGAATATTGATGTAACTAAAAATTTTGAATTGTAATATTTTATGCTTACTTGTATGAACCGTTTTATGATCGGTAATGTCTCATGGCCCTCATCTGGCGATGGACATGGGTTAGAGGTGCTACAGATAAACAGAAGGGTGAGTTTACGAAAACTCAATGTGTAATCCCTTATCAGTCAGTCAATCATACAGTATGAGGTAACAGTCCGAGCTTGAGCCCATTATAGTAATAGTAACAATGTGGCTTCAGGCTAATATAGTAATGATAAACTATAAATTATACATATTTCTATCCCATATTTAGCATATTTATGGATGAATTATCGTTGAATTTGCGGAATTTGATGCTCCTAATCCATTAAATTCATGTTTTTATACTTAGGTGAGGATAGGAAAGCAAAAAGAACGAGAAATAAGCCAAAAATGGAGAAAATGGGCCAAAGTAAGAAATCAACACGGCCTGGAGTTCATCACACGGGTAACCCACATGGCCGTGCAACATTAACAGGCTTGAACACGACCTGGGCTCGATTCACACGGGCGTGTCCTTGTCGTGATGAGTTTCAATTTCACGCGGAAAAGGCTACTTAGGGGCTAAGAAAGACATTCCAAACTCTATATAAAGACCCTAGGAGGCGACTATAAGAGAACACAGTGTCCTCGCCTAGAAAGCCAATTGATCCATCTCAGAAGCCAGGATCTACATCAAGACTGAAGATCTCCCTTCAAATCCTTTCAGGAGTTTTGGGTTTTCTTTATGTTTTGTATTTTCTTTACTCAGAGATGTTTTCTTTTATAAACATGAACTAAACCCCTAAATACCTAAAGGGGATGAAACCTAAGACAAATCTTGTGATTGTTATCTGAACTATATGATAAATATTCGATTTGTTCTTAATTGTGTTTTTAATTCTTGAATTGATATGTTCGGGATATTAATTTAAGTCGAATGTGCTTAAGCAGAGGAGCAAAAGTCCCTTTTTAAGAGTATATCCAACACAATTAAGCGGAGTTGATCACAATCCTAGACATAGGACGACGAAAATCTACCGGATTAGAGTCAAATCTAATAGGAGGATCCATAGATCGAGTGAATGCAATACTGGGGGTTTTAATTAAAAAGAGATTTCAATTAATCAACCTATGATTAGTTGTTCTTATTCTCGACGGAGATATTAACATAATTTAGGGATCTCTACGGATCAAGTCGAATAAAGAAATCGTCTAGTTCAGAGTTAGATAATAAGTGAAGTCTAGGTGGATTTTTCATTGGGTATTGCCTTTATCATTCAGTTTTCCCAAAGTAATTTCCTAATTTACTCTTTGTCGTGTCTTTAGTCTAGTTTAGATTAGTTAGTTTACAGCCAAATCCTACTTTACTTTTAGGCTAGATAATAGGAAGAAAGCCATTACTAGTACTTTTGGTTTCTTGGTTTCGATATTCCGGTCTTGCCACTAACTATACTACTATTTGATAGGTGCACTTGCCTTTTATCGTGATGATAGTTAGTTTCCAGGTACGATCATTATTATTACTTCATCAAAATCATGATCAAGTAACAGAATAAAATGTGGGCCTAAGCCCAATACAGTATCAGTAGCAGTGTAATAATGCAAACAGAAAACCCACCCAATCCAGCCAGACACACCGCTCCGTCCCGCTAGTCACACCATGTAGGGATAAAATTGACCAACTAGCCACCAAGATTAGCACCGGTTGTGGCACTAATTAATATCGCAGCAAGGTTGCTAGTAGTCAGTATCGCAGCAAAGCTGCCAGTAAACAGTATCACAGTGAAGTTACCAGTAATGTGAGTGGCTTAAAGCCATCAGTACAGTACAATTCCTCCGACAATAACAACCCAACCCAATGCAGTATGTCGTGTCATAAAACCATACGTGTATGCAACAAGTCATGCTCAACTACTGATCTCGTGATGATGAAGTAATAAAATCTGATCGCACCTACAAACTAACTAATATCATGATAAAGGCAAGTGCACGTATTGAATAGTAGTATAGTTAGTGGCAAGACCGAAATATTGAATCCAAGGAACTAAAAGTACTAGTAATGACTTTCTTCCTATTATCTAGCCTAAAAAATAAAGAGGTGGTTTGTGTAAACTAATTAACGTTAAACTAAACTAAGGTTGCAACAAAGAGTAAATTGGGAAATTGCTTTTGGGAAAACTAATTGATAGGGGCAATACCTCAGGAAGAATCCACCTAGACTTCACTTGTTATCTAACTCTGAACTAGACAATTTCTTCATTTGACTTGATCCGTAGAGATCCCTAAATTATGTTAATTCCTCCGTCGAGGATAAGAACAACTAATCCTAGGTTGATTAATTGAAATCTCTTTCTAATTAAAACCCCTAGTCTTGCATTAACTCGATCTATGGCTCCCTATATTAGATTTGACTCTAATCTGACAGATTTTCGTCGTACTATGTCTAGGATTGCGATCAACTCTGCTTAATTGTGTTGGATCTACTCTTATACAAGGACTTTTGCTCCTCTGTATAAGCACATTCGACTTAAATTAATATCCCAGAAATGTCAATTCAAGAGTTAAAAACACAATTAAGAAAAAATCAAATATTTATCATATAGTTCAGATAACAATAACAAGATTCGTCTTAGGTTTCATCCCCCTTAGATATTTGGGGTTTTAGTCCATAATTATAAAAAGAAACATCATAGAATAAATAAAATAACAAAACATAAGAAAAACCAAAACCCCTGAAAGGATAGAAGGGAGATCCTCTATCTTGATATAGATCCTGGCTTCTAAGATGAATCAATCGGCTTTCCTTGGAGTAATTCCTTACCTCTAGCTCTTCGTCTTGGCAGAAGCACCGAGTTGGTACTGTTTTGTACCGTTCCCTCTACTGTACCCTTTTGTAGTTGCCTCTTAGGGTCTTTATATAGAGTTAGAATGTCTTTCTTAGCCCCTAAGTAGCCTTTTCCAAGTGAAATTGAACTTCATCATGACAAGGACACGCCCGTGTGCCATACCCGTGTGAGTCTATGTTGGGCCGTGTTTAAGCTTATTAAAGTGGCACGGTCATGTGGGTTGCTCGTGTGAATCGATTCTAGGCAATGCTCGAGCCTGTTTATATGGCACGACCGCGTGACACGCCCATGTGGTGAACTTCCAGGCCGTGTTGATTCCTTACTTTGGCCCATTTTCTCTGTTTTCGGCCCGTTTCTTGTTTTTTTCACTCCCCTAAACTCACCTGAGTATAAAACATGAAATTAAAGGTTTAGGAGCATCAAATTCCACAAATCAAGGAATAATTCATCCATAAATGTGCTAAGCATGAGGTAAAACCATGTATAATTTATGATTTATCAACTACAGTCATACATATTATAAAGCAAATCAGTCATTTTACCTTTAGGGGTATAACGGTCATTTTTACCCGATAGGGCTAAAGTAGTTATTTCAATCGAAATGGGGTCTAAACACACTTACCGACCCATCAAAAAGTTTAAAGTCGCCTCAGGCGGCTCATGTAACCATAGCAATCGTAACAGTACAAATGGGCCCAAGGCCCATTATGCGGCCCATGTGGGCCCACACACCCGTTTGGCTCAGTAAGCCCAGAAATGACCTTCTATAGCCTTACACGCATGTTTCGTGGGCCCAATTCACCACACGTGCAATCGCACACCCATGTGGCATCAATTGCCAAATTTTTGACTTTTCGGCTTTTGCAATTCTACGAGTAAAACAGTGTGAGTACACACCTGTTTGTGAAAATGCGCAGTCAACCCACAAGCGCTCCAACCCTTGGTTCAAATATAAGCCACCATCAGTCCTCTTTACCACAAGATCCATAATCTTATTTATTGCAATATTTAATCTAGATTAGTAACTACACTTGCCTCAATTGATATAGGTAACTTAGCCCACTAACAACGCTGATGAAGGTTGACTACAATCTCCTAGACGAACAACTGTATACAGCCAAAAACCATTAACCTTCATCGATATTGATAGCGTAACAACAAAGAAAGATTGTATCAACAATAGCACTTACCAATAATGTGAAACTGATTGTGGAAAAAAATAGTCAACCTATTCACAAAAATGAGAATCCAACGAGACCGAGGCAAGGTTCAGTACTCACGTGATCCTAGAAATAAATGGCAACAATGGAAGTTTTAGATAAGAGATTATACCATAGAGAAACAAGAGAGAACAGAGAAGAATTAAAGCACCTACCGATTGTTCAAAGATCAACTTGTAAAAACCAAAAACAAAGGTAAGGAGAGCACAATGCAGAAATGGCCTAAATGTTAACGATGGAAGCATGATAAGAGGAGAGGAGAAGAGAAAAAAAGTGGAGGGGAAGAGAAAAATAGAGAATATCTGGCCAAAGCTTAGGGAAAACAAAGGAGAAAGAGAGAGAAGAATCAGCTAAGAGAAAAATTGAATGGAAAAGGAGTGGTGAGATAGGAGAGAGGCAATATTCAGCCACAATGTTGAGAGAGAGAGAGAGTGAGAGACTGATCAGTTGGCTTCAACGAGAGAATAGAAGGTCAATTGACAAAAAGAAGTCTGAGGTAAACTAGCAGAATTCGGTACCGAGGACAACCAAAGTCAGCAAAGGATGCCAATCACTAGCCAAAACCAAAAATGAAAAGAACTTCAATGCTTCAATGCTACACACGACTTCAGAGAAAAAGAATCGAAAGGAAAAAAGACTAAAACCCGACAAAGATATGCCCTAAAATTTGAAATACCCAAAACTTCAATCGAAAGTACTCAAAATTTCCCCTAGCCGAAATCTCAAAGACTAAAGTCCATGTTCGGCACCAACACCTTCTCCCATGAAAATCTCCTATTTTCCCTCCCACAATCTCTCCTCAACCACACCTTTCACCAAACCTATCCAAATCCCCCTTTTTCCTCCTTGACTTTCTCCACATATGACCTATTCAAACTCTACCTTGTAGAGTTTTAATCGATTTCTGCTTCTCACATGGCTAGAGAACAAAATAAATATTCCTTGTGCAAAACGTGACACGAACCTTAGCCCCCTAAACACACTGACATGCTACCTACCACTAGACTATAGGCTCTTCTTGTGTCATAATTGAGTCACAATAATTTAAAAGCCTACAACCTAGAGTCAAGGTTCCATCAAGTAAGAAAAACAAAAATTTTACATATAATAAGGTTTGAACCCAAAGCTTTCCAGAGACTCCCAAACACTTCTAAATCGCTTAACCATTAAAACAAACAATCCATTTGTGTCACAACATGAACAATAAATATTCAAGATTTTTGGAGCGTTACAAGTGTTGTAATTAAGAGAAAAAGATTCAGAACTTAATTGCAAATTTTTTTATTCTTAATTATATATTTCCAATAGGTCACTTCACTAGCTTGGTATAACCTTGACGATTTGCATTTGAATTGATTAGATGAATTGTAACAACCTAATTTTTGTTAGAGTCGAAAAAGTCAATTTTAAGGTAGAATCTTCTAATCAAGCTAACCCGAGAATCTTATTTAAGGAGTTCACGTATCATATATGAAATTACAAGGTCAAAATAATAAATGATTAAATGAGATAAGTTCTTAATTATAGTACAAAGACTAAATTACAATGTAACTAAACAAGTAAAATTAGATTAAGGATTTAAGAAAGCCCTTAAGGGGTAATTTTTCTAAGGACCTAACTGTGATTAAAATATATTTAAAACATAGTTAGTGGCATGGAATGATATTAGCCATCCATTCCCACTCACTTAAATATAATGGTCATTGGATTTGTGAATTATTAAGTCAATAATAAGTTTATATTTATGCTTAAGTGAAGAAGAGAATGGAGAAAAGAACCAAAGTTCAAGAATTTGCTAGTACTTGTCCTCCTTATGGACAACTTTAACCCTTGGTGGCATCAGATTGTATGTAAATCTCTCATTGGGCCACATAAACAAGTTCATAGCCATGTCTTTAATCAACTGACAGGCTTACCCATATGTGTTATTCATATAGGCCACTCTTGAAGCTCGATCTAACTCAAACCTCAGACTTCCTTCTAGACCATTATAAGAAATTTTTAGTTGCAGCCATTCCTACATATTATGGTGTAGACACATTCTCAACAACAATTTGAAACGTTCCCATGCCTTATCTAAGCCCTCCTACTTCATATGTTTAAAATTAGCAATATCACACCTCAATTGGATGCTCTTATTGATTTGAAAAAACTTGTGTAAGAACCTACCTACAAGTTCGTCCCATGTCATTATTGAACCTAAAGCTTGCACATGTAACCAAGATAATAAATGAATAAAAAAGGGAACAACAAAAGACAAATAACGTCATTGGTAACCCTAGTAAACTTGAATGTATCACAAAGTTGGAGAAACTCTTTTAAGTTTTGGTTCGGGTCCTCCATCATTGTACAACGAAATTGAAAATTATCTTGAATCATCTAAATCATGGATGACTTAAGTTTTGAAATTATTAGCATTGATTTTCAACCTCTCGATGTTGTTCCGCACAACATCTAGATTCAATAGCGCATAGTCGGGCAGAGTTTGTTCTTCTTGAGCCATTAATGGCTTTATAAGTATAGGTGGTTGTGGTGGTGGATTTTGTTCTGGTGGATCATCATAAAGTGGGTTCTCGTGTGGTGGGTCAACTACCGCAGGTGGGTTATTTTAAATTTATTGATGCTGCTACTTACGATTACATCAAATTATTATTTTCGAATTGGTGATTAGCTCTATAAGGGTGCCCCTGCTCTGAGTCATATAATGAAATTAAAGAAAACTAAAGTATTTAGTAAACAATAAAAATTATAAATAATAAAATAAACGTTGTATCTATTACCTTAAATTTTCCTATTTAGCATACTAATCATAGAAATTAAAAATTAATCTGTAACACCCCTAAACCCGGCCTAGACGTTATGGCCGAATTTGGCATGTCACATTGCAGTGCTTATTCAAAAACTTGTTCTTGCTGATAAAATCCCGTTTGAAGGCTAAAGCCTCTTTGTTAATTCTTAGATCATCTTAGTCATTTGTTAACCATTTTAAAACATTGTTACTTTGAAAACATTTTTTGTTGCAGAAGCATTTCAACAGTGTTGCGAAAACGTGATCTTTTGAAAACAGTTATGGTTTTGGAAAACCACGCTCTACTTCTAGCAGATATAAATCATAATAAATAAAAACCCAATTGAAAGATAAAAAATTGGAGAGGTCTTATTACATAGATAAAAATCAAAAATGAAATTTAATAGTAAGTAAAAGCCCAATAAAAAAAAAAAGAGCAGTAGTGTGGCCACCTCTGAGTCCCTCGTAGCACCAATCCGCCTAACGCTGGGGGACCACCTGTACAGTTAACCAGTGGGTTGAGTTTACGAAAACTTAATCTGTAATCCCCTAGTATGCAGTCAGTCAGATATACAGAATGGAGTAACAGTCTGGACTTGAGCCAGTATAGTAAACAGTATCAGGTGGGCCTTAGCCCAAAAAAGTAGCAGAATGAGTAAGAACAGTATGCTATATCATTTATCAGAATGCATGATGCATGTTACCCAAACCAACCCTACACTCCATCTCCTGTCCAACCCTGCACTTACTGTGGGGAATAGATCACCCACCCATCCCTACACTTACAGAGTTAGCACCGGTTGCGGCACTAACTAGAATCGTAGCAAAGCTGCTAGTAAACAGAATGGCTAAAAGCCATAAACAGGAAGGCTATAAGCCTTGAACAAGATGGCACAGAGCCATATTCAAGATGGCACAGAGTAATAATCAGGATGGTAGAATGCCATAATCAGGATGGCTAAAAGCCATAACACTTCCTTCGTCAATAATAACCCATCCCCACGCAGAATGTCATGTCATAATAATATACGTGAATGCAACATGTCATGCTCAATCATAGTCATACATATCATAGAATAAATCAGTCATAGTGTCATAGGGTTATAACAGTCATTTCAAATAGAATGGGTCTAGGCACACTTGCTGACCTATTAGAAGGTCCATAGTCATCTTGAACGATATGTGTGGCACAATCAGGTTCAATATTCCCATATGTCCATGAGATTTACCCTACAGGGATATTTTGGTCATTTTACCTTACAGAGGTATTTCGGTCATTTTACCCTACAGGGGTATTTCGGTCATTTTACCCTATAGGGGTATTTCGATCATTTTACCCTACAGTGGTATTTTGACCATTTTACCCTATAGGGGTGTTTCAGTCATTTTACCCTATAGGGGTATTTCGGTCATTTTACCTTACAAGGGTAATTCGGTCATTTTACCCTTCTGGGGTAATTTAGTCATTTTACCCTTCGAGGGTAATTCGATCATTCTACATTCTTACGTCCATGTTTCGTGGGCTCTGTTCACCACACGTGTGATCGCACGCTCGTGTGGCATCAATCGCCAGTTTCCCGACTTTTCGACTTTTTGACTTTTGCCAGTTTATAGAAAAATAGTGTGAATGCACACCTTTTGGCTTTTTCGCTGATTATCAATTATAGCGTATTGTTAAACACCTGTTTGCAAAACCGTGTGAGAAGTCCACGAGTACCAAAGCCTATATTCAATCACAACTATGGTTAATCGCTTACTAACGAGTTAACAGAATCCAACCAAGACACTTGTCCAAAGATTACCTACCGAACGTTAAGATCAGTCATATGTGGCTTGCTCATTTGGCCCAATGACTGGTCCAGCCTCCCTGCCACACCCTGGCAGAAAATCATGAACACTGACACTTTACACGGCTTAAATCTAGGGGCAGGGGCTACAAGTCTATCTCCAGTTGGCACCCTTCCTGACCCCTCCTCAGAACAGCCACTACTCGCCACCATTGATGTCCCTTTAGACGACATACTATCAGAAACCCCTTCACTCATGGAGAAGTTCTAACATCGAGAGAAAACCAAAAATAAGAGAGAAAGGATAAGAATTACTAAGAGAAAAGAGAAGGAACCCGAAAGTGCAAAAGTCAAAATAGGGACTTACTAATCGAAAACAGTTTACTATGCACACAAACAATCAACACTAACTTTCCCTTTCAAAAGAGCAACTAAAAGTAGAAGAGGGAAACGAGAAAGTGTTCGAAAATAGTAAAAAGGGAGAGGGCTACTAAGATTCGATTGAGAGGGGGCAAATGAACAAAAACAATCAGCCAAGGGAAACTGATTGAGAAAGAGGGAAGAACACCATTTCGACTAAGGAGAGAAAAGGTAACCGAAAATTGAGAAAGCAAGAGTCAAAACTCAAAGGTGTTGAGAGGGAGAGAAAAATGAAGTAATAAGCCAAAAGGAAAAAACCAATTGGAGATAAAATTTATTTGGCCAAACAAAGCAAAAAAGAGGAGATGAGAAAATAAAAATACCAAAAAGGGCCTATAGTGTATTCAGCCACAGAGGGAAACCAAATGAGAGAGGGATGCCAATGTAATCGGTCTCAAAAGGGAAAATACGAAAAGAGGAGAAAAAAACTACCAGAAACCCCCAGCAAAAATTTGGCACCAAGGAAATAAAAGAAAAGAATCCAAAATGCCCAAGTCCCAAAACCGAAAGTGCTCAAAATTTCCTCCTAGCCGAATCCTCAATGAAAAAAGTCCATATTCAGCACAAACACTTTCTCCCCTTCAAAACTCCTATTTTTCCACCAAATATCTCTCCTCAACAACTCACCAACCACCTATCCAAATCCCCTTTTTTCCTCCTTGAATTACTCCATGACTTATTCAAATTCCAACCTGTAGAGTTTCAGTTGATTTTTGCTTCTCACATGGTAGAAATAGCAAAATAAATACCTCTTTGAGCAAGGCGTGACTCAAACACAAGCCCCCTTAGAAACACTAACACGCCCCCTACCACTCAACCACAGGTTCTTTTGTGTCCCATTTTATTCGCAACAATTTAAAAGCCTACAAGCCAAAGTTCGAGTTCACTTAAATAAGTAAAACAAAAATTTTGCATAAGCCAAGACTTGAACCTCAGACCCCATAATTATTTATAAGTCTATTAGCCCAGAAGTCTAGGGTTTTACTCAATAAAAACAAAATTTTTTCTAAAGCCTAGGTTTGAACCCAAGACTTCTCAAACACTTCCCAGAGCTCTTAACCACTGAAACAATCACACATTTGCATCACTTCCTTGCACAACTAAAAACTTATGTGTAGTCTCCTAACTGCTCCCTTGCTCAAGGCCCAATACTTCTAGGCACAAATTCAGGGCATTACATAATCTAATGCTGAAGCCTCCCCGGCAACAGCGGCAATTACTTGACCACCTTTCTACTTGCGAATATCTAGAGTGTAAATATTGCAACTAAAGATCTGGAATTAGGCGGTGTTTGCAAGTGTATCAATCAAGTTGTAATATAATTTTTACAACGAAGCATGGAGTATCCCAAGGATCGTACCAAAGGGAGGCTTGATTAGCTAGCAATTAACTCTTACGCTAACATGTCTAGAAAGTACTCAATCAAATCATAGTTCAAAAAATCGTGAATACAAATATTTTGAAATAAAACATGCAAAATAATAAAATAGCAGAAGTACTCGTAAATCACTCAACTAACTAATGGAGGACTAACTCGTTTCAATGTTCTTAATTAACTATCGATTTAAGGTTATAATCAATTAGCTAGTAATTAACCTAATTGTTACCTCCCGATCTCCAACTAAATTAACTAGTTGATAGGAACTACTTATATTTCGACCTTTGGTAACTGAAAAATATATAGACTTTTCAGTACCTTTTGACTGGTAAATCTTGCAAATTCTGAGTTCTTTTTAGCATATTCTTATAACTTCATTATAAAATTTCTAAGTTGGAAAAAATTAAATACAAATATCTACTTTTAATTATTTATATGCTAAACTTATAAATTTTTGCCAATTTGAAGCAATTTGGTGCATTTGAAGAAAAGACAATTTTGGAAGTCACCTTTTTGGAGCTTAAAATGTTGTAGCATCCCTATAGCACAAGCCATGTAGAGAAAAGCTAATTAACAATCAGCCTTTGATTCCCCAAATAAATGATTAATGGGTCATGGATATGTTCAACCTAGATCAGAAACTGGGTAGGGAAATTGGACAATCTACTAAGGAGAAAAGAGCCTAAAATTATTCATTAAAGGAGAGAGGCCCTGTAACACCCCAAACCCGGCCTGAATGTTAGGGCTGAAACTGGTGGTGTCACATTGAAGTGTTTTTCAAAAACATGATTTCATTGAAAAGCTTGTTCTATGTTTAAACCTCTCAGTGAACTTAATAGAAATTTAAGTGGTCTAGTTCCTAGTTAAATTTCAAGTTGGGCAGGAAAAGGGTCAACCATGTTGGTTGTTATTACATTTTAAAATATTGGTTGTGAAAGCTTTTAAAATATGTTGCATAAACGTAGTGTCTGTAAAAAATAGTTATCTCTTGAAATCCCGTCTTTTTCCTATACTAGGAGTTTGTACCAAGCAAGTAAAAATCCCAATTTAAAATTTAAAACTTTAGATAGGCCTTATTACAATAAATACCTAAACCAAAGTTAATGTAAATAAAAAGTCGAATGTGAAAGCAAGAGTAGTCGTGTGGCCACCTCCGAGTCCTTCGCAGCACCAATCCGTCTAAGACTAGGGATTACCTGTACAATAAAAACAAATAGGGTGAGTTTATGAAAACTCAGTGTGTAATCCCCTAACAAACCAACAATCAATCATATATTATGCAGTAACAGTCTGGGCCTGAGCCCATTACAGTAACAGTATCAATGTGGGCTTTAGTCCATTATAGTAACAGTAGCAGTGCAATAATGCAATAAAAAATCCTACCCCATCCAGCTAGACACATTAGTCCCTCCCGCCAATCACACTATGTGGGGATAAAATCGACCCACCCAGCCAGACACACCAAGATTAGTACCGGTTGCGGCACTAAACAGTATTGCAGCAAAGTTGCCAGTTATATGAACAACTTAAAGCCATCAGTAGGTCCACAATCGTCTTGAGTGACCCATGCGACCTTATCAGTACAATACACTTCCTCCAAATACAATAACCCGTCCCTATGTAATGTGCCGTGTCATAATATCAAATGTGAATGCAAAATGTCATGCTCAATTACAGTCATACATATCATAGGACAAATCAGTCATTTTCACCTTACAGGGGTAAAATAGTCATTTTTATCATCCTAAGGTCTAGGTACACTTACCGACCCATCAGAAGGTCCACAGTCGTCTCAGGCGACCCGTGCAACCTTAACAATCAAAATAGTATAAATGGGCTCAAGGCCCATTATGCAACCCATGTGGGCCCACACGCTTGTGTGGCCTACTAAGCTCAGAAATAACCTTGGCCATGTGAATGACATAGCCGGGTCCAATATCCTACACTCATCGATGCAATTCATTAACGTAGGGCCCACAAGCTTGTTGGGGACACCGACCCATTTTTGACCCAACATGGCCCAAAACAACCTAAGCCTTTACGGTCATATGCCCATGCTTTGTAGGCTCAGATTACCACACAAGCGATCACACGCTTATGTGGCATCAAACGTTGTATTTTTCTTCTTTTCTGCTTTTGCCGATTTATAGTTAAGACAATATGAATACACACCTGTTTGTTAAAACGTGCTAAGATCTACGAGCACTCAATCTACATTCATCTCAAGCCACACAGTTAGTCTTATGACTAATAAGGTTAATTACCCTTTCCTAACACTTAAACTGAAACAATGTTGATACTTGCCTTGATTGAACGAGCGTGGTTTAGCCCACTTAAAACGTTAACGAAGGTTGACTACTCCCTCTTTGCCGAACAACTATATTATTAGCGAAGACTGTTAGAAATGGTCACATAAACGTATAGCTTAAATCAACACATACAAACTTATTGCAACACAAACTCGAGATAGGGAAACATAAAGTAGTCGGCCAACACTTAGAAAGTAATAACTTGGACCCCAAAAGATCACTTTCTGAAATGTTTTCTAAAAGCGGAGAGAAGCAATAATTGGCCAGAAAAGTTCACCCTAATCAAGGCATGAAATGGTACCCTCACCCTTAAAATCGCATGACAGAATTGAAAGGATGTGATGAAGTAGCCGACCAGTTGTCATAGACTAGTTGTCAGAAACAAAAATGAAAAAAATAAGGGATACAATATTCGGCCTAGGTATTAAAAGAAAGAGATGATAATAGGAGGTGATTTGAAAAAGAAAGGATAGAAAGGAGAAGACAGAGATCGGTCCAAAAAAAAGGAACCAAAAGCCAACAGAAAAAGGAGAGAAGAGAGAAGCTGTATTCTGTCAAGGTTACAAGATGAGAGGGAATTATCGAGGGTAAGATAGAAAAGAAAATGGAGGAGAGGAGAGATGGTGAGTTCGGCCAAAAGAAAAGAGAAGAAGAATTGAGTAACTGGAGAGAGGGAAAAGAGAATGAAGAGAGAGTAGCAAAGAGAATCAATAACCTGAGGTTCCAAAGAAAGGTAAAACCGAAAGGATACTTAGTAAAATGTGGTACAGTAGGAAAGAGTACAAGGAAAATTAGCAAAACCTGAGATGGAAAGAAAAATCAGTACTCACCCCCTCTAACACTCCAAACCGAATTTCATTGAGTTCCTAATATCTCAATACGGCACCAACACCTCCTCTAACTCAACTTCCTAATTTTCCTCCCATAATCTCTCTACAACAAACACTCCCTCAAATCCCCATATCCTCTCATTGATTTTCTCCACATATCCCTGCATGACCAAATCAACTCCACCCAATGGAGTTTCAGTCGACTTCTACTTCTCACATGCAAAGGGAAGCAAAATAAATACTCCCCTTGCACTACCACGACTCGAACCTCAGACCCCAAGAGCACTCCACACGCCACTTACCACCAGACCAACAACTCTTTTGTGTCATATTTTAACCATATTTATTTAAGAAACGAACTTACTATAGATTGGGTTTATTCAAGTAAAAGAAATAATTTTTTTTTTACAAGTCAAGGTTTGAACCTAAGACTTCTTAGACACTTCCCAAGGTGCTCAACCACTGAAGCAGATAGATATTTGTGTCACCTTCTTGCACAAATAAATATTTATGTGCAGTTTCCTAACTGTTCCCTTGCTCAAGGCCCAAAATTTGAGGCGTTACAATTCACCCCTCCTAAAGAAATTTCGTTCTCGAAATTTCCAACTACTAGATCAGTCACACCATACAGACTTCACCACCATGTTCCTGCTACGCACTCTGATTCCAAATTAGGTATATGACCAGATGATGAGGATCAAACTTGAGCACCTCTACGACCACTACCACGGTGTAACGCCCCAGATTTTGGGCCTAAAAGAAATTGGCTTCGTGTGTCAGAGATATTTGAGTCTAATTGTGCTTAAGAATATCACAATTGCATTTTTGGTGTGTTGTTTAAGTGATTTGGAGTGTTTGGGGATGCTTGAGAAATCCTGGGTTTAAACTAGGGCTCTAGCAAAAATTTTAAATTTTCCCTTAGGTGGATCTTGGCGTTAGCTTGAAGACCTTATAAATATTTTTGGTTAAAATATGACAGAAGAAAGCAAGTGGTCTAGTGGCAAGGTGGCGTTAGGGGTGTGCATGTGGTCTGGGGTTCAAGTCCTAGCATTTGCAAAATTATTATTTTGGCTCCTAAATGAACCCTTGGAGATTAGAAGTAGACTTTATATTTAATTGAGGATAAAATGTGGCACAAAATAAGCTGATGGCCTAGTGGTGATGGCGTGATTAGCATGTGAGAGAGCAAGGGTTCGAATTCCCTTGCAAGCAAAATGCAATTATTTTGCTACATGGGGATGGTAAGTGGTTGAGTTGGGTTCAAATTCTGGAAGGTTGTTGGAGACTTAGTAAAAGGGGGAGTTTGAATTGGTCATGATTGTTGAATCAAATTTGAGTGGGGAGTTGGAGTGAATCAAGGAGAATCGGTTGAGTTTTTCATGGAATTTGAATAGGGGAAGTTGGAGCTTATTCGGGGGGAGTTGTCTATGCAAATTTTGGCTAGGGGTACATTATGGTGCATTTCGAAAATTTACAGGAGTTGGTGCTGAATTCTTGCTCTATTCTCTTGGGTTTATTTTCCTTTCTAGTGTCGTTTTTGCAAGTTACCTCTCGTGACCTTTCGAGAGTTGAGTATTCTTTGTGCCGAAACCTTGGTGTCAAATACTAGAGCTTTGTGTTGTTTTCTCAAGCCTCTTTCTTTCTTTTCTATTTCCAATCTTTACTAAATCACTCTCTGATGAGTTCTCTTTTCTCCCTTTTCTTACTATTTACCGAATCAACCTTCTTTTCACTCTCTTTTGATCATTTGGCTCTCTTTGTAGCCAAACCTTTTCTTTCCCCTCTTCCAACTTAAATGGAATGTAATACTTTTCTTCTTCATCATCCTATTGATTTGTCTTTCTTTAGCCAAACCCCCATTGCGTTTCTTTTAACATTTTATTCTTTTTATTCTGGTTGACTGGAGGCCGACTCTTCTTGCTTTCTTTTGGGTAAGCCGAGTATGATACCATCTTTCTCCCTCTCTCATGTTCATTGTTTTGTTTCGACATTGGTTGAGGATCATTAATCTTGCTTTGTTTTCCAAACCTTTTTGGATGTTGGTCCATGTCAATCGGTAGAGCTTCAACTGCCTTGTTCTCCGCACGTTTTCGATTTGTTCTTCAAGTTGATCTTGGTCGACTATTGCGAGGTAATGATATGGTTTGTTTTGATAGTATTGGCCGAATATCAATCCATTCTTTTATAATTCCTTGGACTTTGTATATCGATTCAAGTCTTGGTTGAAGTGTTTTTGATTAAGGGAATCTTATATTGTGAGTGCAGCAGTCGGCAAGAACAAGTGTAGGCTTTTCTCGACTGATATTTAGGCGAACCAAGTCATACACTTGGGTTAAGGGTTGGTGTTTGGAGATTCCTCGCTCGATTACACAAAAGTGTGTACCTTGTGCCCTGTTGTTGTTCGAATAAAGAGCTAAAGGGGTGTATCCGAATACCCTGTTTTTGTGGATCGGCTTAGAGCTGATAAAGTGTGTGTATTTCACATAGTACTAATTTTAGGCGGACATATGCCAAAAAGCTGAAATACTGGCGAGTGATGCCACACGAGCGTGCGATCGCACGTACGGTGAATCGAGCCCATGAATCGTGGGCAATAGACTGTAGAGGCCAACTCGAGCACTATCGTGGTCGAGGGCTGTTCTAGGGCCATGTTGGGCCGTGTGGGCCCAATGGGCTTGTGGGGTCCCACATGGAGTAAATTTGTATGCTGTGGTAAATGTTTGACTAAGTTGTATTGTGACAGCCCGAAATAGGGCCTAATCGGAACAGTGGTTTCGTAACCACAAATCCGAGAGGAATAAGTTAAATTTTGTGAATTTTATACTGCATAGGTTTATCGATTAAGTTCTGTGAGAAAATTGTTTAGAAATTTACTATTTTTGTGATCAATTGGAAAACATGGACTAAATTGCAAATAGGGGAAATTATGAGTATTAGATGAAATAGGGACTTGATTGAATTGTGATATGAATGTAGGAGTGTTTATGTTGCAATTATACCATAAGTTAATAGGATGGACACAAAAGGGTAATTCTAGATAAATTTTCAAGAAACATGGCTAAGGGCATTTTTGTCCAATTGATAAAAATTGTCATAAAAGATGAGAAAAAAATGAAAATGTTCATCTTCTTCTCATGTTTCTACCGAATTTTCTCTCCACCATTGCTAAAGGGGTTTTGAGCTTTGTCAATCAAATTGTAAGTGTATTTAAACCCCGTTTTCAATTATTTTCGTATTTTTGAGTCCCTTGAAGCTTGAATTTCATGATTTTGCTATTTATTTGAAAAGAAATTAGGGTTTGAAAATTACCCATTTTAGAGAAATGTTGTTATTTGATGAATTTTGGTAGTAATTGAGTTATTGATGTGTTATTTACGTGTTTTTAAAAGTGGTTTTTGATAAAAACGTCCCTAAGGGACTAAAATAAGAAAAGAGAAAAGTTGCTCATAAATAGATGAATGTGAGTGAATTTTGGATGATTTTTTTAATAAAAGAAGCTAATTGAGTTTAAAATGCAAGAAAATGAAGTAAAATTGAAATTCCGAGACTAGGGGTAAAATGGTCATTTGCCCAACAAGTCCGATTTATGAATGTGTTGGATAGAATATTGATAGATGTGTTAAATGCATTTATTTAGATCAAGAAAGAAGAGAGGGTGATCAAAATCGAGGAAAGGAAAAGATAGTAGAATAGCACGAGTTAGTCGATTTGTTATCGAGGTAAGTCATAAGTAAATTATAGCTTATCTGCATCATTGTTAATTGTTTGATGATTCCGATGTGAAAATATGTGAATATGATATTGAATTAAGTAAATGTGTAATTGTGACTATTTTGATAAACCCCGGTTGGACTGTAAGAATGTTTTCGGATATGTGTGACATGTCACTTGAGGGCTCTGAATCTGTCTGATTCCGTATCCCGGGTGCTGGGTGTACTAGCATGTGTTGCAGTCACCTGTCAGCTTATGTAAGCAGACCCGTGGATTACGTCTGTGTATCTGTGATCTGAGGTAGCTACGGCTACATATTCTGGTAGCTTCGGCTACATACTCTGTTGGCTTACACCATATTTCTGTGATTGGCTTCGGCCATATATCTGTGAAGCATTTCGGTGCTAACCTCTGTATATCTGTCTCTGTTCTGAATGTTCAATAGGGAAATTAACTTGATTATGTGAAGTAATTGTGCAGGTTGAGAATTAGAAATCAGTTGAATACAAAATAATTGTAAATGTCTATGTTTGGATATTTTGGTAAGATTATGCATGAGTAAGTACACCAATATTGCACTTC
The DNA here is from genome assembly GCA_020496765.1 of Gossypium stocksii. Classification (NCBI taxonomy): domain Eukaryota; kingdom Viridiplantae; phylum Streptophyta; class Magnoliopsida; order Malvales; family Malvaceae; genus Gossypium; species Gossypium stocksii. Next base: position 76,073,219 of record CM035632.1, on the reverse strand, counting down.
TGTTAGGTTAGAACCAACATGTTGGTTAATTATTGTGCATTTGGCTATTGATTTGCTTATGTCTTACTAAGCTACTTGTAGCTTACTCCCCTTTTCTTTCCTTTTTCCTTTAGATTATCAAGTGAAGAGCATTTTGGAATTTGTGATCCAAGGAGGCTCGTCTCACACTATCAAGCTACCGTTGAGTATGTGCTATGGTTTGATAATTTGAGATTGGCATTTATAGTTTGCTAGTTTTTGTACAAATGTTATTTAGTGGTTAGAATGAAAAGGATGAATATATGTAACTCGTTTTGTAAATGAGGTATGAATGTAGTCTTCGAATGTATGTCATTGGAATTGGTTAATATGAATGAAATATAGTTGTGATGATGTCTCAGGGAGGTTAAGGCTTGGTAAATAGCCGGACACGGCCTGCATGGCAGGGCACACGGGCGTGTGTCTCGGCCGTGTGGGATTTGACAGAATACTCCACGGGGTAGAGGCATGGGCATGCCTAGGCCGTGGTCGAGCCACGAGCCAACCCCACGAGCGTGTGAAAGTACACGGCCTGTTCCCACGGGCGTGTGATATAGTTTGTGGCCGTGTCGAGTAAGTCAGAATGTTCCACGGCCTTTAAACATGGGCGTGTGAGGGCCACACGGCCTTATCACACGGTCGTGCCTTGTGTTACACGGGCGTGTGACGTTGTTTTAAAAGTGAAAAATTTTCTGAGCTTCCGATGCGATAGGATTCAAATCCTAACCATCCGAAGGGTTAGTATTACCATAGAAAACCCTAGGGAAGAGTAATATTTCATTAATTTGATTGAAAAATGAATCCGAACTCCGGTAAGTCTAGTAACACCCATTACTTGATTCTGGCGATGGTTTCGGGTAAAGGGTGTTACATGTATAGTCCGCGTGGCTAGAGTTTTTTGGGCCCAATGGGCCGTGTGGGCCCAATGGGCTTGTGGGCCCACACGGATAATATGTATGTGATGTAATTAGTGATTGATTTTGGGTTGTGTTGTTCGCATAGCCGTGGTTGTTTCTGGGCTAAATGGGACATACGAGTGTGTGGTGGGCCCACTTAGGCCGAGTAATGGGTCGTAAGCCCAATTACCCTGTTTTGTCTGTTTAGGTTACAGTAGTCGCTCGAGGCGACGAGGGACCTTTTGTTGGGTCGTTAAGACCTCATTTGAAAAATTACAGAAATACCCTTAGTTTACGAAATTATAGAAATACCCTCAGTTTGCAAAATTACAGAAATACCCTCGGTTTGCAAAATTACAGAAATACCTTCAGTTTGTAAAATTATCGAAATACCCCAAATTTATGAAATTACTGAAATATCCCTGATTTGTAAAATTATCGAAATACCCGTAATTTGTAAAATTATCGAAATACCCCTAATTTGTGAAATTATTGAAATACCCTTGATTTGTGAAATTACCAAAATACCCCTAATTTGTGAAATTATCGAAATACCCCCGATAGCGAAATTATTGAAATACCCCTAATTTGTGAAATTACCGAAATACCCCAAATTATAAAATTATCGAAATACTGTCGATTTGTGGAATTACCAAAATGACCTTGATTTGTAAAATTACCGAAATACCCCTATAGGGTAGGATTATTGAAATACCTCTATAGGGTTAAATGACCATTTTGCCCTAAAGTTTAGAATGATTGTTTTGCCCTTATGGGAAAATGACTAACTTGGACTGTGTATTTCATGATTTTGACTGTGATTGTATGACTGTGTATTAACTGACTTGACTGTGGTTGTATGATTGATCGGCTTTTAATATATGACTAAATGACTGATATTGAGCCTGGCCATTCTGCATACACATATAATGATTGAGCATAGCATACACAACATATTGCATGGGGTTGGGACATTGATTTGGAGGAAGTTTTATGCTAGTAGCTTTGCCCCGTAATCTGATTCTGATTTTGGATTCTGACTTTGTTATTGAATTGGGCTAAGAGCCCAATAGATTCTAGAACTGTAATGGGCTAGTCCCATCTGTTACTGTCTGCTCTAAGGGTTAGGCCCAATTGATTCAGTTATGGGTTAAGACCCAGACGATATTGTATTGGGTTGTGGCCCACTTGTACTTTAAAATCTTACTGATTCCTGTCTTCTGACTGACTGGTTTTATTTAGTAGGGGATTGCACACTGAGTTTTCATAAACTCATCCCGTTTCTTAACTGTGCAGGTAATCCCTAGCTTAGGAGGATCAGTGCCGCGAGGGACTCGAAGAAGGCCACACACTGCCTATACTCTATCTTGATTATTTACTTTCAAGTACTTTATTCCGGTTTGGTTTGCAATAAGGCCTCTCTAGTATTTATTTTTAGCTTTGATATTTTATTTACTATATTTTATATTTGTTAAAGGTTGATTGCGCTTTTCCAGAAATGTAAACTGTTTTCAAAACAACACTACGTTTTCGCAAAACAATTGTTTTAAATTAAGCTTCCACAATAATTAAGGTCTTAAAGGTAATAACATTTTAGAAGAGAATGATTTTTACTAAACCATGTTGTAACAACAAGCAAACGAAGTCTCTGGTTTTAAAAGGGCAGAAAGTTTTTAAATTTCTTTAAAAAGGGTTTTCAATAGAAACATGGTTTTCGAAAATACACTTCAATGTGACACGCCAGATTCGGGCCTAACTTCTAGGCCGGGTTTGGGGTGTTACACACTGCCTCTTGTACGCGTACCTCTTGTGCTCATGTTTATTCGCATTTTATCTGAATTAATAGTTTTATGCAAATTGGTTTACAATTTCAGTGTTTATTAACAGATATCTTATGGAAAAGTAGTATCAGTATTTAAGAGTTTGTTTTCATATATCGTAGTCTCACTACAGTTTTCAGTTTCGTACTATTTTCAGTTTACTCTAACTAGAGTGTTTCAGTATAGTCTACTACCTCCAGTAATCTCAGTAATTTAATTTAAACAAACAGAAGTTTTAGAAGACTTATAGAATTGGCACCGGAGACTCGATGTACTACATTTCAGTAAAACATTTCAAATACTTCAAATCATTTGAAACAGTTCTTTTATAAATTCAAATTTAAAGACCCAATCCACAGTCGAGTTTTGTGACTTGGCTCTAATACCACTAAATGTAACACCCCAAACTCGGCTTGAACATTATGGCAGAATCTGGCGGTGTCACATTGAAGTGTTTTTCAAAAACATGATTTCATTAAAAAGCCTATTCTATGTTTAAACCTCTTAGTGAACTTAACGAAAATTTAGGTGGTCTGGTTCCTTGTTAAAATTCAAGCTGGGTAGGAAAAGGGTCAATCGTGTCAATTTGTTATTACATTTTTAAAATATTGGTTGCAAAAGCTTTTAAAATATGTTACGTTAACGCAGTGTCTTTGAAAAATAGTTATCTTTTAAAATCCCATCTTTTGCTATACTAGAAATTTATACCAAGCAAGTAAAAATCTCAAATTAAAAGTTAAAACTTTAGAAAGGCCTTATTACAACAAACACCCAAACCAAAGTTAATGTAAATAAAAAGTCAAATATGAAAGCAAGAGTAGTCGTGTGGCCACCTCTGAGTCCCTCGCAGCACCAATCCGTCTAAGACTGGGGATTACCTGTATAATAAAAATAGATGGAGTGAGTTTATGAAAACTCAATGTGTAATCCCCTAACCAACAAACAGTCAATCCTACAGTATGCAGTAACAATCTGGGCCTGAGCCTATTACAATAATAGAATCAATGTGGGCCTTAGCCCATTACAGTAACAGTAGCAGTGTAATAATCCAATAAAAAACCCTACCCCATCCAGCAAGACACACCAGTCCCTCCCACCGATCACACCATGTGGGGATAAAATTGACCCACCCAGCCAGACACACCAAGATTAGCACTGGTTGCAGCACTAAACAGTATTGCAGCAAAGCTGCCAGTAATATGAACGGCTTAAAGCCATCAGTAGGTCCACAATCGTCTTGGACGACCCGTGCGACCTTATCAGTACAATACACTTTCTCCAAATACAATAACCCGTCCCCATGCAATGTGTCGTGTCATAATATCATACGTGAATGCAAAATGTCATGCTCAATTACAGTCAACATATCATAGGACAAATCAGTCATTTTCACCTTACAGGGGTAAAATAGTCATTTTTATCACCTGAGGTCTAGGTACACTTACCGACCATCAAAAGGTCCATAGTTGTCTCGAGCGACCTGTACAACCTCAACAATCAAAATAGTGTAAATGGGCTCAAGGCCCATTATGCGACCCATGTGGGCCCACACGACTGTGTGGCACACTAAGCCCAGAAATGACCTTGGTCGTGTGAACAACACAGTCGGGTCCAATATCCTACAGTCATCCGTGCAATTCATCCGCGTGGGGCCCACAAGCCCGTTGTGCCCATACGGCCCATTTTTAGCCCAACATGGCCTAAAACAGCCTAAGCCTATGAGGTCACTCATGGCGGCCTCTACAGTTAAACGCCCATCTTTCGTGGGCTCAGATTCCCACACGAGCGATCGCACGCCCATGTGGCATCAAACGTCGTATTTTCCGGCTTTTCAGATTTTGCCGATTTACAGTTAAGATAGTGTGAATACACACCTGTTTGCGAAAACATACTAAAATCCACGAGCACCCAACCTATATTCATCTTAAGGCATACAGTCAATCTTATAACCAATAGGGTTAATCACCCTCTTCTAACACTTAAACCAAAACAATATTGATACTTGCCTTGATTGAACGAGCATGGTTTAGCTCGCTTAAAATGTTAACCAAGGTTGACTACTCCCTCCATGCTGAACAGCTGTATTATTAGCGAAGACTATTAGAAATGTTCACATAAACATATGGCTTAAATCCACATATACAAACTTATTATAACACAAACTCGAGATAGGGAAACATAAAGTAATCGACCAATACTCAGAAAGTAATAACTTGGACCCCAAAAGATCACTTACCAAAATGTTTTCTAAAAGCGGAGAGAAGCGGTAATTGGCCAGAAAAGTTCATCCTAATCAAGGCACGAAATGGTACCCTCACCTTTAAAATCGCACGACAGAATTGAAAGGATGTGATGAAGTAGCCGACCGATTGTCAAAGACTAGTTGTTAGAAACAAAAATGAAAAAAAATAAGGTAAACAGTATTCAGCCTAGGTAATAAAAGAAAGAGATGAGAATAGGAGGTGATTTGAAAAAGAAAGAATAGAAAGGAGAAGACAAAGATCGGTCCAAGAAACAGGAACCAAAAGCTGACAGAAAAAGGAGAGAAGAGAGAAGCTGTATTCGGTCAAGGTTACAAGATGAGAGGGAACTATCGAGGGTAAGAGAGAAAAGAAAATGGAGGAGAGGAGAGATGGTAAGTTCGACCAAAAGAAAAAAGAAGAAGGATTGAGTAACTGGAAAGAGGGAAAAGACAATAAAGAGAGAGCAGCAAAGAGAATCAACAACCTGAGGCTCCAAAGAAAGGTAAAATCGAAAGGATATAAGCAAAATTCAGCATAACAGCAAATAGTACAAGAAAAATTGGTAAAACCTGAGATGTAGAGAAAAATCAGTACTCACCCCCTACTAACTCTCCAAACTGAATTCCCTTGAGTTCCTAATGTCCCTATACGGCACCAACACCTCCTCTAACTTAAACTTCCTAATTTTCCTCCCATAATCTCTCCACAACAAACACTCCCTCAAATCCCTATATCCTCTCCTTAATTTTCTCTACATATCCCTCCATGGCCAAATCAACTCCAGCCAACGATGTTTCAGTCAACTTCTACTTCTCACATGGCAAGGGAAGCAAAATAAATACTCCTCTTGCATTGCCACAACTCAAACTTTAGACCCAGGAGTACTTCACACGCCACTTACCACAAGACCAACAACTCTTTTGTCCCATATTTTAACATATTTATTTAAGAAACCAACTTACTAGAGACTGGGTTTATTCAAGTGAAAAAAATAATTTTTTTACAAGTAAAGGCTTGAACCCAAGACTTCTCAAACATTTCCCAGGGTACTAAACCACTGAAGCAGACAGATATTTGTATCACCTTCTTGCACAACTAAATATTTATGTGCAGCTCCTAATTGTTACCTTGCTCAAGGCCCAATACTTCTATGCCCAAAATTCGGGGTGTTACAGGCCCAAACCATCCATGATACAACCTAAATCAGCCATATAACTATGATTTTAATTAATTAAAATTCATCTCCAAGACTCCTTCACATAATCATTCAAACCCCTCCTCTTTTCTAGTTTTTTCTTTCATGCTCCAAGCTAAAAATAGCAACCCATCAGCTCCTTCTTCCTTTATTCAAGGGTCGGCCACATGGGGAGAGAAAATCAAGGCTTCAAAATCTTATTTTTAGTCATCCTTCACTTTTCAATTCATTCATCATTTAACTCACTCATCGAATTCTCTTCATTTCCTCTCCATTTAATCTCTTTTTTTCTCTCCTGTTCCATCCACTGTACTTCTTCCTCTTGAAAGAGCGTTTGCAAGGTATGAGAGCGACTTTATTTGGCCACATTGAGAGCTTCTTAGCTTGATTGTGTGGTAAGAAAAGAATAGCAAAGGAAGGAGCAAGTGAGTTGTGCTTCAGAGACCTACCAAAAACGATTTAGAGTTTCTTCTTTCCTTTAAATTTTTTATTTTTGCCAATTTCATGAACATGATTGCAACTAAGTGTTTTGTTTTCAATAAAATCATTACCATTTAAATCTATTAGTGTTAGAATGATTTGGTTTTCATAGTTTAGTTTATTTAATTCTGTTAAAGGTGTTTTGTGCTTTCGATCTATTTACTCATGCAAGTAAAATCGTGACTATATTTGTAACACCCCTATCCTGTAATCGTCGCTAGAATAGGTAAGGGGCATTACCGAACTTGTAACTCAAACCAGAGCAGTAAGGCTTTAAACTTATCAAATGTCATCATCATTCAACATTAATCCAAAATATTATGAATCACAAATAAGCTTATACTAAGGTGACCATTTCATGTAGTCATATATATGGATCTAAATACCACTTAGAAATTAATCACATTTCACCATTCTTATCAACTCATCCATAATCACATATCATTCAAACCAAAATGCCAATTATAAATTTTGCCACTAAATGCACACATCATATAATGCCTCTATATCAAACCAACTTTTCTCACATCAAGCCATATCACATAGCTTGATCATAATATCCAAAATTTATCTCACATTCATATAAACAAGTGACCAAATAATCAACTTATTAACTAGCCTGTACATGCCATATTACCCCATTTCAAAGAGTTCAGAAATACCAATTGTCTCCTGGATAGTGTGATGAAATCTTCAATGACTTGCAACCCAAGCGAGCATTCGAATCACTGTAAAATATAGAGAATTGATAGAGTAAGCTAATAAGCTTAGTAAGCTCGTATAATTATCAACACTATATAAAAGATTTAACATTCAGCTTGTTATTTTAAACAATAAGATTACTTTTGAATCGGCCTCATCTAATTCAATGTTTATTTCCTTAACAGTCATGTAATTCATGTGTAATTTATCACATCTACTCACGTGTCATATAAATTTATCAATGTCACTTACTTGTCAAGTGTACCATGTATACTTGTACTGATTTGTATCATCATTTCTATTCTCATAGCATCATCTTTACAGTTGAACCCTTGAGACCAACATCGAAAACCCTGTATCTTGCCTATTAAGTGCCATATATGTAACTAAACCATTTATATCACATATCACCTATACAACATCAATATCATAGAATTCACACAGCATTGGTGTCGATTTATTTCATTACATATAACCTGTAACACATTCATATAACTAATAGCAGAATTATACTCGTATAAACATTAACTCATCAATAACATCAGTAATTCATTTTCAGATAAACCTTCTATATAAATCATGTCACTTTTCATAACTATATTTCATTTAAACCATGTATCAATTCATCTATATAAATCATTGATCTCATGTAACTTTTCAATACTCATATCATTTCATCTATCATTTATGTAACTATATCATATATCATCTTTCATTTCAATAATTCATATATATACCATATAACTTTTCTTCTATACAATCATACATTTCATATATCATATGATCATATAACCATGTAATAATTTATCTAAACATATCACGTATTTTATATAACATATACATCACTAATACAATAACCAACTTACCTTATTACACAAATACAACTAACTATCACATACCTATTTATTTTAGCTCATTAAAAATATGAAATCATCACTTCATCTCAAAGTCTTGTAAGCATAAACTCTTTATAATTCACCGGCAACAAGCCTGCTAGGTATAAACCTGAAATCACACCGGCACAAAGCCTGCTAGGCTCAAAGCCTGAAATCACACCGGCACAAAGCCTGCTAGGCTCAAAGCCTGAATTTTTATACACCGGCATTAAGCCTGCTAGGCATAAATCCCGATTCTTTTCATCAACACAAGGCTTGCTAGGCTAGAAGCCCGAATTTCACTTGTTCAATTTCAACTCAAACATATTTTCAATCATCAGAAAATTCGATTATCATACATTTTCCATTCAATTTCTCAATATCAAAACTTATTCCAAATAACTGAAACATTCACATTTTAACATACTACATGGTATCGTATATATATATATATATAATCATATCATTTTACTCATCCAATTCGTACATCTATCATGCAACCTTTTTTACCATTATCAATCACACAGATTTACGATCAATAATATTAACCCTATAGGTTTGATACTCACCTGCTCAAATTCAAATTTATAAATCATAAATACTTCTCAAGAAATTCAAGGAAAAAATACATTTGACTATTCCTGATTACTTGAAAGTCGCATACTTAGTGCCAATAGTTATTCGACATTATTTATCAAATTCACACACTTAGTGCTCGATACTTAAACTTGCACACTTAGTGCTCAATACTCAGGCTCGCACACTTAGTAAAATTTTCACATTCGTAGCCTTTTATACTTGCACACTCAGTGCCAATATTCAATTACTCAATATTCATCAATTCAAATTTATCAACTCTATTTGCATTCGGTAACCTCAACTTTTTATACATTTTAATTCGGCACATATATGTATATATAGTATTTAACTTAATCAACGACAAATATTTTTTTAGTAACTTACCACATACAAGACATTTAATTTATCAAATACTAAAACTCAACTAACTCCAATATACATTTACTCAACCCTAAAATACTTCATTACTTTCAAACTCAAGACCGAATATATTATGGCATTCCATCATCATGTAATATTAATATAATCAAGTACAAAGCCATTTAACATATCTACCATTACATACAATTTGACCAATTATTCATCATTTCTTATAACATATAATTTTTTTATATCAATTTAATCATATAATTCAGTGACAGCAACATATTCATAGAGCCGGTAATTTTAGTAAATTATTCATTATGTATACAAATACAATCAATTAAAATAATTTCAGTAGCTAATAATTCAATTTTTTAACCATACGAACTTACCTCGTGTATCCGTCGACTATTCATCTACTTTCTGATTTTCCTCTATCAAAATCTTGAATTCATTTGTCTTGATCTAAATTAACCAAATTTAGCTCAATTATTCACTAACATAATCAATTAAATACATATACAAGTATTTTGGCCATTTTGCAAAATAGCCCTTGTATTTTCATACTTTAACAATTTAGTCCTTAATGATAATTATGCAAAAAATACGCAAAATCCCATTATACATGTATTTAGCCTAATTTTCTATAGTATTTAAACGGCCGTTATTTTCATTTTATTCATATTTCTAACCACAAAAAATTCTATCTTTTTCAATTTAATCCCAAATACTCAATTTCATAAAAAATCTCTTTATAAAACTTGTATATCTATAAACAACCATCAATAATTTATCAAGAAATATTAAAAAAAACATGCACTCATCAATGACACATTTCAAAAACACAACCAATTTCAAAAATTGAGGTACAGGTCAGTTATATCGAGCTGCAACGAGCTCAAAAACATAAAAATCATTACAAACAGATCAAAAACCGTACCTTAATTGTTAATTGAAGCTTAGCTGAACAATGGATAGAAAAATGGTGTTTTCTTTCTTATGTAATCAGTGGAGAAGAAGAAACATGACAAAAATATAATATGGTTTTGTTTTATTAATAACAACATATAAACCATTTACTAAAATAACCTTTATAAACCAATTATTAATCATATAAAAACATGGACATAAATGTCCACTTTCATCCACTCAAAATAACAATGGCACATTTACCATACAAGGACTACCATTTATAAAGCCAAAATCAAATAAATCACTTTATAATATAACTCATATTTATTGCTTTACACGATTTAGTCCTTTTTACCAAATTAACTATGTAATTGGTAAAATTTCTTTATGAAGCTTTCACACAGTAATACTACCGGACTGTAAACATTATTAAAATAATAAAAATAATATTTTAACTCGGTTAAGTGGTCCTGAAACCACTCGTTCCAATTAGGGTCTAAATCAGGCTGTTACAATATTTCCTAAGCATTATGGATGTAAAGAAATAACTAAATTAATTAATTAATTTAATCATGGTTTTAATTAATTGACAAAATACTTTTATTGGAACACTCCTAACCCGTATCCGTCGCCAGAATAGGGTTTCATAGCATTACAGAAACTTTGAAAACACTTTCAGATAATTCATGTAAATTACTATTCATTTACTGAAATCATTCATAATGTCCTTATATGGACCCTTGAGGCCGAAAACAAGTGTTGGAATCAAATCGAGACTAATTCAGGAACTGAGGGAATTTTTTGCGAAATTCTAAAATTTTTCTTACTATTAGGAGTCACACGCCCGTGTGGTATTGGAAACGCCCATGTAACTGCCCAAAATTCTTATTTTTGTTTTGGTTAAAATGTGACACAAATATATGTTTGCTTCAGTAGTTAAGTGTTCTGGGTGTGTGTGGGAGGTCTCAAGTTTAAGCCATGTCTTTGGCAAAATTTTGAAATTTTTTTAAGTAAAGCCTCACTCTTGTTCAGTAGGCTTTTATTTAATTGTTTGTAAGTTGATATCAGAATGGGCCTACTAGTTAAGTGGAGTGTTGGTGTGTTAGAGGTCCTATGTTCAAATCCCTACATGGGTAAGGGAGATTATTTTTGCTCATTTTGCTCGGTTTGGTGACAGAGAGTTTGAGTTGTAGTGGATAATTGAGTAGTGGGTGATTGAGATAATGTAGGTAGTGTGATTGAGTAAATTAGTTTACTAAATTTCCTCTTAAAAAAATTGGCGTTCCTTCATTCTTTTTCCCCTTTTTCTCTGCCGATTCTCTTCTTCCATTTTTGCTACCGAATTTTTGCTAGAAATTCCCATCTCTCTGCTTTGTTTTCTCCTTAATCCATCCTTTTATTTGATCTCTTTTACGTGGTCGCACTCACGCGGGTTTGCAAGTCTCCCTGGTAATTTCCATTGTGGATTGATAATGATTGTTTAGTACTGTGTTTCTTCTTCTATTAATGGCGTAAGAGGAGGCTGTGGACAACAAATTGAGTACATTGTCTTTTAGCATCATAAATGGAGAGTTATAGTGGGAGGTAAGTCGAGTCTCTATTCATTCTCAGTTATCAAATTTGTTTGTAAATCCACTAAATTGATGTTGTATATCTCGATTTTAGGTCTTAGAGTACTCGGGAGTATTTTTACAACGAATCGATACCAGGTGTGTACCCAAAAATATAGAAAATAGGGTTTCGACAAAAGTTAAAATCCCCACTATCGATGCCATATGGGCGTGTGGTCACCCGTGTGGTAGGCCGTGTGCTAGGACATAGGCGTGTGATCAACGAGGCCAAGCCGTGCGTGCAAGCCACGACCATGTAATGGCTATATAGGCTATATACAACACATGGTCTAGACTAGTTTGGGCCGTGTGGTCCACACGGGCGTGTGGATCCACAAGGGTGTGTAGGATTCTAGGCTAGGCCGTGTTTTCAACACGATAAAGGCCAAATTGAGCAGTGTGGGCCACACAGGCGTGTGAGCCCACACGGGCAAGCCATGTGGGTGATTGGGCCCATTTGACTAAAATGTTTTCTAAGGTTGCATGGGTCGCCCAAGTCGACTGTGAACCTACTGTAGGGTTGGTAAGCACTACTTAGTCCCTTAAATGTGTGAAGTGATTGTATGATGTATGTACTAAGCATGATAATTATCTGCAAGTATACTGAACTGTATGTATAACTGATAACAATGTAACAACATGCCATATACTGCATGTCTGCACTAAGAATGCTATTTGCATTTGCATTGGGGTGCGATGATGGTTATTGGAGGAAGTGTACTAAAAGGCTCTTAAGCCTATTAACTGGCAGCTCAGCTACAATATATACTGAAAGGCTCTTAAGCCTATTATCTGGCAGCTCAGCTGCAATATACTTTATGTGTCGCATTCAATACAGATTAGAGTGTAGGGCTGGGTGGGTGTTTTAAACCCCACAGGAAGTGTAGGGATGGTCAAAGATGGTGTATAGAGGCTAGTGGGTAGGATTCTATTTTCTGATTACTGTATGCATAACTGATACTGTGATGGGATAAGGCCCTAATGCATATCTGATACTGAAACTGTAATGGGCTTAGGCCCAGACTGGATTTGACTGTTTACTGTGTTTTACCGTATGCTTGCCTACTGTGGGGGTTACACACTGAGTTTACGTAAACTCACCCCTTCTGTTTAATGTGTTCAAGTAATCCCCAAACTTAGATGGATTGGTGCGGCAAAGGACTCAGCGGTGGCCATACGGTTATTAGACTGTTCCATACTTATTTATGGTTTTAGTTTTTATTTGGTTAATTTATGATGTAAATTAGGACTTTTTTTGACTTTTTGTTTAAAATTGGCATTTTATCAGTTTTATGGATTTAAAATTGCTAAACATGGACATAGTAAAACTCGGATTTTCAATAATCTTAAGTTTTTACTAAACACAAATGGTTTTTTTAAAATATCGCGGTTTTCAAAAGCTTCCACTACAGCATATATTTTTAAACGAATCAAATTAGCAAGAAAATGATTTTAAAATTGATGAGAGATAAATAGAAGCTAATAAATGGAAACTATTTTAAATTAACAAATTCAATTTCAAATCCCATTCCTTGTGACATCACCAGATTCGGCCATAACGTCTAGGTTGGGTTTGGGGCGTTACATTTAGTGGTATCAAAGCCAGGTTTGAAAATTCAGCTGTGGTTTTGGGTTTTAAAATTTGGTTTTTGAAGAACTGATTTTTAAATGATTTAAAAATAATTGGACTGAGTATGTGGTACATCGAGTCTCCGGCGCTAATCCTGTAAGTATTCTAAAACTTTGATACGTTTAATCTGAAAATGATATAAGTAGTATATCTTAAAACTACTATAGGTAGTATGCTATGAAAACACTCTACTTAGTGTATACTGAAACTATAGAAAAGCTGAAACTATAGTAAAATTGATAGAGATTGTGACATACGAAAACAAACTCTGAATTACTGAAACTATTTACATAAAACATCTACTAATAAATATTGAACTGTAACTAATTCATAAAATTCATAATACAGATAAATTCAAGTTAGATAACGAGCATATGTTGTACCCTCAGACGTGGTATTCGAGGCTATGGTAGAGGCTGTAGGGGGCTCGAGCTGAGTCTTCCTCTTCTCGGGGTAGTATACCGAATCTGGACACTAGTGAGACACCAGTGTTGCCTGCTACTGTGACGGGGTCTCTTGATCACATGGCTGGGGACGACGCATTATCCCAGGCTATGCTAAGGATACTTGAGAGCGTTGTTGGGCCCAATACTGGACTTGAGGGCCGTGGGTCAGTTACAGAATGACTCCGATCCAACGGGGCTGATCTATTTAGGGGTGTCACTGGAGTCGCACCAAGCATGGCACTCTAGTTTTTTATCTTGCAGCTGAATCTTTAGGTACACCTTTGCTACTGTCCCCATCTCTCATATTTCTCACTAGTCTCCCTCTAGCAGCAGTGTTACTCGATTTAGCATTCTCAGTATTTTCTTTTTCAACTCCCTCAGGACAATCATTAATGAAAAAGTCTTGGGAGATCACTAAGATATGTAGCTTACTAATGTTGATGATTCATTTTGTAAAAAGCCATTTGGAATTGGTCAATATTAGTTATGTCTAACTTCACATTTTAATGTGGTTATGAAGGTGCAAGCTTGCATGATTAAGTTAAGTAATGTGCTGTGTGTATGTGTGATGAATGTAGTATGTATTTGATGTGTGGATGTCTTAATTTATGAATACTTGGTTGTATAATTATGCCCTGCTATGTGTTGTTGAAATTGGTATCAATGTGTTTACGTTTTAGGGTGGCCCATCAACAGGGTTCCATACACACTACCAAAACAGTTATGACACATAACAAAATGAATAAGTCACCTATACATGCCATAATCTCAAATGTGGAAATCGAAATACCAAATCAATTGTTGGTAGTGTGTATGGAACCCTATTGATCTCCAGAACTCGAGCTAGCTTGACAACTCTATATGAAAAAGAGAAAAGAAAAGGAGTAAGCTACATAGCTTAGTAACTCTATATGCAAATAATGGACGTCTCAAACATATGAAGCATACAATTAATATTAAAGAATTTGTATATATCACACTAAAGATTTATGTTCACAACTTACTTATTTCAACCTTACCAAAGGTCCACTATACACACCGATCACATTGCTTACAAATTTCACACTCGTACCTGCATCAGCTCATAACACAACCATTTCCACTTGCTTTCACACTATGCCATATCATTTAACTACCCGTTGAACCACTTGGAATACTAAAGGATACTCAGAAGTTTTGCACATAAGTGTCACAGTTATTTGTAGCTAAAGCTACCACTTATCACTTATCACTTATCACTTAAGAGCTCACTCTCGAGCTAATCACAGGCCTACTCACACAAGTTGATGGTCGTGACGTAGCTACACAGCACTACTCACACAAGTTGACAGGTATCTGTAAGACATGCCAGATTACCTAGCCACTAGTAAGACGTACTAGACCAGCACTATAACACCCCTTACCCGAATTGGACGTCAGAATAGACTACGAGGCATTACTGGACGATAACACAACCAATCATATAAAGTCAGGCCATGAAATTTCATTCCAATTTAAAACGTTTCCATAATATATCATACAATCCTTAAAATGGGCATACAGGGCCCAAAACATAATTTGGGAGTGGTCCGGGACCAAATCAAGAACTTAAAAAAAATTTGGAAATCTAGGTCAAAAACAGGGCACATGCTCGTGTGAGACAGGGACACGCCTGTGTCTGCAGGCCATGAGGTCACACACGCCCGTGTCGGAAGGCCATGAGGTCATACATGCCCGGGTCCTCTACCCATGTTAATTTTTTGAGAAATTATTTTTTCCATTCGAACCTACTGGGGATTTCACACAGCCGAGCACACGCCCTTGTCCTTGGCCCATGTCTTTCACACGGCCTCAACACGCCCATGCACCCTATGTGAAAAACTGGGGTATTCTATTTATGATGTCAGCATGCGATTTTGGTGACATGGCCACAGGACACGCTCGTGTGACCAGTCGTGTGACGTCCTTATTCTCCCAAAAATTCATGCAAAGTTCACACACCCTACACACATGGCCGTGGTAGCTGGCCGTGTGGCCCTAAGTTAGGTTATTTTCCAAGCCATCCTCTGCCCTAAAACACATACAAACTTTGCCCCCTTTTTAAAACCACATACCATATACATTTTTAGGCATCTAAATAACCTCAATTAACCATCAATCATCCATGTCAACTTATCCACACACAAACACACCAAGCATTTCATGAATTACCTCATAAGGATCTATATATAAACCAATATCATTATTGGCCAAATCACACGGCCTTAATTACAAAATGACTTATCAAAAGACAAATTGCCACGATATAGCCAAACCATCATGACACTTACAACACCACTAAGCCCCAATACATGCCATAGCCCAAAAGAACGGGTTGTGGATAGTGTGGGTGATCCTTCGATGCTTCCCGATCTCTAAGCTGGCTTGACTAATCTATAAAACAAGGAAAAAGAGAAAGAAGTAAGCTTTAAGAAGTTTAGTAAGCCTACATGCAAATAACTAACATCATACCAACTCTCTTAATCACCAAAAATCATATCATCACATTGACTTACCACATAACCTTACCCATATCATATACATGCCAAACACGTCATTTACATATACCTAAGTTCACATGCACACATGCACCCATGCACACATATCCACTCGCCCACATTTTCACTGGCTCATAATTACAACTGCACTTATACACCACATAACCATACAAATCTCTTTTAGTAAGCTTTCTCGTTGAATACTTCGGAATAATATTTGATGCCTGGTGGTTTCAGCACATAGCTCTACCAACACATAATCTGGGTCTCGTGTACAGATGGTGAACTCTCAATATCACCCATGTGACCTAGCCATTAATTCTCGTAGCTCTCGTGTCTATATGGTGTCCAACACTCGAGATCACACATGCAACCTAACTACATAATATATAGCTCTCGTGTCTACATGATGTCCCCTCGGTAACATACATGCGACCTAACTATTTTAAGCCTGTAGCTCTCGTGTCTACGTGGTATACACCTAGTATTACGCATGTGACCTAGCTACTTATGAAATTATCATCTCGTAGCTCTCTTGTACACATGGTATACACACCGTATAACACATGTAACTTTGGTACCACATAGCATCTCGTAGCTCTCTTGTACACATGGTGTCCTACCCTCGGAACTACACATGTGACCTCGCTACACATTATCCGTATCTTTCATTTTTCTAAAGGTTCAGTTAGGAACACTGAATTTTCATAATTCACCAAATCATAAAAGTTATCCAACATTATCCATAAAATACAATAAATTATATTTATGGAATTAAAATCGATGTATTACTTACATATAAACTTACCTCGGTAACAAAATGCGATAATTTGCTATTTAGTCAGAAACCTTGCCTTTGCCTCAGTCAAAGTTGATTCCTTGATCTTCTCGATCTATAACGACACATTTAACTCATTTAATAATCACATTATGCAAAACAGCCCAAGATCTTCCTATAACAAATTTTACAATTTGACCCCTAACTTTTTAAATTTTACAGTTTAGTCCCTAGGCTCAGTTTATGATTCTTATTCAATTTTCATGCATTTCAAGCCTAGCTAAATCACTTTTCCTCTTATAACAACCCCCAATTTCCATCATTTCATAATTTATGCACTCTACATTTCACCTTTTACAATTTTCATTAAAAATCATCTATTAAAAGTTGTTCATCACACTTTAAACTTTCATATTATACCACTAGCCATCAAAACACATGCATGTAATTCATGGGTAAAATTTTAAACAGCAACCCTAGCTTGAAATAGTGGTAAAAATAGCTAGAGCAAGTTATGGGGATTTCAAAAATACGAAGAACATTAAAAACGGGGCTAGAAATCACTTACAATCAAGCTTGGAATTGAAAGAAACCCTAGCTATGACTTCTTGCTAGGTTCGGCCAAGGGATAAAGAAAAATGGACAAATTTTTGGTTTATTTTCCCTTTTTATTTCTTTTATTAACTAATGACCAAAATGCCCTTCATTAAAAACCTTTAGTATTCCAACCTTCCTTAGGCATTTTTGTCCAAACAAGGTTAAAATGGTTTAACTACCATATAAGGACCTCTAATTTAAAATCTCAATTCAATACAGTACCTTTATGGATTAAAACCCATGTTTTTCACCTATTGCAATTTAGTCCAACCTATCAAATTGGACATGCAAATAATAAAATTCATGCACCAAAATTTCGTATAATTATTCAAACACCCAATAAACATCAAAACTAAATCAAAAAAATATTTTAAACTTCAGATTCATGGTTTTGAAACCACTATTCTATTTATCCCCTAATTCGGGCTGTTACAACTCTCTCCCTTTAAGGATTTTCGTCCCCAAAAATCTTACCAGTAAATAGGTTTGGGTACTATTTCCTCATAGCCTCCTCCGATTCCCACATAGCCTCTTCCAGACCATGCTTTTGCCACAATATTTTCACCAAGGCTATACTTTTGTTTCTTAATTGTTTAATGTCTCGAGCCAAAATCTTAATTGGCTCCTCTTCGTATGTCATGTCTGGCCAAATTTCAATCTTCGTAGGAGGAATCACATGTGAGGAATCTGAACAGTATCGTCGTAACATTGACACATGAAACACATTATGTATCTTCTCCAATTCTGGCGGCAAAGCCAACCGATATGCCATTGGTCATATTCTTTCCGTAACCTCATACAACCAAATGAAATGTCGACTTAATTTGCCCTTCTGGCCAAATCTCAGTATTCTCTTCCACAGTGCATCTTTAAAAATACTTTATCACCAACCTGAAATTCAATCTTTTTTCTCTTTAAATCAGCATAAGACTTTTGCTGGTTAGAAGTAGCTTTCAAACAATCTCAACTCAATCCAATAAAACAGAGTTCGGCACTTTCGACCATACAATGCCTTATATGGCATCATCTGTATACTTGATTGATAACTATTGTTATAGGTGAATTCTACCAAAGGTTGATACTTTTCCCAACTACCCTCAAACTCTAAAACACAACACCGAAGCATATCTTCAAGAACTTGTATTGCCATGTCGGATTGGCCATCAGTCTGCAGGTGAAATGCGGTAGTAAAATTCAATTTCGTACCTAACGCCTCTTGCAACTTCTTCCAAAATCTCGAGGTGAACCTCAGATCTTTATCCGATATTATAGACATGGGTACTACATGTAATCTCACAATTTCAGCAATGTATAATTCAACCAATTTATCAAGCAAATAATCAACACGTACCGGTATAAAGTGAGCTGGCTTCGTCAATCTATCAACAATGACCCACACAGCATCTTTCTTTTCTGGTGTCAAAGGTAAACCTGTCACAAAGTCCATCGTAATTTTGTCCCACTTCCACTCGGGGACCATTACAGGCTGAAGTAAACCCAAAGGTACCTGATGCTCAGCCTTCACTTGCTGACAAATTATACACCTCGTTAAAAACTCTGAAATGTCCTTTTTCATACCCGGCCACCAAAACAATTTCTTCAAGTCATTATACATCTTAATACTACCGGGATGCATTGATAAACACCATTATGTGCCTCATGCAAATTTTCTGAATCAACTCATTACCTTTTAGTACACAAACTCTATCACGAAACATTAAGCAATTATCCAGACTTACTCGAAAATCAGAGTCACCACATATTTCACACTAAACCCTCTTGGCTTGTAGTTCACTATCATTCTTTTGAGCTTCGCAAATATGTTGAAGAAAAGTGGTCTAGCCCTTAACTCGGCTAGTATAGAACCATCATTAGATAATATCAAACTCGTGTTCAAAGCCCGCAAAGCATACAACGATTTTCTGCTCAAAGCATCTGCAACCACATTTGCTTTCCCGGGATGATACTCAATTACTAGCCTATAATCCTTTAACAACATAAGCCACCTCCGTTGTCTCAAATTCAACTCCTTTTGATTCATCAAGTATTTCAAGCTTTTATGATTGGTAAAAATCTGACATTTCTCACCATACAAATAATGGCACCAAATCTTTAAAGCAAAAATAATGGCGGCCAACTCTAAATCATGTGTCGGGTAATTCTTCTCATGTGGTTTTAGTTTCCTCGAAGCATAAGCTACCATATTGCTTTCTTGCATCAATACACATTCAAGGCCATTTAGTGACGCATCACTATGGATCACAAATTCTTTCCCCAACTCGGGTTGCACTAACACTAGTGCCTTAGTCAACTTAGCTATCAACTAATCAAAACTTTGTTGACATTTTTCAGTCCACTCAAATTTAACATTCTTTTGAATTAGCTTAGTCATAGGAGAAGCAATTATAGAAAAACCCTAAAAAAAAGGTCAATAATATCTAGCTAGACCTAGAAAGCTTCTAACCTCAGTCACATTCTTTAGCAGCTTCTAATCAACAATCGCCGAAATCTTGCTCGGGTCAACCTAAACACCATCACCTAAAACTATATGCCCCAAGAATCCAACTTCATGGAGCCAAAACTCACTCTTGCTAAACTTAGCAAACAACTTCTCTTTCCTCAGAATTTGCAACACCATTCTCAAATGCTCGGCATGTTCTAACTCATCCCGAGAATAGATCAATATATCATTTATGAATACCACCACAAATTTATCCAAATACTATCAAAAAATCTAGTTCATCGGGTCCATAAATATAGCAGGTGCATTAGTCAAACCAAAAGGCATGACAAGAAATTTGTAATGTCCATACCTCATTCTAAAGGCGGTCTTCGGCACCTCGGATTCCTTAATCCTGAGTTGGTAATAATCAGATCTCAAATCAATCTTAGAGAATATCGTTGCTCCCTTTAATTGGTCAAATAAATCATCAATTCTCGGCAATAGATACTTGTTCTTGATAGTCACTTTATTGAGTTGCCTATAATCGATACAAAGCTTCGTTGATCTGTCTTTCTTCTTTACGAACAATACAGGAGCACCCCACGGAGAAAAACTCGGTCTCACAAATCCTTTGTCCATTAATTCTTGCAACTGAGCCATTAACTCTCTCAAATCAGTCGGAGCCATCCTATATGGTGCAATGGAAATAGGTGCAGTCTCGAGTAACAAGTCAATGGCAAACTCAATCTTTCTGACCGGCGGTAACCAAGGTAACTCTTCTGGAAACACATCTCAAAATTCACAAACTACTGGTATGGATTCAAGTTTCAATCTTGACAACTCAGTATTTAGCACATATGCTAGATAAACTGCACACCCTTTTCTCATACATTTTCGAGCAGTCATACAAGAAATCACCACCAACATCTCACTCGACTCATCTGCTCCAACCCAAAGAATTTCACCACTTTCACATTTTAGCTCAAGAGCTTTCTGTCTACAATTCACCTTGACATCATGTAATGTTAACCAATCCATGCCCAAAATAACGTCGAACTCATCAAATGGCAACAACATCAAATTAGCTGAAAAGCAGTATCCTTGAATCATCAAGGGACAACTCTTGCAAACCTTATCTACCAGCACAAATTTTCCTAACAGGTTTGACACTTTAATCACAAATTCAGTTAACTCAACAGACAATTCTTACTATGCACTAATTTTATGCAAATATAAGAATGAGTGGAGTTTGGATCTATCAATGCAATAACATCAGTATGATAAAGTGAGAATGTACCGATAATCACATCAGGAGATGATGCCTCCTCACGAGCTTGCATAGCATAAGCTCTACCAGGTGTTCTTGTCTCAGATCTCACAGCTGTATCCTTCAATATGCTTTTACTATTGGCTCTACCTCCAACATTCCTCAGCGGTCTACCCTTACTAGTAGTGTTACTCGATCTAACACTTTGAAATTTCTTGTCTCCCACTTTCTGAAGGCGATCTCTAACAAAATGGTCTAGAGAACCACGGTTGAAACAAGCCCGATTAGTTCCCCAACACTCACCAGTATGTCGTCTACCAAAATTCCAACACTCAAGTCTATCGAATCTCACATTACCCACACTGGCCACTGAAGTAGCCTGGACTTTAGGACCAGAATATGTTTTACCCTGACCTCGATGTGAATACCCAGCTGAAGCTGTCATTCGAGGATTCGTTTCTTTAGACCTCTTTGATTGAGATTGAAAGGACTTACTTATCGGCCTCTTCTGGGCATCTCGAGCCTCAGTAGCAGCTTTCTTCTTTTCTTTATTTAACTCCTCTACTTTACACGATCTATCAACCAACACCATAAATTCTTTTAATTCTAGAATTCCCACCAGGACCTTGATATCTTCATTAACCCCGTCTTCAAATCTTCTACACATCATTGCCTCGGTAGAAACACACTCTGGGGCATATTTGTTGAGCCTAACAAACTCACGTTCATACTCAACTACCACCATCTTACCTTACTTTAGTTCAAGGAACTCCTGTTTTTTATCAACAAATCTTTGACTTATATATTTCTTTCGAAACTCTTCCAAAAAGAAATCCCATGTCACTCTTTTCCTTGGGACCATAGATATCAATATTTTCCACCAATGATAGGCTGAGTCTTTCAGTAAAGATACAGCACATTTTAAACTCTCCTTAGGTGTGCAAGATAATTCATCAAATACCCGTATGGAATTCTTGAGCCAGAACTTTGCCCTCTTTGGATCATCATCGACATTAGCTTTAAACTCTTCAGCCCCTTGTTTATGGATTTTATCCACCGTAGGTTTAGTCACCCTCACCAAGTCAATTCCCTGTGGGGCTACGGGGACTGCTTGTGATATAGGCAGGGGAGGAGGGGGTTGAGCATTACGATTTGCTCTAACAAAATCAGTATACCAGTCATTCATCATTCAGAGAAAGGCATCTTGAGACTCATCTCCTTGACTTAGAGTCTTATGTCTACTTTCTACATGTTCGGTCCCTTGCGCGTAGCCAGTGCGTTACTAGAAGCATCATCACTCACAGCTCGTACGGGATCCATTACTATATAAAAACCAAAACATAGTTTAGAAAGGTCAAGAGTCACCACACTATCACAATATATCTATGGCATGTATAGCTAGACTCACACACAATGCTACGGTAGTCTGAGAACCGACTAAACCATAGCTCTAATACCACTAAATGTAACACCTTTTACCCGGATTCGATGCCGAAAACGAGTACGAGGCATTACTGGATGATAACACAACCAATCATACAAAGTCAGGCCATGAAATTTCATTCCAATTTAAAACTTTCCATAATATATCATACAATCTTTAAAATGGGCCTACGGGGCCCAAAACATAACTTAGGAGTGGTCCAAGACCAAATCAAGAACTTAGAAAAATTTTTGGAAATCTAGGTCAAAAATAGGGTATATACCCGTGTGAGACAAGGACACGCCCGTATGGGCAAGCGGTGTGGTCAGTCATGCTCGTGTCCCCTACATGTATTGACTTTTAGAAAATAATTTTTTCCATTTCAAACCTACAGGGGTTTTCACACACCAAGCACATGCCCATGTCCTTCACACGGCCTCAACATGTCTACGCTCTCACCTCGTGTGAAAAACTAGGCTATTTTGTTTATGACATCAGCATGCAATTTTGTTCACACGGCCACGGGACATGCCCGTGTGACCAGGCCATGTGACATCCTTATTCTCTGAAAATTTCATGCAAAGTTCACACGCCCTACACATATGGCTGTGGTGGCTGGCCGTGTGGCCCTAAGTTAGGTTATTTAGAAGCCATTCTTTGCCCCAAAACACTTACAAACTTTTCCATTTTTTTAAAACCACATACCATATACATTTTTAGACATCTAAATTACCTTAATTAACCATCAATCATCCATTTCAACTTATCCATACACAAACACACCAAGCATTTCTTGAATTACCTCATAAGGATCTATAAATAAACCAATATCATTATTGGCCAAATCATATGGCCTTAATTACAAAATGACTTATCAAAAGAAAAATTACCACGATATAACCAAACCATCATGATACTTACAACACCACTAAGTCCCAATACATGCCATAGCCTAAAAAAGTTCACATTACAATACCAAAAGAAAGCGTTGTGAATAGTGTGGGTGATCCATCGACGCTTCTCGATATCTGAGCTGGCTTGACTAATTTATAAAATAAGGAAAAAGAGAAAGGAGTAAGCTTTAAGAAGCTTAGTAAGTCTATATGCAAATAATTAACATCATACCAACTCTCTTAATCACCAAAAATCATATCTTCACATATTGACTTACCACATAACCTTACCAATATCATATACATATACCAAACACATCATTTACATATACCTAATTTCACATGCACCCATGCACACGTATACACTCGCCTACATTTTCACTGGCTCATAAATACACCTGCACTTATACATGACATAACCATACAAATCTCTTTTAGTAAGCTTTCCCGCTGAATCCTTCGGAATAACATTCGATACCTAGTGGTTTTAGCACATAGCTCCACCAGCACATAATTCGGCTCTCGTGTACACATGGTGAACTCTCAGTATCACCCATATGGCCTAGCCATTAATTCCCGCAGCTCTCGTGTCTACATGGTGTCTAACACTCGGGATCACACATGCGACCTAGCTACATAATACATAGCTCTCATGTCTACATGATGTACCCTCAATAACATACATGCGACCTACCTATTTTCAGCTCGTAGCTCTCATGTCTACATGGTATACACCTAATATTACGCATGTGACCTAGCTACTCATGAAATTATCATCTCATAGCTCTCTTGTACACATGGTATACACACTGTATAACACATGTGACCTAGGTACCACATAGCATCTCGTAGCTCTCTTGTACACATGGTGTCCTACCCTTAGAATCACACGTGACTTAGCTACACATTATCCATATCTTTCACTTTTCCGAAGGTTCAATCGAGAACACTTAATTTCCATAATTCACCAAATCAAAGAAATTATCCAACATTATCCATAACATACAATAAATTATATTTATGGAATTAAAATTGATGTATTACCTACGTAGAAGCTTACCTCGATAACAAAATGCGATAATTTACTATTTAGTCAAAAACCTTACCCTTGCCTCGGTTAAGGTCTATTCCTCGATTTTCTTGATCTATAACAACACATTTAACTCATTTAATAATCACATCATTCAAAACAGCCCAAAATCTTCCTATAGCAAATTTTGTAATCTGACCCCTAACATTTCAAATTTTACACTTTAGTCCCTAGGCTCAATTTATGATTCTCATTCAATTTTCATGCATTTCAAGCCTAGCCAAACCACTTATCCTCTTATAACAACCCTCAATTTCCATCATTTTACAATTTATGCATACTACATTTCACTTTTTACAATTTTCACCAAAAATCATCTAGTATAAGTTGTTCATCACACTTTAAACTTTCATATTCTACCACTAGCCATCAAAACACATACATGTCATTCATGGGTAAAATTTTAAACATCAACCCTAAATTGAAATAGTGGTAGAAATAGCTAGAGCAAGTTACGAGGATTTCAAAAATACGAAGAACATTAAAAACGGGGCTAGAAATCACTTACAATCAAGCTTGGAATTGAAAGAAACCCTAGCTATGGCTTCTTGCTAGGTTCGGCCAAGGGAAGAAGAAAGATAGACAAATTTTTGGTTTATTTTCCCTTTTTATTTCTTTTATTAATTAATGACCAAAATGCCCTTCATTAAAAACCTTTAGTATTCCACCTTCCTTGGGTATTTTTGTCCAAATAAGGTTAAAGTCGTTTAATTACCATATAAGGACCTCTAATTTAAAATCTCAATTCAATCAAGTACCTTTGTGGATTAAAACTCATATTTTTCACCTATTGTAATTTAGTCCAACCTATCAAATTGGACATGCAAATAATAAAATTCATGCACCAAAATTTCGCATAATTATTCAAACACCCAATAAACATCAAAACTAAATTAGAAAAATATTTTAGACTTTAGATTCATGGCTTCGAAACCACTATTCTGTTTAGCCCCTAACTTGGGCTGTTAGAAGCACCCGTAACACTTAATCACTTAAGCACTCAGTTTCCTAGTGACATGTCACTCGTATCCGATTCGATTCCTAATGTTCAATCAGGATTTTCTCACTTATTGCTACTTGGTCGATATACATATTTAGATAGTTATCCAAAATGCATACAATATTAAGGCATTCAAAACACAAATATAAAAACACATTATTTACAAACAAACTTACCTCGATACAAAATGATTATTTTTGCGATTTACTCCACGACCTTTTCTTTCCCCCGATCAAGGTCGATTCCACATCTTTCTTGCTCTATAATAACATATTTAGCTCATTTATTACTCACATTATTCAATTTAACCCAAAAATCATATTAAGGAAAATTTATGTTTTTGCCCCTAACTTTTCACTTATTTACACTTTAATCCCTAGGCTCGTAAAATGAAATGTATTCATTTTTCTTAAAACTCAAGCCTAGCCAAACCTATCTCATGCTTATGGAAGCCCACATTTTCTTTCAAATAAGATTTTTACCACCTATTTTATAACTTTTACAAATAGGTCCTTTTAGACGTTTTCACTGAAAATTACTTAGTAAAAGTCATTTATTGCACAACTAACATTCATTTTCTACCATTAGACATCAAAATACATGTCTTTCATACATGGGTAAAATTTTAAACATGAACCCTAGCTCAATTTAATGGTAGAAATAGGTAACTCAGGCGACAACGACTTCAAAAATGTAAAGAGCATTAAAAACGGGGTAGGATGCACTTACTATCAAGCTTGAAAGTTGGCCAAACCCTAGCTATGGCTTCCCTTGAGAATTTCAGCTGAGGATAGAAGATGGACACCAATTTTGACTTGATTTTTCTCTTTTTATTCTTTTATTAACCAAATGACCAAAATGCCCTTAAGGCCTTTCCTTAAAATTTTACCCTTCCATGTCCATTTTTGTCCATCATGACATATAATGGTCTAATTACTAAATAAGGACTTCCAATTTAAAAATGAATTTCAATAAGCACTAAAAGCTTCTAGAACACTTATTTTGCAACCTTTGCAATTTAGTCCTAATATTCAAATTGGATACTCTATCGATAAAATTTCTTAACGAAATTTTCACACATGCATTGAATCATATATTAGACCTCAAAACTTTATCACAATAACCTTTTATACTTCAAATTTGTGGTTTCAAAACCACTATTATGTTTAGGCCCTAAATCAAGCTGTTACATAAAGGTTCTTAAGAGGAAGACTATTCCATTAGTGAAGTTCTATGGCAAAATCATGGCACTGAGGAGGCCACGTGGGAACCTGAGGATGCTATATGTCAGTAGTATCCTCATATGTTCTGATCAGGTAAATTTCGTGGCCAAAATTTTCTTCTAGAGGGTAGAGTTGTAACGCCTTAAAATTCTTATTTTTGTTTCGGTTAAAATGTGACACAAATATATGTCTACTTTAGTGGTTAAGTGCTCTGGGTGTGTGTAGGAGGTCCCATGTTCAAGCCATGTCTTTGGCAAAAATTTGAAAATTTTCTAACTAAAGCCTCACTCTTATTCAGTAGGCTTTTATTTAATTGTTTGTAAGTTGATATTAGAATGGGCCTGCTGGTCTTGTGGTTAAGTGGAGTGTTGGTGTGTTGGAGGTCCTGTGTTCAAATCCCTGCGTAGGTAAGGGAGATTATTTTTTCTCGGTTTGGTGACTGAGAGTTTGATTTGTAGTGGATAACTGAGTAGTAGGTGGTTGAGATAATGTTGGTAGTATGATTGAGTAAATCAGTTTATCAAATTTCCTTTTAAAAAAAAGTTGATGTTCCTTCCTTCTTTTCCCTTTTTCTCTACCGATTCTCTTCTTCCCTTTTTGCTATAAAATTTTTGCTAGAAATTTCTGTCTCTCTACTTTATTTTCTCCTTAATCCATCCTTTTCTTTAACCTCTTTTATGTGGCCTCACTAACGCGGGTTCGGTAAGTCTCCCCCGTCATTTTCGTTATGGATTTAAAACAATTGTTTAGTAATATGTCTATTATTCTGTTAATGGTGTAGGAAGAGGTTGTGGACAGTAAATTGAGCTCCTTGTGTTTTAGCATCGTAAATAGAGAGTTATCGTGGGTGATAAGTCGAGTCTCTGTTCATTCTCGATTATCAAATCCATTTGTAAATCCACTAAACTGATGTTGGGTATCTCAATTTTAGGTCTTGGAGTGCTCGGGAGTGTTTTTGTAGTGAATCGATACCAGCTGTGTACCCCAAAACACGATTTCTGCAAAAGCTGAAAACCCCACTATTGATGCCACACAGGTGTGTGGTCACCCATGTGGTAGGCCGTGTGCTAGGACACGGGCGTGTGATTGATGCGGCCAAGCTAGGACACGAGTTTGTGGTAGGACACGGCCATGTGATGGCCAGGTAGGTCGTGTACAACACATGGGCTACACTAATTTGGGCCGTGTGGTCTACACGAGCGTGTGGGTCCACAAGGGTAGTCCACACGAACGTGTGAGATTCTAGGCTAGGCCATGTGATCCACACGGCCAAGGCCAAATTCAGCCATGTGGGCCACACGGGCATGTGGGCCTACACGGGCAAGGCACATAGGTTTATGGGCCCATTTAACTGAAATGTTTTCTAAGGTTGCTCGAGTTACCCAAGTCAATCGTAAACCTACTGTAGGGTTGATAAGTACTTCTTAGACCCTTAAATGTGTGAACTGATTGTATGATGTATGTACTGAGCATGATAATTATATGCATGTATACTGAACTATATGTATAACTGATAACCATGTAACAACATGTCATATACTGCATGTCTGCACTGAGAATGTTATTTGCATTTGTATTGGGGTGGGATGATGGTTATTGGAGGAAGTGTACTGAAAGGCTCTTAAGCCTATTAACTGGCAACTCAGCTACAATATATACTGAAAAGCTCTTAAGCCTATTATCCAGCAGCTCAGCTATGATATACTTAATGTGTCGCATTTGGTACAGCTTAGAGTGTAGGGCTGCGTGGGTGTTTTAAATGCCACGGTGTAACACCCTAATGTTGGGCCTAGAAGTATTGGGCCTTGAGCAAGGGATCAGTCAAGAGACGACTCATAAGTATTTAATTGTGCAAGGAAATGACACAATTAAACGTTTGCTTTAGTGGTTAAGGGCTCTGAGAGGTGTTGGAGAAGTCCTAGGTTCAAACCTGGGCTTTAGGAAAAATTTGTGTTTTAAGTGATCAAAACCCTTATCTTTGGTCAGTAGGGTTATAAATAAAATATGGTAAATTGTGACACAAGAAGAGATGGTGGTGTGGTGGAAGGTGGCGTTACAAGTGAGGCAAGAGGTCTGGGGTTCAATGCGTAGGTTGTACAATTAATGGATTTATTTTTGTCACTCTGAGCGGCTAGAGTTTGGGGTGCAATTAAACTCTGAAGGAGAGAGTTTGAATTGGTCAAGTGAGGAAATCAAGGAGTGGATCATGGAGGAAATTAATGAGGGGATTATGGAGTAAATTGTGGAGAAAAATTAGGTGTTTGAAATGGGTGTGGAAGGCTGAACGAAATTGAGGAGTTCTTTTGTGAAAATTCGGCTTTGAAGTGGTAATTTGTCATTTGTATTCGGGTTTTTCTCACTTGGGTAGTAGAAGCTGAAATCACTTTTGACCTTTTGGGGTTTTTCTCTTCTCTTCTTTTCTTCTGGTTTTCTACTAGTTGATAAACCGAAACCCTCCTCTTGTTTAATTCTATGATGACCGAATCTTGGTAATCTTTTCTCTTCACATTCTCATACCCCTCCATCGAATCTACTCTTACTCTATTTTACTATTTTTTCTTTCTTCTTTGATATATCAAAGCCGAATACCTCCATTCTTTCTTTGCTGAATTCTTTTTGTGCTCTCTTTCAATTATTTTGTCATCTCCAACTTAAGCTTTGCGTCTCATTGTAGCTTGGACCGAATCTTGTCTTCAACCTTCTTTTGGTTGCTCATAAGCCGAATCTCTCTTCTAGTCTACCTAATTCGTGGGATTGAAGGGTAAATCCTGGTAAGTGCTCATCTTCTTTTGGCGTTTTGGGTAAAAGCCAAATGTTTAATTTTATTTCTGTGAAATCGGGTTGGTATTTTAGTGGTTGTTCTTTGGATTGATGGTGATCTTCTCATATTTTCCAATCGTTCTAATCGATTCCATACGGGTTCCTTAGCAATCGGGTTCTCAAAGTGTCATGATTTCTCTTTTGGTAATCAATCAGTTTTTGGAGGTAAGTATTGTTGGCCGTATGTTTTCCTTAGGTTGGTATTTGATTAACCTTGGTATGTGATGTTCGTATTTATTGATGGATGTGGTTCAAATAAACCACAAGGAAGTAAGGTTGATTCATAACCAATTGATTTAGGAAATTCAAGTTGATTCGATCAAGGTAAGTGTTAGACTTGGATTCGGTTTCTATATTAGAAAGACATGCTAGATATCATGGAATAACTAATGAGTGCCTTAATCAATTATAGGTTCAACGCTAGAGGGCTACTATGTTTCTCTCCATTAAGGTGTGTACACACACTGCACACACTACAGATTAGCAAAAGCTGAAATCCCAAAAAGCCGAAATACCGAAAAGCTGAAATGTCGAATGTTTGGCTACGGTAACGACATGAGTGCGTGAACACTTGTGAGGAAAGATAGATACGATGACGGAGGCCCCATGAGTGATCTCCTGGACTTGGGTCGCTTCCTGGCCCACTAGGCCGAAATGGGCCATATGGGCTCGATGGGCCCGTGGGCCGTCATGAGCGAAATTAATGGATGGTTATGAAATAACGAGCAGGTCATGTTGTCCATATGGCCAAGGGCAGATTTGGGCTCAGTAGGCCACATAAGAGTGTGGGCCCTACTTGGGCCACATATTGGGCTTTTGGGCCCTAGTGTAATATTGATTGCTAAAAGTGACATAAGTCGCGCTAAATGATTGTGGGCTTAGTAATAGGCCGATTTGTGTGTACTTAGGGCCATAGTGATAAATGATCATCATGCCCTTGAGGGCCAAAACAACTAAAATGCCTTTATATGCTATATGACTGATTTTGTATGCCATGTTATGATATGTTTGCATTCATGTGATATTATATTGTATGGGGATGGGAACATTGTTGGAGGAAGTGATTGATTTGTTATGGTCGCATGGGTCGCCCGAGACAACTATGGACCTGATCGCACAGGTCGACCGAGATGACTGTGGATCTATTCGGGTGAGGTCGCACGGGTCGCCCAAACGACTGTTGACCCACCGAGGGCTTTAAGCCGATTATGTGATTGGCAGCTCTGTTGCGATATTGTTAGTGCCGCAACCGATGCTACATTAAGAGTGTAGGAATGGGTAGGCCGATTAAATCCTTACAGGAGTGTAGGGTTGGAAGGGATACAAAGTGCAGAGTTAGGCGAGATATACGTGCATTGCATACGTTGATTTTAACTGTGATATGGGCTCTGGCCCAACTGAGGCTATTATGGGCTAAGGCCTAGATTCCACTGGTATTGTAATGGGCTTAGGCCAAATTGATTAATGCATATTATATGATTGATGAGGGTTGTACACACTGAGTTTTCGCAAACTCACCCCCTCTTTTTATTTTTTTAGGTGATCCATAGTAGGTGGTTCACATATGGGAGGACTCAGAGATGGCCATACTACGAGTAGCATTAAACTTTAGTTTTTAAATTTTACATTATTTTTTTAATTACTTCCTAATGGGTTTTGTTGTAATAAGGCCATTATCCTCTGGTTTGATTTGGTTGTTGGATTTATTTTTATTAGTTGCTACATTTTTCTAAATTTAAAAGAAAAAAACTTAAAATGATAAACCATACATAAAAACCTGACGATTTTCAAAGAATGAGCTTTCGCAGTTAACTAAGACTTAGGAATCGAATAATGGATGTATAAATTGGGGTTTTCAAATAACAAAAATTTATTTCAAACTTACAATTAAATAAGTTTTCAAGGGTTTTCATTTTAAACTAAAGTACCCCTACAATGGTTCAAATGTTTTCAAGGTTTTTCAACAACTTCAGTTTATACGAGTCACCCTTCACTATGTCACCGCCAGATTTAGCCATAACGTTGAAGATGGTATATAGAGGTTGGTGGGTAGGATTCTGTTTTCTGATTACTATATGCATAACTGATACTGTGATGGGATAATGCCATAATGCATATTTGATACTGAAACTATAATGGGCTTAGGCCCCAGCCTGCATTTGACTATTTACTATGTTTTACTGTATGTTTACTTTCTGTAGAGATTACACACTGAGTTTACGTAAACTCATCCCTTCTATTTAATGTGTACAAGTAATCCCCAAACTTAGATGGATCGGTACGGCGGAGGACTCTGTGGTGGCCACATGGTTATTAGATTATTCCATACTTATTTATGGTTTTAGTTTTTATTTGGTTAATTTATGACGTAAATTGGGAATTTTTTGGACTTTTTGTTTAAAATTTGGATTTTATCGGTTTTATGGATTTAGAATTGCAAGACATGGACATAGTAAAACTTGGATTTTCAATAATCTTAAGTTTTTCCTAAATGCTAATGGCTTTCTTTAAAATATCACGGTTTTCAAAAGCTACCGCTGCAGAATATGTTTATAAATGAATCAAATTAGTGAGAAAATGATTTTGAAATTAACAAGAGATAAATAGAAACTAATAAACGATTTTAAATTTACAAATTTGATTTCAAATCTCATTCCATGTGTCATCGCCAGATTCAACCATAGCGTCTAGGCCGGCTTTCGGGTGTTACATCCCGTGTGGGTTCAAACGCCCATGTCCCTAACCCGTGTAACTATCTGACTTACAACTCATGAACAAATTCATGTCACACGGCCAAGTCATATGCCCGTGTGCTAGGCTATGTGGTTAATTGGAATTTTTGAAAAATAGGTGCAGAATTCACACAGCCAAGAGAGACGTTCATGTTCTAGGCCATGTGCCTCACACGGCTGAGGCACACGCCCGTGTCTCTACCTGTATGCCCAATTCTGAGCATTCTGTTTCTCAAAGTTAAAGTGCAGGAGACACACGGCCTAACTACTAGCCTATGTACCCGGTCGTGTGTCACACACGGTCTAGACACACGCCCGTGTGTTTGCCAGTGTAGACAAAATAAAGCCATTTCCTAGCCTCATTTATCACCCAAATTTACCATTTTCATACACTAAAACATGCCAAACTGTAATGCCCTAAATTTTTGGATTTTGTAATTTTTATTTGTCTTGCTTTGATTTTATGTTTGGGGGCGTTAATTAAGAGAGTTGAGAGTGGGTTGGACTATTGGAAGGGTCCTGTGAGTGAACCTGGGTTTTGGAGAAAAAAATTATTTTTGACTTAAGAAGAATTAGTCTCATGATTAGTAGGTCTCTTATATTAAATCGGCTGCAGCATGTCATAAAAAGGGCGTTGGTAAGTTGGTAAGGAGGCGTGTATAGTGTGCTTGGGTCAGGTGTTAGAGACTGTATAAGGGAAAAGCGTTATTTTCTTTTTTGTAAAGGGAGCATGACACATTGGATGGAAGGTTTATAAGTTGTTGCGTGGGGTTATTGACATGAAAGTCGTATTGGTTTAGTGGCAAGGTGTGTGTATGTAAGAGGCGTGTATTGCAGGTTGCAGGTTTGAGCAATCTGGATGCCTTTGGATACTATTTTATTTTGCTGCTCGGGTAAGATGAATTTATGGCTGAAATCAAGCGGTGGAAGTCAAGCGGTGGAAGGGATTTTTTTTTGTCTTGAATTTTGGATTTTTGTTGGCTAATTTCAAGATGTTATTCAAGGCTTATTTATGGAAAGAATCGGCAGAATGTGGGACTTTATTGGTCCCTTTGGTCAAATATGATTTTGTTGCCTAGTTTAGGTGCTTAGGCTAGCATATTTCGGCATTTGTGGGATAGAGAGATTACTTTCCTTTTAGTTTCTTAGCATTGACTAAAAGGAACCATTTTCCTTGCTCAACCATTTCTTTTCCTTTGTTCTCTTTTGACTTTGCAAAAGCCGAATGCACCTTTGGCCACAGTCTTCATCAATTATCTCTACTCTTTTCTCTTCTCCTTCTTTAATCGAGCCATTATCCATTATCTCTTGTCTTTTGTTCATTTTTCTCTAAGCCTAGTGATCACATTTTTAAGTTACATCCATTCTCTGTTAGGCCGACTTCTCTTACTCTCTTGCTCCCTCCCAAATTTTTGCTTTTGGTGATTAGCTGAGAATATCAAGTTGCTCTTACTGAATCAATTCTATCCATTTTTTTGCCGGTTGTTGTTTATAGGTAATCTTTCGGTTTGAAGGCCATTCTTTCTTCTTAGTTGCTTCTTTAATGAAAATCAAATGTTTTAGTCTCTAAGTACTGACTCTTGCCCTCTTGTTTTTGATGGTATTCGTAGGTTTCTTGCTAGGGGTGAATTCTTTGGAGAAGGTTCGAGCAGATTCTCTTCTCATTTGCTAGTGGTTTATCAATTGAATTTTGAGTAAGTGTTGTTGGTCGAATGCTCAATAGATTTATATTGGGGTTTGTAAGGCATGTTTTCATAAGTGTTGGGGGCCTAATAAATGTATGACGTTTCAGATATTCGACCAAGTAGTGTTATTGATTGTAGTCGACTGATTTAAGTGATTCATGAACATTCGCGCGCATAAGGTGAGGTGGTGTAAATTTTGGATTAAGGGTTGGAGGTGTTTAGGCTTTTGTGGCAGTTCTTTAATTTGGCATTATTGGATTTGTAGGTATTGGTACGAAGGAGTTAATAACATAGCACGTATTTAGGTGTGTTGACCATAATATCAAATTCGAGGGTGAAATACCAAAATCTCAAATGCCGAAATGGCGACAAATCAAATGTTGGCCACATGGGGTGTGTGAGTGCCCATATGATCGGCTGAGGCCATGGATTGTGGCCCTACATCGAAAAGCGGCTATCATGAGTGATTTCATGAGTTGCGCTGAAATGGGCCGAGTATGCCCAATAGGCCCGTGGGCTCGCTAGATGGACCTTAGGCCGTATTCGAATCTATGGACTGTTTGGCTACATGTGTCACTAGGCGACCATGGGCTTACTAATGGGCCTTCACATATGAAGTACAACACTGATAAATGACTGAAATGCCCCTAAGGGGGCAAAATGACCAAAATACCCTCCAGGGGTAAAACGATTGTTTTGACTCTGTATGTTTTTTTAAAATTAAATATATATATTATGAAATGCTTTGTATGAGTTATCTGTATCATGTTAGCATATATTTTAATATGTTGCATTTCATAGGGGATGGGTATATGTTTATGGAGGAAGTGTACTGTTCTGGCAGCTTTGCTGCATTATTCTGTAGCTTATAGCCTAAAATTCTGGCAACACTGCTGCATATTTATCGATAGTACAGCATCGGTACTACACTGCGGAGTGTAAGGTTGGGTGGGTTGATTATATCCCTACATGGAGTGATGGGTTGGACAGAGATGAAGTGTAGTGGGTGATTGGGTAGGACTCTGATTGTATGCTATACTATTTATTGTAATGGGCTTAGGCCCACTAAAAGTGATATGCTACTGTAATGGGCTCTAGCTTAGACTGATTCTATTATATTGTTATTGATGGGGTTACACATTAAGTATTCGTATACTCACCCTTTTATTTTACTGTATAGGTAATCCCTAGGCATAGGCGATTCGGTGCTATATGGGACTTGGAGGCGGCGACACGTTGCTTTTACACCGTTTACAGTTTTCTTTACTTTAATTATGGTTTTTATTTTGGGTTTGTAATAAGTCCGTCATTTAATTTTTCTTAAATTTTAGGTTTAATTATTTTCCTTAAAATCTGTTAGCTCTAGGGCGTGTTTTACAAAATGATATATGTTTTCCAAAAACCACGATTTCACAACAAACGAGAAATCAAACAAAGCTTTCACAATCATTATATTTTTTTTCCAAAGTAAACTACCTTCAAAATCTGATTATTCAAGGATAAACGAAACGATGTTTTCTTCAAACCTTAAGGAACAAGGGTTTTTACAACAAATCTAGTTATACTGGAACACGATTTTGAGACACTTCAATATGACACTTCCAAATACGGCCATAACATCCGGGTCGGATTTAGGGTGTTACATTTAGTGGTATCAGAGCCAGGTTGCTAAACTCGACTGTGGAGTGGGAATGAAAGTTTTGATTTTAAATGTCTGCAAATTCAATTTCTTTGAAAATTTTCTTAAAGAGATTTTTAAATTGTTTATTTTTCTTTAAAGATCGTAACTTTAAAGAGAGTCTATCTATTATTAAATTCTGTTACTGAAGGTGTGCCACACCAAGTCTCTGGCATTGAATCTAGAACTGTTCTAAATTTTGTTATATGTTTAAATATTGAAAATTAAGACTGTTGTGGACATGAAACTGCGTTATGACACTTTAGATAGGAAAAATAATACTGTAGAGACTGAGACTTATACTATAACCTCGATTTACGAGAACATATTTTAAACTTTTATTTCCATAAGACATTCTTAATAATTACTGAAACTGTAAGCTAACGCATATAACTTCTAAGTTAGATAATACGAGTTGATATGATCGCCAGAGGAGGAAGAGTTGCTTGAGGTCGTGGGAGGGGTCGTACTGGTGGTGCGGCTGGGTCCCTGACATCAGGGCATGTGCCAAATGAGGAAGCAGGAAAGCACCAGCCCCACCAGTAGCTGAGACTGGTTCATTTGATCGTGCGGCTGGGGATGATGCTCTATCCCAAGCTATGCTGTGGATACTGGAAATGGTTGTTGGACCCAATAATGGAGCTGCGGGCCGAAGGTCAATTACTGAGCGACTGCAGTCAAACGGGGCAGAGGTTTTCAAGGGCATTGCTGGAGTAGCCCCTAATGTGGCTGAGTATTAGCTAGAAGCCACAGAACGAATCATGGATGACCTTGACTGCACACCTGAACAGAAGCTGAAAGGTGCAGTTTCTCTATTGTGAGATGAAGCCTACCAATGGTGGCTCACGGTGAAGGAAGGAGCTCAGCCGGGGCAAATGACATGGGAGTTTTTCAAGACTGGGTTTCAAGGGAAGTATGTGGGTATTAGTTATGTCGACGCTCGTAGGAAGTAATACCTGAACTTGGTACAGGGAGATAAGTCAGTATCTGAGTACAAGGCAAAATTTCTCCGACTTAGCCGTTATACCCGTAGGATTGTGCTACTGAGCATGAATATTGTGTATGATTTGAGGATGACCTCAGAGACAGCATTCGTGTACTGATAGCTCCACAGAGGGAGTGGAACTTTACTGTGTTAGTGGATAGAGCCAAGATAGCTAAGGAAGTGAAACAGATGGAACATCAAAATCGCAACATGGATAAAAGAAAGGAAAGAGAAGTGTGGGGCACTCTTATAATGCTTAGAGGCCTGTGAAGAGGGCCAAGTTTGAGGGGCCAGTTAGAGTTGGGCCCCCTGCTATTAATACTGGACTGGAAGCCTGTGATGCTTGTGGGAAAAGCCATTATGGGGAGTGCTGAAAGAAGACTGGAGCCTGCTTGAGGTGTGGAGCGATGGGACACTGTATTAAAGATTGTCCGGTAGGCCAGAGCAGCTGCAAGTAGCTGGTATGCGTAATGTGCAGCCGCCAAGTGGTGGCCAACAGTCACCTAGAGGTCGAGGGCAAGCTAGAGGTGAGAATGGTATAGGACGCGGTCGTGGGGTTCCTGGTAAAGGTGCTGCTACTGTAGAGGCGAGGCAACCAGCGTTAGTGTATACTTTACGTCGTCGCGAGGACAGGGATGCACCAGATGTGATAACTGGTACGTTCTTCATTCATGGCTTACCTTATATTACTCTGATTGATGTGGGGTCCACGCACTCATATATTGTATGTATTGTATCTGAGAAGTTGGGTGTGATGTGTGAAACCTCTGCTAAGGAGATTACTGTATTGAGCCCTTTAGCACAGACAGTGAGAGTAAAAAGTTGTTTAAGGAGGTACGTTTAGAAGTTCAGTGAGAAACTTTTCTAGCGGACTTAAAGGAACTTCCCATTGGTGAGTTTGATTTGATTTTAGGAATGGATTGGTTAGTACAGCATGAAGCAATTTTAGATTGTGCTACTAAGCGGGTGGTTTTAAAGATATCTAAGGGAACTGAAGTGGTGGTCATTGGTGAACGTCATAACTATTTGTCCAATGTGATTTCTACTTTGAAAGCCGAGAAATTGATGCGAAAATGATGCAAAGCATATTTAGCGTATGTCATGATTTAGAGTCTAAGGATTTATCTGTTAAGGAGATAAGGGCAGTTAAAGATTTTTCGGATGTCTTTCCTGATGAACTACCGGGTTACCGCTGAACCGCGAAGTGGAATTCAGAATAGAGTTGTTACATGGTACAGCTCCAGTATCAATTGCCCCATATAGAATGGCACCAAAGGAGTTGGTTGAACTCAAGGCTCAAATTCAGGAATTATTGGATAGAGGATTTATTCGACGTAGTGTGTCTTTATGGGGAGCATCGGTCTTGTTCGTCAAGAAAAAAGATGGAACTATATGCATGTGTATAGACTACCGACAATTGAACAAGTTAACCATCAAGAACAAGTATCCGTTACTAAGGATTGATGATCTATTTGACCAACTTCGAGGGGCTGCGGTGTTCTCCAAAATAGATCTCTGATCAGGTTATCATCAACTAAGGGTGAAAGATGCAGATGTGTACAAAACAACTTTTAGAACATGCTATGGTTGTTATTAATTTTTGGTTATGCTGTTTGGACTAACAAATGCGCCGGCCGCTTTCATGGACTTAATGAACCGTGTCTTTCAACCTTACTTGAACCAGTTCATGGTGGTTTTCATAGATGACATCCTAGTATACTCGAAAACTAAGGAAGAGCATGAGGAGTATCTTCGGGTAGTTCTACAGATATTGATGGAAAAGCAGTTATTCGCCAAATTCAGCAAGTGTGAGTTTTGGCTGCGTGGAGTGACATTTTTGGGTCATGTGTTTTCTGCCGAAAGAATGAGGGTTGATCCACGAAAAATTGAGGCTGTTCTGGATTGGAAGCAACCCAAAAGTGCATCTGAAATATGGAGTTTTCTAGGTCTGCCAGGGTATTATAAACATTTCGTGGAGGGGTTTTCATTGATTGCCGCACCTTTAACCAAACTTTTGCGCAAGGGAGTACCGTTTTGTGTGGTCAGAAAAGCAACAAGAAAGTTTTGAAAAGTTGAAGAAGGTTCTGACCGAAGCCCCTGTTCTTATTCAGCCAAAGACTGGAAAGGACTTCACTGTCTATAGTGACACATCGCACATTGGGTTGGGTTGTGTGTTGATACAAGTGGGGAAGGTAGTTGCCTATGCATCTCGTCAACTTAAAACCCATGAGGCGAACTACCCCACTCATGATCTGGAGTTGGTAGCAGTGGTGTTTGCACTAAAATTTGGAGGCACTACTTATAAGGGGAGAAGTGTATCATTTACACAGATCGCAAAAGCCTCAAATACCTTCTCACTCAGAAGGAACCTAATCTGAGACAGCAAAGGTGGATAGAGTTACTGAAGGATTATGATTGCTCAATTGAATATCACCCTGGAAAGGCTAACGTAGTAGCAGACGCACTTAGCCGTAAGGCTATGTCTGAATTAAGAGCAATGTTTGCACGACTAAGTTTGTTCGATGATGGTTGGATATTGGCGGAACTACAAGTTAGACCGGTATGGATCGAAAGGATTAAAGATAAGCAACTAGTAGATGAGTCGTTGATCCCTCGTTTTTGACAAATTGAAAGTGGGGAGAAGTCTAATTTTGAGCTAAATAAGGAAGGGGTATTATGTTTTCGTGGTAGAATTTGTATTCCGAAAGACTCAGAATTAAGGCAGTCCTTGCTAGAAGAAGCACAAAGTAGCCCATAAGCTATGCATCCTGGTGGGAACAAGATGTACCAAGACTTACGAGAATTGTACTAGTGGCCAAGGCTTAAGCTTGACATTACTAAGTTTGCAGGTAAGTGTCTGACTTGCCAGTAGGTTAAAGCCAATCATCAACTGCCTTCAAGACTGTTGCAACCGGTGAAGATTCCTTTATGGAAGTAGGAAAGAGTGACCATGGACTTTGTTAGTGGGTTGCCCTTAACGCCTACTAAGAAAGACTCAGTATGGGTGATAGTGGATCGTCTAACTAAATCTGCTCATTTTATACCAGTTAGAACAGATTACTCACTGCAGAAATTGGCTAAGTTGTATGTGGAAGAAATTGTGAGGTTGTATGGGGTACCGGTGTCTATCATATCTGACAGAGATCCACGTTTTACATCTAGATTCTAGAAGAAGCTACATGAAGCACTGGGCACAAGGTTGGACTTTAGTACTACATTTCACCCTCAGACGGATGGGCAGTCAGAGAGGTAATTCAAATCTTGGAAGATATGCTGAGGGGTTGTATTATTGACTTCAAGGGTAGCTAGGAGGACTACTTGCCATTGGAAAAGTTCGCTTACAGCAATAGCTATCAATCTAGCATTCAAATGGCACTGTACGAGGTGTTGTATGGTCATAGGTGCCGCACTCTTACGTACTGGACTAAACTTGGTAAGCGGCGGATTTTAGGACCTTAGTTGGTATTTGATACTGAAGAGAAGGTGAAATTGATTCGAGTCTAGTTGAAAGAAGCTTCTGACAGACAAAAGTCTTATATAGATCTTAAGCGTCGTGAGATTGAATATTTCGTGGGGGACTTAGTCTTTCTCAAGGTCTCTCTATGGAAGAAGTTATTAAGGTTTGGACATAAGGGTAAGTTATGCCTTAGGTTCATTGGACCTTATCAGATACTGAAATGCATTGGGCTGGTTACCTATCAACTAGAATTGCCTCCGAAGTTGGACAAAATTCATGATGTGTTCCACGTTTCTATGTTGAGACGTTATCATTTTGATCGCACTCATATTGTACTAGTTGAAGAAATTGAAGTTAGGCCTGATCTAACCTTTGAAGAGGAACCAGTCCAAATCTTAGACCATGATGTGAAAGTATTGAGAACGAAGTCGGTTCCACTGGTTAAGGTGCTTTGGTTTAATCACAGTTCCGAGGAAGCCACGTGGGAACCTGAGGAGGTGATACGACAACAATACCCACACCTTTTCTAGTAGGTAAATTTCGAGGCCGAAATTTCTTTAAGGAGCATAGAGTTGTAACGCCCTAAATTTTTGGATTTTCTAATTTTTGTTTGTCTTGCTTTGATTTTATGTTTGGGGGCGTTAATGAAGAGAGTTGAGAGTAGGTTGGAGTGTTGGAAGGGTCCTGTGAGTGAACCTGGGTTTTGGAGAAAAAATTTATTTTTGACATAAGAAGAATTAAGCTCGCGGATAGTAGGTCTCTTATATTAAATTGGCTGCAACATGTAATAAAAAGGGCATTCGTAAGTCGGTAAGGAGGCGTGTATAGTGTGCTTGGGTCGGGGGTTCAAGACTGCATAAGGGAAAAGCGTTATTTTCTTATTTTTAAAGGGAGCACGGCACATTGGACGGAAGGTATATAAGTTGTTGCATGGGGTTACTGACATGAAAGTCGTATTGGTTTAATGGTGAGGCGTGTGTGTGTAAGGTACACTGATAAATGACTGAAATGCCCCTAAGGGGGCAAAATAACCAAAATACCCTCCAGGGGTAAAACGACTGTTTTGACTCTCTA
Organism: Gossypium stocksii; assembly: GCA_020496765.1. NCBI lineage: Eukaryota > Viridiplantae > Streptophyta > Magnoliopsida > Malvales > Malvaceae > Gossypium > Gossypium stocksii. Next base: position 76,031,789 of record CM035632.1, on the reverse strand, counting down.
TGTTTTTTTAAAATTAAATATGTATATTATGAAATGCTTTGTATGAGTTATCTGTATCATGTTAGCATATCTTTTAATATGTTGCATTGCATGGAGGTGAGGTATATGTTTATGGATGAAGTGTATTGTTCTAGCGGCTTCGCTGCATTATTCTGTGGCTTATAGCCTAACATTCTGGCAGCACTGTTGCATATTTATTGATAGTGCCGCATCAGTACTACACTGTGGAGTGTAGGGTTGGGTGGGTTGATTATATCCTCACATGGAGTGATGGGTTGGACAGAGATGGAGTGTAGTAGGTGATTGGGTAGGACTTTGATTGCATGCTATTCTGTTTACTGTAATGGGCTTAGGCCCACTGAAAGTGATATGCTACTGTAATAGGCTCTAGCCCATACTGATTCTGTTATATTGTTATTCCTGGGGTTACACATTGAGTATTCGTATACTCACCCTTTTATTTTACTATATAGGTAATCCCAAGGCATAGGCGATTCGGTGCTACGTGGGACTTTGAGGCGGCCACACTTTGCTTTTACACTATTTACGGTTTTCTTTACTTTAATTATGGTTTTTATTTTGGGTTTGTAATAAGGCCGCTATTTAATTTTTCTTAAATTTTGGGTTTAATTATTTTATTTAAAATCTGTTAGCTCTAGGGTGTGTTTTACAAAATGATATCTGTTTTCCAAAAACCACGATTTCATAACAAACGAGAAATCAAACAAAGCTTTCGAAATCATTATGTTTTTTTCCAAAGTAAACTACCTTTATAATCTGATTAATCAAGGATAAATGGAACGATGTTTTCTTCAAACCTTAAGGTACAAGGGTTTTTACAACAAATCTAGTTATAGTGGAACACGATTTCGAGACACTTCAATGTGACACTTCCAAATATGGCCATAACGACTGGGCTGGGTTTGGGGTGTTACACAAACACATTCCAACCATTTCAAGCATTTAAATCAAGCAAATTCTATCATTCATAATGGCATATCATTTCATGCATACATGTCTATAATCTTACTTTAGTTAAGACCTTGAGTTAGATTACAAGCATGTCATTACAAGTATTTTAGAACAAACCATTACTAGACATGCAATGGCTAGATTACAAGCATCATTTACATTTACATGCCAATATGGCCAATATATCTTATACATGCCATTACAACCATAACGGATTTAACATATTGTTCTGACATGGGCCGATGGATAGTGTGAGTGATCTTTGCCAAGCTTCTAACCCAACTAGTTTCCAATTTACTATAAAAAAGGAAATAAAACTAAGTAAGCATAAAATGCTTAGTAAGTTAGTATACAATGGTACTTAACTTACAGTTCATTCTATTTTGAGGTAACTATGTAAGGCATATTCAATCAATTTGACCTTAAGCCCTACACACATCCTTATTGCCCTTGTAAGTCATGTATTCCATATTAACATCAAAACATATACGGGCTCAGCAACAATCAAGTTTCCAAGCACATATGCTTTCCACAACATGTATTCATTCAACATGCATAATTCATCTCATTATTACAAGTATAATTTCATAATAGTTCATTTCGAGTTCAAATTATTTCATGTCAGAGCCTTATTCATATTGTTCGAAATAACAAGGTCACACGTGTAGTAGTTCGTACAAGGAGTACAAGTTTATAATTGAGGATGAACATTCTCATCAAATAAAGTCCATGTACAAATATCATCATTTCATGTTTTCGTATATCATTTGTCATGTATCATCATTTCATGTATTCCAAGTAGATATGTGTAACAGCTCAATTCTTATTCATATCTTCTCATGTCTGGATTGTTACCCTTGAATTTATTCAAAATATTGATAGAAACATAGGTAGTACACTTGAGGTGTACAAATCCATCCTCATAGATGATAAGTTCATAAAACAAATTTCTATGTTCATATATCGTAATTCCATACCCATTGAATTATTGAAAATATCGATGGATATTCAGGTAATACACCCAAAGTGTATAATTCAGGAATCTATTCATTCATGTTCGGGGGTACCCATTACGGCACATAATAAAAAATCACACTCTTGAGCCACGTATTATACAACAAGATTACCAATCTAGGCTAAATCCTTTCTCCAACAGTTGCTCACATGAGCTTAATCAGGATTGCTAGCCAAGGCAAAATACTTTCTATAACATATGCTCTAAAGAGCTTGATCTAGATTACCTGTCCGGGCTAAATCCAATCTCTATCATATGCTCGAGAGGGTTTATATTTGGATTACCCGTCTAGGCTAAATCCTATCAGTAATGAGGTCAATAGGGTTACTTGTCCAAGCTAAATCCCGTCAACAACAAATGCAGGACCTCATTCATTTTGGGAAATCACATATCCATTGATTTTCCATTTTATTTAGCCGGGATTTAAACATTTTCTCAAGCATTGTTAGGCATGTGATTATTTCATGTATCCACAACATTCATATAATTCAAATAAGCACATTCCACATTCATTTCAAGCATATAAGTAATATGCTCATCGTTCATCCTTTATCACCTATCGGGCCTTATAATTTAATTTAATCATTTTTGTTTATCGAGTTTGATCGGATATGTAATCATTTCACATATTTATGACATTTATACAACTTACATAAACACAATCAATGCAAGCATGTAAATAAACACAATTTAGTTACAAGAACTTACCTCGACAATGTTCGCGTATGTAAAATCTACTAATCCGACATTTTCCTCTTTCCTTGTTCTAGCTTTGAATTTGGTCTATCCGAATCTATATGAGTAAATTTTACATCAATTTCTCAGATTTCATACTCATTTGGACTCAATTTACGTTCTAGGCAAAATAACCATTTTGCCCCTAACTTTTCCATAAATTCCCATTTCGTCCCTAGGCTCGGAAAATAAAATTTTTGCAATTTACTCCCTATTCCAAGCCTAACCAAAATTCCAGCACAAAATTTACAGCACATGAATTCATAAAAATTTAAAATTTTCCATCAATTTCATAACTTTACATTCTAGTCCCTATATCATGTTTTCATCAAAATCACTTTGTAAAAGTTGTTTATCTATCAACAACCTTTCGTTTTCATTTTCCATACTTTGATAACTTCTCAAAATTACTAAAAATGGACCAAGGAAACTTACTCAATTTGGCCATGAAAGTTTCTTCTCTCTCTCCCCTATGTTTCCATGTATTTTTGGGTAAGAAGATGAGAAAATAAGATGATATTTCTTTTTATCATCTTTTAATCAATTAAATTATTTCACTTTCCAATTTAGTCCTTTTCTTTTTCTCAAATTCCATGGATGATTCAACAAAATATTTTCCATCTTTTGATTGATGGTCTAATTACCATATAAGGACCTCTAGTTTTGAATTCCATAGCTATTTAATCCTTATAGCTACTAGAATTCTACTTTTGCATTTTATGCGATTTGGTCTTTCTCGTAATTAAACACAAAATCGGTAAAATTTTCTTAGCAAAATTTTCACATGACATTTCTATCATATTACGGGCCATGTAATAAAATAAAAATAAATTTTATTTTCGGCTCGAATTTGTGGTCCCGAAAGCACTGTTCCTATTTCATCGAGATTGGGCTACTACGTGTATGGTGTATGTTTAATCAATAAGGGATTAAATTTTTAATAATACTTTTAGCTCAAATAGTGAAACCAAAATTCTCAAGCGAGGAGCGGGGGTGAATTAGCTTTTTAAAATTTTGTGGTTGCTAGAGAATAAGGATAGAAAATTTTGACACAAGAATTTAGACTGGTTCGGCCACAGTTGGCTACTCCACTATCTTAGCTTTCCACAACTAAGGATTTTCTCAAAACTCACTAATTTGTTAACCTTTGATGAAAAGGTTTAACCTTACAAACTCCCTTAATGTTTCTACCCAAACCTAAAGACACAAACCCTTTCAAAGAGATAAAAAGAAACAAAGAAAGAAATAATTTTTACAAGATCAAAGTGTTTGCAAATTAAGCTCAATTACAAAGAAAAACACTTGGCCTAATAGAATAGCAATGAAGCTCGTAAGTGTATGAAAGAAAAGTATGGAAATATTTGGCACAAAGATTGTTTGATTGATCTTTTTGCTTGAATATTCTTTCTTATTGTTGTAGGGCCTTTAGAAGTTGGTATTTGTAACACCCCCATGCCCGAGACCGTCACCGGAGTCGAGCTTGAGGTGTTACCAAACATAATTTATCATTTAAACAACTTTACATCATTTATTTTGATTTTCGGAATAAGCAGTTTTTCTGCGTCATGTTTGCTAAAAAAATCATATCTCAAGTTACGAAACTCAAAATCAAGATCCGTAAATTTTCCTTGAATCTAGACTCACATATCTATCTACTAATTTTTTTCTAAAATTTTTGGTTGGCCAATTAGTACAGTTTATTAGTTAAAGTTACCCCTGTTTCAGCACTTCACTGCACTGACCTCTACTTACTACGAACCACTTTTCTCCATGTAAAAAATTCATATAACTATACCGTTTCTTTCTCTTAAAATTAGATTCAATAAGGATTCTGAGCATATAAATTAAACCTCCTAATTATTTTTTTACACTTTATAGTGAATTTTCAAAGTTGGAACAGGGGATCCAGAAATCGCTCTGGCCCTATTTCACTAAAACTCAATTATCTTATAACATATAACTCCTTTACCTATTTCGCTTTTTCCATTTGAAAGTAAACATAATAAGCTTCAATTTAATAGTTAATTATTCACATAATTCCTTTTCTACTATTTTTGGTGATTTTTCAAACTCACGTCGTTGTTGCTATAGTGTTGTGTTTTATGGCAAGTTTCTTCTTTTTATGAATTCTCATGAACTATATAACATATTAAACTCACAAGGCATCCAACATTATCTAGGCTAGCCATACCAATGACTAATCATTATCAAGCATTTTCTCAACCAAACCACAACCATATCACAAGATTATTTACACAAAACAAGTATATTGCTATACATGCCATACATCAAAACATACAAACCAATATACCAATTCTTCCTCGAATAGTGTGAGCGTTTCTTCGACCTTCCTGATATCCAAGTTGGCTCGCTAAAAACTACAATGAATGTAAAGGAGGGAGTAAGCATAAATGCTTAGTAAGTTCACATGCAAATAACAAGTAACATAACAAAGCAATTATATCAACAACAATAGCATGATATCATCAAGATACAAACCACATTTCTAGCTATCGTGTATCATCTTACCACCTTATTTCTGTTGTATCAAGTTTCAACCCGAGGGTTAAGTACATACCTGTCCAAATTGTCCATTTCACAACACTTACCAAAATATCATTTTCATCTTGAGTATTCTTCCATTCCGCTAGAATTTTACCCGTTGAACACATCGGAATATAACTCGGATACACGGATCATTTGTACATAAGTGCCACATATGTAATCAATCAATCATGTAACCCGCCCATAAGCGAACTCGGACTCAACTCAACGAGCTCGGGCATTCGCATCCATAAGTGAACTCGGACTCAACTCAACGAGCTCGGATGCCTAGTTACATCTCACGAACTCGGACTCAACTCAACGAGTTCAGACATTTGCATCCATAAGTGAACTCGGACTCAACTCAACGAGTTCGGATGCCCAACCATCCTAGTGACATGTCACTTGTATCCTAATCTATTCCCAAGTTTCAAATGGGATTTTTCTCAATCACACATTTCCCCGTCGTTCTCCTCGAAATATCAGAACCAATACGTTGCTTGCATCTCATACTTATCAATTTAATCGCATACTTTTCATACCAATACATAATATTTCACAAAGCATAATATTCATAATAACAAGTATCATATCATATAAATAGCATTAAATCACTTAAAATATCAATCATGTTACATTATTTACACATGAACTTACCTCGGTACAAAATATAGCAATTTTGCGATTTAGTCCAAAATCTTTTCCTTTCCTCGATCAAGGTTGATTCCACGTCTTTCTTGATCTAAAATAACACATTTTGCTTATTTAATACTCACATTATCAAAATAGTCCTAAATTCAAATTTTGACAAAATTACAATTTTGCCCCTAAACTTTTGCATATTTACACTTTTGCCCCAAAGTTCGGAAATTTAATTTTATCACAAATTTTTATGTTTTAGGACATGATGATCATTTACTTACCATTAGCAAGCTCAAATTCCCACTAAAACGCATACTTATGAACAATATGTACTTTTACCGATTAAGCTGTTTTACTCGTTTTTACTTAAAACCGAGTAGCACAAGTTGTCTAACATAATTTAAAACCTCATATTCTATCAGAAAACATCAAAATACACAAATTTCTCCTATGGGTATTTTTTCGAATATGAACCCTAACTTAAATTATTGCTAACATAAGCTTTATCGAGTTACCGGGACTACGAAAACGTAAAGAACATTAAAAACGGGGCTTGGAATCACTTACTATGAAGCTTGGAAGCTTTAAACAAACCCTAGCTATGGAGAACCCTTGAAATTTCGTGGTAATGAAGAAGATGACCAATTTTGTGTTATTTTTCCCTTTTTATTTCATGTTAATATCCAAATGACCAAAATGCCCCTCCTTACTAAACTTTCAAAAATTCCATCCATGTCCAAATTTTGTCCATGAACTTAAAATTGGTCAAATTTCTATTTAAGACCTCCTAATTAATATTCCAAAGCAATTTCATACTAGAAACTTCTAGAATGCAAGTTTTGCAACTTATTCGATTTAGTCCCTAATTTCAAATTAAGCACTTTACGCTTAGAATTTCTTCACGAAATTTTCACACCATCATAAAATCATATCATAAACATCAAAATAATTATAAAATAATTATTTCTACCTCGAATTTGTGGTCACCGATTAGGCCCTAATTCGAGATATTACAACTCTCCCCCCTTTTAAGGATTTTCGTTCTCGAAAATCTTACCGTTAAACAGGTGTGGGTATTGTTTCCTTATAGTTTCGTCGGGTTCCCATGTAGCCTCTTATATTCCATGCTTTTTCCACAACACTTTCACAAGAGCAATACTTTTGTTTCTTAGTCTTTCACAAGAGCAATACTTTTGTTTCTTAGTTGTTTGACCTCTCGAGCTAAAACTTTAATCGGTTCTTCTTCGTAGGTCATATCTTGCTGTAATTCAATTTCTGTCGGTGAAACCACATGTGAAGGATCCGAACGATACCGACGTAGCATAGATACATGGAACACATCATGAATTTTCTCCAACTCAGATGGTAATGCTAACCGATAAGCTACCGGTCTAACTCTTTCAATTATTTCATACGGCCCGATAAAACGCGAACTTAATTTACCTTTCCGTCCAAATCTGAGGACTTTCTTCCACGGAGACACCTTTAAAAATACCTTATCACCAACTTGAAACTCAATTTCTTTTTGTTTCAAATCTGCATAAGATTTCTGTCTATCCGAAGCAGCTTTCAAACAATCTCGAATTACCTTCACTTTTTCTTCGGTTTCTTTTATTAGATCAACCCCATAGATCTGATTTTCCTTGAGTTCGATCCAATACAAAGGCGTCTAACACTTACGACCATACAATGCTTCATAAGGTTCTATTTTCAAACTCGTCTGATAACTGTTATTGTAAGCAAATTCCACCAACGGTAAATATCTTTCCCAACTTCCTTGAAATTCTAATACCCAACATCGAAACATGTCTTCAAGAATCTGAATTACCTTTTCTGATTGCCCATCAGTTTGTGGATGAAAAGCAGTACTAAAATTTAACTTGTACCTAATGCTTCTTCCAACTTTTGCCAAAACTGCGAAGTAAATCTCAGATCTCTGTCTGAAATGATTGACAATGGTATTCCATGTAGTCTAACAATTTCTCTAACATACAATTCAGCTAACTTGTTAAGAGAATAATCTGTACGTACTGGAATGAATGAGCCAATTTAGTCAATCTGTCAACTATTACCCAGATGGCATCTTTCTTTCCTGGAGTCAACGGCAACCCTGAAACAAAATCCATAGTAATCCGATCCCATTTCCATTCAGGAACCATAATAGGCTGAAGTAATCCTGAAGGCACTTGGTGTTCCGCTTTCACCTGTTGACAAATTAAGCATTTCGATACAAATTCCAATATATCCCTTTTCATTCCATTCCACTAGTACATTTTCTTCAAATCAATATACATTTTTGTACTGCCTGGATGAATCGACAAATAACCACCATGTGCTTCCTGCAAAATCTTTTGAATTAACTCCTCATTCTTCGGTACACAAATCCGATCTTTAAACATCAAGCAACCACAGGACCGATTCTGAAATCTGACTCTATATCAACCTCATATTGCTTTCTTTTGGCTTGCAAGTCTTCATCGCTTTTCTGAGCTTTACAAATCTCTTGTAAAAACATCAGTCTTACTTTTAGCTCGGCCAGAATGGAACCATCATCTGGCATTTCCAACTGAGTGTTCATAACTCTCAAAGCAAACAATAGTTTTCTACTCAAAGCATCAGCAACTACATTTGCTTTTCCTGGATGATAGTCAATCACAAGCTCGTAATCTTTTAATAACTCCAACCATCTTCGCTGTCTCAAATTCAAGTCCTTTTGTGACATCAAGTATTTAAGACTCTTGTGGTCGGTATATACTCAACACTTTTCACCATATAGATAATGTCGCCAAATCTTCAAAGCAAACACCACTGCAGCCAATTCCAAATCATGAGTCGGATAATTCCTCTCATGAGGTTTTAACTGCCTCGAAGCATAAGCCACAACATTTCCTTCTTGCATCAGTACACATCCCAAACCATTTAGAGAAGCATCGCTATATACCACAAATTCTTTACCTGACTCGGGCTGTACTAACACTGGTGCCTCTGTTAATAACTTTTTCAATTCTTCAAAACTTTCTTGACATTCTTCCGTCCACTCAAATTTAACATCCTTGCGAAGTAATCTAGTCATAGGAGCAGCAATTATAGAAAATCCATTTACAAACCGTCGATAATATCCAGCTAGTCCCAAGAAACTCCTAACCTCGATTACATTCTTCGGTGGCTTCTAATCAACAATAGCTGAAATTTTACTGGGATCAACCTGTATACCATCACCTGAAACAATATGACCCAAAAATCCAACTTCCCGAAGCCAAAATTCACTTTTACTAAACTTGGCATATAACTGCTTGTCTTGCAAAGTTTGCAAAATTATCCTCAAGTGCTCAGCATGCTCTGTCTCATCTTTCGAATAAATCAAGATATCATCTATAAATACCACAACAAACTTGTCCAAGTATGGTCGAAATATTCGATTCATCAAATCCATAAACACGGCAGGAGCATTTGTTAATCCAAACGGCATAACTAAAAATTCATAATGACCATACCTTGTCCTAAAAGCAGTTTTAGGCACATCTGACTCTTTTACCCGCAGCTGATAGTACCCAGATCTCAAATCAATCTTTGGAAACCATGTTGCTCCTTTCAGCTGATCAAACAAATCATCAACTCTCGGCAATGGATACTTGTTCTTAATTGTCACTTTGTTTAATTGCCGATAGTCTACACACAATCTCATCGAACCATCCTTCTTTTTCACAAACAATACCGGAGCACCCCAAAGCAAAAAACTCTGTCTCACAAAGCCTTTGTCGGTCAACTCTTGCAACTGTGACTTTAATTCTTTCAACTCTGTTGGTGCCATTCTTTACGGAGCAATCGAGATCGGAGCTGTTCCCGGCATCAAATCAATACCAAACTCTATTTCTCTAACTGGAGGCAAACCCGGCAATTCTTCTGGAAATACATCTGTAAACTCACATACAATTGGCACTGATTCCACTTTCTTTTCAATTTCCTTTGTATTCAACACATACGCTAAATAAGCTTCATAACCCTTTCTCAAATATCTCTGAGCCGACATTGAAGAAATCACACTAGACAATGCCTCTGATTTATCTGATTCGACCCGCAGAGTTTCACCATTTTCACACTTTAATTCAATAACTTTCTATTTACAACTTACTATAGCATCATGCAATGTCAACCAATCCATACCCATAATAACATCAAACTCATCAAACGGCAACAACATCAAGTCGGCCGGAAAGTAATAACCCCGAATCATTAAAGGACAGTTCTTGTATACTTTATCAACTATAACACATTGGCCTAACGGGTTTGACACTTTAATCATAAATTCTGTATCCTCAACAGGTATATTCATGCTAGATACTAATTTCATGTACACATATGAATGAGTAGAACCGGGGTCAATCAAAGCAGTAACATTAACATCATAGAGAGAAAATATACCAGTAATCACATCGGGTGAGGAAGCATCTTCACGCGCTTTAATGGCATAAGTTCTAGCTGGAGCCCTTCCTTCAGATTTAACTACTGAATCTCTGGCTACAATCTTGTTGCTTGCTTCACTCCTAGCTTTTCTTGGATACCTTCCTCTCGAATCTGCACCACTAGTTTTTGTACTCTAAATTTTTTATTTTTCAATGCTCTCTTGGCAGTCTCTAATAAAATGATCTGGAGAACCACATCGGAAACATTCATTTGCTCTGCACGGACCAAAATGATTTCTACCACACCGCTGGCACTCGGGTTTAACAAATCTCGAGTTCCCTACACTAGCTGTCGAAGTAGTCTAGGACTTAGGACCCACATTTTGCTTCCTAGAATTCCCATATGATTGTCCAGCTGAAACCTGGGAACGAGGATTCATATTTCTTGATTTTCTGGGTTGCTGTGAGGGTGCATTACTCATTGGTTTTTTCTTCCAATTTTGTGTCTCAGATTCTACCTTTTTCTTCTCTTTAAGTAGTTCTTCAGCCTTACAAGCTCGATCGACAAGTACCACCATTTCCTTTAGTTCTAGAATCCCTACAAGTACCTTGATGTCTTCATTAAGCCCATCTTCAAATCGTCTGCACATCTTGGCCTCTGTAGGAACATATTCTGTGGCATACTTACTCAGTCGAATAAACTCTCTTTCATATTCTGTAACGGTCATGTTACCTTGTTTCAACTCAAGAAATTCCTTGCGCTTCTGATCAATAAATCTTTCACTGATGTATTTCTTCCGAAACTCTTCTTGAAAGAATTCCCAAGTTACCCTCTCTTTCGGTACCACAGAAATCAGTGTTTTCCACCAATTATAAGCTGAATCTCTCAACAAAGATATAGCACATTTCAAGCATTCCTCAGGTGTGCAAGACAGTTCATCAAATACCCGGATAGAATTCTCAAGCCAGAACTCTGCTTTCTCGGCATCATCATCTACATTAGCTCTGAATTCTTCGGCCCCTAGCTTATGGATTTTATCAACTGGAGTTCTTTGGAATTTCATCATATCCACATCTTGAGGCATAGGAGGTACAGGTTGAGGAATTGGGGGAGGTGGGGGAGGTTGTACATTCCGATTCGTACGAACGAACTCAGTATACCAAGCACTCATCATCTAGAGAAAGCCTTCTCGACCCCTTTCTCCTCCTCCTTGACTAATAGTGGGAGGTGGATTTTCAGTCGGCACCGCCCCTTCAGCTGGAGCTGGTGCATTACTTTCTACATCATCGGCCATGGTTGGATCGGGATCCATTTACTATAAAAAAATTATTTAAAAGGTCAGAAGTCGTCACACTATCACAATATACATATATGGCATGTATAGCAAAATCCGTGCATAAAATATGTTAGTCCAAGAACCGACTAAACCTGCTCTGATACCACCAAAAGTAACACCCCCACGCCCGAGACCGTCGCCGGAGTCGAGCTTGAGGTGTTACCGAACATAATTTATCATTTAAACAACTTTACATCATTTATTTTGATTTTTGGAATAAGCAGTTTTTCTGCGTCATGGTCGCTAAAAAAATCATATCTCGAGTTACGAAACTCGAAATCAAGATCTGTAAATTTTCCCTGAATCTAGACTCACATATCTATCTACTAATTTTCTTCTAAAATTTTTGGTTGGGCCAATTAGTACAGTTTATTAGTTAAAGTTACCCCTGTTTCAGCACTTCACTGCACTGACCTCTACTTACTACGAACCATTTTTCTCCCTGTACAAAATTCATATAACTATACCGTTTATTTCTCTTAAAATTAGATTCAATAAGGATTCTGAGAATATAAATTACACCTCCTAATTATTTTTTTTACAATTTATAGTGAATTTTCAAAGTTGGAACAGGGGATCCAGAAATTGCTCTGGCCCTATTTCACTAAAACTCAATTATCTTATAACATATAACTCCTTTACCTATTTTGCTTTTTCCATTTGAAAGTAGACACAATAAGATTCAATTTCATAGTTAATTCTTCACCTAATTCGTTTTCTACTATTTTTGGTGATTTTTCAAACTCACATTGTTGTTGCTGTAGTGTTCTGTTTTATGGCAAGTTTCATCTTTTTATGAATTCTCATGAACTATATAACATATTAAACTCACAAGGCATCCAACATTATCTAGGCTAGCCATACCAATGACTAATCATTATCAAGCATTTTCTCAACCAAACCACAACCATATCACAAGATTATTTACACAAAACAAGTATATTGCTATACATGCCATACATCAAAACATAAAAACTAATATACCAATTCTTCCTCGGATAGTGTGAGTGTTTCTTCGACCTTCCCGATATCCAAGTTGGCTCGCTAAAAACTACAATGAATGTAAAGGAGGGAGTAAGCATAAATGCTTAGTAAGTTCACATGCAAATAACAACATAACAGAGCAATTATATCAACAACAATAGCATGATATCACCAAGATACAAACCACATTTCTAGCAATCGTGTATCATCTTACCACCTTATTTCTGTTGTATCAAGTTTCAACCCGAGGGTTAAGTACATACCTGTCCAAATTGTCCATTTCACAACACTTACCAAAATATCATTTTCATCTTGAGTATTCTTCCATTCCGCTAGAATTTTACCCGTTGAACACATCGGAATATAACTCGGATACACGGATCATTTGCACATAAGTGCCACATATGTAATCAATCAATCATGTAACCCGCCCATAAGCGAACTCGGACTCAACTCAACGAGCTCGGGTGTTCGCATCCATAAGTGAACTCGGACTCAACTCAACGAGCTCGGATGCCTAGTTACATCTCACGAACTCGGACTCAACTCAATGAGTTCGAACATTTGCATCCATAAGTGAACTCGGACTCAACTCAACGAGTTCGGATGCCCAACCATCCTAGTGACATGTCACTTGTATCCTAATCTATTCCCAAGGTTCAAACGAGATTTTCCTCAATCACACATTTCCCCATCATTCTCCTCGGAATATCGGAACCAATATGTTGCTTGCATCTCATACTTATCAATTTAATCGCATACTTTTCATACCAATACATAATATTTCACAAAGCATAATATTCATAATAACAAGTATCATATCGTATAAATAGCATTAAATCACTTAAAATAGCAATCATGTTACATTATTTACACATGAACTTACCTCGGTACAAAATATAGCAATTTTGCGATTTAGTCCAAAATCTTTTCTTTTCCTCGATCAAGGTTGATTCCACGTCTTTCTTGATCTAAAATCACACATTTAGCTTATTTAATACTCACATTATCAAAATAGTCCTAAATTCAAATTTTGGCAAAATTACAATTTTGCCCCTAAACTTTTGCATATTTACACTTTTGCCCCAAAGTTCGGAAATTTAATTTTATCACAAATTCTTATGTTTTAGGACATGCTAATCATTTATTTACCATTAGCAAGCTCAAATTCCCACTAAAACACATACTTATGAACAATATGTACTTTTACCGATTAAGCTATTTTACTCGTTTTTACTTAAAACCGAGTAGCACAAGTTGTCTAACATAATTTAAAACCTCATGTTCTATCATAAAACATCAAAATACACAAATTTCACCTATGGGTATTTTTCCAAATATGAACCCTAACTTAAATAATTGCTAACATAAGCTTTATCGAGTTACTAGGACTACGAAAACGTAATGAACATTAAAAAACGGGGCTTGGAATCACTTACTATGAAGCTTGGAAGCTTTAAACAAACCCTAGCTATGGAGAACACTTGAAATTTCGTGGTAATGAAGAAGATGACCAATTTTGTGTTATTTTTCCCTTTTTATTTCATGTTAATATCCAAATGACCAAAATGCCCCTCCTTACTAAACTTTCAAAAATTCCATCCATGTCCAAATTTTGTCCATGAACTTAAAATTGGTCAAATTTCTATTTAAGACCTCCTAATTAATATTCCAAAGCAATTTCATACTAGAAACTTCTAGAATGCAAGTTTTGCAACTTATTCGATTTAGTCCCTAATTTCAAATTAAGCACTTTACGCTTAGAATTTCTTCACGAAATTTTCACACCATCATAAAATCATATCATAAACATCAAAATAATTATAAAATAATTATTTCTACCTCGGATTTGTGGTCACGAAACCACTATTCCGATTAGGCCCTAATTCGGGATATTACAGTATTTATACCCTATAATTCATTTCCAACTATTGTGGTTGTTGAGAAAATAAATAAAACCACTGGGGATGAAAATACTAGATCATTAAATTCACCTTCCACAAAAAGTATCGATATATTTTTCTACGAGTATCGATACTAGTAGCATTTAATGCCTGATTCAGTGGCCATTAAAGTTAGTTTACGACGATACCAAAGACAATTGATCGATACCTGGTAAAAGGTATCGATATATTTTTAATGTGTTTTGATACTTTTTGTGATTGTTTGAAAGATCATAAAAATAGGATGCAAAAGTGGTATCGATATAAAAAGAAGGTATAGATAAAATTCAATAGGTATCGATATATTTTGAAAAGTATAGTTACTATTTGCATATATTCAAATTTTGTTTCAAAATAGTAAGCAACTTTGGTATCGATAAAAAAATGTGGTGTCAATAAAAATCAGATGGATATCGATACGTTTTGGAAAATATCAATACTTTTTGTAGGGAGTAGTTTTTTAATGGATTTAAAATTGTTTCAGTCAAGTTCAAGGGTTTAAAAGGGCTTTTGAACTTTGTTCATAATTTTCTAAGTGTTCAAAATAATTTTTAAGATGTTTAGAAGTCTTGAAATGATTTTTATGCTTTGAACTTAATAATTTCTTTGTTCAAAAACAAATTTTATTCAAAAACATTTTTATTTGTTATATCAAAATAATTTATCAAAAAAAGCTAGTTTAACAATATCCCCTTTTTTGATATAACAAAACATTTTGGTAAATTTATTTTTGAATTTGTTACTCCCCCTTGTTAAAGTTCAATTTGAATCAATGGCTTGGTTTTATGAATTAAAAAGCAAAGTCTTGAGATTGACAAATTGGACACTTAAATGTTGACAGTAAAAGATTAGTCATGGAAACAATAAACAAAATACCAATAATTTACCTTACTCTTCTCGTCTCTCCTTTTTGCTATATAAAAAAAATCACCAAATAAAGTTTAAGAGAGAAATTTTGTTAGTCCAAGAATAGAAAGTGAAAGATATGAAAACAAAGAACTAACATTAAGATACCAAAATAAATTGTCAAGTATTTACAATCAAGAAACCGAGATAAGCGTTCATGTACTAACATAAGCATTGGTACATATGAAATGAAAATGATTAAAATGCATGAAAAAAATTATATGGGCACCCTAGTCTTCTTGAGGTGGAGGAGGAGGAAGATTAGGGAACTGAGACATAAGATATGCAATGCATTCCTCCATCTAAGACATCCTAGAGTCTAGACTACTGGAATGATGGAAATGTGCAAGTGTACAGAATTGTAACAAGTAATAAAGTGACAAATAAATGTCGAGTTATCGTACCCACAGGGATTGTGGAAAGAATTATCTATGAATGCAATTTTAAAAACACTTTGGTGAAGAAAAATATTTTGATTTGAGGAGGTGATTAAAAACTAGGATTTTAACTAAGTAAAATAAATAAAAATAAAATAACAGTTCCAATACACAATTTCAAAAGATGATTTTAATCAAGATGACATAATTGTGCAAGATTAATTACATTTCTTAACTTAGAATTATTAAACTTATATTTATGTTGTTACGAATAAATTCACGGCAACTCGGTAATTTGCTAACTTATGAACATACTTACCTACCAAAATCCATTTATCTCTTGACTATATCTCTATGTCAATTCAACTGATTAAACAAAATTTAATAAGCAAATGTGTTAATGCACATACATACTTATGAAATTAAAATAATCTCTTGTACATATCTCTATGCTAATTCAAACAATTAATTCAATCTCATAAGCACATAAAAGATTACATGAGGTAACAATGTATTTCTACCTTGAAACAATTTAATCATAATAATCTTGCAAGTTATTCAAGGCTAATGTATCGTTAGATACTGTTGCTAATTTAACCCTTAGCTACCTTAGATGATTAAACATGCACTGATTAAGTTAGTTAAAATTTCAATCCATTTAAATTATTAGTTCATTAGTTACCTTACAATTGTAATGCAAGAATAACTTAGCCATGGTTTTACTTAATCAAACATCTTACTGAGGCCTATAAAAACAAAAACACAATTTTAATAACTCAAGTAGACGAAATGCAAACCTAACATGAATTAAATTTAAGCCATATTAATTAATTTAAACATATCAACATTACAAATATTTATAGACATGTTCATAACAACAACAATAAAATTAAAAGTGTAAGGAACAAGAATCAAATTCGGTGTTTCTCCAAAGCTTGACTAGTTTGCTCCACTCCTCCTTCTCTGCTTGTTATTGTTGAACCGAGGCTTCCACGAACACTTGAAAGCTACTCCAAATGGTGGTTGAAGGAATTTTTTTCAAGAGGTGAAAGCGGCAAAGGAATAGGGGAAGAAAATGAAGAACAATGGAAGGGAATGAAAAGAGAAAAGTGAGAGAGAAGTGCAAAAATGAACGGGTTTGAGATGTGTTTGAAGTGAGCAGCCAAGGGGGCTATTTATAGGCTGAGAAGGATGCTAAAAATAGCCAAAATCAGTAGCCAAGGAGCCCCCCATGGCCGGCCACACATGTGGCACGTTTGACGATTTCAAACATGCTATTTTTAACTAGGGGTAAATCTTAAAAGGCATGAATAGTGGAGAGGTTTGAATGCAAATTGAAGGAGTCTTCAAGAGCCATTATGCAAGCCAAATAATCAGCCAAAAAAGCTGATTTGGTCAGCATGTGGGATGGTTTTGGGCTGCCCAGTGCTCGATTGGATCTGTTTTCTCAGTTTAGCTCAACTGGGCCACTTTTCATAATTAATTAAAAATACTTTATTTAATGCAAATTAAATTGGATGAAAAAATAAATTATATTATGAATTAATACACATAATTTGGACCATCGTAGGATGAATAATTAATTTGCCTTGATGCTTAAAAATTAGTTCTCGATTTTGCGCTTCTAGTAGTGTCTACCGAGCCATTTTTCGCCCTTTATGAAAATATATTGAAAATAATCAAAATTAATCAAAATTTTATATAAAATTAATTAAAATTGAACATGTTCATAATTGGAGTTCAATTTAATTATTTTATAATTATTATATATTTTTTGACAAGAATTTTACCGAAACTGCATAAATTTGAGTTAAAAAGGGCATGAAAAAGTGTGTATATTTTTGTGTTTCCACAGCCCCAAAAATTAATTCATTGCTCATCCCGAGTAATGCACAAATTTGAACAGAATTTCTTGGAAACACCTTTGAAAAATTCTTTTAGAACAACATTCTTCCCAAAACTATGATTTTAGTATACTTATGCTCAAGAACAAGAATTTTGATATTTACGCTACTTCAGTATACATATCATTCAAATTAATCTCAATTATTTTTATGATAGCAAAAATAGACTAAATGCTTCAAAATAAAGACATGTTAAATCCCTACCAATTTGATTTTATTCCCTTATTCAAGATTAAGCTGCAATCATTAAGCTTAACTTACGCCTTCATATGTTTAACATATCAATTTCCCTCCACTAATATAGGTAGCATAGAAACTTGAATCAATACATCTTTAAAAAGGTTGTAACGTGGCTAGGATAGGGGTAGGTAGAAGATAGATAAATCTAGGCTAAAAAACCCTAGACTCAGCTTCAATTGGACCTTCGGAATAATTACCTTGAATACACCAACTTGTTTTGCTTTCACATGCTCTTTTGTAAATCTATTTTCTTTCAAGTACATATGCTATACTTTTTTGTTTGTTTGTTTTACGAGCATTTAATACTTCTTTTCAGCTACCCCAACCTTATTTTCAAATAACATTCTGAATAGTATTGAGTCTAGTGTTTGGGACAATTTAAAGATAATTAAGAGAAAGTGATGGCTAAATATTACAAGGGTTCAAATAAAATTAGGCCATATAGTCTCAAAGTTAGGTTTCAAGGGATAAAATTTCATCAAGGTTGGCTTGAAAGGCTCAAACGGTCCAAACAAAAGTTGCCTTAATCATTTTCAACATTCCATGCTTCCTAGGATTTTGCCTCAAGAAACTACTAAGTCAATTCTAGAGACTTAAACATTCATGCATGCCTAACTTTCCTAATGGTATAATTTGCATGCTTTATTAAAATACATTTATGTCATATTTTAGTTAACATAACAATTATTGAAATAAATGAACTTTATTCATACTAAAGTTTAGCATACTTAACAAAATTTCAAATTTTTGAACAAAATATAACCTAATCATAACTGAAAGAAAAATTTATTCTGCGTGGAAATAATTTCAATTTTTGGGTCTCCTTATTTAAAATGAACAATGTCCTCATTGTTAAAAGTGAATAGATAGTATACACCAGGTAGGATTCTAGAAAAGAGGAGGTGAGTCAATTTGACTACTTAAGTACCAAGCTCTCTCCAGATCCAATCCTAGACATGTATATATCTATTGCCACACTTTGTACTTTGCAACTTGTTCATTTTTATTTATGATTTCCACCTCTTTCTTTATTATGCGAAAATAAAAATTCCTAATAAAACCTAATCCTATTAAATAACCAAAGAATGGAAATAAAATAATTTTTTTATTTATTTGTAGATCCCTCCGAATTTGACTCATCTTTTGCTCCATTGTCTTTGTTTTTGCATGAATCGCTTCACTCCCTCTTCAATAGTGGACTCCATGATTCAAATATGAAATCTAGAAACTCAAGCACAAAAATAAACGTGTCATTGTATATTTTCGTAAGAGCGCTTCTCATTGATCATCCCATATTTTTTAATATCTCTAGTAAGCTTGTTTCTGCCACAACAAATGTTACATTATGTCCATCAAATTTGACAGCTCATCTTGAAGATCTGGGTGAGGTGAGTGAGTCCTAAACATTGAAGTTGTGACGTCAAGTTCAGATACTGGTTCCATTGGTTTTCCTTATCAGGGATTTCAGCTAACTGCATTGGTTTAATCTGTGTGGGATCTTCTTCTTTTTCTTCTTCAGGATCCTCACTTTCTTTAACTCGTTACTGTAAAACAAAGTCTTCAGCTACTCGTTAGAGGTCCCAACTTGTGATTATGCCCTGGCTATAACCTATCTTCTTTACGTTTGTGAGAATTTTAGCTTTCAAGCACAAAATTCTTATCGTAAAGGGAAAGTAAGATGGGCCAGAACGTGTAGAAGCACAATTTCACATTTCTCTTAGGATGATTTTTCCCACATCAATGGTCTATCAAGTTAAAATCGAGTCTAATAACACCATTCGCTCTAATGAAATTGTAGTCACATGTGAAATAGGCATAAGGCTGAATCTAATGAAATAGAACTGTACCATCACTTGTGGTGTCAAATATTCTCTGTGATAAGTGTGAATTCCTTGCTTTAACACAGTCTACTTAGAACCTGGAACTATAAGTTCCTCGAGAATTTATTGCAAATTTTTAGACTCAATATTACTCATCAAGGAAAAATGTTTGTCATATTCAAAATCAGGTAATTCAAAGAATTCATTAATAGTGTTTGAGGTCATCGGTACCTTGATTGTGCGAACAAAAACTTTCGTCAATTCGTTCGATGTCAAATTCATGTAAAATTAATCAACTAACTCCTCATCTACACTAGGTCTTTTCTCACAAAATAACTCCCAATTCAGAGCTTCAGCAATTTGTCAAATGCGCACCATGAAATCAATATAGTTGCTTTCTTTTCGCGTAAGCCCTTTTTCTTGGTACATTTGTTGATTCTTGAAAATGCTTTTGTATCTCGCATTGGCTTCTTTGCTGTGAAATTTGTTTTGTGATTCGTCAATTTGAGTAGAGGCATGAGTTCTTTTGTGAGGCATGATTAACCTAATCATAAGATAGAACAAATATTTTTTTCAAAAATTTAATTAGTATAAAATATTAATAAATTCAATAATTTGAAAAAATTAAATAATTAAATAAAATTCAAATTTAGGAGAAAAATTTGTCTTACCACCTTTTTATAGAAGTTAAGAACTCAAAGAAAATAAATATAAAGCAAAAGAGGTTGGTTTAGGGATGGTTGTAGGGTGGCTTGATGGTGTGGTGTGATAGGCAAGAGTGAGTAGCAAGGTAGCAGCGGCAGCGGCAGTGGCATGCTAAAGAGCAGAAGTGCACTAGGCGTGTCTTAGTACGATGGAAGCAGCCACAATGTATGGATCCTTACGTAAGCAGTAGAGCATGACAAGTGCGTTGAGCAGGCCTGGCAAGCTGCTAAGCGCGCGAGATGGTGTGAAGGTTGCTGGAGCTGGACATGTGGGCAGGTGCAGCGACAAAGAGCAAGTTGCTGGGCTATTGGCAAGCACGATGTGCGTTGGGGCTACTGGTGTCAAAGGTGTGTGTTGGTGTGGCTAGGTTGAGGTGATGTGAAAAAAGTGGAAAAGGCAGGTGAAATTTATTGTGAAGGGAGTAGGAGTTTAATTAGAATTCTTAGAAGAAATTAATAATTAAAATATTCTAAGTTCTAATTCTACATAGAGTTAACAGCAATTAATAATTAATATAATGCATATTAAGTTATTAATTGCTATTAACTTATTAAAATAAAAACTTATTAACTAAAATATGATCAAATTTAAACTAATCCTAATTCTATGCAAATTTGGTAATAATTAATATATATTATATAAATATAAATATAATTATATACTAGTTATTATCATCTTATTTATTAAATTAAAATTTAAAACATTTATTCTAGATGCCTTTTGAAAATATTTACAAAAAGAGACATCTAATTTTTATATTTACAAAAAGAGCAACCAAATTTTGAAAATAGTTCAATTAACTACCTAGACTTAAAGAAAATTTGAAATTGAGTGTAACGCCTTAGATTTTTGGGCTTCTGTGTGATTGCTTAATTTCGATAATTGCATGCTTGGGTGTCTTAGGTTGATCTTAAAGTGTGTTTTGGGGGCCTTTGAAAGGTCTGGGTTACGCCTAAGCCTTGGTGGAAATTTTGATTTTTGGTATAGGGAAGTAGGGATGTTAGCTCACGTGGTTTAAGTTAGTTTTCGGGAATTCTTGTCGTAAGGAGCCTAATGGTAAAGTAGCTATGGCGTCATTATTAAGGAGGGGAGCAAGGAGTATGGCACCTTGGGATAAGGGGGGATTTGGGTTCAATTCCCCTTGCAAGCAAACATTTTTATGTTTTGCTAAGGGTGTGCGGCAAGTGGTTTATTTGGGGACAAACTCTAGAGGTGGTTGTGACCAGATAAGAGTGGACTTGTTCATGAGAGTTTGATTTGAAATTCAAACTTGAAGGTGGGTAAATCTTGGAGTAGATCAAGGAGGAAAATGAGGGATTAAGGTGTGAAGGAGAGTTTGGCCGATTGTGGGCAGCTTGGGGTCACAAGTTTCGACTAAGGTCTTTTGCACTTAGCATTTTTGGCATTTGAGTGTTTAAGAGCCTAAATTGTTCTCTTCGTAAACCCTGTTACCAAAACTTTATTCTTGAGCTTGTCTTCTTTGGTTTTACTGAAAGTTGAGTTGAAGTGCCGAATTTCTTTGCCATTCTCAAAGCCGAACTCTTTTCTTTTCCCTTTCTTTCCATTCTTGAATCTTGCCGAATTTAGCCTTCCATTCTCTTCTTTTTGCCATTCCTTTGGCCGAAATTGAGTTGTTGCTAGTTGAACCTTCATTGCTACCTTATCACCATCATTATCAAAATACCGATCACTTTCATCTCTCAATGCTTGACCGAATTCATCAAAATTGAAACTATCTATTCTTTTTCTTTTCTTTCTAAACCCCTTCTTTGCATTGTTATTCACCCTTACACCTCCTTTTGGAATCAAATCGGTTACATTCTATAGTTTTGCCGAAGTGGTACTCTCTCTCAGTCAACGTTGGTTGGCGTTGATTTATTCTTCTTCTTTTGCTTTTCCAAAATTGACTTCTTTCTTTGCCGAACTCTCTAGGTTGCTTGGATTTGCAAGGTTGTGGGGATTAGGTGTAAGCGTCAACTTCTGATGTTAACAATTTAGTCAATCGATCTTTAAGGTTAGTACGTTAGTTCTCTAAGTCTTCTCTTCTAATCAACCCTAATTTGGTTGTTAGAAGTGGATTCTAAAGATCTCACTTTTGCTAGCATTCCATAACCGCTTGTAGCTATGATTTCGTGAAGAGGATTAAGGGACAAGTAGCAAGGTAACCAAGATCTATTTGTTAGATCGCGATTAAGGTAGGTGTTTAACAAATTCTTTTTGAGTATGGCCGAATGCTTCAAGGATAAGTGTTGATGGTGGAAGTTGGATTATAGTTTAATGCTTGTTTGGGTTAATGTAGGTTGACTACGGCCGGCGGGACTATTCAACCCTACTCATTAAGGTGTGTAACTACACCCCTTGTAGTGTAGGTCAGCAAAAGCCGAAATGCTGAAAAACCGACATATAGAAGCCCATTGGCTTGCAAACGCTATTAGGTTAGTCTGAGCTTGATAGAAATGGGAATTTATTCCATGGAGACCATTTGGTGCAAATCGACACCCTTGGGCTATGTTGGGTTGGATGGACCAAAGCGGGCCCAGTGGGCCTAAAGGCCCGTAGGAGCAAAGTATTCGATAAATAGTCATTGATAGGTAAAATGGTTAAACCTGAGTTCTTGAGCATAGAATTTGACGCAACGGGCCATTCTGGTGAGTGGGCCCACATGGGGCTGATAGGGGGCTTTAGAGCCCAAAACTACTTACGATCTAGTTAATGAATCCGAGTTCCTAAAAAAGTTGTGGAATCTGTTAAAAGGGTATATTTAGGGTTAAGTATTTAATCCGAATAAAAGGCTTGAAATACCATTAAAGGATTACGAAAATGACTGTGCATGTTCAATTTTATATCTATTGTTCTGTAAGCATGTTGTATATGTGTATATTCTATCCTGTATATCTGCATGGGGTTGGGATTATGAATACGGAGGAAGTTCTATTATAGTGGCTACACCACCTATTCTGTTAACAGTGGCTTTGCCACCCGTTCTGTTTCTGGTGGCTCTGCCATAATTTTCTGTTATTAGCAGCTTTGCTGCATATTGATGTGTGGGCTGGGTGGGTCGAGTTACTCCCTGCATGGTGTGTTGGTTGGTACGGGTGGTGTGATGGCTAAAAGAAATCAGCTAGCAGATGAAGTGCTTTAGGTTTTGGCTTCTGAGCCAATCGGCCAAGGAGAGTTCTAGGTGAGCCGATTTCACCTAATGAAGAAAAGAAGAAGAGAAAGAAGAAGAAACTAGATTTGGTCCTATGGTAGTCGGCCAAAAGAAACTTTAGGGGTTTAGGGCTTTTGGCTTTTGAAGAAAGAAATGGAAAGGAGAAAAGAAAGGAAAGAAATCAAATGCACACTCTTGCCTTACCTATTTGGCACTAAAGAATGACCAAAACAAATACCGAAATAGACCTAAAGGATTTCGACACACTCTTTTCCCCTCAATGCCGAAAACGTAAACACCAACAGGCCCTAGCCAAAATTGCACATCAAACAGTCCCTCATTTGACCAACTCTCCCTTCATACTCAATTCCTAAATTTTCTCCCCTTATCACTCCTTAATCCAATCCCATGAACACTTCAAACTCCTTCCTTCAGAATTTAACTTCGAGTCCACCTTTTACCATACACATGAATCAAAATAAAATAAGTACCTTGCTCACTACTGGTTTCGAACCTTAGCTCCCCCACAAGCCTTTACACACCAACTCCTTGAGCTCTAAGTGGCGCTACCTTGCCACTTTAACACAGGCTTTCTTGTACTATAAAACCCCAACATTTAATTAAAAGCCCACTTAGCTAAAGCCCCTTCTCCTTTAAGCCTACAATTTAAAATCCTGCCAGGCTTTAAACTTAACCCTAGGCTTTCTAAAGGTCCATTAAATACCCCAACTCATCAATACAACACATCAAGCCATGTAAAATAAATTCATGCAAAAATTTAAAAACCCTAAAAATTAGGGCGTTACACTCTAACTCTGGGGGCAGATGACAGTCTTTCCCAAAGACCAACCTATAGGGTGACATCCCTCAAGGTGTCTTGTGTGCTGTCCTGTAGGCCCATAAAGCATCCTCTAATCTTTTGAACCAATCTCGTTGGTTCAGGCAAACTACCTTTTCGAATATGCTTTTGATCTCTTTGTTTGCTAGTTTAGCTTGCCTATTCGTCTACGGATGGTAAGCTGTGGCAACCTTGTGCTTCACTCCATGTTTGTCAAGTAACCATTTCAACCATTTGTCCACAAAATGGAACCTTTCATCACTAATGATAGATCTCAGGGTTCCAAACCTTATGAACACATGCTTCTGCAAAAACTTTGTCACAACCTTAGAATCATTCATTGGACATGCCTCAGCCTCAACCCATTAGACACATAGTCTATTGCTACTAATATGTACTTATGACCAAAATGCGGAGGGAAAGGATTGAGAAACTCAATACCATAAACATCAAATAATTCTACCTCAATGATGTTTGTTTAGGGCATCTACTTTCTGTTGATGACATTTCCAACCCTTTGACATCTATCACAACTCTTTACGTAAACAAATGCATCTTTGAATAGTGTTGGCCAAAAGAATTCGCTTGCAATACTTTGGTTGCAATACGTGTACCTCCAAAGTGTCCTATACTTGGAGCTGAGTGGCAATGATATAGAATCTTATGTACTTCATCTTCTGCGATACATCTCCTGATCATTTGATCTACACACTTTTTAAACAAGTATGGTTTTTCCTAGAAATAGTACATCACATCGTGAAGAAACTTTTTCTTTTGATGATACGTCTTATCAATTAGCATCAAACCACAAGCTAAATAGTTAGCAATATTAGCAAACCAAGGGGTATTATGGACATGATTTACCTTCAATATGTGTTCATCTGGAAATGTCTCCTGAATGAGTATAAGTGGAGAATTCCCTTCTTACGGATCCAATTTGGACAAGTGATCTACTACTTGGTTTTCTACTCTCTTTCGATATTGAATTACTAAATCAAACTTTTGAAATAGAAGTAACCATCAGATTAGTTTCGGCTTAGCATCTTTCTTGGCAAGTAATTACTTAATTGCAAAATAGACCGTATAGGCAATCACTTTGGTACCTACAAGATAGAATCAAAACTTGTCAAAAGCAAACACGATAGCAAGCAACTCTTTCTCTGTTACTGTATAATTCAGTTGAGCTCCTATGTAACATCCCAAACCCAGCCTGGATGTTACGACCAGATCTGGTGTGTCACATGATCCTAAAACTAAGGTTACGGTCTTTTAACTTGTTGTGCCTTAAGTGAATTAGTGAGTTTGTAAAAACCAGTTTATTAACCCTTTAAGTTATCCGTATTTTGATCTTAAAGTGTTTTGAAAACATTGTTGAGATTTTGAAAACCCGCGCAGCCTACAACTAGCAGATTCGATTTAGCATGATTTAAAACATTAAAGAAAATAAACCAATAAAGAAAACTTAAATAGCGGCCTTATTACAAATATAAAACCCAAATTAGCATAATGAAAATACTTAAAAACCATAAACAGAAACCAGTTTTATTGCAGATGTTGTGGCCACTCCGAATCTCTCGCAGCTCCAAGCCCACTATGGTTGAGTGTTACCTGCAGAGATGAAATAAAGGGGGTGAGTTTGACAACTCAGTGTGCAACGTTATCTCAACCATAAGCCAAAACAGATCAAGCCTCAGAATCAGATTAATTGGGCCTTATTACAGAAATCAGGTTAAGCCCGTAGGTCCATAACAGATACAAATCAGATATAATATGCAAATAGAAACCCAACCCAAATCCATCCATAACACCCCCGTACTAGCCTTACACCATGTGGGGAGACTACTCGACCCACCCAACCGCTACACACCACAGATATTTGCAGCGAGGCTGCCAGATATAATTTGCAGCGAGGCTGCCAGATATTATGACGAGGTCACCAGATACAGATATTGTGGCGAGGCCATCAGATTGCAGCGAGGCTGCCAGATAATAATGTGACAAAGTCACCAGATTACAGCGAGGCTGCCAGATAATAATGTGACAAAGTCACCAGATTGCAGCGAGGTTGCCAGAACGCTTCCTCCATCATAAACCCATACCCCATGCAACAGATATATACATACTAGCATGCAACATATAGCATCTCATGCATCAGATATGCTCACATTAAATGGTAACTCATGCAGATACATAAAATCATATATTTCATACAGAATTGACCCTAGGGGTATAATAGTCTTTTTACACCTAGGGGTATTTTGGTAATTTTCCATATTCAAGGGTATTTTAGTCCTTTTCATATTTTCAGAGATTTTGTGCAAGTCCAATAAATTATCAGCCCTCATATAACCACGGAAGTCCATTTAAGCTAAATTTCCAGTTTTGCCCTTTTTAGCCTAAAACCCCTAATGGCCTTGCTAAGTCCAATATCGTCTCCAGTCCATTACGTCTAATTTTTAGGTTTAGTTTACCAACTTAACCATCTTTTTATTGTTCATGTTACCAGAAAGTCTTTAACAGTCATTTTCCAATTTGGGCTCTGAAGCCCATTGGGCCCACCTTGGCCCATCGAAGCCCAACTTACGAAAACGCTCGAAATTGCACCTTCTGCAATTTTGCCACCGTCAATTTCCAATGTGACCACAATAGAGTATTCGGCTACTCTTAGATCCCTCCAAGACTGATTTTCGTTCACTTTCGATCGGTCACTTTAGCACAGTTTTCGGTTATTACGGCCTTTAGCCATCCTAGTCTATGATGGAGATACGTTACACACCTGTTAATGGATGAAACAACGATGGAACCCACGTACGAAGAGCCTACAACCGAACGATAATTTTTAGTCTAATAATCTATAACCAAAGAGCCATAAACCCTTACCATAATCGGCCTACGTGGCCTAAGCATCGAAATCTTACCCCTCTTTGTCGATTGTGGACTAAATCCCGAAGTCCAGTCGCGATTAGCCTTCCAAGTCCTTAGTTGCACAACCTCTTGATCGCACTAACATAATCAAACCAAAAGAAAACGGCCAACAAGCCCTTAGTCATTAACGTTAGCCTCCCCATAAGGGGTCTCGGCTTTTCATGCCCTAAAGATGAATGATTAACGAAAAAGGGTGCTTACCACTATGATATCGGCCTAAGAAAGATCTTAGATACGAGTGTAATCTTGATTCACAACTACTCCTTCTACGAACCCGCAAGATAAAAGAGTTGGGTTGATATTCGGCCCCTAATGAAGGTTTTCGACTCCAAAGAGAAGAGATGAAGTTTTGACCCTCAGGATATTTGGTTTAGTACGGAACAAAAGGGTTTTATGAAGTGAAAGAAGAAGAGAGAGGAAGGAGAGTGATTCGGCAGGTAGAAGGGATGAAGGGATAGGGGTTCGGCTAATTAAAGGCTTTGTAGGAGAAGAGGGTAATCGGTTTAGCAAAAAGGAATATTCGGCCACAATGAGTTCGGCTTCTTTCTCTTGCAGGTGTCAACAAGTTTAGAGAAGAGAGACAAGGGAGAGTGGATCGGCTCGAGAAGAAGATGAAAATAGAGGAAGGAGAAGAAAAAGTGTTGCCAGACAGAAGTAAAAGTTTCGGCAAGAGGTCTTTTGGGATATGAGATTCGGCTATTGATTAAGAAAGCAGAAAAGATAATAGAAGAATGCCCCATAGTACTTACTAGGATCGGCAAGAGAAGAAAGAATACTAAACTTAAGGGAAATCGGCACAAAACTCTCAGAGAACTAAAGAGAATTCGGCCCCCACTAGAGCCTAATTGCCGAATATGCAAGCACTAATCCCCCTAGCCGAATTGCACTTGTAAAGCCCCAAAATCGGCTACCTCCTTTCAATATTCGAAGTTCCTTGATTTGCTCCTCAACCTCCTCCACGATTTGCTCCTTGACCGATTCAAATTCTCTTAAGCAGAGTTCAATTCTGCTTCAAACTCTTACCTGCTCAAGCTCAAAAATAAAACACTTACCCTTGCCACCTCTGGCGCTTGAACCCTTGACCTCTAAGCTCACTTAGGCGCCACCTTTTAAGGAGCCTAGTGGCGTCTCCCTTGCCACTTTACCACTGATCCACTTGTGTCTCATTTCACACACAATTTCTTAAGACCCTTACTTCCAATGGTCCCCTATCTTCTAAGTCAAAAATACAAAATTTGCCGAGCTTTTAACCAACACATGGGCCTTCCATAGGCCCATTATCATACTCCAAACATGCATTACACACCCAAATACTATCATTTAACCATTTTATCAGATAAGGATCAATCTAAGAAAAACCCGAAAGTTAGGGCGTTACAACTCTACCCTCCTTAAAGAAATTTCGTCCTCGAAATTTACCTGGACCAAACAAATGGGGATATTGCTGACGAATTGCCTCATCTGGTTCCCAAGTAGCTTCCTTTCTGCCATGGTTACGCCAAAGTACCTTTACCAATGGAACTGACTTTCTCCTTAGAACTTTTACGTCTCGATCAAGAATCTGCACAGGCTCTTCCTCGAAAGTCAAATCAGGCTGTACTTCCACTTCTACCACTGGTAGAATATGGGTAGGGTCAGAACGATATCGTCTTAGCATAGATACGTGAAACACATCATGGATTCTATTTAACTCCGGAGGTAATTCCAACTGATACGCTACCGGACCCACTCGCTTAAGCACTCGATAAGGCCCAATAAACCGCGGACTTAGCTTGCCTTTCTTACCAAATCTTAGTATCTTCTTCCAAGGCGAAACCTTCAGAAAAACCATGTCGCCCACTGAATACTCAATCTCCTTACGCTTCAAATCCACGTAAGACTTCTGTCGATCAGATGCCTCTTTTAACCGATCCCTTATTATTCTGACCTTCTCCTCAGTCTCTGCTACCAACTCAGGTCCAAGAACTTGCCGCTCGCCCAGCTCAGTCCAACAACTAGGTGAACGACACCTACGCCCATACAGTGCCTCATAAGGTGCCATACGGGTACTAGCCTGATAACTGTTATTATACGCAAACTCTGCCAACGGTAAATAATCCTCCCAACTGCCTCGAAAATCGATAACACATCCCCTCAACATATCTTCCAGAATCTGAATAACCCTTTCTGACTGACCATCAGTCTGAGGATGGAAGGCTGTGCTAAAATTCAGTCGCGTTCCCAACGCCTCATGCAACTTCTGCCAGAACTGAGATGTGAATCTAGGATCTCGATCAGAAATGATAGACACTGGCACCCCATGCAGTCGCACAATCTCTGCCACATACAACTTGGCTAACTTCTGAAGAGAATAATCAGTACGTACAGGGATGAAATGAGCAGATTTAGTCAACCTATCCACAATCACCCAAATCGAGTCCTTCTTTGACGGCGTTAAGGGCAATCCACTTACAAAATCCATGGTCACCCTTTCCCACTTCCAAAGTGGTACCTTCACTGGTTGCAGAAGTCCAGAAGGTAACTGATGTTCAGCTTTCACTTGCTGACAAGTCAGACACTTCTCAACAAATTCCGTTACTTCTCGCTTCAGTCCAGGCCACCAATACAACTCCTTTAAGTCATGATATATCTTATTACCTCCAGGATGCATAGCACACAGTCCTTTATGAGCTTCATTCAGAATTGCTTGCCTCAAATTGGAATCCTTAGGCATACAGATTCTGCCATGGAAACATAGAACTCCCTCACTGTTAAGTCCGAACTCAGAAGTACTCCCATCCTTAACCTGCTGAAATCGAGAGACCAGAGACTCATCCTTTGACTGCTTTTCCTTAATCTCATCCACCCAGGTCGGTCTTACTTGCAACTCTGCTAATAGACTTCCGTCATCATACAGACTCAAACGTGCAAGCATCACTCGCAGATCAGATACAGTTCTACGACTTAGGGCATCAGCCACCACATTAGCTTTGCCTGGATGATACTCAATCGCACAATCATAATCCTTAAGCAACTCAATCCATCTCTATTGCCTAAGATTCAGCTCCTTCTGAGTCAACAAGTACTTAAGACTCTTATGGTCTATGTATATAATACACCTTTCTCCATATAGATAATGTCGCCAGATCTTAAGTGCGAAGATTACTGCTGCCAACTCCAGATCATGGGTAGGGTAGTTCACTTCATGAGGTTTAAGCTGTCGCGATGCATAAGCAACCACTTTACCCTCTTGCATCAACACACAGCCCAACCCAACATGTGATGCATCACTGTACACGGTAAAATCTTTTCCAGACTCTGGTTGAATCAGTACAGGTGCCTCGGTCAGAACCTTCTTTAGTTTCTCAAAAGCTTCTTGCTGTTGCTCGGTCCAAATAAATGGCACTCCTTTCCTTATGAGTTTTGTCAATGGTGCTGCCATCACCGAAAATCCTTCTACAAACCTTCTATAGTATCCAGCTAAACCCAAAAAACTTCGAATTTCTGCCACTGACCTCGGTGGTTTCCATTCCAGAATTGCTTCAATCTTTCGAGGGTCTACCTTTATCCCCTCAGTAGATACAACATGGCCCAAGAAGGTTACCTCCCTCAACCAGAACTCGCACTTACTGAATTTCGCATAAAGCTCCTTTTCCTTTAACACTTGCAGCACGATACAGAGATGCTCATCATGTTTCTCCTCTGATTCAGAATAAACTAGAATATCGTCGATAAAGACGACCACGAATCGATCCAAGTATGGCTGGAACACTCGATTCATTAGATCCATAAATGCTGCAGGTGTATTGGTCAGCCCAAATGGCATAACCAAGAATTCATAGTGACCATAGTGAGTTCTGAAAGCTGTCTTGTGTATATCCACCTCTTTTACCCTTAATTGATGGTACCCAGATCGAAAGTCAATCTTGGAAAATACTGAAGCTTCTCTAAGCTGGTCGAACAGATCATCGATTCTTGGCAACGGGTACTTATTCTTAATCGTCAGTTTATTCAACTGCCGATAATCAATGCACATTCGCATTGACCCATCTTTCTTCTTTACAAACAGCACTGGTGCTCCCCACGGAGACACACTTGGCCTAATGAAGCCTCTATCCAACAGTTCTTGAATCTGCTCTTTGAACTCCACCAACTCCTTTGGTGCCATCCTATACGGTGCAATAGACACTGGTGTCGTACCAGGCAACAAATCGATCCCAAACTCAACCTCTCGATTCGGAGGCAAACCTGGAAGCTCTTCTGGAAACACATCTTGAAAATCTTTAATGGTTCTAACTTGATCCACAGTTAGCTCTTCAGATTCAGCTTGACTTATGAATGCCATAAAAGCCTCGCATCCTTTACGAATCCACTTCTCAGCTCTTAATGCTGATACCACATTAGACAGATAATCTCTACGTTCACCTATCACCATAACTTCCTCATCCTCTGCAGTCTTTAGCCTCATTCGTTTTGCAGCACAATCCAAAGTAGCCCTATCCTTTACAAGCCAATCCATTCCCAAGATGAGATCAAATTCTCCGAAAGGTAGCTCCATCAAGTCTCTAAAAAAGATTTTTCCTTGAGTCTCTATAGGCACGTCTCTATACAGTTTGTCTACCCTAACTGAGTGACCCAAAGGACTTAGTACAGTTACCCTACTCACTGTCTCCTCAGAATGCACTCCCAGCGACCCAGATATGGCACATGCAACATAAGAATGGGTAGATCCAACATCTATCAACGCAGTGTATGGCATACTAGAAATAAAAAACGTACCAGTTATGACGTCAGGAGCATCACCCTCCTCTCGGCGGCGAGCTGCATAAACTAGCGCTAGCTGACGAGCCTCAGCGAAACCAGCACCCCTGCAAGGTGCTCTTCGTCCACGACCATTACCATTTCTGCCTCTACCTAGTCCACGACCCTCGGAGCTGGTGGTCCACCCCTCATTGGTTGGACAACCCTTTGAGCCATAACTTGTCCTTGATCCGGTTCTTCGGGACAGTCCTTAATCCTATGCTCCATCGACCCACATCGAAAACAGGCTCCAGAACGTTTCCGACACTCGCCCATATGTATCTTACCACAACTCCTACAACCCTGCGGTCTGACAACATTCATTGGCACCGCTCGCACTGGCTCTGCTACTCTTGCTCTCTTAACATTCCTATTAACCCCACCTGATGGTCCAGAATCCCTCCGAAAGCGGTTTCTATCCTTTTCGTGATTCTGTCTCTCGGTACGCTTTACTTCCTCAGCTATCTTAGCTTTCTCAACCAAAGCAGCAAAGTTATGCTCCCTCTGCGGAGCAATCAGTACCCTTAGTTCATCTCTCAGACCATCCTCGAAACGTACGCTACGCTCATATTCAGTAGCAACTATCCCAGAAGCATATCGGCTCAGCCTCAAAAATTCAGCCTTGTACTCAGATACTGTCCTACTTCCCTGAACCAAATTCAAGAACTCTTTCCTACGGGCGTCCACATAGCTAGCCCCAATATATTTTCCTTTAAAGGCTTTCTTAAACAGCTCCCATGTTACCTCACCATCTGAAGTTCCATCTCTTACCGTGAGCCACCACTGATAAGCTTCATCTCTCAGTAACGACACGGCTCCTTTCAGCTTTTGCTCCATAGAGCAATCCAGATCATCCATAATCCGCTCTGTGGCCTCCAACCAATACTCGGCCACATTCGGGGCTACACCAGACACGCCCCTAAAGAATTCCGCCCCATTAGCTCGGAGTCACTCAGAAATGGATCCCCGAAATCCATTACCAGTACTTGCCCCAGCAACCCTTTCCAGAACTCGAAGCATCGCTTATGATAGGGCGTCGTCCCCAATACCTCGATCATGGGACTCCACCTCTGTTGCCGGTGGTATCGGTATATCAGCTGCTGGCGCATGACCCGAAGATGAAGTTTCAGCTCGTGCACTACCTCGGCCACGTCCACGGCCCCTACCACGAGCTGCTCGCGTACTCATTTCGTACTTTCTGTTTTAGAAATTTTATGAGTAAGGTTTAATATTTCAGCGTTTATTACAGATGTCTTATGAATAAGTAGCATTTCAGAGGTTATCTTCTTTCGCGGTAGCCTAGCTACAGTCTTAGTCTACTTGTCAGAGTCTCTACAGTTTCAGTAATGTCCTAGCTAAAGTATCATAACAGAGTCTTTAGTCAGGCATGAAATCAGAATTTTTAGAAACAATCAGAAAAGTTTAGTAAACTTACAGGCTTGGGCCGGAGATTCGGTGTGCCACTCTTTCAAAAAGATTTCATAGAAAAAAAACTTAATAAATTTTGTTTTCTTTTGAAAATAATTCATTTGTGTTCGAAAAGAAGTTCATCAGAATAAGTTCCAATTAGTTTTGAAAACAAGGTTAAAAACATGATCTTTTAGAAATCTTTTTAATGGTTTGAAAACTTCCATTTTTAGACCCGTTCCATAGCCGAGTTGTTGCAACTTGGCTCTGATACCACTAAATGTAACATCTCAAACCCGGCCTGGATGTTACGACCAGATCTGGTGTGTCACATGATCCTAAAACAAAGGTTACGGTCTTTTAACTTGTTGTGCCTTAAGTAAGGTTCAAATCAAATTAGTGAGTTTGTAAAAACCAGTTTATTAACCCTTTAAGTTATCCGTATTTTGATCTTAAAGCATTTTGAAAACATTGTTGAGATTTTGAAAACCCGCGCAGCCTACAACTAGCAGATTCGATTTAGTATGATTTAAAACATTAAAGAAAATAAACCAATAGAGAAAACTTAAATAGCGGCCTTATTACAAATATAAAACCCAAATTAGCATAATGAAAATACTTAAAAACCATAAACGGAAACCAGTTTTATTGCAGATGTTGTGGCCACTCCGAATCTCTCGCAGCTCCAAGCCCACTATGGTTGAGTGTTACCTACAGAGATGAAATAAAGGGGGGTGAGTTTGACAACTCAGTGTGCAACGTTATCTCAACCATAGGCCAAAACAGATCAAGCCTCAGAATCAGATTAATTGGGCCTTGGCCCATTACAGAAATCAGGTTAAGCCCGTAGGTCCATAACAGATACAGATCAGATATAATATGCAAATAGAAACCCAACCCAAATCCATCCATAACACCCCCGTACCAGCCTTACACCATGTGGAGAGACTACTCGACCCACCCAACTGCTACACACCACAGATATTTGCAGCGAGGCTGCCAGATATAATTTGCAGCGAGGCTACCAAATATTGTGACGAGGTCACCAGATACAGATATTGTGGCGAGGCCACCAGATTGCAGCGAGGCTGCCAGATAATAATGTGACAAAGTCACCAGATTGCGGCGAGGCTGCCAGATAATAATGTGACAAAGTCACCAGATTGCAGCGAGGCTGCCAGAACGCTTCCTCCATCATAAACCCATACCCCATGCAACAGATATATACATACTAGCATGCAACATATAGCATCTCATGCATCAGATATGCTCACATTAAATGGTAACTCATTTAGATACATAAAATCATATATTTCATACAAAATTGACCCTAGGGGTATAATAGTCTTTTTACACCTAGGGGTAGTTTGGTAATTTTCCATATTCAAGGGTATTTTAGTCCTTTTCATATTTTCAGAGATTTTGTGCAAGTCCAATAAATTATCAGCCCTCATATAGCCACGGAAGTCCATTTAAGCTAAATTTCCAGTTTGGCCCTTTTTAGCCTAAAACCCCTAATGGCCTTACTAAGTCCAATATCGTCTCCAGTCCATTACGTCTAATTTTTAGGTTTAGTTTACCAACTTAACCATCTTTTTATTGTTCATGTTACCAGAAAGTCTTTAACGGTCATTTTCCAATTTGGGCTCGGAAGCCCATTGGGCCCACATTGGCCCATCGAAGCCCAACTTACCAAAACGCTCGAAATTGCACCTTCTGCAATTTCGCCACCGTCAATTTCCAATGTGACCATAATAGAGTATTCGGCTACTCTTAGATCCCTCCAAGACTGATTTTCGTTCACTTTCGATCGGTCACTTTAGCACAGTTTTCGGTTATTAGTCTATGATGGAGATACGTTACACACCTGTTAATGGATGAAACAATGACGGAACCCACGTACGAAGAGCCTACAACCGAACGATAATTTTTAGTCTAATAATCTATAACCAAAGAGCCATAAACCCTTACCATAATCGGCCTACGTGGCCTAAGCATCAAAATCTTACCCCTCTTTGTCGATTGTGGACTAAATCCCGAAGTCCAGTCGCGATTAGCCTTCCAAGTCCTTAGTTGCACAACCTCTTGATCGCACTAACATAATCAAACCAAAAGAAAACGGCCAACAAGCCCTTAGTCATTAACGTTAGCCTCTCCATAAGGGGTTTCGGCTTTTCATGCCCTAAAGATGAATGATTAACGAAAAAGGGTGCTTACCACTATGATATCGGCCCAAGAAAGATCTTAGATACGAGTGTAATCTTGATTCACAACTACTCCTTCTACGAACCCGCAAGATAAAAGAGTTGGGTTGATATTCGGCCCCTAATGAAGGTTTTCAGCTCCAAAGAGAAGAGATGAAGTTCTGACCCTCAGGATATTCAGTTTAGTACGGAACAAAAGGGTTTTATGAAGTGAAAGAAGAAGAGAGAGGAAGGAGAGTGATTTGGCAGGTAGAAGGGATGAAGGGATAGGGGTTCGGCTAATTGAAGGCTTTGTAGGAGAAGAAGGTAATCGGTTTTGCAAAAAGGAATATTCGGCCACAATGAGTTCGGCTTCTTTCTCTTGCAGGTGTCGACAAGTTTAGAGAGGAGAGACAAGAGAGAGTGGATCGGCTTGAGAAGAAGATGAAAATAGAGGAAGGAGAAGAAAAAGTGTTGCCAGACAGAAGTAAAAGTTTCGGCAAGAGATCTTTTGGGATATGAGATTCGGCTATTGATTAAGAAAGCAGAAAAGATAATAGAAGAATGCCCCAAAGTACTTACTAGGATCGGCAAGAGAAGAAAGAATACTAAACTTAAGGGAAATTGGCACAAAACTCTTAGAGAACTAAAGAGAATTCGGCCCCCACTAGAGCCTAATTGCCGAATATGCAAGCACTAATCCCCCTAGCCGAATTGCACTTGCAAAGCCCCAAAATTGGCTACCTCCTTTCAAAATTCGAAGTTCCTTGATTTGCTCCTCAACCTCCTCCACGATTTGCTCCTTGACCGATTCAAATTCTCCCAAGCAGAGTTCAATTCTGCTTCAAACTCTTACCTGCTCAAGCTCAAAAATAAAACACTTACCCTTGCCACCTCTAGCGCTTGAACCCTTGACCTCTAAGCTCACTTAGGCGCCACCTTTTAAGGAGCCTAGTTGCGTCTCCCTTGCCACTTTACCACTGATCCACTTGTGTCTTATTTCACACACAATTTCTTAAGACTTACTTCCAATGGTCCCCTATCTTCTAAGTCAAAAATACAAAATTTGCCGAGCTTTTAACCAACAAATGGGCCTTCCATAGGCCTATTATCATACTCCAAACATGCAGTACACACCCAAATACTATCATTTAACCATTTTATCAGATAAGGATCAATCTAAGAAAAACCTAAAAATTAGGGCGTTACATCCTATCAGATTCTAACTTGCGTAGCAGATGGGATGAAAAACTTTGTTCCTTTGCTGGGCCATGACAGCTCCTATCATGAAGTCACTTGTGTCGCATATCAATTCAAATGGCAAATCCCAATCTGGTGTGACGATTATAGGCGCTGAAATTATCAGACTCTTCAAATCTTTGAAAGCTCTTAAGCACTCCTCATCAAATTTGAATGCCATGTCCTTCTCCAATAATTTGCATAAGGGTTTAGCAATTATGGAGATGTCCTTGATAAATCTTCAATAGAAACATGCATGACCCAAAAAGCTTCTAACACTCTTTATAGATGTTGGAAGTGGGAGTTTCTCAATAACGTCTACCTTTTCTATATCTACCTCAATTCCATGTCTCGTTATTTGATGCCCTAGAACAATACCTTCTCGTACCATGAAATGGCACTTTTCCCAGTTGAGTACGAGGTTTGTTTCTTTCCATTGCCTTAGTCCCTTGGCTAGTTTGGCTCGGCAATCATCATATGTATCTTTGAATACTGACAAATCATCCATAAAGACTTCCAAGTATTTCTTAACCATAACAGTAAAAATAGACATCATACATATTTGAAATGTAGCAGGTGCATTACATAAACCAAATGGCATGCGTCTAAATGAAAATGTACCGTATGGACAAGTGAATGTTGTCTTGTGTTGATCTTCTGATGCTACTATAATATGATTATACCCTAATTATCCATTAAAAAATAGAAATAGTCTCACCATGCGAGTCTATCCAACATCTGGTCCAGAAACGGCGAAAGGAAGTGATCTTTCATAGTTGCCTTATTCAGTTTCTAGTAATCGATACAAATTCTTCATCCTGTAACTGTTCTAGTCAGTATCAACTCATTATTCTCGTTTTTAATGACCGTAATACCTCCTTTCTTTGGCACATACTGGACTGGACTTACCCACGAACTGTTTGAGATGGGGTAAATTATATGTTGGAACACCGGTGCCCCCGAGGTGCAGCAGGAAAAATAAAATTCTGGCGATCCAAACCATGGATCCATGCGCGAGGAACGAATCAGGGTAAAAAAATAATGGTTTCGAAATTACCGAAACTTTAATCTGAGTAGACAGCGACGCCTCGGCAACAAGAATTCAGAACCACTATCGAACCAAGTCGCAAGTTTTTCAGATGCCGACCTGTACATAATCCACCCAATTGACGATAAACTGAATAAATACCCAAAACTGTTTTAGAGATTTCTTTGCTTGACGGCTGTTAAACCTCACAAGCAAGGTTTCGGGTTTTATTTATCTATTTTTAGGGTTTTTCACCTTTTCTATTTATAACTCCCCTTTTAATTGGTATATTTACAACGAATCTTAATTCATAAAATTCTTTATCCGAACATAATAATCATAATTAAAATAAATAAATATAATAATGTTTTAACCAAAAATTATAATTACATTAGTTATAACAAGGATTTCGGTAAACTATATTTATTTAAATTTATATATGAACCAAATTCATATATTAATAGAATTATGTTCTCATTATGTGTACAACATCCTTGTACATATAATATGTTCAATATTTGATTGCCCCATTAAATTAATTCTATAATCAATTTAATTCATGTGACAGCCAAACACAATACCAACTATGTTTTATTCCATTCATTTCAACCATAGGGTGTGACCCTATAGGCTCTAGTAACGTTAGCAGTAATACTAGAACTATACTAATGTTACATACAATGAGTGGCATCTAGCAATGCATCATTGCTACCTAAGTTACAAGAAGTCATGATTCGACATAACCTTTTGGGATTTACCTTTCATGCATTAATCCTTAAGTCCTTTATCTCTTAATGGACACAAGTCATGGAGTAGCCACACTTGCATAGTCCATCCCATGTTTTTTGATATCTTGAGTAGACTATGATACACAAATAAGTATGACATCTCATATCAATTTATTTGAGCAAGGCCATGCATTTCTAGTCTCACTCAATCAAGTGGCATAAGATATTACTCCCATTATGTAGGAGGGACTTATCCTATATTGATCAACCATATCCCTCTACATAGATTGTGGTATATCCAACATCAACCTTTATGAACAACCAGTTACGGTGTACGTTTGACTGTATCAAAATATACAACTCACAATGTTGGGATAATGATGATCTCAAGTCTGAGGATCATATACATATTAATCACTATGAGTAATGTTGTGACAATTACATAATAATCCAAGAAACATACTCATAGCGTGTCAGTCCAATATGTTGTTCTCTAACATACATATTCATGCATTGATTTTAACACTCCATATCAATGACAATTCTTTATCATCAATCAAATACATGTTATTCTTAATGCATTATTGTTGTCCTAGTCAACAATAATACTTGACTAAGGATCTTTTAAGAATAATCATATTATTCTCAGGACATTATTATAAAACAATTTATTTATACACACAGAAAAGAAACTGAAATAATAATGGCAACACCTTATATTAATAAACATGGTAAATCAAGTATGTTATTACAACCATCTCATGATTTTTCTTTGGGCATACTCTTACATTATACCCGCATCTAACCACTTGATGATTTCTTTCTTTACCACGTCTTTCATGATGGGTTTTAGTCTTCATTGTCCATCAATCATCCCTTTTTCACCATCTTCCAGGATGATATTGTGCTTGCATATAGACGGACTGATGCCGCGAATATCGGCTATGGTCCGTCCTATAGCCTTCTTAAATTGTTTTAATACTAGGATGAGTTTTTCTTCTTGCTCAATGATTAACTCTACTGAAACAATCATAGGAAAAGTAGAACGTTACCTAATAATAAACAATCACAGGCCATTGATAATAGTTGCTAGCAATCCTCTCAATGATTTTATAAGCCTCATTATAAGACTTAGAAAGGAGAGCACCATTAGTAGAAGCGTCCACTAACATCCTCGTGTATGCAATGAGACCATTATAAAATGTCTCAAGTTGGATGCAATGTGGGATTCTGTGATGAGGGCACTTTCGTAATAATTCTTTATACTTTTCCCATGCCTTATACAAGGACTCATCATCCATTTGTTGGAAAGCAGTGATCTCGTTCCTCAACTTAACATTTTTGCTAGGCAGGAAACACTTCATGATGAATCTTTTTGCTAACTCTTGCCATATGGAAATTGAATTTGGTGGCAATGAGTTCAACTAGGATCGAGCTCTATCCCTTAGCGAATATGGGAATAGCTTCAATCATAGTGCATCTTTGGGTACTCCGGCTAACCTGAAAGAATTGCTTACCTCCATGAACAGTCTTAAGTGCAGGTGAGGATATTTGGTAGGCGTTCCACTAAATTGGCCCACTGTTTGAAGCATCTAGAACATGACTAGCTTTAGCTCAAACTGTTGTGCCTCGATTTCAGGTCTCCTAATACCATGATTAAGATCATGAAATAATGGCACGGCATACTGTCTTAAAGCTCTATCCCTATCATCAGTAATAAGGATAGGATTTTGAGTAGGGTTTGTTCCGTTTTGATTCGAATTTTTGAAGTTCATCTCTTTGGTCCTTCTCTAACTTGCATGTCTTTTCCATTGTCAAAAAGTTATTTCAATCACAAGGTCTACGAGGAGTAAAACGATGATTCGATCAATAATCATAAACACTTGAAACAAACACAGAAAAATTAATTAAGTTAAAATTGAATAGAAAATAAACCAAAATGCAAAAGTCTAGATATGGTCTTATACGGGATCTCATCTCGATGTTGATGCCATATCCCAGATATGGTCTTATATGAGATCGTATCCGATGTCGATGCCATGTCCCAAACATGCTCTTACACGAGATCGTATTTTGATGCCGATGCCATGTCCCAGACATGGGCTTATACGAGATCACATTTAGATGCCAACGCCATGTCCCAGACATGGTCTTACATTGGATCTCACCTCGGTGTCAATGCCATGTCCCAGAATATAGGTGTCTAAGTAGTGCTTACCAACCCTACAGGAGGTTCACAGTCGACTGGGGCGATCCATGCAACCATAGCAACATTTTAGTAAAAACGGGCTCACACGCCATGTGCCCCATACGGCCCAAACTGGCCTTGGCTGTATGGATCACATGACCTGGCTTAGAATCCTACACACTCGTGTGGATTACCTGTGTGGACCCACATGCCCATCTAGCCCACACAGCCCAATTTAGTCTAGCCTGTGTGTCGCACACGGCCTGTGTAGCCATCACACAGCCGTGTCCTTCGTGTACGGCCTGGCCTCATCAAACACATGATCGTGTTAGGGCAAACGGCCTACCACACGGCCTACCATATGCTCGTGTGGCATCGATAGTGAGTTTTTGACTTTTAGTGAAACCTCATTTTTTGCATTTTTGGGTACACACCTGTATCGTTTTAATGCCTAAGTAACTTTGAGCACTCCAGAACCTATATTTGTCCAAAACATGACTCAATTGATCACTTAACCAAAGAATTGAAACCAATTCCGAAACGAGAGCGCATCTTTTACGCGACGGAAAGCTTTCCCCAACACCTTGAAATAATGTTTTTCATAATAGCACGATGAAGTCCCTAAACCACGCGAGGTGCTGCTGCCAAAAGTAAAAAAACCCCGAATCAAAGTTGGAAAATAATAAGTTATAGAGAGCAAAAACCCCACTTAACAAAATGTGCAGTGAAAATTGACCTAACGGGGGCGAAGGTTGCACACAAAGGAACGATTGGAAAGAAAAAGATACAGAGAGCAAAAACCACTGAATCAAAGTTGGAAAATAGTAAGTTACAGAGAGCAAGAACCCCACTTACCAAAATGTGCGGTGAAAATTGACCTAACGGGAGCGAAGGTTACATACAAAGGAACTATTGGAAAGAAAAAGAGAAAGCAAAAGGATGGGGAATGGAGAAGCAAAAATTTAGCTAGGGGAGGGGAAGAACAGCTGAATTTTTGGCAGGGAAAAGTTTTGGATAAAGCAACTACTGTAACGCCCCAAAATTGGGCCTGGAAGAATGGGCCATGTGGGCCCAATAGGCTTGTGGGCCCACACGGGTCGTTGTCCTTTGATTTACGAGAATTAGTGGTCCAGCTGTATCGTACATGTGGCTGTAGGCAAATCTGGCTTGGCGGGCCATGGGAGCACGTGGGCCCCACTTGGGTTGCGTAATAGGCCCTGGGTCCATATCAACTGAATGACGTGTTGGTGTGATGGCTAAGAGGTTTGGGAGTGTTGGAGAAGTCCTGGGTTCAAAGCTGGGCGTTAGAAAAAATTTATGTTTTTCTCTTATGGGAGCCTTGACGTTAATGGGTAGGCTTTAAGAATATTTTTGGTGAAAGCATGACACAAAAAGGAGTGTGGTGTAGTGGCAAAGTAGCACTACTTAGGGGACAAAGAAGCAAGGGGGTCCAAGGTTCAAGTCTTGGCTCTTGCAATTTATTTTGGTTTTTCTTTTAAATAAATCTGGAAGCAAGTAGGCGGGCTTTAAAGATAAATACGTTGAACTTATGACACAAAAGAGCTTGTGTCCTAGTGGTGGTAGCATGGCATGGTTATTGAGAGGACTATGGTTCGAATCCCTTTGCACGCAAAGGTTGATTATTTTGATAATACTTTAGTTTTTGGAGATTGATGGAGGATCCCACATTGGGAAGCTATCATGGGAGTAGGCGAGAAGCTGGCTTTAAATAGAGCGATCCATAAGGAGAGTAGGCATGCCTTTCTTGGCTTACCCCTTTCATGTTGAAGCGTGTTCGTTTGGGTTAGGCATTGGATCATTCGTTGATCTGTATGCCGTTGGGTCATAGTGATGGTGACCATAGTTGATCGACACCCCTAGGGAGTCAAGGGTGTGACTATTATTGGCTTCTGGGCATAGCAGCGTTTAGAGGGTGGATTAGCTTCATATGCCTATCAGGTGTGTATTTCTCACTACTCTAGTTGTAGAATGACTACTTCGGGCCGCGATGGGCCGAAAGGGGCCATGTGGGCCCAATGGGCCTACGAGCCCAATTGGATAGGTTGTTTGATTGTGTAGTAAATATTGGACTAAACTAGGTGAATCTCATATCTGTGGCTAGATTTGGGCTAAAAGGGCCACACGAGCGTGTGGGCCTATTTGGGTCGTGAATGGGCCCTAAGCCCATTTGCATTGTTATCTCTGTTTAGAATGTTTTATTTTACCAAATTACTATAATACCCTCGACTTGTAAAATTAACAAAGTACCCCCGATATACAAAATTACCGTTTTACCCTTGATTTACAAAATTACTGAAATACTCTTGGTGTACAAAATTACAAAAATACCCTCGATTTGTATAATTATGGAATTACCCTCAATTTGTAAAATTACAGAAATACCCCCTATTTGTGAAATTACAGAAATACCCTCAATTTGTAAAATTACCATTTTACCCCTGATTTGTAAAATTACCATTTTACCCCTAATTTGTAAAATTACATTTTACCCCTAATTTGTAAAATTACCGTTTTACCCCTAATTTATAAAATTACCATTTTACCCTTGATTTGTAAAATTACCATTTTACCCTTGATTTGCGAAATTACCGAAATACCCTTTTAGGGTATAATTACTAAAATACCCCTGTAGGGTAGAATTACTGAAATACCCCTATAGGGTAGAATTACTGAAATACCCCTGTAGGGTAGAATTACTGAAATACCCCTTTAGGGTAGAATTACTGAAATACCCTTTTAAGGTAGAATTACTGAAATACCCATGTAGGGTAGGATTACCGAAATTCTCCTATAAGATAGAATTACCATTTTACCCCTAGGGTGTTAAATAACTGTTTTGCCCTTGTGGGCAAGTGACTGACTTGGACTGTGTGTTTGACGGATTTGATTGTGAATATATGTTGGTGATATGAATGACTTGACTGTGATTGTTTGATTCAAATATGGGCATGACATTCTGCATACATGACATGTTACATGGGATTTGGAAATTATTGATTGATAAAGTACAAGTGGCATTGCCACGATTATTAAAAGAGGCTATGCCTCGTATTGTTTACTGAAAGGGGTTTTGCCTCGTTATACTATTTATCTGAGCAGCCATGCTGTTACTATGGTGTGTGGGCTGGGTGGGTCGAGTTATTCCCCACATGGTGTGTTGGCTGGTACGGGTGGTGTGTTGCGGTTGGGTGGGTCGAGTAGTCTCCCCACATGTTATGGGATTGTATTCACATTCTGATTCTGTTAAATGATTCTGATTCTGTTAATTGATTCTGATTCTGATTTTGATTTTGATTCCGCTAATTGATTCTAATTTTGATTCTGATTCTGATACTGATTCTGGTTCAGATACTGTCTCTAATTTTGTAATAGGCTAAGGCCCAATTGATACTGGAACTGTGGTAGGGCAAACTTTTAAATTCTTTTGCATGACTGACTGTTCATATTTGCAGTAGGGGATTACACACTGAGTTTTCGTAAACTCACCCCGTTTATTAACCTTTCAGGTAATCCCCAGCCTTAGACAGATTGGAGCTGTGAGGGACTTGGAGAAGGCCACACACACTGCTTATGCTTTTTGTTTTGATTATTTACTCTCAAGTACTTTATTTTGGGTTTGGTTTGTAATAAGGCCTTTTATAATTTCTGGATTTTTATTTTAAGGTTTTTATTTACTTTGAATTATATCTACTAGAGGTGAATCGCAGTTTTCCAAAATATTAACTGTTTTTGAACACTACGTCTTCCGCAACTAACTAAATTAAGCTTTCGCAACAAAGAAGGTTTTAAAGGTAA
Source organism: Gossypium stocksii (assembly GCA_020496765.1). Classification (NCBI taxonomy): domain Eukaryota; kingdom Viridiplantae; phylum Streptophyta; class Magnoliopsida; order Malvales; family Malvaceae; genus Gossypium; species Gossypium stocksii. The sequence continues at coordinate 75,986,981 of CM035632.1, read as the reverse complement.
TAATGTTTTTTAAAAGGGAGTAAATTTTAGTTGACCACATTTTGAATAAATAAACACAAGCTGAGGTTTTATACAAGTTTATCAGTAGAAGTTTTTAAACACTAAGAAGGGTTTCAATGAAAACATGGTTTTCGAAAAACACTTCAATGTGACATACCAGACTTGGTCGTAACGTTTAGGCTGGGTTTGGGGGTGTTACAACTACTCAGCAATCTGATAATTTCCTAACTTTCCTCATACTAATTCTACTAACCACCACTCAATTTCCCATTTTAGCACAACTCTAGCCATAGTTTAGAAGAAAAATATTATCCTTACCATAATTGGGATTCGAGCTCAGGACCTCAAACATATTAACACCCCACTTAACCACCAGACCAATAGGCCCATTTTGTCAATTATTTACCAACTTTTACTTAAAAGCCTAATAACCAAATATAGGGTTTTTTTCATAAAAACACCAAAATTTGCCCAAGTCATGGCTCGCATTTGAGACCTCCCAAATATACCTAGAACACTTAACCACTAAAATATATACACACTTGTCACACATCTACAAAACAAAAAATAAGAATTTTGGGGTGTTATAATTCTACCCTCTAAAAGAAAATTTTGTCCTCCAAATTTACCAGATTAGAATCGATGAGGATATTGCTGACACATTGTATCCTTAGTCTCCCACGTAGCCTCCTCAGTGCTATGATTACGCTAAAGAACCTTAACCAGTGAAATAGATTTCCTCCTCAAAACTTCTACATCATGATCCAGAATCTAAACTGACTCTTCCTCAAAGGACAAGTCTGGCTTAACCCCAACTTCCTCAACAGGAACAATGTGTGTAGGATTAGAGCAATAGCGCCTCAACATAAAGACGTGGAACACATCATGAATACAATCCAACTCTAGAGGTAGATCCAATTGATAAGCAATTGGTCCCACTTGCTTTAGAATACGATAAGGTCGAATAAACTTAGGGCTTAACTTGCCCTAACGACTAAACCTCAGAATTTTCTTCCTTGGCGAAACCTTAAGGAACACAGTCTCCCACAGAATATTCAATCTCATGCATTTTCATATCCACATAAGACTTTTTTCTATCAGATGTCACTTTCAGTCGATCCCAAATCAATCTAGCCTTATCCTTCGTGTCAGAAACCAATTTAGGACCCAGAACACGTCACTCACCCAACTCAATCCAACATAAAAGAGTGCGACACTTACGACCATATAAAGCTTCGTAAGGTGCCATTTGGATGCTAAACTGGAAACTTTTATTATAGGCAAACTCCCTAGCGGTAGATAATCCTCCCAACTACTATGGAAATCAAATAACGCAGCTCCTTAACATGTCATCCAGTATCTGAATCACCCTCTCAGATTGACCATCAGTATGAGGATGGAACGTAGTACTGAAGTCTAATCTTGAACCAGGTGCCTCATGTAGCTTTTTCCAAAACTAAGACGTGAAACAAGGATCCCTATTAGAGATGATTGGAGCCGGTACTCCATGTAGTCCCACTATCTTCGAAATGTAAAGCTTAGCTAGCTTCTGCAGAGAATAATCAGTATGAACCGGTACAAAATGGGCAGATTTGGTCAATCGATCCACGATGATCCATACTGAATCGTTCTTAGTGGGTGTTAGAGGCAACCTACTAATGAAGTCCATGGTTACTCGCTCCTATCTCCAAAGAGGAATCTTAACCGGCTGTAGCAAACCCGAAGGTAACTAATGCTCAGCCTTAACCTGCTGGCAAGTCAGACATTTCCCCAAAAAATCAGTAACCTCTCTTTTCGGTCCTGGCCACCAGTATAACTCACGAAGGTCTCGCTACATCTTACTTCCGCCAGGATGCATAGCATAAGGGCTACTATGCACCTTCCTCAGTATGGACTGTCTCAAATCAATGTCATTCGGAACACATATCTGGCCTCGAAAATACAACACACCTCAGAGTTCAACCCAAAATCAGAAGTGCTACCACTCTCAGTCTGTCGGAACTGAGGACCCAAAGCTTTGACCTCCAACTACTTACCCTTAAAACTACTCAATCCATGTTGGCTTAACCTGATGCTCGGCTAACAAGCTACCATCATCAAATAAACTTAGGCGACTAAACATCACCCTCAGATCAATCATAGCCTTACGGCTCAGTGCGAATACCACAGCAGCCAACTCCAAGTCGTGTGTTAGATGATTCGCCTTATAAGTCTTAAGTTGTCGAGACGTATATGCTACCACATTACCATCCTGCATCAACACACATCCCAAACCGACATGTGACGCATCACTATAAACAATGAACTTCTTTCCAGATTATCAGAATAGGAGCCTCAGTTAGTACAGTCTTGAGCTTCTTGAAGCTCTCTTGCTGCATACCAGTCTAACTAAAAGGTACACCCTTATGTAGTAGCTTAGTCAAGGGTGCTGCGATCAGTGAGAATCTTTCCATAAATCGTCAATAATACCCTGCCAGTCCCAGAAAACTATGGATCTCTGACACGTTCCTAGGTTGTTTCCCCTCCGTCACAATCTCAATCTTTTGAGGATCAACTCGAACCCCCTCAGCAGAAACCACATGACCTAGAAATGTAACCTCACGTAAGTAGAACTCACACTTTCTAAACTTAGCATAGAGCTGTTTTTCCCTCAAAGTTTGAAGACCAACTCTAAGGTGCTCATCATGCTCATTCCCAGTCCTCGAATAAACTAGTATGTTATCGATGAACACCACCACAAACTGATCCAGATAGGGCTGAAACACTTTGTTCATCATATCCATGAACGCTGCTGGTATATTAGTTAGTCCAAAAGGTATCACTAAGAACTTATAGTAACCATAACGAGTCCTAGATGCCGTCTTATGCACATCAGCCTCCTTAACCCTTAACTGATGATACCTAGAACGTAAATGAATTTTAGAGAACATGAAAGCCAATCGGAACTGGTCAAACAAATCATCAATACTTAGAAGTGGATACTTGTTCTTAATGGTCAACTTGTTCAGTTGATGGTAGTCAATACACATCCGCATGGATCCATCCTTTTTGTTTACAAACAGCACCGGTGCTCCGTATAGAGACATACTAGGGCAGATGAACCCACGATCCAATAACTCCTGAATCTGAGCCTTAAGCTCCACAAGCTCCTTCAGTGCCATATGATAGGGGAAGATGGACATCGGAGCTATTCTAGGAAGAAGCTCAATCCTAAACTCCACTTTTCGATTCAGGGGTAAACCCGGTAGCTCCTCAGGAAAGAGATTCAGAAAATCTTTTACAGTCCTGATGTCCTTAACAGCAGAGTCCCTATAATAAAAAACACTTAGGTACGCCAAGTATGCCTTACATCCTTTGCGAACCAGTTTCTCAGCCACCAATGTAGAGATCACATTAGATAAATAATTCTGGCGTTCTCCTATCATGGCTACCTCATTATCCTCCTCAGTTCTTAACATAACCTTCTTAGTCGCACAGTCCAAGCTGACACAGTGCTTAACCAACCAGTCCATCTCCAGAATCAGATCGAACTCCCCAAATGGAAGCTCTATTAGATTAGTCTGAATGATTGCCCTTTGAACCTCTAAAAGGACGTCTCTAAACAACTTGTTTACCCATATAGACTGTCCCAAAAGAATCAGTACAATCACCTCACTAGACGTATTCTCATTCAGAATCCCCAAATTTCTAGACACAATGGTAGCTACATAGGAATGTGTGGAACCTATGTCTATCAGTACAAAGTAAGGTACATTAAAAATTAGGAACGTACCCATAATGACGTCTGGAGCATCTCCATCCTCTCAGCAATATGTAGCATATACAAGAGTTGGCTGCCTTGCTTCAACCTGACTAGCACCTCAACCCAGCGTTCTCTATCCATGTCCCATACCATGAACACCCCTAGCCTGTCTACGGCCTATTGGTGGCTACTAAATTACCCTCTGTGGATGTGCAGTACTAGTACCCAGAGCTTGCATCTGATAGGGCCTCTGCCGACACTCCTTAATGCGATACTCCATTAACCCACACCTTAAGCACACCCACAATTCTCTTGCAACACTTGCCCTGATGGCATCTACCATAGTCTCCACATGGCTGCAGTATAGCAACAGTAACAGAGGACCCAGCTCTAACCGGCCTATCAGCTCTGACCTTTTTCATAGGCCTCTACACAGAACTCTAGGGCACTGAATCTCTCTTCGTCCTACTTCTCTCTATTCCAATTTCGACGCTCAACGAGCTTAACATCCTTAGCGATCTTCGCCTTCTCCACTAGTACAGAAAAATCATGCTCCCTCTACAGAGCTATCAGAATCCTTAGACTATCCCTGAGACCATTCTCAAAATAGATACATCGCTTGTACTAAGATGCCACCATACCTCGCGTATATCAGCTCAGTCTTAGAAGCTCGGCCTCATACTCAGCCACTAATCAATCTCCCTCTGTTAGATTCAGAAACTCCCTCCTACGGGTGTCCACATAACTGGCTCCCACATATTTCCCCTAGAAGGGAGTCTTAAAGAACTCCCAGGTCAAACATTGGGGCTGAGTGCCCTCCTTAACAGTAAGCCACCACTGATATGCCTTATCTCGAAGCAGAGAAATAACACCTTTCAATTTCTGTTTTGGGGTAAGAACCAAATCATCCATAATTCTTTTTGTGGCCTCTATCCAGTACTCAGCCATGGTAGGGGTGACCCCAATGACACCCTTGAAGAGCTCAGCTCTATTAGACCGTAGTCATTTCGTTACTGACCCTCGGCCCTTAGATCTAGTATTGGGCCCAACGACCCTTACCAAAATCCTTTGCATATATTGGGATAGTGCGTCATCCCCATCCATGCAATCATGAGACCCAGCCAAAGTAGTCGGCGGTACAGGCATCTCACTCGTATACAAATATGGTATATTACTAGATGATGAGGACTCAGCTCGAGTCCCTCTATGGCTTCTACCACGGCCTCTTGTACCCCATCCACGAATACCTCATATGCTCATATCTAATCGAGTTGATCTGTATTAAGGATTTTATGAATCAGTTACAGTTTCAGTATTTATTAATAGATATTTTATGGAACAATATCAGTAATGCAGAGTTTATTCTCGTATGTCACAGTCTCACGCTGTTTACTATAATTTCAGCCTTACTACAGTTTTAGTATACCCCAATGATAAGCGATAAATTATACATATTTTTACCCCATGCTTAGCCCAATTTCTGGATGAATTACCCCTTCATTTGTGTAAATTGATGCTCTTAAACCTTTAATGTCATGTTTTATACTCAGGTGGCCTTAGGGAAGAGAAAAGAGCAAGGAACGGGCCAAAAATGGGAAAATTACGCCCATTTCAGAAATCAACATGGCTTGGAGATTCGCCACACGGCTGTGCCACTTTAACAGGCCTAAGCACGGTCTGGGCCTCGATCCGCACGGGCGTCCTGTTGTGAGGAAGTTTAATTTCACTCGGAAAAGGCTACTTAGGGGTTAAGAAAGGCATTCCAAAACTCTATATAAAGACCCTAAGAGGCAACTACAAAGGTGTGCTTGATTCCCCGCTAAGGGTACTATTTTCCCAAAAAAAGGGGAGTTCAAGGAGGGAATTACTCGAAGAGAAGCCGATTGATCCATCTCAAAAGCCAGGATCTACAACAAGACAGAATATCTCCCTTCAATCCTTTCAGAAGTTTTGGGTTTTCTTATGTTTTGTTATTTTATTTCTTCTGAGATGTTTTCTTTTATAAACATGAACTAAATCCCTAAATACGTAAGAGGATGAAACCTAAGACAGATCTTGTTATTGTTATCTGAGCTGTGTGATAAATATTTGATTTGCTCTTAATTGTGTTTTTAACTCTTAAATTGATATGTCCGGGATATTGATTTAAGTCAAATGTGCCTATGTGGAGGAGCAAAAGTCCTTGCATAGGAGTAGATCCAACACAATTAAGCGGAGTTGATTGCAATCCTAGACATAGGACGACAAAAATCTACCGGGTTAGAGTCAAATCTAATATAGGGAGCCATAGATCGGGTTAATGCGAGACTAGGGGTTTTAACTAGAAAGAGATTTTAGTTAATCAACCTAGGATTAGTTGTTCTTATCCTCGACGAAGTTATTAACATAAATTAGGGATCTTTACGTATCAAATCAAATGAAGAAATCATCTGGTTCAGAGTTAGATAACAATTGAAGTCTAGGTGGATTCTTCCTTAGGTATTGCCTTAATCAATCAGTCTTTCCCAAAAGCAATCTCCGACTTTATTCCTTGTCATTTCTTTAGTTAGTTTAGTTTAGTTTACAACCAAACCCTCTTTATTTTTAGGCTAGATAATAGAAAGAAAGTCATTACTAGTACTCATAGTTCCTTGGATTCGATATTCCGTTTTTGCCACTAACTATACTACTATTCGATAGGTGCACTTGCCTTTTATCGTGATATTAGTTAGTTTACAGGTACGATCAGATTTTATTACTTCATCACAATCACGATCAAGTTTTTAGCACCGTTGCCGGGGAACTAAGATATTAGGAACTCTCAATTTCTATTACTTTAGCCATTACTATTTTTATTTATTTTCAAACTTTATTTTTATTTTTTTTACTTATTTTAATTCTCTTTGCCTTTTCCCTTCTAGGTATCTCTACTTTATGACTAAAAGAAACCCGGGAGGACCACTACTTTTTGACAATGATTTAGAAGCGACAGTTCGTCGAACTCATCGAGAGATAAGAAGAAGCTTGCAATATCCAGAAGAAGAACAAGAAGAAGAACCAGAACCTACCGAAGAGATGGAAGCAAATCAGGATAATCAGCTACCTCCTGTAGTAGCCACAAATCATGTTGAGCAAAATCCAGCTCCACGTACTGTGTATGATTATGCTAGACCTAATTTAGCAGGCACTGAATCTAGCATTGTTAGGCCTATTATTGCTGCAAATAATTTTGAACTGAAACCTAACACTATTCAAATGATACTGCAATTTGTTCAGTTTGATGGTTTGCAGGATGAGGATCCTAACTCGCATCTAGCCAACTTTTTGGAATTATACAATACATTCAAAATAAATGGCGTTTCTGGTGATGCCATTCGTCTTAGGCTATTCCCGTTCTCTTTGAGAAACAAAGCTAAACAGTGGTTAAATTCTTTACCATGAGGGTCTATCACTACATGGGAACAAATGACCAAAAAATTTTTACTTAAGTATTTTCCTCCGGCTAAAACGGTAAAATTAAGGAATGATATTTCGTCTTTTGTGCAGATGGATTTAGAGACGCTTTACGATGCTTGGGAGAGATACAAAGATCTCTTGAGAAGGTGCCCTTACCATGGGTTACCTCTGTGGCTACAAGTTCAAACCTTTCACAACGGTTTGAATCCCTCAACAAGGTAGATGATCGATGCAGCCGCTGGAGGAAAAATTAATAATAAAACACCAGAAACAGCCTACGAATTTATAGAAGAGATGTCACTGAATAACTATCAATGGCAAGTTATGCGAACAAAGCCACAGAAAGCTGCAGGAGTTTTTAATATTGATGCCGTAACCATGCTTTCTAATCAGGTAGAACTTTTAAATAAAAAGATTTATAATTTTGTTGGTTCTACGCAGGCACACCTAGTAATGCAATGCAACGCAATTCAAGGAAATATTTACAATCTCGATTATACCTCCTATGGACACGGCATGGAATCCGAGCAAGCCAACTATATGGGTAATAACTCTAGACCTCAAAATAACCCTTATAGTAACACTTACAATGCAGGTTGGCAGAACCACCCCAATTTTTCTAGGGGAGGACAAGGAAATCAAAGACAACCACCTTCTTTGGGATTTCAACAGCCACCATTCCAACAAGAGAAAAAGCCAAACCTTGAGGAAATGCTCACAAAATTTATTGCCGTATCAAAAACTCATTTCCAAAACACCGAAACGGCACTGAAGAACTAGCAAGCATCCATTCAAAGACTTGAAACTCAAATAGGCCAGCTCGCTAAGCTAATTTCTAAAAGACCATAAGATGGGCTATCGAGTAACACAGAAACTAAATCTAAAGAGCACGTTAAAGCTGTTACGCTAAGGAGTGGAAAAACACTAGATGAACCTGAAAAGAAAGTATTACAAGAGCCTGAAAAGGAAAAAGTTGAGGAAGTCAAACCCCAAGAAAGCGTTCCACCAGTACTCAAGGAATATAAACCACCTATCCCATATCCAGCACAATTGAAGAAAGACCGCATGGACGTACAATTCGGTAAATTTCTTGAACTTTTTAAGCAATTACACATTAACTTACCTTTTGTTGAAGCTATTTCATAGATGCCAACATATGCAAAATTTCTAAAAGAACTTCTTACATTTGAAGAACTATCCATAGTGGAACTTAATGAAAAGTGTTTAGCGATTCTCCAAAATAAACTCCCAACAAAATTGAAAGATCCAGGAAGTTTTACTATTCCCTATTTTATTGGTAATTTAAATATTGAAAACGCATTAGCAGATTTAGGTGCTAGCATTAACTTAATGCCCTATAAAATGTTCAAACAACTAGGTTTAGGGGAACCAAAACCCACTAGGATGAGTATTCAATTAGCCGATAGATCTGTTAAATATCCTATGGGTATCATTGAAGCTGTACTAGTTAAGGTGGATAAATATATATTCCCTGTTGACTTTGTCGTGTCAGATATGGTGGAGGATGTTGATGTAACACCCTATGTCTCTCATCCGTCGCCGGAATAAGGTCACAAGGTATTACTTAACTAAACACAGCCTCAAGGCATTCAAAGATACTCTTAGAAATCATTATCAAGTGACCGAATGTAAACATAGAAATAATGCACTCATGACTTTAATTCAACCTAACTTACGCATTTAACAATAATATAAACAATTACGAACCAAGTTATCTTTTGACTTTATGCACATTAGTGACTTACAAAATCTTACTAAACTTTCATGACAACGAACCATTTAACATACTTAATAATTCAATAATTATAACAACTACCGGTCATGCTTATAAATATATAGATGTGCCATAATCGAATATGTTATCCATAACTAAGACATTTCACAAACATTAATTCAACTATGAGACCTTACTAAACAAAATGAATAAGCCATCTTCGCATGGCTTTAATATTTACAATTTCAAAATGTAACTTGTTTCAAAAAGGAGTTAAGCCTATACATGCCATCTTTCAAAACATAGACTTTTAAAAGTACCAAAATAGAGACGATAATGTGGACGACTTTGAACTTGAATCCCCGAGCGCGTAGCTTTCAACCAAGATCTATAAAATAGAGTAACAAAGACAATCAAAGTAAGCTAATTAGCTTAGTAAGCCTTAAGTAATTTAAACAATTAAACTTATTTATACACATTATTCACTTATAACATAACCTAAAAGAATACTCATTTAGCCGAATATACATAGCCACATAGTACACATTTTTCATATACATAACATTTCTTTTAAAAATGCAAAATCACATAATCACAAAATTGAATAGCACAATTTCAGTCATTGATTCCATATAACAGAGCTAATTCGAGGCACCATATCCACTTATAATTTCAACGTTTGTAATCACATATGAACAAAACATATACCTCCATGTATATAATTCCACAAGGGCCGAATATACATAACCACTTATATGCACTAATAGCAAGTCATTCGATTAACTTCAAATTCATGTAGACATGAACACTTCAAGATCTCAATGCTAACATTAATTCACCCAAATTGAGCTATAATATAATACCATTTCCACATTTGAAACATTCCTTCTTTACTCATAACCTCATACATAGTTAATATACTTCCATGAAAAATTTCACATGAACCGAATGTTCACAATTGGACATAATCATAATCCAATTTGAATCTTTCTCACATAAATTGGTAAGTATCACATACCTGGACAACTTATTGCATAATACAAATTCAATTTGCCATTTATCTCGTTGTCATATACTTTTTATTAATTCACCGGCACTTGGCCTGCTAGGTATAAAACCCGAGTTTCATCACTGGTTCAAAGCCTGCTAGACTTTTTAAGTCCGAAATTACTTCACCAGCATTTCGCCTGCTAGGCTCAGGGCCTGATATCATTTCACCGACATTACGCCTGCTAGGCTCAAAGCCCGATAATATTTACTAACTTTAAGCTTGTTGGGCCAATGCCCGAATAACCTTTCGAGTGTAAATTTCACAAATCACAAGCATATGCACTTCATGTATTTATGTATTTCACATAAGGTGACCACATTAATCAATTTGACTTCATTCAAATATATTCATATACTATCTATCACATTTTCGTTCCTTATCATAATATTCGGCAATATAACATAAGAATTACCTTATTCCACTATCATGCATATCATTCAGCAATATGTATGTACATATGTATATTTGAATAAAGGATACCAAATCTTCCATAACATCTCATGACATATTCACAAGAACTTATGTTTAAATACTTAAAACTTACCTCGGATGTTGTCGAACGTTACGTCTCGACTATTCGATGATTTTCATCTGTCCCTTACCTGAAATCGGCTCCCTTTGTTCTTGAGCTAAAAATAAGACAAATCAACTTACGAAGTCACTTAATCTATTTTATTATTCATTTGGCAATATGGTATATTGGTCGAGAATTAGGTCATATATAACATAAGCCTCAATCGGCTATTTCAATATACATTAAATAAATTCATCCCCTATTTAAAATCACAAACATTACTCGATTAGTTTCTTAAGTCCACATTCGGCATCTAAATTCACATAGACACATTAGCCGATTACTATATATCATCTAATTCAAACTTTCAATAATCTCAATTTACAAACAATTACTCAATTCATTAATTAAGAGGTCATTCGGCAAATATACAAGCATAGATTAACATTTAAGCTTGTTTGCTAGCATTTAGCTAAAAGTTTTACATTAAGCCACCTTAACCGAATGCAACTACTCATTTTAACCACTCATAACAAAGTTTTACTAATTCATACTCACCTAATCATCTTTCATTAAACAACATCAAAACCTCAATAATTTAATACATATACCCAATGACCGAATACACATAGCTCATAAATTTATCCTTAGCAAAAATTTTATCAATCCTCCAACTCAACTTATAACTATGTATCCTTTAAAGTATTCAACACCAATCATTCATGCATACAAGCTAAGACCGAATACCCTTTTAGATTACCAAAAGCATAATGTTAAACATAATCACAAATACACATTTCAACCCTCCTTAATATCAATTTAAAACACAAACATTACTCAAAGCATCACTAAATTTCACATTCGGCAACACATCTATATGGCAAATCCCTTTCCCTTTCATCTAAAAATTTATCCAAGCCAATCCATTCAATTATAAAGACTCATTTGACCAAATAACAATTTTTAGCATCTAAGCCTAACTACTAATACTTAGCACCATTTCACAACTTTGAACAAGTTGCCGAATGCACATAGATTCATTCATTTGAGAATTTAAACCATGGGTTTATTAAACAATGCTTTAATCATGCTAATTTCATTAACAATTTGCAAAAATTCACACCAACATACCTTTAATCTATGCTACAAAATGACCGAATGCTTCCTACTTTTCTTTCTTCCTTTCTTAATGTATTTCGGCATGAACAAAGAGAAAAATGGAGCACTTTCATGTTTTTCTTTAGTTATAAAATAAGGTAGATTTGTTTTACAATTATGACCTTTACACTTAACATAAAACCATATAATAATCTTGGCTAAAACCGTCCATTACACATGCACACACATTGTTTTTATCGCCAAATTTTATGTTAATAATAAATTCACATTTCATATAATATATATGTATATATATATCATCATGCATATAATAATGCTTACATACACCCATTACCGTACATCATTTCTTCAATGGCTTATTTGCCATTCAAGGCCCTAATATTAAAGAAACATGTCACTTTAGCAATTTCATGATAGCATGCATATAATTTATTTAATGCAATTTAGCCCTTTCTTAGTAATTAAGCACCCAAATTTCAAATTTTCAAATACAAACTTCAGCATATCTAAGCACACACATACGAAACACAGAGAAATAAAAATTAGAAATATTATTTATTTTTTTACTCGATTTTGTGGTTCTGAAACCACAATTCCGATTAGGGCTGAAATAGGGCTGTCACAGTTAAGGTACCCTTAATCTTAGGACGACCATTTTTAGCTACTGCCAGAGCTGTTATTGATGTAGGAGACAGTAAACTTGTGCTTCAGGTAGGTGATGAAGAAATTTTGTTTAAGATTTATGATGCCATGCGATTTGTTAGGGAGCAAGATGATTCATGTTATTTTATTGATTCTATTTATCATTCTGTTCAAGATTCTTTTTAGGAAATCACTCTTAAAGACACATTGGAACTGTGTCTCGTTCAAAGTGAGGGAGAGCACGAAATCACCACTGAGATGAAAAAGGTAATAAATGAGGTAAACTCCAACGAATCTTCCCCAAGACAAATAGGTTACGAGGGCATTAAAATTGAGGATGAACTAAGACAAAAACCCTCTATTGACGAACCTCTCAAAATAGATCTCAAACAATTACCCAAACACTTAGAATATGCATTTTTAGGAGACAATTCTACACTACCAGTCATTATTGCTGCAAACTTGCAACCTAAGGAAAAAGAGGAATTGATTCAAGTGTTACAAAAGCATAAAAGAGCCATAGCTTGGAAAGTTTCTGACATCAAAGGAATCAGTCCTTCCTTTTGCACCCACAAAATTTTGATGGAGGATGAATACAAACCATGTGTGCAAGCTTAAAGGAGACTGAACCCCAACATGAAGAAAGTGGTCAAAACTGACGTAATTAAACTTCTAGATACTGGAATCATTTATCCTATTTCTGACAGTGCTTGGGTAAGTCCTGTGCAGGTGGTTCCTAAAAAGGGTGGCATGACTGTCATTTCCAATGAAAAGAATGAATTAATCCCTACAAGAACTATCACCGGTTGGAGGGTTTGTATTGATTACAGGAAATTGAATGACGCTACGAGAAAGGATCACTTCCTCTTACCTTTCATTGATCAGATGTTAGAAAGACTATCAGGACATATGTATTACTGTTTTTTGGATGGACTCTCTAGCTATTTCCAAATCCCGATTGCTCCTGAAGATCAAGAGAAAACGACATTCACTTGTTCATACGGTACGTTTGCTTATCGTAGAATGCCTCTTGGATTATGTAATGCTCCAACTACTTTTCAGCGTTGCATATTAGCAATTTTTAATGAGCTTGTGGAGGACATCATGGAGGTATTCATGGATGACTTCTCGGTATCCGGTAACTCTTTCAACTTTGCCTAAAAAATTTAGAACGAGTCCTGATAAGATGTGAAGAAACAAATCTTGTTCTCAATTGGGAAAAATGCCATTTTATGGTATAGTGCTAGGACACAAAATTTCTAGTAAAGGATAGAAGTAGATAGAGCAAAAGTTGAAACCATTGAAAAACTACCTCCCCCCAGTTCAGTTAAGGCAATTAGAAGCTTTTTAGGACATGCTGGTTTTTATAGAAGATTCATTAAAGACTTTTCTAAAATAGCTAAACCATTAACAAAATTACTAGAAAAAGACGTACCTTTCGATTTTGATCAGGAATGTTTAGAGGCATTTAACACTCTCAAAGAAAAACTTACCAATGCTCCAATTATAATTGCACCTGATTAGAATTTACCTTTTGAACTAATGTGTGATACGAGTGATTTTGTAGTAGGTGTAGTTCTTGGACAGCAAAGAGATAAGCATTTTCAGCCAATCTACTACGCTAGCAAAACTCTAACAGCAGCATAAGAAAACTACACTACCACAGAAAAGGAATTGCTAGCTGTGGTTTTTACGTTCGACAAATTTAGACCATATCTAATATTGTCTAAAGTCATCATTTATATTGATCATTCTACTCTTCACTATCTTTTAACTAAGTCCGATGCAAACCTCGACTAATAAGATGGATTTTATTATTGCAGGAATTCGACTTGGAAATACAAGACAAAAGAGGAGCTGAAAACCTAGCAGCAGATCACCTTTACTAAAGTTAAAAACTACTTTTGGAAAGACCCTTTTCTTTTTCGTATTTGTGCTGACCAAGTCATTCGAAGATGTACAACAATAGCTAAAGCAAATAAGATTTTGGAACACTGCCATTTAGGACCGACAGGAGGATATCACAGTGGAACTAAGACCACCTATAAAACACTCGAATCATGTTTTTATTGGTCTACAGTATTCAAAGATGCCAGCAAGTATGCTATTTCTTGATATAAATGTCAACGAACAGGTAATATCTCTAAATGTGATGAAATGCCTCAGACATATATGCTTGAATGTGAAATATTCGATGTCTGGGGCATACATTTCATGGGTCCATTCCCTAGTTCATATGGAAATAAATATATCTTAGTAGCAGTCGATTACGTCTCTAAATAGGTAGAAGCCCAAGCCTTACCTACTAATGATGCTAGAATGGTAGTAAAATTTCTTAAAAAACTTTTTTCTCAATTTGGAACACCAAGAGCAATTATCAGTGATAGGGGAACACATTTCAGCAATGCTCAGTTTGAGAAAGTCTTACAGAAATATGGAGTGCACCATAGAACAGCTACCCCTTACCACCCTCAAACCAGTGGACAAGTTGAAGTAACTAATAGAGAACTAAAACGCCCATACAAGCAAATAAAAAAGATTGGGTAATAAAAGTAGATGACGCTCTATGGGCCTATAGAACTGCTTTCAAAACTCCCATAGGAACATCGCCTTATAGACTTGTTTATGGGAAAAGTTGTCATTTACCTTTTGGGCTAGAACATAAAGCATTTTGGGCCATTAAATTTTTAAACCTCGACCCTGATCTTGCATGTAAAAAGAGACGCATGTAGCTAAACGAATTGGACGAATGGCGTTACAATGCATATGAAAACTCACACTTATACAAGGAAATCACAAAGCGACGCCATGATGCTCGTCTAAAACAACACAAACAATTTAAGCCTAGCAATCTAGTTTTGCTATACAACTCAAGACTTAAACTATTCCCTGGAAAGCTAAAGTTAAGATGGTCAGGCCCATTCATAGTCCAAAGTGTTCTCCCCTAAAGCACAATTGAGGTAACACATCCAACTCAAGGCACTTTCAACGTAAATGGTCACCGACCGAAACTATATTATGGTGACGACTTTAAGAATGATAGAGAGAAGCTTAGACACCACAATCCCTCGTAAAAGGTGCAGGTAAGAAGTCGAGCTTAGACTATAAACAAGTGCTTCTTGGGAGGCAACACGAGCACTAACAAGTTTGATTTTCTTAAATTTTTAACTAACCCCTTAAAACGTAGATTTCTTAGGACCACACGACCAGACACACGGGCGTGCCTAAGGCCGTGGACACCGTACGGGTAGAAACACAGCCATGCGATACTACCGTGGCCAAACCTATCCATTCGTACACAGGCGTGCGATTACAAACACGGCCGTGGGCGAAGCGAACACAAAAAGACACGACCGTGCTATAAGGCCTTGTGACTCAACACGCCTGTGCCAATTAATTATGGGCGAGACTGAGAAATTACCATGGGCATAGGACACGCCCGTGCCAACCAGCCGTGGCCAAACCGATAGGAGCACGAAAAACACGGGCTAGACCTAGGCCACAGCCCGTGCCCAACGGCCGTGTGCCCAATTCCTTATTAATTTTATTTTAGTTTTATTTTTATTCTCTTCACTTTATATTTTTCCTTTTATTTTACATTTCACTTCTTATCGAGTAAGACTTAAATTCCCCACGCAGTTGTGCTTCAAGTTACCCAGGATCATGAACTTCAAGTAGTCATCTTTCCAATCCAGCTTTCACTACTTTCAAAGAATTCATCCAATAGTCAGAGAGTTTCATTTCTTTCCCTATCTTATGATATTATGCTTCTATTGCTACTAATGTTATCTTTGTACATTGAGGGCAACGTACATCTTAAGTGTGGGGGGGACTTACTTTCACTAATTGCATTCTTTTCGAACCCCTGAAAAATTTTTACAACTAACATTTTGCATTGTTCTCAAAATTTTGAATTCTCACTTTCACTCTCTACATTAGTCTCAATCTCCTATTAGGAATTAATTCTGATTGATTTATGATTTTTGTTGATATGGTGAGAATTAAGACATAGGTATTGATGCTTTGATCATTTAAACTTCAATACATTAGGGAATCAAGCATGACAAGTTGAAATTTTTAAGAGTTTAAATTTTTTCGAGGTTATTTTCCCTAATTTTAAGTGTTAGCTTGAGATTTGAAATTTGCAGGATTGACATTAAAAGCCATAATTCTGGTGCAATTTTTGAGCCTTTTGAGCATACATCCTTTCGTGCTAACTTTTATTATTGCTTTGAGTGAGTCAATACTGATTTGTTATTCTAGAACCTGCTCCAATTATACATATCGAGACCACATCATTGATTTGATACACTAAAATGATCAAGGAACCTAGGATTAACCCACTTACTCCACAAAGCCTACCTTCATAAATTAACTCCTAGTGAACCCCATTGAGCCTAACAACCCATTCTTTAACCTACCTCTAATATTAACCTATAACCCGTTTTTTGTTGAATTGCATTCAATTATTTTGATCCCTATTTTTGTCGAGATTTGAGTTGAATTATTATCTAGCTTTGTTCTCTTGTTCAGTTTGTAAAGTTTGTAAACATTCAAAGTATTGTATTTGATTTGTTCTAAAAAAAAAGGTGTTTATACAGTTAATTCAGTTGTAATTCATATTTTAGTTATAGTTTAATATTATTGCATATTTCTATATTAAGCTATCGAATCCAGAATGATGTCATCAGAAGGCTTAGCTCTAGGAATATGTTCAAGTGATAGAGATTTTTCTAGCTAGACGATCTTTCAATTCAATCTCGATTTTAACCTTCTCTTTCAGCTTGTGACAACACCCTTAACCAAAGCCCAATTACCTCCATTAAAAGACCTTTTGATCGATGTGTCATAACAATCTATAGTAGTGGAGATTTGATTTTCCTGCAAGCCTATGGTAATAACTTTTCAGGTTGACTAAAGAGTGCTTAATTTTTGAACCCTAAACACTTTGAGTGGATAGAGTGAATCTTTAGTGAGGATGTCAAATCTTGTTGATTTTGATTGAAAAGGTAATTACTTAGGAGAAGGGAGAAAACCTATGTTTCCATGATAAAATTCTCAACTTAGAGTGTTTGAAACTTTAATGTTCTTCTGGTTGAATTTTCATGGTATGATTACTTGTGGATTAGTTTGAAACATTATTGATAATAATTATAAGTCGAGAAGAATGATTCTTAATTGTCAGTTGAGATTTTTCTTGAGGACAAGCAAAGGCTTAAGTGTGGGGGTATTTGATAAGCGATAAATTATACATATTTTTACCCCATGCTTAGCCCAATTTTTGGATGAATTACCCCTTCATTTTTGTAAATTGATACTCTTAAACCTTTAATTTCATGCTTTATACATAGGTGAGCTTAGGGAAGAGAAAAGAGCAAGGACCGGGCAAAAAACGGGCAAATTGGGTCCAATTTAGTAATCAACACGGCCTAGAGATTCCCCACACGGCCGTGCCACTTTAACAGGCCTGAGCACGACTTGGGCCTCTATCTGTACGAGCGTGGCACACGGGCATGTCCCTGTCGTGAGGAAGTTCAATTTCACTCAGAAAAGACTACTTAGGGGCTAAGAAAGGCATTCAAAAACTCAATATAAAGACCCTAGGAGGCAACTACAAAGGTGTGCTTGATTCCCCGCTAAGGGTGCTATTTTCCCGCCAAAACGGGGAGTTAAATGAGGGAATTACTCGAAGGGAAGCAGATTGATCCATCTCAGAAGCCAGGATCTACATCAAGACAGAGCATCTCCCTTCAATCCTTTCAGGAGTTTTGGGTTTTCTTATGTTTTGTTATTTTATTTCTTCTGAGATGTTTTCTTTCATAAACATGAACTAAATCCCTAGATACCTAAGGGGATGAAACCTAAGACAAATCTTGTTATTGTTATCTGAGTTGTGTGATAAATATTTGATTTGTTCTTAATTGTGTTTTTAACTCTTAAATTGATATGTCTGGGATATTGATTTAAGTTGAATGTGCCTATGTGGAGGAGCAAAAGTCCCTGCATAGGAGTAGATCCAACACAATTAAGCAGAGTTGATCGCAATCCTGGACATAGGACGAAGAAAATCTACCGGATTAGAGTCAAATCTAATATGGGGAGCCATAGATCGGGTTAATGCGAGACTAAGGGTTTTAACTAGAAAGATATTTCAGTTAATCAACCTAGGATTAGTTGTTCTTATCCTCGACGTAGGTGTTAACATAAATTAGAGATCTCTACGGATCAAATCAAATGAAGAAATCATCTGGTTCAGAGTTAGATAACAAGTGAAGTCTAGGTGGATTCTTCCTTAGGTATTGCCTTAATCAATTAGTCTTTCCCAAAAGTAATCTCCCACTTTACTCCTTGTCATTTCTTTAGTTAGTTTAGTTTAGTTTACAACCAAACCCTCTTTATTTTTAGGCTAGGTAATAGAAAGAAAGTCATTACTAGTACTCATAGTTCCTTGGATTCGATATTCTAGTCTTGCCACTAACTATACTAGTATTCGATAGGTGCACTTGCCTTTTATCGTGATATTAGTTAGTTTATAGGTACGATCAGATTTTATTACTTCATCAAAATCACGATCACCTAACTAGAGTATTTTCACAATATACTACCTATAGTAGTTTTAGAATATACTATCTATAACATTTTCAGTTTTAAAACATATCACAGTTTAGAATACTTATAGGATTGGTGTCGAAGACTCAGTGTAGCACATACTCAGTAAAAACTCTTCAATCATTAAAAAGCAGTTCCAAGTTTTAAAACCCATATCCACAGCCGAGGTTTGCAACTTGGCTCTGATACCAAGAAAAGTAACACCCCAAACTCAGCCTGGATGTTATGGCCGAATCTGGCGATTTCACATGATACTGATTTTGAAAACCGTGTTGTTGCGATAAAACCATTCCCATTTAAACACTAATCTTTATTTCTTATTAATTTCCAAAAGTCTGTATTACACATTTGATCGATTAATTTAAGGAAAACACTACTCGCTGCGGAAGCTTTCAAAATCAGTTTAAGTGTTCGAGTTTCTAGAGAAATCTTTATCGTATTTTGAAAATCGAGTTTTCTTACAACTAGAAGTTATAAATCAATGAAAACATTGAAAAATCCAAATTAAGTGAAAGTCCCAGAAAGTCCTCAAAATCACATCAAAATAAACCCATATTAAGCTTAAATAAAACATGAAAATAAAAACCATAAATCATAAACTGGCAATCAAAATAGTCTAAACCGTGGTCACCATCGAGTCCTCCGCTATATCAATCCGACAAAGTTTGGGGATTACTTGTATAGATAAGACAGAAGAGGTGAGTTTATGTTAACCTAGTGTGTAATCCCCATAGAAAAGAAACTTACAGATAATTACAGTAACAGTCAGTACAATCTGGGGCCTAAGCCCATTATAGTATCAGTAGTAGTGTAACGCCCTAATTTTTGGGTTTTTCTTAGATTGATCCTTATCTGATAAAATGGTTAAATGATAGTATTTGGGTGTGTAATGCATGTTTGGAGTATGATAATGGGCCTATGGAAGGCCCATGTGTTGGTTAAAAGCTCGGCAAATTTTGTATTTTTGACTTAGAAGATAGGGGACCATTGGAAGTAAGGGTCTTAAGAAATTGTGTGTGAAATAAGACACAAGTGGATCAGTGGTAAAGTGGCAAGGGAGATGCCACTAGGCTCCTTAAAAGGTGGCGCCTAAGTGAGCGTAGAGGTCAAGGGTTCAAGCGCCAGAGGTGGCAAGGGTAAGTGTTTTATTTTTGAGCTTGAGCAGGTAAGAGTTTGAAGCAGAATTGAACTCTGCTTGGGAGAATTTGAATCGGTCAAGGAGCAAATCGTGGAGGAGGTTGAGGAGCAAATCAAGGAACTTCGAATTTTGAAAGGAGGTAGCCAATTTTGGGGCTTTGCAAGTGCAATTCAGCTAGGGGGATTAGTGCTTGCATATTCGGCAATTAGGCTCTAGTGGGGGCCAAATTCTTTTTAGTTCTCTGAGAGTTTTGTGCCGATTTCCCTTAAGTTTAGTATTCTTTCTTCTCTTGCCGATCCTAGTAAGTACTTTGGGGCATTCTTCTATTATCTTTTCTGCTTTCTTAATCAATAGCCGAATCTCATATCCCAAAAGACTTCTTACCAAAACTTTTACTTCTGTCTGGCAACACTTTTTCTTCTCCTTCCTCTATTTTCATCTTCTTCTCGAGCCGATCCACTCTCCCTTGTCTCTCCTCTCTAAACTTGTCGACACCTGCAAGAGAAAGAAGCCGAACTCATTGTGGCCGAATATTCCTTTTTGCTAAATCGATTACCCTCTTCTCCTACAAAGCCTTCAATTAGCCGAACCCCTATCCCTTCATCCCTTCTACCTGCCAAATCACTTTCCTTCCTCTTTCTTCTTCTTTCACTTCATAAAACCCTTTTGTTCCGTACTAAACCAAATATCCTGAGGGTCAGAACTTCAACTCTTCTCTTTGGAGCCGAAAACCTTCATTAAGGGCCGAATATCAACCCAACTCTTTTATCTTGCAGGTTCGTAGAAGGAGTAGTTGTAAATCAAGATTACACTCGTATCTAAGATCTTTCTTGGGCCGATATCATAGTGGTAAGCACCCTTTTTCGTTAATCATTCATCTTTAGGGCATGAAAAGCTGAGACCCCTTATGGGGAGGCTAACGTTAATGACTAAGGGCTTGTTGGCCGTTTTCTTTTGGTTTGATTATGTTAGTGCGATCAAGAGGTTGTGCAACTAAGGACTTGGAAGGCTAATCGCGACTGGACTTCGGGATTTAGTCCACAATCGACAAAGTGGGGTAAGATTTCGATGCTTAGGCCACGTAGGCCGATTATGGTAAGGCTTTATGGCTCTTTGGTTATAGATTATTAGACTAAAAATTATCGTTCGGTTGTAGGCTCTTCGTACGTGGGTTCCGTCGTTGTTTCATCCATTAACAGGTGTGTAACGTATCTCCATCATAGACTAGGATGGCTAAAGGCCGTAATAACCGAAAACTGTGCTAAAGTGATCGATCGAAAGTGACCGAAAATCAGTCTTGGAGGGATCTAAGAGTAGCCGAATACTCTATTGTGGTCACATTGGAAATTGACGGTGGCGAAATTGCAGAAGGTGCAATTTCGAGCGTTTTGGTAAGTTGGGTTTCGATGGGCCAAGGTGGGCCTAATGGGCTTCCGAGCCCAAATCGAAAATGACCGTTAAAGACTTTCTGGTAACATGAACAATAAAAAGATGGTTAAGTTGGTAAACTAAACCTAAAAATTAGACGTAATGGACTGGAGATGATATTGGACTTAGTAAGGCCATTAGGGGTTTTAGGCTAAAAAGGGCAAAACTGGAAATTTAGCTTAAATGGACTTCCGTGGTTATATGAGGGCTGATAATTTATTGGACTTGCACAAAATCTCTGAAAATATGAAAAGGACTAAAATACCCTTGAATATGGAAAATTACTAAAATACTTCTAGGTGTAAAAAGACTATTATACCCCTAGGGTCAATTCTGTATGAAATATATGATTTTATGTATCTGCATGAGTTACCATTTAATGTGAGCATATCTGATGCATGAGATGCTATATGTTGCATGCTAGTATGTATATATCTGTTGCATGGGGTATGGGTTTATGATGGAGGAAGCGTTCTGGCAGCCTCGCCGCAATCTGGTGACTTTGTCACATTATTATCTGGCAGCCTCGCTGCAATCTGGTGACTTTGTCACATTATTATCTGGCAGCCTCGCTGCAATCTGGTGGCTCACCACAATATCTGTATCTGGTGACCTCGTCACAATATCTGGCAGCCTCGCTGTAAATTATATCTGGCAGCCTCGCTGCAAATATCTGTGGTATGTAGCGGTTGGGTGGGTCGAGTAGTCTCCCCACATGGTGTAAGGCTGGTACGGGGGTGTTATGGATGGATTTGGGTTGGGTTTCTATTTGCATATTATATCTGATCTGTATCTGTTATGGACCTACGGGCTTAACCTGATTTCTGTAATGGGCCAAGGCCCAATTAATCTGATTCTGAGGCTTAATCTGTTTTGGCCTATGGTTGAGATAACGTTGCACACTGAGTTGTCAAACTCACCCCCCTTTATTTCATCTCTGCAGGTAACACTCAACCATAGTGGGCTTGGAGCTGCGAGAGATTCGGAGTGGCCACAACATCTGCAATAAAACTGGTTTCCGTTTATGGTTTTTAAGTATTTTCATTATGCTAATTTGGGTTTTATATTTGTAATAAGGCCGCTGTTTAAGTTTTCTTTATTGGTTTATTTTCTTTAATGTTTTAAATCATGCTAAATCGAATCTGCTAGTTGTAGGCTGCGCGGGTTTTCAAAATCTCAACAATGTTTTCAAAACGCTTTAAGATCAAAATACAGATAACTTAAAGGGTTAATAAACTGGTTTTTACAAACTCACTAATTTGATTTGAACCTCACTTAAGGCACAACAAGTTAAAAGACCGTAACCTTAGTTTTAGGATCATGTGACACACCAGATTTGGTCGTAACATCCAGGCCGGGTTTGGGATGTTACATTTATTGGTATCAGAGCCAAGTTGCAACAACTCGGCTGTGGAACGGGTCTAAAAATGGAAGTTTTCAAACCATTAAAAAGATTTCTGAAAGATCATGTTTTTAACCTAGTTTTCAAAACTAATTGGAACTTATTCTGATGAACTTCTTTTCGAACTCAAATGAATTATTTTCAAAAAAAAAACAAAATTTATTAAGTTTTTTCTATGAAATCTTTTTGAAAGAGTGGCACACCGAATCTCCGGCCCAAGCCTGTAAGTTTACTAAACTTTTCTGATTGTTTCTGAAAATTCTGATTTCATGCCTGACTAAAGACTCTGTTATGATACTTTAGCTAGGACATTACTAAAACTGTAAAGACTCTGACAGGTAGACTAAGACTGTAGCTAGGCTACCGCGAAAGAAGATAACCTCTGAAATGCTACTTATTCATAAGACATCTGTAATAAACACTGAAATATTAAACCTAACTCATAAAATTTCTAAAACAGAAAGTACGAAATGAGTACGCGAGCAGCTCGTGGTAGCGGCCGTGGACGTGGCCGAGGTAGTGCACGAGCTGAAACTTCATCTTCGGGTCATGCACCATCGGCAACAGAAGTGGAGTCCCATGATCGAGGTATTGAGGACGACGCCCTATCACAAGCGATGCTTCGAGTTCTGGAAAGGGTTGCTGGGGCAAGTACTGGTAATGGATTTCGGGGATCCATTTCTGAGCAACTCCGAGCTATGGGGCAGAATTCTTTAGGGGCGTGTCTGGTGTAGCCCCGAATGTGGCCGAGTATTGGTTGGAGGCCACAGAGCGGATTATGGATGATCTGGATTGCTCTATGGAGCAAAAGCTGAAAGGAGCCGTGTCGTTACTGAGAGATGAAGCTTATCAGTGGTGGCTCACGGTAAGAGATGGAACTTCAGATGGTGAGGTAATATGAGAGCTGTTTAAGAAAGCCTTTAAAGGAAAATATGTTGGGGCTAGCTATGTGGACGCCCGTAGGAAAGAGTTCTTGAATTTGGTTCAGGGAAGTAGGACAGTATCTGAGTACGAGGCTGAATTTCTGAGGCTGAGCCGATATGCTTCTGGGATAGTTGCTACTGAATATGAGCGTAGCGTACGTTTTGAGGATGGTCTGAGAGATGAACTAAGGGTACTGATTGCTCCGCAGAGGGAGCGTAACTTTGCTGCTTTAGTTAAGAAAGCTAAGATAGCTGAGGAAGTAAAGCGTACCGAGAGACAGAATCGAGAAAAGGATAGAAACCGCTTTCGGAGGGATTCTGGACCATCAGGTGGGGTTAATAGGAATGTTAAGAGAGAAAGAGTAGTAGAGCCAGTGTGAGCGGTGCCAATGAATGTTGTCAGACTGTAGGGTTGTAGGAGTTGTGGTAAAATACATATGGGCGAGTGTCGGAAACGTTCTGGAGCCTGTTTTCGATGTGGGTCGATGGAGCATAGGATTAAGGACTGTCCCAGAGAACTGGATCAAGGACAAGTTATGGCTCAAAGGGTTGTCCAACCAGTGAGGGGTGGACCACTAGCTCCGAGGGGTCGTGGACAAGGAAGAGGCGGAAATGGTAATGGTCGTGGACGAGGAGCACCTGGCAGGGGTGCTGGTTTTGCTGAGGCTCGTCAGCCAGCGCTAGTTTATGCAGCTCGCCGCCGAGAGGAGGGTGATGCTCCTGACGTCATAACTGGTACGTTTTTGATTTCTAGTATGCTATACACTGCGTTGATAGATGTTGGATCTACCCATTCTTATGTTGCATGTGCCATATCTGGGTCGCTAGGAGTGCATTCTGAGGAGACAGTGAGTGGGGTAACTGTACTAAGTCCTTTGGGTCACTCGGTTAGGGTAAACAAACTGTATAGAGACGTGCCTATAGAGACTCAAGGAAAAATCTTTTTTGGAGACTTGATGGAGCTACCTTTCGGAGAATTTGATCTCATCTTGGGAATGGATTGGCTTGTAAAGCATAGGGCTACTTTGGATTGTGCTGCAAAACGAATGAGGCTAAAGACTGCAGAGGATGAGGAAGTTATGGTGATAGGTGAACATAGAGATTATCTGTCTAATATGGTATCAGCATTAAGAGCTGAGAAGTGGATTCGTAAAATGCGAGGCTTTTATGGCATTCATAAGTCAAGCTGAATCTGAAGAGCTAACTGTGGATCAAGTTAGAACCGTTAAAGATTTTCAAGATGTGTTTCCAGAAGAGCTTCCAGGTTTGCCTCCGAATCGAGAGGTTGAGTTTGGGATCGATTTGTTGCCTGGTACGGCACCAGTGTCTATTGCACCGTATAGGATGGCACCAAAGGAGTTGGTGGAGTTGAAAGCGCAGATTCAAGAACTGTTGGATAGAGGCTTCATTAGGCCAAGTGTGTCTCCGTGGGGAGCACCAGTGCTGTTTGTAAAGAAGAAAGGTGGGTCAATGTGAATGTGCATTGATTATCGGCAGTTGAATAAACTGACGATTAAGAATAAGTACCCGTTGCCAAGAATCAATGATCTGTTCGACCAGCTTAGAGAAGCTTCAGTATTTTCCAAGATTGACCTTCGATCTGGGTACCATCAATTAAGGGTAAAAGAGGTGGATTTACACAAGACAGCTTTCAGAACTCGCTATGGTCACTATGAATTCTTGGTTATGCCATTTGGGCTGACCAATGCACCTGCAGCATTTATGGATCTGATGAATCGAGTGTTCCAGCCATACTTGGATCGATTTGTGGTCGTCTTTATCGACAATATTCTGGTTTATTCTGAATCCGAGGAGAAACATGATGAGCATCTCTGTATCGTGCTGCAAGTGTTAAAGGAAAAGGAGCTTTATGCGAAATTCAGTAAGTGCGAGTTTTGGTTGAGGGAGGTAACCTTCTTGGGCTATGTTGTATCTGCTGAGGAGATAAAGGTAGACCCTCGAAAGATTGAAGCAATTCTGGAATGGAAACCACCGAGGTCAGTGGCAGAAATTCGAAGTTTTCTGGGTTTAGCTGGATACTATAGAAGGTTTGTAGAAGGATTCTCGGTGATGGCAGCACCATTGACAAAACTCGTAAGGAAAGGAGTGCCATTTATTTGGACCGAGCAGCAGCAAGAAGCTTTTGAGAAACTAAAGAAGGTTCTGACCGAGGCACCTGTACTGATTCAACCAGAGTCTGGAAAAGATTTTACCGTGTACAGTGATGCATCACATGTTGGGTTGGGCTGTGTGTTGATGCAAGAGGGTAAAGTGGTTGCTTATGCATCGCGACAGCTTAAACCTCATGAAGTGAACTACCCTACCCATGATCTGGAGTTGGCAGCAGTAATCTTCGCACTTAAGATCTGGCGACATTATCTGTATGGAGAAAGGTGTATTATATACACAGACCATAAGAGTCTTAAGTACTTGTTGACTCAGAAGGAGCTGAATCTTAGGCAACGGAGATGGATTAAGTTGCTTAAGGATTATGATTGTGCGATTGAGTATCATCCAGGCAAAGCTAATGTGGTGGCTGATTCCCTAAGTTGTAGAACTGTATCTGATCTGCGAGCGATGCTTGCACGTTTGAGTTTGTATGATGACGGAAGTCTATTAGCAGAGTTGCAAGTAAGACCGACCTGGGTGGATGAGATTAAGGAAAAGCAGTCAAAGGATGAGTCTCTGGTCTCTCGATTTCAGCAGGTTAAGGATGGGAGTACTTCTGAGTTTGGATTTAACAGTGAGGGAGTTCTATGTTTCCATGGTAGAATCTGTATGCCTAAGGATTCCAATTTGAGGCAAGCAATTCTGAATAAAGCTCATAAAGGACTGTGTGCTATGCATCCTAGAGGTAATAAGATGTATCATGACTTAAAGGAGTTGTATTGGTGGCCTAGACTGAAGCGAGAAGTAACGGAATTTGTTGGGAAGTGTCTGACTTGTCAGCAAGTGAAAGCTGAACATCAGTTACCTTCTGGACTTCTACAACAAGTGAAGGTACCACTCTGGAAGTGGGAAAGGGTGACCATGGATTTTGTAAGTGGATTGCCCTTAACGCCGTCAAAGAAGGACTCAATTTGGGTGATTGTGGATAGGTTGACTAAATCTGCTCATTTCATCCCTGTACGTACTAATTATTCGCTTCAGAAGTTAGCCAAGTTGTATGTGGCAGAGATTGTGCGACTGCATGGGGTGCCAGTGTCTATCATTTCTGATCGAGATCCTAGATTCACATCTCGGTTCTGGCAGAAGTTGCATGAGGCGTTGGGAACGCGACTGAATTTTAGCACAGCCTTCCATCCTCAGACTGATGGTCAGTCAGAAAGGGTTATTCAGATTCTGGAAGATATGTTGAGGGGATGTGTTATCGATTTTCAAGGCAGTTGGGAGGATTATTTACCGTTGGCAGAGTTTACGTATAATAACAGTTATCAGGCTAGTACCCGTATGGCACCTTATGAGGCACTGTATGGGCGTCGGTGTCGTTCACTTAGTTGTTGGACTGAGCTGGGCGAGCGGCAAGTTCTTGGACCTGAGTTGGTAGCAGAGACTGAGGAGAAGGTCAGAATAATAAGGGATCATTAAAAGAGGCATCTGATCGACAGAAGTCTTACGCGGATTTGAAGCGTAAGGAGATTGAGTATTCAGTGGGCGACATGGTTTTTCTGAAGGTTTCGCCTTGGAAGAAGATACTAAGATTTGGTAAGAAAGGCAAGCTAAGTCCGCGGTTTATTGGGCCTTATCGAGTGCTTAAGCGAGTGGGTCCGGTAGCGTATCAGTTGGAATTACCTCTGGAGTTAAATAGAATCCATGATGTGTTTCACATATCTATGCTAAGACGATATCGTTCTGACCCTACCCATATTCTACCAGTTGCAGAAGTGGAAGTACAGCCTGATTTGACTTTCGAGGAAGAGCCTATGCAGATTCTTGATCGAGATGTAAAAGTTCTAAGGAGAAAGTCGGTTCCATTGGTAAAAGTACTTTAGCGTAACCATGGCAGAGAGGAAGCTACTTGGGAACCAGAGGAGGCAATTCGTCAGCAATATCCCCATTTGTTTGGTCCAGGTAAATTTCGAGGACGAAATTTCTTTAAGGAGGGTAGAGTTGTAACGCCCTAATTTTCGGGTTTTTCTTAGATTGATCCTTATATGATAAAATGGTTAAATGATAGTATTTGGGTGTGTAATGCATGTTTGGAGTATGATAATGGGCCTATGGAAGGCCCATGTGTTGGTTAAAAGCTCGGCAAATTTTGTATTTTTGACTTAGAAGATAGGGGACCATTGGAAGTAAGGGTATTAAGAAATTGTGTGTGAAATAAGACACAAGTGGATCAGTGGTAAAGTGGCAAGGGAGACGCCACTAGGCTCCTTAAAAGGTGGCGCCTAAGTGAGCTTAGAGGTCAAGGGTTCAAGCGCCAGAGGTGGCAAGGGTAAGTGTTTTATTTTTGAGCTTGAGCAGGTAAGAGTTTGAAGCAGAATTGAACTCTGCTTGGGAGAATTTGAATCGGTCAAGGAGCAAATCGTGGAGGAGGTTGAGGAGCAAATCAAGGAACTTCGAATTTTGAAAGGAGGTAGCCGATTTTGGGGCTTTGCAAGTGCAATTCGGCTAGGGGGATTAGTGCTTGCATATTCGGCAATTAGGCTCTAGTGGGGGCCGAATTCTCTTTAGTTCTCTGAGAGTTTTGTGCCGATTTCCCTTAAGTTTAGTATTCTTTCTTCTCTTGCCGATCCTAGTAAGTACTTTGGGGCATTCTTCTATTATCTTTTTTGCTTTCTTAATCAATAGCCGAATCTCATATCCCAAAAGACCTCTTGCTGAAACTTTTACTTCTATCTGGCAACACTTTTTCTTCTCCTTCCTCTATTTTCATCTTCTTCTCGAGCCGATCCACTCTCCCTTGTCTCTCCTCTCTAAACTTGTCGACACCTGCAAGAGAAAGAAGCCGAACTCATTGTGGCCGAATATTCCTTTTTGCTAAACCGATTACCCTCTTCTCCTACAAAGCCTTCAATTAGCCGAACCCCTATCCCTTCATCCCTTCTACCTGCCGAATCACTCTCCTTCCTCTCTCTTCTTCTTTCACTTCATAAAACCCTTTTGTTCCGTACTAAACCGAATATCCTGAGGGTCAGAACTTCATCTCTTCTCTTTGGAGCCGAAAACCTTCATTAGGGGCCGAATATCAACCCAACTCTTTTATCTTGCGGGTCCGTAAAAGGAGTAGTTGTGAATCAAGATTACACTCGTATCTAAGATCTTTCTTAGGCTGATATCATAGTGGTAAGCACCCTTTTTCGTTAATCATTCATCTTTAGGGCATGACAAGCTGAAACCCCTTATGGGGAGGCTAACGTTAATGACTAAGGGCTTGTTGGCCGTTTTCTTTTGGTTTGATTATGTTAGTGCGATCAAGAGGTTGTGCAACTAAGGACTTGGAAGGCTAATCGCGACTGGACTTCGGGATTTAGTCCACAATCGACAAAGAGGGGTAAGATTTCGATGCTTAGGCCACGTAGGCCGATTATGGTAAGGGTTTATGGCTCTTTGGTTATAGATTATTAGACTAAAAATTATCGTTCGGTTGTAGGCTCTTCGTACGTGGGTTCCATCGTTGTTTCATCCATTAACAGGTGTGCAACGTATCTCCATCATAGACTAGGATGGCTAAAGGCCGTAATAACCGAAAACTGTGCTAAAGTGACCGATCGAAAGTGACCGAAAATCAGTCTTGGAGGGATCTCAGAGTAGCCGAAGACTCTATTGTGGTCACATTGGAAATTGACGGTGGCGAAATTGCAGAAGGTGCAATTTCGAGCGTTTTGGTAAGTTGGGCTTCGATGGGCCAAGGTGGGCCCAATGGGCTTTCGAGCCCAAATCGAAAAATAACCGTTAAAGACTTTCTGGTAACATGAACAATAAAAAGATGGTTAAGTTGGTAAACTAAACCTAAAAATTAGACGTAATGGACTGGAGACGATATTGGACTTAGTAAGGCCATTAGGGGTTTTAGGCTAAAAAGGGCAAAACTGAAAATTTAGCTTAAATGGACTTCCGTGGTTATATGAGGGCTGATAATTTATTAGACTTGCACAAAATCTCTGAAAATATGAAAAGGACTAAAATACCCTTGAATATGGAAAATTACCAAAATACCCCTAGGTGTAAAAAGACTATTATACCCCTAGGGTCAATTCTGTATGAAATATATGATTTTATGTATCTGCATGAGTTACCATTTAATGTGAGCATATCTGATGCATGAGATGCTATATGTTGCATGCTAGTATGTATATATCTGTTGCATGGGGTATGGGTTTACGATGGAGGAAGCGTTCTGGCAGCCTCGCTGCAATCTGGTGACTTTGTCACATTATTATCTGGCAGCCTCGCTGCAATCTGGTGACTTTGTCACATTATTATCTGGCAGCCTCGCTGCAATCTGGTGGCCTCGCCACAATATCTGTATCTGGTGACCTCGTCACAATATCTGGCAGCCTCGCTGCAAATTATATCTGGCAGCCTCGCTGCAAATATCTGTGGTGTGTAGCGGTTGGGTGGGTCGAGTAGTCTCCAGGCTGGTACGGGGGTGTTATGGATGGATTTGGGTTGGGTTTCTATTTGCATATTATATCTGATCTGTATCTGTTATGGACCTACGGGCTTAACCTGATTTCTGTAATGGGCCAAGGCCCAATTAGTCTGATTCTGAGGCTTGATCTGTTTTGGCCTCTGGTTGAGATAAGGTTGCACACTGAGTTGTCAAACTCACCCCCCTTTATTTCATCTCTGCAGGTAACACTCAACCATAGTGGGCTTGGAGCTGCGAGAGATTCGGAGTGGCCACAACATCTGCAATAAAACTGGTTTCCGTTTATGGTTTTTAAGTATTGTCATTATGCTAATTTGGGTTTTATATTTGTAATAAGGCCGCTATTTAAGTTTTCTTTATTGGTTTATTTTCTTTAATGTTTTAAATCATGCTAAATCGAATCTGCTAGTTGTAGGTTGCGCGGGTTTTCAAAATCTCAACAATGTTTTCAAAACGCTTTAAGATCAAAATACGGATAACTTAAAGGGTTAATAAACTGGTTTTTTCAAACTCACTAATTTGATTTGAACCTCACTTAAGGCACAACAAGTTAAAAGACCGTAACCTTAGTTTTAGGATCATGTGACACACCAGATCTGGTCGTAACATCCAGGCCGGGTTTAGGATGTTACAAGCAGTTTGGGCCTTAGCCCATTTCGGTACAGTAACAGATATGCATTGGGCCTTAGCCCATCACAGTAGCAGTCATGTATGCAGTGAACAGTATGCAAAATCCTACCCACCAGCCTTTAATACCCCATCTTTGTCTATCCCTACACTTACTATGGGGTTTAAAACACCCACATATCCCTACACTTACAAGTTGTACCCAATGCAGCACATATCAGGATAATGTAGCTGAGCTGCCAGTTAATAGGCTTAAGAGCCTCTTAGTATGTTTTGCAGCTGAGCTGCCAGTCAATTGGCTTAAAACCTTTAAATACACTTCCTCTAATATCATCATCCCAACCCTATGCAGTGCAACATAAATCACATGATATGCCATGCTCATGACTAGTAATACATACATTCAGAATAGTATACATGCGTATTAATAACATGCTTAGTACATTAATCATACAATCAGTTTCAGAATATAGGGTCTAAGTAGTGCTTACTGACCCAACAGTAGGTTCACAGTCGACTGGTGTAACACCCCTTACCTAGGACCTTCGTCGGAGTCGAGCACGAGGCATTACCAAACTTATCCTACTAATTCGGGAAATAAAAATTTACTTTTAAAATTAATTCACTCTCATTCATCCAATATATCCCTAAAAAGGGCCCTTGAGGCCCTAAAACATGCAATTGAAATGGTTCGAGATCGAACCAGGAACATTAAAATTTTTCTGATTACTTGCACAAATCAAAACAATTTATTTCACTATTTCTAATAAAACTATCCACCTGCATAAGAGTCAATAAATTAATTATAACTCGAGTTAAAAAACTCAAAATTTAAATCTATAAATTTTCCCTAAAAGTAGACTCATATTTCTTCTACCATAATTTTCCAGAATTTTTGGCTCAGCCAATTAGTAAAGTTTATTCATTAAATATTCCCCTATTTTGTAATCCAACAGACTTGACCTCTCTTCACTAAAAATCAATTACCTCATTTTACAGAATTTGGATAATGTTTCTGTTTGTTTCTAATGAAAATAGACTTACTAATAAATCTAGACATATAAATTATACCTCATAAATATTTTTGTACAATTTTTAATGAAATACTAAATTCGGAATAGGGGACCAAGAAGTCACTCTAAACCAGTCTCGTAAGAGTTTAAATATCTCAAAATACAAACTTCCTTTGCTTACTTTATTTCTTTCCTATGAAAATAGACTCAATAAGATTTAATGATATATCTTATTCACCATTCAATTCCATTTCTACAATATTTAGTGATTTTTCAAAATCACATCACTGCTGCTGTCCCAAAACTGTTTCATAACCAAAGGCTCAGAATAAAAAAAAATACCTTACTTAATAGCTTGCTTATGTACCTGCAATATCTCACTTAACACATTAATACTCTCTCATAATATATAGGCATATTGCTAATCATGTCACAAAGCATCATAAGTATAATTGAAAACTTATCACTTACTTAATACTTGAATATACTCATCAAAATACTTTTAATATCATCAACTTATAACCTCAATATTAATAAGCCTTATGTGCAAACCTGTGCGCTTTCCTCGTGATCTTACCTTGTCATCTCTTTCACTTACTCTTTAGATTACTCAAGTACCTTTCCTTTTGAAATTTACCATTGCCATGTCTTGACATGGTCTTACGTGGTATCCTTGCCTTATGTACTCACCAATGACATGCCTTGGCATGGTCTTACATCGGATCCTTACCTTATATACTCACCAATGCCATGCCTTGGCATGGTCTTACATGGGATCCTTACCTTATAAACTCACCAATGCCATGCCTTGGCATGGTCTTACATGGGATCCTTGCCTTATATACTCACAAATGCCATGCCTTGGCATGGTCTTACATGGGATCTTTCCTTATAGTAACTTATCAATGCCATGTCTTGACCTGGTCTTACATAATTTCCTTGCCTTGTAAAACTTACCAATTTCATGCCTTGGTATGGTCTTACATGGGATCTTTTCCCTATAGTAACTTATCAATGCCATGTCTTGACATGGTCTGACATGATTTCCTTGCCTTGTAAAATTCACCAATGCCATGCCTTGGCATGGTCTTACTTGGTATCCTTATCCTATGTTGCCATGGGTCAACCAGGGTGTTTTTCCATCAATTCTTCCTTAATTACCATGTTATAAACATGGACTTTGAAATAATACTATCTTGGCAAATCATAGCTAAAACATACTTGCTCAAAATTTTCAAGGTCAGTTACATAACTCAATAATAATAGCAATAATTTCATAATAATAAAATGCTACTCAACTTACATACTTACATTCTTAATCTCATCATATCTTCAATTTATCTTACTTTCCTCAAATTATGATATTTGATACTTTCTTGATCTTATACAAAGCCACATTACCACTATGGTCTTATATGTAAACTTATTCGAATTCTCACTTTTAATGCCAAATTATTATCTAACATTTCTCAATTATTATCATTATATTAAAAAATCAATACTGAAACATTTATAACTAATATATCAATTTATCATTCAAACATGCTTAATTAAATGCTTATTAAACACATGAACTTACCTCGATACCAATACGACTATCTTGACTAATGTTCCCAATTTTTGGTTTTTCTCTCGTTCTAGGTCCAAATCTCGTTTTCTAGGATCTAAAACATCATATTTCACTTATTTACTCAATGTAATAATCATTTCAGACCTAAAACATATTTTTACAAAATTTACATTTTGCCCCTAAACTTTTACATATTTACAGTTTTGCCCCAAAGCTCGTAAATAAATTTTTATTCAAGTTCTTTGCATTTTAGGCCTAACTGAACCATTTCATAAATATGGAAGCCCAAAATTTCCTTAAAACTCACAATTATGACCAATTTTATAACTTTTACGATTTAGTCCTTTCAGACATTTTTGTCGAAAATCACTCGGCAAAAACCGTTTCTCTATCCATAAACATGCAAAATCTACCATAATTCATCAAAATGCACAATTATTCAACATGGGTCAATTTTTGAAGTCAAACCCTAGCTCAAATAAATGGTAGAAATAGAGAAATCATGTTACTGGATTTTAAAAATATAAAAATCATTAAAAACGGGGCTAGAACGGACTTACAATCGAGCTTGGAAGCTTGAAAAACCACAGCCATGGTTTCTTCATGCTATATTCAGCCTTGAGGGAGAAGATGAGCAAATTTTTGCTTTATTTTCCCTTTTTAATTCTTTTAAATTACTAAATGACCAAAATGCCCGTAAAGACTTTTCTTTCAAATTTGCCTTATTCATGCCCATTTTTGTCCAAAAATTTATCCAATGGTCTAATTTCTATTTAAGGACCTTCAATTTAAAACTTCATAACAATTGGACACTTCTAACATATGGAACTCAACTTTTGCACTATTTATAATATAGTCCTTTTGACTAAATTGAGTCCGCAAACGTCGAAATTTTCGAACGAAATTTTCACGAAATCTTTCTGTGAAATATTAGATCATAAAATCTAATAAAAATAATGTTTTCCTTGTCGAATTTGTGGCCTCGAAACCACTATTTTGACTAGGCCCAAAATCGGGATGTTACATTTCTCCCCCTTAGGGATTTTCATCCTCGAAAATCTTACCAGATGACGGATTAAGGACTGATTTCACAAGGCACTTTCAATTTCTCATATAGTTTTGGCATCCTTAGCATCTTACTGCTCAAGCTAAGATTCTGAATTACACTCTCTTATCGTAGACATAGGAATCACATTACTGATCTTCTCGGATTCTGACTGAAATACCTACTGATAAGTAACTGACCTTATTCTTTCTATAATCTCGTACTCTTAGATGAACCTTAACTCACTTTTCTCTACTTACCAAAATGAAAAAAAAGTTTGTTAATAAAATACTTTCAGAAACACCTGACACCTATCTGAGTTTCAATATTCTTGCATTTCGATTCTATACACAATTTCTGATAATTTGTCTCTGATCTCAAAAATCAAATTTCACCTTTCTCTAATATTTTAACTCAAATTAACCCTGTGAGTTCTCTTTCTAAATTGCTCTTAATATTTAAAACACAATACAAAACTTACCTTTCTAAGAATCTGAATCACTTCCTTAATTTAACTATTAATATTAGAGTGACACACAATAACATTCAGAAATCTCGTACTCAAGGCTTACTGTAACTTTCTTCTGAAGTTATAATACAAGTCTCGAATTTCAACCATAACCAATAAAAATTTGGGCTCTGTATAAATTGACAACTTCAAGATAAATAACTCAGATAACCCATCAATAGAAAAACTTGGTCATGCTGAAAAAAATATGCATCAACTTCCTCGAGTAATCAACCGTAGCTCACATAACCTTTACCCTTTTGATGATAATATTAATTCTATTGTACAATTCTTCAAATTACCATTGCATTTCCACACAAATATCAATATTGATTGTAATAGCTTCTAAGATACTAAAAAAATCAACTTTAACTCTTTGAAAGTTCAGACATCAGGTTCAAAATCTAGTACATAGCATATCTTATGCTTACTAGTGTAACTATTTCTGAGTATTCTCCATCTCTGTACTCCTCGAGTAGACAGATAATTATCACTATGTCAGGCTTCATAACTGTTGCATAATCTCTTTACTCAACTCATACTGAATCATAGCAAATACTTCTGTCATCAATTTCTTCAGCTGTTTATAACTTTACTAGCATGGATTTAAGCCAAATTAAACTTCATATAATAAGAACTCTAGTAATCAAACAACTTGGATTGGCAAAAACATACCTCAAATGCAACCCTTTCGATGTATATATATATAACTCTGTGTCATAACTTCTAGAATAAGTACTCTTCACTCAAGTCGTTTATCCATTTATACATAAACAATCAACATTTAATTCTGGAACTATGAATAATTCTAACGTGCTTATAAAATAATCAGATTACTCAACTGAATCGGTTTTCACTAATAAATAATAACTTTTCAAGAACTATTCTTCTTTATGTTGTCATTACATCTCAGACATACACTCTATCATGATCTCTTCAAAAGCTAATCACAGATCATTATCACTGCATAACTCGAAAGAACATAACATTCGGTCTTTAACTTGCTGATACATATATCAAGATCATTTAAAAAGAAAAATAATTACCTCAATCTAAGTTAAACTTCTTATCACTCACATTTTGCCAAAGTCACTTTCTCTTCAAATTTATTCAGCTTAAAAATCGTGGTGCCATAATAAGACTAACTTCTCAATTACTTTAGTAAATGACATCCCAGCTCTGTACTTTCATTATCAGGTTCAAACTCATATTCGTCAAGAGAACATTTCTTGCTATTATCTTATGGCTAATACTTTGAACAGTAATTTATTTAAAACCTGGGATAACAAAATCTCAAAACACGGAGCTATACAGAATTTCTAAAAATCAGTTCTCATGTAGAACAGTTAAGGTCTCAATAGCATCTCAGAAAATTTCCAAAAAGGAAAGATAATACTCACAAGCACTAAAATCAACTATAACAAAAACCATATAATTTTCCTTTATATTTACCAAACAATAGCTAGTAGAACGGGACACTAACATCATAGGGACCTTACCGTCAACTTTCCATCTGCACACTGGAGCAAAAAACCAGAATAGATAGAGCAATATAAATCATAATTCAAGCAAACTACAATGCCTTCATCTGTCTGTATATTTAATTCACATCCTCACAGAGTAGGAATTTCATCTGAAATCTTACAGATATAAATATATATACACCTCTGAAAATAAATGTACACATATAATAGTCGAAAGAAATTTCTGAAATTTTCTCAACCAAAAACTCTGCATTCAGCTATTAATGCAGCTCATTCATTATTCCTTTGTCTAATTCTGTCATTACTAAATCCATATTATCTCATTCAAAATCAAAATTTATTCGGAAGAAAATCCAGCAATCATATACCTTACACATCATACCCAAATAAGTGCATTGCCTGAACCTAACTTTTCTTTAACTGTAACGTTTCAGAATCTGAATGATCTTCATATTAACTTGGCATATTTTCTGTAACTGTATTCATTTGCTAAATCATTCTCGACTCTGATTATGTTGTCAATTAATCTGCCACTGAACTCTTTAGTTTTTCACTTGTAAGCCTATTCAGTCTGAATTTCATGTAATCTCTCCCTGAAATACTTGTTGAAAAGTGGGGTGAGGTTGTAACACCTTTGATGTAACAACCCATTTTAGACCCTAACCGAAACGAGTGATTTCGGGACCACTTAACCGAGTCAAAATACTATTTTTATTACTTTAATATGTTTTACAGCATGATAGATATATGGTGTGAAAGTTTCGTGTAGAAATTTTATCGTTTAAATAGTTAATTCGATAGAAAGGACTAAATCACATAAAGTGATAAATAGGAGTTCTATTGTATAAAGGGCTTATATGACTTTGTCTTTGTTTGTGGGAGTGCTTAAATGGTTATTTTACCATTTTAAATGATAGTGGATATCTATGTCTATATTATTATGATTTTATGAATGGTTTTATTAAAGGTTATAATGGTCATTTGGTTTTATTATATGTTTTCATTAAAATAAAACTAAAACTAAAATCATCATTCTTTTATGTTCTACCATCGAAAAACAAAAAGAAAACAAAGATTTAAAAGGTTTTGAAGCTTTCGGCTATCTTTAAGCAAAATTAAGGTATGTTTTGGCTATAGTTTTTGATGATTTCTATGTTTTTGAACTCGTTGTAGCTTGGTTTAACTGACCCGTTGTGTTTTTAAAAAATTACGGAACCTCAATTTTTGAAATTGGTTGTGTTTTTAAAAAATGCCATTGATGAATACATGTTTATTTTGATGAATAATGGTGAATTATTGATAGTTGTTTGAAAATATACAAGTTTTACAAAGTGATTTTTAATGAAAATGAGTTTTAAGGATTAAATTGAAAAAAAGGTAGAATTTTTGTGGTTGGAATTGTGAATAAATGAAATATATGTGTTTAAATGTGGTATATGAATATTCGGCTTTGATAATTAGAGGGTCTTATTTAGTAATTTGCTATTTTGTGTTTAAAGGACTAAATTGTAAAGTGTTGAAAGTATAGGGCTAATTTGTAAATAGGCCAAAATACATGTTTTTGGATTAAATTGAATATGTTAGTGATTAAATAGCTGAATTTGCATTAATATAGATAAAGACAATCATATCCCGAAACTTGATCGGGGAAAACGAAAGGTAGACGAGTAGATATCGGGAAATCGAGGTAAGTTCGTATAATTAGAATCGAACTTGTTTAAGGTTTATAATTGTTGTTTTAATACTATATGAATGCATAATGAACAATAGACTCAAGTTTGCCTATTTGATATATGTTGAATTTCATATGGTGTATATGTGAAATAATGAATAGAAATGCAAATTGGTTATATGACCAAATGATTATCGAGTCCCGTTCGAACCGTAGAAGTCGTAGGATACAAGTGACATGTCACTAGGGCTACAGGGTGGTTTGAGCTCTTGCATTTGTTACGGACTCACCACAGCTCATGAGCTATATGTTCATCCTCCGGGATTACATGTTCAGTCTTCGAACTTACCGTTCAGCCTACGGGCTTACCGTTCATCCTTCGGGATCACATGTTCAGCCTTTGGGCTTACCATTTTAGGCTCGAAAGAGCATATATGATGCATTGACGGATTACAGGTTACACGTATATACACTATGTGTGTATCACCTGAGTATCCCTCGATATTCTTAAAGGTTCAACGGGCAATTTTTGACACATGTTAAATGCTGATCAATGGATATACGAAGTACATGGTACATGAGTTACATGATTTATATGAACTATATGATATGAATTACATGAACTAAATGTTATAAGTATTTGATATATGCTTGTGTCATGTGAATAATCCATTTGCTGAATGAATGGTCACAAGATTTTGCAAGTACTAACTTGTGCATTATTGATGAGTGGGCAAAATGAGTTCATGACTTGGTTTGACATTATTTATGTGCTTATCTCTAATGTTTGGTAAGTTTAATTCTACGTTATACAGGCTTACCAAGCTTTTAAAGCTTACTCTGTTTATTTTCCCTTGTTTTATAGATTCTAAGGCTAGCCCGATTTTCGGACGAGTCAGAGATTTGCAATCACACAATCCATCAAGCTTTTGGTACTTTTGAATATTTGTAAATGAGATGGTCATGGCATGTATAGGCTAGTTGTTAAGAGAATGTTTATGGTTAGCTTTGATAATGAATGTGGTATGTTTTGGGCACCTATTCAAGCTATGAGATGTGGCTTGTTTTGTATATGTTTAACCTATTTTGAATGCCTTATAATGTATTTTATATGATAAAGTTTGTGATGAATGTGTGTGCATTGATATGAAATAGCATGAATGATGTTAATAGAAATGGTAAATGTCATGTTTGAATTGGTTAGCTATGAAATGGTTCATTATATGTTTGAAATGGTGGTTTTGGTTGCCAAATTGTCTATGAAATGTTGTGGTTATGTGATGCTTCTAGGGATGACCCTTTTGGGTGGCAAAATGGCTTAAACCAAGCCTGTATTGTGCCACACGGTCAGAGCACACTGGCGTCTGACTCAGCCGTGTAACCCCTGCTTCTAAGATATTTTAGGCAGCCTTGCACATGGCCTAGACACACGGGTGTGTCTAGTAGCCGTGTGGTATATGGCAGTTTTGCCCACAGTCTAAACACACGGGCGTGTATGGTAGCCGTGTAGTATTTGACAGTGTTGAGCACAGATTGAACACATGGGCGTGTCTGGTGGTTGACGATCATGAGAGGCACACGGGCTAGGGACACGGCCGTGTGTCCCTAACTTGAAAATTTTCTCAAAGTTTTCCCTATCTTTCTCATGTTTTCAATTTGATCCCTAATGATTGTATGTATCATTATACGAATCGTTAAAGCATGTTTTGATGTTGGCTTATAGAACTATATTGATGAACGTTGGATCCAAAATTTTTACTGATCTACTCTGAGTTACAAGTCCAGTAATGCCCCTTACCTATTCCGGCGACGGTTTCGGGATAGGGGTGTTACATTTGATTTATCTTGTATATACTCATGCATATAACTTAACACTCATCAATATATAATATTATCACAATTATACAATTTGCTTCAAGCAACTTAGCATACACGTTCATAATACAGAGACTTCCTGATCGTCTTATGCAAACTAGTGCACTTAGACATGCATTCATGAATCTCAAATAACATTACACATAACATTCACTTAACTTCTCTAGTTATACATATAGCATCATACAAATGCCAATTTAACATGAACACTTATCTCAATATAAACTTTCCTTTCATCTTATCTCATCTTTCATATTTTCCAAACAGTTCTTATTCACAATTTATTTCTTATTCACATAAACACCATGAACTATTATTCTTACCTTTTATGAGCCTCAACTCATCATAAACATACTGTCTGTACTATCAAACTTAGCTCAGTTAGAGTGCACATTTATCTGACAAAACATTTTGCATCTGGGTCGGGAGTCGTCACACTATCACAGTTCAATATGGCATGTATAGCTAGACCCTTACTCATGCTAGATAGTCCGAGAACCGACTAAACTCTTGCTCTGATACCAATAAATGTAACACCCCTTACCCGAGATCGTCGCCAAAGTCAAGCACGAGGCGTTACCAGACTTATCTTACTAATTCGGGGCATAAAAATTTACTTTTAAAATTAATTCACTTACATTCATCAAATACATCCCTAAAAAGGGCCCTCGAGGCCCTAAAACATGCAATTGAAACAGTTCGGGACCAAACCGGGAGCATTAAACTTTTTTCGGATTACTTACACAAATCAAAACAATTTATTTCACTATTTATAATAAAACTATATATCTTCTTACCATAATTTTTCCAAAATTTTTTGTTTGGCCAATTAGTACAGTTTAATCATTAAAGATTTCTCTATTTTGCAGTCCAACAGACCTGACCTCTTTTCACTAAAAATTAATTACCTGAATTTACAGAATTTGGATAATGTTTCCATTTGTTTTTAATGAAAATAAACTCACTAAGAAATCTAGACATATAATTTATACCTCATAAATATTTTTGTACAATTTTTAGTGAAATTATAAATTCGGAATAGGGGATCACGAATTCACTCTGAACCAGTCTCGTAAGAGTTTAAATATCTCAAAATACAAACTTCCTTTGCTTACTCTATTTCTTTCCTATGAAAATAGACTCAATAAGCTTTAATGATATATCTCATTCACCATTCAATTCCATTTCTATAATTTTTAGTGATTTTTCAAAATCACATCACTGCTGCCGTCCCAAAACTGTTTCATAACCAACTTTTACTCTTTCATAATTTATTTGCATTAAACCTCATTTAGGCATACATAACATCAACACATGTTTGTATTTAGTCATATCATAAGGACATACACACAAAGTGGCCAAGTCCCTATACATGCCATAACTGAAAATGTTTCCATGAAAATACCCAATTTGTAACTTGATAGTCGAAAGTGTGAAGCGATCTCCGATGACCTCCAACCCGAGCTTGTTTGATAAAACTCTGGAACAAAGGAAAGGAAAGAGGTAAGCTTATAAAGCTTAGTAAGTACACATGTAAAATAATGGGCATTAGTAATAAATTTAGCTTATTATTAAGCTTTCATAATTTGCATAAATAATGTTAAGTTCTTACTTTCCCATCTAACTCATTGGTAACCTTACCAAAGGCTCGGAATAAAAATAAATACCTTACTTAATATCTTGCTTATGTACTTGCAACATCTCACTTAACACATTAATACTCTCTCATAATATATAGGCATATTGCTAATCATGTCACAAAGTGTCATAAGTATACTTGAAAAGTTATCACTTATTTAATACTTGAATATACTCATTAAAATACTTTTAACATCATCAACATATAACCTCAATATTAATAAGCCTTATGTACATACCTGTGCTCTTTCCTCATGATCTTACCTTGTCATCTCTTCGACTTACTCTTTGTATTACTCAAGTACCTTTCCTTTTGAAATTTACCATTGCCATGTCTTGACATGGTCTTACATGGTATCCTTCCCTTATGTACTCACCAATGCCATGCCTTGGCATGGTCTTACATGGAATCCTTGCATTATATACTCACCAATGCCATGCCTTGGCATGGTCTTACATGGGATCCTTGCCTTATAGTAACTTATCAATGCCATGTCTTGACCTAGTCTTACATGATTTCTTTGCCTTGTAAAACTTACCAATGCCATGCCTTGGCATGGTCTTACATGGGATCCTTGCTTTATAGTAACTTATCAATGCCATGTCTTGACCTGGTCTTACATGATTTTCTTGCCTTGTAAAATTCACCAATGCCATGCCTTGGCATGGTCTTACTTGGTACCCTTATCCTATGTTGCCATGGGTCAACATGGTCTTTTTCCATAAATTCTTCCTTAATTTCCATGTTATAAACATGGACTTTGAAATATTAATGTCTTGGCAATTCATAGCTAAAACATACTTGCTCAAACTTCCCAAGGTTAGTCACATAACTCAATAATAATATTAGCAACAATTTCATAATAATGAAATTCTACTCAACTTACATACTTACATTCTTAATCTCATCATATCCTCAATTTATCTCACTTTCCTCAATTTTTTCTATTTGATACTTTCTTAATCTTATACAAAGCCACATTACCACTATGGTCTTATATGTAAACTTATTCGAATTCTCACTTTTAATGTCGAATCATTATCAAACATCTCTCAATTATTATTATTATATTTAAAAATCAATACTAAAACATTTATAACTAATATATCAATTTAGCATTCAAACATGCTTAATTAAATTCTTATTAAACATATGAACTTACCTTGATACCAATATGGCCATTTTGACCAACTTTCCCGATTTTTCACTTTTCTCCCTTCTAGGCCCAAATGTCATTTTTCGGGATCTAAAACATCATATTTCACATATTTAAATAATTTAATAATCATTTCAGACATAAAACATATTTTTACAAGATTTACATTTTTGCCCCTAAACTTTTACATATTTACACTTTTGCCCCAATGCTCGAAAATAAATTTTTATTTAAATTTTTTGCATTTTAGGCGTAACTGAATCATTTCATAAATATGGTGGCCCATAAATTTCTTTAAAACTCACACTTATGACCAATTTTATAACTTTTACGATTTAGTCCTTTTGGACTTTTTTGTCGAAAATCATTCAGCAAAAACCGTTTCTCTATCCAGAAACATGCATAATCTACCATAATTCATCAAAATGCACAATTATTCAACATGGGTCAAATTTTGAAATCAAACCCTAGCTCAAATAAATGGTAGAAATAGAGAAATCATGTTACCGGGATTTCAAAAACATAAAAATCATTAAAAACGGGGCTAGAACGGACTTACAATCGAGCTTCGAAGCTTGAAAAACCACATCCATGGTTTCTCCATACTATATTCGGCCTTGAGGAAGAAGATGAGCAAATTTTTGCTTCATTTTCCCTTTTTAATTCTTTTACATTACTAAATGACCAAAATGCCCTTACAGACTTTTCTTTCAAATTTGTCTTATTTTAACCAATGGTCTAATTTCTATTTAAGGACCTTCAATTTAAAAATTCATAACAATTGGACACTTCTAACATATGGAACTCAACTTTTGCACTATTTACAATTTAGACCTTTTGACTAAATTGTGTGTCCAAACGTCAAAATTTTCGAATGAAATTTTCACGAAATCTTTTCGTGAAATCATAGGTCATAAAAATATAATAACAATAATGTTTTCCTTGTCAGATTTGTGGCCTCAAAACCACTATTCTGACTAGGCCCGAAATCGGGATGTTACAACTGGTGCAACTCGTGCAACCTTAGTAACATTTTAGTAAAAATAGGCTCACACGCCCGTGTGGGCCCACACGAGTTGGACTTGGCCGTGTGGCCCACATGGTCTGGCCCAGAATCCCACACCCCCGTCTGGCCTACACGACCTAATTCAGTCTAGCCCGTGTCTCGCACACAGCCTGTCTGGCCATCACACAGCCGTGTCCTTCGCACACGGCTTGGCCTTGTCGATAACATGGCTGTGCTAGGGCACACGGCCTACCACAACCTCGTGTGGCGTCGACAATGAGATTTTTGGCTTTCGTCGAAACCTCATTTTCTACATATTCGGGTACACACCTATATCATTTTTTATGCCTAAGTAACTCCGAGCACTCTCGAACCTATATTTTTCCAGAACATGACTAATTAATCACTTAACCAAAGAATTGAAAACAATTTCGAAATGAGAACGCATCTCTTATGCGACGAAAAGCTTACCCGAACACCTTGAAATAGTGGATTTTGTAATAGCACGATGAAGTCCTTAAACCACGTGAGGTGCTGCTGCCAAAAGTCAAAAACCTCCGAATCAAAGTTAGAAAATAGTAAGTTACAGACAGCAAAAACCCCACTTACAAAAATGTGCATCAAAAATTGACCTAACGAGGGCAAAAGTTGCACACAAAGGAACGATTGGAAGGAAAAAGAGAAAACGAAAGGATGGGGAATGGAGAAAGAAAAATTTGGCTAGGGGAGGAGAAGAACAACCGTATTTTCAGCAGAGAGAAGTTTTGGAACAAGCAACTACTTAGAAATCTGATAATTTCCTAACTTTCCTCACGCCAATTCTACTAACAAACCACC
The DNA here is from genome assembly GCA_020496765.1 of Gossypium stocksii. Taxonomy (NCBI): domain Eukaryota; kingdom Viridiplantae; phylum Streptophyta; class Magnoliopsida; order Malvales; family Malvaceae; genus Gossypium; species Gossypium stocksii. Next base: position 75,942,213 of record CM035632.1, on the reverse strand, counting down.
ACTCAGTTTCCCATTTTAGCATAGCTCTAGCCATAGATTAGTACAAAAATATTATCCTTTACCACAATTGGGATTCAAGCTCTAGACCTCAAACATATTAACACTCCACTTAACCACCAGACCAACAGGCCCATTCTGTTAATTATTTACCAACTTTTACTTAAAAGCCTATTAACTAGAGATAGGGCTTTATTCATAAAGATACCAAATTATGCCCAAGTCATGGCTTGCACTTGGGACCTCCCAAACACACCTAGAAAACTTAACCACTAAAATATATACACATTTGTAACACATCCACAAAATAAAAAATAGGAATTTTAGGGCATTACAAGAGGTGCTCTTCCTATCTAGTTTACAACCTCTAAAATCTACAAATGAGAAAAAATGCAAGCTAAAATAATAGTCTCTATGATACCAAGGTCCTAAAGTAGAAGTGTCTCTAAGGTACCTAAAAATTCTCTTAATGGCTTGTAAATGAGATTCCTTGAGACAAGATTGGTATCTACCACACAAGCAAATACTAAAGGTAATGTCGAGTCTACTTGTAGTAAGATAAAGCAAAGAACTAATCATTGACCTGTATAATTTTAAATCTACGCATTTACCTTCTTCAACTTTTCAAGATTTGTAGAAGAGCTCATAAATATAGCTTATGGTTTGAGATTGTTCATCCCAAACTTCTAGAGCATTTCCCTTGTGCACTTAGTTTGATTGATGAATATGTCATCATTTCTTTGCTTAATTTGGAGTCCCAAAAGAAGTTCAATTCTCCCACTATGCTCATCTTAAATTCACCTTGCATTAGCTTGGAAAATTCTTGACAACAAAGATCATTAGTAGCACCAAAAATAATATCATCAACATATATTTGAACCACTAATAAATCATTGTCTTTTCTTTTGATAAAAAATGCTTTATCAACATTCCCTTTAGAAAAACTATTGTGTCTCGCCTGATGAAGTGTAGTACATGAGTATTGTTTATTGAACTAAGGCTTATAGTGTGACCCCTGACTAAGGAAAGGGTTAGAAATTTATCAAGTATTTAAGGATTGTGAATGTGCCCTTAAGTGAAGTTTTGATTAAGGCGAGCTTCAAAGTTTGGTAGACTTTTTGATAGAGTATATGCCACCCCAATGATAGTTGGAAATAAGGATTCCTATTGTTAAACCTTTAATCTGAGAGGAACGATGAATATATTGTTATCTTATTCTTTGATTAAACTATTTATTTGGCCTAATGAGGACTAGTCAAGATTGGACAAAAGTTTCAAAAAATGAATAGACATGCATTTAAGATGAGAGAGAAAACTATTACTTACGGGTATCGAAGTAAGTTAGCAGAGGGAAATAAGTTTGTCTACTACTTTTTCCTTCTGTATGCACCTATATAAAGCCAACCTTAGCTTCCTAAACAAGTTGTATATTTTCTCCAGCAATTCATACTTCCTTTCAGCAAATCCTTTTTTTTGTTTTCTAGGAAAATGACAAAGCCAAGGCTTGCTTAAAGGGTTAAAGTTTATTGTAATCAACCAACTTTACCATTGTGAAATTTGGTAAATAACGATAAAACACTAGTTTTCTTTGTGATTGTTTATAGTACCCTAAGGTTTCACGCTTTAGGGACAGACTAATGATTTAGAAAAGGAAACTTCTAGGTTTTGGGTTTCCTAATTAAGTGTTCTTGAAAGCTTTCTTAGTAGTTCTAAAAAACATGATCTGATTAGTTAACTATTTATGTTATATCTTAAGAAACTCCTGAAAGTTCTCAAAACAAGGGCAAGTCAACTATATGGTCAGAACATGTCTGGTTCAAACTTCTGACCATGTAGGTGTTGTACATGTCTGGCTCAAGGTAAGTTTGATTGTCTGGTGAAAAGTTTGGCTTTGCATGTCTTGTAAGAAATGAAAGGGTCTTACTTGGTGCTGAGTCTTTACCCACCTTACTCTAAAAACAGAACCATATGGTTAGAACAAAAGAAGTGAATTCATGTTGTTGCCTTCATTGCAAGATGCATTGAACTTTGTGATACATGAACGATGTTATGTAGCCTCTGTTAAGGCAAGTGTAATGCAAACCAGATTGGCAAAACGTAAAAAAAAAAAAAAGGAAAAAAGGAACAAACGTTACAACCTCTAAAACATGGGCTAGGGTTTTGGCTATGAGGTTTTCTACATGAATGCATGGGTATAGTGTATGCAGCAAAGTGATTCTTACTCTATTAAAGTCTGTACAAGTTCGGTATTCACCACTAGGTGAGCTTTTTAAAGTCAGTCTATGTGGTGCCTTCGTCAATAGGTGAATTGCAAGTCCCATTAGTTGGGAAGAGTCCCTTTGTCTGTGTGAAGTATATATATTTTGATTTTTTTTGGAACTCACTAAGTTCTATGAATTTATCTCGTTTATCTTCCCTTCGTAGGACTCTTGAAGAAATAAAGGAACCTTTAGGGACTACGCCAAAAGACACATTCTCTGTGAGGCCTATAGTGGTTTTTTATTATGCTTGATAAATAAGAGTGACGTCAAGGCTTGAAATCTAAAAACTAATATTTTGTAACAAAAATTGTATTCACAAAACAACATCCTTCCCTTAAATCTTTACAATGAACTTTTGTGTTTTAAAAGTGTTTGGGTCCTTAACCTTAAATGTTTTATTTATTACTACTATAGCAACTACCTATTTGTTTTTCTTTTGTAAACTTGAGGTTCTACCAGTTACGTTCCTGTAAGTAAAATTCTTTAATGCTGTAATGCATCACTCTTGGATCCTCTTTAAAGGTCGAGAATAGGTTACTACAAGTTTTTGGTATCAGAGCCTAGGTTTAGTCGATTCTTTGATGAACCAAACACGTTGTGACATCCCTTTCATGCATAACATGCCGAGGGCTTAGTCATGCCGAGGGCTTAGTCTTTAGTGATTTGTACTAATATAATTTCTCTTTTATAGTAAAAAATAAGAATGTCTAAAAGTTCAAGAGAAGCGACCAGTAAGGATACGGTAAAGCCATGCCCCAACCCAAGAATAGACTATTACAACCACCAATAACAACGCTGAGAATGCAACAAAAGCATTAAAAAATATGTTCTTAACCATGATGACTCGATTATTTGAGCAATTCATAGGAACCGAATCTAAGCAGCAACCTGAACAACCACAACATCCTCTATAACCACACCCAAAAGTGGTGCAGTCGATGCCACTTGTTCCACCTGCACCTACAGTAGCCTTCCCTAGGTTTGATCCTATCTGAGAGATTCAAAAATGAGGAGCAAAATAATTTTGAGGAGATAAAGGAGATGACCTCACTACAGTGGAGCAATAGTTGTCTCGATTAGGAAGGGTTATTACAGAGCTAAAGTGTAATGAAGAGGATAGTCTTTGATGTATTGTACCCTTCTTAAATGGACAAGCATACCAATGGTGAGAAAGCGGAATAAGCATTACCATTGAGCATCAAATCAGTTGGGAATTGTTTTTGAGAAGGTTCTGTGAGAAGTATATTAATCCAACATTCGTCGAACCAATGAACAAGGACTTTCTGTATCTGAAACAAGGTAAAGCATCTATCTTGGAATATGAGTGTGAATTCATGCAGTTGAATAGGTAGTATGTTTCCCTTAGAAAAAGGCATGTTTACTCTAAATAAAAACTAATTAGTTTTTACTCATCAGTTTATGAAAAATAAATAAAAACTTAGACGCCTATAAATTTCAAGTAAGAAGAACAAAGAGTTTATGAAAAATGAATAAAAACCATGAGGCTTTTTAAAGGCATCTAAAATGAACTAGTTACATCAAACACCTAAGGTCTTATTTATAGGAGTTTTGATAGCCCGAGCTAGTTCTTTAAAACATCCTATGTCTTCGTGTAAAGTTGATTGTGTGGAGAAAAATAGCCTTAGAAGAATTAGAAACCACGTTGGCCTATGTCAGGTCATACAAGGTCTATGGCACGACACGAAAGTTGATTTGTTGCTTCCTTGATTTATTTCTTGCTTTGATGACTCGAGAAGCTTGTGCATCACTTGTCCCTCATTCCTACATTAGTTGGGCCTATAATTCATCATCCTACACACTCAATTACACAAGTTAGCACTACCTAAGGCACCTGTTAGCCTAATAGGTCACAACACTCACAAAATGTGTTAAAAACACTTATTTTTATTAGTATTTAATCTTAACTACTAAATACCAAAAACACAATACTAAATACTAAATTAGCTACAAAACAAGCTCCTTAAGTTCAAAAGTAGACCAAAATTACTACTACATTTGACGATGGGTCACTGTCATGACACGACATCGACATCGATATCTCCACTCTGGTGTTATCCATTATGTTCTTGGGCTACTAAATAATCATCCTGCACACTCAATTGAAGACATTCCAACTATTTCAAGCTCGAATTGGCCTAGTAAGTCAATAAATGTCAATTTAAGTGTAAAAACAATGCTTGTTTTGTACTTAAGCTACTGATTGCCTCTGGATGTACTAACATCCAAAGTATATAGGTTGAGTTGTAATATAGATTTTATGACGAAGTAGATGAGTACTCTTAGGATCATACCCAGGGAGGCAAGTACTAAATCAATCTTAACCTAAACAATTAAAGATCTAATTAATCTTTAAGTCAATTATAGTCCGAGAGCAAAATAAGAAGTATTTTTATGGTTTGTAAAATAATGAAATAAAACATCATAAAAATAAATTAAAACTGCAAGAGATAGAGATAAATAAAGTAAATCAAATCTGAGGATGGGTGTAACACCCCTAACCCGTATCCGTCGCTAGAATAAGGTTACAAAGCATTACCGAACTTATCACATAAACAAACATACAATTTTATATTCATTTTTCATTCCATACAAAAACCATTCAAAATCACTCATACAGTCCCTAACATGAGCCCTTGAGGCCCCAAACAGCATTAAAACAATTCGGGACTAAATCGAGAACTCATAGAAATTTTGGGAAAACATTGAAAGTTTTCAAAAATAGGGGACATACGCCCGTATGGCCAGGCCGTGTGAGACGCTTGTGTCATAGACCGTGTGGATATTAGAAATAGGATCACGTGGTCGTGTCCCAACCCATGCCCGACCCTATGTAACCCTCTGACTTGGGTCACACGGCCAACCACACGCCCGTGTGACTAGCCTGTGTAACTCACTGACTTGCTTTCATTAAAAACTACAGGGGACACACGGCTGTGTCACCTGACCGTGTGTCACACACAGCTGAGACACACGCTCGTGTGGACAAAAATAGGCCATGTTTCAAGCCACATTTCTCACCCAAACTTGCATCAACCTAAACACTTCAATTTTCATATAACCATAACATAAATAGGCCTTCAAATCAACCAATATCAAGCTTGAATCATGCAAAATCAATACCAACAACCACAACGCTCATAGTCATCCAGTTGACCAATTAAAAACATACCAACATCACTTCCAAAAGTTACCTAAATGATAAATGACATATATACATCATCTTACCTAAAACATAGCATACATATACTATTATAATCTCAACCATTTGATTCTCACCATACTAATTCACAACAAAGCATTCACATATCAATATATCAACACATCACATAAGGCTAATTACACTTATATAAACATATCAGCACATATGCCACAACAAGCCAACTCACATGGCTAATTACATATCAAAACATATAGGCTTTCATTAGCTATTAAGCTTCCCAATCACTATAAAGCATGAAAAAGTAAACAAAGGAAGCTATTAAGCTTAGTAAGTTCGTATGGCTAAGTAGTACAACTTTCCATTCATCCACAATATAAAGAAACATAAGTAAACATAGGTAAATTTCAATCAATTCAAATATTAGCACATTATCTCAATCATAATAGTCATATATGAATACATCCACTACAACTTACTTGCCGTACTTCTCACAAGTACCTGAACTGATCCATATCATTTCTTATATGCTCGTACCATCATCTTTTCCCATTGAACCATTTGGAATAATATCAGATACTCAGGAATCTCACACACTAAGTGCCATATATGTGGTTAAACCACCTCTATCTCATATCTCATATAAATGCTCACTCTCGAGCTATTATTAGGTTTGCTTACACAAGCTGATGGTCAAGACGTAGCTACATGGTGCTGCTGACACAAGCTGTTGAGTAACAGCAACACATGCCAAAAAACTCAGCCATCGGTAGGAAATACAGGGCCAACACACATAACATACACACGATAACCCCTAATGACATGTCATTTATATCCTATTTATTCCTAAGGTTCAACCGGGATCCATACTTTGTCGATGCCTTGTCGAGAATTTTTGCAGTATCGTATTATCACAATTATATCAATTAAGCATTTAAACACACGTAAATCAATGCTTATTAAACATAAGAACTTACCTAGATATAGTATGGATGAAAACAATCGTTTAGTCGATAACTTTGTCTTTTCCTCGATTTAGATCCGAAGGTTACTTTTCTTGATCTATATAATCAAATTTAACTATTTTAAGCATCATTCTATTCAATTCAATCCAATTACATATTTTGGTAAAATTACCATTTTACCCCTAAACATTTAACTTCTTTACAATTTAGTCCTTAGCTTATAAAAATACAAATTCATGGAATTAAGTCCACACCCATGCTAGCTGAATTCTATATAAACCTATATCAACCCATACCTTTCATTTATTTACACATTTTCAATCAAAATCACTTAACAAATGTTGTTTAATTCACAAAAATTGTAGCATCCTAAAATAGGGCCTAAACGGACCAGTAGTTGCGAAACCACGAATCTGAGATAGAAAAATTTATTCTGATTAATTTTTATGATTTACCGAGTGAATAGATGCATGTGTTAGAATATTTATAGAAAATGTCATGAATTGCATGTTTAAATTGCCTATTAGGGCTTAATTGCAAAAGTTGATAAATATGAGTTCTAGATAGGAAATGATTAAATTGAAGAGCATAATTGAAGTAGAGGCCCTTAAATGGTAATTAGACCATTCGATTTTCATGGACAAAAATGGACATACATAGATAAAAATAACCAAAGTTTTAATAAAGGGCATTTTAGTCATTTGGTAATTAAAATGAATTAAAAGGGAAAAAGGTGGCAAAATTGTTATCATCTTCTCCATAAAGGCCAAAACTCATGTGTCTCCATAGCTAGGGTTTCTTCAACTTCTTAAGCTCATAGTAAGTGCATCCAAGCCCCGTTTTTAATGTTTTTTATGTTTTTGGAGTCCCGGTAACTCGATTTAGCTTATTCTAGCAATAATTTAACCTAGGGTTCATATTTGGAAAAATACCCATAGGTGAAATGTATTTATTTTGATGTTTTATGATATAATATGAAGTTTTAAATTATGTTAACAACTTGTGCTACTCGATTTTAAGTGAAAACGAGTAAAACGACATAATCGATAAAAATACCTAATGTTCATAAGTACATGTTAGAGTGAGAATTTGATGTTGCCATTAAGGGAAAATGACCAGCATGTCCCAAAACATAAGAATTAGGGAAAAAGTTGAATTTTTGAGCTTTGGGGCAAAAGTGTAAATATGCAAAATTTTAAGAGAAAAATCGTAGTTTTTCCAAAGTTAGAGTTAAGGATTGTTTTAATAAATGTGAGTATTAAATAAGCTAAATTTGCTAATTATAGATCAAGAAGAATGAAATTTATGGATAGACCGAGGAAAGAAAAAGGTAGAAGATTAAGTTGTCAAGTTGATCATATTTTGCACCGAGGTAAGTATACGATAAATAAATGCAATATTTTGATATTTTTTTATTGATGTTGTTAATTTCCAGCATATATACATTTATTTTATGAGAATATTCCAAGTTGAATCAAAGATGAGGTAACAGAGAAAAAGTATCAGAAAGCCCGTTTGAACCTTAGGGATGTATGGGATACGGAATGTCATGGCATTTTGGGTTGAGACAGTTAATTAACATCCCATGTAAGTCCATATCAGACATATGGCATTGGCAGGTTGAGACAGTTGAGGAACATCCCATGTAAGTCTATATCAGATATATGGCTTTGGCAGGATAGGGAACATCCCATGTAAGACCATGCCTAGAACATGGCATTGGCAAGCTATTATCAGGCAGGAAAGCCCAAGTATCCTGAGTATTCCAAACGGTTCATTGGGCTAATATACAAGCTACGTTACAAGAAAGTTCAGGTAAATGAATGATAAACAGGAAAGTTAAAGAGTAAATAGAGAAGTAAAATAAAGATTTTGTTAGTTGATGGTATAATATGATTATATTTATACTTGGTGAATGTTGTCATTTATTTACTTGTAAACTTACTAAGCATTGTAGCTTACTCTTTTTCCTTTCTCTATTTTATAGTGTAGCCAAGCCAATTTGGGGATCGTAAGGATGTCAGAGTTCGTCTCACACTATCAAAGGCTATCTCAATATTTTGTAATCTGAAATGTTTTGAGTTATGGCATGTATAGGGACTTGGTCATTTTGTGTGTATGTCCTTATGATACGATTAAAGAATGGCATGTGAATACTTGATAGTGATTAGCTATGTCGCTAATTAAGAACATGATTCGATGTTATGTATGCCTAAATGATAGTTTATGCAAAGAAATTATGACAGAGTAAAAGTTGGCCATGAAACAATTTTGGAACGGCAACAGTGATGTGAATTTGAAAAATCACTAAAAATTATAGAAATAGAATTAAATGGTTAATGAGATATAAAATTAAATTTATTGAGTCTATTTTCATAGAAAAGAAACAGAGAAAGCAAAAGAAGTCTCTATTTTGAGATATTTAAATTCTTCCGAGACTGGTTCAGAGGGTCTTCGTGATCCCTTATTCTAATTTTAGAAATTCACTAAAAATTGTACAAAAATAATTGTACTAAGAGATAATTGATTTTTAGTGACAAGAGGTCAGGTCCACTGGGCTGCAAAACAGGGGAAACTTTAACTAATAAACTGTACTAATTGGCCATATAAAAAATTCTAGAAAAATTATGGTAAAAATATATACGAGTCTAGTTTCAGGGAAAATTTATAGATTTAAATTTCAAGTTTCATAACTCAAGTTATAATTAATTTAGTGACTAGTACGCAGGTGGACAATTTTACTATGAACAGTGAAATAAATTGTTTTAATTTGTGTAAGTAATTGGAAAATTTTTAAATGTTCCGGTTTGGTCCCGAACCGTTCCAATTGCATGTTTAGGGCCTTGAGGGCCCATTTTAGGGATATATTGAATGAATGTGAATGAATTAATTTTAAAAGCAATTTTTTATGCCTCGAACTAGTAAGGTAAGTTTGGTAACGCCTCATGCTCAACTCCGACGACGGTCTCGAGTAAGGGGTGTTATAAAAACCATTCATAATCTATCATGAAACTTCAAAACTCACACATATTTATCAATGGAAAAACCCTGACTCTTTAACAATATTGCAAATTAGTCCCTGGGCTAGCTAGATTAAGCGATAACGACCTCAAAAAGATAAAAATCATTAAAAACAAAGCTTAATTATACTTACATGCAAGCAAGGAATTGGTTAAACCTTGAAACCTCTTCAATGGAGTTTCCTAGCTTTATTTTTGGTGCAAATATGAAAATAGAAAGATGATACTTTGGCTTTTTCTTTCATTTAACTAACTTATTTACCAATTTACCTTTTTAACCTAATTATAAAACATTAAAATTTACCTAACCCATGTCCAAAAATGTCCACTAACTATTATAATGGTCTAATTGACATTTAAATCTACCCATGATTTAATTCCATAGAAAATTGACACTTATACTAATAGAACACAAGTTTTACACTTTACGCGATTTAGTCTTTTTTCACAAATTAAGCAGGAAAACGATAAAATTTCTTAACGAAATTTTCATGCAATCATATTATCATGTAGTAGACCTCAAAATAATATAAAAATAAATACTTAGACCTCAGATTTGTGGTTCTAAAACCACTGTTCTGATTTCACTAAAAACGGGCTCTAAGAATGGGTGATCAACTCGCTTCGGCAATTCCAATTAACTGTCGCCTTAGGAGTCACTACCTATAACGCCCTAGATTTTTGGGCCTAGAAGTATTGGGCCTTGAGCAGGGGATCGGCTAGAAGGTAGCTCATAAAAGTTTAATTGTGCTTGAAATATCACAATTGCATGTTTGGTGTGTCGTTTAAGTGATTTGGAGTGTTACGGGATGTTTGAGAAGTCTTGGGTTTAAACCAGGGCTCTAGCAAAAATTTTAATTTTTCCCTTAGGTGGACCTTGGAGTTAGCTTGAAGACCTTATAAATATTTTTGGTTAAAATATGACACAAGAAAGCAAGTGGTCTAGTGGCAAGATGGTGTTAGGAGTGTACATGTGGTCTGGGGTTCAAGTCCTAGCGTTTGCAAAATTATTATTTTTGCTCCTAAGTGAACCCTTGGTGATTAGAAGTAGACCTTATATTTATTTAAGGATATAGTGTGACACAAGAGGAGCTTGTACCAAGGAGGCAAGTGACGTGTTGAACTATTGAAAGGGGGTTGGGTTCGAGTCCCATTGCAAGCAAGTAGATGTTATTTTGCTACTTGAGCTGGGGAGGAATTAGAATTAGACTGGAATTCTGTAGTTGAATTGGTCTTGGCAATTTGAATCAAATTCAAATGAGGAGTTGGAGTGAATCAAGGAGAATAGGTGGAGATTTTCCTAGTTTTTGAATGGAGGAAAATGAGGAGGAAATCGTGGAATTCAAGTAGAGTAGGGGTTGTAGCCGAATTAAGCAACTTGGATAGGTGTTTTTTGGCTAGGGGTCACCTTGTTATGCATTTTTGGCACTTTGAGAACACTTTGGGGACGTTTTTCTTTTTCAAAATTGGAGTTTTGACAACGAGTCTCGATTTTTCTTGTGTGCCGAATGGTTTTGTTTTTTTCGTCTCTTCTCTTGAGTCTTTCTGCTTGACCTTTGTGACCGAATTGTATTTGAGTATTCTCCCCTCTTTCTTTCCCTAGGCCAAATTCTGCTTCTCACTTCTCAAGTTTTGTTGTTGGCTGAACCTTTGCCATTCCTTTCTCTTAATCTGAGTCGACGGTGCTTCTCTTCCTTTATCTCTGCTTTCTTCTCTTTCTCTTCTCCTCCAGTCTTTTGACATTGCCAAATTCCCTTCCTTTCATTCTTCATTGCATTTTCTATTCTCCTTCTTTGGCCAAATATTCTCTACTCCTACTTCACTCTCGGCTTTGTTCTCTTCAACCTCGACTTACCCATTTCTGTTATGTTCTCTTGGTACACTCACACCCTCTCTTGACCGAATATCTCTTTGTTATTGAGGCAACGTTTAGATTGGAGTTAGGCCGATTATTGGTTAGTCTTTTTCTTCTCTATGTTTGCAATTTCTTTTTCCTCTTTGAGCCGTATGTGTTCTACTCATTCACCTATTAGTTCGCTTTAATGACTGTTACTTAACTCTGTAATTATCGAAGGTTGCTAGGGACGCGATCTCCATAACCAGGGGGTTAGGTCGGCTGTTTGTTTGTTTCCAATAAACAATCCTGTCCCTCGTGGTAAGAAGCATAGTTGTTTTTCGTTACAAGGGATTATGTTTTATGTTGTTTACTTGGTTTGTTTCTAGAACTCTCGATCAACAAAGGGGATTCTAGCCATAAGGTAGTGGCAAGGGTGTCAATTATGGATGTGCATGTAGCCTCTACCCTCAAGTTTAAGCGGCGTAAGGTGTCGGCAGTTTGGGACTTTCCGCTAGGATGCGGAAGGGTGACCGCATCAAACTGGGGATTAATGAGGAAAATCGCAGTAGACTGCTCTAGTGAAGGCAAGCGATAGTAAATCGTATGGCTAAGTATTTCGATTAAAGATTTCCTAATTCTTTTGATAAAGAGTTAAACTGTGTATTTTGTTTAATATAGGTGACAACACTCGTGATTATTTAGTACTCTACATGATAAGGTGTGTAGCCGTATACCCTGTTTCTGTGGATCGGCTTACGCCGAAAGTGTTGGTATTAGTGTCATATTTGATAATAGGTTGAAAAGCCAGAAGTGTGTTCTTCACACCCTGATTTGACTGTTAATCAGCATTATGTCGGAAAGCCGAAATACCGGCGAATGATGCCACATGTGCGTATGATCGCACGTGTGGTGAACTGAGCCCTTAAATCGTGGGCAATAGACTGTAGAGGCCAACTCGAGCACTCTCATGGTTGAGGGCTATTTGGGGCCATGTTGGGCCGTGTCGGCCCAATAGGACTACGAGCCCCACACAAAATACATTTGTATATTGTGGTTAATGTTAGACTGAGCCGTGTAGTCCATGTGGCTAAGGTGGTTTTGGGCTAAATAGGCCGTGTGGGCCCAATGGGCTTGTGGGCCCACACAGATAAAATGTTTGTGATGTGATAAGTGACTTATTTGGGCTGTGTTATTCGAATAGACGTGATTGTTTCTAGGTTAAATGGACCACACGAGAGCGTGGGCCCACTTGGGCCGAGTAATAGGCCTTAGGACCAATTACCCCATTTTGTCTGTTTAGGTTACAGAAGTCGCTCGAAGCGACGAGGGACCTTCGGTGGGATCGTTAAGACCTCGGTTTACAAAATTATAGAAATACAATCGATTTACAAAATTACAAAAATACCCTCAGTTTACAAAATTACAAAAATACCCTCAATTTATAAAATTACAGAAATACCCTCAGTTTTTAAAATTACAAAAATACCCACAGTTTATCAAATTACAGAAGTACCCTCAGTTTAAAAAATTACAAAAATGCCCTCGATTTAAAAAATTACAGAAATACCCTCAATTTACAAAATTACAAAATACCCTCAATTTACAAAATTACAGAAATACCCTCGATTTACAAAATTACCAAAATACCCTCGATTTATAAAATTACAAAAATACCCTCAGTTTGTAAAATTATAAAAATACCCTCGGTTTACAAAATTATAGAAATACCCTCAGTTTACAAAATTATGAAAGTACCACGGTTGACAAAATTATAGAAATACCCCTAATTTGCAAAATTATAGAAGTACCCCTGGTTTGTGAAATTACCAAAATACCCTTGGAGTGTAAAATTACCAAAATACCCCTATAGGGTAGAATTACCTAAATACCCCTGTAGGGTAAAATGACTGTTTTACCCTTATGGGAAAAAGATTGACTTGGACTGTGTATTTGACTGTGTTGACTATGATTATATGATTGTGTATTTACTGTCTTGACTATGGTTATGTGACTGATCGACTTTTAATATATGATTAAATGATCGATATTGAGCATGCCCGTTCTGCATACACGTATAATGATTGAGCATAACATACACGACATATTGCATGGGGTTGGGACATTGATTTGGAGGAAGTTTTATGCTAGTGACTTTGCCACGTAATCTAATTCTAATGGCTCTACCACGTTTTCTATTTTTAGCAGCATGGCTGCGTATTGGTGTGCGGGCTGGGTGGATCGAGTTATTCTCCACATGGTGTGAAGGTTGGTACGGGTGGTGCAATGGTTGGACTGGGTTGGGATTGTATTCATATTCTGTTACTGATCCAGTTTTGGGCTTAGGGCTACCGGATTCTGATTCTGATTTTGATTCTAATTCTATTACTGAATGGGGCTAAGAGCCCAATAGATTCTAGAACTGTAATGGGCTAGGCACATCTGGTACTATCTGCTCTAAAGGCTAGGCCCAGTTGATTCTGTTATGGGTTGGGACCCAGACGATATTGTATTGGGCTGTGGCCCACTTTTACTCTGAACTGTTACTGATTCCTGTCTTCTAACTGACTGTTTTTATTTAGTAGGGGATTATACACTGAGTTTTCATAAACTCACCCCGTTTATTAACTGTGCAGGTGATCCATAGCTTTAGGAGGATCGGCGCTGCGAGGGACTCAGAGACAGCCACACGACTGTTATCTAATCACCTTTTGGACTTTATTTATGGTTTAGATTCTGTTTGGGTTTTAAAATTTTGTAATAAGGCCATTGGGATTTTAATTTGCTTTTATTTGGGTTTTATTTATATTGATTTATATCTGTAGAAGTAAACCACTGTTTTTCAAAAAAGTTAACTATTTTTTTAAACAACAGAACATTTCCGCAACATTTTCCAAATGATATCGCGACTTAATCTTTAAACACCACGTTTTTGTAAATCGGTTTCTTTTTAAATTAGCTTCCGCAACTAAAAAGGGTTTTACAAAGTAATTAATTGTTCAATGTACCATTTTTTAAAGATAAACAAATGTAACTAGGGTTTTACTCAAGTTTTACATAAAGAAGGGTTTTTTAATGAAAACATGGTTTTCGATGGGGTCGTTAAGTTAGGCCCAATTACCCCGTTTTGTCAGTTTAGGTTACAAAGTCACTCGAGGCAACGAGGGACCTTCGGTGGGGTCGTTAAGACCTCAATTTACAAAATTATAGAAATGCCCTCAGTTTACAAAATTACATAAATACCCTTAGTTTACAAAATTATAAAAATACCCTCAGTTTACAAAATTACAGAAATACCATTAATTTACAAAATTATAAAAATACCCTCGATTTACAAAATTACAGAAATACCCTCCATTTACAAAATTACAAAAATACCCTCAATTTGTAAAATTACAAAAATACCCTCGATTTACAAAATTACAGAAATACTCCCGGTTTACAAAATTTCAAAAATACCCAAGTTTATAAAATTGCAGAAATACCCCCGGTTTGCAAAATTACAGAAATACACTTGGTTTGCAAAATTATCAGAAAACCCCTAGAGGGTAGAATTACCAAATACCCTTGTAGGGTAAAATGACTGTTTTGCCCTTATGGGAAAAAGACTAACTTGGATTGTGTATTTGACTGTGTTGACTGTGATTGTATGACAGTGTATTAACTGACTTGACTGTGGTTGTGTGGCTGATCGGCTTTTAATATATGATTAAATGACTGATATTGAGCATGCCCATTTGGCATACACGTATAATGATTGAGCATAAATACACAACATATTGCATAGGGTTGGGACATTGATTTGGAGTAAGTTCTGTGCTAGTGGCTTTGCCACGTAATCTGATTCAGGTGGCTCTGCCACATTTTTATTTTTAGTAGCATGGCTGCGTATTGGTGCGTGGGGTGGGTGGGTCGAGTTATTCCCCACAAGGTGTGATAGTTGGTACGGGTGGTGGGATGGTTGGACTGGGTTGGGATTGTATTCACGTTTCGTTACTGATCTTGTTTTGGGCTTAGGGCCACCAGATTCTGATTCTGATTTTGATTCTAATTCTGTTACTGAATGGGGGTAAGAACCCAATAGATTCTAGAACTGTAATGGGCTAGGCCCATCTATTACTATCTGCTCTAAGGGCTAGACCCAGTTGATTTTGTTATGGGTTAGGGACCCAGACAATATTGTATTGGGCTGTGGCCCACTTGTACTCTAAACTATTTCTGATTCCTGTCTTCTGACTGACTGTTTTTATTTAGTAGGGGATTGTACACTGAGTTTTCATAAACTCACCCTGTTTATTAACTATGCAGGTGATCCCTAGCTTTAGGAGGATTGGTGCTGCGAGGGACTCGGAGACAGCCAAACAACTGTTATCTAATCACCTTTTAGACTTTATTTATGGTTTAGATTCGGTTTTGGTTTTAAAATTTTGTAATAAGGCCATTAAGATTTTAATTTTCTTTTATTTGGGTTTTATTTATATTGATTTATATCTGTAGAAGTAAACCACTGTTTTTCAAAAAAGTTAACTATTTTTTTAAACAATACAACGTTTTCGCAGCATTTTCCAAATGATATCGCGACTTAATCTTTAAACACCACATTTTCGTAAATCGGTTTCTTTTTAAATTAGCTTTCGCAACTAAAAAGGGTTTTACAAAATAATTAATTGTTCAATGTACCATGTTTTAAAGATAAACAAACGTAACTGGGGTTTTACTCAAGTTTTACATAAAGAAGGGTTTTTTAATGAAAACATGGTTTTCGATAAACACTTCAATGTGACACGCTAGATTCGAGCCTAACTTCTGGGCTGGGTTTGAGGTGTGACATTTAATGGTATCAAAGCCAAGATGCAAAACTCAATTATGGAATGGGTTTTCAAAATCTGAATTTCAAAAAGTTGTTTTCAAATATGTGATATGTTTGAGATATTTCTTCTGAAAAAGTGTGGCACACCGAGTCTTCGGTGCTGAATCCGTAAGTTTCAGAGACTGTTGTTTGTTTTCATTGAAAAGCAGTAGATAGAAATACTATGATTTCTTAGACATTAGACTATATTGTTGTACTTAAAATTAGAGTTTGTATTTATTCTATGCGTTTGGTTTGAATGAGATGTTTTGGATTTAGAAGTTGTAATCTATCTACTCTGATAGACAGATGTTTTGGATGTGCGATAAAGATGTTGGATTAGAGTGCGCAGTGGTAGCATAATGGGGTAGATGTTACACAACTACCCTGTTAGTTTGAAATTTCAGGGATGAAATTTCTTTAAGGGGTAGAATTGTAACGCCCTAGATTTTTGGGCCTAGAAGTATTGGGCCTTGAACAAGGGATCGATTAGAAGGTGGCTCATAAAAGTTTAATTGCTTGAAATATCACAATTGCATGTTTAGTGTGTCGTCGAAGTGATTTGGAGTGTTAAAGGATGTTTGAGAAGTCTTGGGTTTAAACCAGGGCTCTAGCAAAAATTTTAATTTTTCCCTTAGGTGAACCTTGGCGTTAGCTTGAAGACCTTATAAATAATTTTGGTTAAAATCTGACACAAGGAAGTAAGTGGTCTAGTGGCAAGGTGGTGTTCGGAGTGTACATGTGGTCTGGGGTTCAAGTCCTAGCGTTTGCAAATTTATTATTTTTGCTCCTAAGTGAACCCTTAGTGATTATAAGTAGACCTTATATTTTGTTGAGGATATAGTGTGACACAAGAGGAGCTTGTGCCAAGGAGGCAAGTGACATGTTGAACTATTGAAAGGGGCTTGGGTTCGAGTCCCATTGCAAGCAAGTAGATGTTATTTTGCAACTTGAGCTGGGGAGGAATTGGAGTTGGACTGGAATTCTATAGTTGAATTGGTCTTGGCAATTTGAATCAAATTCAAATGAGGAGTTGGAGTGAATCAAAGAGAATAGGTGGAGATTTTCCTAGTTTTTGAATGGAGGAAAATGAGGAAAAAATCTTAGAATTCAAGTAGAGTGGGGGTTGTAGCCGAATTAAGCAACTTGGATAGGTGTTTTTGCTAGGGGTCTCCTTGTTATGCACTTTTGGCACTTTGAGAACACTTTGGGACGTTTTCTTTTTGCAAATTGGAGTTTTGGTGTTTTGGCGACAAGTTTCAATTTTTCTTGTGTGTCGAATGGTTTTGTTTTTTTCTTCTCTTCTCTTGAGTCTTTGTGCCTGACCTTTGTGACCGAATTGTATTTGAGTTTTCGCCCCTCCTTCTTTCCCTAGGCCGAATTCTGCTTCTCACTTCTCAAGTTTTGTTGTTGGCTGAACCTTTGCCATTCCTTTCTCTTAACCTGAGCCGACAGTGCTTTTCTTCCTTCATCACTACTGTCTTCTCTTTCTCTTATCCTCTAGTCTTTTGACATTGCCAAATTCCCTTCCTTTCATTCTTCATTGCATTTTTTGTTCTCCTTCTCCTCTGGCTGAATATTCTCTACTCTCACTTCACTCTCGGCTTTGTTCTCTTCAACCTCAACTTACCCATTTCTGTTCTGTTCTCTTGGTACACTCACACCCTCTCTTGACCAAATATCTCTTTGTTATTGAGGCAACGTTTAGATTGGAGTTAGGCCAATTATTGGTTAGTTTTTTTCTTTTCTCAGGTTTGCGATTTCTTTTTCTTCTTTGAGCTGTATGTGTTCTACCCATTCACCTCTTAGTTCACTTTAATGAACGTTGCTTAACTCTGTGATTATCGAAGGTTTGCTAGGGACGTGATCTCCATCACCTAGGGGGTTAGGAAGATTGTTTGTTTGTTTCCAATAAGCAGTCCTGTCACTCGTGGTAAGAAGCATAGTTGTTTTTTGTTACAAGGGATTATGTTTTATGTTGTCTACTTGGTTTGTTTCTAGAACTCTCGAAGAGCAAAGGGGATTCTGGCCATAAGGTAGTGGCAAGGGTGTCAACTATGGATGTGCGCGTAGCCTCTACCCCCAAGTTTAAGCGGTGTAACTGGGGATTAAAGAGGCAAATTGCAGTTGATCGCTCTAATAAAGGCAAGTGATAGTAAATCGTATGGCTAAGTATTTGGATTAAAGATTTCCTAATTCTTTTGATAAATAGTTAAACTGTGTATTTTGTTTAATATCGGTGACGGTGCTCGTTATTATTTAGTACTCTACATGATAAAATGTGTAACCGTATACCTTGTTTCTATGGATCAGCATACGCTGAAAGTGTGGGTATTAGTGTCATATTTGATAATTGACTGAAAAGCCAGAATTGTATTCTTCACACCCTGATTTGAATTTTTCTCGGCATTATGCCGGAAAGCCAAAATACCGGCGAATGATGCCACATGTGCGTACAATCGCAAGTTTGGTGAACCGAGCACTCAAATCGTGGGTAATAGACTGTAGAGGCCAATTCGAGCACTCTCGTGGTCGAGGGCTGTTTTGGGGCCACGTTGGGCCGTGTGGGCCCAATGGGTCTGTCGACCCCACACGGAATATGTTTGTATATTGTGGTTAATGTTAGACTGAGCCGTGTAGTCCATGTAGCTTAGGTGGTTTTGGGCTAAATGGGCCATATGGACCCAATGGGCTTGTGGGCCCACACGGATAAAATGTATGTGATGTGATAAGTGACTGATTTGGGCTATGTTGTTCGCATATCCGTGATTGTTTCTGGGCTAAATGGGCCACACGAGAGTATGGGCCCACTTGGGTCGAGTAATGGCCTTAGGCCCAATTACCCCGTTTTGTCTGTTTAGTTTACAGAAGTCGCTCGAGGTGATGAAGAATCTTCGGTGGGGTCGTTAAGACCTCGATTTACAAAATTATAGAAATACCCTCAGTTTACAAAATTACATAAATACCCTCAGTTTACAAAATTATAGAAATACCCTTAGTTTACAAAATTACAGAAATACCCTCAATTTACAAAATTACAAAAATACCATTAGTTTACAAAATTAGAGAAATACCCTCCATTTACAAAATTACAAAAATACCCTCAATTTGTAAAATTACAAAAGTACCCTCGATTTGTAAAATAACAGAAATACTCTCGGTTTACAAAATTTCAAAAATACCCCCGGTTTATAAAATTGTAGAAATACCCTCAGTTTGATAAATTACAGAAATGCACTTGGTTTGCGAAATCATCAAAATACCCCTATAGGGTAGAATTACCGAAATACCCTTGTAGGGTAAAATGACTATTTTGCCCTTAGGGGAAAAAGACTAACTTGGACTGTGTATTTGACTGTGTTGACTGTGATTGTATGATTGTGTATTAACTAACTTGACTGTGGTTGTGTGACTGATCAGCTTTTAATATATGATCAAATGACTGATATTGAGCATGCCCATTCTGCATACATGTATAATGATTGAGCATAACATACACGACATATTGCATGGGGTTGGGACATTGATTTGGAGGAAGTTCTGTGCTAGTGGCTTTGCCACGTAATCTGATTTAGGTGGCTCTGCCATATTTTTTATTTTTAGCAGCATGGCTGCGTATTAGTGTGCGGGGTGGGTGGGTCGAGCTATTCCCCATATGGTGTGATGGTTGGTACGGGTGGTGGGATGGTTGGACTGGGTTAGGATAGCATTCACGTTTCGTTACTGATCTTGTTTGGGGCTTAGGGCCACCCGATTCTGATTCTGATTTTGATTTTGATTCTGATTTTGATTCTGATTCTGTTATTGAATGGGGGTAAGAGCCCAATAGATTCTGGAACTGTAATGGGCTAGGCACATCTATTACTGTCTGCTCTAAGGGCTAGGCCCAGTTGATTCTGTTATGGGTTGGGACCCAGACAATATTGTATTAGGCTATGGCTGACTTTTACTCTAAACTATTACTGATTCCTGTCTTCTAACTGACTGTTTTTATTTAGTAGGGAATTGTACACTGAGTTTTCATAAACTCACCTCGTTTATTAACTGTGCAGGTGATCCCTAGCTTTAGAAGGATCGGCGCTACAAGGGACTCGGAGACGGCCACAGGACTGTTATCTTATCACCTTTTGGACTTTATTTATGCTTTAGATTTTGTTTTGGTTTTAAAATTTTGTAATAAGGCCATTGGGATTTTAATTTTCTTTTATTTGGGTTTTATTTATATTGATTTATATCTGTAGAAGTAAACCATAGTTTTTCAAAAAGGTTAATTGCTTTTTTTTAAACAACACAACATTTTCGCAACATTTTCAAAATTATATCACGACTTAATTTTAAATTAGCTTCCGCAACTAAAAAGGGTTTTACAAAGTAATTAATTGTTTAATGTACCACGTTTTAAAGATAAACAAATGTAACTGGGGTTTTACTCAAGTTTTACATAAAGAAGGGTTTTCAATGAAAACATGGTTTTCGATAAACACTTCAATGTGACACGCTAGATTTGAGCCTAACTTCTAGCTTAGGTTTGGGGTGTTACACTACCCTAGTAGGATCTTCTGATCTTTTGCTAACATAATAAGTCAGCAAGAATTACTTATCTTCTAACCTCAAAGTCCAGACCGGCTTGGGGTAAAGGTGTTCACGAATGGGTAATACCAATTTTGGGTTAATTTCGACCTTGATGACTTCCCAGGGTTGTCAGGCCTAGGGTTTGTTTTGAGTTCTTCATTTTCCAAATAGTTGATCTGTTGAGTGACCCTACAAAATAGTTAAGAGATCATACTTCCACTTGCTAATCCTCCTAGCTTTCATAAACAACATGGAAAGAATGGAAGAATTAATCATAGGGAATGGATTGAAATAGAGAGTTTAAGAAAGCCTAATTGATATTAATGAATAATGTAAATCTAAGGGAGTTGATCTCCTTTGCAATCAAATCTCTTGAAGAAAACAAATAACTAAAACTATGAAAACCTAAAGAAAGTAAGAAAACAAAACTTTAAACCTCAAGAAAACATCTAAGATAATGGGGCACCTCCTATAACGTGTGCCAGATAAGCCCATTTATAGCCTTTAGGTAGCTGTCGTCCTTAACCCTAGGTTAGCTAATGTTCCCAAGCTTAAGTTTGACTGTGCAGACCAAAACACTTATGCTTTGTGTTTTCTTCTCGTCACAGAGTCGATGTCATGACACACCAGGACCTGTGTCGCGATATAGCAACCAATATGCTCCTCTGCAACCATATTCATGTGTATGTCGCGACAACCTTAGCTTGTTTCATGACATTGAAGGAAACTTCTTACTTTCTCCATTCTGTCCTCTATGTTGCGACATTGTATCTTCCATGTTACGACATGGCATCCAGTATTGGTCCAAATGTCTTCTAATGGTTTCCTATACACTCAAAAAGTACGTTAGCTCTGTTTTAGGCCTCATTCAGCCCTTAAGGTCAATAAAAAGACTCAATGTCCACATTTTATTGGATGTAAGTAAAACTAAAGAAACTTACTTAAAACATAACGAAAATGCTTGTATTAAAGCTCCTTAAATGTGAAAACTACTTTAATCGGCTACAGCGAATTATAGCAAATCAAACTCCCCCACACTTAAGTTATTGCTTGTCCTCAAGCAATCATAAACAAAGATGACAAATAAAAATGACAAGCCTTGAGGAAGTATGGTACAAGTATTGATTTTGGATCATATGACTTAGGTCTTTCATGTTTATTAACAATTTCAACATGATGTATAGTTGACTTACCACTTTTGATCACAAACATCTAAGTTCAGTATGTTACAAAATATACAAGTATTAAAGTTCTCACCTATAGGAACCCATCAACAAATCATACAAGTACTTTGATTGTCTGAGCAGAATACAAATAGTCATTT
The DNA here is from genome assembly GCA_020496765.1 of Gossypium stocksii. Taxonomy (NCBI): domain Eukaryota; kingdom Viridiplantae; phylum Streptophyta; class Magnoliopsida; order Malvales; family Malvaceae; genus Gossypium; species Gossypium stocksii. The sequence continues at coordinate 75,920,213 of CM035632.1, read as the reverse complement.
ATGTGAATGTTTAGTATGTTATCCATTCATGTATAAAGATACTTAGGTCACATAGGCCTTTTCGACTTGTAACGCACTAAGGCGTAGGACAGGTATGGAATTCAAAAATGGTAAACATCAAAAAGTTATGAACACAAAAATAGTTTGGCACATCGTATTGATCCTTATTCTTCCCCCTTAGTGATCCTTACCCACACACTACCTTATTTCTATTTCTCTCACCTTTCTTGTCTCTCCATCTATAAGAAATCATAGCATGACACAATAACTATGGCTAACCTTACAAGTTTTTTGTACACTAATGAATGAGTTTTTCTTTCTTTTATAACTTTTTGAATTTTGTCTTTTTTAATAAATCTCGCTCGTGAATGCTTTTGCGCTAGTTTAAGACTTTTTCTACTCATACCAATTCTCTTTTTGGATTTTTCTTTTTGATTGGCATATTAGGCTAACTTATAATTCCTATACCACACCAATCTTTCCTATTTCACTCTAATTTTACAAACTCCGCCATGATGTATCTACTTAACACTCAATATGTATGGCCAGATGTCTATAATCGTGTAGTACAGGACCAAAGAAAAATGGCATATACAAATTAACATTTTCAGGCTCGTGGTTTGTAATGCAGTTCATCAAGAAGTTTCAAAAGGCTCAAAATTAGTACTAAAGGTGAAGATAAATATGATAGCTTTTTAGCTCTAGATGTGCTCTAAACAATGCCTTAGGTCATCCCTAAATATCTCATAATGCACAAATTTAATCAACCAAACAAATACAAATTCAACCATTTATCATTCATACTAGCATGCTCGTTTCCTTGTGTTTTCTATATCACTTAGTACAAATGATAGCTTAGTACCTAGTTACAATGTAACATATAGAACTCTAGTAGTCTAATAATAAAAAATTTAAAACCAATTATCATCATGCTAGATTTATTCATAAACGCAAGCAACCTATATACATGCTCCTAACCAATCACTTGTATTTCTACAAGCTAAAGCACACAAAAGACAAGAAAAACCAAAGGAAATTAAAAATTTGATGTAAATTTTCTATGTTACTCCCCACGCTTTAGTTGACACATTGTCCTCAATATGTAGCCCAATAATAGATAAGGAAGGAAGATACTGAATTGATCGTAGTCGCTTCAATCGCTAATGGTAGGGTGCTTCCTCCTTTGATCGTGTTAGCTCGAATTTTTTATGTCTCCTTAATGTTGGGTTCCTACATAGAAAATTTAAATAGACTGCAACATACTAAAATTTACTTATTAATCCTACTCCTACAAAGTCTAATTTAAAATTATCCCAAAAATTAATACAAATCTTTATAAACTTAAAAATAGTTCAATCATTCTCCTCATCATCCATCTCTTCATTCTCGTCATCCTTTATTTTTTCTCCTTCTTTTTCGCTTCCTGGCGTTTCTTCTTCTTGTTCCATACTCGTTGGACCGAACATATCTGGAGTATAATTAGGGACTCAGTTGTTATTTTACCTAAAAACTCTTGAAAAATTGGTCTCGATTCTTACATCTATTGAATCATCCAATCTAACTTTGGATGACTATTCTCACCAACGTCTTGTTGAGCTCATGCCGACCTTTTTGACAAAGTGGGTGTAGCTGTTGTTTTTTATTATTGCTTGTTCTAGTCCTTTATCTGTTTGACCCATAGCTCGGTTTATTGTTGGAACAAGCTTTCCCTGATAATGCTTTTGGATGGTTTCAATGACTGCTCAATGGATGTTATAGGTACACTTGACTTTTTGCATAAAGTTGTCACTAGATGGGGAAAGAATACTCCCACCTTCTAGCTACTAATGAATCTTTCCATGTTCTGGTGGATCTATTTGCCAATACATACCTGCTTTTTCTGCAAAATAGCATAGAGTAAAACTACTTTAAATGCATTAAGACTAGAAACATTTAAAGTAGGTACAATTCATGTGTAAAAAAATTGAATCCACATCTTAGCTTCAGGAAACATAATAGCTTGATGGAAATATAATGGGATATTGGTACCTGTGCGATACTTCTATTTGCCCCTTCCATGAGTTAAAAAGTTTATATTCTTACCCATATCTATGTCTTTAAAATATTCTAAGTCAGTTTCCTTAATGAAATCATTCTCATACTATGGAACATTATACAATTCACAAATTATTCTAGGGGTTACTTGCACTTGTTTCCCTCGTAAAAGTATTGTATCCCATATATGACCTTCTATATTTCTAGACTCGTGATCCATTAGAGATGCATAAAACTTTTGAATAATGGGGACCATGGCATTATCCTTTGGGATCATCTAAATACATTCCCATTGATGATATCTAACCAAAAACCAAATTTCCTTACATAAAATCATCGATGGATCAAATCCCCTCTCCTAAATGAATGTTTTTTCCTTGACGTTCATTAAAATACTTTTTAACATTCAAATTTAGAAAAGTAAAGGGATTTTGAACCATCGATGGCTTTGTTTCCATTGTTCACCTAACTTTCTTATGAGGCATGATGTTTTAATCCTAATAATTTACTAAATAAATGATTCAATGGGACAATAAAAATTTTGATTTAAGAACCCTTAACCTTTAATGTATAGTCGACGTCCGTTTGAATTCCTTGCTTTCCCGTGGTTTCCCCAATCCTTGTTGTGCTAAGGATGATAAAAGAGTTTGTGAAAGGAAATTTGGGAAATTGGGGGTTTAGGGTTTAAGAGGTATTGAGAAATTTGCGAGAGTTTGAGGGAGTAAGGGTGAACAAGTGTTTTAATTAGTAGTAAGTATAGTTTTAGGTTATAAAATTAGGGTTTTAAAGGGTTAAAAATTGGGTAAAATTGATGTTTAAGTACCCTGGTCGCACAATGGGTAGGGTCAATCCTGCAGAAATTTGCAGTGATGTTGTGACACAGGGGTTCCATGTCGCGACATCCCTAGTAGGATACCGATGTCATGACACAAGGTTTCCATGTTGCGGCATCCCTGGTAGGATACTAATGTTATGACACAGTGGTTTCGTGTTACGACACATCCGTTTGTTTGAAGATTTGTAGGGATTGTCTGCTACGCCGCGACTTATTGCTGTCATGTCGTAACACCAACTTTGTTTTGGCCCAAAAATCCATCTTAAGGATGTTTCGATCTAATGATAAACCTACATCAAATAAAAGTTAAAATCTAAACTATGTGGTTAGTTAAGTATGTTTCGATCTAAGGACAAACCTACATCAAATAAAAGTTAAAATCTAAACTATGTGGTTAGTTAAGTATACAGTAATTTACAAATATCATGCAGAAATTCACAAATTTTATGTTATACTGCTTGATTTATCAAGCAGTATTGTCAATTCACCCGTGGAAAATCTTTTTTATTCTATCAGTATTTGTCCACCATCCGTCGTGCCATTTCACCTTTTCCCGTTTATCCCTTTCCTTGAACCTATTTATTCTTTCTACATGCATAAAAGGAACGGTGTCCATTGACTCAGGGACATTAGGAATAAATATCTTTTTACATTGCTCCCGTATATTCCTCACTCGTTGATGGCCACATTTAAAGGTTTCAACCTCACCATTAATTTTCATAGTTATTCATTTTTATCTAAATCAATGGTGGATCTAGAGGGGGCTAGAAAAGGTCTCCCTAATAAGATCGATATTTCATGATCTTATTCAAAATCAAGTACCACAAAATCCATGGGCATAATAAAACTTCTTACTTTGACTAGCATATCTTCTAGCACTCCCTTTGGATGTATCAATGAACTATCAGCCAATTGTAATGTTATTTGAGTTTTTTTTTTAAGATTCTCTAACCCAAGTTTTTCAAAAATTGATAAGGGCATTAAATTGATACTAGCTCCTAAATCATGTAGAGCTCTATTAAATTGAATCCTCCTGATCTCTATAGGAGTAGTAAAACTTCCCAGGTCTTTTAACTTTCTGAGGTACCTGTCTTGAAATAATCATGCTACAGGAAGTACTTAAATGAACATGTTCTCCTACCTTGATTTTCTTATGCATTGCCATTATCTCCTTTAAAAACTTGGCATACTTGGAAACCTTCTCAATTAACTCGGTTAAAGGTAGGTTAATGTTTAATGTTTTAAACAAGTTCAAAAAACTTACAAATTCATCTTTGTCTCACTTTTTCCTTTCTTCTAGTCTTGATGGGAATGGGACTTTTGTGATTCTGGAATCTTTAAGTGGCTCCTTTCCTGTCTCAATCTTTGGTGCATTCTCCTCTAGTTACCTCTGGGTAGGTATTTCAGGGCCACTTATTACTTTTTCCAATCAGAGTGCTATAGCTTTCACGTGCTCTTTACCTTCCCTCTGTGGATTATCCTCTGTATTGCTAGTGATATCTGTGCCAATTTGTCTTTTAATATTGCTCATCATACTCCTCAATTGCCTCATTTGATCTTTGAGCTTAGTCAATGTTCTTATTAAGTTAGTGCACTTAGATTGCATCTGCTTTACATCTATTCTCATTAACTGCATCTCTCTCTCAATTCTATCTAGACATTGACCACATGTAGTATGGTCACTAGGATTGGTTCTATCTTAAGCTTTCTATAAGGAAAGAGCTTGGTAATTAGTATTTTTAACTTGATTTGAACTGTTACCTCCTCATTGGTTTCCTCCCTATCTCGAATTTCGGTGGTCTCTCCAGCCGAGATTGTGTGTATTTGAATAAAGGTTTCCACCCCTACTCCCGATGTAATTTATATCCTCATCAAGATTGCTGATATAATGGAAGAGTGGCTTGTCTCCTCTATGCATAGACCGTGTAGAAGTAGATTCGATACAGTTGAGTCTATCTACTATTTGTTGATACTTATCATCCTCTTGAATAGCTTTGACTGTACTGGGTTTCTGGCCATATGTAAATCATTCAGTCGACCATTGACAGGAGTTTAATGCAATATTTTCCATAATTTTATATGTGTCCTCATACGTCCTATTTAAAAGGGCTCCTTCTACTGCTCCATCTAATCTAGATCGTGCGTTTGCATCTAACCTATTATAAAATACCTACAACCGCATCCACTCAGGAAATTCGTGGTGCGAGCAATTTTTACTCAACATCTTGAAACATCCCCATGCCTCATAAAAACTTTCTCCCTCCATCTGTCTGAAGACAATGATCTCTCTTCTTAGTTGGATTGCTTTACTGATTGGGAAAAAACTCTGTAAGAACTTTCCAGCGAGTTCATCCCATGTCGTTATGGTGCTTGCGAGTCTAACCAAGAAAAAACTTTATAAATCACTGAAAGGGGAACAACCAAAGATGAATAGTGTCATCAGTGACCCTATTATACTTAAAAATGTCACAGAGTCGAACAAACCGTTTCAAATGTTGATTAGGGTCCTCTATCATAGTGCCCCTAAATTGCAGATTATTTTGGATCATTTGTATCATCACTGATTTGATGTCGAAATTAATAGTTGTAATCATCGGTCTTGCTATACTTTCTTGAACCATGTCTAGACTTGGTAGGGCATAGTTTGTTAGATTTCTCTCATTTTGAGCCATATGCACGTTTATAGGTAGCTGTGGTGCTGTTCGGTCTCCTAGGGCATTACTGTCAATGTCGCTGAACAATTTATAGTCACGTGGGACGTTACCTACAGTAGGTGGTGGTTGTTCTTGCGTCTGCTATTCTTGCTACTATTGCTACTGGCGGGGATTCCTTCAGATTATTTTCTCTAGATCTATGGTTGCTACAATAGGTGTGCCCCTACTATGAGTCATACACTAAACCCAAAAAAGCAGGTTAATAGCAATAAATGGAATAAAATCGTATATATAGCTTACAAATTTCTTAATTATTCCTTTAAATTACAAAAATTAAAATTAACCTAGTGACATTGCCTCCCCGGCACCAGTGCCAACAACTTAACTGTCTTCGAACGTATTAATGTCCAGAGTGTGAATATTTCTACAAGATAGAGAGTTATGAGAGAGTATCCATAAGTATATAAATCGAGTTGTAATATAGTTTTTACAATGAAGTAGGTGAGTACTCCGAAGATCGTACCCAAGGGAGGTGAGTACTAAATCAATCTTAACCTAAACAATTAAAGATCTAACTAATACTTTAAGTCAGTTATAGTACAAGAGTAAAATAAGAAGTATTTTTATGGTTTGTAAAATAATGAAATAAAATAGCATAAAAATAAATTAAAATTGTAAGTGATAGAGATAAATAAAGTAACTCAAATCTGAGGATGGGTGGTCAGCTCGCTTCGGCAATTCCAATTAACTATTACCTTGGGATCCTTGTCAACCAACTACTCACTACCCTAGCAGAATCTCCCAATCTTCCACTAACATAACTAGTTAGTAAAAACTACTTATCTTCTGACCTCACAATCCATATTGGCTTGGGGTAATGGTGTTCACAAATGGGCAATACCAATGTTGGGTTAATTCCCACCTTAATGACTTCCCAAGGTTGTCGGTCCTAGGTTTGTTTCACATTCCTCCTTTTTCAAATAGTTGATCCGTTGAGTAACCCTACAAAATAGTTAAGAGATCATACCTCTAGTTTCTAATCCCCTAGAGAATGATTAGTTCCTCATGACTTTCATAAACAACATGGAAAGAATGGAGGAATTAATCATAGGGAATGGATTGAAATAGAGAGTTTAAGAAAGCCTGATTGATATTGATGAATAGTGTGAATCCACGGGAGTTGATCTCCATTACAATCAGTTCTCTTGATGAAAACAAATAACTAAAACTATTGAAACCTAAGGAAAGCAAGAAAACAAAACCTTAAACCCCAAGAAAGAATCTAAGCTAATAAGGTGCCTCCTATAATGTGTGCCAAATGAGCCTATTTATAGACTTTAAGTAGCCATCGTCCTTACCCTAGGTTAGCTGACGTTCCAAGCTTTAAGTTTGATTGTGTGGACCAAATTGCTCATGCTTCATGTTTTATTCTCGTCACTGAGTGGATGTCACGGCACACCAGGACTTGTGTCGCGACATAGCAACCATTATGCTCCTTTGTAGCCATCTTCAGGGGTATGTCACGACACCCTTAGCCTGTGTCACGACATTGAAGGCAGTTTCTTACTTTCTCCATTCTGTCTTCTATGTTGCGACATCGCATCTCCGATGATGCGACATAGCGTCTAGTATTTGTCCAAAATGCCTTCTAATGGTCTCCTGTACACTCACAAAGTATGTTATCTCTCCTTTAGGCCTCATTCGGCCCTTAAGGTCAATAAAAGACTTAATGTGCACATTTTATTGGATATAAGTAAAACTAAAGAAATTCACTTAAAACATAACAAAAATGCTTGTATTAAATCTCCTTAAATGTGAAAGCTAGTTTAATTTGCTACACTGACTTACGACAAATCAACTACTAGTGCTGAAAATAACATAATTAATCTTAAAATGCCTAGGAAACAAGCCCTTAAGGTGCTGAAATGTACCAAACTACCACCACATTTGGTGGCAGGTCAGGTACATCATATTTACATGACATATTTTGATGGAATAATGTGAAGAATAATGCTTTTTTGGGATTGCCTCTATGTCTATTCACTTTGTAACTGTGTGAACTACATTGATTTGCTTCCAAAATTTTAAATTTATAATGCATCACTATTAGGTTGTATTGTAGAAGAATTGGTTACACTATACATACCCGTCCATTAACAGTTAAGCCTCTCCATTATTCAATAGTCGTCTATGTTGCATGTGTTAGTATATAGGTGTTTGCTTGAAGACAAGAAAAACTTAAGTATGGGGGATTTTGATCTTTCGTAATTTGGTACATCAAACTATGCTCTTCTTAACACTTGAGAAGATTATTCACAAGTAATTTACAAGTATTGTTACATATTTTTGTTAACTTTTAGTTTTTATCATTAATAATCATATTTGTTTAGTTTTACTCCTTTCGAGACCCAAAATGACAAAATGGTGTCATGGAGAACCTAATGATGTGTTCAAGTTGGTATAGGGAGACAACAAGGGCTCGACCTTGAGGAAAACAACATTGAAGGTGGGTGTCACAACATTAATTTAATGGAAGTCGTGACACGAAGTCCCCTTGCCTCGACGCTGTAAAACTTAAATACGAAATCAATATGGGAGCGGATTGTTGATAGAGTCATGACAATGAGGATGTGGTGGCATGACATCGAGCCCAAAGTTGCACCACCAATATTCCAAGATGCGTATCACTGAAGGTTGTTGAAGTGGAGAAATCGTGGGCACCAATAAGGATGTTGCAACATCAGGAACCCCCAAAAACAAATTTTGGCTACTGTTGACGATGCTGCGATACTAAAGCCTGAATGTCACAACACTGCTGCCTGATAGGGTGACAGGTTGAATTGTCAGTTGTTTAAAGATTCTTTTTAACTGTCAGCTAAGAGAGGCAACTTTTCTTTCATCATTGTAGCTTAGTACTTAGTTTCTTCTCTATGTTTTTACATTTAGGTCATTTACTTCTCTGAGTTTAGTTGGTGTGGTTATTAGGTTAGTTAGTCTTTACAGCAGCTTTTTCATTTCCTTTGCAATTTATATTACTTCAAATACTTCAATATATTTAAGTTATGTTTACTTTCTAAATCATAAAAATCTTAACATTAGTTATATTTCCACCTCTATTGTTGTTGTCATCATCTTCTTCAAAGCTTTAATCAAGAAATTCCTAAGCTTTTTCTAACATTACTCTTAAGTTTATGTTAACGAACTATTTGTGTAACACCCCAAACCCAGCCTAGACATTATGGTCGAATATGACGATGTCACATGGAATGGAATTTGAAAGCGGGATGTTGAGTTTAAAACTGTTCCATTCAATTAGCTTTTATCTTAACCTGGAGTAAAAAACACAAATGCTTGTTAAGTCAAAACCATTTCTTCCTAGCGGAAGCTTTGCTAACCATTTATTTTAAGAAAATTGTATTTTGTTGAGATCAAAGTTGTAAACCATAAAAGCAATTAAAATCCCCAAAATTAAAGTAAACAGTCCATTAAGTCCAAGTTACATGAAAATACCCAAATAAATAAGAAATATGAAAATGTATAGAAACCATCTAAAATTACGTGTGGCCATTGTTGAATCCACTGCTGCATCGCCCTGTCAAGTCTGGGGATTACCTGAGCAGAAGAAAAGAGTGGATTTTCACAAACTTAGTGAGTAATCCCCACAGAGTACATGGACAAATTTCAATATCAGAATCAGTCATATACAGTCTAGGGCTTTAAGCCCATCACAGATTCAGTTCGGGCCTCAGCCCATTCAGAAGCAGTCTCAGATATATAATAGGGACTTGGCCCATCTCAAATATAACATGCAGAACAAAATCAGAATTTTACCCACTAGCCCTCACATGGCCTGGTCCAGAATCTTACATGCCCGTGTGGATTACCTGTGTAGACCCACACGCCTGTGTGGCCCACGCAGCCCAATTCAATCTAGCTCGTGTGTCGCACGCAGCCTATCCGGCCATCACACGGCCGTGTCCTTCAACCATGGCCTGGCCTCATCGATCACACGGCTATGTCCCCTCACACGGTTGACCACACGAGCGACACATGCCTATGTGGCATCGACAGTGAACCTTTTCAGCTTTTCACCGAATCTCATTTTCTATAGTTTGGGTACACACCTAGTAAAAATTCGCTGTAAAAGTAATCACGGGCAATCTCAAACCTATAATCAACATTACAAGTCCTTGAATTAGCCTATAACCACGGTTAAAATGAATCCATCGTTCCAACAACAATCCAAAACAACCACTTAACACTTACATCCAAAACCTTGCACAATTCTGACCGTTCGGCAACCCTAGAGAAACCTCGTTCCACCCGTTTCTACAGTGCCAAAATAGAATATATGCCCCCTATAGGAAATTCAAGAAGGAACAAACTTTGGCACTCCCAACACTTACCAAATATCGACAAAAAAGAGAACAAGTTAGAAGAGCAATAATCGCAAAAGCCCAAAATAGAAAAGGCAGCAATTGAGAACGAAGCAATCAGGGGAAAAGGAAAAAAGAGAAAGGTGATAGAAGATTTTTGAAAATATGATGATAGTCGAAATTTTGCCAAAGAGAGAACAAAACTGAATGAAAGCAAATCTCATAACCCCCTAATCATTCCCCTTCATTCTCTCCATTAATCCCACTACTCAGTTTTTAAAACCAACTCAAACTCTTCTCCAACGAGCGAGCAAAAATAAAAGCGTCCGAGCTTGTGCAAGCACTCGAACACAGGACCTCCATGACACCAACGTTCCACTTAACCACCAGACTAGTAGGCCTATTCTGATATAAGCTTACATATGATAAAATTTAAGCCTACAAACTAAAGATAAAGCTTTATTCAGAAAGGTACAAAATTTTTCCCAAGACAAGGCTTGAACTTGGGACCTTTGACACACACCCAGAGCACTTAACCACTGAAGTAGACAAATATTTGTGTCACAAAATTACAAAAACTGATATAAGAAAATTAGGGTGTTACAACTCTACACCCTAAAAGAAAATTTCGGCCTCGAAATTTTACCTGATCAGAAAAGGTGAGGATACTGCTGATGCATCACATCCTCAGGCTCCTAACTGGCCTCCTCAGTGCTATGATTCCACCATAGCACCTTGACCAAGGGGATAGATTTCCTCTGTAGAACCGTACTATTGCAATCTAAAATCTGTACCGGCTCCTCCTCGAAGGCCAAGTTAGGCCTAACCTCAATCTCCTCAACAGGGACAATAAGACTTGTATTAGAGTGGTAGCGCCTCAACATCAAGACGTGGAATACATCATGAATGCGCTCCAACTCCAGAGGTAGCTCTAACTGATAAGCAATAGGCCCAACTCATTTTAGAATCTGGTACTGCCCGATAAACCTAGGGCTCAGCTTGCCCTTACGACAGAACCTCAGAATCTTCTTCCATGCCGAAACCTTGAGAAATACTAAGTCCCCCACAAAATACTCGATATCCTTTTTGTTCAAGTTTGTAAAGGACTTCTGCCTGTCAAATTCTGCCTTTATTCGATCTCGAATTAATCTGACCTTAACCTCAGTTTTAGAAACCAATCCAGGACCTAGAACACATCGCTCACCTAACTTAGTCCAACATAAGGGAGTGAGACACTTACGACCGTACAAGTCTTTGTAAGGTGCCATCTGGATGCTTGACTGGTAGCTGTTATTATACGCAAACTCTGCTAACGGTAAATCCTCCTCCCAACTACCTCAAAAATCAATAACACAGCCCCACAACATATCTTCCAGTGCCTGAATCACCCTCTCTAACTGACCATCTGTCTGAGGATGGAAAGCAGTACTGAAGTCCAACCTTGAACCTAGACCCTCATGTAGTTTCTTCCAAAACAGATATGTGAAGCGAGGATCCCTATCGGAGATGATAGATAGAGGAACCCCATGCAGTCTCCTATTTCGGATATATAGAGCTTAGCCAATTCCTAAAGAGAGAAGTTTGTCCTAACCGAAACGAAGTGGGTAGACTTGGTCAATCGATCTACGATGACCCAAACAAAATCCTTCTTAGTGGGTGTTAGGGGTAACCCATTGACGAAGTCCATCGTTACTCACTCCCATTTCCATAACGGTTTCTTAACCTTACACTTCAACCCGGGCCACCAGTATAACTCTCGCAGATCTTGATACATTTTATTTCCACCGGGACGTATAGCATAAAGGCTACTATGCGCTTCCCTCAGAATTGACTGTCTTAAATCCTCATCATTCTATACACAAATTCAAACGCAGAAGCAAAGAACCCCGTCACTGTTTATCCCAAAATCAGTAGTGCTACCACTCTCAATCTGAAAAAATCACAACTCAAGAGATTATCCCCCAACTGTTTACCTCAAATCTGTTCAATCCAAGTCGATTTAACCTAAAGTTCTGCCAACAGACTCTCATCATAGAATAAGCTAAGTCGAGTGAACATCACTCTCAGATCAGTCATAGCTCTACAGCTCAACGCATCGGCCACCACATTAGCCTTGTTGGGATGGTACTTAATGGTACAATCATAATCCTTAAGCAGTTCAACCTATCTACACTGCCTAAGATTCAACTCCTTCTGAGTGAGGAGATATTTGAGGCTTTTGTGATCAGTGTAGATGATACACTTCTCACCGTACAAATAGTGCCTCTAAATTTTCAAAGTAAAGAGAACAACAGCCAGTTCCACATCATGAGTCAGATAGTTTACCTCATGCATCTTAAGCTGACGTGACGCATAAGCTACCACCTTACCATCCAGCATCAAAACACAACCCAAACCCACATGCGACGCATCACTCTAAACTACGAACTCCTTCCCAGATTCAGGCTATATCGAATAGATCATCTATCCTGGGAAGTGGGTATTTATTCTTGATCTTTAGCTTGTTCACTTGTTGGTAGTTGATACAAATCCTCATTGTCCCATCTTTCTTTTTCAGAAATAAAATAAGTGCTCCCCACGGAGACACACTGGGACGAATAAACCCACAATCTAACAGTTCTTGAATCTGAACCTTAAGCTTCGTAAGCTCTTTCGGTGCCATTCAGTAGGGAGCAATAGACACTGAAGCTGTACTTGAAATAAGCTCGATCTCGAATCCCACTTCTCAGCTCGAAGGAAAACCCGATAGTTCTGATGTTCTTAACCGAAGAGTCCCTAGAACCAAAAACACTGATGTAGGCCAAAAATGCCTCACATCCTTTTTGCACCAACTTTTCTGCCATCAACGCAGAAATCACATTAGTCAAATAGTCTCGTCGTTCCCCAATCACAACTACCTCGTTGTCCTTTTCGATCCTCAAAACGACCCTCTTTGTCACACAGTCCAAACTTACTCGGTGCTTGACTAGCCAGTCCATTCCCAGAATCAAGTTGAACTCCCCAAATGGAAGCTCCATCAGATTAGCTAGAAATACTGTCCCTTGAACCTCTAATAGAACATCTCTATATAATTTGCTAATTCAGATAGATTGCCCCAAAGGACTCACAACAGTCACCTCACTAGAAGTATTCTCCATCGGAATCCCCAAAGTTTCTAACACAGTACTAGCTACATAAGAGTGTGTAGAGCCTATGTCTATAAGTGCAAGATAAAGTACATCAAATATTAAAAACGTACCTGTGATGACGTCTGGAGCATCTCTATCCTCAAGGCGACCAGCAGCATAAACCCATGCAGGCTGCCTCGCCTCAGTATGTCTAGCACCTCTCCCTGGTGCTCTCTGTCCACAGCCCATGCAATTACCACCTCTAGCCTGACGACGACCCCTAGGTAGCTGCTGAACTACCATCTGTGACTGTGCAATACAAGAAACCAGAGCTTGCACCTGAGCAGCCCTCAATGAACACTCTCGAACTTGGTGCTCAGTAGACCCACATCTTAGACATGCCCCAGTCGTCCTTCAACAATCGCCCGGATGACGTCTACCACAATGCCCACAAGGTAAAATCACAATAGGTGCAATAGGGGGCCCAACTCTAACTAGCCCATCAGATCTCACCTTTTTCTTATGCCTCAATGCAGATCGAGGGCTCTAAATCCCTTTTATTATTTCCTCTCTCCTTATCCTAGTTTTGGCGCTCAGCGCGAATCACTTTCTCAGCAATCTTTACCTTTTCTACCAGTGCTGAAAAGTCACGCACCCTCTACGGAGCTCTCAAAACTCTCAAATTGTCTCTGAGTCCATCCTCGAAGTAGACACAATGCTCATATTCAGTCGCCACCATGCCTCACACATAACGGCTCAATTTTAGATACTCGACCTCATACTCGGCCATTAAATGATCCCCTTGCATGAGATTCAGAAACTCACGCCTCCTAGCATATATGTAGATGGCGCCCACATATTTACTCTGAAAAGCTATCTTAAAACACTCCTAATTCAATCGGTCGGCCTGAGTGCCCTCATTAACTGTCATCCACCACTGATATGCTTCATCGCGAAGAAATGAAACAACCCCTTTCAGTTTCTGCTAGATACAAAATCTAGATCATCCATGATTCTTTCCATTGCCTCCATCCAATACTTGGCCACGTCAGGGGCGACTCTAATGACACCCCTGAATAGCTTAACCCATTGGACCGGAGTTGTTCTGTAACTGACCCTTGAGCCCTAAATCTAGTGTCGGGCCCAGCGACCCTCTCTAATATCCTCAGCATAGCCTAGGACAACACGTCGTCCCCAGCCACGTGATCTTGAGACCCAATCTCAGTCACCAGTGAAATCGACGTCCCACTAGAATCAGAATTAAGCATATTGCCAGATGATGAGAACCCATCTCAAGCCCCTCTTCGGCCTCTACCTCAGCCTCTAGTACCCCGTCCGTGGATACCTCGTGCACTCATCGTAGATTTGAAGTTTATCTATATTAATAGTTTTATGGATCAGTTACAGTTTTGATATTTATTAGCAAATATTTCATGTAATACAATATCAAATGTTCAGGGTTTGTTATTACAACTCGTAGTCTTTTATCAGTTTTCCTACAGTCTAAAGTGTTTCAATATCAACTACGGGGTCATAATAGTTTATTAGAATAAAGAATACTTATAGGGTCGACGCCGGAGACTGGTGTACCACATGCTCAATCAAACCATTCAAAATCATTTGTAAATCAACTCTTTTGGAACCAAACTTTTTAAAACCCAAAATCCACAGCCGAGTTTTGCAACTTCACTCTGATACCACTAAATGTAACACCCCAAACCTGGCCCAGATATTACGCCCGAACCTAGCGATGTCACATGGAATGGAATTTGAAAGCGAGATATCGAATTTAAAACTATTCCATTCAATTAGCTTTTATCTTAACCTGGAGTAAAAATGCAAATGCTTGTTAAGTCAAAACCATTTCTTTCTAGTGGAAGCTTTCATAGCCATTTATTTTAAGAAAATTGTATTTTGTTGAGATCAAAGTTGTAAACCATAAAAGCAGTTAAGATCCCCAGAATTAAAGTAAAAAGTCCATCAAGTCCAAGTTACATAAAAATACCTAAATAAATAATAAATTTAAAGAAGTATGGAAACCCGTCTAAAGTTACGTGTGGCCACCGTCGAGTCCACCGTTGCATCACCCCATCAAGTCTGGGGATTACTTGAACAGATTAAATAGAAAAGAGTGAGTTTTCACAAACTCAGTGTGTAATCCCCACAGAGTACATGCACAAATTACAATATTAGAATCAGTCATATACAGTCTAAGGATTTAAGCCCATCACAGATTCAGTTCGGGCCTTAGCCCATTCAGAAGTAGTCTTAGATATACATTAGGGCCTTGGCCTATCTCAGATAAAACATGTACTAGCAGAATCAGAATTTTACCCATCAGCCCTCACACCATCTCTGACCATCCCTACACACCATGTGGGGTTTAAAACACCCACCTATCCCTGCACAGCATATAGGGTTTATAATACCCATCCAACCCTACACACCATACTGTACCGGAATGCGGCACATTATCAGAAATATGCAGCTATGCTACCAGATAACAAGCTTGTAAAACCTTATGGATATTTCTTTCAAACTTCAACAACCCACCGTAATGCAATGCAACATACCATACGTGACTTGCAAATAGGCTAATATCAGAACATACATTCAGTTTAGTACAGATATCATGCTTAGTCAAACATCATACAATTAGATCACATAATTAAGAGGTCCAAGTAATGCTTACCGACCCTACAGTAGGTCCACAGATGACTTGGGTGACCCATGCAACCTTACAAAACTTTTTAGAAAAAATGGGCTCGCACACCCATATAGCCTACCCGTGTGGGCCCACATTCCCGTGTGGCCCACACGGACCAAATTGGCCTTGGCCATGTGGATCACACGGCCTGGCCCAGAATCCCACATACCCGTGTGGATTACCCGTGTGGACCCACACGCCCGTGTGGTCTACACGGCCCAATTCAATCTAGCTCGTCTATCGCACACAACTTATCTGGCCATCATACGGCCGTGTCCTTCATGCACGGCCTAGCCTCGTCGATCAAACGGCCTACCACACAGGCAACCACACACTTGTAAGGCGTTGACAGTGAACTTTTTTAGCTTTTCACCGAATCTCGTTTTCTATATTTTGGGTACACACCTGGTAACAATTCGCTGCAAAAGCAATCTTGAGCAATCCTAAACATATAATCGACATTACAAATCCCAGAATTAGCGTATAACCACGGTTAAAATGAATCCATCATTCCAACAACGATCTAAAATAACCACTTAACACTTACCTCCAAAACCTTGCACGATTCTGACCATTCGACAGCCCTAGAGAAGCCTCGTTCCACCTGTTTCTACACAGCCAAAACAGAACATAAGCCTCCTATAGGAAACTCAAGAAGGAACGAAACTTTGACACTCCCAACACTTACCAAATATTGACGAAAAAGAGAATAAGTTAGAAAAGTAATAATTGCAAAAGCCCAAAATACAAAAGGCATCAATTAAGAACGAAGCAATCAGGGGGACAAGGAAAAAGGAGAAAGGCGACAGAAGAATTTTGAAAACAGGATGATAGCCGAATTTTGCAAAAGAGAGAAAACAAATACGAATGAAAGGAAATCTGATAACCCCCTAATCACTCCCCTCCATTCTCTCCACTAAACCTACTACTCAGTTTTTAAAACTGACTCAAACTTTTCTCCAGCGGCGAGCAAAAATAAAAGCGCCTGAGCTTGCACCAGGATTTGAACACAAGACCTCCATCACACCAACACTCCACTTAACCACCAGACAAGTAAGCCTATTCTGATATAAGCTTACATACAATAAAATTTAAGCTAAGCATACATATATTTGTGTCAGAAAAGTACAAAAGCCAGTATAAGAAAAGTGGGGCGTTACAATTTGAGTATGTGTTTGAATGTTATATGCATAATGATTATGAGTGTTAACTAAGTCTATGGTGGTTGGTTTGTGGAAATGTTGCTTGGTTAGTTTTTGGTATAGTGACTAAATCGTAAAAATTGTACTAAATCGAATAAACTTCAAAACTTAGAGTTGACGACTTTAGGTGAATATTTAGGTAAGTGAGACTAAGAGGAAAGCCTATCGAGAATCAATTTGCTTGTCTTGAGTTAGTTCGGTAAGGTTGAGATATAAACCAAACTAAATTGTCTAATTTGCTAAAATGGTGATTGAGAAGTAAAATTTAACCAATTAAAAGTTAAAGCTTTTTAGATCCCTAATAAAAACACTAATTAGCAACATGAAAGTCAACCAACTGCTTGTGCTCATTGAATTTTTAATTGTGTGATTTTCACTATTTTGCTATTTAGTCTTTCTTAGTGTTAGATAGTTAATTGGTTTAATTATCCCTTCAATATGATTTGTCATAATATGATACTTAATGTGTAGTAAGCTAGACTTCCTGTTTGCATGTTTATTTCACATTAATCACTTTGTCCCCGAACTCTATTGGGCTCGATCTTTGGAATACTTGAACTGTTTCGTTGTAACATTTAAAACTATTACAACTAACCTATCACACTTGCAGTACACTGCTATAGTTATAATTGTATTTGTGTTAATTCATAGCCTCGGTGCATGCACAGCGGGATGTGATCACTTAGTAAAGTAGGTCATAAAAGTAATCGTATAAAGTTTGATCAAAGTATCAGGTTTCTATTGGGCATTCGCCAAACTAGTTATAGTCAACTGTTGAGCCAAGGCAGCTTGGCCTCTTAACATGTCCTCTAGTTTTTCTAAAATTATTATGGGAATCTTATAGCTCTTTAGTTTCTTATAAAGGGTGTTGATCACACTTTTCATCATTTAGCAACGAGCTATCTCATTAGACTCTTCTCAGCATTTTCTAGTCTCAGCTTGAGTGGCCAGAGGGCCTTTCTTACCAAAAACCATTTTGAGTTTCTTATAACTCAAGACAATCATGAGGTTCTTTATCTATTCTTTATAGTTATTTTTGTTTAATTTGTTCTCAGTAAGTATGTCTAATAATGGTGTAGGTGTCATTTTTGAACTAAAAATAAAACATTCATTCATTAATATTTTTGTATTAAGTAAATAAATCTTTTGCAACATTCAATATGCACTAAGAAGATGCTTGCATCTTACATTAAATCTTGAAAACATTTGTAAGTCATTGCAATGATAATTCCTACACCCATTGAATTAAGTTACCTTAGGGAAATTTTAATCAACTAGTAAGAACATGGATTTCCATACAATTAATACGTGAACCTAATATCTTAGGTATTCACACATACCAATAATTTTTTCACATTTAGCCATCATTCTAACTTAAGTAGAGCTTTGTGGGCACTTACTTAACTAGAATGTTCTTTAGTGTATAACCATCAACACAACATCTATCATAACATGCACCATGAAAGAGTCATCTAGGATAATCTCATTGAGTAACATTTATTGACTAGTTTTCGTCTATAAAAAAAACTTCTTTAGTGAATTCCACATGTAATACCTACCTCATGCCAGCAAATTATATTTGCTATCACAGGATAGTTATCTTATAACAGCCTATTTTCAATAAAATAGAAAACGGTGGTTTTGGAACCCTATTTTTTTATGATCAAGTTAGTAAATATTAATAATAGTCAATTATGATATTATATTAGATTTTGGCTCGATAATTTTGGTGATTGAATGGTTAATTATAGAAAAAGGACTAAATTATAAAAACTGTAAAATTTAATCGATATTGATTTTTATTAGTTAAAAGGGTTAATTAGCAATTTTTTAAGGGTTGGAATGGCAATTAGACATTTTTCCATGTTGGTAGATGATTAGTATTAGACTTTCATGAATTAAGTATTAAAATTTAGGTTATTTTATTAAGGAAAAAATGATAAAAAATTAAAATAAGCATGAATTAGTCATCATCTTATTTTGTTTTCTCTTCCACTATAAATTCAAAGGAAAAAGAGCCAAACCATTCAGCTCTTACATGTAAGTTGGATTTAAGTCTATTTTCGTAAATTTTATGTTTTTGAAATCGTTGTAGCTTAATTTAGCTAACCCATGTACTAAATTGTAAAATTGTTAAAGAATTTAAAAGATAACATTGTTGTTTTTGAAGCTTTTTGGATGTTAAATGGTAGAGTTTGAAGCTTTCTTATGGAATAGGATTATTTTGTAAAGTGGTTTTTAGTAGTTTTAACTTTAGGGACTAAAGCTTAATGAAGCCAAATTTAGTATAAAAATTCTCTATTTTTTTTATTCTAGAGAGTTATTGAAGGATGATATTGAAAATGGAACGAAAACTAGAGCTCAAAAATAAAAGATATGTAAGTTTCGGTTTTAGGGACTAAATTGAAAAAATGGTAAAATTATATGGAAATGTTGCAAAATGTTATTAAAGGTTCATATGCATATGTTTAGACATTATAAGGTATTTGGAGTTGTTAATTGAGTTAAATTATTATATAAATCAAGAAACATAACCACCGATCAATAAACACGGGAAAGGAAAAATTATTGAATTGTCATTGGTGTTGTGTTCGTTGTTGTTTTGGTTAGGTAAGTTCGTATAATAGTCATTTTGACTAAAGTATGTTGTGCTATATTATACATGTATATATTACTTTTGGTTGAGTTGTATGAATTACGAAGTTTGACATTAAAAGGAATGAATTACAAATTACGAATCATTGTTTATTAAAGTAAGGCTTAAGGAGTAAGTTTTAAGCATCCGATGTTGAGATTTGATTATGTGTAAGAACTTCTCGAGTGCGCCTGTAACGCCCTGATCTGGCAGATTCTAAAAGAGTAAAGCTTATGGCTAACTCTGATGAATGGTAAGTATGACAAATAAAGGAATAATTGTATGAATATATATATATGGATATGGCACATGGTCATAAAGAACTATGATAGGTGAAATATTACTCACCTAGATACACTTTTTGGCATTTAAGATGGGCAAACACCAATATGAAAATAAGTGAAATAATGATTTCATGTCAGATTACTATGAGTAATGAAATGAGACTCGTGGTTACGTAAAATGATTTTTAGGATATGCTTTCACGTCATTGGCATAATCCACCCTATAACAATTACGGTCTAGTGCAATTAATTTGTGAGGTAAGCTGGTTAGGGATTAACTTAACGTAAATTATGAAAAGTTAAAAGCTAAGGAAATAATTGAATAGGTTTCTTGAAAGTGGAAGAGTTTGGATAAGACAACTCAGTATAGATGTGACGTTTACCAAGTTCCAATAGAGACTTAGGTTAAGTTAAAAGAGTACTCCGGTTTGGTTAAAGGGAGTTATCTTCTTCCCTCTTTCCTCCAAGGTATTAAGATCTAGAGCTGGAGGAAACAAGAAGTATTTTTCTTATTTAAGTTGGATCTGAAATTTTGAGATTTACTAAGTAATTTTTCTTCATGTCAAGTGGTTGCTGCAATATCTTGTTAAGTGTAGGATTTTGTAACACCCCAAACCCGGCCTAGACATTATGGCCGAATCTGGTGTGCCACATCAAAGTGCCATTCAAAAATTGAATTTGTCAATAAAAGTTCATTTCCATGTTTAAATCTTTTTGTGTTTTTATTTAGCAAATCATCTCGTTAAAAGCTATCCAGAATTTGGACTAGCTGGTAAAAATCTATTTTTAAGTAAAAACCCATTTCGTTTTTATTGCTTGAGAAAATTCGGCAAATCACGTTATTACAATTTGAAAAAAACTTATCACAATGATTGCCATATTAGTTATCGTTGATCTCTTAAACTGAACAAACTGCGGAAGCTTTTCTAATTGAAACCCTTGAAGTTTAAATTATGTGTCTTTTTTTAAAAAACAGTTATTACTTTGAAAACTCGTTTTTCCTACTCTAGCAGTTTAAAAATAAGAAATTCAAGCCCAATTTTAAAAATTAAAACCAAATGGCCTTATTACAAAACCAATAGCCCAATATAAAATTTAAATAAGCAAGTCTAAAGCAGCACATCAGTGATCGTATGGCCACCTTTAACTCCCTTGCGGCTCCAAATCGCCTAACGTTGGGGATTACCTGTACAGTTAAAAGAAAGGGTGAGTTTACGAAAATTCAGTATGTAATCCCCTATCAGTCAAACAGTAAATAGTGCATGCAAAAACAATCTGGGCCTGAGCCCTATTCAATAACAGTACAGTCTGGGGCTTAGCCCTATATAGTAACAGAGTGGACCTAAACCTAATACAGTATCAATACAGTGTAAATATACAACCCATCCTGATCCAACCAACACACCACCCGTACCAACAAATACACCATGTGGGGATTAAATCGACCCACCCACTCAGCACACTAATATCACAGCGAAGCTGCTAGTAGTAGTAACACAACAAAGCTGCTAGAAACAATAAGCGTGGTAAAGCCACCAGTGTCAGAATATGTGGCAAAGCCACTAGAAATAGTAAATACATGGCAAAGCCACTAGTAATTCCTCTATAATAGTATCCCAACCCCATGCAGTATGTCGTGTCATAAATATTACGTGTATGCAGTATGTCACCCTTGGTATTAGTCATATGAATATCATATACACATAAATCAACCTACCACTAGGGGTGTAACGGTCATTTCATCAGTTAGGGGTAAAATAGTAATTTCACCACTCAGGGGTAATTTACTCATTTACTAATTTTGGGGTCTCGGTACAAATGGCGACCCTTCAGAAGGTTTACAGTCGTCTCGAACGACTCAAATGACCTAAGTGGTCATAACAGTGTAAATGGGCCCAAGGCTAATTACTCGGCTTCAGTGGCCCATTTAGCCCAAATTCAGTCACGACTATGCAAACTTGATAGCCCCATCCATTATTTGTCACTTACCGTGGATTTTGTCCGTGTGGGGCCCACAAGTACATTGGGCCCACTCGGCCCATGTCGGCCCAACGAGGCCCAAAACGGCCCAAGCCCATAAGAACCTTCGTGGCGGCCTCTACAGTCTATTACCCATGATTTGTGGGCTCAGTTTACCTCACGAGTGATCGCACGCTCACGAGGCCCCAGATGTCGAAGTTTCGACATTTCGATTTTTCGACTTTTTCCGATTCACAATTAAACAGGGGTGTGAATACACACCTTTATGGTTTTTGACAATAATAGAATGGTGTACGGTCACACACCTGATTGTGGAAACGGGCAGATTAACCCACGCACGCCCAACCTATTACAACAAAAACTTCAGTTAAAACTCTAAAATACGAGTTGAAAGAACTCTAATCAAGACTCGTTCAAATGATTACCTACCCACGCCTTGCTTGAATAAGTCCTTAGTCTTCTTAGAACCCTATCAGAATTTATCACGCGATTAAACACATATTTGTATTCCACAGATTCTATTTGACAAGATTGATTACAAGATAAGTTTTACAAATCTACATTAAACCAAAGAAACAATCAGCTAAACACACTTACCCCGCAATATTCGGCCAAAGAACTATTTGAAGAATAAAGCGGAGGTGTGCGGAGAAATAAGGCAGTCGATGCTCCACCAATTTTCAAAGACTATCATCCAAAAGGTTTTGGAAAACAAGACAAGATTAACGATCTTCAATTAATATCGAAAAAAATAAAGAACAAAAGAGATGGAGAAAGAGGGTGTAGTATTTGGCTTACCTAAATGTTATAAACAGAAGAAGGGGTTGCTGCCCACTACCCAAAATCGATTAGCACGGCAGAGAAAAAAAAGAGAGTCGGTCACTCAATCAAAAAGAAAAGGAAAATATTGAAGAGGGAAAACAAGGGAGGTTCGGCTATAGGGAGACAAATCGATTGACCAAAGGGAAAGAGGAAGTGAAAGGCATATTCATCCCTGCAGAGAAAATAATAGAGGAAAAGGGAAGAGCGATTCAGTAGAAGCAAAAGAGAAGTGTGGTTCGGCAAAAATTGAAATAAATGAGGAAGGAAGGGAGTTGGGAAAAGCAACACAGGATTTCAATATTTAGACAATTAGGGGTTTCGGCAAAGTTGTAAAAATGTAACCTGAAGAAGAAAGTCGCTAGAAGAAAAAGAGCCCGAATGGTCAAAATGCGCCTCAGTCACCAAAGTTGCACAAAACCAAAAGAGGAAAAAGAAGTAATTGCTAAAATAAAAATGACTAAATCCCATTCGGCACTAAGTGGCCCTGACCGAATAGGTACCCAACAACTCCCAATTTCAGCTACACTCCCCTCACACTTCAAATTCCTTGAAAATCTCCATCACTCTCCCCCATATCCCTCCTTGATATCCTCCACAACTTACTCCAAGACCAGTTCAAACTCTCACTCAATAGAGTTCAAATCCACTTTTAACACTTACCGTTCCATGTAGCAAAATAATTATTCCTTGCCTGTCATGGGATTCGAACCTTAGCTCTCTCAGTTGCCAAGTCACGCCACTAGCCACCAAGCCACAAGGCTTTTTGTGACAAAAATCATGTGCAAACAAATAAAAAACCTATGTGCCAGTGTCCAAGTTCCTTTAAGAACAAAAACTAAAAATTTTACAAAGCCAAGGCTTGAACCCAGGCTTCTTAAACACTCCCAAACACACCTAAATCATCTAGCCAACACACCAAACATGTAGTTTATGTCAAATCATACAAAATCACAGACCCTATATTTTTGAGGCGTTACAACTCTACCCCCTTAAAGAAATTTCAGCCTCAAACTTTACCTGGTCAGAATAAGTGTAGGTTTTGCTGCCGCATCGCCGCCTGAGGTTCCCACGTGGCTTTTTTCTAAACCGTGATTACGCCAGAGCACTTTGACCAGTGGGACAAATTTCTTTCTCAGTACCGTAATGTCACGATCTAAAATCCAGACCGATTCTTCCTCGAAGGTCAGATCAGGCCAAACCTCAATCTCTTCAACCAACACTATAAGTGCTGGATCAAAGCGGTATCTCCTCAGCATGGAGACGTGGAACACGTCATGTAACACCCCTATCCTGTAACCATCGCCGGAATAAGACGAGGCGTTACCAAAAATTAGGAATTGGATCAGAACAGTAAAATTTTGAACTCAACTTTTTTTTTCTTTTGCATGGCTTATATACATTAACCAAATTATTTTTCCGCTACTAGTCTATTTTATACATGCCATAAGATAATCCAAAACACAGCAGTACCAAACAGTGGATAGTGATAGTGTGACGAGTTGCTGACGATCCCCAAGCAAAAGGCCAAAATCAACAATCTATAAAACAGAGAAACATAACAACAGAGTAAGCTTTTGTAAGCTCAGTAAGTCTTAAGCAATTGAAAACCATTGAACTCAAATATAACCAATTGGTTTATTTTATTCACATATAACATTTCATTTCCTTCACAGTTTAATACCTTTTTGGCCGAACATGCATATTCACTTATAGGCTTATATAGTTTTATTATCTCATTTAAATTCACAATCGTATAGCCATGGGCATTTATATACCTCAATGTCAACTTCAATTCAATCAATGTATCATTTCATATATAGTCACCCTCATTGGTCAAATCAAATGGTGTATCTCACAATATCCTATAATGTTTCTCCATAATCGAATACCCACACATTCATATGGCATTTTCATATTTGCTTTTCATTTTACCATCATGATTTAATTTCGATAGGTTTAACATTTACAAGTATTTAACACATACTTGACCAACCCAATTATAAGTCGATCTTACGAATTCTCATATAACCTCTTTCTAGGTATACTGCCTTTTAGGCCGAATATACACAACTACATAATGTACATATAACAGATTAATTTACCTGAATCTAAACTTATCTAAACATAGGTGAATCAAATATCTTCACATAACACCACACATTATCCGAATGTACCATTATTAAATATATATACAATCATGTGACTTACTCACATAAATATCACATTAAGCACTTTTAGTTTAATTCAAAACAAGCTCACATGTAAGTTCATGATACATACCTGGCCCACGTAATGTACTGAACATCTTTAATTGTTGATTTACTACTAAATCACATAGTCTTAAACCTTGCACAAATCACATTTAACAATATCAAGAGATATCACCATTCGATCAAATAGATCAAACCCCATGTATGCACATATAATTTATCTATTCATCCAAACTTGAGAGCATATACTCTTTCGCATCTAAAAGCTTCATTGGTACTTCTAATTTAATCAGACGAACTAAAACATAACATTATAATCACATTTGATTTCCATGTTTAGAATCACATTTTCATGTTGTAATCTTTCATGAACAATTTCATAGAGTCAATACTCATTTAACATAACGTGTATCCATTTCATAATTGATTCTCAAAGCACATTCACAATTCAACCAAGGTCAAATTCACATAGCAAGTAAGTATCACGTACCATATACTTAACCTTTGTACACATACAATTTCCACAATTACCATTTAACATAATTCAATGGCACTTAACCATAAACTACTAGGATTTAAAACCCGAATCCAGTCACCCACACAAGGCCTGCGGGACTTCAAGCCCAGATATAGTACCAGCACTAAGCCTGCGGGATTTAACTCAGACGCATTTCCAGCTTATAGCCTGCGGACCTTAGTCCAGATATAATTTATTAGCACAAGTCTATAGGTTCTCAAACACGGATACAGATCCAGCATGAAGCCAGCGGGTCTCTACCTGGATATAATCTCATAGAATATCTCATTCGTAATTCATTTGCTTCATTCGAATACAAGCATATAGCATACAGCTTAACTTCATGTCATATACATCATTCAACTTTAATACATATATATATATATATATATATATCTTTCAATAAACTTCCAGCTAAATAAGCGAGTACACATACAACCTACGTTCTTTTCATAACAACCATTTGGCTAAATAACATATATGTCACTTCACCTTCAATTTATAAAACTATCAATTCATATTACAAATACATAGCTTACTTTTATAAGATAGCCATTCGGCCATCTAACTAATCACATACATTTTTTTTTCCATGATAAGAGTTCATTTAAATACCTCAATTCCACTACATGCTCAAGCATCAAGAATATGATTTCCAATAATTCGTTTTGATTTATTCAAAATAAGCTAACTTCAATCTCATTCCATGCCATTCGGCCATATACATAATTTACACCAATTATTAAATCAACTCATTGTTAGCCTTATTCGGCCATCTCAATACGTTCTAAGTGACCATATGTATATACGTCTATACTAAAGTGCTTTACATTAATAACACCATATCAACAATGTATAATGCCGACCCCTTTAAACCAATTATCCATAAAAATATTATTTGCACACATTTCCTTACCTAAATTTCACATTCGGTAACCACATAATCAACTTAACAAATTTTCTATACTTCAAAACCACAAGTAAATATCATAATTTGTATCATTACATCGATTAAACTAAATCATGCATTAGCTTTTAGCACATT
The DNA here is from genome assembly GCA_020496765.1 of Gossypium stocksii. NCBI lineage: Eukaryota > Viridiplantae > Streptophyta > Magnoliopsida > Malvales > Malvaceae > Gossypium > Gossypium stocksii. The sequence continues at coordinate 75,893,805 of CM035632.1, read as the reverse complement.
CAGCCATTAAAGAGACAACCCAATTAACGTTCAAACCTTTTAAGCTTAGATTTCCTAAGGCCAAATATCACATAAAAACCTTTAATACACATGCAAAGTTTACACTTTAACTAATTATACATATACTAATAAACCGAATATTATTTAAACAACCATTTGAATAATTCTTTATCACATGTTCACAATCGGCATAACCATGTTACAAATTCAATACATAAAAATCTTCTTATCCAAGGCTATATTTGACCTATATGTATTTTCTTTACAACCAATCATCAACAATTAAGCACATGTTTAATGACCGAATACACATACCTCTTACTCATCCTTAACAGAATTTTTTTTATCAAGCTTCCATTTCCACTTAACTACGAACCATTTAAAACAATCAATATCTTACATTACCAAATGCATATATATATATATATATATATTCATCCAAACTCATAATTTAACAAGCTTAGCCTCATTTAATGACTACTTGTTCATCAAGACATTAAACACATCATGCATAACATACAAAGCATCCTTAGCTAAAAAATACTATCACAAAACTTCCTTGGCCGAATGTCATCTTTTTCCATTAACTAAAATTTGCCATGGGCTTGCTTTAATACTTGAGACCACTCAAATAAATATTCAAACTTAATCATTCATTTCATTTCTCATTTTAGCACATATTCGGCTAATATATAAATATATGCTATCAATTTAATTACAATTATAAATTTTCAACTCAAACTCATTCTTTACCTCGTCTTTCACCTTAATTCAAATTCAGCAAGTATATAAACATATATTAGCAATTTAATTATAGCATTCCACAATTAAGCACAAGTTTCAACTTCACTTTAATTGCCGCATACAATTTGCTCATTTTAATCACCTATAGCCTCACTTAACAAAATTCCTAAAACCACATGCACTCATTTAACCACCTTTTTATTCATCAAGGCAATTAACACTCAAATTATAACATATTGCAATTCACGGCCGAATGCATCAATATTTTAATAAACAATAATTTAGTTCAACTCCCCATTCAATTCCTCATTCGGCATCCATATAATTACAAACTAACATTTAAAATATAATTTCTAAGAACTTGGCACAACCTTACTTTACACTCTAATAACCGAATGAAATTTTACTCAAACTTGCCCCTCATAGCAAATTTAATTAGTCTATCCTTATCCATAAACACTTATCATCAAAACATCCATAATCTAATCCTTGAAGCTATAACTGAATGCTTTATGAAATAAAATCACAAAAATTAACATATGGGTCATGTTGTGAGCTTCAAAACTAACAACATTTCGCAAAAATTAAAAATAAAACACATGAAATCTCACCTTAATTCCCAACACCAAGTGACCGAGTGCCTTTTGTGCTTTTTCCTTTCTTTCTTGCTTAGTTACGGCAATAAGAGAAAATAAAGAGAAAAGTTTCTTTGTTTTTATCACCACCCCATATATTTTAGCATATAATAGGTCATAAAAAAAACTATTTTCTATCATATCATCATTATAAAATGCACATATTCCCAACCACTTTAATCATGGCCATCCACTAAGTTAAAAAAGGGAGATTTGACATGCAAATCCCCCATATTCCATCCCATGCAATATTTGACCCTTTCCATTAAACATAGCACATTTTTAAAGTTTCTCACATAAGTCTTTCAACTAATTCCACAACCAAATGACAAAATTAAAGCATGAAATTTTCACACATACATATTCACAAATAATAGGCACAACTTATAACATTTAATAAATTTTTTTGACTTGGTTTAGTGGTCCCGAAACCACTTCCTGACTAGGTCAGAATAGGGCTGTTACACGTCATGAATTAGGTCTAATTCTAGTGGCAACTAAAGCTGATAGGAAACTGGCCCCACACGCTTCAGTACTCGGTAAGGCCCAATAAATCTTGGGCTCAGCTTGCCCTTCCATCCAAATCTTAGAATTTTCTTGTAGGGTAAGTCCTTCAGAAAGCCATAATCCCCCACAGAGTATTCAATTTCCTTGCGCTTCATGTCCGCATATACCTTCTGCCTATCAGATGCTTCCTTTAACCGATCTCAAATCAACTTCACTTTTTCTTCGGTATCAAAAACTAACTCTAGCCCCAGAACTTGCGCTCACCCAGCTCAGTCCAACATGTAGGAGTACGACACCTACGACTATATAATGCCTCGTACAGTGCCATATGAATACTGGACTGATAGCTGTTGTTATACGAGAACCCTGCTAGCGGCAAGTAGTCTTTCCAACTACCTCGGATATTAATTACACAACTTCTTAACATGTCCTCCAGTATCTGAATCACCCTTTCTGACTAACCATCTATCTGAGGATGGAACGCAGTACTAAAGTCCAACCTTGTACCCAAAGCCTCGTGTAATTTCTTCCAAAACTGAGATGTGAATCGAGGATCTCTGTCAGATATGATTGAAATTGGTACCCCATGCAATCTAACAATCTCAGCCACATACATCTTAGCCAGTTTCTACAGTGAGTAATCAGTACAGACCAGTATGAAATGGGCACATTTAGTCAATCGATCTATGATAACCCATATCGAATCCTTCTAAGTAGGCGTCTAGGGCAACCCACTCATAAAATCCATGGTTACTCTTTCCCACTTCTATAGTGGAATCTTAACTAGCTACAATAAGCCTGAAGGCAGCTGATGCTTAGCCTTAACTTGTTGGCATGTTAGACACTTACTCACAAAATCAGTAACCTCATGATTAAGTCCTGGCCACCAATATAGTTCATGCAGGTCTCGATACATTTTGTTTCCGCCAAGATGCATTGCATAGGGACTACTATGCACCTCTTACAGTATAGATAGTCTTAAGTTAGAGTCTTTCAGAATACAAACTCTCCCACGAAAACACAATACCCATTCATTGTTCATCCCAAAATCAGAAGTCTCTCTGTTTTAAACTTACCGAAAATGAGGAACCAATGACTTATCCAATAACTATTTACCCTTAATTTTTTCAATCCACGTCGGTCTAACTTGAAGCTCATCCAACAAACTACTATCATCGAACAAGCTGAGACGAGCAAACATTGCTCTCAAATCAGATACAGCCCTTCGGCTCAGTGCGTCAACTACCACGTTAGCCTTATCAGGGTGGTACTCAATCGAGCAATCATAATCCTTAAGTAACTCTATCCATCTTCGTTGCCTAAGATTTAACTCCTTCTGAGTAATGAGGTACTTGAGGCTTTTGTGATCTGTGTAAATAATACACTTCTCACCGTATAAGTAATGCCTCTAGATATTTAGTGCGAATACCATCGTGGCTAACCCCAAATCATGAGTAGCGTAATTTGCATCGTGAGGCTTAAGCTGACGACATGCATGTGCAACCATCTTACCCTCCTATATCAACACACAACCCAATCCAATGTGCGACGCATCATTATAAACAGTGAATTCCTTCCCAGCCTCTGGCTGTATTAAGACAGGGGCCTCAGTCAGCACCTTCTTTAGTTTCTCGAAACTTTCTTACTGCTCATTAGTCCAATTCAATGGTACTCCTTTACGTAGTATCTTAGTCAAAGGTGTAGCAATCATAGAAAATCCCTCAACAAAACGTCTATAATACCCAGCCAGACCCAAAAAGCTTGGAATCTCAAATATAGTCTTCGATGGTTCCCAATCCAATACGGCTTCAATTTTTTGAGGGTCAACTCTAATCCTCTCGGCAGACACTACGTGACCTAGAAATGTCACTTCTCGCAGCCAGAACTCACACTTGCTGAATTTCGTATATAGTTGTTTTTCCCTCAGAATTTGCAGAACAGATCGAAGATGTACATCATGATCCTCTTCGGTTCTCGAATACACCAGAATATTGTCTATAAAAGCCATTACAAATCGATCCAGGTAGGGCTGGAACACTCGGTTCATCAGATCTATGAAAGTAGCTGGTGCATCCGTCAGCCCAAATGACATTACTAGGAACTCGTAATGACCATAACGAGTCCTAAACGTATTCTTATACACATCAACCTCCTTCACCCTTAGCTATAGTACCCAGAAAGGGAGATCTATCTTGGAGAAAACCGAAGCACCTCACAGCTGGTCAAATAGATTGTCTATCCTCGGCAAGGGATACTTGTTCTTGATGGTCAGTTTGTTTAATTGTCGATAGTCGATGCACATGCACATAGACCTATCCTTCTTCTTCACGAATAGGACCGGTGCTCCCCATGGACATACTAGGTCGGATAAATCCTCGGTCTAACAGTTCTTGAATTTGGGATTTTAATTCCACTAGCTCCTTCGGTGCCATCCTATAAGGGGCGATGGACACCGGAGCCGTTCCAGGTAGGAGTTCAATACCAAATTCGACCTCAAGTTTGGAGGCAACCCCGGGAGCTCATCAGGAAATACATCTAGAAACTCCTTAACAGTTCTGACATCTCCAATAGAAGGACCTTTAGAATCAGAAATGCTGACATAAGCAAAAAAATGCCTCGCAACCCTTACGAAATAGTTTCTCGGCCCTTAATACTGATATCACGTTAGACAGATAATCTCTTCGCTCCCCTGTCACAGCGACCTCCTCATTCTCAGTAGTCTTTAACACCATACACTTAGCAGCGCAATCCAAACTTGCACAATGTTTCACCAACCAATCCATGCCCAAAATAGGGTCGAATTCACCAAACAGTAGTTCCATCAGATCCGCTAGAAAGATTATTCCCTGAACCTCTAAGGGCACATCTCTAAACAACTTATTTACCTTAACCGTCTATCCCAGTGGACTTATCACAATCATATCACTAGCAGTATTTTCAAACTGAATACCAAAAGCTCCAGACACAGTGCATGCAACATACGAATGTGCAGACCCAATATCAATTAAAGCAGTGTAAGGTATATTGTAAATTAGGAACGTACCGGTTATAACGTTAGGAGTGTCACCATCCTCTCGACAATGAGCAGCATAAACTAGCATTGGCTGCCTCGCCTCAGTGTTACCAGCACCTCTGCCTAGTGCACCACAACCTCGTCCCATGCCATTTCCACCTCTAACCTATCAACGGCCCCTTGGTCGATGCTGACCACCTCTCATCGGTTAGACATGACCCTGTCCTGCAGCTTGCATTTGAACCGGCCTCTAAGAATAATTCTCAACTTGATGATCCATGGACCCACAACTAAAGCACGCACCAGTTCTTTTCCAACACTCACCCTTGTGAGATCTTCCACAATATGCATAAGGCTGTGGTCTAACAACAGTAACAGGAACTGCTCAAACTGACCCATCAAATCTGGCTTTCTTAATAAGCCTTCCTGAAGAACCCGAGGGCCTTAAATCCCTCTTATATCTGCCCCTACCTTTCTCACGATTCTGGCACTCTGAGCGCTTTACATCCTCAACAATATTTGCCTTTTCTACCAGTGTAGCGAAGTCTCACTCCCAATACAGAGCTATCAATACTTGCAACTAATCTCGGAGGCCATCCTCGAAATGCACACAACGTTCATACTTAGTCGCTATAATCCCACGAGCATAACGACTCAGTCGCAAAAACTTTGCCTCATACTCCGCCACAGTCTTATTCCCCTGAGTCAGGCTCAAGAATTCCTTTCTTCGAGCATCCACATAACTCGCACCCACGTACTTACCTTGAAAGGCCACCTTAAAGAAATCCCACGTCAAATGGTTGGCCTGCGTACCCTCTCTCATTGTGAGCCACCACTGGTAGGCCTCGTCTTGCAGTAAGGACACTGATCCTTTTAACTTTTGTTCCACTGTACAGTTGAGGTCGTCCATTATTTGTTTGGTGGCCTCTAACTAATATTCCGCCACATTTGGGGCTACTCCAAAAATGCCACTAAAGATTTTCACTCCATTAGACCGAAGTCGCTTTGAAATTGACCCTCGGCCACTGTTCCAGTACTAGCTCCAGCAACCCTCTCAAGAACGCAGAGCATCACTTAGGATAGAGCATCATCCTCAACTGCTTGATTATGAGACCCCGTCTCAGTCATTGGTGAAGCTGGTGCCTCCCTAGCAGGCATGTGACCTGATGCCGAAGACTAAGCTCTAGCACTTTCCTAGCCTTTAACGCGGCCACGTGTACCCCTTTCGTGAGTACCTCTAGCTCTCATTTTTGTTTACGCTTATTCTGATTTAAAAGTGTTATGCATCAATTTATAATTCCAGTAATTATTAACGGATATTTTATGAAAAAGTAGTAGTTAAACTTTTATTTTAGTAGATCAGAATCTCACTACAATTTTCAATTTCCTCTATCTAGAGTTTCACAGTACAGTCACTATCCATAGTAGTTTCAATCTATAACAATTAACAGTATAAAAAAACTTAAAGATTTGGCACCGGAGACTCGAGATGCCATACTCGTGAATCTTCTAAAATGATTTCAATTATCAAAATCAATTTTTAGAAAAATAAATTTCAAAACCCATTCCACAACCGAGTTTTGCAACTTAGCTCTAATACCACTAAATGTAACACCCTAAACCCGACCCAAACATTATGGCCGAATCTGACGTGTCACATCAAAGTGTCATTCAAAAATTAGATTTGTTGATAAAAGTTCATTTCCATGTTTAAATATTTTTGTGTTTGTATTTAGCAAATCATCTCATCAAAAGCTTTCCAAAATTTGGACTTACTGGTAAAAATCCGTTTTTAAATAAAAACCCATTTCATTTTTATTGCTTGAGAAAATTTAGCAAATCACGTTATTTCAATTTGAAAAAAAATTATCAGAACGATTGCCATATTAGTTATAGTTGATCTCTTAAACTGAACAAAACTCCGAAAGCTTTTCTAATTAAAAACATTGAAGTTTAAATTGCGTGTTTTTTTTTTGAAAATAGTTATTACTTTGAAAACTCATTTTCCCTACTCTAGCAGTTTAAAAACAAGAAATTCAATCCCAGTTTTAAAAATTAAAATTAAATGGCCTTATTACAAAACCAATAGCCCAATATGAAATTTAAATAAGCAAGTCTAAAGCAGCACATCAGTGATCGTATGGCCCCCTCGAGGCCCTCATGGCTCCAAATCGCCTAAGGTTGGGGATTACCTATACAGTTAAAAAAAGGATGAGTTTATGAAAACTCAGTGTGTAATCCCCTATCAGTCAAACAGTAAACAGTGCATGCAAAAACAATTTGGGCTTGAGCCCTATTCAGTAATAGTGCAGTATGGGCCTTAGCCCTATACAGTAACAGAGTGGGCCTAAGCCCAATACAGTATCAATACAGTGTAAATATGCAACCCATCCCGATCCAACCAACACACCACTCGTACCAACCAACACATCATGTGGGGATTAAATCGACCCACCCAGCTAACATACCAATATCACAACGAAGCTGCTAACAGTAGTAACGCAGCAAAGCTGATAGAGACAATAGGTATGGCACAGCCACCAGTGTCAGAATATGTGGCAAAGCCACCAGAAACAGTAAATATGTAGCAGAGCCACTAGTACTTCCTCTGTAACAGTATCCCAACCCCATGTAGTATGTCGTGTCATAAATATTACATGTATGAAGTATGTCACCCATGGAACTAGTCATATAAATATTGTTTACACATAAATCAACCTACCACTAGGGGTGTAACGATCATTTCATCAGTTAGGGGTAAAATAGTAATTTTACCCCTCAGGGGTATTTTGGTCATTTACTAATTCTGAGGTCTCGGTACAGATGACAACCCTTCAGAAGGTCTACAGCCATTTCGAATGACTCAGATGACCTAAGTGGTCATAATAGTGTAAATGGCCCTAAGGCTCATTTCTTGGCTCAAGTGGCCTATTTAGCCCAAATTCAGTCACGGCTATGCAAACTTCATAGCCCAATCCATTATTTGTCTCTTATCATGGATTTTGTCTGTGTGAGGCCCACGAGTAGATTAGGCTCACTCGGCCATTTCGGCCCAACAAGGCCCAAAATTGCCCAAGCCCATGAGAATGTTCGTGGTAGCCTCTACAGTCTGTCGCTCATGATTTGTGGGTTTCGTTTACCTCATGAGTGATCGCATGCTCGCGAAACCCCAGATGTTGAAGTTTTGGCAGTTTAGTTTTTCAGCTTTTACCGATTCACAGTTAAACAGGGATGTAAATACACACCCTTATGGTTTTTGACAGTAACAGAATGGTGTACGGTTACATACCTGATTGTGGAAATGGGCAGGTTAACCCACGTGCCCCCAACCTATTACAACAGAAACTTCGGTTAAAACACTAACATACGAGTTGAAAGAACTCTAATCAAGACTCGTTCAAATGATTACCTACTCATGCCTTGCTTGAACAAGTCCTTAATCTTCTTAGAACACTATCAGAATTTATCACGTGATTAAACGTATATATGTATTCCATAGATTCTATTAGACAAGATTGATTACAAGATAAGGTTTAAAAATCTACAATAAATCAAAGAAATGATCGGCCAAACACACTTACTAATAAATGTTAAATTATACATATTTTTACCCCATGTTTAGCCTATATTTTGGATGAATTATGATCAATTTTGTGCGAATCGATGCTCTTAATCTTCCTTTTTCATATCTTATACTCAGGAGAGCATAGGGATGAGAAAAAAAATGGAAAATAGGCTAAAAATGTGAAAAATGGGCCAAAATGTGCGAACAACACAGCCCAAGACATGCCACACGGCCGTGCCAAAAGGGCGTGCCACATGAAGATCACACGGTCAAAACCCTGATAAGCACGGCCAGGCCACACGGCCGTGCCTCTACTGAGAAAATCACATGGCCTCTGTCGAAGTCACACGGGCGTGGCACACGGGTGTGTTCTAGTTGTGAGGAAGGGGAATTTCACTCAAATTGGGATGCTTAGAGGCTAAGAAAGGCCCCCCAAAAGCTCTATATAAAGACCCTATTTGGAGACGAATTTTATATACTTTTTAGATATGAATAGAAGCAAGGGATTACTCCAAAGGAGAAAGCCGATTGATTCATCTCAGGAGTTGGAATTCTGCAGCAACATAGAGGATCTCCCTAAATTCCTTTAGGGGTTTTTGGTTTCTTTTATGTTTTATTATTTTATATCTTCTGTGATGTTTCTTTTCTTTATCATGAACTAAACCTCTTAAATACTTGAGGGGGACGAAACCTAAGACAGATCTTGTTATTTATTCTTGATTTATTTGATAAATACTTGAATTGTTCTTAATTATGCGTTCTTCATTCTTGATTTAATAATCTTAGGCATTACTTTAAGAATTAGATGTGCTTAGAGCAGAGGAGCAAAAGTCCCTGTGATAAGAGTATATCTACCATAATTAAGCAGAGTTACATGCAACCCTAGACATAGGGCGACATAAATCTGCTGGATTAGGGTCAAACCTAATATGGGGAGCCATAGATCAAATTAATGCAACCTAGGGAGTTAATTAATAAGGGAACTTTAATTAACAACTTAGGCCTAGTTGTTCTACGCCTCGACAGAGGGTTTAGCATAAGTTAGGGATCTCTACGGATCAAGTCAAGTAAAGAAATCATATAGTTTAAGAAAATAATAATAAGTGAAGTCTAGGTGGATTCTCCCTTGAGTATTGCCCATATCAATCAGCTTTTCCCTAAAAGTTTTCCCAATTCACTCTTTAAACTTTCTTAGTTAGTTTTAGAATTAGTTTAAACAACCCTCTTTTATTTTTAGGTTAGATAATAGAAAGGAAGTAAGTACTAGTACTTTTGGTTCCCTTGGGTACAATAACTCGGCCTTGCCACTAAGCTATACTACTGTTCGATAGGTGCGCTTGCCTCAACGTCGTGATATTAGTTGGTTTTGGTGTGATCAAGTTCTTTATAAATTTTATTACTTCATATCACGCATATCACTTACCCCATAATATTCGGCCAAAGAACTATTTGAAGAATAAAGTAGAGGTGTGCGCAGAAACAAGGCAGCCGATGCTCCACCGATTTTTAAAGACTATCATCCAAAAGGTTTTGGAAAACAAGACAAGATTAACGATCTTCAATTAATATTGAAAAAAAACATAAAAATAAAGAGTAAGGGAAAGAGGGTGTAGTATTTGGCTTACCCAAATGTTATAAACAGGAGAAGCAGTCACTGCCCACTACCCAAAACTTATTAGCACAGTAGAGATAAAGAAGAGAGTTGGCCACTCAATCAAAAAGAAAAATAAAATATTGAAAAGGGAAAACAAAAGAGGTTCGGCTATAGAGAGACAAATAGATTGACCAAAAGGAAAGAGGAAGTTAAAGGTATATCCGTCTCTATAGAGAAAAGAATAGAGGAAAAGGGAAGAACGATTCAGTAGAAGCAAAAGAAAAGTGTGGTTCGGCAGAAATTGAAACAAATGAGGAAGGAAGGGAGTTAGGAAAAGCAACACAGGATTTCGGTATTTAGATAATTAGGGGTTTCGACAAAGTTTCAAAAATGTAACCTGAAGAAGAATGTCGCTAGAAGCAAAAGAGCTCAAATGGTCAAAATGCACCTCAGTCACCAAATTTGCACAAAACCAAAAGAGGAAAAAGAAGAAATTGCCAAAATAAAAATGACTAAATCCCATTCAGCACTTGGTGGCCTGACCGAATAGGTACTCAACAACTCCTAATTTTGGCTACACTCCCCTCACACTTCAAATTCCATGAAAATCTCCACCAATCTCTCCCCATATCCCTCCTTGATATCCTCCACAACTTACTCCAAGACCAGTTCAAATTCTCACTCAACAGAGTTCGAATCCACCTCCAACACTTGTCGTCCCATGTAGCAAAATAATTATTCCTTGCCTGCCATGGGATTCGAACCCCAGCTCTCTCAGTTGCCAAGTCACGCCACTTACCACCAAGCCACAAGGCTTTTTGTGACAAAAATCATGCTCAAACAAATATAAAACCTATGTGCCAGTGTTCAGATTCCTTTAAGAACAAAAACTAAAAATTTTGCCAAATCCTAGGCTTGAACCTAGGCTTCTCAAACACTCCCAAACACACCCAAATTATCTAGCCAATACACCAAACATGTAGTTTATGTCAAATCATACAAAATCACAGACCTTATATTTTTAGGGCGTTACAGATTTAGAGTCTAACATATCCATGGAAGCCATCAAGTGAGTCCCTAAGCTGACTCTTGCATGTGTGATATTTATGTTAGAAACCTCAATGAAAATAGATAAAACCATGGGATTCAAGCTAGAAAAGTATGATGTGATGATTTTCATAAGAAATGTATGAATTATGGACTTGTGCGTATGGATTGCATGAAATCTGATAGTCTAAGTATGTAATAGGAATCTAAAGATTGAAATACATGTGTATGTGTCTATTATGAATGAGTCAATATGAGTAATGAGTTTGTGTCTGCCTTTAGAGTCGTCTAATGGAATTTTTTGGGATTTTAAACACGATCCTCTAAAAAGAAAAGTCCATGGCACCATACCGTGTAAGATTGTAGCTGGTTGGCTATGGCATCATATGGAAAGACCATATCGTGTAAGGCCATAAATGGTGTGTCATGGCATCATATGGAAAGATTTAAAGGAAGTTTATTACCAAATGAGGTTCTTTGTGTGACCCTAGGCCATAAAGGGCAAACCTCACGTATAGTGAGTTTTGGCAGATCTTTATCGTAAATAAGCCAGATGAAGGATGCCTTTGTGTCGAGTACTAAAAAAAAAGGATCCCTTTATGGAAAATCTCTAAAAAGAAAGCCTTTGTGGTGAGTAATGAATTATAAAGATACCTTAGTGGCAAATTTTTGAAAGGAAAGCTTTTATGGTGAGTACTGAAAGAAAAGGATTCCTTTGTGGCAAATATCTGAAAGGAAAACCTTTGTCAAGTATCTAAAAGAAAAACCTCTATGGTGATTAATGAGAGGAAATGCCTTAGAGGCACAGTCTAAAAGGAAAGCTTGGGTGGCAACTTTCAAAAGAACTGTCTTTGAGGCATAATGTGAAAGGAAAGACTCTATGGTGTACCATAAGAAGAGAAGTCTTTATGGCATACTATGAAAGAAAAGTTGCTATGGCGAGTTTGACAGAAACTATATGTACAACAAAGTTTTAAGGGTCAAATAAGTATATGAAGGCTGAAAAAGAAATTATCAAATGCAATTCAGGCAAATGATGTTTGCCACACTAAGTTCTTATGAACTTACTTCAATATATTGTGTTTTCAAGTTAGTTGATATGAGTTTTCCCCTGAAGAGACGATACCAAAGTTGTGCTAAAGGAGCAACAGTATGAGTTATTATGCATACAGAATGAGTTAAGTGGCGTGAACAATAGAATGAACCTATGATTGCAGATAATCTTGTTCAGTACTTACGTTTGTATGGCATGGAAAAATAAAAAAATCTAAATAGCATTGTTATTGCCATGTATTGAACTCCTAATCAGTTATAGTTCATATCTAAACAATTCAATTCAAAACGTAACTATGCAATAGTCTTAAATAGAAATTTTCATCTAAGAAAAAAAGTTAAGTTACATTTGTAGTAAGACGTGGCCCCCAATATTCAGATTTGATTTATAAAATCAAGTTTGGGGTGTTACAACCTTACCAATGGCTGAGATCCAGCATTTTTTGTGGATTTTCCTCCGCTCATGTGAGTAATATCAAATAAATGTTAATGCCCCTATTTACATCTCGAGTGAGAAAAGCTATCCTGAGTATGTGAGGTTAATTTACTATAGTTCTCCAGGTGGAACTGAGTTATGAAATCGAATTAAGATGAAATAGTATTTGAATAAAAATGTTAACCATGAATTGAATATGGTTATTATGGTTACTATGTTATTTATATGTATGTGTTGATCATTATATGATAATGTACTAACCAAGTTGGTTATGGCATGGATTGTGTAAGGTGATAAGGAATACCATGTTTGTATGTTATTTTAATTATTAAGATATGAAATGTCAGGTATGTTGTATTTAAATTTATACAAACTTACTAAGCTTTGAGTAAGCTTACCTTTGTTTTTTTTTTTTTTTCTTTCATGTGGATTATCAAAAATCCTGTTGTCGATTGGATCATTTTCAGAGCTCACACTATCCACAAATCCCTTCAATAGACTTCCAAACATTTTGGCTCAGTTATAAGTGGCATGTAAATAAGTGTTAATGGTTATGTATATATATGTAGTTGAACCTTACGAGTTGGCTATGTTGATGTGAATATAATTGCAATGCATCAAAGTGTTGTTATTGCTTTGGTTAGTTTGCATCAAGAAGATGCTTATATACATTTGATAGTCTTTCCATACCCTATTTGATGAACTTGACACTTTGAAATCATGTTAATGTGATGACAGTTTAGTTAATGTTATGGTATGTTTGATAGTAAATGGTTTAGTTGAGAGTTATTGTATTGCGGTGCCAATTGTGGAATATTGGTTGGGCATTTAGGGTGATTTTATAAGTTGTGTTTTTGGTATGAAATGTGGATGTTTTGAAGAGGTATTTATTAGTTGAAATGTGCACTATAAATCCTCTTAATGGTTGGTTTGAATTGTGCACTTTAAGACTGATTTATTCCCTACACGGTTTGATACACGGTCGTGTGACAAGGCTAGTAAAATGGTCATCTGCTCCTTAGCATTTTAATAGCATGAACATCACATGGTTATAGAATGTCATTGACCACCTCCAAACGTACCAACGCCCAGAGTAAAAATCCTACACAAAAGATATTAAAGGCGACATCCGTAAGTATACAGGTCAAGTTATAATATAGTTACAACAGAGTAGGTAAGTACTCTGAGGATCATACCCAAAGGAGGCAAGCACTAAATTAATTCTAATCTAAACATAAATAGATTTAATTAGTACTTTAGTTGGATTATATTATGAAGAATAAAAAGAAAGTTTTTCGTGATCTATACTAATAATAATAAAAGAAAGTAAAGAAATAAATAAACACGAGAAATCAAAGAGTAAAGTATATCAAATCTGATCATGGGTGAGTAGGCTGCTTCAATAATCATAACCAGCTGTCGTTTTGGGTTTTCTTCTTCAATCAACTAGTCAATACTTCAACAGGGTCTCCCGATTTTCTACTAAAATACTAAGTCGACAAGAACTACTTATCTCTCGACCTCATAGTCCAGAGGTGTTCATGAATAGGCCATACCAGATTTGGGTTAACCCCCACCTTAATAACTTCCTAGGTTTGTCAGGCCTAGGGTTTAGGTTCTTCCTCTCCTGAATAACTAATCCGATGAGAAGTCCCTACAAAATAGTTAATTAATCATACCTCTACTCGTTAATCCCCCATATAAGGATTAGCTCCTCATGGATCTAATAAACAATATAAACTTGATAGAAAGAATAAATATAAAGAACAATTCAAGATAATAGAGTTTAGAAAAAGCCTGATTTGTATTAATCTTCAGCACAGAATCCTCAGAGATTAACAGTATCTCCCAAATCTGATTTCCCCCACAAAACTAAATAACAAAAACAAGAAAATCTAAAACCTCAGAAAAGAGAAAAGCGAAAGACTAAATTTAAAGAGAAAATTATACACTATGAAAAGGTGTACATCAAATGTGTTAAATGAGCCTATTTATAGACTTTAAGGTGGCCTTCATCCTTAACCTTAGATTAGATGTTGTCCTCATTCTTAACGTTTGCTTGTGCAGACCAAAATGCCCCTGGCTCATAATTATTTCCCTACAGAGGCAATGTCATGACACACCAAGTCCTAAGTCATAACATCGAGGGCAGTATGCTTATCTTCAGGGTGTCTTTAGGGGTATGTCGCAACATCCTCAAGTTATGTCGTGATATTGTAGGTATTCTTGGAATTCTTCAATTCTGCTCCCTATATTGGGATATCCAATGCTCCATGTTGCAACATAGTGACTAGTATCGAGTTAGAACACCTTCTATTGGTCCCTTGCATGAGTACAAAGTATATTAGCTCACCCTTAGGCCTCATTCGACCCCTAAGGTCAAAAAAGACTCAAATTACACACTTTATTGAATTTAACTAAACTTACAAAAAAATAATTAAAAATTAACTAAAATGCTTGCATTCAAGCTCCTAAAGTGCGAAAAGTAGTTTAATCTACTACACTGAATTATGGAAGATCAAACTCCCTGACACTTAATTCATTGCTTATCCTTAAGCAACACAAACAAAACTAGTTTAATAGCTTTGGAGCACATGAATAGGCATTCCATATTTACATATAATCTTGGCATGATATAAAATATACTTACCAGTTTTGATATCAAACACCTAAGTTCAGTATATTACAAAGCATACAAGCATTAAGGGTCTCAAATTTATGAGTCCATCAATAAATTATACAAGTAATTTGATTATCACAGCAGAATACAAAGAGTCATAATATGCAATTATTCAATATGATTTCAAATTGAGAATAAGTCTACCTAGGTCACATAGGGCTTTTCAGCTTGTAACATTCTGAGGCTTAGGATAGGTATGGAATTCAAAATAGTAAGCATTAAAATGGTTTCAAGCACGAACATAGTTTAGCACATCATATTGTCCCCTATTCTCCCCCTTTGTGACCCTTTCCCACTCATCGTCTTGTTTCTCCTTCTCTCACCTTCCTTTTATCTCCTTTATAGGAAATCTCAATATTATATAGTAACTACGGTTAGCTCACGAGTTTTTATACAATAATGACTGAGTTTTCTATAGCTGTGAGCTTGTCACTTTTTTCTTTCATTTTCACGTTATCTCAGTCACAATTTTTTTACTTTTCGCGTACTTTTTCTACTCATTTTCTTTCCGCATTATTTAGTTTTTTCACTTTTGAGCTAACCTATAATCACTATATTCTACTAATCTTTCCTATCGCTATTTTTTTTACGAAACCACCATAATTATCTGCTTATCCCTCAATATGTAAGGCCAGACATCTATAATCATGCAATTCAGGATCAAAGAAAAGGGTAAGCACAAGTTATCGTTCTTAGCTTGGGTTTTGTATAAAGGTTCATCAAGAAGGGTTTTCTAGCTCAAAATAGGTACTAAAGATGAATAAATATGGTTAGCATTTTTGCTCTAGGGGTATACCAAACAATGCCTTAGGTCATCCCTAGGTATCTCAATATTCACAAATTTAGTCAACCAAATAACCATAGATTTCAACAATTAATCATTCATACTAGCATGCTCGTTTCCTTGTATTCTCTGTATCATTTGGTACATTTGATTGCTTAATACCTATTTATAGTGTAATATATAGAACTTAGTAGTCTAATAATTAAAAACTTAAAATAAACTATTCTCATGTCAAATTTATTTTAGATACAATCAACCTATGTACATGCTCCTAATCAATCACTTGTATTTCTACAAGCTCAAGCATACAATTGACAAGAAAAACTATAAAAATTTGAAACAAATTTTCTATGTTATCTCCCCACACTTTAGATAACACATTGTCCTCAATGTGTAGCCCTTGTAAAAAAAATTAAGGAAAGAAGTTACCCAACTGATCGTGATAGTTTTGTAAGTTGTTGGTGGGTACCTCCCCCTTTGATCATTGATAGCTCAAAATCGTTGTGTTTCTCCCATGTGGAGTTCCTGCATAGAAAATTTAAACAAAAAACAACTAGTAGTCTATTATCTATTACTACTCCTAACAATTTTAAATAAATGAAAAATCATTAAAAAAATAATGCAACCTTTAAAAAAAAACTAAAAGTTCAGTTGTCCTCCTCAAAATCCATCTCATCATTTTCCTCCCCCTCATTGGCTCCTTCTTCTTCTTCTTCACTCTCTTGTTTCTCTTCTTCCTGCTCTGGATGTGTCAGCCCAAACGTATCCGGCATATAATTAGGTACCCTAATACTATTCTACTACGTGAATTCCTAAAAAATTAGGCCTAACTCCTGCATCCAATGTATCATCCAGTCTAACTTGGGATGACTACTCTTGCCAATTACCTGTTGAACAGTTGATTTTTCTTTTCTTTGCGATGAAGTTGGAGTGGCCATCATCTCTTGCTAGCATTTGTTCCACTCCTTAATTTGTTAGCCCGCACCTCAGTGTACTATGTATATAGACTGTTGCCAATTATGCTTTGAGATGGCTTCATTGATAGCTCCATAGATGCCATTGGAATGCCTACTCTCTTATATAAGGTCGTCACTAAGTGAGGAAAGATGACTCCCACTCTCTGGCCACTAACACATCGTTTCATATTTTGGTAAATCTACGTTTTGGTTCTTTTTATTTTACAAAATAAAGTAAAGCAAAACTGCTCCAAAAGTATTGACATTAGAAACATTCAAAGCTAGAGCTATTCTAATGCACAAAAATTGGATCCACATTATTGCTTAAGAAACATTATTGCTTGGTTAAATGAGGATGGAATATTAGTATCTGGGCGACATTTATATTCACCCCTTCCCTCTGTTAGGAAGTTTATAATGTTATCCATATTTATGTCTCAGAAATATTCCAAATTAGTTTGTTCTATAAAATTTTTTTCATAGAATGGAGCATTATTAAATTCACAAACAACCCAAGGGGTGACTCGTACATCTTTCCCTCGCATAGGAATTAATTCTTATGTGCGACCTTCAATTTTTCTAGACTACTGGTCTCGTAAAGATGCATAAAACTCCTGAACTACAGGGACCACATCAGAGTCTTTTGGGATCGTACAAAAATGTTCCCATCTATGATATCTAACTAAAGGTCACATCTCTTGATAGAGAACCATCGATGGTTCAAATCCCCTCACTTGAATAAACGTTTTTCATTAAAGTTTAACAAAATATTTTTCAACGTTTGGAATAAAAAAAATTAGAGGAGTTCAGAATCGTCAAGGTTTTGGCTTATTAGTTCTTCTAATCTTTCATGAAGGCATTTTGAATATTGTTTATACTCAAAAACTAAGAAACTAGTAAGCAAAGTTTCTAATGAAATAGTAAAAATAGGAGTTAGGAACCCTTAACCTTAAATGGAAATTCGTTTGATTCCCTTACAAATTCTGGTTTGTTTCATCTTCAAGTCCTTGCACTGAATGAGTCTATTCTGAAAATAAGAGCTGCCAAACAAAGATCATGAGAAAAAAAAAGATTTTTATGTTTTAAGGATTTTAGGATTTTAGGAGTTTAGAAGATTTTGAAAGAATTAGAAGTAAAAGAGGTTTTAAATAATGGTTAATAGTGTTTTGGAGTTTAAAATAAAGATTTTTGGGCTTAAAATCGGGTAAAATTAGGGATTAATCTACCAAGTTGTGCGAATGGGTTTGGTCAACCCTATAGAAAATTGTAGTAGTGCCACGACACAGGGGTTCCATGTTACAACATCCCTGTTAGTTTCTCGTTTTCACGACGTCGGGGTTTGATCTCACGACACACTCTAGGATTTTTAGATTTCTAGGTATACTGTCTTCGGTGTTGTGACACGAAAAGTCTATGTCACAACACCGAGATGATTTTCTCAATTTCATCGATTCTGCCTTTGGTCTTAAGGCACAGAGTTGCCATGTTGCAACATTGGCTCTGTTTTTACCCAAATTTCCAAATTATTGAATGTCATGCTTTTTATAAAACATAAATTTGATAAAAATTATAATCTAGACTACACAGTTAGTTAAATATACAATAACTTACAAAAATTTAAATATCAATTTAAGTAATCAAATTTTACTGTTTCATTCATTCGGCAGCACCATTAATTCATATAAGGACGATTCTTTGATTCTTTTAGTATTAGTCAATCGCTTATCGTGCCACCCCACCTTCTTCTATTTATCTCTTTCCCTGAACCTATTCTTTTGTCCTGCATTAGCTATAGGAAGTATGTCCCTTGATTCGAGATTATTAGGGTTAACAATAGATAATTTATTACAATAATCCCCTAAATCCCTTTCATTTTCCCCACTCTATTAATGACCATATTTAAAAATTTCTGTTTCGCCATTGATCTTCATTGTTAATTCATTTTTCTCCATATCAATGGTGGATCTTAACATTGCTAAAAAGGGTCTCCCTAACAGAATAGGTATCTCACGGTCCTCTTCAAAATCTAGAACTACAAATTCTATCAGGATAATAAAGTTACGCAATTTGACTAACACATCTTCTAATATTCCTTTCGAATGTACTAAAGATTTGTTAGCCGACTATCATGTTATTTGGGTGTTCTTGAGGTCCTCTAACCCGAGTTTTTCACATATTGAGAAAGGCATTATATTCATCAAGCTCCTAAGTCATATAGAGCTCTATTGAAATAAATGCTCCCTATCTCTATAGACTGGGTCTTTCAACTTTTAGGGAACCTGTCTAGAAATAATAGCACTATAGAAAGTGCTCATGTTAACTTGTTCTCCTACCTTAATTTTCCTATCCTTAGATATGATTTCCTTTAAAAATTTGGCGTACTTAGGAACTTTCTCGATTAGTTCAATCAAAGGTAGGTTGACATGTAATGTCTTGAACAAGTTCAAAAAACTTACAAACTCGTCTTCATCCCATTTTTGCTTTTTCTTCTAGCCTTAAAGAGAACAGTATCTTTACCACAACAAGGTCTTTAATTGTCTCTTTTTCTGGTTCAACTTTCGGCGTAACTACTTCCTCTAACTTTGATTCATTATTAGCTTTTAAGGGTTCTTCCTAAAAATCATTAGTATTCTCCATATTTACCTCCTGAGTTAGGTTCTCTAGGCTACTCAATACTTTACCCAATCGGAGTGTTATTCCTTTCACATGCTTCTTCCCTTATCCACAAGCTAGTATTACTAGGAATACCTATGCCAATTTGCCTTTTTATATCTCTCATCATGCTCATTAATGGGCTCATTTCATCTTCGACCTTAGTCAATGTTCTTACTGAATTGGTGCACTCATATTACACCCGTTTTACACCTATCTTCATTAACTATGTTTCCTCTTCGATTTAATCCAGACGTTGACCACATATAGTATGATCATTAGGGTTGGTCATTTCTTGAGGTTTCTGCAAATAAGGAGGTTGATAGTTAGTACTTTTAACTTGGTTCAAATTATTACCTCCTCATTGATTTCCTCCCCATCTCAGGTTGAGGTTATCTCTCCATCCGAGATTATAATTATTTGAATAAGGGTTTCAACCCATATTCCCTATGTAGTTCACATCCTTGTGTACTATTTAAAGATTTAATGCAATTAAGTCTATCCAGTTGTCGGTATCTATCGTCCTCTTGGACAGCCTTTACCGTAGATGGTCGCTAGCCATATATGTGTTGCCATATATGTGTCTTTCAGTTGGCCACTAGTAAGAGTTAATCGCCATATTTTCTATTAATTCATATGCATCTCCATACATTTGGTTCATTAAGGCACCTCATGCGGCTCCACCTAATCTTGATCTTATGTGTACATCCAACCCATTGTAAAATATTTGCAATCATAACCACTCAGGTAATATATGATCTACGCATTTCTGAATCAGCGTCTTAAAACACTCCCAAGCCTTGTGAACACTTTCTCCCTCTAATTTTTTAAACATAGATATTTCTCTTCTTAGTTGGACCATCCTGCTAATGGGAAAAAACTTTTTAGGAATTTTCCTACAAGTTCATCCCATGTCGTGATTGATCTTGGTGCCTACGAATCTAACTAAGAAAAGGCATTATCGATTAATAAAAGGGGAAATATTGAAGACAAATAATGTCATTAGTGACCCCATTGTATTTGAAGGTATCACAAAGCTAGAGGAATCGTTTTAAATGTTAACTTGGATCTTCTGTCATTGTTCCTTGAAACTAAAAATTATTCTGGATCACTTGGATCATAGTTGGCTTAATATAGAAATTATTGGCCCTGATAGTTGGCCTTGTTATATTTCCTTGAACCATATCCAAAATCAGTGGTGCATATTCCCTGAGAGTCATCTCGTTACACACCATATTTATATTTGCAGGTAGTTGTGGTGGTGGATCGTCTAAATTGTTATAGTTAGCCTTGCCGAACAGTGGATTCTCGCATGGTGGTAAATTCCCTCCAGTAGGAAACTAATTTTGCATTGCCTATTGCTACTGTTGTTGTTGCTTTCGATGATTTCTTCAAATTATTTGTTCTACATTTGTGACTGGCTCTATAAGTGTTCCCTTACTATGAGTCATATACTAAACTCAAAAAGACAAGATTAGTAGAAAGTAAGAAAAACAAGTTTGTAATTATAATCTAAAAATTTCCTAATTATTCTATTGATATGCAAAAAATAAAATCAATATAGTGACGTTGCCTCCCCGTCAACAGCGCCAACAAATTGACCACCACTGGATGTACCAACGTCTAGAGTAAAAATCCTGCATAAAAGATATTAAATGCAGTATACGCAGGTATAGAGGTCAGGTTGTAATATAGTTGCAACGGAGTAGGTAAGTACTTTCAGGATCGTACCCAAGGGAGCTAAGCACTAAATTAATTCTAATTTAAACATAAGTAGATCTAATTTGTAATTTAGTTGAATTATATTATGAAGAATAATAAGAATTTTTTTGGTGATCTATACTAATAATAACAAAAGAAAGTAAGGAAATAAATAAACACGAGAAACCAAAGAGTACAATATATCAAATCTGATCATGGGTGATTAGATTGCTTCAGTAATCAAAACTAACTATCATTTTGGGTTTTCTTCTTCAACCAACTAGCCAATACCCCAATAAGGTCTTTCGATCTTCTACTAATGTAACACCCCAAACCCAGCTAGACATTATGGCCGAATCTGGCAATGTCACATGATAGTGTGTTTGAAAACTAAGTTATTACAGTAAAATCATTTCCATTTCATTACCTTTCTTTATCTCTTATTCGTTCTAAAAGAAATCGCTTTACTTATTTAAATCATTTGCCTTAAAATATTTCTCGTTGCGGAAGCTTTTAAAACAAAATAGTTGAAGTAATCGTGAGTTTAGAAATACTTTACCTTTTTGAAAATCGAACTTCCTATTACTAGCAGTTATAATTTCCACAAAAATAAATGAAAACCAAATTTAAGAAAAAGTCCTAAAGAGTCCTCAAATTATATCTCAATAAACCAAAAATAAACCGTAAATCAAAAATTAAAAATTGTAAAAGTCCAAAATTGTGGCCACTGTCGGGTCCTCCACTGTACTGATCCGTCTAGGTCTAGGGATTACCTATGCACATTAAACAAAGAGGGGTGAGTTTACGTAAACTCAGTGTGTAATCCTGCAGAAAACAAACAACAGTAAACACAGTGCACAGTCAAACAGTCTTGGCCTTAGCTCAATTCAGTATCAGTATCAATATGCAAAAAGGCCTTAGCCCATCACAGTATCAGCAACATATATACAGTATCCAGTAGTAAAGTCCTACCGACAAACCTCTACACACCATCTTCGTCTAACCCTACACTCCATGTGGGGATTAAATCACCCACCCATCCCTACACTCCAAGTGGCACCAAATGTGCCACATAAATAGTAATTTGCAATTGAGCTGCCAGATTTTAGGCTTAAGAGCCTTTCAGTACACTTCCTCCAAATATAATCAACCCAACCCAATGCAATGCAAACATAAAATAGATGACATGCATTTATGCAACTATCAGTAAACATATATATAATAGTAATCAGGCATATAGGTATACAGTTTATCATGCTCAGTCCACTCATCAGTTATTCAGTTCACACAATTAAGAGTCTAAATAGAGCTTACTGACCCTACAGTGGTTCACAGTTGACTTGGGCGACCTGTGCAACCTTAGCAATTGATTCAGTAAAAATGGGCTCACACACCCATGTAGCCTACCCGTGTGGGCCCACACGGCCCAAATTGGCCTTGGCCGTATGGATCACATGCCTTCGCCCAAATTCCCACACACCCGTATTAGGCACACGGCCTACCACATTGGTAACCACACTACCGTGTGGCGTCAACAGTGAGGTTTTTAACTTTCGCTGAAACCTCGTTTTCTACTGAATCAGGTACACACCTGTATCATTTTTTATGCCTAAACACTTCAGAGCACTCCAGTACCTATAATTGACCAATATTTCACTCAATTAATCACTTACACAATAAAATTAAACTAAACCCAAAATGGAATATTCATCTTTTAAGTAGAAAAATCCATACCTTCAATCAAACAACAACGTTTCTACGCAACTAAGTCTCCAACCAGCGAACACGAGTCCTCGATTCTTCCCCTAATCAACATTAACAACACCCGTAAATAAGAGGTTAATAAATGAGAACCAAATTCACCTTATTCAACTTACTGAACAGATGGAAACGAAGGTTACACAATAAAGGAACGATTAAGGAAGGGAAAAACAAAAATAAAATGACAAGGGTGAGGGAGAAAGAAGCAGAATTTGGCTATGGAGAAAACAAAATGGAGTATAAAGAAAAAAGATGGCAGAGAAAGAAGAGAATGCCGAAATTTCCCAAGGAATCCTAGCTAAACCGATAGCTCCCTCATCCCTAGAATTTCTCCCACTTCCCCCCACTATCACAACTACTTCAGAAATCTAGTTCTGCATAACTCTAGCTTGAAAATAGGAGTAAAAATAATGCATACACCAACACTCGAACACAGGACCTCCATCATCCCAACACTCCTCTTAACCACCAAACTAGCAGGTCCATTCTGATATAAACTTACCAACAATTACTTAAAAGCCTATTGGCTAAGGATAAGGCTTTATTCATAAAAATACCAAAATTTGCCCAAGTCAAAGCTTAAACTTAGGACCTCACACACACACCCAAAACACTTAACCGCTGAAGCAGACAGATAGTTGTATCATATTTTAATAGCTCATATATTAAACTTTGGGGCGTTACAATTCTACCCCCTAAAATAAAATTTCATCCTCGAAATTTACCTGATCAAAATAGATGAGGATACTGCTGACACATCGCCTCCTTAGGCTCCCACATGGCCTCCTCAGTGCGATGATTATGCCACTGAACCTTTACCAGAGGTATAGACCTCCTTCGTAGAACCCTAACATCACGATCTAAAATCTAAATTGGCTCCTCCTCAAAGGTCAAGTCTAGCCTAACATCAATCTCCTCAATAGGAACAATATGAGTAGGATCAAAGCAGTAGCATCTCAACATAGAGACGTGGAACACGTCATGAATATGATCCAACTCCGAAGGTAACTCTAACTGATAAACAACTGGTCCCACTCACTTCAAAATACGGTAAGGTCCAATAAACCTAGAGCTCAACTTGCTCTTATGATTTAACCTCAAAAATTTCTTCCATGGCGAGACCTTAAGGAACACAGTCTCCCACAAAATACTCAATATTCTTTCTCTTCAAATCTGCGTAGGACTTCTTCTTATCTATAGCTTCTTTCAAATGATCTCGAATTAGTCCAACCCTATCCTCTGTCTCAAAAACCAACTCAGGACCCAGAACACATCACTCTCCTAACTTAGTCCAACATAAAGGAGTGCGACACTTATGACCACACAGAGCCTCGTAGAGTGCCATTTGGATGCTAAATTGGAAGCTATTATTATAGGCAAACTTCGCTAGTAGTAGATAATCCTCCTAACTGCCTCAAAAATTAATAACACAGCTCCTCAACATATCCTCTAGTATCTAAATCACCCTCTCAGATTGACCATCGGTCTAAGGATGGAACGAAGTACTGAAGTCCAACCTTGAACCCAGAGCCTCATACAGCTTTTTTTAAAATCGAGACGTGGAGCAAGGATCACTATCAGAGATGATCGAAACCGGTACTCCATGCAATCTCACTATCTTCGAAATATAAAGCTTCACCAGCTTCTACAGACAATAATAAGTACGAACCGGTATGAAGTGGGCAGACTTGGTTAATCAATCCACAATGACCCATACTGAATCCTTCTTAGTGGGTGTTAAGGGCAATCCACTAACGAAGTCCATAGTCACTCGCTCCCATTTCTAAAGAGGTATCTTAACCGACTGCAACAAACCTGAAGGTAATTGATGCTCAGCCTTAACCTGCTGGCAAGTCAAACATCTAGCCACAAAATCGGTAACCTCCCTCTTCAAACATAGCCACCAATATAACTCACAAAGGTCTCAGTACATTTTAATTCCACCAGGATGCATAGCATAAGGGCTACTATTTGCCTCTCTCAGTATAGACTGTCTCAAATCAGGGACATTCGGCACACATGTCCATCCACAGAAAAAAAACACACCCTCAGAGTCCAAAATCTGTAGTGCGACCACTTTCAATTTGTTGGAACCGACGACCCAAAGACTCATCCTTCAACTACTTATCCTTAATTTCCTTAATCTATGTTAGTTTAACCTGAAGCTCGGCTAATAAGCTACCATCATCAAATAAGCTTAGGTGAGCAAACATTGCACTCAAATCTGTCATAGCTCTGAGGCTCAATGCATCAGCCACCATATTGGCCTTGCCAGAATGGTATTAAATGGTGCACTCGTAATCCTTTAATAGCTCAATCCATCTACGCTGCCTAAGATTCAGCTTCTTCTGAGTAAAGAGATACTAGAGGCTCTTATGATAAGTGTAGATGATACACTTCTTATTATACAGATAATGCCTCCAAATTTTCAGAGCAAATACCACGACGGCCAACTCCAAATCATGTGTTGGAAGGTTTGCCTCATGCGTCTTAAGCTGACGAGACGCATACGTTACCACCTTACCATTCTGTATCAACACACATCCCAAACCGACATGTGACACATCACTATATAATGTGAACTCCTTTGCAAATTTTGGCTATATCAAAACAGGAGCCTCATTCAGTACAGTATTAAGCTTCTCAAAGCTCTCTTGCTACATATCAGTCCAGTCAAATGATACACCCTCACGTAGCATCTTAGTTAAGGGTGCTGCAATCAGTGAGAAGCCTTCCACAAATCACCAATAATAACCCACCAATTGTAGAAAACTGCAGATCTCAGACATGTTCCTAGGCTGCTTCCACTCCAACACAGCCTTAATCTTTCAAGGATCAACTCGGATCCACTCAGCAGAAACCACATGTCCAAGAAATGTTACCGCACGTGACCAAAACTCGCACTTGCTAAACTTAGCATAAAGTTACTTCTCCCTCAAAGTCTGAAGAACAACTCCAAAGTGCTCATTCTTAGTCCTTGAATAAATCATATGTCGTCAATGAACACCACCGCAAATCGATCCAAATAAGGTTGAAATACTCGATTCATCAAGTCCCTGAAAGTTGTCAATGCATTAGTCAGTCCAAATGGCATCACTAAGAACTCGTAGTGACCATAGCGAGTCCTAAATTGTAATAGCCCGAATTTGGGCTTAGTTAGAATAGTGATTTTGAAATCACTAACCCGAGGTTGAATAATTTTTTTAATATTATTTTATGTGTTATAGCATTTTTATAACAGTGCATGAAAAAAATTGGGAAATTTATTTACGCGATTGAGGGCTTAATTGCGAAAAAGGACTAAATCATATAAAGGGTAAAAGTTGTGAATTACTACTAAATTCTATTAAATAGCTATAGAACTAAAATTGAGGGTCTTTAAAAAGAAAATAAATCCCTATTTTAGAGGTGGCTGGCCATGGAGAGACAAAAGAATGGGAAAGGTAAAATTAAGTGGAGAATTTGGTATCTATTTTGACTAGTTTTGTAATTAAATAAAACAAAAGGTTATCATCTTTTTCGATCTTCTTCTTCCACCAAAATATTCAGAAAACTTAAGTGTTTTGAAGCTTCAAAATTTCAATCACTCATCATCCCTACAAGTAAGTGATTTTGATGGTCTTTCTTGAAAAATTTTGTACTTTTAAGACCCTTGTAGCATGGGCTACCTAATGAGGGGACTATTTTGCAAAATGATAGAAAGTTCAGAGATTCACCAAGAAATTGTTTGTGTTGTTGGTTTAAGTTTTATGGAAGAAAATAAATCATAGTTGTTGAATAAATAACTTTTGTAAGAGAGTTTGCATGAAAACACTTAGGTTGGACCTAGTTGTGAAAGTTGGTAAATTGTGTAGGAAATGCATGAAATAGTGGAAATTTTGGGCTGCCATAAGAGTGAAAAAGATTCAGTTAGGCTTGGTTAGTAAGGAAATTCGATAAAAATCAATTTTCGAGCCTAGGGGTAAAATGGTCCTTTTGCTAAAGTTTAAGGGCAAAATGGTCATTTTGCCAAGTATTGAAATTTAAATTGTCTGGATTAATATAGTGATTAAATTAGTGAAATTTTGTTATTTTAGATCAAGAAGTACGAAATCCAGACATAGACTAGGGGAAGGCCAAGCAAACAGATTAAATCGAAAATCGTTCACCTTTTGTGTACCGAGGTAAGTTGTAAGTAAATAATACAACTTTTCTATTATTATGCATGAGATTATCAAATTTGCATGAAATAAAAAAAATGTGAATATGAGTTATGTATGAGAACATTTATGTAGCTTTAAAAGATAAATTATGATTTTAGTAATGAAATATTAATATTCTAAACGATAGAGCCCGGTTGAACTTTAAGAATAGACTGGATATTCATGCGGTGATACTAGGGTCGATACGAGTGCTAGTGTAAGACCATGTCTGGGACATGGCATCGACACGAATATGTGCTAGCTAGTGTAAGACCATGTTTGGGACACGGCATCGGCGTTGATACGAGTGCTTGTGTAAGACCATGTCTGGGACATGGCATCAACCTCGATAGGCAAGCTAGTGTAAGACCATGTCTGGGACATGGCATCGGCTTGGATATGAGTTAGTGTAAGACCATGTCTAAGACATAGCATCGGCACGGATAGAGGAGAGCCAATGTAAGACCATGTCTGAGACATGGCATCGGCCTCGATACATTAAGAGTCAGTGTAAGACCATGTTTAGGACATGGCATTGACTTGACATGTGAGCCAGTGTAAGACCATGTCTGGGACATGGCATCAGCTTGATACCCTATGTTGGAGGCTTATTGAATATCCTTTCGTATTCTAAATAGTTCAACGAGAAATTTAAAGCTAGTATTAAGATCAAGAGATATTATAATGACCTTATGAGTGGTGCAAGTACCTAAATGAAATGTATGAAATGTGAGCTCAATAGTATGTTATATGATTAGTAAAGGATACAAACGAGTAAGTTATACTTGTGGCCATTCTTTGTATCATGCACAAATTGTGATTTATTGAAAGCATGTCATAGCATAGTAAATTGTTGTCTTTTATTTACTTGCGACTTACTAAGCTTTGTGCTTACTATCTCTCCTTTCCATTTTATTATAGTGCCGCCTAGATAGATCATGGATCAAAGTACATCAGAGGCTTCATTCACACTATCAATTAAAGTATTCGGTATAGTTAGTTTCTTGTATTTTGAGAATTGGCATGTATAGGAACTAGTCATGTTAAGTGTCATTTATTTTGGGCCAAGTGTGTTGGCTTGAGTTTTAAAATACCTCATTTTGTATAAAGCCAAAGATATTGGCTAATATTTGCTAATGGTTTTTAAATGCAAATGTTGATGTTTTCATAAATGTGCAAGTAGTATGAATGAACAAGAGTATTAGGATAGTAGTATAAATGCTTGATTGAATTGGATATGTGAATGTATATGAATGCCTAATGTTGGCCCTTGGTTGGCCAATTGTGAATTGGTATATGATTGATATTGTTTCAGGGTGGCAAAAGGTTTGGTAGATAGCCTTTTTTTTTGTCCACACGGGCGTGTGTCTAGGCCATGTGTGACACGCGGTCCACCCTACTCGCATGTTGTTACGTCGTGTGTCCCCTGCACCTTAGGTTGGCAAAATTAAATGCCCAGCAGTTTACCACACGGGTTGAGACACGGCCGTGTGTCTCAACCGTGTGCAGGACATGGCCTAGCATACGGGCATGTGCCACAGTAGTGTAACCCTTAAGGATTGCTAACATTAGAAACAAAATACCCAGGTTTTTACACACGGGCTGCAACATGGACGTGTCATGGCTGTGTGAGGGATACGGGCTAAGCACACAGGCATGTGCCAAGCCGTATGAAAACCCCTATAGGTTCGATGTTAGAAAACAATCCACAGGGACGAGGGGCACGAGCGTGTCTCTAAATGCTTAGGCCGTGTCCACCACACGGGCCTTCAGCACAGCCATGTCTAGAGGCCACACGAGCATGTTGCCCTTCCACATGGGCGTGTGCCCTATTTTTAGTAGTTTTTGTTGAAATTTTCTTAAGTACTCGAAATGGTTCCAAATTGTTTTCAAACTATGTTTTGGGCCCCGTATGTCCATATTAAGGGCCGTTAGACAATGTTTGAAAATTTTTAGCTTGGAACAAACTTTTATGAATCGAAAATGAGTGTTTGCATGTGTATTAGTAAGGTAACGCCTCGTACCCTTTCTCGGAGTCAGATACGGGTAAGGGGTGTTACATAAATGCCATCTTTTGTATGTCAGTCTTCTTAACCCTCAACTGATTATACCCAAATCGGATGTCAATCTTAGAGAATACTGAAGCTCCTCGGAATTGGTCAAATAGGTCATCTATCCTCGATAGTGGGCACTTGTTCTTAATAGTTAACTTGTTCAGCTGCCGATAGTCAATACACATTCCCATGGATCCATCCTTCTTCTTACAAACAGAACCGGTGCTCCCTATGGAGACATACTAGGGCGAATAACCCATGATCCAATAACACTTGAATCTAAGCTTTAAGCTCCACAAGCTCCTTCAGTGCCATTCGATAGGGGGTGATAGACACCGGAGCTGTACCACGAAGAAGCTCAATCCCAAACTTCAATTCACGATTCAGAGGTAAACCTGATAGCTCCTCAAGAAAGACGTCCAAAAAATCTTTTATCATTCTGATGTCCTTAACTATAGAATCCACAAAATCAGAAACACTTACATAGGCTAAGAAGACTTCACACCCCTTACGAACCAACTTTTCCGCCACCAATGTAGAAATCACGTTAGACAAATAATTTCGGCGCTCTACAATTATGACTACCTCATTATCCTCCTCAGTTCTTAAAACGACCCTTTTAGTCGCACAGTCCAAGCTGACACGGTGCTTGACCAACCAATCCATCCCCAGAATTAAATCGAACTCCCCAAATGGAAGCTCCATCAGATCACCCGGAAAGATTTCCCCTTGAACCTCTAAAAGGGACGTCTTTAAACAACTTATTAACCCTTATAAATTGCCCCAACAGAGTTAGTACGGTAACCTCACTCATAGTGCTCTCAACCAAAATCCCCAAGTTTTCAGACACTATACAAGCTATATAGGTGTGAGTGGATCCTATATCTATCAAAGCAATGTAAGGTGCATCATGAATAAAAAACGTACCCATGATGACGTCCGCAACATCTCCATCCTCTCGACGGCGTGTAGCATAAACTAGCACTGGCTGCCTCGCCTCAGTCAGTCCAGCACCTCTGCCCAGTGCTCTCTGCCCACGGCCCATACTATTACCACCCTAGCCTGACCACGTCCTCTTGGTGGCTGCTGTGCTACCCTCTGTAGTTGTCTAGTACCAGAACCCTGAGCTTGCATCTAATCGGCCCTCAGCGACACTCCCTAATACGATGATCCAAAGACCCACACCTCAAGCAAGCCATAGTCCTCCTCTAACACTCGCCCTGATGGTGTCTACCACAATCTGCACAAGGCAACATCCCAGCAGGAGCAACAAGGGGCTCAGCTCTAGCTGGCCCATCAGCTCTAGCTTTTTTCTTAGGCCTATGTGCAGAACTCGAGTGCTTTGAACCCCTCTTATTCTGACCTCTCTCTATCACGATTTTGACGCTCAGCGCGCTTAATCTCTTCGGCGATCTTCGCCTTCTCAACTAGTGTAGAAAAATCCTACTCCCTCTGTGGAGCTATCAGAACCCACAGGTTATCTCTAAGGCTATCCTCAAAGCGGACACATTGCTCGTACACAGATGCCACTATACCTCGCTCATAGCGGCTCAGTCTCAGAAACTTGGCCTCATACTCGGCCACTGATCAACTCCCTGTGTCAGATTCAGAAACTCCCTCCTACGGGCTTGCACATAACTTGCTCCCACATATTTTCCCTAGAAGGCGGTCTTAAAGAACTCCCAGGTCAAACAGTCGGGCTGAATGTCCTCCTTAACAGTCAGCCACCACTAGTAAGCCCTATCTCGCAGCAGTGAGACTACACCCTTTATTTTTTTTCTCTGGGATGCAATCTAGATCATCCATGATCCTCTACGTGGCTTCAATCCAGTACTCGACCATATTAGGGGTGGCTCTAGTGACACACCTGAAGAGCTCAGCTCCATTGGACCGGAGTCGTTTCGTAATCAACCCTCGGCCCTCAGATTTAGTATTGGTACCAGCAACCCTCTCCAACATTCTGAACATAGCCTGGAATAGTGCGTTATCCCCAACAATGTAACCTTGAGACCCAGTCTCAGTAGTAGGCGATACTAGCGTCTCACTTGTGTCCAAATTTGGTATGTTACCAGATGACGAGGACTTAGCTCGAGCCCCTCTACGGCCTCTACCTCGGCCTCTAGTACCCCGTCCGCAGATACCGTGTGTACTCATATCTAATCAAATTTATCTATATTAAAAGTTTTATGAATCAGTTACAGTTCAATGTTTATTAACAGATGTTTTATGTAACAGTTTTAGTAATTCATAGTTTATTATCGTATATCGCAGTCTCTAACAGTTTACTATAGTTTCAGTTGGACTACGGTTTTCAGTATATACTAACTAGAATATTTCCATAGTATATTACCTATAGTAGTTTTAGAATATCATAGTATTTTTAATTTGAACATATATATGTTTTAGAATACTTACAAGGTCGGCGCTAGAGACTCGGTGTACCACATACTCAATCAATACATTTCAAATCATTTGAAAATCAGTTCTTTAAAAAACAAGTTTTAAAACCCATAATCCAAAGTCAAGTTTTGTAACTTAGCTCTAATACCACTAAATGTAACACCCCAAAATTGGCCTAGACGTTATGGCTGAATCTGGCGATGTCTCATGATAGTGTGTTTGAAAGCTAAGTTATTACTGTAAAATCATTTCCATGTTATTACCTTTCTTTATCTCCTATTAGTTTTAAAAGAAATCCCTTTACTTATTTAAATCATTTACCTTAAAATATTTCTCGTTGCGAAAGCTTTTAAAACAAAGCAGTTGAAGTAATCGTGAGTTTAAAAAATACTTTAGCTTTTTGAAAACCAAACTTCCTAGACTAGCAGTTATAATTTCCACAAAAATAAATGAAAACCAAATTTATGCAAAAGTCTTAAAGAGTCCTTAAATTACATCCCAATAAACCAAAAATAAACCATAAATCATAAATTAAAAATCGTAAAAGTCCAAAACTATGGCCATCGTCGAGTCCTCTACTACACCGATCCGTCTAGGTCTAGGGATTACCTATGCACATAAAACAAAGAGAGGTGACTTTATGTAAACTCAGTGTGTAATCTCGTAAAAAACAAACAACACACAGTGCAGAGTCAAATAGTCTTGGCCTTAGCCCAATTTAGTATCAATATCAGTATGCACAAGGGCCTTAGCCCAGCACAATATCAGTAACAGATATATAGTATCCAGTAGTAAAGTCCTACCCAACCAGCCTCTACAGACCATCTCCGTCCAACCCTACACTTTATGTGGCGATTAAATCACCTACCCATCCTACACTCCAAGTGATATCAAATGCGGCACATAAACAGTAATTTGCAGCTAAGCTACCAGATTTTAGGCTTAAGAGCCTTTCAATAAACTTCCTCCAAATCTAATCAACCCAACCTAATGCAATGCAAACATACAATAGATGACATGCTTTTATGCAACTATCAGTAAACATATATATAACAGTAATTATGCATATAGGCATATAGTTTATCATGCTCAGTCCACTCTTCAGTTATTCAGTTCACACAATTAAGGGTCTAAATAGAGCTTACCGACCCTACAGTAGGTTCACAGTTGACTTGGGCAGCCCGTCCAACCTTAGCAATCGATTCAGTAAAAATGGGCTCACAAGCCCATATGGTCTACCCGTGTGGGCCCACACAGCCTAAATTGGCCTTGGCCGTGTAGATCACACGGCCTGGCCCAAATTCCCACACGCTTATGTTAGGGCATACGACCTACCACACAAGCAACCATATGTTCGTGTAGCGTCGACAGTGAGGTTTTTAACTTTCGCTGAAACCTCGTTTTCTACTGAATCAGGTACACACCTATATCGTTTTTTATGCCTATACACTCCCGAGCACTCCAATACCTATAATTGACCAATATTTCACTTAATCAATCACTTACATAATTGAATTAAACTAAACCTGAAACAGAATATTCATCTTTCAAGTAGAAAAATCCATACCTTCAATCAAACAACAACATTTCTACGCAACTAAGTCTCCAACCAGCGACCACAAGTCCTCAATTCTTTCCCTAATCAACATTAACAACACCTGTAAATTAGAAGTTAATAAACGAGAACCAAATTCACCTTATTCAACTTACTGAACAGACAGAAACGAAGGTTGCACAATAAAGAAACAATTGAGGAAGGGAAAAACAAAAATAAAATGACAAGGGTGAGGGACGAAGAAGCAGAATTCGGCTATGAAGAAAAAAAATGGAGCAAAAAGAAAAAAGATGGCAGAGAAGGAAAAGAATGCTGAAATTTCCCAAAGGAATCCCAGCTAAACCGATAACTCCCTCATCCCTAGAATTTCTCCCACTTCCCCCCACTATCACAACTACTTCAGAAATCCAAATCTACACAACTTTAGCCAAAAATAGGAGTAAAAATGATGTCCACACCAATACTCGAACACAGGACCTCCTTCATCCCAACAATCCTATTAACCATCAAAACAGCAGGCCCATTCTGATATAAACTTACCAACAATTATTAAAAGCGTATTAGCCAAGGATAAGGCTTTATTCATAAAAATACCAACTTGGGAGCTCTCACACACACCCAGAACACTTAACCACTGAAGTAGATAGACAATTGTGTCATATTTTAACAGCTCATAGATTAAACTTTAGGGCATTACAACTAAAATATTGAGTCGACAAGAACTACTTACCTCTCAACCTCACCGTCTAAACCAGTTCAGGGTTAAGGTGTTCACGGATAGGCCATACCAAATTTAGGTTAATCCTTACCTTAATAACTTCCTAGGGTTGCCCGGCCTAGTGTTTAGTTTTTTCCTCTCCTGAACAGCTAATCCACTAATAAATCCCTACAGAACAGTTAATTAATCATACATCCACTCGTTAATCCCCGATAGGAGGATTAATTCCTCATGGATCTAATAAAAAACATAAACTTGATTGAAAGAATAAACATAAAGAACAATTCAAGAGAATACATTTTACAAGAAGCTTGATTTGTATTAATCTTAAGTGTGGAGTCCTCACGGAGTTTAATAGTATCTCTAAAATCTGATTTCCTCTACAAAAGTGAATAATAAAAATGAAAATAAAATCTAAAACCTAAAACCTAAGAAAAGAGAAAAACTAAAAACTAATTTTAAAGAGAAAATTATACACTACGAGAAGGTGTACATTACATGTGTTAAATGAGACTATTTATAGACTTTAGGGTGGTTGTTGTCCTTAAACCTAGATTAATTGTCTTCCTACTGCTTAACGTTTGATTGTATGGACCAAAATACCCCTGGCTCGTAATTATTTCCCATACAGAAGCGATATTGCAACACACCAAATCTTGTGCCGTGACATCAAGGGCAATATGCTTATCTTCGGGGTGTCTTCAGGGTTGTGTCGTGACATCCTTAAGCTATGTCGCGAAATTGAAGGCAATCTTGGAATTCTTCTATTCTACTCCCTATGTTCCGACATCCAATGCTCTGTGTTTCAACATAGCAACCAGTATCGAGTTAGAACGCCTTCTAATAGTCTCCTGCATGCTCACAAAGTATATTAGCTCACCATTAGGTCTCATTCGGCCTCTAAGGTTAATAAAAGACTCAAATTACACACTTTATTGAATTTAACTAAACTTACGAAAACATAATTAAAAATTAACTAAAATGCTTGTGTTCGAGCTCTTAAAGTGCGAAAACTAGCTTAATCTGCTACACCAAATTACAGCAGATCAGTCATACAGGCTGGCCACATGCTAGTGTAGAGTTGTTCATATGGTCATTAAATTTTACACCCAATCTCAGTTTGTTACACAATCTAGGTATACGGTCGTGTGACTTTAAGTTGAAATTTTTGCATTTAGGTCCATACAAATTTAGTTAGTTACACGGCCTGACTACACAGCCATGTGACTCCCTTCCATACGGTTTTAGTTTTTCACACAGCCTAGCACAAGGTGTGTGACTCCTTTTTCTTGAAATTTCCCTATTTTTTGTTAAGTTTTCAATTAAGTCCCTATTTGATTCTGGGTTGATTTGAAAGCTTCCGTAAGCTCGTTTGACACTTGGTTTTGTTTATAAATCATGTTATGCTCTAGTTATAGAATGTTTATTGCTTAATTGAATGTTTAAAGTCGAAATTGTCTGTGGTATGCTTTGTTAATTACTATAGCAACCTATAACTCGGGTCCGACAACTGGATCAAGTATGGGGTGTTACATATCTCTTTTAAGGAAATCTCCCCAGTGAAATCTACATAACAATACCTAACTGAGGGCCAAAAAAATTTCATGCCATCATAAGAGACCATTGATAGAGGCCATAAGTATTATTTAGAGACTTTCTCACACTTTGTCTTTTAGAAAACATGGAAGGTTTTTATTTTCAATTTCAATTATGAATGATTAAAATGTCATGACAAGTACATGTGACATTCTTTTCCTAAACTGTATGGCATGTTTATCATATATATGTATGAATATACTTTATAGTTATTTCAAATATCATCATGTTGTTAAAGAAAATCATAAAGTTAAATGACTCTCATCCGTCGAAGTTTTCATTATTCCATCCTAGAAAAAAGATAGTAAAATTTATAATTATTACCCCAAATCTTTGGGTCTTTTGGGTGAAAGCCAAATATCTTGATTTTTGGGTTTCCCAAAACTTTGAAAAAATCACCGAATGAATCTACAGTCAAACATCATCACCACCACAGGTTACTGATGTCGTTGTCGAGCATCGCCAACTGTCCAACCACCACCATTGAGCACTTTTCGGTCATTGCCAACCTCCTCTAACCACTCTTGGCTACACTGCTGTCGTTGGTTGGCCTACTGTCTGTCTTTTTCCAATTGGCTAGGTTGGGATTGCGTCATCTCAATTAATTTTGGATATATCTCGATTGTCTGTGATTCATTGAATATTTTCATTAAAAATACTTTAGTATGTTTCCAACTCACATGTATCATTCTAAAATAAATAAAACTATGTAGAGATGATAGTCCATGATTTAACTACAGATCCTAAACATTTAATAAAACCTAAATTTACACTTAATTTAACTTCTAAGAATCATAACTTTGACAAAATTACTTTATCATATATAAAATAATAAAAATATATTTATTCACATATATAACCCAAAACACGCATATAATTACAAGAATGTCACATCTTGTCAAAATTAACCAAACACAAAGAAGATAGAAAATTCGGTTTCGATTTATACTATAAACATAGCATAATCTGGTTCTGATACCAAATTTTATAGAAATTCAGTTTAGAAATGATTTTCAGTTACAGTGGAAAATTGAAATTTTGAAAACTGAATTATTTTGTGATATTTATAATAATAAACTTTTTCCTAAAAATTACTTGTGTTTTTTGCAAGACAATTTTGAAACATTCCTCACTTTCAACTGAATTCTCTTCTCCGCTATCCTTGTACCTCGAATTCCGTCGAGCCTGGGCTCAAATAACAATAACCAAAAACAATTTATTACTTCCAGTAGGAAAGTAATTCTCTCAAATAGAAACCGGTAGAAATTATTTTTCCCAGAAAATAAAATTTATTCTATGAAAATTTATTCTCACTACTTTCTAACAGAATGACAATATATGAAACTTCTGTATAAAAACTTGTGTTGATAGCACTATCAGTGTCATTTATTGATATAGAGAGATAAGAGAATCATGGTTGAATAAATATAACACAAATAATATTTATTTAATAAAAAAAAGTCTTCTAGTCTAACCAGAAGAGAGGGCGGCACACTCTCTCAATTCCCTTAGAGTTTTCACCCCTTAAATGTTTATTTGAGGTAGACTAGACATCCCACATACTGTATCCAATTATATATGCTTCCTGGACTTTTCACCCAACACTTCATAATTTAATCCAATCTGATATTTGTTTTTTTCTATTTCCCAAAATAAGTAATAAGTAAGTAACTAAGTAAATTAAACTCTCAATTAGATAATTTTCTCAACCCAATTCTAATTTTGTTAAAGTCATAACGACTTTACTATAAAATAATTTATGAGGAAATATATTTAATTTTCATATTCAATGAATTCATGATGACTAATTAATTTAATTCTATTTTTGAATTTAATTACAATTAATTAAATAATAATTCGAAAACCTTCAATTTATTCTCATGTCATTTCTATACTTAGTGAGAAAACATATTCATTTGTGAATGCAACTCATTTTTCTAACTTCGTCATTTCTATTCATTTATGTTAATTTGGTTCTACATGCAATTTATTTCTGGTTTCAACGAACTAGCGAAGGGATTGATTGGACATATGTAATTAGGACTCAAATAATTTATAAATAAGTTCCAACTTTTTGCCGATTAATTATAAACTTATTTTGGCACAATGTCATTCCACTATAGTATCGTGACTGAATTCTCCCTAATTACATATCATTATGAAAGCTACTTAATCAATGCCCGTCCAATGACCTTGTCATCAATATTTTACCATCATAGGATATCCATAATCTCTTTGGGATAAATATGTTCTCCTAATATGATCTTATTTTATCTCATGGTAACCATTACATCTTCCTTCTTAAAAAAGTCAATCACTATTGAACTGTAATCATGTCATTTATCACAAAGACAAATGATCTATGACCAAGTTTACTTTTCATCTATCATGTAATGCCAATGAGAGGATATCATTCACCCATTAGTTGAGTTATGAATTCCACTATTGTGAATAATGATACATATTGCAAAAGTTGTATTGTAACACCCCTTACTCATATCTGACGCTGGAACAGGGTACGAGGCATTACTTAACTCAAACACATACACACTTTTATTTCTAACACATACACACTTTTATTTCTAAGTTATTAGATCTTAGTTCCAATTTAAAAATTTTTAAATTTTAACTTAAAGTCCCTTATATGAACGTATGAGGCTCAAATCACAAATAAGAACACAATTCAGGACTAATTTGAACACTTAGAAAACTTTTAAGAAAAGCCTTTGAAAAAAGGGCACACGTCCGTGTGGTTTGCTAACATGGTCGTGTTGGTGGCCTGTGTAACTCACACGACCTAGGTATATTGGGACACACCCGTGTCCCCTACCCATGTGGATTACTTTTCCATCATCAACCTACAAGGGTTTTCACACAGCCTAGCGCACACCCGTGTCCCAGGCCCGTGTCTCTCACACGGCCATGACACGCTAGTAGCGCGGCCCGTGTGCAAAAACCTTGGCATTCTATTTCTGACGTCATTATCCCTTAAGGGCCACACAACCAAGGCACATACCCGTGTGCTCAATCCATGCGCGACACTGACTTGGCCAACTTAAGGTGCAGGGGAAACACGGTTGAGCCACACGCCCATAGGGCGGACCGTGTGTCACGCACGACCTAGACACATGTCTGTGTGTCTACCCGTATGGACAAAAACAAGGCTATTTACGAAGCCTATTTGCCACCCTTTCTTGTACCGTCCTACAAAACATTACAAAGCTACCTTCCCAACATATGCAGACATCCTAATCATTCATAATCAATACCTTAATAAATCATTCAAATGCTTCTTTAACCATACAATATATTCACATAATTAATAAGCCAAATTCATGGCTAAACATGCATTGAACATTAAAGTAACCATGGTTAAACTCACTTTACACTTAATACGACAACTAGCCTATACATGCCATATAACTAAAATTTGCAAAGCTTTAAGTACCGAACCATGACGAGATAGTGTGTTGAGATCTCCATCACCTTCCAACCCAAGCAGACTTCCAAAATCCTACAACATGAGAGAATAAATGAGGTAACCTATAAGCTCAGTAAGCTCATATGATTATTGACTTTATGTTAGCTAATAAATACATTTTGAGTATTGCCCAAGCATAAAGGGTTTATATAACTCACCATACAATCATTTACTCCCTTATAGGGATTTACCTCGATTTTTTGAAAACTTATTCATTTCAATCATCGTATTAAATGATTTCCTACTTATCAAATCTCTTACCCTTACATATGCATAATCGATAAAAAAATAGATTACATTCAATTCATTGATCATTTCATAAGCATAATATATTATTTCGCATGTCAAACCATAACCTTTCTCATGTTGACAACATGCCCTTAAGTTACTTTTACTTGACGTTCACAGGGATTTCATATGTACCTGTATCACTTAACTCAATTATGTTTTCATCCTTATCTTGACCTTGTCCGTTGATTCACTTAAATATTGACAACAACACATTATCCCAGTTCATTATTATCAATATCATGAACTCATAAATCTTTCACTTCATATTCATAAAGCTAGTTGTGAATTCCATAATCTCTAACTTACCCGTTGAGTCATTCGAAACACCATCGAATACTCGAGAAATCCCGCATGCACGGTACTAATACCATATCTCAGATATGGTCTTACATGAGGTCGTCTGTCGGTGTCTATGCCATCTCCCAGACATGGTCTTATACTGACGCACACATTAAGGCTGATGCCATGTCCCAAACATGGTCTTACACTGACTCTCATCTATTTGTGTCGATGCCATGTCCCAGACATGGTCTTACACTGACACATATTGAGGTTGATGCCATGTCTCAGACATGCTCTTACACTAGCTCTCATCTCATTGCCGATGACATGTCCCAGACATGGTCTTACACTGGCACACATATCGAGCCAATGCCATGTCTCAAACATGGTCTTACACTAACTCTTTCATAAAGAAGCCGATGCCATGTCCCAGACATGGTCTTACATTGGCTTTCCTCTATCCGTGCCGATGTCATGTCCCAGACATGGTCTTACACTAGTTCATACGTCTCGATGTCGATGCCATGTCCCAAACATGGTCTTACACTGTCACACACATTGCCATGGTCCAACCATGGTCTTTTCCGTCAATTCATCATGAGCCGTAGTACTATCATACTTAACCCTGCATTTCTCCTGATTTGATCTTTCGACCCAATCTCGTACTTGCAAAATATTATGGTTAGTTGACAACATATATTTCAAATTTAATAATTGATCACTAAATTAACCATATGAACTTACCTTGTTCACCGTAACGATAAACTGTGTCGACTAAATCCGATACTTTATTTTCCCTCGTCCTCTATCCAAATCTCGTTTCCCCCAATCTATGAAATAACCACTTTTATTTATTTAGTTGTCAATTTATACAATTTAGTCCAAAAATTCACATTAGGGCAACTTTACACTTTTGCCCCTAATGTTTCACATTCTTGTAATTTAGTCCCTATCACATAAAAGTGCAAATTTATGAAATTAAGCACAATCCATGCTTAACCAATTTTTTTATAATTATTACCAGCAGTCCATGAAACATACTTTGGGAATTTTACAGTTTTGTCCCTAAACTTTCACAAAATTCTGATTTTGCCCCTATGCTCGAAAATTGATTTCTATCAAATTTCTTCATTTCTTAAGCCTAACCGAACCCTTTTTACTCTTACAGCAACTCAAAATTTCCATTATTTCACAACATTACTATCTATTTTAAAATTTTCACAAACTAGTCCATTTAGTGACTTTTCATGAAAATCCTTTCACAAAAGTTGTTTACTAAGCAACCAAGATTCATTTTCTTCCATAAAATTCTAGCAAACAACATAAATTCTCTCATATCCAATCCCTAAATTATTAACCATTTTGCAAAATAGTCCCCTCATTAGCTAAATTAAGCTTCAAGGGTCCCAAAAGTACAAAAATCATCCAAAATGGCTACCAAAATGACTTACTTGTAAGAGATTTGCTTGGCTGAAATTTTGAGCTTCAAAACCTCATATTTTGCTACACATTTCGGTGGAGAAGAAAAGATAGGTGAAAAGATGATAGCTTTTTCCTATTTACTTTATTTTATTACTAAATAAGTCACCTAACACCACCAACTTTGACTTTTCAACATTTTTTTTGTCTCCATGTTCATCCACTATCTTTTTATTAGTTTATTTACTCAATAAAGGCCTCCAATTTAATATTCTATAAACAATTAACACCTTTAGCTATTAAAACAAACTTCTGGACTTTATGCGATTTAGTCCTTTCTCGCGATTAGGCAAGCAATCGCTAAAATAAATCACCAAAATTTTCATACTCTAATATAATCATGCTAGAACACACAAAATAATATTAGAAATAATTTCTCTGACCTCAGATTTGTGGTCCTGAAACCACTGTTCCGACTAGGCCTAGAATCGGGCTGTTACATGTATACCCAACACACCAACTTTTGATTCCTTATCTATTTGAAATCAGACTTTTACTTACATCAAAGTATATGAGTCTCACATACATAGTCCATCATCCACTTAGGATTACGGTATGTCACACTATGAATGTCACAAGTGAATAAATCCATAAATGGATTCAGGATCTATTCTACTTGGGTAATGTCAAATGTAATATTAGTTCAACCAGTCATATCTATGTCTCAATCTCCTAGGAGTCATTCATTTCGATGCTCAAGATAAAGTATATCCCCAATTGGACTTGACAGATGACATATTTGTCTTTCAATCAGTTTGCTCATTTTCGATTAGGCTAATTAAGGACATTTTTAGGTTCATCTACTAATACAAGTTGTCTTTCTATATTATGATCTAACCATGTAATTTTGTTTGGTATTAGTTAAGCGTTAGATAACTAGTAAGCCAATATTTGCCTCTATTTTGTTTTGCATGGAAAAACATTAAGGACAATATATATAATGGGTATTAACATAATTAATGGATGCTATTGTTAAACAAATTTGTTCAAAAAATACAAGTTAAATCAATTTGTTCAAAAAATAAAAGTATACGTAATGAATATACTACACTTAGGGCACCAAATCAAACAACGTCGACCAATGTGGGAATATGCAGTTAATCAATGAGATGAAGTTCGACACACTTACTTGAGAGCATGTCCCTATCAAATTCATCTCTCTAGTTATCCATATTCACTAAAAGAATATCCTAGGCATTTTCAGTTTTCTTGATTTACTCAATTTTCTTCTTGGCTTGAATATTCTCCAACTAAGGATGTCCTATATCATTTACCATGAACCTTTTTAAGATGAAACTTCGATGATTTAGTTGGGACTATTTACTATTAAAGGATCTAGAAGTTAGAAAAAAGTTAATTTTGAGAAAATTTGTGCATTTCTTAATCACATTGAAGATATAATAATGCCTTGAAATCTTGTGCAGATTTGACGAAGCAATCTAGGTATATTTATAAAGTAATGCACCAACAAAGTTTGCAACAAATTTTGAATAATAGGTTACAAGTTAAGACTTCTATAGATGTTGTTGTATGACTTGGATTTCAAGCTTGTGCTTTTAGACGTCATGATGAGACACTTAATTCAAAAAACCGTGATAATTTTATTGAGTTGATTCAACTTTTAACTTCCTATAATGGTAACGTTAAGAATGTTGTGTTGGAAAATGCTCCTAAAACAACTAAATATGTCTTTCTTTCAATTCAAAGGGAGATATTGCATGTTCTTGCTAATAAAGTGCAAAAGAAGATTCTTGAAGATATTGGAGACTTAAAATTTTGCATCATTGTCTCGTGATGAATAGAAAAGAGAAGAAATGGATCTTGTTTTGAGATTTGCTCATAAAGATGGCTTTATTAGGGAGTTTTTTTTTTTTTTTTTTACCTTTCTCATGGCACCATCATTAATTCTTAAGAACGAAATATGTGCTATTCTTTTTCGTCATAATTTTGATATTCAAAATATTCATGGTCAAGATTATGATGGGCTAACAATATGTGCCGAGGAATGGAGAGGATTGCAAGCATTTTTTATTAATAATTGGTCAATGTAATCCTGAATCATGTTTTATTAGAGGATCGTTAACTTCTTTAATACATTTTAGAAGAGATTAAGTACAACTTTGATAATCAAGCCTAGAAAATTTGGGTGGTATACTACTTTCTATGGTATCAACATCTTTCTCTCAAAAAAAAAAAAATATTCCAATCTTTTTTCCTTTCTAATGAACAATAAAATTGCACAGCCTATAATCACATATATATTAGTTTAAATTTATATTTCTTATTTTGCTTCCAACAGGAAATATAACATCAGATCCGCTACATTATAAGTTTGTAAGATATAAAAATTTACATTTGTATGTGTATATATACACCTACATACCTGCTACATATAATCCACTACATTATTAG
The DNA here is from genome assembly GCA_020496765.1 of Gossypium stocksii. Taxonomy (NCBI): domain Eukaryota; kingdom Viridiplantae; phylum Streptophyta; class Magnoliopsida; order Malvales; family Malvaceae; genus Gossypium; species Gossypium stocksii. Next base: position 75,850,228 of record CM035632.1, on the reverse strand, counting down.
TTTTATGGGATAAATTACATATATACACCTACTATTTTGTAAAGTTAAAATTATTAATCATGAATGAAATATCCTTTGGAATAATGCTTTGAGTAAAGAACCCATAATATTTTATCTATTTACTTTTATTTAAAAATTTTAAAATTATTAAAAATAAAAAAAAATATTTCATGAAATTTACGCTTATTTGTCATTTTCTTTAGTTAAGTGGATCATGAAATAGAAAATGATAAAAAAAATATGATAAAAAAACAACTTACATATTTGCTAAAGAATTCTTGTCTCCTCCTTCCTTTATCTTTGTTTTAAATGCGAGAAATCTCATAAAACTTGTAATGAGTTTATTAAGCTAAATATATATATAATTAGAAACTAAATAGAAAAATAAAACGAAAATTTTTTAAATATTACAAAAAAAAAAATTACAAACCACAACTCCAATTAAAAGAGTTCTTGTTTTGGGATAAGATTTGCTGAGAAAGAAACCTGAAGCTTGAAAGAGGGAAAAAAATTGAGAAATTTTCAGTAAAGCTTGTTAAGAAAGATAAAATAAAATTATTTTAAGATTACACGTATGTGATTTAAATTTGATGAAGACCCAATTAAATTGTAGATAAATTTATCAAATTTATTTTTATTAATAATTTAATTTAATATATAATAATACTTTTTTTAAAAGTTGTTGGGTCAATTTGATATACATATATAAATTTATATATACTAATTTAAAAAAAAATTAAAACTCGCCCCCGGCCCATGCATCGGTCTGCCCCTGGACCTCATTATGCCTTCTCATCTGACTACTTTTGTGGTTTTTTGTCATTGTTTTCGAAAATATAGTTTGAGGTTATGGTCTCCAATTACAGTTTTTAATAATCATGTTTATCTACAAACAATTATATGAGTGATATAATATGTGTATACGTATGTATATTGAAATTATAAATTTAAAATATAAACATATATTTAAAAATAATATATAATAAATAAGGAAAAATAAAATCACGTAATTAGAAAATAAATATGTACATAATAAAATTAATGGAGGTAATAAAAGATACATAATAAAATTAAAATATATAAATAAATCAAAATAAAATCTTAGTTAAGTGGTAAATTTAAAAATTTTTTAATGTAAGTTTAAATCTCACACTACACATATTTTTATTGTAAATTAAAAATATTAAAGTGTGACTCAATAATATAATTTATTTTAAATACGAAAAATTATTTATTAATAATATAGATACAGCGAACTGATGTGCTAGTGCTAATGTGGTGTAACCATTGGGCATTAGTGGTGCCACCGATTTGAAAACCAGGGAAGTTGAGAGTTGAGAACCCTCAACTGAACGATGTGTGTGATATTATTGTTATGATTATTGCTTCAATGATCTATCAGGAACAGTGTTTAATGATGATGAAACATAGATCATGCTTAGGTCCTCCAAAGAAGAAAACCTGGTAACTTTTTATAATCTCAGTTTACTCTAATTATTTGTTTTTCAACATCGGTACAATATACCCATTGCTTTAGTAAGCTCATTAAATTCCAAAATCAGTTTAGATGGATGAACAATTTTAAAAACATAGTACTAAAATTTATTCTCAAATATTTTTTTCTTATGAAACACATAATGTGCTCATAGATAAACATTTATCAGAGGAAGTACTATATATTAGATTGTATTGCGTCTTCACTGCAAAATACAAGAGATATGGAAAATAGATATTAGATTGTATTGCATATTATTTTTACATGTTCTAACTATAAAATACATTTATGATAATAAAAGTTGTTAATGAAAAGCTAATAAGGGTTTTTTTTTTTTAATCTATATAATTTCTTTGATCCCCCTAATTAAGTGGATCAGTTACCTGGAAGAAACAGGATTTAAAGCTGTAGCTAAGCCATTCATGGCACCATAACCTTTTGAGCTGAACCCTAAACACCCAAGCAAGCCTTGTCTGTAAGGCAAAAAAGTCTTCTTCCTCATTTCTTCAGCTTGTGCTCTATTTGCTGTGTAATGCAATTCATGGGGTGATGGTGGAACCCTCCTCTTCCCTATCCCATTCACAGGCTTGTGGTTAGGTTCCTGAACCACGGCACTGCTTTTGTTCACTGCTTTCTTTTCCTTCAATGGAGAGAATGAAATAGTTGACCATAACTTAAAATTGTTGCTTCGCCCTTCACTTTTGCTCCTTACAAAACCTTTAAGAAAAACCCATCTTTTTGATCTTCTTCCATCTGAAGAAGAAGAAGAAGAAGCTGACATTGGATAACTGATGGTTTCATTGTTGTTGCTGTCAGTTTTATGGCCTAAATCTTTATCTAGGCACATGTTTTGGTCATGGATTTTAAGGACGAAAGTAGCATTTCTTAAAGGGGACATGGATCTTGCTCTTCTATTATCCACCCTGACCTTCACATCTCTGCCTCTTACATCTTCACTTCCATCATCATCTTCATGTTCAACATCCAGTAAAGGAGCCAAAACCTGAGGCCTTTCCAAATGAGTTGATAGCTTCAAGGGTCTGATCTTCCCATTTAAGAAAAGCTCATCAGCCGAGGTCATGGATCTTGTTTGATCCGACCCAGTATAACCAAACCTTGCAGAAAACTCAAACTCGGAACCAAGAGGCAGTGGTGAGTTATCAGGTGAAGATGGTCGAGTTGATGATACCTTTGAAGCTGCTGAGGTCATTGTAAAGTGGATGGGGCTAGCTGGTGCACTATAAAACAACCCACCATGGATCGATCCTGGTCCTGGTTCCCGACCAGGGCTTGAAGGAGCACTAACATAAGGTGTGGAGCAGGTGCTGTCATAGTCTTCAAAAAAAACTTGAGGAGGCTCATGGAGTTCTGTTTCTAAGTTGTTTAGAGTTTGAAACAACATGTTTTTGCCTTTTTCCTGTGTGACCAAAGCTTAGTGATTGGCGAGAGAAGTGACAAATAAGATTGAAATGCTAAAAGTGAACATGTATTTTTGTGGGGTGCTTTACGATTGTCAGACTCCCCAACTTTCCATTTTAAATGAATTTACTAAAATAATTTACTAATTACCCACAGTTATGTAAGTGAACCCTTTTTAAACTTATTAATCAATTGTAGTGAAACTTTTTAATGAAAGACACTATCAATTTGATTGATAAGGTTGCCAATACAAATTGTTGACATTACCAGCTTTTTTTTCTTAAATAACTTCAAAATATTAATTAATTATGAAAATAACTTGAAAAAAAAAAGTATATATAAAAATCACCCGATTTTTAATGTAAAAGTTGGTACCAATTAATTAGAAGCATTACCTCCTTTTTTTTTAAAAAAAAGTATAAGATAGTTTTTTAATCAGATTAGCGGCACAAGTTAATTTTTCAAAAAAAAAATATTATATCAGTGATAAAAGAAGAAAAAATATTATTTTTTGTGCCGTCGTGTCAGGCAACACCAGTGGCTATCAGAGAAAAAATTTTAACGAGTGTCGTCAATCTGTCAAGTGGCACTAATAATTTTTTTTTTTAAAAAATTGATGTCGCCATGCTATCAAGCGACACCGGTGACAAATTGTCAGAAAAAAAATTTAATGGGTGTCCCCAGTGTGTCTTGTTTGGCGACACCAATGTTTTTTCAAAAAAAAAGTAGCTATAAAGAGGAAAAAGAGACTAGAACAAAATTTTGTTAGTGGTGCCGCCAAAGTGTCAGGTAGCACTAATGATCCTGTCACATTGTCAAGCAACACCACTTGAACTATATAACTCTTCCCTGGCCAAAAAATTGTATCTATTGAATGTTTTGGTTTTCGTTGAAGTTTTTGGTGTCTATTTAAGAGGCAATGAAGGGGAGAAAACAAATAAAAAGAAGAAGAAAGATATGATTTTTAAATTTTAAAAATTAAGATCAAGTTTATAAGGTTAGTTCGTAATTATTTGTATTTAATTATATTTTTTGTAGGGACTACTATTTTTTAAACAAAGATTACTTTTTTTATTTTTAATTTATTTTACAAATATTGTATCGAAGATGAATAATCAATTCTCAGTATACATTCATTTCGAGGGGTTAATTTTGCAAACAATAGTTGATTGTATATTTGAATCTCACCAGCAAATAGAAATGAAGTTTAATAAGAATGTAAAACTCAAAAATATGAAACAAAATATTAGTGCAAAAATTGCTCGATGTAGTGGGAGGAAGACTATTCTACAAATATCCAGTTTCGTCAAATCCGTTCAAATTTACCGACATGGAACTTGTTGATAAATGATAAATCTCATTCTTAATGCATTTTTGGATGATTATTTATGCAAATTGGTGAATTTGATGCTCCTAATCCTTTGAATTTATGTTCTTACGCTTATGTGAGCATTTGGTAGCAAAAGGAGAGAAAATCAAAGAAAAAGAGTAGATTTTAGGAGCCACACGGGCTGGGCATAGGCCCATGTGCCAGCTTATGTCGATTTCATACATTGCTTCCCAAACACACAAAAAAACACAATTTTTAGGCTTTTTGAGCATTCTAAAGTCTATAAATATCAAATAGAAGAAGAGATATGGAGTCATCAAAGAATATCGAAGAAAATACTCAAAGAACACCATTGGATTATTTTACAAAGCAGATTTTCATCAAGATTAAAGACCTCCTTTTAATTTCTTCTGAATTTTTTATGAGTTTCTTTGTTTCTTGTGGTTTTTCTAGCTTTAAGATGTTTTATTTTAGAATTATGAACTAATTCCCTAGATACCTAGGGAAGATAGAAACTTATGATGAATTCTATTATTTAATTTTTGTTTTACATGATAAATTCTTTAATTCTTGTTCTTAATTATGTGTGCTTATTTCTTATTTTAATATTTCCAAGATATTAATTCATGTTAATGTGCTTAATTCAATAGAGCAAAAGTCCTTGTTTAAAAGTAAATCTAGCATATTTGACTAGAGTTGCATGCAATCCTAGAAATAGGACGACATAAATCTACCAGATTAGAGTCAAATCTAATAGGGGAATCTATAGATCGAGTTAATGTGACAATAGGGGTTTTAATTAGAAAGAGATTTCAATTAATCAACCTAGTGTCAGTTGCTTCTACTCTCAAAAGAGATATTAGTATAATTTAGGAATTTCTATGAATCAAGACACCAAGTGAATAAATCATTTAAATCAGATTAATAATAATAAAAGTCTAGGTAGATTCTTTCTTGGCCATTGTCTCTCCTGTTGGTTATCTTTCAATTATTTTCCTAATTCATTCTCTTTTGTATTCTTATTTAAATTAGTTTAGTAATTTTAGATTAAAACTCATCACTCTAAATTGTCGGCTAAATAATAAGAAAATAGTAATTACTAATAATTTTAGTCCTCATGGATACGATAACTCTACTTACCGTAGCTATACTATTGTTCGATAGGTGTGCTTGCCTTTGTCATAAATTTTAGTTAGTACAGGAAACACACATCAAGTTTTTGGGAACGTTGTTGGGGACTAAAATATTAGGAACACTTTATTTTTATTAATTTAGCCATTTTATTTTATTTTTTGTTTTCAGTTTAACTTTTACATTCTAATTTTTTTTCTTCTATTTGCTTTTGGCAAGTTCTTTTGGTTTATGACTAGAAGAAACTCATCGGGACCATTGCTATTTGATAGTGAAATTGAAAGTATAGCTCCAGAAATCATAGAGAAGCAAGGCAGAGTCGACAAAGTATAGAAGACGAACAAGAGGACATCATTATTACTGTGGAGATGGACTATAATCAAAATATTCAACTATCTTTTGTAGCTACAATAGCTCCTGTTCCTCGTACTATGTATGATTATGCTAAGCCACTTTGACTGGGGCTAAATCGAGTATTGTGCGACCCACCAATTCTGTAAATAATTTTGAACTGAAGTCGAACACTATTCAGATGGTACACAGTTTGTTCAATTCGATGGTTTGCAAGACGAAGATCCAAATACTCATTTGGCCAATTTCCTAGAAATCTACGATACTTTCAAGATTAATGACACCATTGATGACGCAATTCACTTACGATTATTCCCTTTCTCGTTGAGGAACAGAGCTAAACAATGTTTAAACTCTTTACCACGAGGTTCTATCACTACAAGGCTCAAATGACCGAGAAGTTCCTTCTGAAGTACTTCCCACCAACTGAGACAGTCAAGTTGAGGAATGATATCTCTTCCTTTGTTCAGATCAATTTAGAGACTTTATATGATGCATGGGAGAGATACAATGGCTTATTGAGAAGGTTCCCTCACCATGGGTTATTTTTTTGGCTACAAGTTTAAACATTCTACAACGATTTGAATCCATCAACTAAGCAGCTAATCGATGCAGCAGTTGGTGGAACTCTAAAGAATAAAACACTCGAAGTGGCTTATGAATTTATTGAGGATATGGCACTGAATAATTATCAGTGACAAGTCATGAAGACAAAGCCAATAAAAGCAGTCAGTGTCTTTAATTTAGATGTAGTCACCATGTTATCAAATCAGGTAGACTTACTTAATAAGAAATTTAATGGTTTATATCTTTCTACACAGGTATATCCAGTAATGTAATGTGATACAAATGGAGGTGAAACAAATAATCCAGAATGTTTACCCTTCAGTCCTAGCATAGAGAACGAGCAAATCAATTATATGGGTAATAATTTTAGGCCTCAAAATAACCCTTATAGTAACAACTATAATGTAGGTTGGAGCAAACATCCCAATTTCTCTTGGGGTGGTCAAGGAAATCAAAAAGCACAACCCCTTCTAGGCTTCCAACAACAACCTTACCAGCAAGAGAAAAAGTCGAACCTTGAGGAGATGTTAACCAAGTTTATCTCAGTGTCAGAAACGTGTTTTCAAAACACTAAGGCAGCAGTAAAGAATCGAAAAACGTTGGTTCAAGGACTCGAGAATCAAATAGGCCAACTTGTTAAATTAATCTCAGAAAGACCATAAGGTAGTGTGCCTAGCAATACCGAAATAAACCCAAGGGAGCAGCTTCATGCAATTACTATTGGAGATGAAGAAGGGTTAGTTGAATCTAAAAAAGAACCAAGGCAAAAAATTATGGTGAATAACGATAATGTTGAGGTAAGCTAGAAAGAGCAAAAGCTAGTTACAAAAGAATATAAACCTCAAGTACCATATCCTAACATGACAAAGAGAGACCACACGAATGAACACTTTGGTAAATTTCTTAAACTCTTAAAAAAATTACATTTTAACTTATCATTTGCTGAAACTCATTCACATATGCCCAATTATGTCAAATTTTTAAAGGAGTTATTGGCAAACAAACAGAAATTAGACAATTCGTCAACCGTGGAGCTCAATGCAGTTTGTTTGGCCATCTTACAAAATAAACTACCTAACAAATTGAAAGATTCAAGGAGTTCTACTATTCCTTGTTTGATTGGTAGTTTAAATGTTGATAATGCTTTGGCTAATTTAGGGGCTAGTATTAATGTCATGCTCTATAAAACATTTAAACAACTACATTTTGGGAAACCCAAACAAGCTAGGATGAGTATTCAATTAGTGGATAGAACCATTAGATGTCTTAAGGGTGTTATTGAGGATGTACTTGTTAAAATCGATAAATTCATATTCCCCGTTGATTTGTTGTGTTGGACATGAATGAGGGTAGTGAGGTACCTTTAATTTTAGGGCAACCCTTTTTAGCAACTACTAGGACTATAATAGATGTTGGTACAAGTGAACTCGTACTTTGTGTAGGTAATGAAACGATTACTCTCTAAACACGTGATTCTATGAGAACATCTAGTGATAGAGATGATTTTAAATGTTTTGTTAATGTTAGTGCCCATGTGGCTCAACCTTCTTTGCAAGAAACCCCTCAAGAAAACGTAATAGAGCCATGCTAGAATCAAGGTGACAGAATTTGAAAAACTTATGAATAGTGAATGTTACAAATCGATAAACTAGATGAATGGGGGATGCATGCCAAAGAGAAACAGAAAGAATATGACGAAGAGCCAAAGCGACACCATGATGAGCACGTGATGAGAACAAACCAATTTAAGGTTGGGGACAAAGTACTGCTAGACAAAACGGATCTACAAATCTCCCCTTCGGAGCTCTAATTAAACGGGTCAAACTCATTTACGGTACTAAACGTCTTCCCATATGGTACAGTTGAGATAACTCATTCTGAATTTGGCACATTTAAGGTAAACAGTACTCGACTTAAACCTTATTTTGGTAATAACATTGTTGACGAGAAAGAAGAGCTTTGGCTCTATAAACCACCATAATCGTTCAAATACAAGGTAAGTTAAGCTTAGACTCTAAATAAGTGCTTCGTAGGAGGCAATTGAGCGTTCCAATTCTTTTAATTCTATTGCATGCTAATTTAAAATCTTAAATACAAAATGTGTTTTTGACCCACACGGCCTAGATACATGGGCGTGTCCATGGCCATGTGAGTCTTAAAACTTAATTTTTTTTTTAAATTTCAGAAGTTACACGACCTAAAATAGTCCACACGACCGTGTGGCACACACGATCTAGACACATGGGCGTGTCCTAAGTCGTGTGAATACTGGAGCTAATTTTTCAAATTTAATTTAAAGTCAGTGAGGTACACAAGTAAACGATACGACCATGTGCGAGACAAGGTCGGGGCACATGAGAGTGTGTGAGACTAATAAACCATAATATATACATATTTTTATCCCACATTTGGCACATTTATGGATGATTTATCATTAGATTTATGGAATTTGATGCTCCTAATCCTTTAATTTCATGTCTTATACTTAGGTGAACATAGAAAAGTGAAAAGAACGAGAAATGGGCCAAAACGGATAAAATGGGTCGAGGTTAGAATTTAACACGGCCTGGGCTTTCGCACACGGGTACACCACATGCCCGTCTCGATTGAACAATCTTAAACACGACCTGAGCCCGAGTCACACAGGTGTGTCCTTGTCGAGCCTTACTTCAATTTCACGCGGGAAAAGCTAATTTTTGGGTATTTTGGGCATTCCAAAGTCTATATAAACACCCTAAAGGGAGAAACAAAGGACACACAGAGTAGAAAGCAAGGAATTACTCGAAGAATGCCAATTGCTCCATCTCAGAAGCATGATTTCCATCAAGGCTGAAGATCTCCCTTCAATTTCCTTATGTTTTGTTATTTTTCCAATTTTGAGATGTTTTCCTTTATAATGAACTAAATCCCCTAAATATCCAAGGGGGATGAAACCTAAAATGGATCTTGTTATTAATATCTGAATTATATGATAAATACTTGATTTGTTCTTAATTGTGTTATTAATTCTTGTGTTAATATTTCAGGATATTAATATAAGTCGAATGTGCTTATTTAGTGGAGCAAAAGTCCCTGTTTAAGAGTAGATCCAACAGAATTAAGAGGAGTTGATCGCAATCCTAGACATAGGACGATGAAAATCTATCGGATTAGAGTCAAATCTAATAAGGGAATCCATAGATCAAGTTAATGCAACATTAAGGGTTTTAATTAGAAAAAAATTCAATTAATCAACCTAGAGTTAGTTATTCTTAGTCTTGAAAGAGATATTAACATAATTTATGGATTTCTACGGATCAAGTCAAGTGAATAAATTGTCTAGTTCAGAGTTTAATAACAAGTCTAGGTGGATTCTTCCTTGGGTATTGTCTTAATCAATCAGTTTTCCCAAAAGTAATTTCCTAAATTTACTCTCTGTCGTGTTCTTAGTTAATTAGTTTAGTTTAATTAATTTAAAACAAATTCCCTTTATTTCTAGGCTAGATAATAAAAAGAAAGTTATTACTAGTACTTTTAGTTCTTGTGGGTTCGATATTCCGGTCTTGCCACTAAACTTTACTACTGTTCGATAGGTGTGCTTGCCTTCATTGTGATACTAGTTAGTGTCTAGGTACGATCATAAAATTTAAAACTTATCACATACAACATAGACTATGTACCCCACATGACCTCGCACACGGGTGTGGGAGAAGTAAAATAAATTGCACACAGCCTGGCACATAACTTGGACACACGAAAATGTCTGAGGTTGTACGAAGACTAGGATGGAATTTTGAATCGCACACGGGCTAAGGGAGTTCCACATGGGGGTGTGACACGGTCGTGTGGCCCAACACAGTGTCTTTCTTTTTTAACCCAAACCCTAATTTGTTTGGTTATTTTGTCTTCTTTCTCAATTCCTAACCCTATTCGTTGCTCTACCCATGTCTACCTCCCCTTGTCCGGCTACCGTAGTCACACACCCTCTACACTAAACCCCCTTATCATCGCCCTCGCCCATCCCTTTCCAACCCCAAACCTTCTTTCCCTCCTCTCCTCACCCTTTGAGTCACCACACCTATTGAACCCCCTTCTCCTATTGCTGAACCACCTCGTTGGAGTACCATCTTCCCTCCCTCCCATCGTAACCTTCCGTCCTCCTCATCTTCCCTCTAACCGAACCCCATTTTCGTTAACCCCCTACAATCGCGTTGTACCTCGAACCATCCCCGATTCCTCTCTCTTCTCCCTTCGACACACACACCTCCCATTCCCCTTCCCACTGTTCGTGATTTCCCTACACCATGTCCTAACCCCGTGCTCACCTTGTGCTAATTGCCATACCTCCAGTCATCGTCATCACCCCTCCGTCGGTCCTTCTATTTTACCCTTGCTTTTTATTTTTATTTTATTTTAATTACTATTATCTGTTTTATTATTTATTTTTATTTTATTTATTTTCATTTGTTTTCTTATTATTCTTTCTATTTGTTTTTATTATTATGTTTATTATTTTTATTCTTATTATTGCTATATTATTTAACTGTGTAGTTATGTTTTGGTGATTTAAATTAGTCTATTCCTTTTAGTTTTGGTTGTTTTATTATTTTCATTTCTTATTATTATTACTTAGTCTTATTATTGTTATGCATCATTTTGGTATTTCTGTAGTTATGTTAGTAATTGATGACTTATTGTTTTATTATGTTCAGGTCTTGTTTTGTTTTATTATTATTATTATTATTATTATTATTATTATTATTATTATTATTATTATTATTATTGTTATTACTCTTTATATATTCTTACTGCTTATTTCATGTGCCAGTTGGATTCAAGTATTTAGTTGTGTGTTTGATATTGTAACTGTGGATTTTAACGCAATTTGACTTTTACTTTATGATTATTTGAACTAATCAATTGTGTCAATTCATGTTTTTACCTTGAATATTGAAATTTTTATTTGGTCCATTTTTATTGCAGATACACCATGACCAACACACGCAGCAATTCTAAGGTCACCGTCCCTGCTTCGAAAAAGTGAAAGACTCTTGGCGTGAGCTCTTCTTCAGGCGCTTCTACCAATGCATGCCACCCCTATCTCCGATTTCCACAGGGTCCCCAAGAAGACTTATATCAGCATCTTCGATTGAGGCCATTCGGATTAGGCCGATGTATTGATTGGGCCCCTTTAGAGCAGGTCTAGTTAGCTAATCATGTCTATGCGATTATTGTTACAGCTCTTTAGGACTGTTATTTTCCATCATCGAGCCCACATACTCGGAGTTGACCTTAGAGTTTTGTTCGACATTTTTCTTACAGCAAGTGATGTCGATCCATGACGAGCTACACACTAATACTTTCCAACTTGGCAGTATGGCGCGTCATATGAGCGTCCGAGATTTCAGAGTTACATTAGGACTCTATAATGAGGAGTTCATGGGTACCGAGGGGTTTCTCCGATTATACCGGTACATCCACTACTCGCCATCTCTTTGTTAGGTAGACCTTATAGCAATACGATTCCTCATGACCTAAGTCGGTCGAATGTGACTTTCCTTCCTCTAACACTGCGATACATTCATGCTATCTTGGCTCATACTTTGCCCGATAAGAGGGAGAGCACCGGCGTCATTAGTACAACCAACGCATATTTTTGTAGAGCATGACCACGGGGTGCACCTTTGATCTTGTCTATTTTATTACCTTCACTATCCGTAATCAAACAGAGCATAAAAGAAAGGGTCCTATCTGCTTAGACCCTTACGTGACTCAACTTGTACGTCATTTCGGTCTCCTCAACACACTAGAGCAGTTCTCCTCCCTTGCACTAGTTGGACATATGTCCCCGTAGGGATTATCTAGTATGAGTCACATGAGGATGATCGAGTAGCTGGGTAGAGTGGATCCTCCTTAATATCGAGTATCTCATTCTGACCCTCAAGTTAAGCATGCGGACTTCACTAATGATGTCCCCTTCCACCACGAGGATCCACCTCATTCTCCATCTCAAAGTCACCGTCCTGCTACATCTACTACCACCTTAGCTAACCTCTCTGAGCGGTTCACTTGCTTCGAGTAGCACTGCTTTAATAGTTCAATAGTATTGACACGACCTTGTAACAGATCTGTTAGCCCCTCCATATATCCTCTTCAACACCGGCGACTCACGATACTATGCCTCTGATGATAAGGATAATTTATTTTATTTGTTTTCTTTTTTTTTTAGCTTTAATTTTTTATGTTTATTTTTTTATTTTTAGTTGTTTTATTTTTATTTTCTTAGACTTATTTCATTTTTTATCTTTTGAATTGTATTTTTATTTTTATGGTTGTTTCTAATTGAGCTGTAACCTTTTGATCTTCTTCACTATTTGTGTTTATTTTCTTATTAGTTTGCTCGGAATTATGCACTACATTTAGAATTACCTACAATTCCAATTTTCATCATTTTGGCAATTTCATCCAATATTTATGACAGTTTAAGTTTTTTCTCTCTCTTATGATATTCTGCTTATACTGTGGTTATATCTGTTTGTACATTGAGGACAATGAACATCTTAAGTGTGGGGAGCTTATTTAAATAATTATTAGAAAATCCTTAAATTATTTCTTGTATTTAAGTAATTTTCTCATACTTCTATTAGAATAATTTTTTGTTGATTTAGGATTTTTTTTGATGTGTTTTGGATTAATTTGTAGATATTTCTGCATTGGTTGATTTAAACTTTAAGACGTGAGAGAATCAAGCATGATAAGTTTTTTTATAAATTAAAAATTTTTGGTTGTTTCCTTGAATTGAGGTACTAACTTGAAGTTTGAAATTTGTAAGTTTGACATCAAAACCATGATTTTTTGTGAGATTTTGAGCCTATAAAGCATACATTTTTCATGCTCATTCTATTATTGGTTACGAGTATGTCAACTTGATTTGCTATTCTAGAACTTGCTTCGGTTATGCATGTTGAGATCACACCTTTGATTTGATATACTAAGATGATAAAGGCACTTAGGTTTTAACCTACTTATCCCATAAAAAACCTACCCTTTTAATTAATCCTTAGTGAACCCCATTGAGCCTAACACACCGTTTATTGATTAACCCACTAATGTTAACCTATAACCTATTTTTTTCGTTTGTTGCGACTTTTTCCCATTTTATTAACTCCCTTTTTTGTTGAGATTTGATTTGGTTAATTCTCTAGCTATGCGCTTCTATTTGATTTGCTAAATTATTTCTTATTGCTCTTAAAAAAATCAAAAAAATATTGATTATTATTTAGTTCTATGTTGATTGAGCTTGAACAATTATATTCATATTTTGAGAAGAACCTCATTTTTGTTCTTGAATATTCTTGATTGATGCACTTGTTTTTAATTCAACATTTGTTTTTTTTCTAGTTTGGTAATTTATCAACTCGATATTGATTTTAATCGACTTTTCTGGCCTTTCTTCACACCCTTAACCTAAGCCCCATTACAACCTCTTAAAGACCTTTTGATTAGTGTGTCATATCATTTATAGTGGTGGAGATTTGATTCTCAAGCAAGCTTATGGTAATGACATTTCTTGTTCGATTGTTGAGTGCTTATTCTTGAACCTTAAACACTTTGAGTGATTTGAGTGAATCTTTAGTGAGGATGTCAATTCTTGTCAATTTTGAATTAAAGGTAATTACTTAGATAATGAGAGATACCTATGTTTTCATGCTTTAAATTTCAACTTGGATTGTTTGAATCTTTAGTGCCCTTTTAGTTGAATTGCTAATGCATGATTATTTGCGAACTATTTCGAAACATTATTGATGAGAATTATAAGTTGAGTAATATTAATTATAATGTGAGTTGAGGATTTTGCTTGAGGATAAGCAAATGCTTAAGTGTGGGGATATGTGGCAAATGATAAAACTAACATATTTTAATATCATTCTTAATGTGTTTTTGGATTATTATTTATGCAAATCGGTGAATTTGATGCTCCTAATCCTTTGATTTCATGCTCTTATAATTAGGTGAGCATCTAGGAGCAAAAAGAGCAAAAATCACAGAAAAAGAGTAAATTTCAGGAGCCATACAGGCTAGGCACACGCCCCGTGTGCCTAGCCTGTGTCAATTTCGCACCTTGCTTCCCAAACACACGGAAAAACACAATTTTTAGGCTTTCTGAGCATTCTAAAGTCTATAAATATCAAATAGATGAAGAGATATGGGAGCCATCAGAAAAGATCAAAGAAAACACTCAAAAAAATCATTGGAGCCACTTCCGAAGCAAATTTCCGTCAAGATTGAAGACCTCCTTTTAATTTCTTTTGAAGTTTTTATGAGTTTCTTTGTTTCTTGTGGTTTTTCTGACTTTGAGATGTTTTATTTCAGAATTATGAACTAATTCCCTAGATACCTAGGGAGGATGAAATCTATGACGAATTCTATTATTTAATTTCTATTTTACATGATAAATACTTTATTCTTGTTCTCAATTATATGTGCTTATTTCTTGTTTTAATATTTTCGAGATATTAATTCATGTTTAATGTGCTTAATTCAGTAGAGCAAAAGTCCCTGTTTAAAAGTAGATCTAGCATATTTGAGTGAAGTTGCATGCAATCCTAGAAATAGGACGACAAAAATCTACCGGGTTAGAGTCAAATCTAATATGGGAATCTATAGATCGAGTTAATGCGACAATAAGGGTTTTAATTAGAAAGAGATTTCAATTAATCAACCTAGTGTCAATTGCTTCTACTCTCAAAAGAGATATTAGTATAATTTAGGGATTTCTACGGATCAAGACACCAAGTGAATAAGTTGTTTAAATCAGATTAATAATAATAGGAGTCTAGGTGGATTCTTTCTTGGGCATTGTCTCTCTCATTGGTTATCTTTCGATTATTTTCTTGATTCGTTATCTGTTGCATTCTTAGTTAAATTAGTTTAGTAATTTTAGACTAAAACCCATCATTCCAAATTGTCGACTAAATAATAAGAAAATGGTAATTACTAATAATTTTAGTCCTCGTGGATACGATATCTCTACTCACCGTAGCTATATTATTGTTTGATAGGTGCGCTTGCCTTTGTTGTAAATTTTAGCTAGTACAGAAAACACACGTCACTTGTAGATAATGAAGACTTGGAGACAATGATCACACTTTATTGCTGAGTAGCAACGTGAACATTTAACCAGTTCAATGGTTTACTGAGTTAGGGATGTGGAACCAATTCAAAATGTCACTCAATTAAGTCAACAATATGGAGTTGAAAACCCATGTATGGAGGTTCTGAGAGTATTTATTGATAAATGATCGTCTGTACACAGGTTTAACTTTGATCTGAATGTTGGATGAGCAGAGCAATATGATTATGAAGGGGCATCGATATGGGCCGAAAATCCACACCCTTTATTTTTTTCGAGATCCTCTTTTTTATTTTCGATTTTTTTTTTCCCAGTTTTTTTCATCTCTTAGCCTTTTTTCTTAAGCCCTTTTTTTCCCACCATGAATATCCATTAAAATATTTCTCACCTATCAAAACAATTTTAACTTGATAGTAGTGATAGTGAAGAAAAAAACATTTTAACTTGATAATGGTGATAGTTATAGTGAAAAAAAAGTTTCATTGAACAATCAAGACCTTTATTCCATATATTTTGATAATGAAAAGAAATTTTTTGAACTTAACAATGATCATTCTTATTTGAGTGAACTAAAATCTTTTTTATAGCTATTGTAATTCTAGTTACATAAATAATGAATCGAAATACGATCTTCACTATCATTTTAAGTTGTATGATAATGCACTAACTATATTTGGAATAATCACACGACACTGTGGCGGTCACGATCTCCCCATATTTTCTTTTTTTTTCTTAGTGTTTTATTCAATTTTTTTTCTGACTCTACCTTTCCTTTCATGCACCACTTTTATAATTACAACTGTTGCCACCCTAAGTCGCGTTTCAGCTTTTTTCCACCGTCACGATCACTCCCCCTCCCCTAAAACTCTTCCTGCCCACACCTCTGACGCAAGTTTTGGACAATGAGATTAAGGATGCTACTTTGATGGAGAAAAAAGAATAAGTTCATTAAACCCATTTTTTTCCTATGATTATGATCTCAAACTTATGTATGAGGTTTATAAAGCATCACCTTTTGGTGACATTAAACTTTACTGCATAATCACTATCAATTAGTAAGGCTTTCCATGCATAGGTTTGAACACTATACTTGAACTCTTGACCACATAACCACAGTCAACTGGGAGCCCAAGTTGCAATGTGACATTTTCTAAGGTGATGGTGCATTCCCCACACAGTAAATGAAATATGTGGGTCTCGGAGCGTCACCGCATCACCTTGAACTCAAACATACCTTAAAACTATCACAATTTCTCCCTAAAAAACCAACACAAATAAATCTTTCTCCCCCAATTTCAAACACCGAAGACAAAAAAATTATGTTTTCTCCTCTTCTATTGAACACTGATTTTTTTCCACTACTACTAACCACAAGTTTTTCTTCCTTTTTTTTTCCTTCTCTTCTATAGAAAAATATTTCAACAAAAAACCAAACACTTTAACATATACAAATTTTGCATCGGGGATCGGGTATATATAATGAGTGGTGCAGCCTGACAGTGTGGCGGCACCAATTAAAAAATATTTTTTTTAAAAATCACCGACGCCGCTTAACAGACTGAGGACACCTATTAATTTTTTTCTCTAACAACCATCGATGCCGCCTAACACGGCGGCGGCACAAAAAAAAGAATTTTAATTTTTGCTTCTTCTTTTATCATAAACAGAATACTTTAAAAAAAAAGAATTTGACCGGTGCTGCCTAATAGAGTGACAACACCCATTAAAAAATATTTTTTTCTTTTTGTTTTTCTCCACCATGAATACCTGTATTTTTCATGGGTATTTTGAAAAATACATAGGGTGTCGCCTGACATAGTGGCGGCACCAAAACAAATTCCTTTTTTTTTTCTTTTGCAAACTGATGATTGGGTAATTATTAAGGGGAAAAGGGGGCGGTGCCGCCAATTGGTCAAGCGGCATCGACTTCTATTATTGCAAACGAGTTATTTTCGTATATAATTTTTTCTCCAGGTCATTTTCGTAATTATTTAATATTTTAATGTTATTTTTATATTAAAAAAAGCCTCACTTTCTTTGCTAAAAAAGATTAAGGGTGAGCGTTTGATTGAATCGAGTTAAAAAAATTCGAGTTAATCGAGTTGACGAGTCCTATTTTATCATCCTAACTCGATTTGAAAATTTTCTAAATTGAGCCAAATCGAATCAAGTGAAATTGTTTGAATTAAATTAAAAAATTAAACATATCAAATTAAAACATTGTTACAATATAACTAATTCCATATTAGAACATATAAATTTGAAACCATATATATTTGAAAAGTTTTTCAAAGCAAAATAATAATAATAAATAAGATACTTTAGTAAGATAAACTTAAATAATTAATTAACTTATTTAGGTCTCAAAATTATTATTTTAAAAAAATTTTAAAAATTTAACTTTGTTTATATATTCTTTAGAATTTTTTAAAAATTATTATAATTTTTTTAAAAAATAAATATTTTGAATTTTAAAAATGATTTTGAATTTTTGAAAATGATTTTGAATTATTTTGTAATTTTTTGTTGAGAGAGACAAATTTACTCATTTTCAAAATTGATAGGGACCAAAGGGGTACACCAATCTGTTATTTGTATTATTTGAGTTATTTGAATTGTAAAATTTAACTCAATTCAAACTTGAAACTTGAATTACTTATTCGAGTTTATTCAAATAACTTAATTAGATTAACTAAAAAATCGATTTTATTTTTATTTTTTCGAATCGAATCGAATTTTACTCAACCTTAATAATGATACATTTCATACTCAATATTTTTATGGTGTTTTTTATTCACGTCTCACTTCAACAAGAGTAGTGAGATTTTAATTTAGGCATAATGTTTTTTTCTCCTCCAATTTTTTTAAAATTATTTTAATTTTCTATCTTTTTCATCTTTTTTAATTTTTTTTAATTTGTGTGTTTTATTAAATCAATTCAAAATGAATGAAAAAGTTTGCTTTTTCTTAACTGTGTTAATGTTGCATATACATGAATTGTTATGAAGATAACACATCAACATTTAATTAATTTTTTAAAATTTTAAAAACTATAATAATTATTTTAAAAAATTATAATAATTATTTTAAAAAATAAAAAGGTTTTTAATGTTTTTTAAAATTTAAAAAATCAATTAAATGTTTATGCGTGACAATGCAGTGTATGTCCCATTAACAAAATTAACAAACATTAAAATTTCCATCCATTTAATTTGACAAAAAATACAAATTCAAAGGCTAAAAGAAACACATTAAATGAAGTGCTAAAATAAATTTTATATATATATATATATAAAATTAAAGGATAAAAAATAATATAAAGAAAAGAATATACAAAAGAAAAAAAAAGCAATAAACAAAATAAAACAAAGGGATGTTTAATAAGTGATAATAAACCCTATTTAACCTTCCTTCCAATAAGTTAGTAATGTATCACCATGAATCTAACATTTATGAAGAAGTAAAATTTTTTAATAAAAAATTGTAAATTTGTGTCACTTTTAAAAATTATATAAGTCAATGAATAAAGTGTTGAGAAAGAGTAAATTTAAAGTTGACAAAAATCCCTAAATTCCTACACCTACTTCAATTCTTGGATTCATTTTTTAATTCAGTTCCACCCAATGGCCAGCAAATGCCAACTCTATTGATAATATTTATAAGGGTGAATGGAAGCCGAATGTCTTTAACTTGTACCAACTTTCTGCTACATCAAAAGAAATAAGAAAAAAAGGAGGCCTTGAGAGCAGAGAAGAGTATCCATACAGGGGAATTGGAAAGTGGAAAAGTAAGTAGCCAATAAATCTTAAATAAAACTATGCAATATGCCGTTGTGCTAGTCCTAACTCCTATCTGATGTTACTAGTTATTAACTTGTATAATTATCTGCCCATAAATCATAAAACAAGGATCAGGTTTCTTATATGCACTGCACACTTTCGGCGGCCGCACTTTGAGAAATGAGATGCCAGTAGGTTGATTATTACTTTAAGATTTTGGTTTGGAAGATGTTGGGATCATTCTAATTTATCAATAATCTCTCTGTTTTTCTTCATCAGGTTTCTTTTATGTGTAGAGAGAGAAAAAGAATTCAGGGGGTTTAATTTACAAAGTATAATTTTTCTGGGGAGCTAATTAGATATTTTAAAATTATAATTAGTCAAAAAAATAAACTGCCGTTCAAAAAAAAAAAGGACACCACGCTAATGAGAGGATGCCACGTATGTGGCTTCTATATTTAATCATTTAAAATTATCAAAAATTAATTAATGTGGATAAAAAGGAATTGACATCTTCATCTCTCGCTCACTCCTTATTTTTGTAGATGCAAGAGGGGCGATACATTTACTTACGGTTAGTGTAAAAATAACGGTGACAGTGAGATTAGATATTGTAGCAATACTGTAGCGTAAGACAAAAAGTATGTTAAACGCACCGCAACGCACCCAATCACCCATCTAAATCTACCCTAAGACAAAATAAAATGACCATGTTTATTTCAAATCTTCTATACCGTTATTGTGATGCCTCAATTAACCCTAACCTAAAAACTATTTCTCATAAACTCAATCAATTTAAGTTTTGATTTTTTTTATTTAACCAAAGTAAAAGTATGATTTTAGATTTATTGACTTCTTTTCTATAATTTCAAGAGATCGAATTTTTGGATGTGTCGGTATAATGGGAGTCAAATACAAAACCTTGGATTCAGAAAAGAATTTCAATGATCAAAATCGAAGAAATTACACTATCATTTCTCTGGACAATAATTTTTATTGCAGAAAATTTAATTTTTTGCTTTAATCTTCTTTTTCTTTTCCAATACCTTTTTTAATTTCCCACTATTTTATCATTTCCCCAATATATTTCATAATTAAATGGTTAAATATAAAAGTCATGTTCGTGACATCTTCTCATTGGCTTTCATTTTTTTTTTAAACGGAGGTTTATTTTTGGACTAAAAACCATAACCTTTTACAACTTTTAAGTATGTAATTAGCACCAGAAAAAATTTAGATATCGATGTGAGAAAAAAAAGAAGATAGGGGCTAATTTATGAATTAAATTTTAAATATATATAATTAATAAAAGAATTAGATTTAAAGAATTAAGGTTTTTTTAATAATTTATAGTTAGATGGAAGATTTAGTGTGAGAGCCACTCGTGGCAATTATTTTAATTCAAAAAGGGTAAATTTTATCCATGTTCACTAAATTATTAGTAAGCTTACGATTTGGTCACTCAACTTCAAAAAGTTACAAAATGGTCATTGAACTATTCGAAATTTTTTATTTAAGTCACCGAGTTGTTAAAACCGCTATTGTACAGCCTTCTATGTTCACATCGCATGTACCAATAGAAAGCTCTTATTCTCCTTCTTTTCAACAGTTCAATTTTTTTTATAAAGCAATTTTGAACGTCACGAATTTGTAAACTAAAATCTAAACAAATTTTTTCTTTGATCTCTAATATTGACTATCAAATTAACTTGGATCTATATTATATTCTTCTAGTTGTCACTGAATACTAATCCATCGCATCGATTGTCAAATCGTCGTTTGAAGCTCACTAGTTAGACTTTAGAAAAAACTTAACAGCCTTATAAATTAAATAAAAATTTTTAAATAGTTAAATAATTTAAACGAAAATTTCTGAATAATTCAATGATAATTTTATAATTTTTTAAAGTTAAATAATTAAAATATAAATAAATATAAATTTATTAACAATTTAATAACATTGAGTATAACTTACCCTTAAAAAATATATGAAATCCGCCATCTCAAACGACATAGCGGTACAGTGCGCTTTCGACGGGTGGAAAGTATATGCAAAAGCACAAAAAGTTGTGCTCTGCAGCACCAAAACCTCCAACAATAATATTTTAAAATCCCTCCAACCTGCCGTGTTTTATTTTTTATTTTTTAGAAAGTCTTTATCCCTTTTCATCAATATTTTATAAGTTTTTGACTCTCATATTTGAAATTTAGTTTTTATATTCTTATTTTTATAAATTTAATTTTTTAAATTTTATATTTTAAGCTTACGGATTAATAGTATTAAAATTATTTTAATAATTAAATTTATTATAATATTATTTTTTTAGTTATGTATTATTAAATAATTTTTTATTTTAAAATATTATATAAAAAATTAACAATAAAATATTAATAGAATTAACAATTACATTTAAATTTTGAAATTTGAAATAAATAAATTAAATTTTTAAAAATAAAAATATAATACCTAAATTTTAAATTCTTATAATATATTTTAACTTTTTTTTAACTCTTAATTTTTTTTCAAATTTTATTTTTTAGAACCTCAAATAGATGTCGCAAGTATATTGAACTTAACATTTGATATGGAGGGTTCCAATTTGTTTTAAAGTATTTTTAAATGTAAAAGTTTTCACAATCGTTGAACTTGTTGTGAAATAATGAAAAAAAAGAACAAACTAAAATGTGATAGAAAAGAGAGTGTAGAGAGAATGTAGAAGAGAAAGTGTAGAGAGAATGCATAATCTTTACTATTATTTTTCATGAATACATGAGCCCCATATATATAGGGGTTAATAGTAACTCTCTAATTATTTTAAGCCATGTAAAGGGTCATGGCCTCTTATCTCCCATATTAATTGAGTATAGAAAGAGTCTCATAACTTATGGGGTATAAGAAGAGTCTCATAACTTATGGGGGTGATAATGACATCCACATAAATATTCATAACACTCCCCCTTGGATGTTCATTATCTAATTATGCCTCGTTAAAACCTTACTAAGAAAAACCCAGCGGGACAAAAACTTAGTGAAGGAAAAAGAGTACATAATTATACACTTGATATGCTGCCTCATTAAAAACCTTACCTGGAAAACCCAGTGGGATAAAACCAAGGTTAAGGGAAAAAGAGTACAGCGCGTATTTACTCCCCCTAATGGCTACATCACTTGAGATCTCGAAGGTGACGCATTCCAATGTAGTAAACTAGCTTCTGAAACACTGATGTAGGAAGCGCCTTAGTGAATAAATTTACTAAATTCTCACTTGAACTGATCTGCTTAACTTTTATCTCCTTAAACTTCTAAAGGTCATGAGTGAAGAAGAATTTTGGTGCAATGTGTTTTGTTCTGTCGCATTTGATGTATCCACTATCAAGCTGATCAATGCATGCTGTGTTGTCTTCAAACAAGACAGTTGTAGCTTCCTTTCCAGATGATAAACCACAATTATTCCTTATATGCTGAATCATAGATCTTAGCCATATACATTCACGACTTGCTTCATGGATTGCTAAGATTTTTGCATGATTAGACGAGGTCGCTGCAATTGTTTGCTTCATTGAGCGCCAAGAGATTGCAATACCTCCATATGTGAAAACATATCCAGTTTGTGATTTTCCATTATAAGGGTCTAATATAAATCCTGCATCTGCAAAACCAATCAACTCTGTCTTGGATTTATTAGGGAAAAATAGACCCATATCCTTTGTGCCTTGGAGATAACGAAATATCTATTTAACTCCAGTCCAATGTCTCCGAGTTGGGCATGAGCTAAATCTTGCTAGCAAATTTACAAAAAAAAAATATCAGGTCGGGTATGGCTAGCAAGATACATTAATTCCCAATTGCACTGAGGTATGACACTTCAGGACCAAGAAAATCTTCACCATCTTCTCGAGGACGGAAAGGGTCTTTACTCGGATCAAGTGATCTTACAACCATCAGGGTAGTTATTGGATGTGCCTTATCCATATAAAATCTATTTAGCACCGTTTTAATATACGTTGATTGATGCACAAGGATTCCTTCTTTTAGGTGCTCAATTTGTAACCCCAAACAAAATTTCGTTCTTCCAAGGTCTTTCATTTCAAATTCTTTTTTCAAGCACTCAACAGTCTTTTGGATCTCTTTAGGAGTTCCAATGATATTCAAATCATCAACATATACTGCAATAATGACATATCCAGAACCAAACTTCTTAATGAAAATGCATGGGCAAATTGGATCATTCTTATATCCTTCTTTCAACAAATACTCGCTTAGGCGATTATACCACATGTGTCCGGATTGTTTCAATCCATAAAGGGATTTGTGCAATTTGATCGAATAATATTCTCTAGAACCTGAACTCACTGCTTCAGGCAGTTTAAATCCTTCAGGGAGTTTCATATAAATGAGTATCCAGTGGGCCATACAAATAAGCTGTTACTACATCCATTACGCGTAAATCAAGCCCTTCTCTTATAGCCAGACTTATCAAGAATCTAAATGTAGTTGCATCCACCACAGGAGAATATGTCTCCTCATAATCAATTTCAGGTCTTTGTGAGAATCCTTGTGCAACTAAACGTGCTTTATACCTCACAATTTCACTCTTTTCATTTCTTTTATGCACAAAGACCCATTTGTATCCCACTGGTTTCACACCTGTAGGTATACGGACTACAGGTCCAAACACTTCTCTTTTCGCTAGCGATTTCAATTCAGTTTCAATTGCTTCTTTCCATTTTGGCCAATCATCTCTTTGTTTACATTCCTCAATCGATTTTGGTTCACAATTCTCTTTATTATTTATAACATCTAGTGCAACATTGCATGCAAAAATATCATCGACGTCGATTTGATTTCGGTTCCATTTTATACCGGACATGACATAATCAATATAGATCTCTTCATTGTCAGGTACCTAATTTTCTTCTGAAACTATTTTTCCAGTTATGTTTATAGTCTCTTCAAGAGATCCCGGCATAATCATTTTTTCTTCAATTTGGCCATCATTAATCTTTGCTCCTTTCCTTTTTCGAGGATTCTTATCTTTGGAACCAATTGGTCTACCACGCTTCAGGCGTGTATTAGACTCAGTACCAACTAGATTTTGTCCTTCTGGGACATCAAGTTTTATTGGAGCATTCACAGCTGGTATATGTGACTTGGTCACTTTCTTTGGGTCAAAAAATGCATTTGGCAATTCATTAGCTAAACTTTGTAAATGAATAATCTTTTGAACTTCTAAATCACATTGCTTAGTTCGAGGATCAAGATGAACTAATGACAACTCTTTCCAACTAATTTTCTTATCCAACTGTTTGATTTCTCCCCCTACTGTTGGAAAAACTGACTCGTCAAAATGAGAATCTGCAAAACGAGCCGTAAATAGATTTCCTGTAGATGGTTCTAGATATTTAATTATGGATAGGGATTCAAATCCAACATATATACCCAACCTTCTTTGAGGTCCCATCTTAGTTCTATGTGGTGGAGCAATTGGAACATATACGGCACATCCAAATGTTCTTAGATGGGAAATATTTGGTTCTTGACCATGAACTATTTGTAAGGGGGAGACTTTATGATAACTTGTTGGCTTGATGCGAATTAATGCAGCTGCATGTAAAATTGCATGCCCCTAAGCAGTGATTAGGAGTTTTAACTTCATAAGTAATGGTCTTGCTATCAATTGAAGTCGTTTTATTAAAGATTCCACTAGACCATTTTGTGTGTGAACATGAGCTACAGGATGTTCAACACTTATTCCAATGGACATGCAATAGTTATTAAAAGAATGAGAAGTAAATTCACCAGCATTATCAAGACGGATGGTCTTAATAGGAAAATCTGGGAAATGGGCTCGTAATTGAATCAATTAAGCAAGCAATCTCGCAAACGCCAGGTTGCGAGTTGATAACAAAGATACATGGGACCATCTACTCGATGCATCGATTAAAACCATAAAGTACCTAAATGGTCCACATGGGGGATGTATAGGCCCACATATATCCCCTTGAATTCGCTCAAGAAAAGTAAGTGGTTCGTTATTTATCTTAGCTGGTGATGGTCGAATTATTAATTTTCCCAGTGAGCATGCAGCATATGTAATATTTTGAAGAATCTGCTAGCTCTTCAATGAATGTCCACATGAATTTTTAATTATTTTTTACATCATTATTGAACTGGGATGGCCTAACTGGTCATGCCAAAGAACAAAGTCATTAGTAAACTTCTGGTTTACTATAGCATGTGTTTCTATAGAACTGATATTTTTATAGTACAAACCAGTAGAGAATGCAGTCAATTTCTCAACAATTTGTTTATTGCCTTGACAATATTTGTAATTTGAAGGAATTCACAATTTCCTTCGTTTAAAGTCTCAACATGATATCCATTTTGGCGAATATCTTTAAAACTCAATAAATTTCTTTGAGACTTAGGGGAGTATAATGCATTAATAATTTCAATTTTTGTTCCCCTTGGTAATAAAATAATTACTTTTCCGGAGCCTTCTATAATGGTTGTACTACCAGATATAGTGCTCACACTTTCTTCTTTCATTATTAAATGAGAAAAATATCTCTTGTCTTTCAATATGGTATGAGTAGTTACACTGTCTGCTAGACATATATCTTCACCATTCATAGCTGATTGCCTTTGCGAGATAATATTCTTCAAAGAAACATAATAACCACAAAATGTCACACATAATGGTGAAAACATCACATAAAAACATAGCACTAGTAAAGGTCATAACATCATTATTAAAGTTGCTAAATGAAACATAGAGTAGTAGAGGTTTATTTTATTATTTATTGAAATTTGTATAATTTCCTTCAGAGGTAGAAAGAAAATCAGCCACTTCCAAGTGGGTTGCATTACCATCATGGGTAGAAAGAAAATCAGCCACTTCCAAGTGGGTTGCATTGCCATCATCAAAATCACCTTCGCCATCTTTATACACAAGATTGGTTTCTACTTTCTTTCCCTTCTGTTTTATGGACTGCTGATAAAGATCAACTAGATGCTTTTGTGTGCGACACACATGTGACCAATGTCTTTTTCCTCCACAATGATAGCATACATTAGTCACATTTTCACCTCTTTCTTTCTCTTCCATGTTACCATTTTTTCGATCCCACTTCTGGTAGGAATGTGAATTTTTAAAACGACCACCTCGACTATATCCATATCCACGTTTGCGGCCACGCCCTCAGCCACGACTACGGCCACGCACACTACTATTTACATGGTGTGTTTCTTTTAATTCTTGCCCATTGTGTAAACTCACATTCACTTCAGGGAATGGAGCAGAGCCAATTAGGCGTAATTCATGGTTTTTCATTAGTAGCTCGTTGTTTTGCTCCGCCACTAGGAGACAAGAAATTAATTTAGAATATTTCTGAAAGCCTTTTTCATGATATTATGTCTGCAGGACAACATTATTTACATGGAAAGTTGAGTATTTTTTTTTAACATTTCTGCATCAGTAATCTTCTCTCCACATAAATTCAATTGTGAAGTGATTCTAAACATGGCCGAGTTATAATCACTAACAGACTTAAAGTCTTGCAATCTTAAATTCAGCTACTCATAACGAGCTTTAGGCAAAATCACAGTTTTCTGGTGGTCATACCTTTCCTTTAAATTGGCCCAAAGAATTTGGGGTTCCTTAACAGTCAAATATTTGGTCTTTAGACCTTCATGGAGGTGATGGCAAAGGAAAATCATGGCCTTGGCCTTATCTTGTGTACTTTCTTCATTTCCCTCCTTAATAGTCTCACCAAGACCCTTTGCATCTAAGTGAATTTCACCATCTAGTACTCATGATAAATAGTTATTTCCAGTGATGTCCAGAGCCACAAATTTGAGTTTTGTAAGATTTGACATTATAAAACTATAAGACAAAATATACAAGTCAATAATGTAAAATAAAGCATGTTAATATGCAAATGAAATAACACATATGCAAATGAAACAGATCAACTTGTTACCCTTACTTCACCTAAGCATCCTTCGGCAATCTTTAAGGAAAAGTTTGTTGGCCTTGATTTTTTTATTAGACTCGTGCTGATAACGTGTTGTGAAATAATGAAAAGAAAGAACAAACTAAAATTTGATAGAAGAGAGAGTGTAGAGAGAATGTAGAAGAGAAAGTGTAGAGAGAATGTATAATCTTTACTATTATTTTTCATGAATACATGAGCCCCATATATATAGGGGTTGATAGTAACTCTCTAATTATTATAGGGCATGTAAAGGGTCATGGCCTCTTATCTCCCATATTAATTGAGTATAGGAAGAGTCATAATTTATATGACCTTTTACATTGAGTATAGGAAGAGTCTCATAACTTATGGGGGTGATAATGACATCCACATAAATATTCATAACAGAACTCGCCATTTTCAAATTTTTAAAAAAATTGTCTAGTTTTCTAAATTTATATTGTGGCTTCAATTTTTAAATAATTTTATCTAGACAAAATAAAGCCTATATGCCCTTTTTTTTTAAATTAAGTAGTCTAGTTTTAAAATTACTTAAGGAAATAAGTCGATTTAAATAGAAAGTGCGTCCAGTTAGGTGCGATTTATGTATAAGTGTCAGGAAGGTGCACTTTCTGTTTATCTCTCTAGGATTAGGGCTTTTTAATTATTTAGGGTTAGGGTTTTATTTTATTAGGTTTAGGGTTTAGGGTTTATGATATTGTGAAAGTGTTTAGGGTTTTCAACTAAAACGGTGAAAACTCTTAGGTAGTTTTGAGAGGTTAAGGATGTGATAATGCACCTTAGCATACATGCATTTCATATGCAATTGCGGGATAAGACCATGACCTTAGAAACCCATCATAGGGAAATCTAGTTTTGGGGTAATAATGCTTGATATGATTAAGGGTCAAAGTCACGTGAAGGTCTTAATCAGCGGTAGTGATATGGTCACGAGTTCGAGTATAACAGTAGGGCCAAGTGACGGTCATTATGCGATCAGGAGTTCAAGATTTTTGGATACCCGCAAACAATGTCTCATATATATATACTATACATAAGATTGAGACAATAATCATGTGAAAAAACTCTAGAGACTTTCGGTGTAATCAACATAATTTCTTTCTCTATTTCCAAGCAACTAATATCTTTAACCTTTCATTCTTATCTGAAGGCTGATACCGAGGTGGACACAAGAGAGCTCTCAGGAGGAGAGTGGATGTTACGACCGCTCACCTTTACTACACCACAATAACCGCTCCCCACCTGAGAGTCCCCTTGCGTTGACAACGGTGCCAGCCTTTAAAAAAGAAGGAAGGTTAAATGTAACACCTTTTACCCGTATTTGACACCGAGATAGGGTACGAGGCATTACCTTTCTAAATCACATGCAACTCTTCAACTTACACTCATTGAAATGTGTCTCAATTTAAAACTTTTTCAAACAATGTCCTATGAACCTTCATATAGGCTTACGAGACCTAAAACATGATTTAGAAACAATCCGGGACCATTTTGGGCACTTGGGAAACTTTCAAGAAAATCCACTAAAAATAGGGCACACGCCTGTGTGGAAGGGCAACACGCTCGTGTGGCATCTAAACATGGCCGTGCTGATGGCTTGTGTGCCTCATACAGCCTAAGCACCTAAGGACACGCCCGTGCCCTTTGTCCGTGCGAATTTATTTTCTAACTTCGAACCCACAAGGGTTTTCACACAGCTTGGCACACACCCGTGTGCTTTTCCCGTGTCCCTCATAGACCATGACACGCTCGTGCCGCGGCCCATGCAAAAACCTTGACATTCTATTTTTGACGTCAGTAATCACACGGCCATGGCACACGCCTGTGTCTCGGCCGTGTCCTTCATACGGTTAAGACACACTGCCATGTCTCATGCCCGTGTGGTACACTGATAGACATTTAATTTGTCAATCTAAGGTGCAAGGGACACATGGCCTAATCACATGCCCGTGGGTAGACCGTGTGTCATGCACGACCTAGACACATGCCCGTGTGTCTACCCGTGTGGACAAAAATAGGCTATCTACCAAGCCTCTTTGCCACCCTGAAACAAGATCAAATGCATACTCAAACATACAAGACTCCAAATCTCAACCAATAGCCATAATTTGGCATCCACACAACTTAATATGATCAATCTAACCAACAAGCGTACAGTTATCCTAACAAATGCATTCATCAAACTACTTTGCATAATCATAAAACATCAACATTTGTATTCATTATCCAATGATAAGCATCAGCTAATACTTTTGGCCTTATACAAAATGAGGTATTTCAAATTCAAGCCAACACATTTAACTCACAAAAATAACATGACACTTAACAAAAGAATAAAGTCTTATACATGCCATATTCTCAAAATGCTAAAGCTAACTATACCAAGTGTTGGAGATGATAGTATGAACGAAACCTCCGACGTCCGATGATCCACGAGCTAACTAGGCGGCACTATAAGAAAATAGAAAGAGAGGGGTAAGCATAAAGCTTAGTAAGTCTATATGCAAACATTTAATACCATAACCAAGCATTGGACAATTAAAATGTAACTCAATTGTACCAATACTTTCAAAACATAGATTCACTTACTCGTCCCACACCTTACCTAGGATCCTCAACATAATTTTACGCACAAAGCTCATCTTCTTAACACATACATTCCCTGCACTTATTTATCGCCACAACACTCATAAATTTCATTTAAATGATTCCAGAATATACACGTCCATGCAATGAACCATACAAGATAAATTCGCATATAGCCATTCATAGTGACGTTAATAATAAGGTGGTTTCTCACTTAGCCCACCATCATGAATAATTTACGGTGGTTTCGCATTCAATAATTTTGGATGATAACGCGCTTAGCTCACTAATTTCAACTATCACCTGGTCGTTTCACACATAGCCCACATTTATCATTATTATATGAAATTGTACCCATACTCTTATTTCTCACGTTTTCATTCAAAGTCAATAACATTTAACCACTTATCATATAAGGCATTTATGAGTAAAAACATTAATAAAAGAGGTATTGTTTACATGTAAACTTGCCTCAGTGCAAAATACGGGAAACGTGGAATTTAATCCGAGACCTTACCTTTGCCTCGGTCAAGGTTGACTCCATGCTCTTCTTGATCTATATGAATGTAATTTCACTAGTTTAGTCACTAATTTCATCTAAACAATTCAAAAATCATAATTTGGCAAAATGACCATTTTGCCCCTAGACTTTAGCAAAATGACCATTTTACCCCTAGGCTCAGAAATTGATTTTTATCGAATTTCCTCATTAAACAAGCCTAACCAAACTCTTTTCACTCTTATAGTAGCCCACAATTTCCATTATTTCATTCAATTACCACACTAAGTCCAATTTAAGTGTTTTTCATGAACACCTCTTTACAAAAATTATTTATTTAACAACTAGAACTCATTTCATTCCATAAAAATCCAGCCAAAAACACTTATTTATTCATGGAAAAACTTTAAACTTTCAACCATTTTGCAAAATAGTCCAGTCATTATGTAGCCCAAGCTACAAGGGTCCCAAAAATGCAAAAATATTCAAGAAAGATCATTGAATGCACTTACTTGCAAAAGGAATACTTGGCTGAGCTTTTAAGCTCCAAAACCCTTTATTTTTGCTGGTATTTTCAGTGAAGAAAAGAGGGAGAAGAAGATGGCCATTTGTTTTTATTAATTATCAAACAAGTCACCAAATATTTTACCTAACCTTTGACTTTTCTATCTTTCTCACTTCTATGGCCGGCCATCACTTCTTGGAAGGCTTAATTGCTCTTTAAAACCCCCAAATTTCAGTTCTCTAGCTATTTAACTCAATTTACTAATAATTTGCAACTTTTACCTTTTATACGATTTAGTCCTTTTTTTGCGATTAAGTCTTCAATCGCATAAATTAATTCACCAAAATTTTCATGCACCCTTATAAAAATACTATAACATATAATTTAATGCCAAAATAATTTTCTCTAACCCCGGGTAAGTGATTCTAAAATTACTATTCCGACTAGGCCCAATTTCGGGCCGTTACATTAAAGGTACCGATTGCTTGGAAATAGAGAAAAAATTACACCGATTATAGCTAGAAGCCCCAGAGTTTTTCCGTATAAATATGCCCTCAAACTTTTGTATGATATTTATAGGGCATCATTTATGGGTATTCGAAATAATTGAGCTCGTGGCCGCATAACAACCTTCAACTAGCTCTCCTGTTATACCTTGATTCATTACCGCATAATAACCATCGATTGAGACCTCCACGTTAACTTCCACCCTTGACCGTAGAAAGCAAAATCACCCTATAACCAACTTCTCTAGTATAGGATTCAGAGATAATGATCCATTCTCATCATGATATATGAAATGTGTGCGACTCGGAGTGAAATTGCACGACTCAAAAATATTATTAATGACCAAAATTTTTAAGATTGGGAAATGGTTTATAGTGGAGAAATAGAAAGGATTGGAGAGAAATTATATGAGTGAGGGATGATGAAGCTTAGTATGTGAGAGTCATTTTATAGCCGCATGGAAGGGTCTATTTGCACCATACACTATGCAACGAATGTGTGCATTCGTAAACAAAATTCATAGCACATATTCTTTTTCTCCCTACATAGTTCTCTCATAAAAATGAGCGTAATTTTCATAACATAGATACACATCAAGTTAATAGCAAATAGAAGAACCTTGCATCACAGGTGAGAGTTGTGTGTACTCCTTCGGACAATTCTCTAGTTATTTTTTTATGTTTGTTCATCCAAATTGTGACCAATATTGAAATAGGTCGACGAGTGAAATTTGTTATATACTATAACGGTCAAATATGTAATACAGAGTTTGGGGTAGTGTTTGTAGGAGCGAAGTATGTGGAATTAGTGTTCAATAGTACCATTCAAATGCATAAACTACGGATCAGAATTAGGAGGATAGTCAGGGGATCGAGCCGGGGAAGAATCACGAGGTTGTAATGCAGATTTCTTACACTTGTTGACCCTTATAAGTATGAGCTATTCGATGTGATTAGTGAGAAGCATCTCGAGATGATCATATCATTGCATATCTCAAGCAGAAATACTAATATTAAGTTATATGTGGAGTTCGCCGATGCTGATGGATCTGGCCCATCTTCAACCTCTATTGCAGCAAATATAAGTACCGAAGGTCAAACATAAAGTCTTACTACATAGTTGTACAATGGGTTCTCTAGCCTCTTTCAAAGCGGCTACTACAATGTTCTTAAAACATCTATGGGCAGACACTCATTGGTCTCCAGAATCGATTTAAACTTCAGGGATCAATACCAGTCAGGGTATCAGCATAACCCAAATTTAGACATTTGGACTCGACATTCAATCATTTCCTTTGATTTCAACTTCGGCACTAGGTCAATGTTATGGGGCAAAAATCATTATACTGGAGGATCATTGACATACACTGATCGTCAACCTGATAATTATTCTGGTAGGCACATTGGTTACAGGAGAACTGATAACCTACTCCTTTCGACGGGGATCGGCGAGGGTACGTCCAACACTGTGTTCGAAGATGTCAATGAAGGCTCAGAAGAGGAAGGGGATACAGGTGAGGAAGAAGGGGCTGCGGACACAAACGAAGGGGAAGAGTTAGAACTTGAGCCAATTCGGTAGCATGATCTAGATGGTTCAGAAATGGCACTATATTCCGAACCAAATTCAGTTACAACAGAGCTAAAACCTTGCGAGTCTAATGATGATGCTTCAGACAATGCTTTGGATCTAGATACGCGATTTAAGGCATATGAGCCTCTGCCCGACATGACAAACATCGACCTATCCGGTGAGGGGGGTTTAGAGTTTTCTCAGCTTTCGTACAGAACATCTGGTCATGCAAGCATAGACACCGTGATGTACAAGTACTGGAAGTTAGTATAAAATACCCCAACAAAGATGTTTTTCTTGTTGTACTAAAGTGGAACAACATCAAGAATTGTGTGAACTACTACATCACAAAGTCCCACTCCAAGAAATTCGAAGGAAAGTACGCAGTGAATGACGTGAAGTGAACGTGGAAAATAATAGTGTCTTACTAGAAGAAAACAGGGCTATGGATGATAAAGAAGTATCCTGGTCCCCATACGTGTGTTACGACAGATGCAAGTCAAGACCATCTAAGGCTAGACTCGGGCAAAGTAGTTGGAAGAATTGCTTTAGTAAAGAGTATACAATAAGGAGTTTTCAATCATGGTACTTCCTGTATACTGACTCCACGATTAAGTAATTGTGAATTATCAGAACGAAGCTTCTGGACATAATTGAAATCACTAGAGCCTAACTGTATATGTTTGATTGGTCCCTCCACTAGCTCAACAAAAGCTCGATCGGACTACATTTGAATTAGAAAAAATTCTATGACTTTGGGAATAATTTAATTAAGTCGATTTATTTGATATGGATTTAAATTAGGTGGTCGTGAGACTTGTTCAACTAGAGAATTTGATTAAAGAATTTTCTTGAAAAATTAATTTGAAAAATCTAAGTGATTTTGGAAAAATTAATTTTGATTAAGTAAAATTAAATTAATCATATCAATTAAAATTAATATGATATTTTTTTAAAGTTAATTTTCAAGTCAAACAATTGGCCCAATAGGTAATTGAACTTGAAATTTGGACATGCGATCGTAAATTGAGCCTGGAAGCCCAAAATCGAGACCAAGACTCAAAAAACTGGTCAAATTGGGCCCGATATGTGAAACCGAGACGACGGTCCAACCAGTGGCTAGGCTGGACTGGTTAGGTTGTAATTGACTCGGATCGAACCTGCATCAGCCGAACTGGCTTGAGGTGCTTAATAATACTCGAGAATGACGCGTTTTTATGTATTAATCATGTGTTTATTTTGAGCTTGATGCTACTAATTTGAGCTATTTATGTCTTTTTATCTTTTAGGGACTAAATTGGAGGCGAAAAGTAAATTCAAGGGAAAAAGCATCAATTTGGAGATTAAATGGGCCAACATGAAACATGGTAAAAATATGGTGCCAAAAGTTCGAGCATGGAAGACACAATGACTAAAAAGCAAAAAGAAGAGATTTTATTTTATAAGACTCCATTTTATTTATATAAGGATAATTATTAGGATTATTTAATTTTAGGATTTTATTTTAATTATCTTATTTATCTTTAATTAAATGTATTTATCTTTCGAGAATTTAAGTTAAGTTAGACTATCTCTCTAGCACTATAAATAGAGGGTAAAGTGACTCTAATTGAGGCATCTTTTTCTGTAAACACTCTCCCCCAAAAAGACTAGGCTTTTATTCTCTCCATATTTTCTTTCAATAAAATTCCCTTTTCTATTTTTATAATTCTTTTCTTTTATACCACAACCATGAGCCACTAAACCTATCTAGCCAAAAGTTGTCGATATTTCCCAAAAAAGGGTTCTTGAGGCTTAGGATCTGAACTTAGCCCTTTTTCACCAAGTATTCATCATTTCTCTGGACTACGGGGCTGACGCTTCCATCCATGTCCCTTAAAAAGTAAACTTTTCAACGTATGTAAAGGCGGCCGCTTGTGTGTGTTGGAAGGGTTGCACCGTCGGTTCATCAACTTACTGCGTCAGAGGTTGGTGAGCCAAAGAGACAAAATGACGTGGGATTCGCCATTGAGAGATGTTGATCTAGAATATGATGCTGGCTAGAGTCAGGTTCCCTTAAATCGTAAGTCTAAATTCTTGAAGCTGGTGGTCGTAGGAGTCCTCTTCCACTATAACTGACTTACTTGGGTTGAGAATGGTCATTTACAAGCCAAGGATTGAGCCCAAGGTGAAATGAGACAACTAGAGGCTGGAATCTCCCATAAGAATTTCTTACTCAACTTTATTTCCTATTTTTAATATTCACGATTTCAATTCAATTTCTTAATTCTGTCTTTTATTTTATTTTCCCAAATCGAATCTTTAATTCTATTATTTTTTATTTTTCCAGGAACGTAGGTTTCTTGGGCATGATTTTGGCCAGGATATCGAAAAACAAGCATTCATATAATCCGGTCTCTGAGGATTTCGACCTTACTTCCCCTTTACTGTTATTTTTACTAGTTTACAGGGAATAGGATAATTTGGTACTTTTAACGATTGCATCAAATTTTAGCGCCGTTGCCGGGGACTGGCAACGTACTAATCTTGTTTTTTGTTTTCTATGGCCAGATCTGCTCCAGGCACTCTTGCGTTTGACTCAGAGATTGAAAATACTGCGAAAGCTAGGGAAACAAAGCTAGGGAAAAAGCAGTCAGCGGTGGTTGGGACTCAAAGCAATCCACCGCCAGAAATTAGAATCGACGACGAAATAGAGTTTAGGGTTAACGAAAACCCTACTCAAACATTTGAAAGTAAAGTAGAAGAAGTCGATTCACCTGAAAAGGTGCTTGACACCAGGGTTAATGAAAACCCTAATCCATCACATCGACCAATGGTTCAAACAATTCGGCAACTGGCCGAAGCTCCGACAGAACAACCACCGTTGTGTATTGCGTATCCTAATGTGGATACTGATTTTGAATTAAAGTTAGGGTTAATTCAGTTGCTGCTAACTTTTTGAGGGTTACAAAATGAAAACCCCCATAAACATTTGAAGAAGTCTCATATGGTTTGTCTGAGTATGACCTCAAGGCGTAACTGAGGATCAAATTAAATTGCGCACTTTCCCTTTTTCCTTAGCAGATTCAGCTAGGGAATGGTTATTTTATTTACCCTCTGGATCTATTACTACTGGGCTGATTTATCTCGTTTATTTCTCAACAGGTTTTTTCCAGCTTCTAGAGTAGCTGAGCTAAGAAGAGAAATCGTTGGAATAAGGCAAAAGGAATCATAGACTCTTTACGATTATTGGGAGCGGTTTAAGAAGTTGTGTGCGAGCTGCCCACAACACGGTATAACAGAGCAATCCCTCCTCTAATACTTTTATGAAGGTTTGAAACCAATGGAGATGAATATGGTAGATGCTGCTAGTGGAGGAGCGTTGGTCAACATGACCCCCCAACAAGCAAGAGACTTGATCTCCACGATGGCTGCAAATTCTCAACAATTTCGAGCTAATCCTGAACCCCCTAGAAGGATTCACTAGCTAAGTAATTCTACCATAGAAGATAAACTTGATAGACTTACTAATATTGTGAGCTCTCTTGTTGCAGAAAAAGCCAAACCAACTCGGTTATGTGGAATATATGCTACACCTGAACACACAACTGATGCATGTCCTAGCTTGCATGATGATACTATGGCTTATTTGGATGTTGTGGGAAACTTCCCTAGGACACCACAAAGGCGATATGACCCCTACGCTAATACCTACAATCCAGGATGGAGAGATCATCCTAACTTAAGTTATTGGGCCAACCCACGATATGACCAGCCATATCAAAATCAACCTCCACAACAGCTGCTAGATTTAGGTAATTCTCTAGAAACTTTGGTTAATAAATTAGCAATTAATGTCCTTGATTTTCAACAGCAAACTCTCAATTTCTAAAGAGAAATGAAGGATTTTCAACAGAAAACCGAGGCATCCATAAGGGAGTTGACCACATCAATTGAGAAAATAAGTTCTTAAGGGAAGCTGCCACCACAAATAGAACCCAATCCAAGACAACATGCAAATGCACTGATACTGCGAAGTGGAAAGTTGCTGGAACCAATTCCTGACAGAAATCTTGGCCAAGATTCCATCCAAGAAAAACCCGAGAAAGATGAACAGGTCCGAACGAAACCCCTATTGCCCATAATTCAACCTTTATTTTTAGAAAGGTTTTACCAGTGTCGAAGAGGTAAAGAGGACAAGGAGATCCTCGAAACATTTAGAAATGTCGAGATCAACATACCACTATTGGATGCTATCAGATAGATTCTGCGGTATGTTAAATTCCTTAAAGAGCTCTGCACCAACAAGCGGAAGTTAACAGGTAATGAAAGGTTAAATGTTGGTGAAAATGTATCTGCAGTGTTACAGCAAAAAATACCAGTAAAATACAAAGATAGAGGCATGTTTGCGATACCATGCAAAATAGGCCACTTGAGAATAAAAAAGGCTATGTGTGATTTAGAGGCTTCCATAATGTAATGCTTTTTTCTATTTATGAATCACTTAACGCAGGTTTTTTTGACGAAAATAGGTGTTACTATACAGTTGGCGAACTTGTCTGTTGTGCATCCTGAAGAAGTCCTTAAGGACGTATTGGTGAAAGTTAACGAGCTTATTTTCCCTATAGATTTTTATATGATAAAAATGGAGGAGGATAAAGCTCCTGGGTCTTCAGACATCTTGTTAGGGTGACCTTTCCTTAGTACTGCAAATACTAAGATAGACGTAAGAAGCGGAACTCTCACGATGGAGTTTGATAGGGAAATCGTGAAGTTTAATGTTTACGATGCAATTAGTCATCCAAGTGAAATCTTGAGCGTAAATCGTGTCGACATAATGGACTCATTAATAGAAAAACTTTTGAGTCATCTTATGGAAATAAATCTAAAATGATGTTTGATGATTTTTCTATTAATAAATTATTGGCTCCTAAGGATACTAAACTTCTATCTTTTGTTGTGTAGGCACCAGATCTGGAAGACACACATAAGATTTTCTTGTAGAAAAAACGAAACCAAAGAAAGAGGCACAGGGACGATTGAGCCCAAATATGGTGAATGTGATAGAAAAGGAGAATTTCCAAGCCTATACAAATGAAATAATTTAATTGGAACAGCTCTAATTCTAGTTGATGCGTCAAGCTAGCGACGTTAAAAAAGCGCTTGTTGGGAGGCAACCCAATCTTTATTATTATTATTATTATTATTTATTATTTTATTAGCTTCTTTTATTTTCTTTTATTATTTATTACTTTATTTTATTTTTTATTTATTACTTTATTTGGTTATTAATAAATTTCTCTCCTTCCATCTAGGTAAAAATGAGCGAAAATACGAAGAAAGAGAGACAGAAAGTGTGCACCAAAACAGCCCTATCCATGGTACCAAAGAACCTCTATTCCAGATTCAATTCCAGCCCAAAATGCCATATCTCTACAACCAAACAGTCCTATTCCAGCCCTAGAATCCCCAAAACCTGTAGCCAAACACCCCATTTCAGCCAAATAAAACCCAACCCTTGCATTTTTTTCTTTCCCAATCTTCTTCTCCTACCATGCCTCCAAAACTCTCCCTAATACCCCCACCGTCGATTTCTCAGCCACCATAGTGAGAACTCGAAGTAGAACCGCCGTTGTACATGTCACCTACCTCGTCTCCACCCCTTGCCGCTTCGCCATCTTCTTCTTCTCCACCGCACGCGCCAACCGACGGTAACTACACGAGGAGTTTTTCTAAACTTTTCTACCTATTTATGTCTTTTGCGTCAAAATTGAGGACAATGTGTTTTAAGTAGGGGGAGGTACTCTTCGTACTACTGTCATTTTCTACTGTAATTTTGGTTGTGGTTGCTACTGTGTTTTTGTTTGATGTTGCTGTTTGAGGCCCCATTTTATCCATATTTATTTTTTTTAGAATATCCTGCCTCTTTTCATGCCCAAGATTTTGATCGGAAATTGCCTACTATTTGCCCCGCAAGCATGATTTTTACCTTCTGAGGAAGTTATGATTTTTCCCATAGTTGATGCCATCTCCACTGTTTTATTTTTATTAGGCTAAAAATAATTGTGATCAATAGAGTTAACTCTATCTTGCTTTTTGTAAAATTGATCAAGTTTAATATAAAGTGAACACTTAAAATGATTGCATGCTTAATATATGTTCATGGCTATTAGGTGATTATTGAAACTTATTCTTGACACGTAAATTGTTTTTCCTGAGTTCTCAAAAATTTTAAATTTCGTTTAATTTTTAATAAATGTTTTCCATGGTTATGAGTACAGCTTAGAACTTGACTGACTAAGTAACCGGGGTAGGGTGCTTGGGTTGTCATTCTACTTCGCGTCAAAAGGTTGTGTGACGTGACAAGTAAAACTCCGCTAGCCGAGGTTATGAGTATAGCTCAGAACGTGACTGACTGAGTAACAGAGGTAGGGTGCTTGGGTTATCATTCTACTTCGCGTTAAAAGGTTTTGTGACATGACAAGTAAAACTCTGCTAGCCGAGGTTATAAGTATAGCTCAGAACGTGACTGACTGAGTAACCGAGGTAAGGTGCTTGAGTTGTCATTCTACTTCGCGTTAAAAGGTTTTGTGACGTGACAAGTAAAACTCTGCTAATCGGAAATAACAATGTATTCCTAAAAAAAAGAGAAAAAAAAGGAAAAAAAAGAGAAAAAGAAAAAATATATACGTAAATAAATAAATTTGGGACCAAAAGAAGAAACAAAGAGGGTGTCTTGGTAGGTTTAGTAATTTACCTAAATAGCATGAAATAATTCAAGATGGTTTTAATTTTTGTGTGAATTAATTGGAATACTTTTTCTGTTTTACTTAACGTAAGCTTAGGGTTCTCTTTATTTTTCGTATGCATTTTTAACTAATTTTTATGAAACTTTGGAGCAGTATTTCTTTTATAGTAGAATCTAACTTTGACAGTGGATAGGAACCATACTTGAGGGCAAGCATGGGCTAAGTAGGGGAAATTTAATAATACTCGAAAATGACGTGTTTTTATGTATTAATCATGTGTTTATTCTGAGCTTGATCCTACTAATTTGAGTTATTTATGCCTTTTTATCTTTTAGGGACTAAATTGGAGGCAAAAAGTAAATTCAAGGGAAAAAGCATCAATTTGGAGATTAAATGGGCCAACATGCAACATGGGAAAAATATGGTGCCAAAAGTGCGAGCATGGAAGACATAAGGACTAAAAAGCAAAAAAGAAGAGATTTTATTTTATAAGACTCCATTTTATTTATATTAGGATTATTTAATTTTAGGATTTTATTTTAATTATCTTCATTTATCTTTAATTAAATGTATTTATCTTTAGAGAATTTAAGTTAAGTTAGACTATCTCCCTAACACTATAAATAGGGGGTGAAGTGACTCTAATTGAGGCATCTTTTTCTGTAAACACTCTCCCCCCAAAAGTCTAGGCTTTTATTCTCTCCATATTTTCTTTCAATAAAATTCCCTTTTCTATTTTTATAATTCGTTTCTTTTATACCACAACCATGAGCCACTAAACCCATCTAGCCAAAAGTTGTTGATATTTCCCAAAAAAGGGTTCTTGAGGCTTAGGATCCGAACTTAGCCCTTTTTCACCAAGTATTCATCGTTTCTCCGCACTACGGGGCTGACGCTTCCGTCCATGTCCCTTAAGAAGTAAACTTTTCAATGTATGCAAAGGCGGCCGCTTTGTGTGTTTTGGAAGGGTTGCACCGTCGGTTCATCAACTTACTGCGTCAGAGGTTGGCGAGCCAAAGAGACAAAATGGCGTGGGATTCGCCATTGAGAGACGTTGATCTAGCATAGGATGCTGGCTAGAGTCAGGTTCCCTTAAATCGTAAGTCCAAATTCTTGTAGCTGGTGGTCGTAGGCATCCTCTTTCACTTGACTTACTTGGGTTGGGAAGGGTCATTTACAAGCTAAAGATTGAGTCCAAGGCGGAATGAGACAACTGGAGGCTGAAATCTCCCATAAGAATTTCTTACTCAACTTTATTTCCTATTTTTAATATTCACGATTTCAATTCAATTTCTTAATTCTGTCTTTTATTTTATTTTCCCAAATCGAATCTTTAATTCTGTTATTTTTTATTTTTCCAGGAACACAGGTTTCTTGGGCACGATTTCGGCCAGGATATCGAAAAACAAGCATTCGTATAATCTGGTCCCTGAGGGTTTCGACCCTACTTCACATTTATTGTTATTTTTACTATTTTACAGGGAATAGGATAATTTGGTGCTTTCAACGACCGCATCAGTGCTGTAAGGGTGTCACACCTGTATCAGTAGACATGGCGGTGCCGATAGCTACGATAGTGACGTCCAATGGCTGACGATAGTTGGTCATCAGTGGTTAAGCAATGGAAGAGTTACATTCCTACTTGAATTCTATTAGAAAATTTTATTTTAGATTAATTACTCCAAAAATAATATTGTTTTAATAGTTTAATATTAAATTTAATACTTATCTTAATAGTATTTTATTAAGTTAATATTAAAGTGATTATTTTAATATTAAATTAAATTTAATGTTTATCTTGTAGATAAATATTCTATTTTTTTAATAAGATTTAATATTAAATTAATATGATATTTATCAAGAAAAATATTAGATTAAATTTAATATGAAAGTGATTAAGTTTAATTATAGTTGAACTCGCTAAACTCTCCCTATATAAAGAGAATCTTGGGTCATTATTTACACACACTTGAATTCAAGACAAAGTTGTACAGAGAAAATTCTCTGAAGAGATTATTTTAGAAAAGTTCTAAAGATATTTTTTTATTTACAACTTGACCCAAAATTTTATAAAAATTACAAAATTACCCCACCGGTAATTTTTAAGAAATTTTTTTTATTTGATGCAAGCCCACATTCGGCAGACTTGAGCTTGAAAATAACGGAGAAGACAACTCAGTCGAAGTGCTCATCCTAAATGAATCAAAAAGATACAATTTTGATTAAGTGTTTATTACTTTAGATATCACAACCAATATCTCGTTTTGGAAAAATTTTAAAAATGTGATTTTTCCTTAAATTTATTTTCTGTTATGTTTTCCAAACTCGTTTTTCCAACAAACACCCAGTTTAATTCATGCATTTCCACTACTGCGTACACTAACAACGGCACCTTGGCGTCCCACATTTGCCGCATTTCCAACACTTTCGGCGGGATGCAAGATACGACATAGATGTTGGCATACAACATTCATTTAAACTGAAAAGTAAATTTGTAAATATCATTATGTATGGATTTTTTAAAAAAATTATTACATAATTAATATAGGTTAGAAAGAATATGTAACTAACCTCGACTTCCGAGCGTTGATCTAACAACAGCCTAATATCTTCTAACTCCTCGGGTAGTCCCACTTAGTTCGGCCCATGGTTCCACCTGTACAAGTGATATGTTAGTTGAAACATATAATAAAAAATTACTATACAGACTACGTATTTGTTAATAAATGATGTTTACCTCGTCACCAACGGGAACATATATGGACCGGTCGCCTTAAGACTTAAAAAATGATAGTCGCCACCATGCTTGTAGTAGGAGCAGACAACCACCGATTAATGTCGCACTCAGTATCATGGCTCGACACATCTTTTGGTATAACGTAGACAATATGGCAGATCCCAAACTTAGTTTCCCACACTCATTGAATTCCACTAGATGTAGTAGCCACCTTACGTGCACCAAATTTTGAGATTTTTTGGGTAATAAAATGTCACTGATTAACCTCATGATGTATGCTTAGGTGTATTGTGCTATGACCTCCTCCGCTCGATCTTCAGGGTCTTTAGAGAGCTTGTTGAAATTATCTTTCAACTAGTTCATCGATATCCAACCACCTTCAAACTTATCCGAGACCTTACCTGATAGTGATTGGCAGAGGCCCACTTTGCCCGGAACGATCGTTAATCCCACGATGATTGGCCCATCCATTGGAAGACTGAGTTGTAATGCTACATCTTTAAGTGTGATTGTACACTCACTGCATGGAAGGTGAAAAATGTGTGTTTCAACCCTCCATCTTTCCACCAACACGTTGATTAGTGCCAAGTTGAGTTTGCAGCCTTTGGACATGCGAGATGCATGTAAAAATTCTGTCACTTGCAAGTGGCCACAAATTTCAGGGATCGCAGGCTTTCCCATATTATGAATCAAGTCATTTAGAACACGATCATCCGTGTAACAGCCTAAAATTAGGATTATTCAGAATAGTGATTTCAGAATCACTTACCCGAGGTTAGAGAAAATTATTTTAGCATTATTTTATGTGTTATATATTTTTATAAGGGTGCATGAAAATTTTGATGAATTAATTTACGCGATTGAGGGTTCAATTGCAAAAAAGGACTAAATCGCATAAAAGGAAAAAGTTACAAATTGCTAGTAAATTGAGTTAAATAGCTAGAGAATCAAAATTGGGGGCTTTTAATGGGAAAATAGACCTCTTCCTATTAGTGTGGCCGGCCATGAGAAGTCAAAGGGGACAAAATAAAAGAAAAGTCAAAAGGGTTGGTAAGATATTTAGTGTTTTAATTGATAAAATAGTACCTAAATAGCCTAGACTTGTATTAGCTTCATTTTTCTTTCTTCTTCACCAAAATTTTAGCCATTTTTGGGGTTTTTGAAAGCTCAAATTTGCATCCACTTATTCCTTCTTCAAGTAAGTGATTTTGATGTTTTTCTTTAATATTTTTTGTATTTTTGGAACCCTTGTAGCATGGGCTACCTATTGAGGGGATTAATTTGCAAAATGGTGGAAAGTTTAGAATGTTGTCATGAATGTATAAATGTTGTTTGCTGGGTTTTTATGGAAGAATATGAATTCTAGTTGTCAAATAAACAACTTTTGTGAAAGGGTGTTTGGGAAAAACACCTAAAATGGACTAGTTTGCAAAATTGATGTTGTTTGTGTGAAATAATAGGAATTTTGTGTTTCCACAAGAGTGGAAAGAGTTTGGTTAGGCTTGGTGAAAAAGGAAATTCTATAAGAATCAATTTCTGAGCCTAGGGGTAAAATGTTCATTTTGTAAGGTTTAGGGGTAAAATGGTCATTTTTCTAAATTTGTGATTTTTGACTTGTTAGATTAAATTGGTGATTAAATTAGTGAATTTTCACTATTATAGATCAGGATTTACCAAATCCGAACCTAGACTAGAGGAAGACCAAATAAATTGACTAAACCGAGTGGTTGCTCACATTTTGTATATCGAGGTAAGTTGTAGGTAACTAATGCAACATTTTAATTTTTATGCATGAAACTATTAATTTATCATAAGATTATGCATTGTGATATGAGATATGTGTGAGAATGTAAGACCTGTCTCAAGATATACAAGCTAGTGTAAGACCTATCTAGGACATTGCGTCAGCTTGTTACGTATCAATGTAAGACCTATCTGGGACATGGCATCGACACCGATAGATGGGAACTAATGTAAGACCTATCTGGGACATGGCATCGACTCGATACCCTACGGTCAAGCACATAGGTGTGTGTTATGGCCATGTGAGTGATGACATCAGAAACAGAATGTCAAGGTTTTTGCACACAAGCTGGGCACACGGGCGTGTGCCAGGCCATGTGAAAACCCCTGTAGGTTTGAAGTTAGAAAATAAATCTACATGGACGAGGGGCACGGGCATGTCCCAAGGTTGTTTAGGTTGTGTGAACCACACGGGCTATCAGCACAACCATGTCTACAGGCCACAT
The DNA here is from genome assembly GCA_020496765.1 of Gossypium stocksii. Lineage (NCBI taxonomy): Eukaryota > Viridiplantae > Streptophyta > Magnoliopsida > Malvales > Malvaceae > Gossypium > Gossypium stocksii. Next base: position 75,805,666 of record CM035632.1, on the reverse strand, counting down.
GGGCGTGTTGCCCTCCCACACAGGCGTGTGCCCTGTTTATAGCAGTTTTTGATAAAATTTTCTTAAGTACCCAAAATGGTCCTGGATTGTTTCTAAGTCATCTTTTAGGCCTCGTAGGCCCATATGGAGGTCCGTAGGATATTGTTTGAAAAAGTTTTAAATTGAGACGTTTTTCGATCAGGATAAGTTAAATATTAGCATGTGATTTAGTAAGATAACGCCTCGTACCCTATCCTAGCGTCGTATATAGGTAAGGGATGTTACATTTAGTGGTATAAAAGCTATGGTTTAGTCGATTCTAGGATTAAGCTAGCTTGTGTACGAGTCTAGCTATACATGCCAGAAATTGTAATATGATAGTGTGACGACTCTTGACGATTGTAAATTGTATTTTTCATAAAGTAATGGATCCTGAAGGAGCTATGGTGGATGATGTGGAGAGTAACGCGCTGGCTCCCGCTGAAGGGACCGCGCCAGTTGAAACCAGACCCGTGATAATGAGTCAGGGCGGAAGGGCTAGAGAAGCCTACCTCTAAATGATGGATGCTTGGTATACGGAGTACGTTCATGCGAACCCAAACACTCCAGCTCCCCCACCTCCTCCAATTTATCTGCATGCCTCAATAACTCCTCTAGGAGTAGAATTGGGTAGGAGAAAGAAACCCAGTTGATCGAATTAGAAAATGTGGGGCTGAGGAATTTCGGGCGAATAAAGACGATGACCCGAAGAGAGCTGAGTTCTGGATGGAATATCATCTGAGTATTTGATGAGCTGTCATGCACACCGAATGAGAGTATAAAGTGTGTAGTGTCACTTCTATGGGACTCAGCCTACCAGTGATGGAACACTCTCGTGTCAATGGTACTGAAAGAAAGAGTAACTTGGGGGTTATTTCAAGAAGAGTTCCGAAAATAGTATATTATCAAAGGTTCATCGACTAGAGGAGGAAAGAATTCCTTGAATTAAAGCAAGGTAGAATGACAGTTACTGAGTATGAGTGCGAGTTCATGAGACTCAGCAAGTATGTATGTGAATGCGCGTCTACCGAAGCCACCATGTGTAAGCGATTTGAAGATGGTTTAAATAAGGACATTTCATTGTTGGTGGGTATTTTAGAGATTCAAGAGTTTGTGGTGCTTGTTAAGAGAGTGTGCAAGGTCGAAGAGTTGGCTAAGGAGAAGAGAAAGGCTGATATGGAGTCCCATGACTCAAAGAAAAGGCAGATGGGGAAATCGCATCAATCCTCATCCAAGAGATTGAGAGAGTTTGCTACCTGGTCCAATACTTCAGAGGGATTCTCGGGTAAGAACAAGAGTAAGCAACATGTGACATCTAAAGCCCAGACCAACTCTGTTGAGAGCGTTGGTAGTGCTTGACCTGATAGACCTAAGTGCTCAAAGTGTGGTAGACGACACTTCGGTGAGTGTCGAAGAAATGAAAGAATTTGTTTTCTGTGTAGCTCACTTGATCATTTCATCCGAGACTATCCAAAGATGGATGAGGGTAATAAAAGGCAAGAGGTGAGAGCGAATAGTGCTCCTTCGAGAGGTAGACTGCAGAAGAACCCGGGTAGTGGGCCTAGTAGCCGAGATGCCCCTAGAGATCCTACTATGAGGTTCGAGGGCAGAACGCCTGCGAGGACTTATGCTATCCGTTCCCATGTAGAGGCTTCATCCCCCGACGTGATTATGGGTACCTTTTCTATCCATGGCATTTCTGTTATAGCGTTGATTGATCCAGGTTTTACTCATTTCTATATTTTCATGAAATTGGTGTCTAGAATGAGAATGCTAGCTGAGTCAACCGAGTTTGCAGTGAAGGTGTCAAAACCACTAGGCAAGCATATGTTAGTTGACCAAGTGTGTCAGGATTGTCCTTTGACAATTAGAGGTTTTTGCTTCCCAGCTAACTTAATGTTATTGCCGTTTGACAAATTTGATGTAATTTTGGGTATGGACTAGTTGACTGCCCATGATGTAGTGGTAAATTGTGGAAAGAAATTTATTGAGCTGAAATGTGAAAACGGGGATGTTATCCGAATTGAATCAGGTGAATCGGATGGTCTACCTATAGTGATGTCTTCTATGACGGCTCAGAGGTACTTGAGAAAAGGGTATGAGTCGTATCTCGCTTTTGTGCTAAATACCCAAGCGTCAGAAGTGAAAATTGATTCAGTGCCAGTGGTATGCGAGTACTAGGATGTGTTTCCAGAAGAGTTGCCCAGATTCCCTCCAGAGAGAGAAGTAGAGTTTGGTATCGAGTTGGTCCCTAGTATGGCATCTATCTCGATCGCTCATTATCGGATGGCTCCGACAGAACTTAAGGAATTGAAGACCCATTTGCAAGAGTTGACGGATAAGGGTTTTGCGAGACCGAGTTATTCTCTGTGGGGAGCGCCGGTTTTATTTGTCAAGAAAAAAGATGGTTCGATGAGATTGTGTATATACTACTGTTAGCTCAACAAGGTTACAGTGAAAAATAAGTATCCTTTGCTGAGGATCGATGACTTGTTTGACCAGTTGAGAGGAGCAACCGTGTTTTCTAAGATAGACCTGAGGTCGGGTTACTATTAGCTGAGAGTCAAGGAGCAAAATGTGCCAAAGACTGCTTTTCGTATGAGGTATGGCCACTATGAGTTCCTTGTCATGCCCTTCGACTTGAAAAATGCTCCTACGGTATTTATGGACTTAATGAATTGCATTTTTCAACCCCACTTGGACAAGTTTATCGTCGTCTTCATTGATGACATACTCGTTTATTCTTATGACGAGGGTGAGCATACAGAGCATTTGAGGACTGTCTTGCAGACTTTGAGAGATAAGCAGTTGTACGCCAAGTTCAACAAGAGTGAATTTTGGCTACGAGAGGTCAGTTTCGTGGGACACATTGTGTCGGGAGATGGGATTAGAGTCGACACGAGCAAGATATCGGCTATTGTTGAGTGGAAACCACTAAGGAACGTAATAGAGATTAGGAGTTTCTTGGGCCTAGCAGGCTACTACTAACGATTTGTCAAAGGATTTTTAAGGATTACTACTTCGATGATGAGGCTACTTCAAAAAGATGTTAAGTTTGAGTAGACGGAAAAGTGCCAACAGAGTTTTGAAAAGTTAAAAGCTTTGTTGACCGAAGCCCCAGTGTTGGTGCAACCAGAATCAGGAAAGGAATTCATGGTATATAGTGATGCTTCCTTGAATAGATTAGGGTGTGTGCTCATGCAATAAGGCAAGGTAATAGCCTATGCCTCGAGGCAACTAAAGCCACATGAAAAAAATTATCCGACCCACGATTTAGAGTTGGTTGCCATCATGTTCGCATTGAAAATTTAAAGACACTATTTGTATGGCGAGAGATGCTGAGTTTTCACAGACCACAAAAGTCTAAAGTATTTGATGACTCAAAAGGAGTTGAACTTGTGGCAACAAAGATGGTTGGAGCTGATAAAAGATTATGAGTTGATAATCGACTATCACCCTAGAAAGGCGAATGTAGTCGCTGATACGCTGAGTAGGAAGTCATTGTTTGCCTTAAGGGCTATGGATGCTCGGTTGTCTATGACCGATGATGGTTCGATTCTAACAGAGATGAGAGCCAGACTAATGTTTGTGCAAGAAACTGTCGAAGCTTAGAAAATTAACAAGGAACTACAAGTTAAGATAGCCCAGTATAGGAATAAAAATGAATCAGACTTCAAAATTGGTGCCTATGATTGTTCAATATATCGAGACCAAATCTGTGTACCTAAGGATCTGAGTTTATTTAGAGGATCTTGTGAGAGGCGCATAGTAGTCGCCTATCTATTCACCCGGGCAGCGTGAAAATGTATAATGACTTGAAGAAAATGTATTGGTGGACGGGAATCAAAAGAGACATATCAAAGTTCGTCTCTAAGTGTCAGTTTGTCAGCAAGTAAAAGTCGAACACCAATTACCTTCGAGTTTACTTCAGCCGGTAATAGTTCCCAAGTTGAAATGGGACCGAGTTACCATGGACTTCGTGTCAGTGCTGCCTTTATCGCAAAGAAGAAATATGTAATATGGGTCGTCGTAGATAAACTAACAAAGTCGGCTCACTTCTTACCAGTTCGTACGGATTTCTCACTTAAGAAACTAGCCGAGTTGTACATTTCTGAGATAGTGAGATTGCATGAAATACCCTTATCGATAATTTTAGACAGAGATCTGAGATTTACATCTTGGTTTTAGAAAATGTTACAAGAGGCGTTAGGGACAAAGTTGAATTTTAGCACGGCTTTCCATCCGTAGACTAACGGTCAATCAGAGAGGGTGATTCAGATTCTTGAGGACATGTTGAGATGTTGTGTTCTCGAATTGCAAGGCAGTTGGGAGAAGTACTTACCACTAGTTGAATTTGCCTACAACAACAGTTTTCAGTCGAGTCTTCAAATGGCACCTTATGAGGCTTTGTATAGGCGAAAGTGCTGAACGCCCTTGTATTGGTCAGAACTAAAAGAGAATCAGATACACGGGGTCAATTTGGTCAAAGAAACCGAAGTGAAGTTTAAAGTAATTTGAGATTGCTTGAAAGTTGCCTCGGATAGATAGAAATCCTACGCGAATTTAAAAAGAAAAGAGATTGAGTTTCAAGTTAGGGATAAAGTGTTCTTGAAAGTTTCCCCGTGGAAGAAAGTCCTTCGATTCAGTAGGAAAGGTAAGTTGAGTCCACGATTTACTGGACCTTATGAGGTGACCGAGAGAATTGGGCCAGTAGTATACCGATTAGCATTGCCTCGAGAGTTAGAGAAAATTCATGATGTGTTTCATGTATCTATGTTGCACCGTTATCGCTTCGACCCTTCACACGTGATCTCACCGGAAGAGATAGAGATAGGCCCGGATATTGAGAAACAAGAGCCTAGCATTAGTGAAGGTGTTATGGCATAGACATGGAGTCGAGGAGGCCACATGGGAACTCGAGAAGACTATGAGAGATCAGTACGCGAACCTCTAAACGGTAAGATTTTCTGGGACGAAAATCTTTAAGGGGGAGAATTGTAACAGCCCAAAATTGGGCTTATTTAGAATAGTGACTTCGAAATCACTTACCCGAGGTTAGAGAAAATTATTTTAGCATTATTTTATATGTTATAGTATTTTTATAAGGGTGCATGAAAATTTTGAAGAATTAATTACGCGATTGAGGCCTCAATTGCGAAAAAATCGCATAAAAGGAAAAAGTTGCAAATTACTAGTAAATTAGTTAAATAGTTAGAGAATCAAAATTTGGGGCTTTTAATGGGCAAATAGACCTCTTCCTATTAGTGTGGCCGGCCAAAAGAAGTCAATGGGGACAAAAGAAAAGAAAAGTCAAAAGGGTTGGTAAGATATTTGGTGTTTTAATTGATAAAATAGTACTTAAATAGCCTAGCCTTCTATTAGCTTCATTTTGCTTTTTTCTTCACCGAAATTTCAGCCTTTTTTGGGGTTTTTGAAAGCTCAAATTTGTAGCCACTTATTCCTTCTTCAAGTAAGTGATTTTGATGATTTTCTTTGATAATTTTTACATTTTTGGAACCCTTGTAACATAGGCTACCTATTGAGAGGATTAATTTGTAAAAATGGTGGAAAGTTTAGAATGTTGCCATGAATGTATAAATGTTTTTTGCTGAGTTTTTATGGAAGAATGTGAATTCTAGTTGTCAAATAAATAACTTTTGTGAAAGGGTGTTTAGGAAAAACACATAAAATGGACTGGTTTGCAAAGTTGCTAAGTTGATGTTGTTTGTGTGAAATAATAGGAATTTTGTGTTTCCACAAGAGTGGAAAGAGTTTGGTTAGGCTTAGTGAATAAGGAAATTCGATAAGAATCAATTTCTGAGCCTATGGGTAAAATGGTCATTTTGACAAGGTTCAGGGGCAAAATTGTTATTTTGCCAAATTTGTGATTTTTGACTTGTTAGATTAAATTGGTGATTAAATTAGTGAATTTTCATTGTTATAGATCAAGATTTACCAAATCCGAACCTAGACTGGGGGAAGACCAAGAAATTGACTAAACCAAGTGGTTGCTCACATTTTATATATCAAGGTAAGTTGTAGGTAAATAATGCAACATTTTAATTTTTATGCATGAAACTATTGATTTGTCATAAGATTATGCATTGTGATATGAGATATGTGTGAGAATGTTTACTTGAGCATAAATTGTTGAATGATGAATTTTAGTCAACATCTGCATTAGAGCCCGGTTGAACAATTGGAATAGAATTGGATATTCATTCCATGACATTGGATAATGTGTGTGCTAGTGTAAGATATGTCTGGGACATGCATCGGCCGCATTATGAGAGCTAGTGTAAGACATGTCTGGGACATGCATCGGCTTTGAGATGAGAGCTAGTGTAAGACATGTTTAGGACATGCATCAGCCTCAAGATATACAAGCTAGTGTAAGACCTGCCAGGGACATGGCGTCAGCTTGTTACGTGTCAATGTAAGACCTGTCTGGGACATGGCATCGACACCGATAGATGAGAGCTAGTGTAAAACCTGTTTGGGACATGGCATCGGCTCGATACCCTATGTTGGAGGCTTAATGAATATCCTTTCGTATTCTAAATAGTTCAACGGGAAAACTTAAAGATAATGTTAAGTTGAAAGATATTGTGATAATTTTTGCAAGTGGTGTAGGTGCCTAAGTGCAATGTATAAAATGTGAGCTTACTCGCATGTTATAAATTAGAAATGGATGAAAATGAGTCAGTCAAGTTGTGTTTATTCTTTGTATTGTGCATAGATCATGATGTGTTGAGAGTACGACTTACATCATAATTATGTTGTCTTTTATTTACTTATGACTTACTAAGCTTTATGCTTATCCCTCTCATTTCAATTTTCTTATAGTGCCGTCTAAATAGCTCGAGGATCAACTTACATCAGAGTCATCGCTCACACTATCCATTGAAGTACTTGGTATAGTTAGTTTAAATCTTTTTGAATATGGCATGTATAGGACTCTATTCTTTTGTCAAGTGTCATATTACTTTGGGCCAAATGTGTTGGCTTATCTTGGAAATTGATTCTTTTGTGTAATGCCATGAATGATGGCTAATATTGGATGTTAATGTATGGAGATGATGATGTTATTCATGAATGTGTGTACTAGGAGTAGAATTATGCATACTTGGTTGGATTGATTTATATGAATGTGTTGGGATGCCAATTTATGACTATTGGTTGAGCTTAAAAGTCTTGGTATGTTTGGATATGCATTTGGTTTTGTTTCAGGGTGGCAAAGAGGCTTGGTAGATAGCCTATTTTTGTCCACATGGGTAGACACACGAACGTGTGTCTAGGCCATGTGTGACACACGGTCCGCCCCACGAGAGTGTAATTAGGCCGTGTGTCCCCTGCACCTTGAAAATTTTGAAATAAATACCCAGTAGTAAACACAAGGGCTGAGACACGGCCGTGTGTCTCAATCATGTGGAAGGCACAGTCAAGCACACGGGCGTGTGCCACGGCCGTGTGAGTGATGACGTCAGAAACAAAATGTCAAGGTTTTTGCACACGGGCTGTGACACGGGTGTGTCATGGCCGTGTGAGGGACATGGGCTGGGCACACGGGCTTGTGCTAGGCTGGGTGAAAACCCTTGTAGGTTCGAAGTTAGAAAATAAACCTGCACGGACGGAGGGCACGGGCGTGTCCCAAGGTTGCTTAGGCCGTCTGAACCACACGGGCCATCAGCATGGCCATGTTTAGAGGCCACACGGGCATGTTGCCCTCCCACACTGGCATGTGCCCTGTTTATAGCAGTTTTTGATAAAATTTTCTTAAGTACCCAAAATGGTCCCGGATTATTTCTATGTCATCTTTTAGGCCTCGTAGGCCCATATGGAGGTCCGTAGGATATTGTTTGAAAAAGCTTTAAATTAGGACGTTTTTCGAAAAGGATGAGTTAAATATTAGCATGTGATTTAGTAAGATAACGCCTCGTACCCTATCCCGGCATCGAATACGAGTAAGGGGTGTTACAATCCGCCTATTTACACAATAAAACAATTTAAATTTTTAAAAAAAATAAATTCAACATTATTGAAATTAACAAAATTTAAATTTCCAGTTTACCATTGCTAATTGGGCGGGAGAAATATGCTTGTTGTCGAAGTGGATTAGAGAGGTGGCCATTTGTGAGAAATCTATTCATACGAATAAAAACGAGATAATTAAAAAAAATATTTTTAAATTAAAATATTGAAAACTTTAAAATGAGAGAGTTGAGAGACTTGAGAGGGTTTGAAAGAGTTGAAAGATGGATGTGAATGAAAAAATGAAATTTAAGGGGTATTTATATGGTAAAAAATAATTAAACATTGAAAGTATTTATTTATTTATTACCATTGGCGCAACAACATTCAAAAAGCTGTTGTTTTTTACCGTTGTTGAAAAACATGTCCAGGTGAATGAACTTTCTCGAAAGTACGTCTAGCTAGGTGCGCTTTACATTTAAATCAGCCTATTTCCTTAATTAATTTTAAAATAGGCCTAAAGGCCTAATTAATTAAAATAACAACCTATAGGCCTTATTTTGCGTTTTAATTGAGTATATATTTCTAAAAAAAACCTAATTTAGCAAGTTCTTTTTTATTGCATGTAAATTATAGCAATTTAAAGTTATACTTAAGAAAATAATTGTAATGTAACACAAGTTATATGTTTTGATTTGTCACTATAATAATATGTTATCTGTAATTGTTGATTATGTATATTTTTAAAAATTTAATTTAATGTAAATTTCTTATAAAAAGATATCAGCAAAATTGAAAAAAAAAAAAAAAGCATGTGTAATACTTAAAAAAAATGAAATTCCTATATTTATTTAAAAGTTTAATTAAACTACTGGAATTTTGAATCATCTTCCTATATTTCAGCTAAGAAAAATGGTTTGAGATTATTGTCAAAAATAAAATTTACAATAAATATCAATACAACTACAAAAAGGAAAGATTACTTACAATAAAGAATTAAAAAAATCAAATTATTGCAATAAATAACTAAAATTTGGATGGTTTTTCAAATGTCATCTAACCTTATTGCAGTTATTATAAGATTTGACTTTATTTGAAGCCTTCTATTTAGCTTATATATACGTTCTCTCGATAGTAAATACTAAATAGAGGTGTATATGTGTAGGTCCGAGCCTAACAAAAAAATTAGACTCGTTTATTAAGTTTGGTCTGATCTGAAAAATAGGTCTAAAATTTTGCCTAAAATCAGTCTAGATAAAAATACTAAATTCAAGCCCGTAGGGGCGAAGCCAAAACAATTTTTTAGGGGGCCGATTGAAATTTTAATTTTTTGTAGTTTATATCTTTATAATTTTTAAAGAATTAAATCGTATTTTTATAATTTTAGGGAGGCCAAAGTGTAATTTTATCTTTACTAATTTAAAATTTAAAAAAATAAAGGGTCTAAATAGCAATTTTCTATTTTAGAGGGGCCGGGGCCCTGCCTGCCTCCTAGATTTGCCTCTGCAAGCCTGGCTTAGCCCCATATTAATTTTTTATATTATTTTTATATAATTTTAAAAAATATATAATACATCAAAAATACTAAAAACATCAAAATAAATATTTTCTAACAAATTGAAAATAAATTAAAAAATATGTATACTTAAATAATACTAAGATAAATGTAACTTAACAAGCAAATGCAAAAAATAGTAATAAGCATTACCTGAGGCCCGACCCATTTACTAAACGAGCCTTATTTTTTGTCTAAGTCAATTTTTCAAACCTATATTTTTACCTAAACTCTCTCACTTTTCGAACAGGTCGACTCGACTCATGAATAATTGTAATACTAAATCAAAACACATACATAAGTTTAGAATTTATATATTGTGGATATGGTTTTATTAAATAGAAATTTTCTTATTATTTTTTATTTTAAAATATTTATAAATAGTTTGATTGTAATTATAAAAAAATATTTCTAAATAGTGTAATAATCTTATTGTACCATTACATAACAGTTTATTTCACATTCAAGTATTTTAGTACTGATTTTCATTCGATTAAGTCCATACAAATCATATCTAATATATATGTATATACACACAAAATTTTAGAGCAAATAAGGCTAGGTAGATTAGTTATAATTTTGGCAAGTGGCACTTTAATTATTTATCATCAAATTTTAATTAAGACCCAGAATTAATCTATATATAGCTAGATTTTTAACAAAGAAGGAAAATTGGCTTTTATGGCATAGTTGGCACTACTATTGAAAGCCACGTGTACATGTTAAATAACCTTATTCTTTGATACCTGCGAAATTTCATTCAAAAGATTTTGTACAATTACCTCTTAATATTATATGAGAAATTATACACCCGAAATTAATGCATAAAAATTTGCAATGGCGGTAGTGACCTATAATAGTTTTATGAGATATTATACTATCAAAAGTAATGCAATAAAGTGTAGCAAAAACAAACATTAAATTTATATGTTTATATTTGCATTCACCTATTTAATATTTCCAAATATGCCTTAATTTTTTTCGATATATAATTTCTTTTTAGAAGTTTTTTTTTAAAAATTTCTTATTTATTTCATAAATCACAATAAATAATTGAGATTTTAGTGCCCCTATATGTCAATTTCAATTTAACTGGAATCTAATCTGAATTTTATTAAAATTAACCTAAATCCTACCTATAAATTTATTTTATTTCTTTATGGTATTCCCAACCTTAGGAAAATTTAAAATTTTTAAATTTACAATGGATCATAGAAAATTTGATTTAAAAATTGTTTTATGTAATAGTTGAAAATTAAAATTTTGAAAATCGAGTTGATTTGTGATATTTATAGTAATAAACTTTTCTTCTAAAAATACTTGTGTTATGTGTGTGACAGATCCTAGACATTCCTAGTTTTCAATCGAACGGTCTCCCCCGCTATTCTTGTATCATGAATTGCTTCGAGTGTGGGTACAAACAATCACGATTCAAACACAAACTAGAAACAATTTATTACTTTTAATAGATAAGTAAACCTCTCACAATAGAACCGACGGAATTGTTATTCCCAGAAAATAGAATTTAGACTTAGAAAATAAATTCTAACACAAATTAAAAACTTGTATGAACTCTTGTGTAAATAGCTCTACCAGTGTCATCTATTTATAAGGAGAGATGGGAGAATCCTTGTAGAATTAATATAACACAAATAATACTTATGTAATAGAAAAACTAGTCTTCTAGTTTAACTAGAAGAAGGGGGCGACACACCCTAGTTAAATATAATAGGGTTGTCGCCCATTATTGTTGGATATGGAGCCCTAAGAGTAGTATTGTCATATATGTACACTTGTATTTTTTCGAAGAGATTAGTTTACCCTTTGTATATTATCCTTAATGGTTTTTGCACGCAAAACAAAATGAAAACAAATATTGGTTCATTGGTTATCTAATATTTAACTAATATTAAACGCAATTACGTGGTCGGATCATCATATCGAAAGGCAACTTGTATTAGTAGATGAACCTAAACATGTCCTTAGTCTAATTGAAAATGAGCAAACTAATTGAAAGACTAATATGTTGTCTATCAAGTCCAATTGGGGAGATGCTTTGTCTTGGGCATCAAAGCGAATAACTCCCAAAAGATAAAGACATAGATATGACTGATTAGACTACAGTATATTAGATAGGACCCTAGTAGAATAGATCATGAATCTGTTTATAAATTTATTCACTTGTGATGTTAATAGTGTACATACCTTAATCCTGAGTGGATAATCGACTACGTAAGCGTGACTCATATTCTTTGATGTAAGTAAAAGCCTAAGTTCAAATAGACAAGAAACTAAAAGTTGGTGCATTGGGTATATGGCTTCTATAGTGTGTAGCATCATTGATAATAGTGAAATTTATAGCCCAAGACATGAGTAAATAATACCCTCTCATTGGCATTACATGATAGACGAAAAGTAAATGTGATCACGAGCCATTTGTCTTTTTGATGAATGACTTAATTATTATACGATAGCAATTGACTTTTCATGAAGGAAGATGTAATGGTTACCATGAGATAAAATATGATCACATTGGGAGAATAGATTTATCCCAAAGAGATTAATGATATCTTATGAGGGTAACACACTTATGACAATGCCATTAGACGAGCAATGATCAAGTAGCTTTTGTAATGGTATGTAATTGGGGAGAGCTTAATCACAATAATATAGTGGAATGACTTCGTGACTAAATGAGTTTATAATTAATAGGCAAAAACCTATAACTTAATTATAAATCGTTTGAGCCCTAATCACATATGTCTAATCAGTCCCTCCATTAGTTCATATAAACCATAAATGAACTGCATAAAGAATCAAATGAACAGAAATGAAAAGAAATGATAAAGTTAGAGAAATAAGTTACATTTAGAAATGAATGTGGTTTCTCACAAAGGAAATGACTTACGAATTAATTTAAGTTTTTTGAATTATTATTTAATTAATTAATTGAAACTCAAAAATGGAATTAGATTAATTGGTCATTGTGAATCCGTTGAAGATAAGAATTAAATATATTTTTTCATAAATTCATTTACGGTAAAGTTATCATGACTCTAACAGAACTAAGATTGTGATGAGAAAATTATTTAATTGGAAAATAAACTAATTTAAATTAATTTAATAAATAATATTGAAAATATTTTAGGAAATAAAAAAATGTATTATTAAATTATAAAGTGTCAAATTAAAAGTCCAGGAAGCACATATGAGGGCGGCAACCCTAGTTTATTTAGTTAGGGTTTGTTGCCCCTCTCTCCTAGCTGAACTAGGGAACTAGTTTTTCTATCAGATGAGTATTATTTGTAAACTAATAATTCAACCAGAATTATTTTATCTCTTTGTAACGCCCCAATTTTCTTACGTTTGAATTGTTAAATTATGTCAAGTAATTTGATTTTGTTCAATGGTAAAGCCTTAGCTTACCCAGAGGTCCCGTGTTTGAACCTTATTGTGACAAAACTAAATTTATTTTTGTTATCCTCTTGTTGTGCCGCCCTTAATAGCAAGATGTTTGTGAAATTTGGACTCTTAGTAGTTGGATAGGATATTAATCGATCAGATTTAGTAGTTGGTGGAATTATAAAGTTGTCCTGACTCTTAATAAAATTGGGATTAGGATAAAAAATTATTTAACTTTAAAACTAATTTATTTAAATTAATAATAGTATTTATTTTGAGAAATAGAAAAATATGTATTTGATTTTAATAATTTATAAAGTCCTGGATTAAAAGTCTAGGAATCACATATGAGGGGTGGCAACCCTAGTTTACCTAGCTAGGGTTTGCCGCCCCTTACTCCTAGTTGAACTAGGAGACTAGTTTTTTTATCATATAAGTACTTTTTGTATTCTACTAATTCAACCAAGGTTCTTCTATATCTCCCTATAAATAGATGACATTAGTAAGACTAAATATATGTATACAAGAAGTTACACACAACTTTGAAATATTGTTATTCTACTAAAAAATAGTGAGAATTTATTTTCTAAGTATAAATTCTATTTTCTAGGAATAACAATTCTATCGGTTTCTATAGAGAGAGATTTACTTTCCTATTGATATTAAGAAAATTATTTTTGGTTCTATGTTTGATTTGTAATTGTTCGAATCCACACTCGAAGCAATTTGTAGTACGAAAATAGCAGAGAAGGTTGTTCGGCTGAAACCCGGGAATGTCTAGGATCTATCATGCACAAAGCATATGCACTTATATTGTTCAGCAAACAGTATGCTTTAAGATGATGCATGTGTCTTATATTAAACCTTGAAAATATTTGTAAGCTGTTGTAATAATAATTCCTATACCCATTGAAGTAGGTCACCTTAAGGCAATCTTAACCAACTAGTAAAAACATGGATTTCCATCCAATTAATATGTGAACCTAATCTTTTAGGTATTCACACGTATTAATAATCGCTTCACATGTGGTACAATCATCTTAGTGAATATTTGTTGAAAGAAAGTTATAAAAATGATTCAATTTGTCCACGTGTTTTTATAAAAATGTCTGGATTAGATTTTGTAATAATTGCTATTTATGTTGAAGATTTAAATATTATTGGAATTCCCAAAAAGCCTCAAAACACAATAAATTGTTTAAAGAAAGAATTTGAGATGAAATATCTTGAAAAAAGAAAGTTCTATTTGGGACTACAGATCGAGCATTTAAAGGATGGAGTTCAAGACTATCAATTAACTTATACATAAAAGATCTTAAAGAATTTTATGTGGATAAAACACATCCTTTGAGTACCTTGATGGTTGTAAGATCACTAGATGTGAATAAAGACTCATTTCGTCCTTACGAACATAATGAAAATTTTCTTGGTCTTGAAGTATCATATCTAAGTGCCATAGGGGCATTGATGTATATTGTAAACAACACATGACTTGATATAGCATTTACTGTAAGCTTGCTAGCAAGATTTAGTTCTTCTCCAACATATAGACATTGGAATAGAATTAAACATGTATTTAGATATCTCAGAGGAAATGTTGGTGTGGGGTTATTTTATTTAGGTGATTCAAAATCTCTATTAGTTGGTTATGTTAATGCTGGATCATATCCACATAAAATTATATCTCAAATGAGATATTTATTTACATATAGAGGTATTGTCATATGATGATGTTCAACAAAACAAACATTAGTTACTAGCTCTTCAAATCATGCAAAAATAATTACAATGTATGAGGCAAACCGAGAGTGTGTTTGGCTAAGGTTCTTAACCCAACATATCAAAAAAAAAAAATGTGATTTTCCTCTATAGGAAAAATATTCCAACTATCTCATATGAAGATAATGCAACATGTATAGCTCAATTAAAGGGTTGTTACATTAAAGGTGGTGGAATGAAACATGTTTCACAAAAACTATTCTTCACCCATGATCTTCAGAAGAAATGTGATATAGAAGTTCAATAAATTTGTTCTAGTGATAATTTGACTTATCTTTATCACCAAGCATTGCCGACCACAACGTTTGAAAGATGTACTATGATGTTGCCATAATCTAAAACATGTTGTACTCTTTTCCTTTAACCAATGTTTTGTCGCGCTGAGTTTTCTTAGTAAATGTTTTTAACAAGACAACTTGTAATAGGAGATTGTGTACTCTTTTTCCTTAATTAGGTTTTTGTCCTATGGGATTTTTCAGCATAAAGTTTTAACGAGGCATATTTTTGTTGATGGACATCTAAGGGGGAGTGTTGCAAATCCATTGATATATGGATGTTCATACAACTCCCATAAACCTTAAGAATTTATGTTATTGTAACCCTAAAAGAATTTATAAGGTACCCTAATTCTCTTATTTATGTTTTTCTATAACCTATGGTAATTAAGATACTATAAATAAAGGGCATGTATAAGCTTATGATATGCTAAGTAAAAAAAGTAGAATTGTCTTTTCACTTTTGTGTCTATTCTCTCTTGTTACTATAATTCTCTTAGTTTTATAACATAATTCATTTTTTATAGTTTTCTTTTATTTAAAAAGTTTGTTATATAATCAAATATTAAAAAAATATTCCATAACTAAATCAAATTGAAAATATTTAAAAAATTAATAAATATTAATTATAATTTAAAATGTAATTAGAAAAATAATCAAATAAAAATGTGAAAATATATCAAGTATAATTTAAAAATACATTAAATTCAAAATGTTTCAAATCATTGCATGATAAATAACCAAATAACTATTTTGCTAATCAACATAAACACAACGGTCTTCTTTACAAGAGTCACTCGCTATAACAACCAAGTATCTAGTAGAATTAGTTTTTATTTTTTATTTTAACCCTCTATAACGACTTTTCACTTATAATAACAATTATAGTTATGAACTACCTTTTTATTAAAGAAAATTGATCTTAATTAAAATATTATTTTAATAAAATGTTTAAATTTCACATGAAAAATCTATTAATCATATTTTAGTAAATGAAAATCATCTTTAATGAATAGAATTAAATACATCAATTCAATAAATTATTAAGTTCTCTAATTAAATATTCTACTAAGTTTTAGAACGTCATAAATTTATAAATTGATTACTTGAATCTAAACTTGTGATAAATTAATTAATTTAATTTGATAACTCATACATATTAATTAATTAAACTTGTTAGATCGATGACCTTCATAATTAAACTTGAATTTAAACTTGTCCTTTAATTTTGTTGATTTGATTTTCAGTTTTCTTTAATATAATTCTCACTTCCTTTATTTGATAAAAATTCACAATATAAATTCTATTGTAGGTTTACAACAATTATTTTTTTCTATAATAGCACTTTTTTACCTTAATAATACAAAAAAAAAAAAAAACCAAAATGGTATTTTGGGGATCTGGTGGTGCCTTCCTGACAGGCGACACCAGTTTGATTAGACCTATCAGTGCTGCATTTTAGGGTTTCATGAGTTTAGACATTGACTAAGGGTTTCACCGAGAAATGGGGTTTAAGAGTTTATAAACAATTTAGGGTGTTGGGAAAAAAGTTGTGTTGATTCAAAAAAAAAAAGCAGAGATTAGAGAAGAGAGGAAGGAGACGGTTTAAAGAAAAAAAAAGATAAGAGAAGATGAAGAGGGCATAGATTAGTAGAGAAATAAAAAGAGAAAAAAGAGGGTTTTAAAAAAAAAAACCAAATAACAGCAATTGAGTACTAGAGAAGATACAAGAGTAAGAAGTAAAAAAAAAAAAAAAAGAAGATAAGGAAGTGTTTTAGGGTTTAGTTTGGGGGCTTCCAAATTCATTGCTTTTTAAATGTAATATTTTTTAATTATTTAATTTTTTTTTAGTGTAGTGTTTATTGTTATTTTTTAATTGCTTAATTTTTTTTTTGTTTAAAGAGGAAAGGAAGGAGCACCTAAATTGTTATTTAAAGGTAAATTGATTTTTGTAGTTATTTGTTAATTTTTTTATAATTAATTCTTTTTAATACTCAATATTTGTTTGATTTTGTAGTTTTATTTGGTTTGACGGTACATTTGTAAATATATTTTTTTGTGGGAAAATTTAATATTTGTTTAGATTTTTGGTATTGTGTTCTCTATTATTTTGATTTGTAACTTTAATTATTTATTTGATATTACCCGAATAATCCAAAAAAAATAAATATTTACCAAAACGGGTTTCCATAGAAATGAATTATCGAAATGATTCGTTTGGTAGAAAAATAAATATTGAAATGTATTTTTTGCTTCAAATTTGTACAAGGATCCATTTTGGTATTAAATTTTTTATTTTGGATTATTGTGGTTAAAAAAGAAAAATACGCCATTAATTTATTGTGGTAAGAAAATTAATTTTATACATCTTACGTTAAATTGATTGAATACTAATTAATTGAACTGAAATGCGTTTAAAAATTTTTACAGTTCACAAATGTTCAATATCTATTACATAATAAAAAATTTGTTATTGGGATAGAAAATTAAAAAAGTTAAACGAGATGGTTTTGAAAAAATAAATGATCAACTTATATTGGTGTACCCTAAATTACATTGTTATTGATTTGTTTATATGGGTCAAAATATTATTAAATCTTAAAAAAAACAGCAAACAATACAAAATTCATTTTCGTTATTTGTTAAGGCGATGGTTAAATTTTTTGCATGAAACTGCAAATATCGAAATGACTTCTTTGATCACAGAAACGGATCACACATCAAAGACGATTAATGTATTAGTAATAAAATTGTTATTTGTTATTCAGGGGTCACTTTATAAGCTTGCACGTAATTTTTTATTTAATTGGTATACATTAACTATTACAGTTGAATATGTGTTCAGGGTCAGCTTCCTTACCGCGTATTGAGGGGTTGCGTCAATGGTGTGGGCTATTTGTCAGATGAGCGTATTATGTCATACTTGGAGGCATCTAGATTTGGATCGGTGGCATTTATCCATATGTTTGATTTGAGGTACGACTTGATCTTCGCGTTGGTCGTGCGATGGCTCTCAGAGACCTACACATTTTATTTGTCGCGTGGGGACTGCACAATCACTCTGGAAGATATTGCACTGTAATTAGGGCTTCCAATCAATGTTGTTGCGATCAAAGGTACTAGTATATTATCCGATCCAGCGACCTTTTGTTATGAATTATTAAGGCACTTGCCTGATGTTAGTGAGGACAAATAAATGACTTTGAGATTTTCATGGTTGAAGGTGAATTTCGAGTATTTACCGAGTAATGCCACTAAGTGGATTTGATGTGCACCGCTCGAGCATATATAATGCATATGATAAGGATACTCATGCCAGATGCAGATAAAAACAGGGTTCAATTGATTTACTTGCCCTTGTTGTGAGATTTATATGCTGCCAATTCGTATAGTTAAGGCTTAGCAATACTAGCTATATTGTATTGCAAGCTCTATCGGATGACAAAGATACGTGTTGTGGACATAGGTGGTTGCCTAATAATGCTATGCGCTTTACATAATGTCATTTTTGGCATCAGTTAAGCACTAAATATATGTCTTCCCACTCATGAATAGGTGATAAAATTTAACCATCACCAACAATTTTGCTTTGTTCAATATGGAAATTTGTTCTAACAAGTTTAATTTTTTTCTTTTATAAATGGACTACTTCTGTAATAGCCTGAATTTGGGTTTAATCAGAATAATGATTTCGAAATTACTAATCTGAGGTTGGAGAAAGTATTTTAGCATTATTTTATGTGTTATAGTATTTTTATAAGAGTGCGTGAAAATTTTGATGAATTAATTTACGCAATTGGGGGCCTAATCGCGAAAAATGACTAAATCGCATAAAGAGTAAAAGTTGTGATTTACTAGAAAAAGGTGTCAAATAGCTACGAGTTTTAAAGTGGAAGTCTTTAATGTACAAATAGGCCCATAATAAAGGCATGGCCGGCCATTGAGACAAAGAAAGTCAATAAAAATCAAGGGTGGTTGGCATTAGGTGATGTATTTGACTAATAAATAAAATAAGAAGAAAAATGTTGTCATCTTTTTGCTCTTCTTTCTTCCACCAAAATTTTCAGAAAATAGGAGCTTTTGAAGCTTGAAATTTCAGCCACCTAGTTCCTCTTCCAAGTAAGTCAATTTGATGGTCTTTATTGATAATTTTTGTACTTTTGAGATACCCTTGTAGCATGAGTTGCCTATTGAGGGGACTAATTTGCAAAATGATAGGAAGACTAGGGTTTTGCCATGAAAGAGTTCTTGTGGTTTGCTGAAATTTTATGGAAGGAAATGAATGTGGGTTGTTAAATAAACAACTTTTGTAAAAGAGTGTTCATGGAAAACACCTAAATTGGGCTTAATTGTAAAAGTTATAAATTGTGTAGAAATTGTGTGAAATAATTGGAATTTTGGGCTGCCATAAGAGTGAAAAGAATTCGGTTAGGCTTGGTTAATAAGGAAATTCGATAAAAATCAATTTTCGAGCCTAGGGGTAAAATGGTCATTTTGCCAAATTATGATTTTTGAATTTGTTTAGATTAAATTGGTGATTAAATTAGTGAATTTTTATTATTATAGATCGAGAAGTGCGAAACCCAAACCTTGACCAGGAGAAAACCAAGCTTGTAGATTAAACTGAACTAGCCATCTACATTTTGTATATCGAGGTAAGTTGTAGGTAAATAATACAACATTACTAATTTTTATGAATGAAATCATTGTTTCGTCATAAGATAATGCATTGTGAAATGAGCTATGTAAGAGAACATTTATTGAGTAAAAATTGCTAAATGATGATTTTTAGTATTGATATGATGAGAACCTATGTAATAGAGCCCGGTTAAACTTTAAGAATAGACTGGATATTCATGCTGTGATACTAGGGTCGATATGAATGCTAGTGTAAGACCATATCTGGGACATGACGTTGGCCTCGTTACGTGTTAGTGTAAGACCATGTCTGGGACATGGCATCAACACAGATATGTGCTAGCCAGTGTAAGACCATGTTTGGGACATGGCATTGGTGTTGATACGAGTGATAGCGTAAGACCATGTTTGGGACATGGCATCGGCCTCGTCAGGCAAGCTAGTGTAAGATCATGTCTGGGACATGGCATCGGCATGGATAGAGGAGAACCAGTGTAAGACTATGTCAGGGACATGACATCAGCCTCGATACTTGAGAGCCAATGTAAGACCATGTTTGGGACATGGCATCGGCTTGACGTGTGAGCTAGTGTAAGACCATGTCTGGGACATGGCATCGGCTCAATACCTATGTTAGAGGCACATTGAATATCCTTTCACATTCTAAATAGTTTAATGGGAAATTCCAATTAATGTTAAGTTTGAGAGATATCATGATGACTTTGCGAGTAGTGCAGGTACCTAAGTGTAATGTATGTAATGTGAGCTCACTAGTATGTTGTATGATTAGTAAAGGATGGAAACGAGTAAGTTATGTTTGTGCTCATTCCTTGTATTATGCATAAATTGTGATGTATTGAAAACATGTTATAACATAGTAAATTGTTGTTATTTATTTACTTATAACTTACTAAGCTTTATGCTTACCCCTCTCATTTCCATTTCCTTATATGTGCCGCCTAGTTAGCTCGTAGATCAAAGTACGTTGGAGGCTTCGTTCACACTATCACCTAAAGTTCTCGGTATAGTTAGTTTTAGCATTTTGAGAATATGGCATGTATATGATTTTATTCTTTTGTTTAGTGTCATATTATTTTGGAGCCAAATGTGTTAGTTTGAATTTGAAATACTTCATTTTGTATAAGGCCAAATATAATGGCTAATATTTACAAATGGTTCTTAAATGCAAATGTTGTTGTTCTTTTAATGAAAGTGCAAGTTGTTTGGATGAACTAGAATATGAGGATGGTTAGATTAATTTTGTTAAGTTGTGTGAATGCCCAATTGTGACCATTGGCTGAGTATTGGAGTCTTGTTAGGCTTTGGTATGTGTTTGAGTTTGTTTCAAGGTGGCAAAGACGCTTGGTAGATGGCCTATTTTTGTCTACATGAATAGACACACGGGCGTGTGTCTAGGTCGTGTGTGACACATGGTCCACCCCATGGGCGTGTGGTTAGGCCATGTGTCCCTTGCACCTTGAATTGGTAGAAATAAGTGCCCAGTAGTAAACACACGGGTTGAGACACGGCCGTGTGTCTCAACCGTGTGGAGGACACGGCCTAGCACACGGGTGTGTGCCACGACCTTTTGACTACTGACGTCAGAAACAAAATGTCCAGGTTTTTGCACACAGGCTACGACACAGGCGTGTCATGGCCATGTGAGAGACATAGGCTGAGCACACGAGTGTGTGCTAGGCCGTGTGAAAACCCTTGTAGGTTCGATGTTAGAAAATAAATCCACACAGGCGAGGGGCACGGGCGTGTCCTTAGGTGCTTAGACCGTGTGAACCACACGAGCCATCAGCACAGTCATGTCTAGAGGCCATACGAGCTTGTTGCCCTTCCACATGGGCGTGTGCCCTATTTTTAGTGGTTTTTAGTGAAATTTTCTCAAGTACTCAAAATGGTGCCGAATTGTTTCCAAATCATGTTTTAGGCCTCATGGGCCCATATGAAGGACCATAGGACAATGTTTGAAAAAGTTTTAAATTTGGATGCATTTCGTTCGTTTAAGTTTGAATGTTTGCATGCGTTTTAGTAAGGTAATGCTTTGTATCCTATCCAGGCATTGGATACGGGTAAGGGGTGTTACAAATTCTCTAGGTATTAAGAGGTCATATACGCTTCCCATTTACCGACATATGATCGAGACACACGTCGGTGCTTTGGTAATTTATTTTCTAATATTTAATACATGTAATTACTTTATTTATATTATTTGAATCGTGTTACTATAAAAATATTATTAATTTTGCAGTTCATCTGGATGTCGTATTCATTACTAAACATTGCACAAGTTATTCCACTATTTATTCACATCCAGTCACACTTGTGGTGCCTTAATGTACCTTTACTAAATTTCCAGACAATCGAGTGGTATAATAGGGATCAAGTACTGCGACAATTCGGGTGTGTCCAACCTATTCCAGATCCACCACGGAGTTTGGGAGGCTATACATAGAATTAACAAAAGGGGGAAACCCGACAAGAATTGGACATTGGAACATGAAGAATATATTATATTGTGAAACAAGCAGATGGGGAGTAGACCTCGGATGGATTATGCATTTGATTTGCGGCCCTCAGAGGAGTACATTGTCTGGTTCATGGCATTTGGAAAACTTATTTTATTTGGTGGGAAAACAATGCTCGTCCCTATACACATGGAAAGACAAAGGCACATCTTGCATCGTGTGCCACATCTGTATCTTACACCTGAGCCGGAGCCCGAACCCGAACCTGATCAGTCTTATTCACATTTTGGGGTAGTTCTTATCATCCAAACTTGGGGGTGATAATAATTTTCCAAGCTTATCAGGCTACGCATATCAGCTAGAGATTCCCTGGTCCAGTTCAAATCATTCGGATCCGAGATTATCAATGATGTTTGATACCTTCAATCCGAATACACCCCAGTACTCAATCCCTCCCGAGCAAACCTTCGGGACATACAATTTCCCGAATATGTTTAACACACCCCAAGGTTTGCAGACAGATGCCTTGAACGATGTTTCGGTTGAAGGTAACAATGACATCCACGAGCACTCTCAATGTTTATGTCGACCGCAATAACGGTATACCCCTAGGATGACACCGTCCAATCATCAATTTTAGAACTTGTAATTATATTTACTGCATGTAGTTTGTAATTTAAATTTTCAAGTTTGTGTTAATTAAATTATAATAAATGTTTGACTTAATTTAAATTTTCAAGTTTCTATAAAGATTACATTTAAGAACACAACTTTTCTATCAATTTTTTTAACAAACTTTTGATTTTTTTTGGAAAAAATATAAATGCCAAAATATAAATATGAAAATGCCACCATAATCATATTATTTTTATTACAAGCCTGAACATGGAGTATAGTCTGGTCATATTCCAACCGATCGCGACAATTTTCCAATATGATATCCTTAATGCAGGCATTTAGTTCAGGTATGACCAGTTACTCTACACACGCCACAATATTTGTCATCAGTTTTCTCCCTCGTGTCTATTTCATTACGAATCCTGGTGACTTGTGGGCAACCTTTCAGATTCCTACGTAACCTCTTGTTTGGGACAAGCTTGAAAGTTAACGGAGGCACTTCCCATGTAAACAAAACAGTAAGACAGGGAACTCATTTCCCTAAACACGCAAAGTGCACTCGAGAGAGTGTACTCCTCATCGATATATTGTTTAGCATTGATCAAGGCATGAGCACAAGTAATAATGACCTGCGCATAGGGCAACGAAGTGATTGGAACCTCCCACAATTTCACCAGCTATTTTAGAGATCAACTCCGTAGGACCTAGGTGGGATATAAGGTTGAAAGTCGATGGACTCCATAATCAAAAAGTTTTGAACTGTCGCGAATATATTTTTACATTCATTGACCTCGATTTCTGACGTTCATATCAATTACCTTCCTAACATTTTCAACAAACACATGTCCCACCTCCATCTGGTTAACTTGTTTCAGCCCTATTCTTGGCATCAAGATTGTCAACTTGTAGAACGTAGCTAAGAAAATAGATAAAATTGGAAGATGTCGTGTTCGCCGTAACATGGAGTTAACCGCCTTTGCTAGGTTGGTGGCCATTTGATCATATTGAGCCCCGTCATCGAAACTTTGAGCCTATTTCCACCTTTATGGATCTCAACCACTCTCAGAAAGGAGTATTCGTTTCACCTTGCATATCACCCTCAAGTCTGATCATCCTTTGCCTGAAAAGGTGTGGCTTTAGCTCGTACGTTA
Organism: Gossypium stocksii; assembly: GCA_020496765.1. Classification (NCBI taxonomy): domain Eukaryota; kingdom Viridiplantae; phylum Streptophyta; class Magnoliopsida; order Malvales; family Malvaceae; genus Gossypium; species Gossypium stocksii. Next base: position 75,781,782 of record CM035632.1, on the reverse strand, counting down.
TATTTGTATTAAGAAAAGATAAGTTACGGTCTCAAATTAATTCATTGAAGTATCAAGAACATTTAAAACATATTTTGAAACTAAATTTTACCCATTTTCACAACTTATCTTCGATAGTCTGTATTCTTGTAGTCTCGGTGGAAGTTAGCCACGATGTGTCGAATGCAAGCGGATCTCAACAGAACACCGGAATGCCTAATCGCGACAATTATTTCCTTCCTTCTATCAGATATGATGAAAATATTGTTGTTCCTAACAACTAGAGGTGATCATGGGCCGGGCTGGGCCGGGTTCGGGTCAAGCCCAGACAAAATTTTAGGCCCGTTTACTTGGCCCGAGCCCGGTCCGGCTTGAAATATGGGCCTAAAAATTTGTCCAAGCCCTGCCCAAAAAGAAATTACTAAGCCCGAGCCCGACCCATATTAATTTTTTTAGCTTATTTCATTAAATAAAAAATTTAAAAAATATATTAAAACAAGAAACAAATAAAAAAATGAGACTAAAACAATACTTAAAACAATACACAAATTGAAAATATAATAAAAAGTGGTTATATTAAAATTGAAACAAATTAAAACTAAAATAATAACTAAATTATGTTCTAACCAAAGCAAGTAGCAACAAAATAAAATAGTTGCAAAAGAACAATAAAACAGCACCAAAACAACATCAAGGTTTTGTGGTTGAGAGTTGATACCACTTTCGTACCACGCAACATAACAACTCCTGAGTCAGTTGTAACTAAAGCAAGTTCAGGAGAGAGAAGGGTAAGGTTCAAGTCCTTCTGTTGACTGCCAATATCAACTGAATCTCTATCCCCACACTGATGACTGATCCCATGAAGAAAAATTCTCCATATTTGGAACAGGGGTACCATTAAAAGGAAAATGTAAGAAATAATAGAACCTACACGTCCAAGAGAAAGAGATCCCATGTTCATAGACACAAGGAAAAGAAAAGAAAGAGAAAGGACTGATAGCATCATAAAATTACTACTAAAACTCTAACATGAGATTCTGAGAATCTTTACTAAAGCATAGGGAACTCAATATTTAAAATGAAATACCAGTTCAACTAAAAGTAGAATGTGTGGATCCCAAATCTTCCATGTACTTGAATAAATCATTTTGCAAGAATATTAGAAAAAGTTGTACTTTTTGCACCTCATAGGTTCTATTATGATTTTTCTTTTTTCCTAACTTAACATATTCAACCCAAAGAAATACCACGTAAAAAGTTTCATGTTAGTTTTAATTAAACCATGACATTTGCATCATAAATGGATTAGTCTACATTTTTTTGCCTAACATATTCATGTCAAATATATAATGGACATTTCAAAGAAGATACTAATGTGAGAATATGACCTTTGTTGTATATTATAAGAGAAAGCTTATATTCATGTCAAACATGTACCTATACTTAAGTATAAAAACATCAACAAAACAACAACAAAAGAGTATAAAAACAGCACAAAAAATAGCACAAAAAACAACATCACCAACAACACAAAAATAGCACCAAAAACCTACAAAATATAATCAACCAACCGGAATATCTATACATTAACCAATCAACATATTTAATTTTATAACAAAATATAAATTGTAAGCTAAATTAAATTGTCAACAATTAGAAAGGAAGGTAACCTAAAAAGCAATCGAAGAAACATCATCCTCATCGTCATCATCTTCATTATCATTCTTGCAACTAATTTCTAACATGAAATAAAAATAAATAATTAGATAATCAAATTTATAAAAAAAATAATATAAACTTACAACAATAAAACGAGAATAATAATTACCTGTTGAAAATCCCTTAGCAAGGTGCTGAGATAATATAATGCTAAATACGATTTTTGTCTAAACATACTAACATTGTCAAGTCAACTTAGACTTTAAAATTATAGAAGAATACTGATTCCTAACAGAGGCATGTCAATTGTCAACCCTTGTCTTTCAAAGTAATGCATGCATAAAGACTTCTGATTGGTAAAGCAAATTTAGCCGTGGCCTCAGCACCAAGACCACTGCTTGGGATACACTGTCTACAATGAATAAAAACCAAATCAGAGGTCAATCCGGTGTGACCTATGGACTGATTCAGCTAGTCCAACCAGTTGAACCAAATTATTCAATTAAATGTTAAATATATGATATTAATATTAGACAAGTATTTAACTAGTAATTAGTTAATGAAAATAAGTATTTTATCTAATGGGATTTAGAAGTTAAAAGTTCATCTTATCACTTGCAAAATTAATTTTAATAAAAAAATCCAAAAAATATTTTTTTACCAGCTTAAATTTAGTTTTTTACTGAGCCACTTTCCTACTGATTCATTGGTTTCACAGTTCTTAGAAATGAACCAGACCTTTTGGGTCGCTGGTTCAATCACCTGACCCGACCCTTTGTTTCCAACACTTACTGAATATGTAATAATCATAAATTTAAATTTTAAAGCAATCTTTTCTTGCAGTTTATCTTGGCACCAAGGCCTATACTATTTAAGCAAAAGTCAAACCTAACCACATGCTTACTAGACACAGACACAAAATATTGTTATTTAAAAAATCCAATGTCCATAATAGGTTTAAGATGCAAGCTAAACAACTATCATAAATAAAATCTAACCTTAAACTTGGATCACTCACACAAGGTGTGAGAAACCAGCCCTGAGTGCAACTGTAACTGAAGTAGATAATCTGCCACAAAATTCAATATTAGTTTTCTCAAAGCAAATCATAGACCAGAAAATACTAAGCTGCACACTGTAATTTAATTTAACTTTTGCAAAACTAGTATTATCTTTTGGGCATATCCTACCAAAAGTAGCAGAAGAAACAATAAAAGATACTGCATAAACCAAAATTACAATTAAGTTGTTTATAAGATAAATCAGAACAGAAAGTTTTATGTCTAAACATCCCAGCATATGCATTAATATTGGATACTTATACAGAAGAACTCCAGATCTCTTTTATTACAAGGAAAGCAGAAGGTGAAAAATGGGACAACATGAAATGTTCCCGCATAAGAAACGTACAAGACTTTCTTACCAGTTTCATGTAGATTCATTTTATTTCTATATCTTTTCATAAATCCTTCTCATCTCATGTCAAAGTATTATGAGCAGAAAATATTTAAAATATAGGTATTACAAGACTGAAATGCAATATTTAGTCACAAAAATAATAAAATTGAGATTTAAATAAGCAAGAAAATGTGGTAGTCACTAATATCATCTGGACATATAATGATTATAATCTATAGATGATATCCCTATACTTATGCAATAGAACGAAAGAAAAGGGTTGGCTAGCTACTGGTCCTTTTTGCTGTTAGGCAAAATGAACTAAAAAAAAAAAAGAAGAAGAAAAAGAAAGAAATACCAGACTTACACAAATTCCTATTGACGAAAGCTATTGGATTCTGGAATTTGGGATTTTGAATCTTGATTCTGGAATTGGGTGGAGGTGGATCGGTGGAGGTGGTGAGTTACAGCTTAGGGATTTGAAGTTTGATTTTGGAATTGGGAAAAAAGGGAGGGCAGGATCTGAGTGACGAAAGTGAAACATGAAAGTTAAAAAGTATTAAGTATATTTCATTAAAAATAAAAAAATATATATTTAATATAAATCGGGCCGAGCCAGGCCGGGCTCAGGCCAAAAAAGTTTTACCGAGGCCCGACCCGTTTTCTAAACTGGTCTCGTTTTTTGCCCAAACCCATATTTTGGGCCTACATTTTTACCCAAACCCTCTTATTTTTAGGGCGGGCAGTCAAGCTGGGCCGAGTAGCCTAACCCATGATCACCTCTATTAACAACATAAGTTCGCAAGTTCGTCAGGAAGAATTTTCATGATTCCATGTTCTCATTGTCCACCATGACAAACGCTATCAGAAGCAAGTTTTGGTTCCCATTTTGAACAACCACAATGAGTAGGATCTGTATATATTTTATGTATAGCTGTGTCTTATCAACCTGCACAATCAGTTTGCAGTGGGGAAATGCTTGCATGCATGGATCGAATATCCAGAACATCCGATGGAAAACACTTCTTCCCAATTGTAGTTGGTCGTTCGCGCCGTAATAAGGTCATGTCTCTAACTTAATGACAGTCCCTGGTACGTACTCTCGCATAGCGGCTATCCACCCCTGTAGCTCATTGTACAACACATCTCAATCTTCATAAAACTGTTCCATGACCATCTGTTTAACTACCCATGTTTTCCAATATAACACTCAGTACTGGAATCATTTTTTTTTCATTTCGACAATCAGTACCGAAACAAAAATGGTTGGCACGTCTTTTACCATTGGCATGATGCATGTGCATATAGTTTTGAAATCAAGTTTGCAGTGATCTTGTATTATACGTGTTAAAGTGCATGTGTGAAGCTCAACAAATTTTTGAATTTCCCACATTTGTGACTTCTGGATAAATGCGGCTCATACCTGCCAATTGCAATCTTCTGTTGACCTCTAACACTCCTCAATATACAATGTCAACTTAGACACAACGACTTTGTAGTCAACCAACAAATTCATGCTAGACCGCTTAATGGCAAATACACACTCCTCATTAGTTGTGAATTTTTGGCCCACAAAAACCTCCTCACGTTCAGAATATGTAGCCAACCAATGAGTAATTAACATATCAGGGTACTCTAGGAACTCGGATGCATGCATCGCATTGAGATCTATGTTCAACATATGTGCCCTAGGATCATTGCGTATTACAATGTCTCGATTCAGGTTCCCAACTAAAGACGCATTAACATTTTCATCGTCATTCGTGCTTTCATCATCAATATCATCTAGGGATCTTATTTAGATCAGGATCACTAAAATCTTCAACCTCGTGATCAGAAGGATCATTATTATCATATCCATCATCACCATCCACACCAGTCTCAATCACCACCGAATGTATTTATAAACAGGGACTTGGGTTAAAGTTCATAGACGTAGGTGGAGCATTAAGATCAATGTCGATCTCGCGTACAGTTGCTTGCCTATCAATGAACGTTATCGGAACTACCGTACATGGATCTTGAACTTCATGTTTTTCACTTAGTGGAGTGAAATCTTCAGCTAGCTCTACATTAGCTAACTCGGCAAACAAATGAATTAGATCAGTTTGGCGACTCCGATTCCGACAATAAAGAGCGATCATTGTCTTCACGTCTTCATCATCTACGAGTTCCATATCATTGAATTTAATAGGATCTAACGAAACTGAAAATTTGTATTTTGTGATCTTCCTCCCACAATGTCTAATAATTTTTGCACTGATCTTTTCCTTCATTTCATTAACTGGTGCATTTCTATTAAATCTCGTAACTATTTGTTAACAACATTCAAATATATATATATCCAACTATTATTAGAAAATTACTCCATCAAAATAAACGCATGCAAAAAATTGATTACCTATTTTTAATACTAACACTGTAAAAATAATTAAATTTCTCAATATGCAATTTTAAAAAAATACAGTAAAAAATTAAATAAATAAAATTACAAATCAAAGTAATAAAGAACACAATGCCACAAATTCAAACAAATATTAAATTTTTCCCACAAAAAAATATTTACAAATGTACTTTCAAACCGAATAAAACTACAAAATAAAACAAATATTTAGTACTAAAAAGAATTAATTACAAAAAATATTAACAAATAACTAAAAAAACCAATTTACCTTTAAATAACAATTTATGTGTTGCTTCCTCTCCTCCTTAAACAAAAAAAAATTAAACAATTAAAAAATAACAATAGACACTACACTTAAAAAATTAAAAAATTAAAAAATATTACCTTTAAAAAGCAAAGAATTTAGAAACCCTAAATTAAACCCTAAAACACTTATTCTTTTTTTTTTTTTCCCTTTTAAACCCTCTTCTTCCTCTTGTATCTTCTCTACTACTAAGTTGATATTTCTTTTTTCTTAAAACCCTCTTCTTTCTCTTTTATTTCTCAACTAAGCTAAGCCTTCTTCTAGCTTCTCCTATCTTCTTTTTTTCTTTAAATCGTCTCCTTCCTCTCTTCTCTAATCTAATCTCTACTCTCTCTTTTTTTGAATCTATACACTTTTTCTTCAACACCTAAAACTATTTATAAACTACAAAATCCTATTTCTCAGTGAAACCCTAAAATACAGCGCTGATGAGTCTAATCGACGAGTGCCGCTTGTCAAGAAGGCCATATCCTATATTTTTTACTTGTATGAAGCACTGCCATTTCTACACCACCATCAACCACCCACAACATACCATTTGGTAAATAATAAGAGTGGGATACCATTTTCGTATTTTTGTTTATTTTTATATTATTAAAGTAAAAAAGTTACAGCATTTTGTTATAATTATATAATAGTCACCTTTTATACCAAATAAAATATTGAGAAACAAATAAGACAAATAAAATTATTATAAAGAAAGTTAACTATATAACATATTCATATATAACATATAATAAAAAAAACACCAAATGAATTTTTTTAAGAAACAAATCAATAAATCAAAATTTTAAATATTAGAAGATAAAAAAATGTGTCTAAACCAATAAAAAAAATCCTTCATAAAAAAAACCAATATCATTAAACCTCTTATTCATGTCAATATATTATAATCAAAACAACTTAGAGCAATAGAATGATTTTTATTTAAAACTATTTAGTACTTTTTACCAATAACCTCTTGACTTTACATAGTGGTAAGATTACTTTGTTTTGTGATAATGAAACCTTAAGTTAATCTCTAACAATCTCACTACTTATATTCCATTATAAAAAATAAATATTTTAACCCACTACTTATATCCAATTATAAAAAAATAAAAAAAGTAAAAAATAATTTTTTATAAGAATTCTAGAAAATAATAATACAAAATTGAATTTTTTTATTTAAATATTCTATAAGACTAATTTAAAAGAACTTACAGAAGTAGCTACATAATTTCAAAAATAAAAATATTTTGTCTATTTATACACTGCTTCAGAAGTATATTTTTATTTAAAATTTATTGAATTTATTTGTAATTACAAAAAAAATGAAAAAAAAAGAACTAAGTTAAGTTTAATAATAAAAAATTATTTTTTTAAGAACAAAAAGGAAAACATAATTTTTTAAAGAATTAAAAATAAAAAAATAATATTAATTAAATATTTTACAAAAGGTGTCTTAAAAGATTCAAAAAACACTTTCCAAATATTTTGGAAATATGAAAATCTTTCATAAAAAAAATTAAATATTTTACTCAATCACTTTTTATACTCTTGAACAAAGAGGATAATAGAAGATCCATTAGGGGTATATCTTAAGAGAGCCTTAAAGCAATAAATCAAAAACTAATTCATCAACTAAACAAGTTAATATAGTTTTCTCAATCTCTAAACCCTCTTCAAATGCTTCCGTCTCAAACTCAACCCATCTCCCATGCTTTCTGCTCATATCCTTGTCTACAACCTCATCCACCATTATGTCCCCCATTTGTTTCAAACTCATTATCTCTTTGTATACCTCTTCTGCCAACCTCCCTTTGTTCTGCATCAATTTCCCCCACCCTTTGCAGCTTCCAACAACAAACTCCAGGTATTCACTCACACAATCTACTACAAGTTTTTGTTCAAGCCTCTTGTATTCTTCTCCCTCTGTCTCTGTTATGTTCCAATGCTCGAGCTGATCAAAACCATTCAGGGTCATAATATTCTCGGTCTGACCCAATGCATATTCCATTAACTTTAGCTCAGAATCTTTTAGAACCATTTTCACATAATCAAGTTCCCAATTGGTTGACTCCTTAAGATCTCTTGAATTTGGTGTCCGAGTTGGAAGCTTTTTATCCATTTCTCCCACAGTTTTAGGAGATGCGAAATCGGATAACGCCACATCAAATTCAGTCTCAGACTCACTTCCAGGCTGCGAACCTAATAATTCCTGATTGCGAGCCAATAACTCTTGCTTCATGCCTGCAAATGTAGAGTGCATGCGATGATCAAAGGAAAGATAAAAATAAAAAAGGTCTTATATCTCGATAACCCGGGATAACTTATATAGTCAATGCAGCAACTTGGTTACAGAGTTTACCAAAGATCCATGCAAAAATTTCACAACTCTTAAACTAATTCAAATGATTTTACGCAAATAACTGTTTCTTTGCCACTCATACAAAAGGTATTTATTCTCCAGACATTGTCCCAAATTTAATTGGCAATTACACAGCTAAGAACCTCACATCATTTCTAAATAAATATAACACATAAAAAAATGGGTTCAAGGGGAACAAATGCGAAAGAAAATAAGAATGAGAAGAGTGCAGCTTACCATCTCTATCATCAGTGAAGCACTCACTGGTGACACCAAGTTCAAGAGTTGAAAGGGGGCTAGGCTGTTGATGATCTAATTCTGTGCTGGCCTCGCTGCTGCTTTTGCTAGCATTTCGATCTTCAATTTCTTCAGAAAACTGGACTCATTCGATAAATTTAAAGTCAAATGTCGAAATATGAAATGTAAGACAGGAAAATTTTCAATTTAGAGACATCTTACCAACCTTCCATATCACTCTAGTTTTAAAACAACTTGTTTGTATGCTATGGTGAAATGTTACGAGTAGAACCAAAGGATGCAGGTCTAGGCCATTCAATAATTGACAAAGGCATTAAATTGAAATTGGCGCTTACTTAGACACAAGATCAGATTTCCACAATTCAACAAATAAAAGAAGAAACCAACTGAAACCACGGAAAATAAAAAGCAAAAGTTCTCCACCAGTTACCAACTTCTCTTCATGATAACTACTCATGGCTATGTTGGCTCTGCTTTTAACTCTTAAAACTAACAGTTCCTATATACAATGATTATTCAGTAAAATTATTATGTCTTCCAGTCGAGGAAACGTGCCATCTAAAATTCAAGCACTAGATTCTATACTTTGGAAAACCTTTTACAGTGTGGGACTTGATTATAAACACCAAGAAATAAAAAAGACCTGCCATTATATAAGTAAATTGTTGCAGTGAGTAAGTAAACCGAACCTGCCACTTCCTTCTCCAATCAAGCTCCAGATGGTCAATTGAAGAGCAATTGAAGTCAGCTGTGCTATATGAAATATCATTACCTAGATCCAACTGAAGTCCTTTGTGATGTCTCATTGATGTTGTGATCAATGTACCAGATGGGAGCACTGAATTTTGGCAACTGGATGCGGGACGAGATGAAGTCTCCTCCATAATGATATTGCAATTGGATGACTCAACTCTATATGCCAATTCTTGAAGCTTTTTTCCCAAAAGAACACTAAGATCATCCCCATCAATTATATTAAGGCCAAGAGAAGAAAATCCGGAGCTTTTTGAAAACAGCAGATCATTGTTGCCACAAGGATCATTATCAAAGCTGCAGCTTGTTTCCACAACTTGACTTGTGGAAGGAACATCAGGCACGGATCTTGCAATGGGGGATGTAAATGTAAACGAAACGACATCCATGCTTGTCTTCATTTTCTCTGCATTCTGATCTGAGTGCTCCTCAGTTGTAACATTACATTTTATGGATCTTTGGGTGCTTTTTATTGATGTATTCTCAGAAATTGTTTCTCCAGACAGAACATCCTCATTTACAGGTTGTTTCTTTCTTCTAGACATGGAACGCTCCTTCGAAGGATCAGTTGCTGAGGAGCTCGTCTTCCTGGACTGAGATTCAGAGTTTACAATGACCTTGTTTATAGTCCTATTTAACCCAACTGTACCGTTTATAGACCTAGTCTTCCTACCTTGCCGGTCCAGGGTTGAAGTCTTTGATATCAAATAGTCTCTATTAGATATACAGTTCTGCTTCTGATTATTCTGCCTCAGGGCTTTGTTAGTCCTACTTGCAGAAGTTCCGTTCTCCATACTCTTTCGCATATCTGCCTGGCTCCTACAAAACTGTTTTCTTTTAGCATCATTCCCTTGCTTCAGATTTGCAGAACTCCCATTAGCACTTAAAAATGACCCTTCTTTCCTCTGAACATTATTAACCCTTGCTTGTTCTGCAAGCCAGACTGATTTTCCCTTATTCCTTGAATTGTTAGAAGAACCTTTTTCTGAATCCCTAGATATCCTGAATGTTGGTGCATAATCTGATTTGTTGTGACTCTTGCTCTTATGCCGTCCTTTCAAAGACATTTCTGTACTCCGAATAGGCTCGTCAGGTCTTTGGTGCCTGGATACCTTATGTGCAGCTTCAATTTTGTCTTTCAAATCCCAGATTTGCAAAGGGACTGAAGAAAGCCCAAATGATGACACTTTATGTTTGGAAGTTTTCTGAGGACTAACCTCGATAATCTTGGAAGCTGCTTCCATTATATAAGCTGCATTCTTGGTTGGGATAAACCCTGGACTCTTGATAGGAGACAAAAGCTTATGCTGAGTTATTGGAATTGGTTTTGCTGATTTCAGAGGCAATATTTCAGTCTGAAATCTCTCAATGGGCCGGTTTTGCACCTTATGAAACCTTGGTTCAATCGTATTTGAGGACAAACCATCAAGCTTGTTAGAGAAGTCAGTGTAGTCCATCGGTTGAGATTCATTCCACAAATTTGGAGAACTTCTTTCATAGTGAGATAATCTAAGAGAGCAAGACCCTGTATATGTGGTAGAAGATGGCTCCAAGACATTTGGTGCCGGCAACGAGTCCAACCCCATAAGCCTAGCAACAACTCCAGGTGCTCTGGATCCATATCCTTCATCACTAGCCACCGAGGAAGCGGAACTAAAATCAGCACTTCTTCTATAACTTGAAGCAGCATTATACTGATCCTCCTCCATCTGGTAAAGCATAAAAATGTAAACAATATAGTCCGAAACTAATATTTTACCCAAACTACAGTAGAGCAACAGAATATAAATTTCCCACCATATAAGGCGGTGACTTCAGTATATTCTCCACAGGTTTTACTCTCTTTGATTCTTCTACAGTCAAAATGTAAACAAGTTGGGCATGAATTAGGAATATATTCAAGACAAAAATAATAAATGCATATACATAAAAATGAAGAACAGATATATATATATATATATACCTAAGATTTCAGCATTGTTTGGGAACAATTTTTTTTGAGATTTACCATTCCAATCAAACAAATGAAAAAATCCTCCTTTCGAATGTTTCCTTTCGACCTCCATTATCTCATCTATAAACCAGCATTACTCAAAAGAAAAAAAGGTTGAATTATCAAACGAAGTCCATCTGAAACTAGAATTATAACACCTTAACACAACAATGTCAAAAGATTTGCAATAAATGAACATAATATACAGCTAAGCTAACAAAAAGGAAGAAACTTTAGTTTTGAAGCTCATACCTGATTTTAGTTTCATTTGCTCATTCAACTAACAAAGACAAACAATGTATCATCTTTCAAGCAAGCAATTGTGGGAAGTATAGAGTTTTTTGACATTAAAGAACATAAACATGTGAATCAGATCTCCATAAATCCAAAATATAAGAAAATCCTCTCAGAGGGAAAACGAAGATGTACAATGAGTAAACAGTTATAGGAAAAAACTCACCATGAATTCTCCAAAGGCTGCAAAACTTGATGATCCAAAAACCAAGATCCTTCCTTCACAAAAAGGGGCTACATAAAAACAGGTAAATCAAATTGGGTAGTCTTTAAATTGAACCAAAAAAAAAAAAACTGCAATCTTTAAAGAATCCCAGTCAGTGTTGCCCTTACAGTCATTACAACTAAAGTCCAAGCACCCTTTTTCTTTCTTCCATGTATGGTGAGGTTCTCTTTTCTTTTTATTGCAACTAAGATAATAGTAATAAAAAAATGGATTTGGATTTTAAGTGAGAAAAGGACATAAAAGAAAGATCCATCTCAGGAAAAATATTTTTAGTGACACTAGCAGAGATACTGAAGACAGATTCAGTTGATAACAGATAGAAAAAGAACATTAAAAAATTATTAAAAAATAAACAGTAAAAAAAAAATCTCGTGTTTAAAGGAGTAAAAAGTGTCTGGTCTGAGTTTGCGCAGTAAATATTGGAGAGGAAGTGACATTATACCCAACCTAACTCTGCCATTGAAAATTTAAGAACACAAGGTTCTCCCTTGCCAAACAAACCAATTAGACAAAAAAACCTCTCTCTCTCTCTTTCTTTTTATTTGTTCAAAGGGCTCGTAATTTTCTGCTTAACTCATTCACCAATACCAAGCCTTCATGGAGAGCAGTTTTACCATGATCTTCGGATCTTCCTCACTGCTTGGAAGACTTGGCATGTAGTTTTAATCACACTACACAAAACTATGATTTATGAAACTTTTTTTTTTTCTGAAAGATGATTAATGAGTAATGACACCCTTACAAGGGAAAAAAATTATACACGAAATATATTTGCAAAGAAATTATATAAAATTAATTAAAAATAAATTTATTTTCAAAAAACATTATTACAAGGTTAATTCATTGATTAATATTTTATACAATATGCCTTTAATTATTATCATTTTCCAGAAAAAAAATACTAATTTTTAAATAACCACTTCCATAAATACGCTTTCCCTCAAAATAAATATTTAAAAAAAACTATATATGTGACTTTTTTTTAATAAAATATATGTGAAGTCAGCGATGGTAAAATCTAGTATCTTAAAAATTCAATCACATAACTCTACAGCCTGGGTTCCGCCATTCCACTTATTTATCTCCCCCAGTAATAATGTTGAATTTTAACTTTCAGTTTTTTGAATGCATTTTTCTTTCTCCAGTATGTTAATCGGGTTATTAATAGCTTCAATTTTCAATGTTTTGTGAAATTAGGTGAAATTTTATTTGAAGTAATTATTTATTACATTTATGGAACATGTAGGTGAAATTTTTTTATTAAAATTTATATAAAAATTAATTGTTTTTTAATTATAATGGTAAAGTTAACATTTTATGTTTTTTTTTTTTCAAATCTCCTTACCTCAAATTTTTATTGATTTATTATATAAAAATAAAAATATCTTTATAAAAATATAATTTATTTTGTATATTAAAAGATATTTTAATAATTAAATTTTTACCCGATTAACTCAATATCACACTTAGTAAAATATAATAAAATTAGCAATTGAATATCATAATTCCTTTTAACTACTCCGTAAGAGGGGTTCTTTTTATCAAAATAATACAGAAAGTTAATTACAAAAATGGGATAGATTGTAGATTAATTATAAAAACATTTTCTACCGTAGAATTGGGTGTCGCCAATGTGTTAGACAGCACCATTCTAAAAAGCACCCAATCATTATTAAATCATTCCAAGTGGAAAAATATTTTTTTAAGTGGTACTGCCAACGTGTTAGGCAGCACAAAAAATATGTGTATTTTCTCAAAATACAAAACAAATACCAACATGTAAAAAAAATATTTTTTTAAAGTGATGCCGCCTGACACATTCGCAACACTAGTTTGAATTAAAAAAAAGTTGTTGAGTTAAAAGAAGATAGGAGGTTGCATAGGGTGTCGTGACCGATTGATGGGTGGCACTTGCCTTCTAACACTCCTTACCCAACCCAATCATCTGGTCAAGATAGCGGGATATCATATTCGTTGCCAAAATAACTTCAATATTACCCTACCAAATAAACATTCATAATGCATCAAGAATATGATCATCTAGCTTAACTAAGGTTAAAACAAGCTTTAGAAAATTTTCGAACAAAACAAAACTCAATTCGGGACAAAATGATGAAAACTCAAGCACTCAAGAGTTCGTCGCGACTTCAGTTTTTCCTTGTCACAATGTCAAGGAGATATCTTGTCACGACGTGACTGGCTTGAACTCATCGTGACTACAACATCCTATCGTCGCAACGTCGATTGCTCGTTGCGACGTCAAAAACATTTCATTGCGACGTCGATTCTGCAACCTTCAAACTTGTACACTTTCACTTTCCAATAGCCATTAACCACTTCCGAATGCCTTAACCCTTCCAATTACCAAATAATACACTGACAATACACTTTCATCAAACTTTAACCTTACCCAAATCATCATAAAAAACTTCAAATATATCCAAAATGCAAAGTTTACAAATTAAGCCATGACATCTATGTTTTTCATAACATGAATCCCAAAATACATCTAACAACATCCTATTGTACATGTCATAACTAATACCCAAAATTTAGTTCATACTCTCTTCAAACTTGAATTGTGATGAGATGAGTTGAGAATGTCCTTCAACTTTTAATATCAAAACAAACTTTACCTATGCATTTAAAAGAAAAAGCGCAAAGCTCACAAGGGCTTAGTAAGTATATCAAGAATTATACAATATAATCAAAGTTTCATTTATATAAATTCATGAATATATATATATATATATATAAACATGATCATGTGTATAATTCTAGCATTAATCTCTAACCTCATGCATAAGTTTGTTTGTTTTTTTTTAAATAACTACAACTAGGTGCCAATTCACACTATACAAGCCACTTACAATTGCTACCGTAATGTACACTTACCTTTTATTTTAATTTAATTGCTTAATTGTAGACTTAATATAACACGATAGGATATACGGAAATGTCAGTAAGATGCACTAAAGTGCCACTATTCTTTGCACAGACGTGCGGACTTCACTTTTCACTGAAGTGCCACTCACTTGCACTGTAGTGCCACTTTCACTTGCACTATAATGCTACTATCACTTGCGCGCCTAATCACTTTCCTAATGGCATACCATTAATATCCTACTAATTCTCATTTTGTCTACATTGACATTTAAACTATACCACTTCATCACACTTTCTCAATAATTAAAACAATTCAAACTTTAATAGTTTTACAATTTAATCCTTATCTAAATGTAAACAACAATTATCAAAATTTCACTTGACATTTATTTCATCAACTTATAACACTTCCTATAAATACCTCATATTATTACTTCACCTATCTAACTTTTAAACTCTTTACAATTTAGTCATTTTTCTTTAAATTCACTATACATAATTTCTTCAATTTATTATAACTATTCGACCCCTCTTTCAATTAAATTTCATAATACAAGGTATTATTTTAATATGTAAAATAAGATTACATGATATTGTTAAACTAATTCATCAAATTTTCCTCAAGGTTTTAAGTAATATAAAGTAAATTTCTTGATACACTTATAACAAAAATACTTGGATGGATGTTTCTTCTCCCTTCTTTACTCTTTTGCAACCCCTTTGCCTTTATCTTCAATTTGTTGTTCACTCTTCTTCTCTTTCTCTTCAACAACATAATACACATACATATCGTTCAATATCAAAACAAGAATCCTACACTATTTCCATGTATTAGAGTGAAATAAACGTGAAATCTTTAAGAAATTCCATCATCTTACCTTAAATTTTTTAAAATCTCTAACTTCTCTTTTCTCCTCAAAATGTATTCTTGCTATCACCACCAAAACTAATCATACCATGAAATTCCTATGGTTATTTTACTAAAATCTATAGTGAAACTTTAAGTTTAAAAGCTTGGGAAAGTTGAAAATGGTGGAAGGGACTAAAATGAAAAGAAAAAAAAATTGCTATGGTTGGAGGAGAAGGAAGCGTCTAGAAAAAGATGAAAAAAGATGATGATATTTCCTTCTTTTTCCATATCCTTCCCCAAAAAAATCTATCCATCATTTTTTTATAGAAAAATAGCACTTAATTAAAAATAAGTCGAATCATCATCATTTTCATCACATCTCCATGTACTTCATGGTCAATTTCCACTCTAAGTCCTTACTGTTTTTCTTATCCATCTAATTCCATCATATCTTACTTTTAAATTTTACATTATAACCCAACACTTTGCACACTATTTCAATTTAATCCACTCCTTAATTTAATTTTTCTAAATTCAAAAGTCATTTTTAATTCCCCATAATATTTAATTATGTTCTCCACTGATATTAATATTTCCATTTTTGTCTTCCTGAATTAACACCATTCTCTTTTCTCGAGAAATGTCAGGAATATTATAGGCTTGACGTCTTACTGCTGATGTGACCAATCTATCATAGCGCCTTATCAAACCCTCTACTTTTTTTTCCTTTTTCTCATGCATTATATATATATATATATATATATATATATTGCTTTAGTCCCCATTCCCCCACACACAAAACACTACTGAAGTAAAGAAAGGAGAATTTTTTTTTTTGTATTGGAATTTTGGGAGAAAAAAAATGTTTGTGTTGGAGTTTTAGAGAGATTATTAGAGTTTTAATGTATGATTTTTTTGTAATAATATTTTGTATATTATATGGTTATATTTTATTTTTAATATTTAGATAGATTTAACTCTTAAAATTATATTATTATATATTTATATTTATATTTTATATGTTTATATATATATATATATATATATATATTAATAAAGATGCTTATGTTTTAATATTAATTTGTGTAGAATATAAAATTTCAGTTGCAAGCATTTGGGTTAAGGTGATTTATTTTAATTTTTTTATTTAGTTGGTGATTAATATTATTATATGGATATTTTATTTAAATAAAACAAAATTAAAATTATTTACGAAAATGGATTTTGCTAAATATTATTATGTGGAAGTGTTATTGTTTTAAAATGATATGTTTATTCAATTTTATTTGTGCAAATATCGAAATGGGTTCATTGGTTTGAACAATCGGTCACACTACAATGATGATTAATGTGCCAATAAAAAAATTGTTACTTGCTATTCACGGGTATTTTATAAATTTGCATGTCATTATTTTTTTAATTGGCATATGTAACTAATATGATAATTTGTTATAGACAAGGTGAATATCACGTCTTAAGAGCGCGCATTTATGGTTTGAGCTACTGGCAGGAAGAACATATTTTCCCCAATTTGAATGCCACAAGATGTGGAACGACAACATTAATTACGAAGTTTGAGCTTAGGGTCGACTTAATATCGACCTTGGTTAAGAGGTGGTGCCCAAAGACTTACACATTTTATTTGTCGTGTAGGGAGTGTATTATCACCTTAGAATATGGTGTATTGCAACTTGGGCTCCCAGTTGACGGTGTTGCAATCATGAGTTCAAGTAAAGTGATTGAATCTAGGTCGCTTTGCTATCAGTTGCTTGGACAATCACCGGGTGATGGTGCTACTAAATTTACCAATTTAAAATTTTGTTGGCTCAAGCAAAATTTTGAAACTTCACTGAGTACTGTCTCTGAGTAGAAGAATATGTGCACTACTCAGGTGTATATAATGGAGATAATAAGTGGGGTACTCATGTCGGACTCAGGTAATAATAAAGTCCATTTGATGTACTTGCTTATGGTGGTAGATTTTCATGTTGTCCATTCGTATAGTTGGGGTTTAATAGTATTAGCAACATTGTATCGTGAGCTTTGTCGCACAATACACAAGATATTGGTGTTTGTCTGCTAATGCTACAACCCTAGGCATTGTACAGGATGCCGTTTTTGGCATCACAAATTCACCAACAATATGTTTTCCCACTTTTAAATAGGTAAAAAAATTTTAAAACAACGATTAAGAATTATTTTTTATGAAAATGTTATCTAACAATTTTATTTTCTTTTCAGATAGTGTACTTGTTTGGGGATTGGGAAGTCGGGAACCCTTGTTGGGTATAGAAAAATGATTAAGGCATACATTAGAGAGGAGGTAAACTTTTTTCAACATGAAATTATATTCATGTCATGTAATTATTTTAGTTATGTTATTTTAATCATGTCATTATAATCATGTTATTAATTATGCAGTTTATGTGGATGTCATATATTGTGTCAAAGTGTAAGTCCCTAGTCGGCTTACTACCATTCATAAGTGTGGCGTATTAACACACCTGTCCTAAAATTTTCAACCATTGAGTGGTACAACAGGGACGGAGTTATGCGACAATTCAGGTGTAAGCAAGATGTTCCGAATGTACCAATCAACTTCGACAATGTCCACGACATTAATAAGAGGGGAAAAGATGCAAAGAATTGGATATTGAAGAATCAATGGTGGATCATAATGTGTAATGCCTGGATGGAAATGAGGCCTAGGATGGACTCTTGCATAGGGGATTTTAAGCCCTCGGTCCACTACCAACAATGGTATGTAGAAAATAGGTTGTCATATTTGTTTAGTGGTGAGTTGATGGTAGTCCCTAAACGTATGCACCAACGAGAACATTAGCAAAGTGTACCGAGTCACTCCTATCCTCACTGAAGACATCCAACTCCTACTCCCTGACCCAAACCTGTAGTTTTCGAAAAGAATATAAAGGATAATGAGTACCCGGTTTAGACACAAACATAATATGAAGCTAATACTTATCATTTGGAGTTATGCAGTGACAATTTTGTGTCAGAATTCCAAAGGTACTCCTATCATCCAGAGATGCCTTGTTCCAATTTCATTACCAGCAACTAGGATCATCAATGATAAATGATATGTTTAGCTTTACATCTAGTAGTACACACGTCCCGGTCAAACCTTTAGGACATACAATTTTTCGAGCTACTTTGAAACACCCAAGGTTCGTCGATGGATTATGAGAATGCAGGTTTGGGGAAGGAAAAGATTGAACTCTTGATAGACAGTCGCCAACAACCCAGACTTCAACGAAGAGCACCATAACATTTCACCCGCAAACAAATCCATCCAACCACCAATTTTGATTAATGAAAATTGTGAAGTAATTGTATCAAAGTTTTAATTTTTTCTTTAATATTAAACATGACAAGGTTAGTTTATATTAATCAATTTTGATTAACGTTTCAGATTTCCAACTTCAACGTCATTTTCTATTATATTAAACATGACAAGGTTGATGTTGTATTAATTAATTTTGATTAACATCAATAAAATACAACAGATAATGTTTAAAATACATTCAAACTCTGGGTACATCAATTTATGTTCGCATTGACTGCAACAATTGTCTAGGATTAAAGTTTTGATGCGAGTACTTATTTTAACTGTGGCCAATTGTTCTGCATAGACCAAAATGTTTGGGTTTGCCCTTCTCCCTCATGTCCATGTCACTTCAAATCCTGTTATTCTGCAACTGACCTTTAGGTATTCTAGGTAGCTTTGTGTTTGGGAGCAACTCGAATGTAGGAGAGGCACTTCCTTTTTCAAGACATCCGTAAAGCTGAGGAACTTGCTTTCTCAAATATGTAATGTGTGTTCCAAGGTATTGTTGGAAAAAATTCGATTCAAAAATGAAATTGTTGCAAGACGTGTGAACGTCTGGATTGGAAATACTACAGCAAAAAGATATAGAATAAATTAGTAGTGTTTGCAAGTATATGGGTCAAATTTTAATATAGTAAAGTGTTACAATGAAACACTCCAGGAAGTATTCCCAAGATCGTACCCAAGAGATTGTGGATTGGAGAAAATTTATTATTAAATTAATTACATAAAATAATTACTAACCTAGTTGAGTCATGAATTAGTAGTGTTGATATAAAGCTAAAATATTAATTAAACTAATTAAATTAATTAAACTAAAATAAACTAATGGAATTTCCTATTCCTGGTGTTGACGATACGAGTTTTCGGCCTATGATCGATTAAATCTCTAATTATCAATTAAATCTCTAATTACCTTCAATTGATTTATTTACCACCCTTAGCCAAGAATATTCTTTCGGCCTTATCTTCACTAAGGATTACCACCTAAGTCGCCTTTTCAGTCTCTTATTAGGCATACGAATACCCTTTTAGTCTCACCGATTGGCATAAGTTATACTTCACAGGTTACCCTCTCAGTCTCACCTATCTAGATATTCTACTAAGGGCGTCACTCCCTAATAAACTAAGTACTCTTGAATAAACTCTCAATTTTAGATAAATAATTACTTAATCCATAAATCAATTCCATAATTGAAACATGCAAGATATAAAATACGCACAAAGATTTATCTCGATATTCATACAAACGTTAGTTGATCAAGTTAACGAAATATAAATAATGGAATAAAAGAACAAAGGAAAAAAGAATGCTCATTGATAAATAATTGAAGTACAATTTCGGAACAATATCCACTCACAATCATCTTCACATTGAAATAGAAATATTCCAATTAAGCGAACATAAAAAAACCTAAAATAAAACTAAAGAAGAACGAAAGAAAGTAGTAAATTAAAAACATGAAATATTGTTTGACGGCTCCCTAGGGAGAATCCCTAGGTCGACTCCCTTCTAATGAGGTTATAAGGTTGTTTATTGGAACGACGGAAATGTGCAAGTGTACACAATCGCAACAAGTAATACAGTGACAAGTAAATGTCGAGTTATCGTACCCACAAGGACTGTAAAAGAGTTATTTATGAATGTAATTAAAACACTTTGGTGAGGTAAAAATAATTTGGTTTTGGAAGATGAATTAAAATTAATTAAAAACTAAGTAAAACAAAGGAAGAAAATAAAATTCTAATGCATGATTTCAATTAAGATTTAATCAAGATGATATAATTGTGTTGGGGTAATTACATTTCTTTGACTTAAATTTATTAAACTTATGTTATACTGTTACGAATAAATTCGTGGCAACCCGGTAACTTGCTAACTTATGAACATATTTACTATTAAAAATCCATTCATCTCTTGGAACATATCCCTATGCCAATTCGATTGATTAAACAAATTTATAAAGGTAAACATGCTATTACTCATACACACTTATTAAATTAAACTAATCTCTTGCATGTTCCCATGTCGATTCAACCTGTTAGAATTAAGTGACCCGAATTCTTATTTAAATAAAATACGATGAAAATAAAATAAAAGTAATATCCAAATAGAACTAGACTTCTGTTATTTTATTTTAGAATAATGTTTTTTAAACCTTATTAAACTCCATCTATTTTATATTGATTAGGATAAGGTATTTCAATCCTACTAGAATATGGCTTTACAAGCTTATAAATAGACATAGTCTATTCCTCTTGTAATTGATTCGAATTTGACATAGTAAATTTTCTTCTCCTCTGCCCGTGGTTTTTTCCCGAAAGGGTTTCCACGTAAAATCTGTGTGTTCTTTATTTTTTTATTATTTATTTTTACGATATATTTCATTACCGACATTATTATATTTTCACAAATTGGTATCAGAGCTTTCAGGTTTTTTTCATCTCGATCACTGTAATGGCGTCTTTGAAGTATGAAATTCCGCAATTGGATCGCAACACTAGATTTGCGTTGTGGTAGATTAAGATGCAAGTAGTTCTTACACATATGGATCTAGAGGAAGTCCTGCTAGGGATAGATAAGATGCTTTCAACATTAACGAATGAAGAGAAGAAGCGTAAGGATCGAAAGGCATTAACACAGTTACATCTGCATTTGTCTAACGAAATTTTGCAAGATGTGGTGAAGGAGAAGACCGCCGCTAGATTATGGAAAAGCTGGAACAAATATGCATGTCGAAAACTCTAACCAGCAAGTTGCATATGAAGCAACGTCTTTATGCTCATCGTTTGGAGGAAGGTGCATTTGTGCGCGAACACTTAATAGTGTTTAAAGAAATTCTCTCAAACTTGGAGGCCATGGAGGTTCAGTATGATAAGGAAGATCTAGGGTTGATTCTACTTTGTTCGTTACCTCCGTCTTATTCAACCTTTAGGGACACGATTTTATATAGCCGCGAGTCTCTTACAGTTGATGAGGTTTATGATTCTTTAACCTCGTATGATAAGATGAAGCATCTTGTGGTTAAAACCAACTCTCAGGGTGAGGGTCTCATTGTTCGTGGGAGACAAGATCGAAATGCTGATGATGATCGTGGAAGGACACAAGAATGGAATCCTCACGGTAAATCTAAGGGTAGATCGAAGTCTTCAAATAGAGGTAAAACTTGTAATTTTTGCATGAAGAAAGGGCACATTAAATCTGAGTGCTATAAGCTATAGAATAAGATCAAAAGGGAGGCTGTGAATTAAAAGGGAAAACAACCAGAAAATTCCGGTGAAGCTGATGTTGTAGAAGACTACAGTGATGGTGAACTTCTAGTCACTTCAGTCATCAATTCTAAAGCTAGCGAGGAGTAGATCCTTGATTCGGGCTACACCTTCCACATGAGTCCCAATAGAGATTGGTTTACAAATTACGAAACAGTGTCTGAAGGTGTTGTTGTGATGGGAAATAATGCTTCATGTAAAATCGCAGGTGTTGGAACGATTAAAGTTAAGATGTTTGATGGAGTTGTCAGAACACTCAGTGACGTACGACATGTTCCAGAATTGAAGAGAAATTTAATTTCGTTAAGTACTCTTGATTCAAAAGGGTACAAATACATAGCTGAAAGTGGGGTTTTGAAGATTTCTAAAGGTTCCCTCGTTGTGATGAAAGGGCAAAGAAAGACTGCCAAGTTATATGTTCTGCAAGGTTCTACTGTTACTGGTGATGCAGCTGTCGCTTCCTCTTCCTTGTCAGATGATGATATTACTAAGCTTTGGCATATGCGCCTAGGGCATATAAGTGAGAATGGTATGGCAGAATTGCGCAAAAGAGGACATCTTAATGGGTAAGGAATTTGCAAACTGAAGTCCTGTGAGCACTGCATTTTTGGGAAGCAAAAGAGAGTTCGATTCATTAGAGAAATCCATAACATGAAGGGAACATTGGAGTATATTCATTCTGATCTATGGGGGCCATCTAGAGTGCCTTCGAGAGGTGGAGCTAATTATATGCTAACTTTTATTGATGATTTTTCCAGAAAAGTTTGGGCGTTCTTCTTGAAGCAGAAAAACGATGTATTTTCTGCATTTAAGTCTTGGAAAACTATGATTGAAAAATAGACGGGAAAACAAATAAAACACCTCTGCACAGATAATGGCTTAGAGTTCTGTTCTGATGAGTTTAATAAACTGTGCAAGTCAGAAGAGATCGTGAGACACATGACAGTTCGTCATACTCCACAGCAAAATGGCGTTCTAGAACGAATGAATAGAATGATCATGGAGAAGGTTCGATGTATGTTGTCAAATGCCAACTTACCAAAGTCATTTTGGGCCGAAGTAGCCTCTACTGCATGTTTTTTGATTAACCGATCTCCATCCATTGCCATTGAGAAAAAGACTCCACAAGAGGTATAGTCTGGTAACCTTGCTGACTATTCTGATTTAAAGATTTTTGGGTGCCCTGCGTATGCTCATGTTAATAATGGAAAATTAGAACCAAGATCCATTAAATGTGTTTTTCTTGGTTATAAAACTAGTGTTAAAGGGTATAAGTTATGGTGTCCTGAAGATAGAAAAGTTATGATTAGCAGAGATGTTGTTTTTGATGAAATTGCTATGCTACCTAACTTATCTCTTAAAGATTCTTCCAATAAAGAAAATCAAAAGCAGGTGGAGCATTAGATTAATACAGAGTCGACTCCTCAAGCTAGTACAAAAATTGCGAATAAAGTTACTTCTTCACCACAATACTCTATCGCCAAAAACAGAACTAGAAGAGAAATTAAACCTCCAAAGAAGTATGCTGAGGCTGATCTAGTTGCTTATGTTTTAAATGTGGCTGAAGATATAGATGCAAATCAAGAGCCATCTAATTATTCTGAGGTGATTAGTTGTGAAGACTCAGAAAAGTGGATGTTTGCTATGCAAGAGGAGATGGAATCACTCCACAAAAACAAAACATGGGATCTTGTAAAACTTCCTAAAGGTAAAAAGGCTATTGGTTGTAAATAGGTGTATAAAAAGAAAGAAGAGGCTCTAGGAGTTGAAAAACCCAGATATAAAGCAAGGCTTGTTGTAAAGGGTTATAGTCAAATTCCAGGAGTGGACTTCATAGATGTGTTCTCCCCAGTTGTGAGGCATAGTTCGATTCGAGCTTTGCTTGGTATTATGGCCATGCATGATTTGGAGCTTGTGCAGTTAGATGTTAAAACTGCATTTTTGCATGGAGAACTTGAGAAGAATATTTTTATGCAACAACCAGAGGGTTTTACAGTCTCAGAAAAAGAGGACTATGTTTGCTTGCTGAAAAAGTCTCTTTACGGTTTGAAACAGTCACCAAGACTGTGGTACAAGAGGTTTGATTCCTTTATGACTTCTCATGATTTCAAAAGAAGTAGTTTTGACAGTTGTGTTTACTATAAGAAAAACAATGATGGTTCTTTTATATATCTACTCCTTTATGTTGATGACATGTTGATAGCAGCAAAAGATAAAGGAGAGATAAAAAAAGTCAAAGCCCAACTAAGTGAAGAATTTAAGATGAAAGATTTGGGATCAGCAAAGAAGATACTTGGTATGGAAGTTCTCAGAGATAGAAAAGACAAAAAAATTGTACCTAAGTCAGAAAGGGTACATTGAGAAAGTTCTTTGTAGGTTCAATATGCAGAGTGCTAAGCCTGTTAGTACTCCTTTAGCAGCTCATTTTAGACTTTCATCAGCTTTGTCTCCACAATCAGATGATGAGATTGAGTACATGTCACATGTTCCATACTCTAGTGTAGTGGGATCTCTCATGTATGCTATGGTTTGTTCACGTCCAGATTTATCATATGCAGTCAATGCAGTTAGCGGATACATGGCGAATCCCGAAAAAGAACACTGGAAAACAGTTCAGTGGATTTTAAGATACTTATGAGGTACTACTGATGTTTGGTTATAGTTTGGAAGAACTAGAGTTGGAGTCATTGGGTATGTTGACGCTAATTTTGCTGAAGACCTTGATAGAAGAAGATCTCTCACAGGTTATGTCTTTACAATTGGAGGTTGTGCAATCAGTTGGAAAGCCATTTTGCAAACTACAGTTGCTTTGTCTACCACTGAAGCTGAGTACATGGCGATTACTGAGGCTTGTAAAGAAGCTTTTTGGTTGAAGGGACTATTTAGTGAACTCAATGAAGACCTTTAAATCAGTATAGTATTTTGTGACAGTCAAAGTGCCATCTTCCTTACAAAAGATCAAATGTTTCATGAGAGAACAAAACACATTGATGTTCGGTATCATTTTGTTCGTGATATTATTGCTCGTGGTGATATTGTTGTGAGCAAAATTAGTACTCATGAAAATCTTGCAGATATGATGACTAAGTCACTTCCTATAACCAAGTTTGAGCATTGCTTAGACTTGGTTGGTGTTCATTGTTGAAGTTAAACCCTTAATGGGTTTTATGGAAGAGGTGGAGAACTTATTTGTTGAAAGTTCGCGATGAAGAACTTGTTCATTGAGAATTCGTGTCAAGGTGGAGATTGTTAGAATTAAGTGACCAGAATTCTTATTTAAATAAAATATGATGGAAAATAAAATAAAAGTAATATCCAAATAGAACTAGACTTCTTTTATTTTATTTTAGAATAAGGTTTTTAAACCTTATTAAACTCCATCTATTTTATATTGATTAGGATAAGGTATTTCAATCCTACTAGAATATGGCTTTACAAGCCTATAAATAGACATAGTCTATTCCTTTTGTAATTGATTTGAATTCGACATAGTAAATTTTCTTCTCCTTTGCCCGTGGTTTTTTCCCGAAAGGGTTTCCACGTAAAATCTGTGTGTTCTTTATTTTTTTATTATTTATTTTTGCAATATATTGTCATTACTGACATTATTATATTTTCACACAACCGATTAACTCAATTTAATAAACATATAAAAGACTATGTGAAGTAACAAGGTAGCCATACCTTGAAACAATTTAATCACAAAAATCTAGCAAGTTATGCAAGGCATATGTATTGCCAAATACAATGCTAATTCAAGCTTCAGCTACCTTAGAAGAATGAACATGCACTGATTAAGTACTGAGTCCATTAATTGCAATTTCAATCCGTTTAAACAATTAATTCTTTAGTTATCTAAACAATTATAATGCCAGATAACCTAAGCATGATTTTACTTAATCAAGCATTTTACTGATGCCTATAACAGCATAAACATATATTTAATAAATTAAGAGGACGAAATGTAATCAACCCAACACGAATTAAATTCAAGCTAAATTGATTAAAATAACCATTTCAAGAACATGAATATTCATAGATATGTTCATCATAAAAACAATAGAACTTAAAAAGATAGGGAACAAGAAGCAAATCTGGTGTTTCTCCGTAGCTTGACTGATTGCTCCGTTTTTTGTCTCCGTTATCCTCGTCGATCAAGGCTTCTATGAACACTTACTTGCTGCCCAAAATGGTTGGGAAAATACCTCTTTTCCAAGAGGAGAAATCGGCACAAGAACTATGTCGAAACCATTTTTAAGCTTGAAAAACGGGGTCGACTTTTAAAAACAAAAATGGGAGTCGCCACCAATCCCTTTTTGCTTAGGTGTGATCGGATCACCTTATAAAATGTTTTATTTGGAAAACATTGATTTTGGCCTACATAATTCAAGAAAGCAGGTTCGGGAGTCAGTTACGTACGAGAAAGGATTAGCATCCTCGTAACGCCCAAAATTGGTACCGAATTGATTAGTTTTTTTGTCCTAATGTCAAAAATTTGAAAAGATCTTAAAACATGTTTTCTTTAAAAACTTGAACAATTTGAGTTGGAACTTGAGATTCCTTTGTTTCGAAAGAATACAAACATCACATCCAGCACGTTAGGATATGATGTTTTAAACCTTCGTAATCAAAATTATCTCATGATTTACAAAATTCATTAAAAGGATATTTAGTTATTTAGTCAAACAGAAAATCGAAACCCAGCACTTTAGGGCACTATTTCCCGAATTTCTAAACACAAAACATTGCCTTATTTAAGAAATTTTTTTGGATAAAATGTGGCAAATAAATAAAATATAAAAAAGAATAAAAAACTGAGGAAACAAGGATTAAATCAAAATAAAAAAAGGTTGAAAGACGAAGATGAATGAAGAATAAAATAAGAACAAACCGCAGAAAATAAGAACGCAAGAAAGAGAGAAATTTGAGTGAATGCTTTCAAGAATTCTTATTGTTTCTCAAAACTCAAGTGTGTCTTACAATGAGGGGGGAGACCTCTATTTATAGTTGAGCCTCCCTAAATCTAACGGTACAGAGCAATTACATCAATGGCTAAGATTAAAGGGTATCTTCAAATTAAATCTCTAAGATACCAAAATCATATCTTCTAAGATTACATATCATATCTTCTCGGATTGCATATCATATCTAAGATTTGCATATCATTTCTAAGATTGCATATCCTTGAAGATTATGTTTCCATATACATCAAGTTTGTATATGGACCTTCAATCTTTTCAAGTAATAGGCCATTCTGATTGGGCCAAATGATATATTTTGGACTGGGCTTAGACTTTTTTTATTATTTTGGGTTTATTATTTTTTGGTATGGGCCCAGGCAAATTGGGCTTATTACAACTGCCCTTTTTTGCTCATTGCTGTGCAACAGGAATAGAGCAAAGACTATAAAAGAACCAATTTTGCCCGGTCTTGCCGAGTCTTAAGTTTTTTATCCTCATCTTCTTCAGAGGTATCTTGACATCTTCAATCTGCTTTACTACAACTTCAGGAAGGTAACATCTGCTATATTTAATCTGCTCCCTGTCGACTCAGGGATTGCTAAATCTGCTTTCTTCAATCTGCTTCCTGCCAACACAGGGATTGCCAGATCGTTATCTACGATCTACTTCCCGCCAATATAGGGATTGCCAAATCTGCTATCTTTGATCTGCTCCCCGCCAATACAGGGATTGTCAAATCTACTATATTCAATCTACTCCCCACCAATACAAGGATTGTCAAATCTGCTATCTTCGATCTGCTCCCCTCCAATATAGGAATTGCTAAATCTGCTATCTTTGATCTGTTCCCTGCCAATACAGGGATTGCCAAATCTTCTATCTTCGATCTGCTCCCCACCAATACAGGGATTGCCAAATCTACTGTCTTCGATCTGCTCCCTGCCAATACAGGGATTGCCAAATCTGTTGTCTTTGATCTGCTCCCTGCCAATACAGGGATTGCCAAATCTGCTGTCTTCGATCTACTCCCCGCCAATACAGGGATTGCCAAATCTGCTATATTTGATCTGCTCCCAGCCAATACAAGGATTGCCAAATCTGCTATCTTCGATCTGCTCCTCGCCAATACAGGGATTGCCAAATCTGCTGTCTTTGATCTGCTCCCCGCCAATATAGGGATTGCCAAATCTGCAGTCTTCGATCTGCTCCTTGCCAATACAGGGATTGCCAAATCTGCTATCTTCGATCTGCTCCCCGCCAATACAGGGATTGCCAAATCTGCTATCTTCGATTTGCTCCTCGCCAATACAGGGATTGCCAAATCTACTATCTTCGATCTGCTCCCCGCCAATACAGGGATTGCCAAATCTGATATCTTCGATCTGCTCCTTGCCAACTAAAGGATGCCAGATCTGCTCTCTTCATTGTCCCCTAGAGGACATAACCTGTAGAATGGGTATATGCTTATGCCTAATGATTAGGATGCTATGATCGAGATGAGTCAAATGCTCCTAACTATGATACAAAAATGTTATGAGAATGATTCCTATTTTGAATGTCATCACTCATTCATTCATCCAGGTTTCATCTTCGTTTTTCTCGATGTATCAATCATACTCTGCTCGTATGCTTTGAATCCTTTCTATCAATTTGGTCCTGTTGTACCACTCCCCGAATGTTATGACCCACTGGAGATGTTTGTGAAATGATCCTCTCTTAGGATCGATTTTGCTTAATTTGTCCAATCACCATTTGGACAGAAAAGGTAATCTCAATTTTCTTGAGTACCCCCGACATTTACACATGGGAATTCTTAAGCAATTGTCTTATTTTAGTTTCTTGTATTATCTAGAAATTTCCAGAGTAATATGCAAAACTTCTTTGTGAAAATATTATTAGTTCATCAATCATTATTTCAATGCAACATGCATTATGAATAATGAGCAACAAATAAATTGGCCTTGAGGATAGTTAGATTTGAATAAGTTATCAAAAATACAAAGGAAATTAATCTAGGAACATATCTTTTAGAAGAAAAAGAATATGAAGATAGTAAATATGACAAAAACTAGGTGCCCTAGATATCGCAGCTTGGGCTTCTATATACAAGCTTCATGAAGACTGCTTTGAGCTTAACATGTGTTTAGAAGATCCAAAGTACTTTATTGATGCCCCGGCATGTAACATACTTCGCTTATTGTCGAATCAGATATAGCAAGATCACTGCATGCCTTTCAAAATTTGAGCCACCCTTTTGGGTTTTCAACTCAAAACCCATTTGGTCTCAAGGCGCCCTTTGCGGGTTTTCACCTTGGCCTCTCCATTTTTCCTTTTCTTTTTTTCTTTTTTCTTTTTTTTTTGTATTTTTTGAAGGTCACAAAGCGCTCTTTACGGGTTTTCACCTTCCCTTTTTCTCCTTTTTAAGCAAAATACTTTTTTACTAAGTCCGAATTCATAGGATTGGGTAAGCTTTTCCATCTATTTCGGTCAAAATCAGTGCACCTCCAAAGAAAGCCTTCTTCACCACATATGGTCCCTCCCAATTCGGCATCCATTTTTGCTCTAAAATCCTTTTGCATGGGAAGGATCTCTTTCAGCACAAGGTCCCCCTCATGAAATTCTTTTGGACGAACCTTCTCCGTTATAAGTCTGTATTATCCACTTTTGGTACATTTGACTATGATGAATACTTTCAAACCCTTTTTTTCAGCCAAGTTCATTGGAGACATTCAATTTTTGACTCGATCAAAGCTTGGAAAAAATCTCGATTTTCATGAGTGGAACAACCTTTATTCGTAAACTAATGGGAAAGGTGTTGCCCCAGTGAAAATCCTGGTCAACGTAAGCATAAAGAGTAAATGGTAGCTTCTTATGCCAATTTTTACAAGTCTCGGTCATCCTTCACTATTTTTGTTGTTTTTTGTTTTTTTTCCTTTTTTTTTTGTACTTTTGTTTCTCTCTTTTTGGCTGCCTTTGCTGCACTGTGATATGTCGCCTAATCTTTGAACAGACTGCAAACTTTTGACATTGGTAGTTGGATATGATCTTTTCTGGTTTTCCTTTTTTTTTTATTGGAAATTTGATGACTATTGACTTTGTAATATTGGCATATGAAGCTACTTTCACCCTCTTAATGGAGTAGTCGACAAACAAAAAGATGAATTAATGTCAGCTAGAAACTTTTGACGAGCTCGACCCTATAACATCCATGCCCCACATAGGAAAATCGATGAAGAAATGGAAGAGGCACATAGATCTTGTCTTTCTCAATTCAGTATTTGTGGTATAAGCTCATGCTTAGTCTGGCCATTATAAAACCATCTGTATGCGTCCTTCTGACATTCTTATGGACCTCTCTTAGTCCTTAACAATATCCACAGGTCTTAGTAGCCCAGGCATACCTAGATATAACCATGCAAAGACGTCTCTGAATTCCTGTAATAGTCTCAACAAGGTCTTGTTTTGTCTCTCCGGCTATGCGCGTTCAAATTTCACAACCTTTCCTTCCTCTAAGGCTATATTCTCTACCAACTCTTCATGGGGTAAAATTTGTTTCTCTTCTTGCTTTACCATTTTCAACAGATTCGGAAACAAGTCACAATTTCTGTCACCTTTAAAATCCTGAGATTCCCCTAAACACATGTCGCGCTCAGAAAGGAACTCTGAATCTGTAATATCGTTGCCCACGTCATTGATATCTAGGGACCTATGGTAGGCACAAAAGAATGTACAAGGAACAAATGAATTCAAGAACAACTATTTACATGGTATGAATTAGAAAAGAAAAATTTTTGGATTAGAAAATCAAAAGAATAAAGAATGAGGGAACATTTGCTCGAATTGATCATGAAAGATGTGTTTTATTGAAACAAAGATGTCTGAACATGAGCCTATTTCACAAATGAAATCTTATTGTTTCTAGGCTTTAAACAACAAGTGCGTTCTGAGCATTACTCTGTATAATTTCTAAAAACTACAGGAAGTTCCTCTACAGACCAGGTGTTCAAAACACTCTCAAGTATGCAAGGGCTTGGAAACTTTTATTCCCCGATTCCCTCTGAGTTTTTGACATATTCAAGGAGTCACCACTTTCTTGCCTCCTCTTTCCATTATCGCATTTACTGCCTCGTCAGGGTGATTAGGTTCATCAAACTTCACAATTCCCATCCTAATGAACCTTTCGACCAACCTTTTAAACGTAGTGTAGTTTTCGATTGAGTGACCCGTTATTCCTGCGTGATACTCACATTGGGCATTATACCATTTTTAGAATGGAGGTTGCACGGGTTTCGAGTAAGACGGAGACACCAAATGCACATAAAAAAGATTTCGATACAGCTCTTTATACGTCATCGAGATGGGCGTGAACTGGAGTCTTTTAGTATTTGGCCTCGTACTAGATTCCTGCCTTGAAGAATCCTGATTGCTAGTGGTTACAGTCTTTGGCTGACCTATAATGACTAATTTGGGATGCCTGGTGCTGAGGTTATCCAGTTCATTTTCCCTATTTCTCGGGGTTGATCTTTTGGGAGTTTCCCCTTCTATCTTGCCACCTCTTATGGCATTTTCAATCATTTCGCCTACCATTACTATATCTGCAAAGCTTGGTGATACTTGCTATCATATGAGTAATGAATGGAGCCTTCAAGGTATTGATAAAGAGCATTATAGTTTCCTTTTCCAGGAGCCGTGGTTGAACTTGCATGGCGATTTCCCTCCACCTTTGCGCATGCTGCTTGAAGCTTTCATTTGGCTTCTTCTCCATATTCTGCAGAGTAATTCTGTCTGGTGTCATGTCCGTTACATGATTATATTGCTTCATGAAAGCCTGCGCTAGGTCCCTCCAAGAACTGATTCTAGCACGGCTTAGTTGGTTATACCACCTAGACGCTGCCCCAACTAGACTATCCTGGAAACAATGGATCAGCAGTTGATCATTATTAACATAGCTGGTCATCTGTCTACAAAACATGGTGATGTAGGCTTCAGGACAACTGGTCCTATTGTACTTCTCAAATTCTAGCATCTTAAACTTATGAGGAAGCACCAGATCTGGGACCAAGCTCAAATCTTTAGCATCAATTCCATGATGACTATCGGCACACTCTAAAGCTTTGAACTTTTCTTCTAACCATCTACAACAGTCCTCCAGCTGTCTTGAGGCTTCAGTTCTCATTCCTTCCCTCTCAGTTATATCTAGATCAGGAACGACAGGATTAGCAGGGTTATCCCCTGGGTTAGATTCCGAACCAACTTGGAAATTCATGGGCATCCCAGTATCAACTTGCCCTTGTTGAGGCCTGATTGTGACAGATGGCCTTCGGGGATGCACCTCAGGTTGTGCTTGTGCATGGGGTGGGGTAAAACCTGGAGGATAATCCCCATTATCCTCTCCAGTAATAGCCATAGGGCCCTTTCCTTTATCCACTGCCCCAGTCAATAGTTGGGCCATCTGAGACATCATATTCTTCTGGGCCTCCATCATTTGTTCTCTCATATCTTGTTGCATTTTTTCCAACTGCTCTTGCAACTGGTCTTGCATGTCCTTTTGGAGCAGTTCAAATCTTTGATCCATATTTTTTGTTTTGGCACGTGTACCGTAACGATGTGTAGTTTCCATATTTTTCTTTCCTCTCTCTCTTTTGTAATAACTTCCACTAATTAGGGTCTTTCTATGGATTTAAATACATATGATGTAATGTAATGCAAATTCATGAATGCAAAAAGATATCGATTCTGATTCAGTTTCATTTAGAAAACTTTATTTAGAAAATAAAATTCTTTACACAAAACGGATTACAAATACGCTTTCGCCCTATAGCCCAACGCTTTAACCCTCCTAAACAACAAGGCTAACTCCTAACCACGAGCTGACTGTAGCTCATATTTCGCGCTCAATGTATCAGCTTGTTCTACCAGGGTCTGTAGATGGTCAGCTACCTCTTATGGCTTCTCCCATAAGATAATCCCTATTTCTAACTTGATCCCAAAAATGATGAAACTGTTCCTTCTAATGCCCTTCTCTTGCTTCAAGAAGCTCGATGCGGAGTTCACAGTTTTGTAATGCTGACTCTAACCCCTCAATCTTGCCCTTCATTTCCTCGATCTTGTTCAGACTTGACTTTAACTCGGTTGTAGAGTTACGACTTTGGAGATGATGGATAGACCGTTCAAGTTCAGCAACTTTAGCTTTTAATCCAGATTTCTCTTTCTGACTCTCTGCTAAGCTCCTTTCTAGGGCCTCGTCTTTCGCCTGAATTTCTTGGAACCTCCTCTCCTATCGATCAACTCTGGATTTTTCTTTTCGAATCTCTTATTGCCACTGTTCCAAAGTCTTTCCCAATCCAACTCTTTTCAACGACAGCTGTATCTTCTTATATTCTGTCTTCAAATCATCTCGATCTTCCTCTACCTTCCTCTTCTCTTTTCTTACTTTTTCTGCCTCTAACTTCTGAACATCCACGTCTAGCCTCAAGTACATTTTCTTTTCCTCTGAATTCTCTATCCTCTTTACAAGCTCAAGACTCTTTCTTTTCAAAATCTTGTTTTATAATCTTTAACTTTGATGGGACCACTCGTAAGTACTCCTCCATAGTAGGTACTAAATCCACCGTCCCAAAAGTGAAACAATTATAGGCAGGGTTCCTAAACTAAGTCATAGCCCGAAACAAATGCTTATCCACCTTAACATCAAGTAAGTAGGGTAGATCACCATAATTATGGTAGAACAACTGCTTAGTCTCGTCATCCCATTGGGCCCATATATCTTCCAATTCCTGGGGGTCATTCTGCGCCGCACTGATGTGAGTGAAGTCCCACCATTTTGGTGTATATCCCTCAATGATACTATCTCCTTTTTCTAACTGGGTATCCTCGGACCATGCATGGACTGTAGCATTGTCCTTCACTTTATCAAGATATTCATTCTCCATAACAAAACTTTCTAATTTAGAAATCGAACCGTGAATCGACACCTTTAAATGCTGAATGATATGCAATGACAACAAAATAAAATTGGTCAGTGACATGTATATAAGACATAATTCAAAGAAAATAGAAAATAAACAAGCACCTATATGGGTAATTGCTATGTGTCAACATAGTTCTACCTAAGGCGAGCTCCTAAGGTTCACTTGTTTTTGGTTCTAAAGGAAAAGGGTACCTGAACCAACAGATTCCTCGATCCTCACCCATTATAGGCTCATATAGATCGAGTTCAGTTCAGGGGGACACATTTCCCTATGGCCATGCGGAGATGAAAATCTCACGGAGACATAGGTACGGATGTATCCCGAAAGTGATCCACTAGCCCATGCGGAGGTGAAAACCTCACGAAAGCGTAGCTTCTCACTCCCACTTAAAGGTGTGACCACAACGATCATGCAATGAAATGTGTGCGAGGAAAATAACAATCATATGCAACAAACACATGCAAAAAGATCATAATTTTCAGATCGTATTTTCAAATTTCGACAAAAGGACAGAAAATAATCAATTTTACGGCTTGACTCTCTTATTGGTCCCCAATGGAGTTGCCAAGCTATCGGAACCATTTTTAAGCTTGAAAAACGGGGTTGACTTTTAAAAACAAAAATGTGAGTCGCCACCAATCCCTTTTTACTTAGGTGTGATCCGATCACCTTATAAAATGTTTTATTTGGAAAACATTGATTTTGGCCTACAAAATTCAAGAAAGCAGGTTCGGGAGTCGGTTACGTACGAGGAAGGATTAGCACCCTCGTAACACCCAAAATTGGTACCGAATTGATTAGTTTTTTTTGTCCTAATGTCGAAAATTTGAAAAGACCTTAAAACATGATTTCTTTAAAAACTTGAACAATTTGAGTTGGAACTTGAGATTCCTTTGTTTCAAAAGAATACAAACATCACATCCAGCACGTTAGGACATGATGTTTTAAACCTTCGTAATCAAAATTATCTCATGATTTACAAAATTCATTAAAAGGATATTTAGTTATTTAGTCAAACGGAAAATCGAAACCCAGCACGTTAGGGCACTATTTCCCGAATTTCTAAACACAAAACATTGCCTTATTTAAGATTTTTTTTGGATAAAATGTGGCAAATAAATAAAATATAAAAAAGAATAAAAAATCGAGGAAACAAGGATTAAATCAAAATAAAAAAAGGTTGAAAGATGAAGATGAATGAAGAATAAAATAAGAATAAACCGTAGAAAATAAGAACGTAAGAAAGAGAGAAATTTGAGTGAATGCTCTCAAGAATTGTTATTGTTTCTCAAAACTCAAGTATGTCTTACAATGGGAGGGGGGAGACCTCTATTTATAGTTGAGCCTCCCCAAATCCAACGGTACAGATCAATTACATCAACGGCTAAGATTAAAGGGTATCTTCAAATTAAATCTCTAAGATACCAAAATCATATCTTCTAAGATTGCATATCATATCTTCTAGGATTGCATATCATATCTAAGATTTGCATATCATTTCTAAGATTGCATATCCTTGAAGATTATGTTTCCATATACGTCAAGTTTGTAGATGGACCTTCAATCTTTTCAAGTAATGGGCCGTTCTGATCGGGCCAAATGATATATTTTGGACTGGGTTAGACTTTGTTTTATTATTTTGGGTTTATTATTTTTTGGTATGGGCCCGGGCAAATTGGAGAAAAGAGAGTGAATAAGGGATGATTGAAATGATCAGCAAGGGGTGGGTTTTATAGCTGATTATGGCTGCTAAAAATAGAAAATTCCAGCAGCCAAAGAGCCCCCCTATGGCCGGCCACACACATGGCAAAGTTGAGAAATTCAACTTTGCTCTTTTAGGCATGGGGCAAATGTACAAAGCCACAATTTAAGGTGGGGTTTGAATGCAATTTGGGGGTCTTTCAAAAGCCTTTTTGCAAGCATATTTAATCAGATAAAATGCTAATTTGGGTCAACCTATGGTCGGTTCTGGTCAGCCCAATTAGTGGCTGGTTCGGTTCACTCCATACGGTTCGACCAGTGTAGTTCAACTAGACCCTTTTTTCATAATTAATTAAAAATAATTTATTTAGCCCAAATTAAATGGGGAATAAATTAAAATTAATTAAATTATGAATAAAAACACATTTCTGGACCGTTTTAGGCTAGAAATTAATTGGCCTCGATACTTCAAATTGCTTCTCGGTTTGTTCTCCGCTGGGCCATTTTTCGCCCTTTATGCAGTTCTATCAAAAATAACCAAATTTAATTAAAATTAACTATAAAATTAATTAAAATTCATAATGTTCATATTTTTAACACAATTTAATTATTTTATAATATTTAATTATTTTTTGATAGGAATTTAACCGGAATATCATGATTTTAAGTCAAAAAGGGCATGAAAAAGTCTATAAATTTTTGTGTTTCCACACCCCCAAACTTAATTCATTGCTCGTCCCGAGTAATGCACAAATTTTGAAAAGAATTTCTTGGAAACACTTTTGAAAACCTTCTTCAGAACAATATTTTTCTCAAAATTGTGAATTTGATATACTCATGCTCAAAAATAAGAAATTTGATCATTATGCTACTCAAGTGTTCATATTATTCAAATTAATCTCAAAAATTATTACAATAGCAAAATTAGACTAAATGTTTCTTAATAAAGACATGCTAATTCCTACCAAATTAATTTTTAATCCCTTATTCAAGATTAAGCTGCAATCATTAAGCTTAACTTATGTCTTCATATGTTGAACAAAGCAATTTCTCTCCACTAATGTAGGTAACATTGGAACTTCAAATCAATATGTCTTTAACAAGGTTGTAATGTGGCTGGGCTTATGGGTAGGTAAAAAGATAGATAAATTTCAGCAAAAAACCCTAGACTCAGTGTAAATCAAACCTTCGGAAATTTCTACCTTCAACCACCAACTTTCACATGCTCTTTTTCAAATACATGCGCTCTTTCTTTTTTTCTTTTTCTCTTTTTATTTTTTATTTTTTATTTTTTATTTTTTTGAGCACTTGCTTTCTGCATACAATTTTTGAGCATTTGATATTTCTTTTCAACTCCCCCAAACTTATTTTCAAATGATATTCTTGAATAGTACTGAGTCTAGTGTTTGGGACAATTTAAAGATAATAAAGAGAAACGTGATGGGCTAAATTTGTATAGGTTCCAAAATAAAATTAGGCCATATACTCTCAAAATTGGGTTTCAAAGGATAAAATTTTACCATGGTGGGCTTGTAAGGCTCAAACGGCCCAAACAATAGCTGCCTAAATCATTTTCAATATTCCATGCTTCCTAGGATTTCGCCTTAAGAAACTACTAAGTCAATTCTAAAGACTTAAACTTTCATGCATACTTAACTTTCCTAAAGAGATAAAAATTTTGTGGTATGAAGTTGCATGCTTTATTAAAATTGCATTCATGTCATCATTAAGCTATATAATAATTTATTGAAAAAAATAGAACTTTATTCATACTCAAGCTTAGCATACTTAACAAAATTCAATTTTATTGAACAAAAATATATCCTAATTATAATTAAAAGAAAAATTTTATTATGCATGGAAATAATTTCAAATTTCAGTCCCCCCAACTTAAAGTGAGCAATGTCCTCATTGTTTAAAGTGAATAGATACTATACACCAGGTAGGATTCTAGAAAAGAGGAGGTGAGTCCATTTGACTGCTTAAGTACCAAGCTCTTTCTAAATCCAATCCTAGACATGTATATATCTATTGCCACACTTTATACTTTGCGACTTGTTTGAATTGTCTTCATGATTCCTATCTCTTGTTTTATTATGCAGAAATAAAATTCCTAATTAACCTAATCCTAAAGTAACCTAAAAACAAAAATTAAATAAAGTCAAGATCCTCCCCTTTTCATTTATTTGCCGATCCTTCCGAAATCGACTCATCTTTTGCTCCATCATTATTGCATTGGCATGAATCGCTTTGCTCCTTCTTTGATAACAAACTCCATAGTTCAAATATAAAATCTGGAAACTCAGGCACAAAGATAAATGGGTCATTGTAAATTTTCTTAAGGGCACTCCTCGTTAAGTCATCCCTTAATTTTGAGTATCTCTAGTAGGCTTCTTTTTGCCATTGCATGTGTTGCATTAAGTCCATTAGCTTTGACAGTTCATCTCAAACATTTGGGCTAGGCGGCTGATCTCTAAACATTGGAGTTTTAACATCCGGTTCAGTTTCTGGCTCTACTGGTTCCACCTTATCAGGGACTTCAAATGATTGCATCTTCTTCTTCATCAGGGTCTTCAGGTTCTTCACTTTCTTCAACTCATTGTTGCAGAACTGAGTCTCTGGCTACTCGGTAGAGGTCCCAATCTGTAATTGTGCCTTGGGTGTACCCTGTCTTCTTTACATTGGCAAGAATTTCTGCTTTCAAGCACAGAATAGTTATTGTAAAGGGGAAGTAAGTAGGGCCAGAACGTCTAACGGCACAGTTCCAAATTTCTCTCAGGATGATCTTTCCCACATCAATGGTCTTACCAGTTAAGATCAAGTATAGTAAGACCATTCGCTCTAATGAAATTTTAGTCCCATGTGAGCTAGGCAGAAGGTTGAAACGGATGAAATAGAACCATACCTTCACAATAGGTGTCAAGTATTCTCTTCGACAAGTGTGGGTTCCTTGTTTTGACACAGTCTAATTGGAACCTTCAACTGTAAGCTCCTTGAGAATTTCTTACAGAAGTTCCGGCTTGATATTGCTCATTAAAGATGAATACTCATCGTTCTCAAAATCAGGTAATTCAAAGAACTCATTAATAGCATTCGAATTTATAAGTACCTTGATTCCGCGAACAGGGACTTCTGTCATCTCGCTTGAAGTTAAATTCACGTAGAACTCATGAACTAGCTCCTCATCCACACTAGGTCTCTTTTCACAAAACAGTTCCCAATTGAGAGCTTCAGCAATTTGACGAATACGTGCCATAAACTCTCTGTAGTTGCTCTCTTTCAGTGTGAAGCCTTTTTCAGGATGCATTTGTTGATTTTTGAAAATGTTTTCGTACCTCAATTTGGCTTCTTCATAGTGGAACTTGTTTTGTGTTTCGTTAATTTGGACGGAGGCACGAGTTCTCTTGCGAGACATAATTGACCTGAACATGAGATGGAAAAATTTATTCTCCCAAAAATTTAATTCATAAAATTTATTATGACAGCCCGAATTTGACCCTAATTGGAACGATGGTTTCGGGACCATGAATCCGAGTTGGAAAGATTTTTTTTATATTGTTTTTCTGTGTTCTGAATGAGTGTACTTATGTGTGCTTATGTTTTGTGATTTAATTTCGAGGTTTTAGTGCTTGATTTATCAAAAATGATTTAATTGCATAAGATGAAAATTCTATGGTTTTATGTGTGATGGTTGATTTGAAAATGTTTTTATTTTGGAAGAATTTAAAAAGCAAATTTGCCATTTATTTACTTCATGGTATGGCAATGGCATAGTGTTAATATATATATATATATATATGTTATATAAGGTTATATTAGGAAATAAGATATAAAATAAAGTTAGTATATAACATAAAAGAAAATAAAGATGGGAAAGAAAACATGCAAATTATCTTTGAGTGCTGAAAGTCGAGAGAAAAGGATAAGAGAAGCTTTCCCATGTTCGGCCATTTCTAAGCAAAATTCAAGTTTAGTTTGGTGTTAATTTTGAGTTTTGTGTTTATTTTTGAGTTTATAATTAGATTAGGTAAGTAGCCCAAGTGTTAATTTTGTTAGTCGTTGATGCTAGTGGATTCAGCTATGTGAAAAATATTAGATAAATTTGATATTTGAGGTTGGAAATGAAATATAAGTTGTAATAAACAAATTATGTATAAGTATTTCATGTAATTTCATCTTATAGGTTAAATTTTTGTTTAATTGATAAATGTGAGTAGTGAAATTTAAGAAAAAAATGAAATAGAGGGACTTATTATTAAATGTTATGAATTCGGCCTATGTATATATATGGGTAAATATGTGTTCTTGGTTATTTTATAGAAATTAGATTTACTTGTTAACGTATAAATTGTAAAGGGTTATTACATAAATTATATAAGTATGTGATATGTGAGTGAAATAAGTTGGCTAAGTGATTAAGTAAATTCAACTTGTTTTATTCAAGCTCAAGAGCAAAAGGGACTAAATTCGAATCGGGGAAAATCAAAACTAGTCGGGTAGTCGAGCTTGTCGTACATTGCTAATCGAGGTAAGTTTTAAGTAATTAAACATAGATTACCTTTGAATATAACATGATATATATATATATATCATGAGAATTAAACAATAATTATAACATATGTATATTTATATATATATAGCTGAATGGAAGTATGAAATGAAAATTAAGGTAGGTCTTATATTTATATATATAGCCGAATGGAAGTATGAAATGAAAATTAAGGTAGTTGATATATATATCTATTCGAATGATGCTAAGGTTTTAATGATGTGTTTGTGTTTCATGAATATATATATATATATATATATATATAAGTATATGAATTGATATGTGAAACATTGTGCATTGAATTTTTATACTGTGATATTTAGGCCTTAGGCCTAGCAAGCTTTAAGCTGGTGATTTTGAATCGAGCTTTGTGCCTAGCAGGCGTAATGCCAGTGAATGAATATCAGACTTTGAGTCTAGCAGGCTTTGTGCCAGTGATAAATTCAGGCATATGCCTAGCAGGTTTTATACCGGTGACTTGTTTTCAAGTTCGTGATTATAAGAGTTCAAATCATTGTGGATAATGAACAAGTGTAATTGAGTTATATGGCATTGCATAAATTTGGCCACATAGGTAAGTATATGTCAGCTTATATTGAACTTGTGTCTTCAGTTTTATGTGAAGTTAATTTGAATGTGCATATTCGGCCAATGTGATGTTATATTACAATTGGGCTATAGATGGCATTGAACGTCTTACTTATTCTTTGTATTCGGCCACATAAGTAAACATTTATGTGATGATATAATTGATATGGTATAAATGGTTATATAGGAAACATTTACGTGGTGTAAAGTTTTGGGCTTGAACATTCGATAAGGGTATATTATTGTGTAAAAGTATAATGTCATTGATATAATCTGTTTATTTTGAAATGTTAAAATTATTAATTCAAGTTATGTGCTCAGCAGGCTGTGTGCCGGTGTGATTTCAGGTTGATACTTAGCAGGCTTAAAGCCGGTGAATTATAAAGAATTGATGTTTACGAGTTTTGATGCTGAAGTGTTAAATGAATATGAACAATAAGCTAAAGTGAACATGTATGTTTTAGCTAGTTAATGCTTGTGTTATCAGGTAAATTAGCTATTGAAATTATAGTGCAAATTACATGAGATAAAAAGAAAAGTTGAAACATTTGCGGAATTGTGTATTAAGTCTTAAATGTATATGAGAATGTGATTAATTGAATTATGGTTATGTTTATACAAGTGAATTCGGCGATGGTAGGAATATAATTATATAACTTGTGATGCAAGAGTTTATGAATTTGAAATTGAAAGTTTATTGATGATGTACGTGAATATATATTCGGCCAAAATGAAAGTGGTTATTGTAAAGGCATGATATATATATATATATATATATATATGAATGGAACTTATTAAGTTGTATTTGTATATTATTACAAATGCATAGATTTAATTTGGGTATTTGAGTTGATAGATATTCGAAGTTATGTTAATGCATAGATTGTTGTTTTGCTTAAGGCTTACTAAGCTAAAGAAGCTTACTCTGTGTATTTGTTTTATTTATTCTGTTTTATAGATTTTGGTCGTGGGTTACGAACTTAGGGATCATCATTGAAGTCATCCACACTATCTACTATTTCGGTATCTGATGTTTTAAAACTCATCTTATGGCATGTATAGGTCGGACAATGTGTCAAAGATATATTTTGTGTATGTATTTATGAAAGCCTTGCGAAAATGGCTAGTTATTATGCTAAGCTTAGTGTTCAAGCTTTTGGATCAATCGATGGATAGATTAGTTTTTTTGATGAATCGGTTATAGCTTAGAAAAGATGTATACTTGGTTTGGCTTATGAATGTTTGAGAATGATTAGGTTTAATTGTGGTTAAATTTCTTAAATGGTTTTGATCATGATTTGTATAATACTGGATATATATTTTAGTTTGAATAATGATTTGGTTGTTGGAAAAGTTGTAATGGCGGTTTAGTATTGATTTAATTAAGTTGTATAAATGGTTTTGTAAGTTAAATTTGAAGGGATAAATGGGATATATTCATGTTCAGTTGGAGATGGATAATTTGAATGTATTTATAATGATGCATTTGATATGTTGGTATATGTATTCGGTTATGTGTTTGGTTTGAATGCATAATTTAATTAAACAGATTTTGTTGGTTATATGGTAGCTTTAATAATTTGGTTGGTATTAATGCAAGGGTTGGACTTATATTTGGATTTTTGGAAAGTGTTTAATTGGTTAAGTAAGGCTTGTATCAGTGTTGTTATTTATTTAATAGGATCGGTTAAAGGAGACAATAAATGAATGTGTTTATTGGGTTGGTTTGGAAATATGTTTTAAGTGATTTTATAAATGTTAATGAAATAAATACCATGTTTAAATTATTAGCCAATTTGTTGATAAGGTAAGTGATAGTTTATATCTACGCTTTATACTTGGGTGGTTAACTTTTTAGGTCCATAAAATAATGTGATCACAGCATGACATTGCTTGTTTGTGCCAGATATAATATATATAAAATAAAATGCTATGTGTTATGATTTGTTTGGTTTGAAATGATCGTGTATAAATTTATGAATTGAAATGTTTTAAATAGCTTGGATATGCGTATATGATTAAATATGAAAATGATATGATTGTTATTTTTTTTTCTATGAAATATGTGACTAGTTACATGTCCGATTTATAGTAT
Organism: Gossypium stocksii; assembly: GCA_020496765.1. Classification (NCBI taxonomy): domain Eukaryota; kingdom Viridiplantae; phylum Streptophyta; class Magnoliopsida; order Malvales; family Malvaceae; genus Gossypium; species Gossypium stocksii. The sequence continues at coordinate 75,738,947 of CM035632.1, read as the reverse complement.
AAATGATTTGTTTAAGAGTTTGTACATGTGAACGAATATGATTGTTTGAATTTTTGTTTCGTCTGGTAATACCTCGTAACTCCATCCTGGCAACAAATTCGGGTTTAGGGTGTTACATTTATTAATAATTCAACGAATTGAAAAATTAAAAAATTTAATAAAATTAAAAATTAAAAGGAAATTAAATCTTACCACCTTTTAAAAATATAAGAACTCTTAAAAGAAATAATAATGAAGAAATAGATGATAAATTGAAATTAGGAAGGTTTGGTTTAAAGGTTTGGTGCCTGGGTGTGCCGCACAAGTGCTAGGGCGCGACAAGGGTGTGCAGGCTTGGTGCGGGAGCAATGCGCGACAAGACTTGGTGTGGGACGTGTGTTGCGGCCCGGACTAGGAAGTAGCAGCAGGGGCCTTCGGTAAGCAGGACATGCACATGGACTAGGCGCAGCAATGGTGCGCGCGAGCTGGAGCACTGGTAACTCGACCTGGGCAACTGCTGGATCGGAGCAGCAGGGGCGCGATTGGCTTGTGGTGTGTGCTGGCCGACTGCTGTGGTTCGAGAGCTGGCTAGGGGCTTGCGGCACTAGGTGTTTTGGGACTTTGGGTGATGCATGGATGGGAAAGATGAGATGAGATTTATAGCATGAATAATAGGACTTAAAATAGAACTCTTAGTTTAATTTAATAATTAAAAATAAGAGTTTAATTCTAATCCTACTCAAGATTAACAACAATTAATAATTAAATATATGCATATGAAATTATCAATTGCTATTAAATTATTAAGATAAAAATAAAATAAAATTAATCCTAATTCTAAGCTAAGTTGATAAAAATTAATATATAAATTATAATGAATATAATTATATATATTAAGATTTATCATATTATTAATATAATATATATATATATATAGCAAAATTATTTGTTTCTAGATGCCTTAAAAATATTTACAAAGAGAGGCACCTAATTTTTATTATTCATAAAAAGAGCAATCAAATTTTAAAAATAATTCAATTAAGTCCCTAGACTTAATGAAAATTCAAAAGTGAGTTGCTAATTAAATCTTGGATCAAAATTGACCCCTTTATTTGAAAAACCACAAAAAAAAATTATTTCATTATTTAGGGAATAATTTCTTGGAAAATTATGTAAAAATCAAATCCCGGGAAAGATTGGAGGGGTCACAAGCGGTCCCGCTTAAGTTCCAATCTCCTAGACATAATTTATTTAAACATAATAAACCCAAAAATATACTCTAAATAATTTATTAAAAATAAAAGAGAATTTTAAACATCTGATAACTTGAACAAGGCATGATCCCGTTCAAGTTTATCTCAGTGGTAATGTTTTAGACGTTGAGCATTAACTTGAAAATTACCTCCCTTACCTTGGAGTTCAACAACTCCATATGGATAGACACGATGAATCGTAAATGGGCTGGACCAACGTGACTTGAGTTTACCTGGAAAGAACTTCAATCTAGAATTAAATAACAACACTTGCTGAACTGCTTCAAATTCTCGAACTAAAATGTGCTTGTCATGCCATTTCTTGAGTCTCTCCTTGAGTAATTTGGCGTTTTCGTATGAGAACATCCGAAATTCCTCTAGCTCATTGAGTTGGAGCATCCATTTTTCTTTAGCAAGCTTGAGATCCAAGTTGAGTCATCGCAGAGCCCAGTAAGCTTTGTGCTCTAACTCTAAAGGTAGATGACATGATTTTCCGAAAACCAACCTATAGGGTGACATCCCTAAAGGTGTTTTGTATGCTGTTCTGGAAGCCTATAAAGCATCATCCAGTCTTTTGGACTAGTCTCGTCTATTCGGGCATACTACCTTCTCAAGTATGCCTTTGATCTCTTTATTTGCTAGTTCAGCTTGCCCATTTGTCTGTGGATGGTAAGCTGTTGCAACCTTGTGTTTCACCCCGTGCTTATCTAGCAACCATTTTAACCACTTGTTTACAAAGTGGGACCCTTCATCACTAATGATAGATCTTGGGGTTCCAAACCTTGTGAACACGTGCTTCTGCAAGAACTTCATTACAACCTTCACATCATATGTCGGATATGCCTCCGCCTCGACGCACTTGGACACATAGTCTACTGCTACCAATATATACTTATAACCAAAAGACGGAGGGAAAGGCCCATGAAAATCAATACCCCAAACATCAAACAATTCGACCTCAATGATGTTCGTTCGAGGCATCTCATTTCTGTTGGTGACGTTTCCGACCCTTTGACATCGGTCACAGTTTTTAACGTACGCATATGCATTCTTGAATAGTGTAGGCCAAAAGAATCCAGCTTGCAATACTTTGGCCGTAGTATGAGTACCTCTAAAATGTCCTAATCTCGTGATTTGTGATGAAGTAATAAAATCTGATCGTACTTGGAAACTAACTAATATCACGATAAAAGGCAAGTGCACCTATCGAATAGTAGTATAGTAAGTGGCAAGACCGGAATATCGAATCCAAGGAACTATGAGTACTAGTAATGACTTTCTTTCTATTATCTAGCCTAAAAATAAATAGGGTTTGGTTGTAAACTAAACTAAACTAACTAAAGAAGCGACAAAGAGTAAAGTGGGAGATTGCTTTTGGGAAAGACTGATTGATTAAGGCAATACCTAAGGAAGAATCCACCTAAACTTCACTTGTTATCTAACTCTGAACTAAATGATTTCTTTATTTGATTTGATCCGTAGAGATCCCTAAATTATGTTAATACCTCCTGTAATATCCCGAATTAGGGCCTAATCGGAATAGTGGTTTCGTGACCACAAATCCGAGGTAGAAATAATCATTTTATAATTATTTTGAGGTTTATGATATGATTGCATGATTGTTTGAAAATTTCGTGAAGAAATTCTATGCATAAAGTGCTTAAGTTGAAATTAGGGACTAAATCGAATAAGTTGCGAAACTTGCATTCTAGAAGCTTTTAGTATGAAATTGCTTTGGAATATTAATTAGGAGGTCTTAAATAGCAATTTGACCAATTTCTAAAATTCATAACAGGGGATTTAGAAATTGCTCTGACCCTGTTCCACCAAAACCAAAATATCTCATAAAAATACAACTCTTTTACCTGTTTCGTTTCTTCCATATGAAAATAGACACAATAAGCTTCAATTTCATATTTTATTCACCACCTAAGCTTGTCTTTACTATTTTTAGTGATTTTTCAAACTCACGTCACTGCTGCTGAAAAATTCTATTTTATAACAAAGTTCATCTTTTTATGGATTTTTATGGACTAAGTAACACATTAAACAAACATGACACCAAATATAATCTAGATTGGCCATTCCAATGGCTAATCATTTCCAAGCATTTCCTTACCAAACCATCACCATACCATCAGATTATTTACACAAAATGATTATAATGCTATACATGCCATATTCAAAATACAAGCCATTATACCAAATTATCTCGGATAGTGTGATCGTTCCTTCGACCCTTCCCGATTTCCGAGCTAGCTTGTCAAAACTACAGTGAATGAAAAGAAGGGAGTAAGCATAAATGCTTAGTAAGTTCACATGCAAATAACAAGTAACATAACAAATCAATTATACCAAAGAACACTAGCATAGTATTACCAAAACAATATCACATTTCTAATCATCATTTATCATCTTACCACATTATTGTTGTTGTATCGAGTTTCAACCCGAGGGTTAAGTACATACCTGTCCAAAGTGTCCATTTCACAACACTTATCAAAATGACACTTGCATCTTGAGTGTTCTTCCATTTCACTAGAATTTTACCCGTTGAATACCTCGGAATATAACCCGGATACATGGATAATTTGCATATAAGTGCCACATATATAATCAAGTAACCATGTAACCCGCCCATAAGCGAACTCGGACTCAACTTAACGAGCTCGGGCGTTCGCATCCATAAGTGAACTCGGACTCAACTCAACGAGCTCGGATGCCTAGTTACATCTCACGAACTCAGACTCAAGTCAACGAGTTCGGACATTCGCATCCATAAGTGAACTCGGACTCAACTCAACGAGTTCGGATGCCCAACCATCCTAGTGACATGTCACTTGTATCCTAATCTATTCCCAAGGTTCAAACGGGATTTTCCTCAATCACACATTTCCCAGTCGTTCTCCTCGGAATATCGGAACCAATACGTTGCTTGCATCTCATACTTATCAATTTAATCACATACTTTTCATACCAATACATAATATTTCACAAAGCATAATATTCATGATATCAAGTATCATATCATATAAATAGCGTTAAATCACTTAAAATAGCAATTATGTTACATTATTTACACATGAACTTACCTCGGTACAAAATATAGAAATTTTGCAATTTAGTCCACAATCTTTTCTTTTCCTCGATCAAGATCGATTCCACGTCTTTCTTGATCTAAAATAACACATTTAGCTTATTTAATACTCACATTTATCAAAATAGTCCTTAACTCTAACTTTGGAAAAATTACGATTTTGCCATTAAACTTTTGCATATTTACACTTTTTCCCCAAAGCTCGAAAATTAAACTTTTTCCATAATTCTTATGTTTTAGGACATGCTGATCATTTATTTACTAACAGCAACCTCAAATTCCCACTATAACATGTACTTATGAACAATATGTATTTTTATCGATTAAGCCGTTTTACTCGTTTTTACTTAAAACCGAGTAGCACAAGTTGTTTAACATAATTTAAAACCTCATATTCTATCATAAAACATCAAAATACAAAATTATTCAACATGGGCCAATTTTTGAAATCAAACCCTAGCTCAAAGAAATGGTAGAAATAGAGAAATCATGTTATCGGGATTTCAAAAACGTAAAAATCATTAAAAACGGGGCTAGAACGGACTTACAATCGAGCTTGGAAGCTTGAAAAACCCTAACCATGGTTTCTCCATGCTATTTTCGGCCTTGAGGAAGAAGATGAGCAAAAATTGGCTTTTAATTTGATTTTTAATTCATTTAATCACTAAATGACCAAAATGCCCCTAACTTAAAAATATTTTTTTCCACCCATTTCATGTCTATTTTTGTCCAATAAATTAACCAATGGTATAATTACCATTTAAGGACCTCCAATTTAAATTTTCATAACAATTGGACACCTCTAACATATAGAACTCAACTTTTGCACTTTTTACAATTTAGTCCTTTTGACTAAATTGAGTGCCCAAACGTCAAAATTTTCGTACGAAATTTTTTTACAAAATAATTTCATAAAAATTTAAACCATAAAAATATAAATAAAACACATTTCAATTTAACACCTTTACCATTTGACAAAAATGCCCTTAATGCCTTTCTTTGTAATTTTTCATGTACAAGCCCATTTTTGTCCAAAATTTTAGAAATTGGTAAAATTGCTATTTAAGACCTCCTAATTAATATTCCAAAGCAATTTCATACTAAAAGCTTCTAGAATGCAAGTTTCGCAACTTATTCGATTTAGTCCCTAATTTCAACTTAAGCACTTTATGCATAGAATTTCTTCACGAAATTTTCACACAATCATGCAATCATATCATAAACCTCAAAATAATTATAAAATGATTATTTCTACCTCGGATTTGTGGTCACGAAACCACTATTCCGATTAGGCCCTAATTCGAGATATTACACCTCCGTCGAGGATAAGAACAACTAATCCTAAGTTGATTAACTGAAATCTCTTTCTAGTTAAAACCCCTAGTCTTGCATTAACTCGATCTATGGCTCCCCATATTAGATTTGACTCTAATCCGGCAGATTTTTGTCGCCCTATGTCTAGGATTGCAATCAACTCCGCTTAATTGTGTTGGATCTGCTCCTATGCAGGGACTTTTGCTCCTCCACATAGGCACGTTCGACTTAAATCAATATCCCAGACATATCAATTTAAGAGTTAAAAACACAATTAAGAGCAAATCACATATTTATCACACAACTTAGATAACAATAACAAGATCTATCTTAGGTTTCATGCCCTTAGGTATTTAGGGTTTTAGTTTATAATTATAAAAGAAAACATCTTAGAAGAAATAAAATAATAAAACATAAGAAAACCCAAAACTCCTGAAAGGATTGAAGGGAGATCCTCTGTCTTGATGTAGATCCTGGCTTCTGAGATGGACCAATTGGCTTCCCTTCGAGTAATTCCCTGCCTTTAACTCCCCGTCTTGGCGGGAAAATAATGTCTCCTTGGGTGGAGGAAAAGCACACCCTTGAAGTTGCCTTCTAGGCTCTTTATATAGAGTTTTGGAATGCCTTTCTTAGCCCCTAAGTAGCCTTTTCTGAGTGAAATTGAACTTCCTCACGATAGGGCCACGCCCGTATGACTTCGATAATGGTCCGTGTTCAGGCCTACTGATGTGGCAAAACTCCCGGCCGTGTTGATTATTAACTGGGCCTAAATTTGCCCGTTTTTGGCCCGTTCCTTGCTCTTTTCTCTTCCCTAAGCTCACCTGAGTATAAAACATGAAATTAAAGGTTTAAGAGCATCAATTTACACAAATCAAGGGGTAATTCATCCAGAAATTGGGCTAAGCATGGGGTAAAAATATGTATAATTTATCGCTTATCAAATACCCCCACACTTAAGCCTTTGCTTGTCCTCAAGAAAAATCTCAACTCACAATTAAGAATCATTATTCTTAACTTATAATCCTTATCAATAATGTTTCAAACTAATCTACAAGTAATCATACAATGAAAATTCAACCAGAAGAACATTAAAGTTTCAAACACTCTAAGTTGAGAATTTTATCACAGAAACATAGGTTTTCTCCCTTCTCCTAAGTAATTACCTTTCAATCGAAATTAAGAAGAGTTGACATCCTCACTAAAGATTCACTCTATCCACTCAAAGTGTTTAGGGTTCAAAAATTAAGCACTCATTAGTCAACCTGAAAAGTTATTACCATAGGCTTGCAAGAAAATCAAATCTCCACCATTATAGATTGATATGACACATCGATCAAAAGGTCTTTCAATGGTTGTAATGGGGCTTTGGTTAGAGGTGTTGTCACAAGCTGAAAAAGAGGGTTAGAATTGAGATTAAATTGAAAAATCATCTAGCTATAAAAATCTCTATCACTAGAACATATTCCTCGAGCTAAGCCTTATGATGACATCGTTCTAGATTCGATAGCTTGTAATAGAAATATGAAAAAAATTATTAAACTATAATTACAACTGAATTAACTGTATATGCAACTTTTTTTTAAGAACAAATCAAATACAATACTTTGAATGTTTACAAACTTTACAAACTGAACAAGAGAACAAAGCTAGATAATAATTCAACTCAAATCTTGACAAAAATAGGGATCAAAATAAATGAATGGAATTCAAAAAAAAAAATGGGTTATAGGTTAATATTAGAGGTAAGTCAAAGAATGGGTGGTTAGGCTTAATGGGGTTCACTATGGAGGTAGGCTTTTATGGAGTAAGTGGGTTAAACCTAAGTGCCTTTATCATTTCGGTATATCAAATCAATGATGTGGTCTCGACATGTATAATCGAAGCAAGTTCTAGAATAACAAATCAGTATTGACTCACTCAAAGCAACAATAAAAGTGAGCACGAAAGGATGTATGCTCAAAAGGCTCAAAAATCTCACCAGAATTTATGGCTTTTGATGTCAATCTTACGAATTTCAAATCTCAAGATAACACTTAAAATTAGGGAAAATAACCTAGAAAAAATTTAAATTCTCAAAAATTTCAACTTATTATGCTTGATTCCCTAATGTCTTAAAGTTTCAATAATCAAAGCATAAGTACCTATGTCTTAATTCTCAACATATCAATAAAAATCATAAACCAATCAGAATTAATTCCTAATAGGAGATTGAGACTCATGCAGAGAGTGAAAGTGAGAATTCGAAATTTTAAGAACAATGCAAAATGTTAGTTGTAAAAATTTTTTAGGGGTTCGAAAAGAATGCAATGACTGAAAGTAAGTTTCCCCCCCCACACTTAAGATGTACATTGCCCTCAATGTACAAAGAAAACATTAGTAGCAATAGAAGCATAATATCATAAGATAGGGAAAGAAATGAAACTCCCTGAATATTGGATGAATTTGTAGAGACAAATATTGGAATTATAAGAGTCGGTAGTTGCGGCAAGGTTTTCCCATTACAGATGGATTTGAGCTGTAAAGCTCCTTTGAAACTGCGATAACACTTAAGGGATTTTAGATATTCAAAGATTAGAACAATTACTCGTTAGGAAATGGCTGATAGAATGATAAAATTGAAAACTAAATTAAAATATTCAATAAACATAAAGATCGAAATAAAGATAAAGAAAAATCTAAAGATTCTATAGAAACATAAAGTTCAAGAGAAGGTAAAAATAAAGATCAAGAAAGCAAATAAAAAAGAAGATAAGAGGAATAGAAAGTTCTAATCCTCAGATGGTCCGCGAGGTGGGGATGGTGATGAGATGTGTAGATGCTGGCATATCTGCTGAAGAGTAGCGTCGATGTGATCGAAGTGTTGAAAGCACTACTGCTCAAGTCGTGTGAGGCGCTCGGATATGTCAGCATATGAAGCTGCCACATAAACTGGGCGGCGAGGGGGTGGTGGTTCAGTTGATGCCTCCTCCTGCGGTGGTGGGACATCATCAGTAATGTCCTCAGGGTCCTCCTGCTCGGCATCTCGGAGTAGACAGTATTGTGGAGGATCGGTCTCACGTCGGCACTGAATCATCCTCATATGTAACATAGTTTGGATGCCCTATGGGGACATCTGGCCGATCAATGTATAGGAGAAAGTCTGGGCTGCTGTATTGAGTAGGCCGAAGTGGCGGGCCAGTCGAGTGATGTATGGGCCCATAGATATCACGCCCCTACGGTGTCGCTCCGTTTGATGCTGGATGGCATGGACGATGAAGCATGCAAGATCAATTACTTGTACGTGTGCCATACTCCATAGAAAGTAGGCATCGTGGGTGTTGACAATGCCGGTGCTCTCTCGTCTGCCCGTCAGTATGTGTGCGAGTAAGGCGTGAAGGTACCTAGAGATGGGGCGAGAGCTGTCGCCTTGGAGTGACTGGGGTCGTATGTGGCCAATGTAGGGACTAGGGCCTCCCAACACTTAGATGGTGATAGATGGATGTGGCGGTGGAGCTCGGAGAGGTCTTCTTCCTCCACAAGTTACTCAGTGTAGAGGCCTAGTGCTGTACCAAACTCTGGTACACTGAATTGGCGAACAAGGCCTCCTAGCTGAAATTGTATTATTCCTGGATCGTCGTATCGGCTCATCATTGTCTGGAGGTGAAATGTGGAGCAGAACTCGAGGGTGAGTTCGAGATAGGTGGGCTCCACAATTTTGAAAAATTGGTCTCAAGGGTCCGTCGTTAATAAGGCCCGGACCTCATCTGCTAGGTGGACCTGCTCTAAAGCAGCCCAATCGATGCACCTTCCAACTCCGAGAGGTCTCGCCCGTAATATCTAAAACAGTTCTTCTTGTGAGTTCTACGGGAATTGGAGGAATAGATGGCAAACTTCAACGGTGGGTCTAGAAGAGGAACCACCGGGTCCCTTTCATTTTTTGAAAGCGGGTACGGCTGCTTTCTTCCCTCTCAAAGATGACATGATTCCTAAAAATTGAAAACAAAACAGAAAAGAGGGAATGTGTTGTCATGATAATTAATTATAATCAAGATTCAATTATTCAATTATTCGATCAAGAGCTAATACCTATTTTAATGCATAAGATGATATGTGGAAAGTAATTTGTTATTTAATTTATCTAAGTATGGAGTGGAACAAAATGTGGGTATTTAAATAGCAATTGGGATTTAAAACTAATGGCCTAAGATAACTAAAGATGGTAGCATAAGGATGATTCTAAGTGGCATGTTGAAAATTCTAGATTAATCATGCTAAATCAATGAAGTTCATGTCAATAAAAATGTAAACAATTAAATGAATAAGATTAGTAACAGATAAATGTATAAAAGATATTAAAAATTAAAAGAAAAAGTAAGAAAATGGGAACCGAATGGGTGGTTATGGGGCGGAACACGGTCGTGGCGAGGTTGCACGGGCGTGGAGGTGCTGTTGAGGCCGGCGGCGGCGCTAGGAATGGTGGGTATGGGAGTTGGGTTGAGAGGTTTTTAGGGTTTTGGTGAGGAAGAAGGTGAATAGTGAGCTGTTTATAAAGGATTTTTGGTCACACAGGCATGGCACACACCTGTGCGACTCGGGGTTAGCCCGTGTGGTTCAAAAATTGAGAGTTTTGGCGTGCCAATTTCATAAGACACACCCGTGTTCCTAGGGCGTGTTGAGGCACACGGCCGTGTCGCACGGCCGTGTCCTTCGATGTTTGCTTCTCCCACAGCCGTGTAGATGGTCACACGCTCGTGTTTTGAATGGCAGGTTCGACCATGCCCTTGGGGCATGGACGTGTCACACGCCCGTGTTGAATTAACAGCTTTGGCCACGGACACATCGCACGGTCGTGGCGAGTTATCGAAGCCCGTGTGTAGGAAGATCTTACCCTGCTCATACATAGCCATTTCGCACGGTCGTGTCTATGCTCGTAGTGGCCACACAGCCTTAAGCGCGCCCGTGGGCATGGCCGTGTGGCTCGAAAAACCTGCATTCAAAGGGTTAGTTGAGGTATTAGATAGTCTAAACCAAAGAATTTACTAAGTCAGTGCTCGGGTTGCCTCCCGAGAAGCGCTTGTTTATAGTCTAAGCTCGACTTTTCTCAAGCTTGTTCGATCACGGTGGCTTGAAGAGTTGATACTCTTCTATCCTGTTTACAATCTCATTTTCAATGTAAGATCTGAGTCGAGTGTGATTTACCTTGAAAGTGCTGAGTGACTCATGTTTTATCTCGACTGTACCATAGGGAAAGATTTTCATTACCGTGAAGTAAGGTATGTCACTTGTATGTTCTTTTGAATTCAAGATTTGAGGATTGTCTTCCTCTAATATTACTTTATCCCCTACCTTGATTTGATTCGTTTTTACTTGAGGGTCTTCTTAGTGATGTTCTGGGTTGGTGTGCCATATTTTGGGCTTTTCGTGATAGTTCAGCCACTCATCTAGTTCCTCAATATGAAGCATTCGCTTTTCAGGTGTGTCTCCCTTGGATGGACTTGTCTGTGGTTGGGTCGCCTTTATATGGAGTGTATCCTACACAAAGATTAGGTGGTGAGATCAGTGTTTGTACAAGGACTCGTCACTATATTTTTGTCAGCAACAGTCTTAATCGAGTTTTGAGCTTGTAAAGTAACTTTGTCATCACCTACTCATAGTGTAAGCTCACCTGTTCCTACATCAATTATTGTTCTAGCAGTTGCTAAAAAGGGTCACCCTAGAATTAAGGGTAAATTGCTATCCTCATCAATATCTAAAACAACAAAATCAACTAGAAATATAAATTTATCAATTTTGACAAACACATCTTCAATTATTCCCTTTGGAAATCTAATAGTCTTATCAGCTAATTGGATGCTCATCTTAGTTTGTTTAGGTTTTCCAAGACCTAGTTGTTTAAACAGTTTATAAGGCATGACATTAATACTAGCCTCTAAATCAGCTAAAGCATTTTTGGTGTCTAAGCTACCAAGTAAACAAGGAATAGTAAAATTCCCTGGATCTTTTAGTTTGTTGGGTAGCTTATTCTGTAAGATGGCTGAGCATACTGCATTCAACTCCATATGAGATTTCTCATCTAGCTTCCGCTTGTTTGCCAAGAGCTCTTTTAAAAACTTAACGGCATTTGGCATCTACGAAAGAGCTTCAATAAACGGTAAGTTGATATGTAATTTCTTTAAGAGTTTAAAAAACTTACCAAATTGCTCATCTGTGCGGTCTTTCTTTAACGCATTTGGGTATGGGATACGAGGTTTATACTCTTTGACAATTATTTCTTTGGACCTTACCTCATCCTTACCTTTACTTACCACAGTCTCTTTATGTGGCTTTGGGTTGGTTTTGGTTAACCCTTCCTCATCTATTGTATCCACGGCATTGAGTTGCTCCTTAGGGTTGGTCTCAGTGTTGCTTGGTAACCCACCTTGCGGTCTTTCAGAAATTACCTTGGCGAGCTAGCCTATTTGAGTTTCAAGTCCTTGAATGGATGCTTGTTGGTTCTTCAATGCTATTTCGGTGTTTTGGAAACGAGTTTCTGATACGGTGATAAATTTTGTGAGCATTTCCTCAAGGTTTGGATTTTTCTCTTATTGGAATGGTGGCTGTTGAAATCCCGAAGGAGGTGGTTGTCTTTGATTTCCTTGTCCTCCCCATGAAAAATTGGGGTGGTTCCACCAACCTGTATTGTATGTGTTACTATAAGGGTTTTTTTGAGGTCTAGAATTAGTACCCATATAGTTGGCTTGCTCGGTTTCTATGCCATGTCCATAGGAGGAGTAATCGGGATTGTACATGTTTCCCTGAATTGTGTCACACTGCATCGCTGGGTGTACCTGCATAGAACCAACAAGGTTATCAATCTTTTTATTAAAACTTGATTAGAAAGCATAGTGACTGCATCAATATTAAAAACTCCTGCAGCTTTCTGTGGCTTTGTTCGCATGATTTGCCACTGATAGTTATTCAGTGACATCTTTTCTATAAATTCGTAGGCTGCTTCTAGTGTTTTGTTATTGATTGTTCCACCGGCGGCTGCATCGATCATTTGTCTTGTTGAAGGATTCAAACCGTTGTGAAAGGCTTGAACTTGTAACCACAGAGGTAACCCATGGTGAGGGCACCTTCTTAAGAGATCTTTGTATCTCTCCCATGCGTCGTAAAGTGTCTCTAAATCCATCTGCATAAAAGAAGAGATATCATTTCGTAATTTAGCCGTTTTAGCTTGAGGAAAATACTTAAGTAAAAATTTTTCGGTCATTTGTTCCCATGTAGTGATAGACCCTCGCGGTAAAGAATTTAACCACTGTTTAGCTTTGTTTCTCAAGGAGAACGGGAATAGCCTAAGATGAATGGCATCATCAGAAACGCCATTTATTTTGAATGTATAGCATAATTCCAAAAAGTTGGTTAGATGCGAGTTAGGATCTTCATCCTGCAAACCATCAAACTGAACAAATTGTTGTATCATTTGAATAGTGTTAGGTTTCAGTTCAAAATTATTTGTAGCAATAGTAGGCCTAACAATGCTAGATTCAGTGCCTGCTAAATTAGGTCTAGCATAATCATACATAGTATATGGAGCAGGATTTTGCTTAATAGGATTTGCGGCTACTACAGGAGGTAGTTGATTATCCTGATTTACTTCCATCTCTCCGGTAGGTTCTGGTTCTTCTTCTTGTCCTTGTTCTGGATATTGCAAGCTTCTTATTATCTCTCGGTAATTTCTGCAAACTGTAGCTTCTAAATCGTCGTAAAAAAGCAGTGGTCCTCCGGAGTTTCTTCTAGTCATAAACTAGAGATACCTAGAAGGGAAAAGGCAAAGAATAAATAAAACAAATAAAAATCAAGGTTGAAAATAAATAAAAATAGTAATGGCTAAAGTAATAGAAATCGAGAGTTCCTAATATCTTAGTTCCCCGGCAACGGTGCCAAAAACTTGATCTCATGATTTGTGATGAAGTAATAAAATCTGATCGTACCTGGAAACTAACTAATATCACGATAAAAGGCAAGTGCACCTATCGAATAGTAGTATAGTTAGTGGCAAGACCGGAATATCAAATCCAAGGAACTATGAGTACTAGTAATGACTTTCTTTCTATTATCTAGCCTAAAAATAAAGAGGTTTTGGTTGTAAACTAAACTAAACTAACTAAAGAAGTGACAAAGAGTAAAGTGGGAGATTGCTTTTGGGAAAGACTAATTGATTAAGGCAATAACTAAGGAAGAATCCACTTAGACTTCACTTGTTATCTAACTCTGAACCAGATGATTTCTTCATTTGATTTGATCCATAGAGATCCCTAAATTATGTTAATACCTTCGTCGAGGATAAGAACAACTAATCCTAGGTTGATTAACTAAAATCTCTTTCTAGTTAAAACCCCTAGTCTTGCATTAACTTGATCTATGGCTCCACATATTAGATTTGACTCTAATCCAGCAGATTTTCGTCGTCCTATGTCTAGGATTGCGATCAACTCCGCTTAATTGTGTTGGATCTACTCCTATGCAGGGACTTTTGCTCCTCCACATAGGCACATTCGACTTAAATCAATATCTCGAACATATCAATTTAAGAGTTAAAAACACAATTAAGAACAAATCAAATATTTATCATACAGCTCAGATAACAATAACAAGATCTATCTTAGGTTTCATCCCCTTAGGTATTTAGGGTTTTAGTCCATAATTATAAAAGAAAACATCTCAGAAGAAATAAAATAATAAAACATAAGAAAACCCAAAACTCTTGAAAGGATTGAAGGGAGATCCTCTATCTTGATGTAGATCCTGGCTTCTGAGATAGATCAATCGGCTTCCCTTCGAGTAATTCCCTGCCTATAACTCCCCGTCTTGGCGAGAAAATAATGTCTCCTTGGATGGAGAAAAGCACAACCTTGAAGGTGCCTCCTAGGGTCTTTATATAGAGTTTTGGAATGCCTTTCTTAGCCCTTAAGTAGCCTTTTCCGAGTGAAATTGAACTTCCTCACGATAGGGACACGTCCGTGTGCCACGCCCGTGTGACTTCGATAATGGGTCACGTTCAAGCCTGTTGATGTGGCACGACCGTGTGGTCTTGCCGTGTGAGTCGAGGTTAGGCCGTGTTCAAGCTCAAGGTGGCACGGTCATGTGACACGACCGTGTGGCGAAACTCCAGGCCGCGTTGATTATTAACTGGGCCTAAATTTGCCCCTTTTTGGGCTGTTCCTTGCTCTTTTCTCTTCCCTAAGCTCACCTAAGTATAAAACATGAAATTAAAGGTTTAAGAGCATCAATTTACACAAATCAATGGGTAATTCATCCAGAAATTGGGCTAAGCATGGGTTAAAAATATGTATAATTTATCACTTATCATGTCCCCCACTCGGAGCTGAGTGACATTGGTATAAGACCTTCGATATTTCTTCTTCTGCCATGCATCTCCTGATCATCTACTTTGCACACTTTTTAAATAGATATCACTTTTCCCAGAAATAGTACTTCACATTGTGAAGAAACTTTTTCCTTTGTTGATACGTCTGATCAATTGGCACCAAACCACAAGCTAAAAAGTTAGCAATATCAGCAAACCAAGGAGTATTATGGACATGATTTACCTTAAGTATATGCTCATCTGGAAAGGTCTCATGAATAGGTATAAGTGGAGTATTTCCTTCTTGCAGCTCCAATCTGGACAAGTGATCTGCTACTTGTTTTTCTACTCCTTTACGATCTTGAATTTCCAAATCGAACTCTTGAAGTAGAAGTACCCATCGGATCAACCTCGGCTTAGCATCTTTCTTGGCAAGTAAGTACTTGATTGTCGAGTGGTCCGTATAGACAGTCACTTTGGTACCTACAAGGTAAGATCGAAACTTGTCAAAAGCAAACACGATAGCAAGTAACTTTTTTTCTGTTACCATATAGTTTAATTGAGCTCCTATAAGAGTCTGGCTTGCATAGTAGATGGGATGAAAAACTTTGTTCCTTCGCTGGTCCATGACAGCTCCAATTGCGAAGTCACTTACGTCACACATTCGTTCAAATGGCAAGTCCCAGTTTGGTGTGACAATTATGGGTGCCGTAACTAACCAATTCTTCAAGTCTTTGAAAGCTCTTAAGCATTCATCATCGAATTTGAATGTCATGTCCTTCTCCAACAATTTGCACAAAGGTTTAGCAATTTTGGAGAAGTCCTTAATAAACCTTCGATAGAGCCGGCGTGGCCCAAAAAGCTCCTAACACCCTTTACAGATGTTGGAGGTGGGAGTTTCTCAATAACGTCTACTGTCTACCTCGATCCCATGTCTCGATATCCGATGCCCTAAAACAATTCCTTCTCGTACCATGAAATGGCATTTTTCCCAGTTGAGTACTAGGTTTGTTTCTTCGTATCGCCTTAGTAACTTAGCTAGATTGGCTAAGCAATCATCGTACGTATCTCCAAATACTGAAAAGTCATCCATGAAAACTTCCAAAAATTTCTCAACCATGTCAGTGAAAATAGACATTTTACATCTTTGAAATATAGCAGGTGCATTACATAAACCAAATGGCATGCGTCTAAATGCAAATGTACTGTACGGGCAGGTGAATGTGGTCTTGTGTTGATCTTTCGGTACTATCGCAATCTGGTTCTACCCCAAGTATCCATCAAGAAAATAGTAGTAATCTTGCACCACGAGTCTATGCAGCATCTGGTCCAAGAACGGCAAAGGAAAGTGATCCTTCCTAATTACCTTGTTCAACTTCCGGTAATCGATGCAGACTCTCCATCTCGTAACTGTTCTAGTCGGTATCAACTCGTTGTTCTCATTCACTATGACTGTGATACCACCTTTCTTTAGTACGCACTGGACCAGACTTACCCATGATCTATTTGAGATGGGGTAAATGATACCTGCATCTAGCCATTTGATAATCTCATTTTTTTCACCACGTCCTTTGTGATGGGGTTCAGCCTTTGTTGTCCATCGATCATCCCTTTTTCACCATCTTCCAGGATGATCTTGTGCATGCATACAGATGGACTAATACCGCGAATATCGACTATGGTCCATCCGATAGCCTTCTTGAATTATTTTAGAACTAAGATAAGTTTCTCTTATTGCTCAGTGGTTAATTCTACTGAAACAATCACAGGCAGAGTAGAAGCGTTACCTAAATAAACATATTTTAAATTAGAAGGTAATACCTTGAGTTCTAATTTAGGTGGCTCCTCGATTGACGCTTTTGGTTGAATATAATCCCTCTTCTCTAAATCCAAAGGTTCAAAATGGGATTGTGATTAAATCCCTTTTGATTAGCTTCTAGCAAAGGTAAGTATTCATCTTCCTCTTCATCACTTGGAGGGTTTGATGTCAAAATTCGTTCCAACGGATCCTCAACATCATTGAGTTCCTCCTCCACTATTAACTCTTCCAAATCGGATACAGCGAAACAATCATCTATTGCGTTAGGAAATCGCATTAACTTGAAAATGTTAAATGATGCCTGATCATCCTGAACACGCATTGTAAGCTCGCCCTTCTGCACATCTATCAGGGTCCTTCTGGTTGCTAAGAAATGTCTCCCCAGGACAATTGGTACTTATTTGTCTGCTTCGAAATCTAAAATTACAAAATCAGTAGGAAAGATAAACTTATCTACACATACCAATACGTCCTCAATTTTTCCTTCTGGATGTGCTAAGGATCAATCTGCTAGCTGAAGTGTAACCGTAGTAGGTCCAACTTCACCTATCCCCAATTTCCTAAATATTGACATAGGCATCAAGTTGATACTTGCGCCAAAGTCACATAGTGCTTTACCACAATATGTTGCTCCAATATTGCATGGTATGGTAAAACATCCAGGATCCTTCATTTTTTGGGGTAGTTTGTCTTGAAGATATGCACTGCATTCCTTCATCAAAGCTACCGTCTCAAATTCTCCAAGTCTTCGTTTCTTGGACAGGATATCCTTCATAAATTTGACGTAGTTTGGCATTTGTTCAAGTGCTTCAACCAACAGGATGTTGATATGAAGTTGCTTGAGTACGTCAAGGAACTTCTTGAATTGAGTCTCCTGTTTCTGCTTCTGAAGTCTTTGAGGGTAAGGTGGTGGAGGTTTCCTTACTGGAACTGGTACTGGTTGATTTGTCTTTGGCGGTAATTCTACACCTAACGAAGTTGTTAGTTGATCAGAATTAACTGGTTCTGAGGGAACCTTATCAGATTTTGCAGTTTCTGGTTCAGGTGGAACTGGAACTTCAACACTCGGTTGAACTTCTTCCGAATCTTGAGCCTCAGTGGGCTCCTTCTCAACTTCAGCAATGTTAGGCTTCACTATCTTTCTGCTCCTCAATGTTAGTGCTTTGCAATGCTCCTTCACCAGATTACTTGGATTCTCTGGATCACTAGGTAGAGCACTTTGTGGTCGGGTTCTAAGTTTAGTTGCAAGCTAGCCCATCTAGTTCTCCAAACTCTTCTACACAGTGGCTTGGCTTTGAATTACGGCGTCATTCTTTGCCATGTAAGCTTTCAGTAGGTTCTCTAAGCTATTAAACGATTCAGCTTGAACTGGTTTCTGAACTTGCTGTGAAAAACTAGGCGGCTGGGTCAGTCTAAGTTGGGTGTAGTTGTTACTGCCCCCAGCCCATTGGTTACTCCAAGAAAGATTGGGGTGATTTCGCCACAATGGGTTGTAAAAGTTGGATTGTAGCCCTTGCCTTCCTCGATTTTGGTTCGGGTTACCCATTTAGTATACAAATTCTGGGTTTGATGGACATTCTTCAAACAAATGTCCTTCTCCACAATAGACATAGGCTATATTCTCATATTGGTTAGGTGGCTGAGCTACAAGACTATTAGAACCATTAGTGGTAAGATTTTTTAACATTGAAAATATCAAAGATACCTGAGATGCGAGTGAAGTGAGAGCGTCCACTTCATGGATTCCAGCGACTCGTCTTCCTGACGCTACTCGATTAGTTGGCCACTGATAGTTGTTACTGGCGATCCTCTCGATGATTTCGTAAGCCTCATTGTAAGACTTAGAAAGGAGAGCACCATTAGCGGAGGCGTCCACTACCATCCTTGTGTGAGTGTTGAAACCATTATAAAATGTCTCAAGTTGGATGCAATGTGGGATTCCATGATGAGGGCATTTTCGTAATAAGTCTTTGTATCTTTCCCATGCCTCATACAAGGACTCGTCATCCATTTGTTGGAAAGCAGTGATCTCATTCCTTAATTTAGCGTTCTTGCTTAGCAGGAAATACTTCATGAGGAATCTCTCGGCTAACTCTTGCCATGTGGAAATTGAGTTTGGTGGCAGTGACTTCAACCAAGCTCGAGCTCTGTCCCTCAACGAATACGGGAACAGCTTTAATCGTAGTGCATCTTTGGGTACTTCAGCTAGCTTGAAAGAGTAGCTCACCTCCATAAACAGTCTTAAGTGAAGATGAGGATCGTCAGTAGGCATTCCATTGAATTGGCCTACTGTCTGAAGCATCTGGAACATGATTGGCTTCAGCTCAAATTGTTGTGCCTCGATCTTGGGCCTTCTAATACCCGGATTAAGATCATTGAACACTGGCACGGCATATTGTCGTAAAGCTCTATCCCTATCATTAGCAATAAGGATAGGATTTTGAGCAGGGTTTGCTTCGTATCCTTGATTGATATTCTCAAGATTCATCTCTTCGGTCCTTTTTTGGTTTGCTTGTCTTTTTCGCTGTCGAAAGGTTCGTTCTATCTCAGGGTCCACAGGGAGTAAGTCAATAATTCGGTCAATACTCATAAACACCTAAAATAATCAAAGAAAAATTAGGTAAGTAAAATTGAACAAGAAAATAAATGAACCAAAATGTAAAAATAAATTCACAAATAATTTTTTTTAAAACAGTCCCCGGCAACGGCGCCAAAAACTTAGAATGACGAAAATGTGCAAGTGTACACAATTGCAACAAGTAATACAGTGACAAGTAAATGTCGAGTTATCGTACCCACAGGGACAGTAAAAGAGTTATTTATGAATGTAATTAAAACACTTTGGTGAGGTAAAAATAATTTGGTTTTGGAAAATGAATTAAAACTAATTAAAAACTAAATAAAATAAAGGAATAAAATAAAATTCTAATGCACGATTTCAATTAAGAATGAGCATATCCCTATGCCAATTCGATCGATTAAACAGATTTATAAAGGTAAACATGCTATTGCTCATACACACTTATTAAATTAAACTAATCTCTTGGATGTTCCCATGTCGATTCAACCGATTAACTCAATTTAATAAACATATAAAAGACTATGTGAAGTAACAAGGTAGCCATATCTTGAAACAATTTAATCACAACAATCTTGCAAGTTATGCAAGGCATATGTATTGCCAAATACAATGCTAATTCAGGCTTCAACTACCTTAAAAGAATGAACATGCACTGATTAAGTACTGAGTCCATTAATTGCAATTTCAATCCATTTAAACAATTAATTCTTTAGTTATCTAAAGAATTATAATGCTAGATAACCTAAGCATGATTTTACTTAATCAAGCATTTTACTGATTCCTATAACAGCATAAACATAAATTTAATAAATTAAGAGGACGAAATGCAATCAACCCAACACGAATTAAATTCAAGTAATATCCATTTCAAGATCATGAATATTCATAGATATGTTCATCATAAAAACAACAGAAATTAAAAAGATAGGGAACAAGAAGCAAATCCAGTGTTTCTCCGTGGCTTGACTGATTGCTCCGTTTTTCGTCT
Organism: Gossypium stocksii; assembly: GCA_020496765.1. Classification (NCBI taxonomy): domain Eukaryota; kingdom Viridiplantae; phylum Streptophyta; class Magnoliopsida; order Malvales; family Malvaceae; genus Gossypium; species Gossypium stocksii. Next base: position 75,718,588 of record CM035632.1, on the reverse strand, counting down.
TTGTTGTCCTCGCCGATCAAGGCTTCTATGAACACTTACTTGCTGCCCAAAATGGCTGGGAAAATACCTCTTTTCCAAGAGGAGAAATCGGCACAAGAACTATAGGAAAATAGAGTGGAAAATGGAGAGAAAAGAGAATGGAGAGGAGAGGAATGAATGAGAGAATGAGAGTGAATGAAGGATGATTGAAATGAGCAGCAAGGGATGGCTTTTATAGCTGATTGTGGCTGCTAAAAATAGAAAATTCCAGCAGCCAAAGAGCCCTCCTATGGCCGGCCACACACATGGCAAAGTTGAGAAATTCAACTTTGCTATTTTAGGCATGGGACAAATCTACAAAGCCACAATTTAAGGTGGGGTTTGAATGCAATTTGGAGGTCTTTAAAGGGCCTTTTTGCAAGAATATTTAATCAGCTAAAATGCTGATTTGGGTCAGCCTATGGTCAGTTCTGGTCAGCCCAATTAGTGGCTGGTTCAGTTCACTCCATACGGTTTGACCAGTGCGGTTCAACTGGACCCTTTCTCCATAATTAATTGAAAATAATTTATTTAGCCCAAATTAAATGGGGAATAAATTAAAATTAATTAAATTATGAATAAAAACACATTTCTGGACCATTTTAGGCTGGAAATTATTTGGCCTCGATACTTCAAATTGCTTCTCGGTTTGTTCTCCGCCGGGCCATTTTTCGCCCTTTATGCAGTTCTACCAAAAATAACCAAATTTAATTAAAATTGACTATAAAATTAATTAAAATTCATAATTTTCATATTTTTAACACAATTTAATTATTTTATAATATTTAATTATTTTTTGACAAGAATTTAACCGGAATAGCATGATTTTAAGTCAAAAAGGGCATGAAAAAGTAAATAAATTTTTGTGTTTCCATTTATATTGGCAAAAACTGGGTAAAAATCTAAAAGACTAAAGTGCCCCTTCAATTAAAATGTCAATTAGGGTTTTCAGTTGGAAAAGAACCTTAATTGCCCTAAAAATTACAACCATCCACGTAGGAATTTCTTGTCGCGTAGAAATCGGTATTGCGACACTAGGTTCTGGTGTTGCAACACCTAGCTAGTTTCACGACACCCAATTCTAATGTCACAACACCGATGCCTATTTTGTTTTAGGATTTTTTTTTAATTTCGATCTTCAGTGTCCCTACACTGGATGCCTATGTCACGACATGGTTGTCGTCCTTTGTGTTTTGGGGCTTAAATTGACACCCTGCAGACTCAAGCAACCTATTAGTCATTCCCGAGGCCTGAGTTGGCCTAACGGGTCGTCAGAACACTAAAAAGTGTGTAAAAATGTTTATTTTTCTAATAATTACGTCTAAGCTACTAAAATGGAAAATGAAACAAAATAACATAAAACAACTTAAAATCAAGCTCATTAAGTGTCAAAAATAGTCTAACTTTTCACAAGAAATTATTGCAGATCAAACTCCTCCACACTTAACTCATTGCTTGCCCTCAAGCAAACAATACAAAAAAAAAAAAAACAAAGAAAAGATTAACACGCAATATAACTAAAGTAATTGAGCATGCTTCATTCATGAGATTGGGTTGAAACATTATAAATAAGATGGTGTGACTAAACATGTAATTCTAGCATAATAGGTAATTGGCTCATAATTTCTAGAGTTAGATAAGTTAGTTTAATAAATTACAAAGCAAATAACTAAAAGAATGTCAAACATAGTTATCCATCAAAATAAATACACAAATATACATTTATGCTAAAAGAAATATAAGTAGTAAGAATTTTTAAAACCCAGTTCAATTTTCATCCATGCAATGTATCACTTAGGTCACATAGGACTTTTTGGCTTGTAACGTTTTGCAGCTTAGGTTGGTTCGGATTTCAAGAATAGGCTCAACAAAAATGGGTTAAGCACGAAAATAGTTTGGTACAAAAATAGTTTGACACATTATATTATTCCCAATACTCCCCTAATGTCCCAATTAAGCTCACCACCTTATAACCACTTCTCTCACCTTCCTTTTCTCTCCATCTCCTAAGACTTAATATAGTATTAACAAGTACAATCATCTTAACGAGTCTTTTGTGCCAAAAATGAGTATTTTTTCTTCCTCTTTTTTTTCTTTTCACTTCGCTTTTATTTATTTGAGATTTTCTCGCTTGGCTTTTAGCCTTTACAAAGCTTTTCTTCCAATTGATTTTTTTTTCACAACAACACAAGCTTGTAAGAATCTTATACTCACTATAATACCTTGTTCCTTAGCTTTCACTCTCAAGATTTTTTCTTTATTTTGAAACCTCTGTTATGTATCTACCTAACCTTCAATATCAATGGTTTAACATCTAAGTTCTTGCCAAGACCAAGAAAAAGGATAAAGATAATATGAAATAGGCTTATGGTTTCAATTATGGTTCCTCGAGAAAATGGAGTTAGGCTCAAAATAAAGTACAAGGGGATTCATGCATTAGATTGGCTTTTTAGTTCTAATGTGTTTACCAAACAATGCCTTAAGTCACCCCTAGGTATTTCAACACATGGATTCAATTAACCGAGTTTATCAATTTTTACAACCTATAATTCAATTAACATGTATGTTTTTTTTTTTTTTGTTCATTTACCATGTGGTGTGCTTAACACACTTCAATCTACTCACAGTGTAATAAATTTAACTAATTAGTCAAAAATTAAATAACCTAGGATCAATTAGTATCAAACTAAATTTACAGTTTATTCACACGATCCTATTTACATCTCTAACCGATCACTTGTATTCCACAAGCTCGAGCACAAAAAAGAAAAAAACACATACACACACGTAAAATAAAAGAAAAGAAAAATTTTGGACAAAAAACATTACGAAAATTAAACAGAACTGAACATGAAAAATTTTAAAATTAAAAATTCTATGTCACATCCACACTTTATTTAGCACATTGTCCCTAATGTGCTCACAAATAATTAAGAGATGAGATTACCCATTTTGTCTTGAACGGTTTGTAGGGTTAGTTGGGTCATCCCTCGTCGGTTCATGTTGAATATGTAGTGCCTTCTAAAGCACAGAGTTCCTACACAGAAAGAAAACACAATTTTTTTAATATTAAATAATTAAATAAAACACACAAACTAAAAAATTAAATCATTTGCACTTTCCCAGACTTTAGAACATACATCACTCTTAATGTAAAAAGAAGTAAAGTGCAAACAAGAAAATATGATATCTAAATAAACTTAAATAAATAAATAAAACTAGAATTGTTGAGTTTTTAGAGGTAGGAGAATGGTGGGAAAAAAGAAAAGAGAATCGCATGGGTGAACTGGACAGTTAGTTCATGTTGAGTTTTAGCGGGTTTTTTACTAAAATAGTACAAAATACAAAAAAAAAATAATACATTGTAAATATTATGTACCAAAATGGTACATCTGGGGTGGTCACGCCTTTGCCATAAGCAGCACCACCCTAGGTACTCTGACAAAAAATAAAATAAATCTGTTAAAAAAAGTAATAAACTGATAAAAAACTTATGCGATTTGACATGTCACTGCACCAGTCACGCCTAGGGGAGAGGCAGCACCGATCATGCCTTCCCCATAGGTGGCACTGGTGCTACTGCAGCGATGGGTCTTCTCAAGGTCAAGCCCGTGACTTGTTTGGGGAGGGAGGGAACCATTATAAGGTCCCCAATGGCCATTTTTGGCCAGCCAGAAGAGAGAAAGAATTTTGAGGCAAAGAAGAGAAGAAGAGGGTGGCAGGAAGGGAAGGAAAGAAGAAAGAAAAAAAGAGAGGGAAGGAGAAAAATAAGGAAAAAAAAGGTATTAGGGTTTGTATTATTTGTTATAAAAAGGGTTAAAAGGTAATTTTTAAGGAAGGAGAGTTTGTTTAAGGAATAATTAAAGGGTTAAAAGGTAATTTTTGGTTATAAATTAATGTTAATTTAATTTTTGTTGTTGTTATTATTATTGATTTAATTAGAATTTAATTTTTAATTTTATTTTTATAAGGCATTATTTGGTTAAAAAGAGCTATTAATGTATGTTTGTATTTAAACCCAGAAAACTGCGCACTTCAGTAACATTCTTTGGAGTCTTCCAATTCATTACTGCCGATACTTTACTTGGATCTACACGAATTCTATCAACTAACACAATGTGCCCCAAAAATCTTACCTCGTGGAGCCAAAATTCACATTTACTAAACTTTGCATACACTTGTTTTTCTTTCAAAATCTGTAGTACAGCTCTCAAGTGCTGAGCATGCTTGAATTCTGTCTTTGAATAGATTAGTATATCATCTATGAACACAACTACAAATCTATCCAAATAAGGCTGAAAAATTCGGTTCATTAAATCCATAAAAGCGGCAGGAGCATTGGTCCAACCAAATGGCATTTCCAAAAACTCATAATAACCATACTGGGTTCTAAAGGCTATTTTTGGCACATCACACTCTTTTACTTTTAACTAATAATACCCGTATCTGAGATCTATCTTTGAAAACACAGCAGCACCTTTCAACTGATCGAATAAATCATCAATACGAGGCAAAGGGTATTTATTTTTAATTGTTACCTTATTCAACTACCTGTAATCTATACACAGTCTCAATGAACCGTCTTTATTTTTCACAAATAAAATAGGTGCACCTCATGGCGACATACTCGGTCTAATAGACCCTTTGTCTAACAACTCTTGTAATTGTGTCTTCAACTCTTTTACATCTACCGGGGCCATTCCATACGATGTCACTGAAATAGGAGCTATTCCTGGGATCACATCAATCACAAATTCGACTTGCCTATCAGGTGGTAACTGTAACAGCCTGAATTAGGGCCTAATCGAAATAGTGGTTTCGGAACCACAAATATGAAATAGAAAATTTTATTTCGATGAATTTTTATGGTCTACAATATGATTGAATGCATGTGTGAAAATATTGTTAATAAATTTTATCAATAAAGTGTCAGATTGAGTTATTAGGACTAAATTGCAAAAAGTGTAAAATGTGTGTTAGAGAAGCATTGAATGCTTAATTGAAATGAAATCATAAACTAGAGGTCCTTATTTAGTAATTAGACCATTATATGTGAAGATGGACAAAAATAGACATGGAAGGGTAAAATTTTAAAGAAAGGCCATAAGGGCATTTTGGTCATTTGGTTAATTAAATGAATAAAAAGGGAAAATAAGTCAAAAATGTTGTCCATCTTCTTCCTCCTTGTGTCAAAAATTGAAGAGTCACCATAGCTAGGGTTTCATTCATTTTCAAGCTCCAAGTAAGTGCCTCCAAGCCCCGTTTTTAATGTTCTTTGCATTTTTGAAATCGTTGAAGCATGGTCTAGCTATTTCTACCATTATTTTAAGCTAGAGTTCATGTTTAAAAATTTACCCATGTGTGACAAACATGTATTTTGAAGTCTAATGGTAGAAAATAAAAGTTTGATGTGTGATAAACAACTTTTACTAAGTGATTTTGATGAGATTTCATGAAAAGGACCTAATTGTAAAAGTTGTAAAATATGTGTGTAAAGATGTGATTTAGTGAGAATTGTGGGTTGTTATAGTTAGGAACATGAATCGGCTAGGCTTGTATGTCAAGGAAATTGAGTACATTTCATTTTACGAGCTTAAGGGCAAAAATGTAAATATGCCAAAGTTTAGGGGCAAAAGTGTAAAATTTGTTATAGTATAAATTTTGGATTGAAATGAGTAATGTGATAATTAAACAAATTAAATTTGATATTATAGATCAAGAAAGACGGGATATTGACCTTGACTGGGGAAAAGCCAAGGTAGTGGACTAAATTGCAAAACTTGACGTTTTGGACCGAGGTAAGTTTGTATGTAAATGAATGGTTGATATATTTATGTTTTAAATATCTTAATAAGTGCATATGTTGTGAATAATTATTTGAAAGTGTATATTGACTAAGCCTCGATAAGTGTGAAAAGTCCCGATTGAACCTTAGGAATCGAGTAGGATACGAGTGACATGTCACTAGGAAACCCAGTGTGATTAAGTGTTTAAGTGATTCCGGGTGCTGGTCTTGTACGACTACCAGTGGCTAGGTAATCCTGCATCAGTTGTTGATACCTGTCAGCTTGTGTGAGTAGCACTGAGTAGTTTCGTCCGACTGTCATCTTGTGTGAGTAGGCCCGTGAATAGCTCGAGAGTGAGCTTTTAAGTGATAAGTGATAAGTGGTAGCTTTAGCTACAAATAAGTGTGACACTAATGTGCAACATTTCGAGTATCCTTTAGAATTCCAAATGGTTCAACGGGTGAATCAGTGAATCACTGAAGTGTAAGTGCTCGTGACAATGTTGTGATGTGATACAGGCAAGTATATGAAACTTATAGAAAATGAGATCGATATGTGATGGACTATCGGTAAGTGATGAATGAGTAAGTGTGGACATAAAGTTCTAATTGAAGTTCTAAAGTCGCTTTGATCTTATTGTTATGATTAAAATATGTTATTAATGTTCATTTATTTGCACATAAACTTACTAAGCTATTTAGCATACTCCCCTTTTCTTTCCCTTTTCTTATAGTGTTGCTTCACTAACTCAGATTGGGAGATTGTCTGAAATCCTCTTCACACTATCACATCATCATCTTTGGGTATACGAAGTTAACTATTTTGAGTTATGGCATGTATAGGAAACTTGTTTATTTTGTTATATGTGTCATATTTTAGTAGGCCAAGAATGTTGTCTTATTTTGATAAATGATCATTTTGTATTAGGCCATTAAAAGTTGGCCAATATTGGTATTTGGTATATGCATATAATGATGTTGTTTATGAATGTGGTGTTGTATGTTTTGGTTGACATTGTGTGATGTTTATGTGTGATAAATGAGGTATGTGAAGGTTATGTCATTAGTTTAGATATGGACAATTTGGTTGTTTGAAAACATCATGGATTGTGTTATTGGTTTGGTATAAGTATGTTTGTGTTTTAGGGTGGCAAATATTTTGGTAAATAACCTTATTTTTTTCCACATGGGTGTGACACACGGTCAGCCCCATGGGTGTGTTGATAGACCATGTGTCCCCTACACCATAATTTTGTAAAATAGAATGTCCATTAGTAAACACATGGGCAAAGACATGGCCATGTGTCTCAGCTGTGTGAAGGACACGGCCTCAGGACATGCGCATGTGCCCAGGCTGTGTGAACTCTGCACATTAATTGCGAGAATTGAATTCGCCACATGGTCTAGCACACGAGCGTGTGACTTGGCTGTGTGACCCTAACATGTACGCTAACATCATAAACAAAATGTCAAGGTTTTCATACACGGGCTAAGACACGGGCTTGTCATGGCCGTGTAAGGGACACGGGCCATAGACACGGGTGCGTGCCAGGCCATGCGAAAACCCCTATAGGTTCGAAATGAAAAATAAAATCCACACGAGCTAAGGACAAGGGCCTGTGTGTCCACACGGCCTGCCTACACAGGCGTGTTCCTTTCCACACTGGCGTGTAGCCTTGTTTTGAGCAAAAAAAAATTTTAAGTGTTCGAAAGCTTCCGGTTCAGTCTCGAACCACTTTATATGTATGTTTTTGGTCTCATAAGCCCATAATAGGGATGTTATAAATACGAATGAAAAGTTTCAAGTTGGAATGAAAACTTTATGGTCCGATTTTGTGTGATAAAGCATGTTAAGTCTAGTAATGCCTCGTACATGGTTTTGGCGTCGAATATTGGTAAGGGGTGTTATAGTAACCCAGGCAACTCCTCAGAAAATACATCAGCAAACTCATTCACAATTGGAAATTGTTCTAACTTTGAATCGGAACCCCGAGTATCAAGAATATAGGCCAAGATGCCTTGTTTCCTTTACGCAATAACCTCTAAGCAGATAAGGCTGAAACAATTTTAACAGTATCACTCAAATTCTTAGTCCCAACAGAAATTATATCCCCTGTTTGACATTTCAAACTAATCTGTTTCTCTCGACAGTTCACTATTGCATCATGTTTCATTAACCAGTCCATCCCCAAAATAATATCAAATTCCCGAAAGGGTAAAAGCATAAATCAGCGGGGAATTCACAGCCCTTTATTTTCAGTGGACAATTACGACATATTAAATTAACTACCACACTTTGGCCTACCGAATTAGTGACTTGTGCATCATAATCAGTAGGCTCAACAGATAAATTATCTTCAGATGCTAACATAGTGCTAATATATGAATGTGTAGACCCGGGGTCTATCAATGCATACACAGTAACATCATAAAGATAGAAAGTACCAGCAATCACATTTAGAGCTGTCGCTTCCTCTCTAGCTCGTATAGTGTAAGTGCAGGCAGGTGCTCTTATAACACCCCTTACCCGAGACCGTCACCGGAGTTGAGCACGAGGCGCTACCGGACTTAGAACAACATTTACAGACTTTACTCTAGAGAACTCTACATCACATGCAATTCAATCCATATTTACCTCCATCAAGAGTTTTCGCGTACAAAATTATTATTACAGACACTTCAGAATCGAGTCCACTATATTTGAACACTTAGAAAATTTTTCACTTTTAACTCAGAGTCACACTCCCGTGTGACAATTTGGCACGACCGTGTGAGTAAACCGTGTGGTCTTCACACGCCCATGCTTGGTACCCATGGAGCAATCTGCCAATTGTACCATGACCATCCCACACAACCATTTGGGGCCGTGTCCACCACACAGTTGAGACACACGGCCGTGTCTCCTACCCGTGTGGTATACTAAATAACAATTTCAGGTGCAGGGGAGGCACGGTCCAAAGACACGCCCGTAGTGTTTGGCCATGTGTCGTTCACGGCCTAGGAACGCCCATGCCTTTCACCAGTGGCACATTCTGCCGAAGGTCCCACAGCCATGGTACACACCCGTGTGCTTTGTTGTGTAGGCCGTGCTAGGCTATTTACCAAGCCTTTACCTCATTGAGACATAAATAAGCACATCATAACCAATCCAATTCAATAATCAAATATCAAATTAACTACATTTACTATAACATTGTATTATCATAAAAATTCCATGACTAATCTCTATACATGCCTTACAAATAAATGAGGATTATCGATTTCACCAATTTAACGAACTGATAGTATGATGTTGCCTCCGACGATCTCCAACCTTGAGCTAAATCCTGACAACAATGAGAGAAATGGGAAAATGATGTAAGCTTCATAGCTTAGTAAGTTGACATATCATAAGTAATTCAATTAATATGATTTTCCCTTTCTCAATATGTATTTTAAGAAGGTAAGAATCATTATTGACATTGTTACACTTTTTACTCAAGTTTAACTTGAGCTGTTTTTTTTAGTCACAGTCGCTAATTTAATTATTTCGTAAGCTACAGAACTCAAAATTTAGTTCTATAAATTTTCCTTGAAAATAGGCTCATATTTCTTCTTGCCATAAAATTTTCAAAATTTTTTACTTAGCTAATTAGTACATTTTATTCAATAAAGTTTCCCCTGTTTCACTGATCAACTACATTGACCTTTGTTCATTACGAATTAAATATCTCACTATACAGAATTTAGATAACATTTCTGTTTGTTTCTATTGAAAGTAAGCTCATCAAGGAATTTAAGCATATAAATTACACATCATAACCATTTTTACACAATTTTTGGTGATTTTCCAAATTCAAAATAGAGGATCACGAAGTTATCCTGAACCATCTCACTAACGTTTAAATATCTCACAATTTACACTTCTTTTGCTTACTCAGTTTATTTTATAAGAAAATAGACTCAATGAGATTTCAATTCATGTCTCATTCACTTTCCAATTAAATTTCCACCTTTTTTGGTGATTTTTCAAACATACACAACTGCAACTGTCCAATACTGTTTTAATGCAAATTTCACTTTTTCATGTTTTCTTAATAAAATTTTCAATGGTAGCACTTACCTCTTATCTTTCTTACCATATCTCGATTATTTAACGAGCTTATTGCTCATCATTTACAGTACTTAAATACGTGCACTTATTCAGAAAATCATGTATTCACACTGATATATTTCTATTTACTCCTTATACACATATCATATGCCCATCATATGCACAATTAATGATTTCATCCACAGTTTACAACACTATTTCATTTCACCTACACAATCACTTTACTTTGGTACAGTTAATCCCATTGAACAATTTGGAATATGAACAGATATACAGAGGTTAGCACATAAGTGCCGCACAGACATGGCAGAGCCATGAGGTAGCCGAAGCTACTAACAGTAAGGTAGCCGAAGCTACAATCAGTGAGGTAGCCGAAGCTACAAACAGTCACAGTACAGAATTAACCACAGGCCTGCTCACATAAGCTGACAGGTGTCTGCAACACATGTAAGACCACCTAGCACTCGGGTAACTATATCAGTCAGAAATAGTAGGGCCCTCTAGTGACATGTCACTCATATCTATATCTATTCCTACTTGTTCAACCAGGATTCACAGTCAATACATCATTTCCATGATCATATAGGCATAAACAGTCCACAATTATTTCAATACATTTCCATAACACTTTGTACCATAAGTGTATTTTTAAATCAATATCACCAACTTGGCACATTAAACATTTATTCCACATAATTCAATTAATACACAAATTTTAGGTATTCAAGCACAAGCTACAATAATATTACACTATTATTATCATGCCAACTTACCTCGAATGTCGAAACGGCTAATTTTCCCGCTTTAGCCCACCATTTCGTTCTTTCCTGATATTAGTCCAAATTTCACGTTTTCATCATCTAACATATCAAATAACATTCATTTAACATATTTTATCAACACACTAATCAATTCAATTCACATATCATATTTTGGCAAATTTTACAATTTTGCCCCTATACTTTACCATAATTACCAAATTGCCCCTAGGCTCGTAAAATGATTTTTATTCAATTTATTACTCCTCAAGCCTAAATGACCATTTCATGACTATAGCAACTCATAATTTCAACTATTTCACACATTTGCAACTTGTTTTACAACTTTTGCAAAATACCCCATTTTAGGTGTCTTCATGCAATTTCTTTCATAAAGGTTGTCTATAACACTACCAAGACTCATATTCTTCCATAAAAACTCAGCAAACAACACATATGCTTTCATGGCAAAACCCTAGACTCTTAATCATTTTGCAAAATAGTCCCCTCTTATGAAAGCTCATGCTTTAGGGGTTCAAAAAGTGTAAAAATTATCAAGAAAAGGCATTGAAAACACTTACTTATTAGAGAAATATGTTGCTGAAATTTTCCAGCTCTCAAACCCTTTCTTTGCTGCCATTTTTGATGAAAGAGAAAGAGAAAAATGAATGAAAATGACAACCCTTTATTTATTTTATTACCCAATTTAGTCACCTACCCCATCATTTTTGACTTTTCAACTCAAATTTTGTCCCCTTTCACTAGGCATAGCAGGCCAATTATCTTGGGAAGTGTTAATTGCCCTTTTAATCCTCCAAAATTTGGTGCTCTAGCTATTTAATGCCTTTTTCTAATAAACCATAACTTTTACCTTTTACGCGATTTAACCCTTTTTCAAAATTAAGCTAGAAATCGCTAAAATAAAATTACCAAAATTTTTATGCACCTTTATAAACATGCTATATCACATAAAATAATATCAAAATAATTTTCTCCAGCCTCGGAATAGTGGTTTCAGAACCACTATTCCAACTAGGCCCAAAACTGGGTTGTTACAGCTCTAGCCTCCGATTGGCCAACAGAATCTTTTGTACCTGAACGAGTAGCTCCTTTAACACTAATCTGACCTGAACATTTCCCTCCTGGGGGAGTAGTCATTTGTTTCTCTTTCTACTCTTCTTCTTCTCTTTGCAATTGGGGGCAATTTTGAATAAAGTGATCGGTGGATCCACATTTATAACAAGCCCCTATCTTACCCCTACGTTCACCAGGGTGATTTCTCCCACAATATTGGCACTTAGGCCTTGAGGTGTTTTGAACACTACCCACACTAGCGGCAGGCCTGTCAGGTGTCCTAAAATCCAATTGTCTTGTCTTACTTTTACTTGGTCTTTCCGATGCTAATGTGGCTCGACTAAAATCATCTCTAGATTTTTTTTTGCTAGTAAAGTTGAAAAGGATTTAGATGAGTTTCTCTTATAGGATTCTTTGTTCCTTTTATCTCGTTGCATCTTTTTATTATACACCTCTTCTAGTTTCTGAGCACGATCTAATAAGACAACAAATTCCTGTATCTTTGTGCCCCCTATCATTATTCAGATCTCATCATTTAACCCTTCTTCGAATCATATACACATTTCTTCTTCAGTAGGTACAATGTCTCGGGCATATTTGCTGATATAAACAAAATTCTCTTTCATATTCTACCACTAACTTGTTCCCTTGTCGAAAATCAAGGAATTCCCTTTTCTTCTTATCCAGATCTCTTCTACCCACATATTTCTTTTTGACCTCATTCTGGAAGAATTCCCAAGTAATTTTCTCAGCTGATACCACGGCTTCTATTGCTTCCCACCAATTATAGGCTTATTCCTTCAATAATGACACAGCACATCTTAAATAAGAATTCCCACCCATGGGCATGTGGCTCGACTGTGTCTCTCCTCCACCGTAAGTTGGCCAAGTCAATTTCGAACATGGGCTAAGCACACAGACGTGTGCCTCGGTAGTGTGATTGTTGACGTCAGAAATAGAATACCCAGGTTTTTGCACACGAGCTACGACACGGGCGTGTCATGGCTGTGTGAGGGACACGGGTTTGGCACACGGGCGTGTGTCAGGCCGTGTGAAAACCCCTGTAGGGTCAACGCTAGAAAATAAATCTGTATAGACGAGGGGCACGGGCGTGTCCCTAGATAACTTAGGCCATGTGAGGTACACGAGCCATTAGCACGGCCATGCCTTGGGGCCACACGAGCGTGTTGCCTTTCCACACGGGTGTGTGCCCTGTTTTTAGTGAAAATTCTTGAAAGTTTTCTAAGTGCCCAAAATGGTCCCGGATGGTTTCGAAACCATGTTTTAGGCCTCATAGGCCCATATGAAGGACCGAGGAGCCGTGTTTGAAAATTTTTTAAATTGGGACGTATTTCAGTGGTTTAAGATTGAATAATCGCATGCGTTTTAGTAAGGTAAAGCCTCGTACCCTGTTCTGACAATAGATACAGGTAAGGGGTGTTACACTTAGTAAGCTCATAGGCTTAGAAGTTAAATCTTACCGAACATTTTATAACAATTACACAATATACAGTTTCACTAATTTCTCTTGTCATTCAAAAAATCAGTGATAAGTTCACATGATTGATTTCAATGTTGCTCATTAACAAATTTTAATCTCTTGGGCCCATTTACCACTTACCTTTCTTAATCAAATTAGGGAATGATTACGGAATTGAGTACTTCATTTTCACATTGCCATAGTATAACTATGGTCTTGCACATAATCACATATCACACACTGAAGCCATAATCCAACCATGGTCTTATACGGATCACATATCACACTGATGTCATATCCCAGATATGGTCTTACACAGAAGCATATATCACACTGATGCCATATCCCAGATATGGTCACACAAATGCCATAACCTAGCTATGGTCTTACACGGAAGCACATATCACATCACATTGATGCCATAACCTAGCTATGGACTTACACGGAAGCACATATCACATCACACTGATGCCATAGCCTAGCTGTGGTCTTACATGAATCATATATCACATGTTGCCATGGTCCAACCATGGTCTTTTCCATCAATTCGTCATAGCCACTGAATGAAAGTACTCAATTTGTTATTCCATCTAATTTGTACTTTTACTAGAATATTATTTCACAATTTTCACAATTTAATAACATTCATATACAATAATATATCATAGAATTTATGAAATTTCATAACAAATCATTTAATTTAGCCTATGAACTTACCTAGGCTAGTTTGCAAAAATTGTAAAAGTTCAGGGACTAATCGACTATTTTCTCTTTTCCACGATTCATTTCGGGTTCTTGATCTATAATAGTAAAACCATTGCTTCATTAGCATTCACTTCAATTTTACTCTAATTCACAATTTATGCCCTTTAATTCTTGAAATTACACTTTTACCCCAAACTTTATAATTTTTGCAATTTAGTCCCTAACCTATTAACCCATCAATGCAACTATTTCCTCTCAATTAACACTTTATTTAAACATTATGAACTATTTCACAGCCATTGAAATACAAAATTTCAGCACAAAACCCTAATTTCAAATTGTTTCACAATCACGTCCTAAATATTCATTTCTATTCAATTCCTTCAATAAAATCATTATATAAAAAGATTAAAATTTCAATTCCTTGCTAAAACATCATAAACTTGCAGCACTTATTCATAGAAACTTCAAATATCAACCATGAAATCAAGAACTAATGAATTAAATAATAGGACCTAGTTGTAAAAGTCTCAAAAACACAAAATTTCAAGAAACAATAAAGAATTGAACTTACTTGATGCAAAAATATGAAAAACCAGCTCTAAAAAACCCTTCTATGGTGTTTTTGGCTGGAGAAGATGAAGAAAATAAAGAGAAATCTAGATTTTTCAAGTTTAATCCAATTTTTAACTATTCAATTTCAAATTAATTATAATTTTGCCATCAGTTCACACTATCTTTTTGCCATTTCATTACCCAACTGTCCAGCCCCTTTTTTTTATTTTAGGTCCAATTGCCCTTTGAGTCCCTCTTATTTATTATTTAAGCTATTTAATCACTTTCTACAGTTTTACATCTTATTCAATTTAGTCTTTTTCATTCAATTGACTACCGAAATGTTAAAATTTCCTAACGAAACTTTAATATTAACTTATTAACACTCCATAAATATTTATAAAAATATTTATGACTCGATTTATAATTTTGAGGTCTCGATACCTCATTTTTATCTCAATTTACCTAAAAATTTTCTTTTAATTTACAACATTCACTACTTAAAAGTTATTTCTCAAATCACACTTAACTCATACTTATCCATTAATCAATTTTTAAACTCACAGGTCATTTTTAGTGATCTCAAATCACTGTTCTGACGCCTCTAAAATTTGGGCCATTACAGACGCACACTTTTCATTTACCGTGTGGGGAGTGCACTGTCATTCTGGAGGATGTTGCATTGTAACTTGGGCTCCCAATCGACAGGAGTGTCGTAACGGGGATAAGTACGATAGATGAGACGGCTGCCCTTTGTTATAGCCTACTAGGAGTCTCGCCTAACGATGACGAGTCCAATTTTACGAGTTTGAAATTTTCATGGCTGATAGCCAATTTTGAAAATTTATCAATTAATGCCACTGAGCATGAGCTGATGTGTGCAGCTCGAGCGTACATTATGCATATTATAGGGGTATACTGATGCCGGATGGGAACAACAACAGGTTTATTTGATGTATTTACCCCTATTAGCTGATTTACAGAATGTTCGCTCGTTCAGTTAGGGTTCCGCAGTTTTGGCTATGTTGTACCGTGAGCTTTTTCGAATGACAAAGCCTGATGCCGTGGACATAGGCGGATGCCTTATTTTGCTGCAGTCATGGGCTCTTTATCGGATGCCATTCTTGACATCGATTACGCACCAACCATACGTATTTCCACTAGTGAACATATGATAAAATTTAACTTGTTATTAATTGACATTTCTTTATCTAATGATATTATTTTAATGATATTATTCTAACATGTAATTTGTTTTCGTAGATAGATTTTTTATCCAGGTATCGGGAGGTCGTACACTGTCTTGATATATCATCTGATGATTGAACAATATGTCGGGAAAGTGGTAAGCTATTCCAATATTCGTGACATGTAATTATTTTGTATATCTTGCTCGAATTGTGTTAAATTTTGACCATGTTATTAATCGTACAGTTTATCTGGAGGCCATATCAGAGACCAGAAATTGCGGGTATTATACCCTCGTCTGCTTATATTCATTTTAAATTGTGGTGCATTAATGCACCAATTATCAATTTCCATATAGTCGAGTGGTACCACGGGGATCGAGTACTCTGGTAGTTTGGTTGCATCTAGTATATCCCGGATCCACCGATACAGGTGGGGAAGATTCACTTGATCAACAAGAGAGAAAAACATGGAAATAATTGAGGGTTGTGCACCAAAAATATATTGTAGTGTGGGATAATCGGATGGCGAGGAGACCTCAGATGGATATTTCTTCCGATTTGCAAATATTGTTAGAGTACATACAATGGTACTCTAGTAACGGAAAACCATATTTACTTGGTGGGCGGTTGACTGTAGTCCCCCCGCACATGTATCGACCTAGGGCATACGAGCTAGTGCCCGATATATAGGCGAAGCTACAGCCAAAACATCAGCCCAAGCTCGAGCTCGAGCCGGAGGCTAAGCCCGAGCCTGATCTTGAGCAGGAGGCTGAGCCCAAGTGATCGTATACACATTCCACCGATAGTTCTTATCATCCAGATTTACTGGTCAATGACTATTTCCCAGGCTCATCAGGACACGGATACCATTCTCGGTTGGATATCTTTGGGTCGTATACACTGCAGTACAGCACTCTTTTCGACCTGTATCCACCGTAGTACTCCACTCCTCATGGGTCGTATCCACCGCAGTATGGCACTCCTCCCGGCTCAAGGTCATCGATCTTTTGGGGCATACGATTTTTCTTCCATGTTTCGCACACCCCCACCTGCAACTGAAGAGGATGTTGATCGTCACAATCACCCATAACGTGAACGTCGAACCCTGCAGAAATATACCCCTAGGACCACACCATTAAAACATCAATTTTAGTGGTTTCTTGCGGTTTTGATATTACAAAGTTTGTACTTTTTTTCTAAAATAATATAAATTAATAAAAATATAATCTTTGTATATATTTAATTAGATTAATTGGAAGTTAAAAATTTGAACGTAATTTTTTATCATAAATTATATTAATTGCAACATTACAACATTAAAACACTAAACTTGTAACAAACTTATTTATGTAATATCAATTTTGTTATATAAATTAAATACATTACAACCATAATCTAATTGGAAAAAACTTTGTAATATAAATTTTGTTATATAAATTAAATACATTACAACATTAAATTAGAACAAACTTTATAATATAATATTACATAAGCTCAATTCCTACCTGATCGTGACGATTGTCCAACATGATAGTTTCGCTGTGGGCATTTACTCCGATTATGACCAGCTAATCTATATAATCCACAACGCTTACCATCGGATTTCTCCCTAATGTCCATTTCATTACAGATTCTGGATGATTGTGGAAGACTTTTCGGATTCCTACGCAACCCTTTGTCTGGGACAAGCTCGAAAGTCATTGGAGGCACCTTTGTAACAGCCCGAATTAGGGCCGAAACGAAATAGTGGTTTTGAAAACCATGAATCCGAAGTAGAAAAATTTATAGCAATTAAGTTTTAAAGTTTATAATGTGATAGAATGATTGTGTGAAATTTTTGTTAAGAAATTTTATCAATTGGGTGTTCAATTTGGTATTTAGGACTAAATTGTAAAAGGTGAAAAATGTGTGTTCTTGTTCATAAAGGTACTTGATTGAAGTGGGGTTTTAAAGTGGGGGTCCTTAAATGACAATTAAACCATTATATTCTAGTTTGGACAAAAATGGGCATGAATAGGACAAATTTGAAAGAAAAGCCTTTAAGGGCATTTTGGTCATTTAGTAATTAAAAGAATTAAAAAGGAAAAATCAAGCCAAATTAGTGTCCATCTTCTACCTATGTTCGAATGTAACAAGAACACCATGGCTAGGGTTTTTCAAGCTTCCAAGCTTGGTGGTAAGTTCGTTCTAGCCCCGTTTTTAACGTTCTTCGCATTTTTGAGATCCTCGTCACCTAATCTACCTATTTCTAGCCATATTTTGAGCTAGGATTTGAGTTTAAAAATTTACCCATGAATCATATGCATGTATTTTGATGTATAATGGTAGAAAATGAATGCTTGAGGTGTGGTGAACGTCTTTTGCTAGGTGATTTTCGGTGAAAACTATAAAAAGGACTTAAATGCGAAAGTTGTAAATTTGTGCATAAGTGTGTGATTTAGTGGAAATTAGGGGCTGGTATAGAAGATAAAATAGTTCGGCTAAGTCCAATATACAAGGAAATTGAATAAAATTATTTTACGAGCCTAGAGGCAAAAGTGTAAATATGTGAAAGTTTAGAGGCAAAAAATAAATTTTCTATAATGTGATTTTTGGGTCACATTGAATAATGTGACTAATAAATGAGCTAATTATGATATTATATATCACAAAAAATGAGATTCGGGCTTGGATCGAGGTTGTGGACCAAATCGAGAAAGGTAGTCACTTTTGCGTCCAAGGTAAGTTGGTGTGATAATAATAATGCAAGAATGTTGTAATGTATGTTTGAAACATAAATTGGGGTATTAAATTGATTATACTGGATTACATGTTTCGTATATTATGTTGTTGAATTGATTTAAAATATGCCTATGACACAAGGTGACATAAATGACATGAAAATAAATTGAAATGTTATATTTAAAAGTGCTTTCTATGACTATGGTCATTATGTGAAATGGTAAGTTTATATGTAAGTAATACATTAATTTTAATTCCATAAATATAATTTATTGTATGTTATGGATAATGTTGGATAACTTCTATGATTTGGTGAATTATGGAAATTTGGTGTTTTCGATTGAACCTTCGAAAAAATGAAAAATACGGATAATGTGTAGCTAGGTCACATGTGTGGTTCTGAGGGTAGGACACCATGTGTACAAGAGAGCTACGAGATACTATGTGGTAGCTAGGTCACATGTGTAATACTGTGTGTATACCATGTGTACAAGAGAGCTACGAGATACTATGTGGTAGCTAGGTCACATGTGTAATACTGGGTGTATACCATGTGTACACGAGAGCTACGGATTAAAGATAGCTAGGTCACATGCATGGTACTGAGGGTACATCATGTAGACACAAGAGCTATGTTATATGTAGCTAAGTCGCATGTGTGGTTCCGAGTGTTGGACACCATGTAGACACGATAGCTATGAGACTAAGTAGCTAGGTCGCATGTGTGGTTTTGAGTGTTGGACACCATATAGACACGAGAGCTACGAGATTTGATGGCTAGGTCACATGGGTGATATTAAGAGTTCACCATGTGTACACAAGAGTCGGATCATGTGTTGGTGGAGCTATGCGCTGAAATCACTGAGTATCAGATGTTATTCCAAAGGGTTCAACGAGAAAAGTTACTAAAAGGGACTTGTGTGGTGATGTGGTGTGTAAGTGTAGGTGTATACATATGAGCAAAGTGCTTGAAATGTGATTGAACTTGTGGTAAGGTTGATATAGTGTAAGTGCTAACATGAATACTTGGAAATATTGATGATGATTATCCATTGGAATGGCTAATATTGAGCATGATTGGTGTTATGTGTTCATAAACGAAAATAATATGAGGAAAACATGGAAGAGTAAAATTTTCAATAAAACTGTTTGAAACAATAGCAGTTATGTGATTTTGAAAAATTATCAAAAATAGTAGAAATTGAATTAGAGTCTGAATGAGTTATGAAATTAAATCTCATTGAGTCTATTTTCACATAAAAGAAACGATGTGAGCAAATGATTTTTATATTATGAGATATTTAAATTTTGGTGAGACAAGGTCTGAATGGTTTCGGAAATCCCTGTTCCAACTTGGGAAAATCACTAAAAATTTTATAAAAATGGTTATGGCGTGTAATTTATATTCTTAGAATCCTTGATGAGTCTAATTTTAATAGAAATAAACAAAAAGGTTATTCAAACTCTATATAATGAGAAATTTGATTTTTAGAAAGGAGGAGTCAGAGCTATTAAATAGTGAAATAGGGGAATTTAATGAATAAACTGTATTGATTGGCTAAACCAAAAATTCTGGAAATTTTATGGTAAGAAGGTATGTGAGTCTAGTTTCAACTAAAATTAGTGGATCTAAAATTTGAGTTCCGTAGCTCTAGATATAATTAATTTAGTGACAGTGACTTAAGAAGACAACATAAGCTGAACATGAGCAAAAGTTGAAATCATGTGAAATATCTTGTTAATTAAATTGCTTATTCTTATATGCCAACTTACTAAGCTATAAAGCTTACACCCTCCTTTCCTTTTTCTGTTAGTGTTTTTAGGTTAGCTCGGGGTTAGAGATCGTCGGAAGCAGCATCACACTATCATGGCATTATTTTGGTATAGATGATTTTAGGATTTTTGAAATTGTGGCATGTATAGAGACTTGGTATTTTATTTTTGAGGCATAGATAATTTGGCCAAAAATGTTGGCTTATAATGATGTGATATTCACTTTTTATAAGGCCATTGAGAATTGGCCAATGTTAGTTATATATAATCATATGGTGATGCATTGCATAGAAATGGCAATTACATGAATTGAGTTGATGAGTATGTGGAGTTTATGTATGACAAGTGTAGCATGTGCATGAAGGGTGTATGTCTTGATTTTGGATGTTTGGTTGCTTAAATATGCTATGAATTGTGTCTGTGAAATGTAAATGAGTGTGAAGATTTGAGAGCACAAAAAAGGGCTTGGAAAATAGCCTAGGTGTAGGCCATAAGGGCAGAGGCACGACCGTGTGTCTCAGCCATGTGGAGGACACAGCCTAGCACATAGGTGTGTGACTTGGCCGTGTGTCCCTAAATGTTTGATGACATCATAAACAGAGAGTTACATGGGTGGAGGACACAGACGTGTCCCGAGCCACACAGGTGTGTGAGACCACACGGTCTGCCCACACGGGCATGTCACTCTCCAAAATGTGAAAATTTTTAAGAGTGACTCGATAATTTCAAAAGTTCCTGGTTTAGTCCCGAATCATTATCATGTATGTTTTGGGCCTTGTAGGCCTCTATAAGGGACTTTAAAGTGGAAGTTGAAAGGTTTTAAATTAGAGTGAAGTTTATGGCTTGATAATGTACAGTTGGTTGTGTTATTGTTCGGTAACGCCTCGTACCCTGTCCCGGCGTTGGATACGGGTAAGGGGTGTTACAACCTCCCATTTAGACAGGTCAGGCAAGACGGGGAACCTATTCTCCCAGACACACAACGTGCGCTCGAGTGTGTACACATCATCGACAAATTGTTCAACATTGAGCGAGACTTTAACACATGTTGCCACGACATGCGCACATGGATAATACAATGTTTGGAACCTCCTACAATCGCACCGTCTGTTCCGGAGATCAACTCTATAAGACTTAGGTGGTATACCAGGTCGATGGTTTGCAACCATTGCATCCTTAATATCTTCGACAAACATGTGTCACGCCTCTATCTAGTTGACTTGTTGCTGACCAATTCTTGGCATCAAGGTAGCCAACCTGTAGAATGTAGCTGAGAAGACAGATAAAATAGAAAGATGTCATGTTTTCAATAACACAACGTTGATCCCCTTCCACCAAGTTTGTGGTCATTTGACCATAACAAAAGCCCTCGTCAAAACTTTAAGTCTATTGCCATAGCTCCATGGTACCTAACCACTTTCGAAAAGATGTGTTCGTTTGACCCTCCATGTCACTCTTAAGTCGAGTCATTCTTTGGCAAAAAATATGCGGCTCTAGCTCCTGCGCTGTATATGTATTAAGAAAAGATAAGTTACAGTATTACACTAAAATAATAAAACTTATATTGAAAAGATAAGGTTATCATTTACCTATTTTTACAACTTGTCTCTTCCAGTCTCCATTCTTATAATCTCGATGAAAGTTAGCCGCAATATGCCGAATGTAGTAAACGGATCTCCATGGCACACTGGAAGCGGTAATTAATCATTTCCCTCTATCGGAGATGATGCAAATATTATCGTTGCTAATAACATACCTCCAAAGGTTGGTATGGAAGAATCCCCACGGTTCCATGTTCTCCTTATCTACGATGGCAAATGCTATCGGGAGCACGTTCTTGTTGCCATCTTGAGCAACCGCAAGAAGTAAGATCTATGTATATTTACCATATAGCCAAGTCCCATCCACTTGCACAAACGGCTTGTAGTGGGGAAATGCGCATATACATGGTTCAAACATCCAGAATATCCGATGGAAATTAAAATTCCTTTTCCCGGCTGTAGTTGGTCATCCGGACTATAATAAGGTCATGTCTGTCACTCAATAACAGTCCCCAGTACGTACTCCCGCATAGCGGCTATCCATCTTTGTAGCTCATTATAAGACGCATTGAAATCCCCGTACAATTGCTCCATTACCATATGTTTAGCTATCCACGCCTTTCGGTATGATACTCGATACTGGAATCGTGCCTGCATTTCAGTAATCAGTATCAAAACTTTAATGGTTGGCATATTTTTCACCATTGGCATGATACACGTACAAATAGTTTTGGAATCAAGTTTTCGATGATCTTCTGTCATACGTGTTGATGTGCATGTGTGAGGCCCAACAAATTTTCGTATCTCCCACATTTACGAATTTTGAATAAATACAGCTCGTACCTGCCAATTGTAGCCTTCCGCTGACTTCTAACACTCCCCAATATATAATGTCAGTTTAGACACTATGACTTTGTAATCTACTGATATATTCATGCTATACCGTTTAATAGAAAATACGCACTCTTCCTTACTTTTGAATCTCTGGCCTATTAACAACTCCTCCATATCAGAATTTACGGCCAACCAGTGAGTAGGAAGTATTTCAGGGTACTCCGAAACTCAGCTACGTGCACCGCGTCGGGGTCTATAAACGACATGTGTGGCCCAAGATTATTGTATATCACAATACGTTGAATTTGGTTCTCAACTAAAGACGTGTTAATGTTTCCATCGTCATTCACGTCTTCATCGTCAATATTATCGGGGACATCGTCCACATTAGGATCACTATCACTATCGACCTCTTGATCATAAGGATCACTACTGTCCACATTAGGATCACTATCACTATCGACCTCTTGATCACAAGAATCACTACTATTGTATCCATAATCACCAACCATATCAATATCGGGTGTAACATTAAGATCGATATCCGTCCCGCGTATAGTCGATTCACTATCAACGTACAATATTGGAGCCACCATGCATGGTTCTTGAGCTCCATGTTCTTCACCATATGTAGTGAAATCTTCATTTTGCTCCATACTGGCTAACTCAGCAAATAAGTGAATCGGTGCATTTTTGTCACTCCCATTTCCACAGTAAAGAGCGATCATTGTCTCTACGTCTTTGTCATCTACAAGTTCCATTTTGGTGAATTTGATGGAATCTATCAAAACTAGAAACTTGTAGAAAAGTTTCGAGATCCTTCTCTCACAACGTCTAACAATTTTCGTGTTAATCCTTCCTTTCATATCATCCAATGAGACATTTCTATTAAATCTCATTGCTATTTTTTGCCGACATTCAAATATGCATCCAATGGTTGCTATCAAGATGATTCCATTGAAATAAACAGATACGAAAAATTGATTACCAATCTTAAATACTCAATCTATTAAAAAATAAACAAAATTTCTTAAAACAATTTCAAACAGCAAAAAAAAATACTTAAATAAAAAAATTAATTAATAAAAATATACCAAAATTATATCAATATGCAATTTTTTCATTCATAAGCTCAGACTTTTTCAGTTCTTATTTTGTACATGAACAACATTTATCTTTACATTTAACCACTTAAATTCAGTTCTACGTTTTCTTTCATCTCCGATCCTGTATCTTCCTCTGCGAAATTCTCTATAATCCAATTTGGAATTTCTAAATTATCTTCAAATTCATCTTCTACAATCCAATTTGGAAATTCCTTGGGATCTTCTTCCTCTTTAATTTTTATAACGAGTATTGAATATAGAAATTCTCTTGGTAATTTCCTAACAACTAATTTATCCATCCATGGTATGTCAAACACATTTTGTTTCTCAGTCAACTTTCATGAACCTACATTTTGTCTCGTTATTTTCCTTGCTCCATAAGAGATTATAAACTTCGCGAAGTATATAACTAGATTCCAATAGGTTCGTTGTAACAGCCCGGTTTAGACCCTAATCAGAACAATGGTTTCGGGACCATAAATCCGAGTTAGAAAAATATTTAAATATTATTTTCTATGTTTTTAATGTGTGAATTGATATTTGAGAAATTTTCGTGATTTAATTTTATCATATGAGTACCCGATTTAATAAAAGGGCTTAATCGTAGTAAATGCAAAATTTGCATGCTAATTGTTAAAGTGCCTAATTGATTTGTTCTTTTTATGTGGGGTATTTATAATGCAATTATACCCTTGAATTTTAGCATGGACGGTTATAGACATAGTTAGTGGAAATGGAATAATTTTATAAAGGCTAAAATTGTAAAAGGTGTAATAATATGAATTAAATAAAAATAAAACATAAATCAACATGCATAGTTCATCTTATTGCCGAAAATAACAAAAGAAAAGAAAAAGAGAAAGCAAACATGTAACAGCCTAGTTTAGACCCTAGTTAGAACAGGTGGTTTTGGGACCACTTAACTGAGTCAAAATAATTATTTTATTATTTTAATAAGTCTTACTGCATGATAGAATTATCGTACAAAACTTTTGTAAAGAAATTTTACCAATTAAATCGTTAATTCGGTAAAAAGGATTAAATCGCGTAAAGCGAAAACTATGTGTGTCATTAGTAAAATGACTTATTTTATCATGGCTTTATAAATGGATGTCCTTGCATGGTAATTATACCATTGCAAATTTGAGTGGATGGTAGTGGACCTTGAATTACATGATTTATATGTTGTTTAAACAAGGGTAATTTGGCAATATAGTTATTATGCTTATATTAATAAAAAAAAAAAGGAATTTAAAACATGGTTTTATTCATCTTCATGCATCGAATAGTGAAGAAGAAGGAAAGAAAATAGGTTTTTCATTCGGCCAAACTTTGATCTTCAATTAAGGTACGATTTTTGTTCCGTTTTTAATGATTTTCATCTCGTTGCAGCTCGATTTAACTAGCCCGTAACTCAATTTCTGAAATTGGTGAGGTTTTTGAAATATTCCATTGTTGAATATATGTGTATTTTGATATTTCTTGATAGATTATTAATGGTTTCTTAGATATATATAAGTTTTATAAAATGATTTTTGAAAAAATTGTGAAATAGGGATTAAATCGAAATAGATAAAAAATTTGTGGTTAGAATTGTGAAATAAGTGAAATTATGACCTTATTTGAAGCTCTAAGAAATTTGGCTATGATGAATTTTGGTTAAAAATGTGTAAATTGTCAATTTGTGTAATTGGACTAAATTGTTAAAGTACGAAAATACAAGGGCTATTTTGTAAATAGGCCAAAATACATGTATATGGATTAAATTGAATGTTTTGGTGAATAAATAGATTATTTTGAAATTGTATAGATCAAGATAATCAAATATTGGAACTTGATCGGGGGGAAACGAAAGACGGGTAAACGATTATACGAGCAATTACGAGGTAAGTTCGTATAGCTAAAAAAATCAAACTATTAGATATGTGTAATTATTTTAAATTGAATATATATGTATGTGGAATGAATAATTTACTAGAAATTTAAATTATCGACTATATGAATCTATTACTGCTACTAAATTTCATGATATAGTATAGAGAAGTGTTACAAGTTATATGAAATGTGCTTGTAAATGAAATGGATTTATGTTATAGAAATTTCATGTTACAAGAGTTATATGATTAAATGAATTATATAGTACAAGAACTATATGAGTAAATGTGATATAAGATGAATTGGTAGATAAATATATGTGTTATAAAAAGAAGTGCTAAATGAGGTGTATGTTGTGTATATACGAAATGGTACATGGCTTATATGAATTACATGAGTGATTGGTGACATGATTCATATGAATTATTTATATGAGATGTGGTTTCGAATTGTTATTGGTTAAATGTTTAAATTGATTACCGAGTCCCGTTTGAACCGCAGAAAGTCGTAGGATACAAGTGACATGTCACTAGGGCTACCGTTTGGTCGAGCTCCTGCATTTGTTGCAGACTCACCACAGCTCATGAGCTTACATGTTTAGCCTTCGGGCTTACATGTTTAGCTTTCGGGCTTACCATTCAGCCTTTGGGCTTACATGTTCAACCTTCGGGCTTACTGTTACCGGCTCAGGAGGAGCATACAGTACATGGCTCAAAAGAGCATATACGATGAATTGACAGATTTACAGGTTTACATATATACACTATGTGTATCACCCAAGTATCCCTCGGTTTTTCTGTAGGTTCAACAGGTATTTCACCGATATGAAATATATGAATACATGTTACAAGAGATACAAGATGTACATGATTATATGATTACAAAATACATGTTACATGAATTACATAGTTTACAAGATATATATATTACATGAATTACATAGATATTATATGCTACAAGAATTACATGATTTGTACGAATACATGCTATACAAATTACATGATTCACATGAATATATGTTATATAGGTTACATGATTTACATGGACTGATTGCTACAAAAGTATATGAATTATAAAGATGATGTGTTATATGAACTATATATGCTATAAGATGAAATCTTATATGAGATATATGATGGGTACAGATGAAATGAGAGATGAATTAGATATTAAATAGACATTACAAGTTTGGTTTCATCTTTGTGAATAGATGAATTACTGTTATTACTGATGAATTAATGTTATACGGGCATAATTCTGCTATCGGTTATATGAATGTGTTATAGGTCATACGAATGGAAATTAATTGATATAAATATTATGTGAGTTTAAATGCTTATTGCTTACACCCATGATGTTTTGATGTAATATGAATAGGTAATATTTATGTGGTATAAGTATATATGGCTAACAAGTATATGGTTCTTAATGAGCAAGATATTGTGTATTCAATGCTAGTTTCATTGATTTAACTGAAAAGATAACGGTGCAAAAATAGAAATGAGGATACGAATCAGTACAGGTATATGTGTAATACTCGACAAGTAAGTGACATTGATAAATTCATATGACATGTGAGTAGAAGTGATAAATTATACATGAATTACATGACTCTTAAGGAAATAAATATTGAATTAGATGAGGCTGGTTCAAAAGCAATCAAATTGCTTAAAATGACAAGTTAATTGTTAAATCTTTTATATAGTGCTGTTAATTATACGAGCTTACTAAGCTTATTAGCTTACTCTATTTATTCTCTGTATTTTACAGTGATTCGAATGCTCACTCGGGTTGAAAGTCATCGAAGATTTCATCACACTATCCAGGAGACAATTGGTATTTTTAAACTCTTTGAAATAGGGTAATATGGCATGTAAAGGCTAGTTAATAAGTTGAATTATATGGTCACTTGTGTATATGAATGAGATATGATCTTTTGTATTTTGATCAAACTATGTGATATGGCTTGAGTGAAAATGGTTGATTTGATATACAAGTATTATATGATGTGTTCATCTTGTGATAGTTTTGATAATTGGCAATTTGGTATAGATGATATATGCCTATGAATATGCGGTATGATTGGTAGCTGGTAATAGTATTGCAAGTTATATTTAGATGCATATGTGTGGCCACATGAAATGGCCATTTTAGTATGAGATTACTTGTGAAATATGGTAAGTTTCATGTTTGAATTGATGAGATTATGCTATGTTGAAATGAATGAAAATGAGTTATGAATTATAGATACAAGTTATGAAATGAATACATGAAAGATAGAATATGTTTGTGTTGTATATGGCATTGAATTGGTTGGTTATGAAATTGTTTATTATGTGACTTGAATTGGTTGAATTGGCTGTGTATCTATGCTTGAAAATGTTATGCAAATTATGCTTGTGGGTACATGACTTAAGAGGGTGAAAATGGCTTAAACCAAGCCTATTTCATGCCACACGGCCTGGGCACACATGCGTGTGTCCCAGTCATGTGTCCCCTGCATCTTTGTTGAACAAGTTAGTATAGCACATGGGCATGAAGCACGGGCGTGGACTCAGACCGTGTGACCTAAGTCAGTGTCGTACACGCTTTGTGGCATGGCCAAGGTACAGCCGTGTGAGATACACGGCCTAGCCACACGAGCGTGTACCCCTTATTCAAAAATTTTTCAAAGTTTTCCTATCTTTTTCATTTGATAACAAATTGGTCCTCAATGTATATTTAGAGCTTTATATGTACGTTTTGAGCATGCTATGATGGATGTTGTTGAATTGTGATGATGTTTGATAAAAGTTTAAATTTTTACTGTTCTGAACTGTGTTTCAGTACCGGTAATGCCCTTACCTATTTCGGCGACGGTTACAGGATAAGGATGTTACAAAACAACATTCGGCCATGGTTTAATTCAATTCAAGGTTAGTTTTGTTTCGGTTTTTGATAATTTTTATGTTTTTGAATCGTTGCTGTGAAATCTACAAAGCCTATGCTTTAATTTTTGAATTTGATGATGATTTTGTATTTTGCCATTGTTGAAAGCTTGTGATTTTTGTTGTTTGATGCTGGAAAATAAAAGATATATGATAGATTAATATGTTTGTATTTGAATTTTTGATGAATTTGAGTAATTAGGGCTAAATTGTAAAAATAATAAATTGAGGGACTAAAATGTGAAATAAATGAAATGTGTAGACTTGTATAAGGAAGATGAATATTCGGCCTAAGCATGGTATATTGAAATTTTGCATATTTTTGTGTTTTGTGTAATATGGACTAATTTGTGAAAAGTATGAAATGTGAGGGAAAAATGGTAATTTACCCATTTATGTGTTTTTAAATTAAATTGAATGAATGTGTGTTTGAATAAGTTCAATTTGAATATGTTTAAATCAAGAACTAAAGAAATCAGATTTGGATCGGGGGAAAACTAAAGTTATTGAATAATCATTCCCTTCCGATCGTCATTGTCTGAGGTAAGTTTATAGGCAAATAGATGTTGTAAATTTCAATATATGTATATTATAAATGCTGAATTAAATTGTTATAATTGTTTAAGAATGTGCCGAAATGATATATGTTTGAGAGTAATGGTTACAAGTTTGATTCAATCGAGTTACGATGTTCGTAAGCCCCGTATGAGCCTTAGGAATAGATAGGATACATATGTCATGACATAGGATTCCAATATGTGTGTGCGAGTAAGACCACGTCTATGACATTGGCATCGATATGTGTGTGCAAGTAAAACCACGTCTATGACGTTGGCATCGATATATGTGTGAGAGTAAGACCCTGTCTGGGACAGTGGAATCAATATGTGATTACATGTAAGACCACGTTTGGGACGTTGGCATTGTACGAGCATTCCGACTATCTAACTATCCTTTTTAATTCCGAATAATTCATCGGGCAATGTTAAGTAAAGACCGAATGAGAATTCAAACTAAAAGGTTCAGATATGTACTAGTTGAATGTTTATATGAATAAGGTAAGTTAATACTTGAAATGAAAATATGAATTATGAATGTGTTATTAAAGTGTGAATTATGTGTATACATATATGAGTGTATATATATATATATATATTCAGCCATATGATGAAAATGTGATTTTGAAAGTAAATGATAACTTTGTTATTAAATATATGTGTATTTGGCCTTATGACTAGAAAATGTGAAAATTTATGAAATGTTTCATGAGTTATAAACATGATTATGTGTCCTTGATTGAGAATAGGTTGATTCGGCCTTGATAACATAATGTTAATATGCATTTTGTTGATATATATTTGCTTATGACTTACTAAGCTAAGATAGCTTACTGTGTGAATGTGTTTGCTCTTTGTTTTATAGATTTTGGAAGCTAGTTACCAGCTAGGGGATCGTCAGAGAAGTTCATCACACTATCAATTGTTTTGGTATTTTTATAAAGTTGAACTTAAACTTATGGCATGTATAGGCTAGTCATGTTTATGTTTGGTTTTGGGGTATGTAATTATAAGCCATGCGAAAATGGCTAATTTGATACATAAGTATATGCTATCTTGATCATGGTTTATATGTGTGCTATGCATAAATAATGGTTGATGAATTTGGATGTGGCTTGGTAGATTCAGCTAGAGTATATACATATAGATATATATTATGTTTGGCATGTTTTGCTAAGGTTTAGTATATGTCTTGATGATAAGGTAAGAAAGTATGTTAGTTGAGTTAGTATATTTCATATGTTAATTGAATGATATACAAGTGTAATAAATGTGGTATAAGGTTTTGATTTGAATCAATGGCATTTGGTTAAGTGATGATATAGATATGGTCTACGATTGTGTCCTACTCATGATTCGGTATAAAAATATATTTGTGTTCATAATGAGTCGGTTTAGAAGTTAAAATAATACACTTATGTATTTTGGTTTTGTGTATGAATATATGTTTTTTTTTTTTTTTTGCTAGTCTATGAGTAATTGAATATTTGACATATTATTTTGTAATGGCTTGTAATGAAATGTGCATATATGTGATTTGGGTTTGATAATGTGTTTGAGTATATGAAAGTTGATACTTATTAAAGCATATGAATTTAGTATGTATATATTCGGCTTTTATATTTGGATTTTGACCATCTGAATAGTAATTTGTGCTATAATAAGACAAGAAGGATATATATATATATGCGCATTAAATTGGTTTTGTTATTTGCGCTTTAATGATTAAATAATATATAGAAGTATAATGATACTCACGTTAAATTTGGTCAAGTTTAGGTAAATTGAGTGAATTTATTGTAAGCATATGTCATGGCTTTAAATGTTTGAATTGGATGATTTTGATTTCATGGTTTATTTGTTAGCCAAATTGATGATAGGGAATCGATAATGTACAGACAAGCTTTAAACTTGGTTAGTTAACTATTTAGATCATAAACCAACTTGATTATAAAATGAAAATGCATGATGTGTCGATTATGATGTGATCAAAATGATATATATTTTTTATTTGGTTGATTTATACGATTCATGTACGGAATAATGGAATGAAATAGTTTTTATTAGCTTGATATGTGCACATGTTTATGTATTAAAATGAATTGTTTAATATTATTGCTTATGAAATATGTGACTAGTTATATGTTCGAATTATGTTATAAGATGATTTGTAAAGAGATTATATTAGATATAGGTCTAAAATTTGAATAGCCTGAGTGGTTTGATGTGAATAATTTATCAAGTATGAAATGTTAAGCATGTTTATTGAAAGTTACGTTTTGTCTGATAATACCTTGTAACCCCATTCTGGCGACGGATACGGGTTAGGGGTGTTACATTTGTGGTACCAATGTCTTCCAAAGTTGGTCTAAAATGATTTGATGCTCTCGTTCTATTAATGTCCCTCTAAGGGTTAAGTGTTGCATTTTATTCTTTCTAATCATTTCATAACCCTTCCATAATACATCTTGCATCTTTCGATTTACGATAATAAGTTGTTGAACAATGTCTTCTTCTGGTTTCATTCTATAATCTTACACTTCTCTCATCATCTTATCAACTTTCTTCCTTTGTGCTGAAGTTATTATCTCATCAGGCAATACCAAATATGTTGCCATTTCTAACAATATCTATAACAGAAATATTTTCAGTTGTTATCACTAATTAACAATTACTTTATAATAGTTACTAACATAAAAGCTTTCAAATATATTATTAAAAAAATTTATAACATAACATTCACAATAAACACATAATTAATCTAAACACAAAACTTACTAACAAATCACAATAAACAAACAAAATAACTTTAAAACAAAACATAAAAATAACAAAAACAATAAACAAAACATACAAACTATATAATACTAACAAAATAATTTTTTCTTACCATAATCTATTCTATTTTATTTAAAAATAACAAAAAAAATGACCTTTTCTTTCTTTCTCTTTTCTCCTTTCTTCTCTTCTTCTCCCTCTCTTCTTCTACAATTTTTTTTTACTGCTGCCTTCATTCGTTATTGATGGCTTAAATAGAGGGGGGTGGGGTTTGGGGAATGGGATGTGCCTCCTCTGCCAGAGGCTTCCCCAGTGCCACATCTAGCATCCCATTTAACAGCTTTTGTTTTTTTTAATAGTTTTTTTAAACTAATATTATTATTTTTTTTAACCGAATGTTTTAAATGCATTGTTTTAGTATTTTTTTTATATTAATTTAGTAGAAAAAAAAAAACCCAATTTTAGCGCTTCTAGTATACCACTTTCATTTCTTCCATTAAATTGTTTATAGGATCTCTACCCCCTAATCTACATGTTGTTTAGAAAAGCGTTATGGTATGGGGTTATTAGTTCTCCTATGAAACTCTTTTGTCTATTAACTAAAGCTTTTGCTATGATCTTATAGACTACAATGTAGAGATTGCGAGCATACCTTTTTTAGCACTAGCTCAATAAAGGTTCTATTAAGCTCTTTTAACATTTTACCTTTTTGCATAAAATCTGAGATCGTTTTAGTAACCTCCTATCCTACTATTTCCCAATGAACAATGTCGATTTCTCATCCAACCTTAGAGCCTTCCTTGTATCTATGTTATTTAGTGCCTATAAAAGGCCTCATGAAAACTTCTTTATATTTAACTCTCCAAGGTATTTTGTTATTTTCTCCTTACTTCGCTAGGCATCTTCCCCATATAATGCCCTGAATCTTGCAAGAGTACACCTTTCATAGCTTTATGTTCTTTCACCAAGTTCCCTTTCTCAGTATCCTATTCCTTCTTCTTCTATTGTTTACCAAAACATGGAAATACTTTGTGTTCCACTCTCCTTTTAATATTGGATTTTTGGAATCACATAATTTGCTCTTGTTTTAGTGTTTGCTCCAAAGTGCCTATTTGCCTATCATTCAAGGCATTTCTGGATTAGCTTCCATCCAAGATAATTCCTCTTTTAAGTGCAATCTTCTTTTCATTGATGTATCCAAAAAACCTTTTATTCCAACTCTTTCAAAGCTTGTTTTATCAATTTAATTTTTAAGATTAATGAGTAAGTAGTTGTACTTTTGACTTTGTTCATCCAAGCTTTCTTCATAACCTCTTTGCATTTTGGGTTTTCCAGCCACAATGCCTCGAATCTATAAGGTCTCCTTACAAACGGAGCCTTTTGTATTAGGGGAGAGCTTAAGTTAATTGATTTAATCATTTAAGTTGATTTTGGTTTAATCAGTTGTAGGATCAATTTATTTGATTGTATTAATCGCTTATCGATTATTAAATTTGATAATATATTTATTTTAAGACTGTTAATCGACTTAACCAATCGAACCAACTGATGTTAAGTTAGTTCAGTAAAATTGATTTATATTATATATGTTGATTGATTCAGTTATTGTATATGATGGTCGGTTAAGTCGACTAAATTAAAAAAAAATTCTTAGGAGTGGTAATTTTTACACTCCTATTTTTCATTGTTGTAAGTATCATTATCCCATGATATCAATGCATCACTAGTTTATCAATTAATGTAACTTGCAAGTAGTATCGGAGTCAAGGGGTTAGTAGGGGCTCCAACCCCTATTAAAATGAAAATTTTTTATTCAGACCTTTTATAATTTATAAAATTTTAAATTAAAATAATAAAATTATATTTTTACTATCATAAAAATATACAATTTAATTTCTTCCTCTAACAAATAATTAGTTGACCAATTATTGTTATAGAAAGCCCGGTCTAATCTTTCCCATAAATTGTCTTCTCCTCCGTTAGTAGTTCATGTATAATATTTGCCCTGAGAGGATAATTACAATGCTGGCACTTCCTTGAAGGAATTATTTTGTCTTTGTAAGAAAAGAGTTTGCAACAAAACTAAAAATTTTAAAAAGAAAAATCTAAACGGGTTTAATAAAAAAATGAAATAATCCATTTAACTATTCTGAAAAAAGTGCCTCTATAATTAAAAAGAAAAATAATTATATCATTTCGTTAATAAAAATTGTTATTGAACAATTTGACCATTAACAAACGCTGAAATCATAAATGAAAGTAATAAAAAGTTGATATATTGCATGCCACATGGAAGCATGCTAACATAACAATATCAACATGTATTTAAAAAAGTTAAAAAAATCTTAAAATAATTGATTTTCTTTTTATAAAAATGTACGTCAAGAAAGAAGTTAGACAAATAAATGTTAAATTCATTTGAATTTGGACATTAATTTATCTAGAATCATTTTTAATGTGATTATTAAAAAAATCATAAAATATTATCTAAAATAAAAAATTTAAAATTTATTAAAGTTTAAAATAATTATAAAATTATCACAAATTCCAAATTGTAAATTATAAAAAAATAGATTATAAATTATTATTAAAAATAAACAAATCATGAAAAATATTTAAAATAATTATAAAAATTATTTTAAAAAGTTCTACAAATCTATACGAAATAGTAAAGATTTTCATCAAAATTAGCATCTTATATATC
The DNA here is from genome assembly GCA_020496765.1 of Gossypium stocksii. Taxonomy (NCBI): domain Eukaryota; kingdom Viridiplantae; phylum Streptophyta; class Magnoliopsida; order Malvales; family Malvaceae; genus Gossypium; species Gossypium stocksii. The sequence goes on along the minus strand of CM035632.1, from coordinate 75,684,114 downwards.
ATAGCAAATATGTATTATTTTACCAATTTTATTTGCAAAATTTCTCATAAAACTGCACAGACTTGACATAAATGATGAATGATGAAATGAAAACGGCTTAAAGGGAGATTGTACCGAAATAGAATCCGAGGACAAAACCAACGTTGTAGTAAGAGAGCAAAGCAAATTGCATTGATTACTTCAAATATGTCATTCTACCCATAATTTTATGAAAAATTAATTTGAATTTTTCTTTTTGAAACATTTTGATTAATATCCAATTAGTTGAACTTTTAAAATTTTATAAAAAAAAAAATAGGGCTTTGTTCTATTCATAAAGAAATAACATTTTGTTAGGTTTTGAAAATATTTTCTATTTTTATTTTAATTTTTAGAAAATATTTTTAATTTTTTGTCAAAATTGAAAACATTTTTGGTAAATAAAAATAAAAATATGTTTTCAAAAATGAAAACTTGAAAACATGTTTTGTAAGTATTTTTCTATAATAGAAACATGAAAAATAAATTGATTTAAATAAGTCAAAGATTCTTGTACACTTTTAAATTTTAAAACTTAATCCTTATATTTTAATTTTAATATTTGAGCCCCTGTAATTATTTTATTTAAAAGTCTTAGTCCCTTCATCTAATTTTATCGTTAAACTTAACAATGTCAAAAGTAAAATAACTTTTTTAACCTTCAATATTTATAATTTTTTGTCAATTTAATTATTACCTTCCAAAAGTAAAAGTAAATAGAGATGATTTTTACGACCTTAAGCAAAGGCCCAATGGTGTCCAAGACATGATTATATTATTGGGTAGTTGACATATCAATGTTAAATTATATAATAATCTTTCTCCTATTAATTTAACCACATCAGTTGTTCGAAAATTATTCCTCAAAAATCTTTGTACCTTGAATAGACAGTCAGCCGGACCGTGTTCATTATTGATTAGAAGAATTTAGCAGATTTTATCAAGTTACACCGAGAGAGACGGATGCTTTAACAAAAATGACTTTAACAAACGATGAGGAATTGTGTATGTTTGGCGAGCCACCTGTGGAGATTCAAGCAGCACTAAAAGAGGATATCGTTAGAGGCTTTTTGAATAATAACTCTATGTAAACCTTTTGTTTTATCTGATTTTATATTACACCAAAAAACAAAAATATTCATCAAAAGTCTTTGTTCCTTGAAAGTCATATCATACATGTAAAGTACCCAAAAAAAGGTCATATCGTATATGCTCATATATACAGATTTTAAACCTTATCTCTCTCTCTTATGATTTACAAGTTAATAGCTATCAACATATGTTTACTTACAACTCAAAACTTAAATGCACCAGGTTTTATTCAAAAGATACGAGATTCAAATTCCGACCTACCACATCAAACAATGTACACCAACATTTATGCCTTATGCTAGTCAGCAAATCCCGAGATTTGAATCATATTTACAGGCTTTTCCTTCAAAGGACTCCCTAAAGTGTTCAAGTAAGATTTGTCTCCGCCATAATATGTTTCTGACAAAACCTAAATTCACACTACTGTTGTGCTAGATAAAAGCTAGATAGCAAATCAACTGCTTGAGAATCGACTTAACATTGTTCTTTCTCTATGTCAATGTCCAGAATGTTGAGAATCATAAACTCGAGTAATTAGAACTACCATAAAGTTGAAACAATCTATGACCTTGTTGTAATGTGGTTGCTGCGGAAACTTGATTTCTCATGCCTTGCTGTCCTTGACTTCCGGTTCCGGTTCTTTTCTAAGTCTAGATTCCTTTCTGGATTTTTTTGGACTATCCATATGAGAAACCTGCAAAATAATCCTGAATAAGACCCAGATGGTATTAACCTTTGCCTGTTCAATATAAGAGCATTACCATGTACTTACAATATAAGATTTCCACTTGATTTTGTTATGCTCATCTAATGCATCAGCAGTATGAGAATGGTCACAAACACGGTAGAATATTTGAATAAGAACAGCGGCATCTAGAGCAGCATACTCAAGCTGAACAAAAGTTCAAAAAGATTTTGGAATGTAAATATAGATGCTATTCTGTAAGCAGCAAACAATTATGGATATATACCTGATTCTGACTCAATGGTCTTTGTTCCCAGTTGCTATTCCGTCTTGTTTTGTTTAAGCCGGCTCCCAATATTTTCTGATAGAGGAATTGCGAACCATCAATATGTGGGAAACTAAAGAATGAAAGGAAACGGAGTTGTAATTGAAAAGGAACTTGGAAGGATAAAAAGCATAAATCTCGGACTTCAAGTTTAGCTTACCTCTGCAAGACCAGAGAGGCCACCTCGGGGATCTTTGAACATATTCTGGATGTCCAATAGCATATTATAACACTTGAAACACTCTAAATCTCCATATGATTGAGCTAGTTGCTTTACATCACATTGAAAATTATAACCTACAATGTGTGCAGGGTGTTTAAAAGCAAACTCAGTACTGTTAGAATAACCATGAGATGCTTTGTTTAAAACTGGCTGCCTTTGTTTTCAAACCATACAATCAAGAACACAAACATAAGTGTATATATCAGGATGGTTTAAAATATATGAGACAATATAACTAGAAAAGTGAGATCCATATATTGGAAGAAGATTTCCCTCTTTTGGAAAAGGCAGATTCTCCCATACCGAGTTTTAGAATTATTGGGGACCGCAAGATGTGAGTTAGGCAGCTGTCTAAAACATCAGGCACGTCATTATATAATTTTATCAAGTCAAGGATGAAAACCTTCTTATCAGAAGCTATTTGCATGATAGAAACCTGATACATGGAAACACAGATTTATTGTTTATTTGATCAGTCATAAATCAAAATGGATAAACAAAAAATGCCAACAAGTTTATTCACTTATGATTTGGCAATGCAATCCTAAACAAGCCTGTTGGTAATTCCATAATGAACTAAATTATAAAAAAAAGAGGATTAACACTCATCTCAACTTTTTTTTCTAAGCAAAAATAATTCCAGGACCTAATCTATATCAATTAAGAGAGATCGAAACTAAAAGAAATGGAAAAAGGTGATACCATGCTTACCTTGCTTGGTCTGCTACCTTTTACATAATTGGGTTTCCATTCACAGTCAAGGCCCACAACTTTGGATCCCTCAATGTGGCATGTTGCCTTACCAAGGCCATTAAGCTCGTCCACCCAAATTATGTCTTCTACTCCCAATTCATTGACATTTAAAAAGCAATGCTGCAAAAAAATTGCTTCATGTTCTGAAGAAAATCATAACTAGTAGCATGAGAGTCTGCCTTTAGCCTAATCATCAAAGTCTAAAATATCTATTTAGATCTACAAATGCTACAGAAAACCTGAGTAAACACCAAGCAGTATAGTTGGTATTAGTGGTTTTTAACTGCGTCAATAGAAATGTCAAACAATGTAAAGTATCACCCTCAACACAATAAGAAGGCATGCAAAGTTGAGAATTATATGCTTTTATTATACAGTCTTGATTGTAGATTCACATACAATCCAAATCAGTGCAATTCATAATAACTATTGGTAGACATCCATAATCTATACATCTTGTTCCTTTATTTCCAAAAACAAGGCGCTTCAGTGACAGTACCTTGAGTTTTTGGAAAGCCTTCAAGGGAGTATCGATTACAAAGTTCATCAACCTTCTCCAGGTAACCAGCTTCCATGGCCAGATAAACCTAACATCCAGAAAGCAATTTTTTATTATCCATGGGGTATTCAAAATCAACAAGATATAGAAACATAAGAAATTTGAGAAAAAGAAATGAGTTGGCAAAGACTCTAAAACTCCATTTCATATTTTGATAGACTTGGGAAAATCATTCCATGCATTTAAAAATTTACTTACCAGATACTCAACTAATTGTCTATCACCATTTGCCTTTGCCTCTGCAACATCCCAGCATGCTTTTTCTGCTAATTTTTTTAATGCGCTACAATATGGTAAAATAGTAGTATCATATTTACTGTTTTTAAAATCTCTACTCCAAGCCTTTTCAGGGATCACAGGTGAGCCAAGCATATTGCCAGTATGGGGAGTATGATATTTTCAAGTACCTTTCTTTGTATTTGTGATGCACATCTGGAAATTCTTGCTGGAGATTGTTCTTCTTTACAATCAAATAAGCACTCTTTAGCTTATTCCTGTCAACATACTGCTGGACGAGCATGGATAACATTGGCTTCCCCATAAATGTTGCCCACTTCTCTGCCGCTCTGAATTGTTTCTTTTCTATCATTTTGACAAGAAAAGATTCCCAAGATTGACGGATAGAGAAGTGTTCCAACAGCTTCACAGCTGTCATATATGACTCTGATTCTATGAATCCAAATATATACTGCTCAAGAAATGACTTTACGCTGTGAAACCTACCGTCATTCTTGGCCTTTGATTGGGATGCAACTTTCTCGATATCTGTCAACTTGATATCAAAAACTTCAAGTATCTTCACAGCAATCCTCTCATCATGGTCAATAGAACCCTCAACAATATCAAGAAATAATCGCACAGCTATAATTTTTGCTTCCAAAGAATCTCCAGTGGTGGCTGCTGTCTTTAGAAAACGATGAAAAGCAGATACAATCAAATGACTGAAGCCTTCACAGTAAGATCCAAATATGGGAAGGATATACAGACAATAAGCAACAAAAGTAGCTGGTCCTGGTTGGGGAGAATTGCATAGAACTTGGTGGACTTGTTGTTGAAGAACTCGAAACTTTTTAGTTGCCTTCAAGTTTCCTGTCAAATTATCCCTTAGAATCAGATTGAACGAGAAAAAGGCAGGGAAAACCACTAAATTTTAACTCATTTATTAGCAATGAAAGAAAGCAAAACTTTACCATGAACATAACATTCTTTAAGAAGGTATAAGAATACAATTGGAGCAACATAGGTCAGATCAGTAAAAGCATGCAGACAAATTTTTCTCGTTTCGCAAGCTTTCTCCTCTTTAACTTGCAGCTTTATAGCTTTTTCCTCAAATCCCATTTCAAAAAGGCACATCCAAGGGTACTGAAGTGAGATTTAAAAAAAAAAAAAAAAAGAAAAAGAAACATTAGCCCCAACATTGCATATAAACGTCAGATGTTATGTCTGATGTACCATTCGGGAATTTTAGCTTTTTATAGGCCAAATTCATAGCAGCAGCAATAAGAATACACCTTGATGAACGATTAATCCTAAAAATCAACCTCCCTATTCGAAAGGAAATATTAAAACAACTCAAATACAAAATCCAGTGCTATGGAAGCGAACAACAACTCAAGATAGCGTTAGTTGCCAAGTTTATTCCTTTTCAGCTTTTTTTTTTCTATTATTTTTCCCTCCAGTTTCTCAACATCCAAACAGAAAAGTACAAAACTAGAAATTGTACAAAAAGAATTGAACAAACATTGGCGAGATCCTACCAAAAAATACAAAGCAATTGACAGTTTACTCGAAAACTTTTTTTAAAAAAAGAAGATAAAACATAAGTAAAAGACAGAAGCATATTAAAACAAATTCGTAAATTACTCGTTTAGAACTTAAGCAAAACAATTCAAAGTCATTGGCCTTGGAAGTTTCCGAATAGAAATAGCATGAAAAATATCAAATGATTCAGGATTGGACTAATTAGAACCTGAAAATTGAAGCAAGATTAGAAAAAAATTAAGAACTGCAAAATAAGATTAAGAAATTTCATGTTTTCCTTCGTTTTTCCCGAGAGCCAAACACTCTATTTAATGCGAGAAGATGCAACTTTGACAGTATAATTTAACAGAAAATACAAATGAAAAAGGAGAAACTAACCAACTTTTTTCTTTTTTGCAGTACTGAAATTTTTGTATCTTTCGCATTCGTTTCTCTGAGAAATCTAAATACCTACTACACTGGGAAACATTTTCTTTTATTTTCTTTTCTTTTTTAACCAAAAATATATTTAGATTTTGAAGTGCTCAAATATATATACACATACAATGCTTAAGATAAGAAAGCCCAATATGGCCCACTGGATTCTCCCATTTTTCCATTTTTTGACACATTCTAAGACGATTCCATTCCGGAAAGAGATTGAAAATATTTTTTTTATTAAATTCAAAAAAGTATTTTCTATTAAAAAAATTAAAGCAACGAATACGGGTAAGCCGAAGAACCACTTTTAGTCGCAATAAAATTCATGGCTGCATTCAAAAAATAAAAAATTTCATGGCAGAATAACGTGAATTTTAAAGGCAGAGTAAGGTTGGAATCGAATTATTATGAATCAAATTATTTGAAATGTAAAAAATTTTAATTTTTAATTAAATCGAAATTTTTTTAAATACATTAATTGAACAGAATATTTATTTTGGTTAATTTAATAGGTTAATTAAATTAACCGAAATTTATATGTTTTTATCTTTTTATTAAAATAAGTATAAAAATATAAAAAATATATTTCTAATGTTCATTTTCTTTTATTTAGTAGTTCAAAAAACTTTAAATGGAAGTGAAAACAACAAATAAGACATTAGGAACACTACATAAGTCTTGAAAATAATAAATATTTTGGTTAATTACCTAGTTTCAAACCAAATTAACTGAAAATCGAATTTTTAAAAAATCATTAACCGAATTAGATCAGTTCAATAGGTTAATTCAATTTTAACCGAAATGTGAACACTCCTAATTAGAAGTGTTTATGGGTCGAATCGGGTTGGGTTTGAGTTGAGTTTATGCATAATATTAACATACTTTATATTTATTTAAGCCCTGCTTAATCCAAAATATGAGCTTAAAATTTTCCTCAAATTCATCTATGTTTGTAAATGGCTAACTCAAGTCCATTAGGCCCGCCCATATTAATTTTTAAAAATTTTAAATATATATTTATATTTTTAATTTAATATTTAATAATTTAATATTTTTTTATTTATTAAAATTTTATATACAGTCACCTTAAAAAATTTTAAGTTTATATTATACTAGTATTATATACTACTATAGATTTAATTTTATATGTTGTAAATTACATCATATATAAAAATAACATAACATAAAATATTACTAACTTAAAATTGGGTTGGGCTCAGGCCTTAAATGTTCAAGCTCAAGCTCGGCTCATATTTTAAATGAGTTTAATTTTTTTTACCCAAACCTATTTTTTAAGTCTAACATTTTTATCTAAATCTACTCAAATTTCAAGTAAACCTTTGAGCTTGAGTAAATAGCTCAACCCATAAATAGGTCTATGGCCAATAAAAGCAATGGATGATAATAGAGTACTAATATTAACAATTGCGGCAAAGAAATCTAATACTTCTGTTTTAAGTGTTGGTTAAAATATTTCATTATCTATGTACTTTTCACAAATTTTAAATTTATTTTTTATACTTTTATTTGTATGGATTTAATTTTTATTTTTAAAAATTTAAAATTTAAGTTCAATTATTAACCTTGCTAATTTGTTATTAAATTTGTTAATATGACATTTTTAAAAAACTCACTTAATAACCATGTACCTAAAAAATACGATGTTGTAACGAACCTTAAATTAACAAAATAATTTTATTAGTGTTAATAGCTGGACTTGAATTTTAAATCTAAAAAGTAGGATTAAATTCTTAAAGATAAAGTATAGGGACTAAATTTTAAAATTACGAAGAGTACGTGGACTTATGGCATGTTTTAACCTTAATGCCTCGTTTGGTTACTACTGTAATAGCATGAAGAAAAAACTTATTTATTACCCATATATTACAATAGTTAGAAGTAAAATAAAGAATAGTTAGTATAAATTTAAACTTGAAATTAGAAAGACAAGTAATAATTCTTGTAAAAAATAAGATTTTTTCAAAATAAGCGAAAATTTTCCTCTCCTTACTAAAAATAAAAACAAGTGATGAGTGTGACTAAATATTACCAATTGAATTAGTTTATTACTAACTCATGTACTAAAACATCAAAAATAGTACTTCCACCAAATATAGTTTTATTTAGTTGATGTCTTAGGTCAACTAAATACCAACTCGATTATAAAATTACTAAAAAATATTCTTATATACAAATTAAATTATATTTTTATGAGGTTTTTTTTATATATTAAATCAATAAAAATTTGATCGAGATTTGACTTCATAAAACCATGCATGCTAAATAATTAACTTTACTTTTGCAACCAAAGCATCAAATGAGTTTTATGTGAATTTTTAATAAATATATTTGTTACATTTTTTTTTTTACTCACATCATGGGTGTACCATAAATCTAGTATATAATAACCAATTTGTTTATTTAAGGCTCAAAGTCCAAAAAACCTTGAATTAAAAAAATCAACAACAATTAAGTCTCTAAACAAAACAAATGCACCCAATTGAACCATTTGCTGTTAGATTTTTCATCAATTAAACCCTTTAGTCGTTAAAGTTAACGTTCAACCATTAAAGAGTAATAACTATCTTTTTTTTTTCTCATTTTTTGGGTTATTTTCACCACGTGACACATTAAAAGTATGTCACGTGGAAAAAATCGGTATTTTTTATTTAAAATCATAAAAATTATAAAAAAAATTAAAAATTAAAAAAATAGAAAAATATATAGAAAATGGAAAAAGTCTAAAATATAGAAAAAAGCAAAAATATATATATAAATAAGAAAAATATAATAAATATAATACAAATATGTACAATTTTATATCAGGAATGACATTTATCCTCTCAAACTATTATCCTACATTAGTTTGCATATCAAAGCACTCTCTTATCATCGACGATAAACTGAAGGGTGCAAACTTTAAAGAGGTCTATAGTGGATTAGCACAACAGATAACTTCAATGATCAAATAATTTTTTTATAATTTTTAATAGTTGTATTATTAACAATGGTTAGTGTGCAAACGAATTTTTTTATATTTTTTTTATAATTTTTATTTTCTTGACATGTATATATTTTTTATTATTTTAATAGTTTTTAATATTTTTCATCAAATTTTCTTTGTTTTTATAATTTTTATAAAATTATAAGTACGATAATTTTTTAAAATGAGTAACAAAAATTAAAATTAAATAATTATATGTAATATGTTAATCTAAAAAAGTAGTCGATAATACGTTTACTAATAAAAATAACAAGAAAAATAAACATGTCAATAAATATGTTGTAACACTTTTTATAACATGTAAATTATTTTTTATAATATACTTCTTAACCATAACTTTAGAAATCTTTTTTGATTTAAATAATAGAATTTTTTATTATTACCTTATAAAATCAACATGAATTATTTTTATAATATAAATTTTTAATATTTATAATACAATTTTAAAAATTTTTAGCCATAACTATCCCAAACACTCCCACGTGTTTATACTTATAATATAATTTTTTTTATAACTTGTGTAAAATATAATTTCTTAAAGTTAAATAATGTATGAGTTTTTAAAAAGCCATAAGATAATTGAATTTGTGTGTAATTACTCAGCTAATTATTCCAATTCTCACTCTCCCCTAAGAATTGAAAAGTGTAATTAAGGCGCTCCAATTACACTCAATTCAATAGAACCCATCAATTACAATGGTTACCCAAACATGCCACTCATATATAATTACAAAAAATTATACATAAATCCAATTATTAGATGATTTTTCAAACACCACCTTAAATAATTTCTTAATAATTTTTATTAGAAAAAAGAAAGAATAAGTGTCACCATATTATAGATTCATTACCTAGGTTTAATGGTCAATGGTGTTAAAAAGAAGAAAATTGTTAAACATAGGGGATAATTCGGGGATAATTCACTTTTTGGATTAACAACAAGGTGAATTAAGTAAAGAAGATTGAATATTTGATTTGTTGAAATAGTTTTCGTTTAAATAATAAAACGATACCTCAATTATACTAGTTTTTTTTAAAATTGGTATCTAAACTTTTTTTAGAATTAGTACCTAAACTATTCTACCGTTATCCATTTTATCCCAACTGTTAGTCCAATGAGAAAAAAATTTCAACCAATCACAGCTTGCTACCTAGACCTCTATTTATTTTACCCCAATTGCCAATATAATAGTGTTGAATTTACCAAATTTTCTTATATTTTCTCATCAACCAAACACCCAAAAAAATCGATTGCTTCATTGTACAAAGTTTCCACTATTTTATCATCTTCAAGCTTCAATTACTTCTACCATCTTTAATCTTCAGAGAACAAAATATTACATGCTCACATATCAGAGGTCTGATAAGTTAGAGATAATCAAGTATACAGACTCCAATTCTGATGGAATATTATGCAAAATTTTTGTCACTAGGGTGCAAATTGTGACAATAATTGGTAGTTGTTTATTCCAATAACAACAGGAGCACATCAAAGTCAAAACGCATAGACTTTAAGTTCCTAGTTGTTAAAGTAAAATATCAGAGTGGTTAGGTGCCTATAAAGCATATTGGGACAAACTCCATGATTGCGGATCTACTTACTAAGGGACTACCACCTAAGTTTTTTTCATGAGCACACTGCTCATATGGGTGTAATGTCATTTAAGAATATTTGGTTGTAATGGAAGTTTGTACTTTTTAATGCTTTTTTGTTATAGACACATTTTCAATTATTTTAGTTTATGAATATTAAGTTTATTTTCTGTGAAAATAAAGCTTATCTGGCTTATTCACACTCTGATTTTGGTAAGGTTTGATCTCATTAAGGTTTAAGGAGGACCAATTGGAAATAGACATTTTTAGATCATATTGCATATAAATTTCCATGCTACATATCCATACTTGATCTATGTCATTTGGTTGTGTTAATATACATGATCAAAGATGGATTTAGTTACGATATATGTAATGAAAGTTGCCTTGGTTCTATGTTAACATAATTAATGGACGAGATTGCTCATAATACCTTTTTGGATATGATAGTAAAGTTTTGAGCTCATAAGGTTATATAATGACATGTAATTATAGAGTAATTAATATATGTAGTCCAAGTGGGAGATTGTTGGAAAATATGAACATCATATATATAATAAGGGTAATTACATATTATTATTTACTATCATAATAGGTTAGCCCAAATTAAAAGTGATCTAATTTAGTTAAATTTTATTGGACTTTAATTATTAAATAAAGTGTGAGTTAGATATGTGTAGATACTCTAGTAACTAATTTCTAATTAATGATAGGTTGATTAGAAATTAGGATTAATGTGCAAAAGTTATATATTAGGGTTATGGTCCCCAAATTACACATAAGATAACTTTTCTCATATCCCATCTTTAGAAAAGAGATAGCCACCTTCTCTAAATTTTTTGTGTACTAATTTAGAAGATCAAAACCCCAAGATCCGTCGATTTCAAGAAATTGATGAATTTAAGTACACTTTCACATTTAGTTTTGTTCTTGATGATTTGACATGATAGATTTTGGTTTACAATTTTAAGTTTTTATCAGATTTTGTTTTACGATTCTAACATAACCAGCATGGGCGTACTTCATCTTCTTTCCCTTTTGAAAATCTATATTTGATCATCAAGGTATGATAATAAGAGCTCTTGCTCCTACTCTTACTCCATAGGGCTCCTAAAATAGTAAAACGAAAACTTGATACTGTAGTACCAACACAATGAAGATTTTCTAGGATATCTGGCATTAGATCTACACAGACTGAGAACATTTTTCATGTAGTTTACAATTTTTAGGAACTTATAACTAATGTTTCCATCCTAGTGGAAACATTAAATAATATGGAATTAACCATCCCTATAATATTCAAATATCAAAATAAGAGAAATTGATATATTTACCATCCATAGTTTAATTGGAATAGAAGTTAGAAAGCATATTGATATATGCATAATTAGTATCATGTGTTACTAGGATTAGAGCATGATGCATTAGAGTTTTGAAAGACATAGAAAAGACTCAACTATAGACATTACTTTCCATTGTTAGCAAAGAAAAATGCTACATGAACTAAAAAAAAGTAAAAGAGAACACATTTAATTTCTACATCAAATTTGTAGACATTACCAGCTTGAAACTTTCATGAGAATATTAAAAATCCATTTCTGTATATTTTATGTATTCATTCTAATGTAACACAATAGATAGACGTATAATTGCACAAAGAACTTTAAATTTCTGCTTTGCCTGGAATAAAACATGAAAGATCATACTAAACTCTCTCAAAACCACATGAACAATTATCACCAAGCATATAAAATAAGCTACCTCTTCTCCTAACTCATTAAAAGAAACATCATCAAACTTGGGTAATTTCTTCCTATGGTGTCTTGTAAGAAGTGTTATTAACTACAATCGCACTAGGAGGTGATTAAAATTGTGAAAATGATTAGACATCCTTATTAGGATGTAAACATGATTTATAAGCAAATAGTGTACCTTGACCTTCTCAACACTATATCTATGGAGATGATTTTGTTGGGCTTTTGAGCGAAGGAAAAGAGCAAAGCAGAGAAAATTAGCAATCCAATTTGATTTGCTATATTTCATCATCATTTTCAAATACAAATTATACAATATATAAAAGTTTTTCTCAACTAATCCAACTACAACAATCTTGAAACTTGAAAAATATTGCTTGTATACAAAATAAATTAACTAAATATGTCATTCAACACCTATATACATCACTAATCTTAACAACTAAGATTTGGTTTTATCCAAAACACACTAAAAAAACACGTGCTCATTACAAGTAGCATGCATAAAAAACATTCTCATGTTATCCACGGCTTGTAGCTCACAGTTCTACTTATCACAGGACAATTCGTTGTTAGACTGTCTGTTATGTTTGTGAGTACTTTGGCTGTTCGTCATATGTGTCCACCATAGGTGCTTGCTGTTTGATCTGTCCGCCATTTGGCTTGAACTTTTGCATCTCGTCAAGTGAGAGAGCTACTACATGAATAGCCAATTTCTATCACTCCTCATTGGTTTCCATGTTGCAAGCACCAAATTGGTTTCTTGTGCAACTTTTTTAGAAATTGCAAGCTCTAACACTGTTAAGTCACATCTATGATAAGTTTCAACAATAAGCTTAGTGCCCTTAATAGGAAGGTCATCAAAGTCTTCATTTTCAACTTTAGTCATCTTTTCAACCAACTTTAACTTACACACTTGACTAAGGGACTTATAGTTCACATGTCCCTATCTTTTGTGCCAACTCTGTGATTTATCCTCTGAACTAGTATAGACTCTTGAGTCCACAAAGTTCCAATCTAGCATAAGGCTTCTATTATTCATTGAGATTGTCACAACTGTTTGCTTCAATAAATCAAATATAATGCAACATTTATATTTAAAAACAACAGTGTATTTCTTTTCAATCAATTGATCAATTCTTAGAAGATTATGGTCTAACTCAGGAATTAAAAGCACATTTGTAATTACTTTAGTACCTGTTGGAGTGTTGATTAGCACATCTCTTTTTCTTTTTGTAACAACTCATTTTCAGTAAAATCGAAATAGTGGTTTCAGGACCACAAATTCGAGTCCGAAAAGAAAATTATTTTAATATTATTTCATGGTCTGCATTATGATAAAAATAACATATGAAAATTTCGTAAAAAAATTTACTGATTTCATGTTTAATTTAATAGAAATGACCAAATTGCACAAAGTGCAAAAGTTGAATTCTAGTAGCTAAAGGGATCAAATAGCTATAGAATTCAAAATTTGAGGTTTTTATATGGAAAATAGACCATTAAGAGGAGTTAGTAGATAAGTATGATGATTCATCCTTGGAAAATTAAATAAAGAAACAGATGAAATTGGAAAGTAAAAATAATAAATGATGATAAATGATAAAATAATGAAAATATCATCATTTTCATCATCTTTCCCAAAATTAAAACATGAAAACCCTAGCCATGGAAACCTAAGCTCAAGCCAACTTATTTTGCTTAATTAGGTATGTTTCTTTATCCCGTTTTTAGTAATTTTTATATTTTCGAGATCGTAATAACTTAATCTAGCTATCTCGGGGATTAATTTACAAAGTTATTAAGGTATTAAAGTTTTTCCATGGATGAGTATGTATGAATTATGAAGTTTTATGGTAGAAAATGAAAGGTTGTTGTTAGATAAACAACTTTTGTAAAGTGAACTTTGATGAAATTATGATTTAGGGACTAAATTGTAAAGATGAAAATTTTATGGAAAATTTCTGAATTTTGTGAAATACATGGGCTAGTTAGGCTTGGAATAAGGATTAAATTGCATGAATTTCATTTTCCAAGCCTAGAGACGAAATCAGAATTAATTAAAAGTATAAGGACAAAGTGGTAATTTTGCCTAAGATGTGAACTGGATTGAATTGAATGTAAATTGTATTAAATTGATGTTAAATTTATTAGTATATATCCGAATAGATCAAATACGGAGTTAAATCGAGGAAAAGAGAAAGTAGCGGATTAGTAACTTTTGTGTGCACGAACATTGTCGAGGTAAGTTCGTGTAACTAAATTGTGTAATTAAATGTTTTAAATTGAATATTGTTGTGTGTAAAATGTATAATTGCTATGTATAAGTATTGAACACATATCTAACCTTTGAATAAATGAAATTTGATGAATACAAGGTTCCCGTATTGGTTGTGGTCCTGCATGTGTTGCAGATATACCACAACTCGAAAGAGCGTCTCGTTATTAGCTCTCATGAGCTTCCTATTAGTAGCTCTTCGGTGTAACAGCCCGAAATAGGGATTAGCCAGAATAGTGATGTCGAAATCACCTACCCGAGGATTGAGAAAATTATTTTAGCATTTTTTATGCGTTGTAATATTTTTATATGAGTGCATGAGAAATTTTGATGAATTAATTTACGCGATTGAAGGCTTAATTACGAAAAAGGACTAAATCGCATAAAAGGCAAAAGTTGTGTTTTATTAGCAATTGGTTTCAATTAGCTAGAGAACTAAAATTGGAGGGTTTTAATGGGTAAATAGACCCACTCTCTTAGACATGGCCGACCAAGGGGGAAACAATTAGGGGAAGAAAAGTCAAAGTTGGTGTATTAGGTGAGATATTTTAGCAATTTAATAATAATATCTAAGGCTAGCTTCATATTTTTCTTCTTTTCTTTCTCACCATTGAAATTAGCAGCCATTAGAGGGGTTTTAGAAGCTCAAAATTTCAGCAAATTTAAACACTCACAAGTAAGTGATTTTAATGGTTTCTCTTGATGATTTTTGTACTTTTGGAACCCTTGTGGCATGGGTTATCCAATGAGGGGACTATTTTGCAAAATGGTTAAGAGTTTAGAATTTTGCCATGAGAAAACATGTATGGTTTTCTGGAATTTTATGGAAGAAAATGATTGTGGGTTGTTTAATAAATAATTTTTGTAAAAAGGTGTTCATGAAAAACACCTAAAAAAGAGCTAATATGTAGAGATTACTAAATAGAAGGTATTTGTATGAAATAGTGGGAATTTTGAGTTGTTATAAAAGGGATAAATGTTCAATTAGGATTGATTATTAGGGAAATTCAATAAAAATCGATTTACGAGCCTAAGGGCAAAATTATAATTTTGCCAGAATATTGGGGGCAAAATGGTCATTTTGCCGAATTGATGAATTACGATTTATTTAGTTAAAGAGTGATTAAAATGAGTGAAATGTTGTTATTATAGACAAAGAGGCAAGAAATCCAGACTTAGACGGGGGAAGGCCAAGCTCGTAGATTGAGATCGATCGAGTTACCACCTTTTGTATATCGAGGTAAGTTAGGTGTAAATATTTCAACTTTATTTTATATTTATACATTGACTTTAATATTACATATAATGATGATTATACCTTTGCAATCGATATAATGAAGTTGATGTGGTAAATTTCCTGATGGAACTGTAGGAATAAATTGGATAATTGAGCCGTGAGACTAGGGCTATACGAGAGCTAGTGTAAGACCATGTCTGGGACATGACATTGGCCTCGTTATGTGTCAGTGTAAGACCACGTCTGGGACATGGCATCAACACCGAGATGGATGAGCTAGTGTGAGACCATATTTGGGACATGGCATCGGCTTGAGATGTATGCCAGTATAAGACCATGTTTGGGACATGGCATCGGTGATGAAACGGGAGCTAGTGTAAGACCATGTCTGGGACATGGCATCAGCTCGAGATGTATGCCAGTGTAAGACCATGTTTGGGACATGGCATCTTTGATGAGACGAGAGCTAGTGTAAAACTAGGTCTGGGACATGGCGTTGGCGCTTTACCTACGTTTGAGGCTATGGAGTATCCTCTTCTATTCCACTGAGTTCCATGAGAAAAATTTGTAACGTGAGTAATTAAAAGAAATGATGACATTATTATGAGTGGTACAGGTACTTGTATATCGTGTATGCGAAATGAGTTCGATCTTATGTTGTATGATTAGTAAGTGAATGATGACGAGTAAGTTATGTCTATAATCATCCACATTTATGAATGAATGTTGGTATGTTATGCGCATGTTAATACATGGTAATTTGTTAATAATGTTTGCATTCAACTTACTAAGCTTAATGCTTACCCCTTTCCTTTCTATTTTCCTTATAGTGCCACCTAAGTAGCTTGGGATCTAAGGACGTCGGGGGCATCGTTCACACTATCAATTGAAACATTTGGTATAGTTAGTTTTTTTTTGTGTTTTGAGTAATGGCATGTATAGGATATTTGGTCATTTTTGTACAAGTTACACTAGTTAGCCAATTGTATTGGCCATTTATATTACAAATTGGAATTGGCCAAAATTATTCAAGTCATTTTAGTAAAATGAGAATGAAATTATGGAAATTGTGGATGGTTGCTTAGGTTGTTTATGCATACTCATTAGACATAATGTGGTTGTTGGATAAATACATGCTTATGGATATTTAGATGTATATTGATGCCAAGTCTTGATATATGAAAATGTTGGAACATGTTTGCTTGAGTTTCAGGCTGGCAAAAAGGCTTGGTAGATAGCCTTATTTTGTCCACACAGGCAGACACATGGGCGTATGTCTAGGCCGTGTGAGACACATGGTCCGTACACGGGCATGTGACTCGACCGTTTGTGTCCCTTGCACCTTAAGTTGGCCAAGTCAGTACCAAACACAGGCTTAGCACACGGACGTGTGCCACGGCCGTGTGACTGCTGACGTCAGAAACAAAATACCCAGGTTTTTGCACACGAGCTGCGCATGGGCATGTAAGGGACACGGGCTGGGCACATGGGCGTGTGTCAGGCCATGTGACAACCCCTATAGGTTCGAAGCTAGAAAATAATTCTACAAGGGTGAGGGGCAAGGGCGTGTCCCTAAATGCTTAGGCTGTGTGAACCATACGGGCCATTAGTACGACCGTGTTTAGAGGCCACACGGGCGTGTTGCCCTCTCACACGAGCGTGTGACGTGTTTTCAGTAGTTTTTGACAAAATTTTCTTAAGTACCCGAAATGGTCCTGAATTGTTTCTAAACTACATTTTAGGCCCAGTAGGCCTATATGAATGATTGAATACGAATGTTTGAAAAAGTTTTAAATTAGAATGCATTTTATTCAATTGAAATTGAATGTTTGCATGTGTTTCCGTAAGGTAATGCCTCATACCCTATCCCGACGTCGAATATGAGTAAGGGATGTTACATTTAGTGGTATCAGAGCATGGTTTAGTTGATTCTAGGACTAACCGAGAGTGTGTACGAGTCTAGCTATACATGCCATAATCGTCTAATGATAGTGTGACGACTCTTGACGATTGTAAATTATATTTTTCGTATAGTAATGGATCCTGATCAACCTATGGCAGACGATGTAAAAAGTAATGCGCCGGCTCCCGCCGAAAGGCCCGCGCCAATAGAAAGTGGGCTTGTGACGTGGAGTCAGGGTGGAGGGGCTAGAGAAGCCTACCTCCAAATGATAGATGCTTGGTATACGGAGTATGTTCGTGCGAACCTGAACACTCTGCCTCCTCCACCTCTCTCAATTTATCAACATGCCACTGTAGCTCCTCGAGGAGCAAAAATGGTTAGGAGAGAAAAACCTCTGATAGATAGAATCAGAAAACATGAGGATGAGGAATTTAGAGCAAACAGAGATGATGACCCTAAGAGGGTAGAGTTCTGGTTAGAGAATACGGTAAGAGTATTTGATGAGTTATCATGAACATCGAAAGAGTGCATGAGGTGTGTGGTGTCACTCCTACGAGATTCAGCCTATCAATGGTGGAATACTCTCGTGTCGGTGGTACCGAGAGAAAGAGTGACTTGGGATTTCTTTCAAGAAGAGTTCTGCAAAAAGTACATTAGCCAAAGGTTCATCGACCAAAAGAGGAAGGAATTTCTTAAACTGAAGCAAGGTCGAATGACAGTCACCGAGTACAAGTGTAAGTTTGTGAGGCTCAGCAAATATGCTCGGGAGTGTGTGTCTTCTGAAGCCATCATGTGTAAGCAGTTTGAATAAGGACATCAGATTGTTGGTGGGAATTTTAAGGATCCGAGAATTTGTAGTGCTCGTCAAGAGGGCGTGCAAGGCTGAAGAGTTGGCTAGAGAGAAGAAAAAAACTGACATGGAGTCTCGTGACTCGAAGAAGAGATAGATGGGGAAATTACATCAGTCATCATCTAAGAGATCAAAAGAGTTCACTACTCGCTTGATTGTTTCGGTGGGATTTTTGAATAAAAACAAGAGTAAGCAGCATATGGCGACCAAAGCTCAGACCACTTCTGTTGCAAGTGTCGGTAGCGCTAGACTGAACAGACTAGAGTGTACACAGTGTGGTAGACAACACTTTGACGAATGTTGAGGAAATGATCAAGGATGTTATAAGTATGGGTCTTTGGATCACTTCATTCTGAATTGTCCTGAGTGGGATGAAAAAGATAAAAAGCAAGAGATGCGGACGAGTAATGCACAGTCAAGGGGTAGACCACAGAAGAATTTGAGAAGCGGGGCTGGCAGCAATGGTACACCTAGAATTTCAGCAGTGAGGTCCAAAGGCTGAGCATCGGCAAGAACTTATGCAATTCGTGCTCGCGAGGAAATCTCGTCCCCAGATATGATTACGGGTACCTTTTATATCCACAATATATCTGTTCTTGCTCTAGTTGATCCGGGGCCTACCCATTCTTACATTTGCATAAAGTTGGTACCTAATATAAATGTGCTAGTTGAGTCTACGAAATTCATGGTAAAAGTGACTAATCAGCTAGGCAAGCACGTGTTAGTTGACCAAGTATGTAGAAACTATCCCTTGACAATTAGAGGTCACTGTTTTCCAGCCAATCTTATGCTATTGCCGTTTGATGAGTTCGATGTAATCCTTGGTATGGATTGGTTGTCTACTCATAATGTAATAGTGGAATGTGGGAGAAAATCTATCAAATTGAGATGTGAAAATGGAGATAACCTTCGGGTAGAATCAGGTGAGCCAAATAACTTGCCGATAATAGTTTCGTTTTTAACTGCAGAAAGATATTTGAGAAAAGGTGTGAAGCTTATCTCGCTTTTGTATTGAACACCTAAGTATCTAAAAAGAAGATTGAGACAGTGCCTGTAGTTTGTGAATATCCAGATGTGTTTCCGTAAGAGTTGCCCGGATTACCTCCGATTAGGTAAGTGGAGTTTGGTATCGAGTTAATCCCTAGTACGACACCTATCTCGATTGCTTCATATAGGATGGCACTGATGGAGTTAAAGGAGTTGAAAGCCCAGTTCCAAGAATTGACAGACAAGGGATTTGCGAGACCGAGCTATTCTCCATAGGGTGCTCCAGTTCTTTTCGTGAAGAAGAAAGATGGGTCATTAAGGTTATGTATAGATTATAGACAACTCAACAGGGTGACTGTGAAGAACAAGTATCTTTTGCCTAGGATCGACGACTTAATTGATCAACTTAGGGCAGCCACGGTGTTTTCCAATATAGACCTAAGGTCAAGGTATTACCAGCTTCGGGTTAAGGAGCAAGACGTACCAAAAATTGCGTTTCGGACGAGGTATGGTCATTACGAGTTTTTAGTCATGCCTTTTGGCTTGACGAATGCCCTAGTGGTATTCATGGATTTAATGAGCCGCGTATTTCGGCCATACTTGGATAAATTTGTTGTGGTCTTTATTGATGACATATTGATTTACTCTCGAGACGAGAACAAGCATGCCGAGCACTTGAGGACGGTTCTGCAGACTTTGAGAGAGAAGCAATTATATGCTAAGTTTAACAAGAGTGAATTCTGGATTCAAGAGGTCAGATTCTTAGGACACATTGTCTTGGGTGAAGGGATCAAAGTTGACCTGAGCAAGATTTCAACTATTGTTGAACGGAAGCCACCGAGGAATGTGCTTGAGATTAGGAGTTTCTTGGGCTTAGCGGGATAGTACAGACGTTTTGTTAATGGATTTTCTATGATTGTGGCTCTGATGATGAGATAGTTGCAGAAAGACGTCAAATTCGAGTGGACAGAAAAGTGCCAATAGAATTTTGAGAGATTAAAGGCTTTGTTAATCGAAGCCCCGATTTTAGTGCAACTCGAACCGAAAAAAGAGTTTGTGGTGTATAGCAACACTTCCCTAAATGGATTAGGATGTGTGCTAATGCAAGAAGGCAAAGTAATTGCATACGCCTCAAGACAATTAAAGCCACATGAGAAGAACTACCCTACTCATGACTTAGAGTTGGCCGCCATCGTTTTTGCGCTAAAGATTTAGAGACACCATTTATATAGTGAGAAGTGTCGAATTTTCACGGACCACAAAAGCTTAAAGTATTTAATGACGCAAAAAGAGTTAAATTTAAGGCAACAGAGATGGCTAGAACTGATAAAAGACTACAAGTTGGTAATCAAATACCATCCCAGAAAGGCGAATAGAGTCGCTAATGCGTTAAGCAGGAAATCATTGTTTGTTTTAAGAGCTATGAGTACTCAGTTGTCGATGTCTAAGAATGGTTCAATTCTAGCAGAGATGAGAGCTAAACCAGTATTCCTCCAAGAGATCCTGGAAGCTCAAAAAAATGATGAAGAGTTGCAAACTAAAAGAACACTATGTGAGTCGGGTATTGAATCTGATTTTTGAATCGAGTCCAGTGGTTGTTTAATGTACCGAGATAGAGTTTGTGTACCTAAAAGCAGTGAGGTTATTCAGAAAATTTTGCAGGAAGCGCATAGTGGGTGCTTGTCTATTCACCCGGGGAGTGTAAAGATGTACAATGATTTGAGGAAAATGTATTGGTGGCCGGGTATAAAAAGAGACATTTCGGAATTTGTATTGAGATGCCTAATTTGTCAGTAAGTGAAGTCCAAACATCAGGTACCATTGGGTCTACTTCAGCCCGTAATGGTCCTCGAATGGAAATGGGATCGGGTCACTATGGATTTTGTGACGGGGTTACCTTCGACACCAAAGAAGAAAGATACAATTTGGGTAGTAGTAGATAGACTCACTTAGTCAACTCATTTCATACCAGTGCATACTGACTACTCACTTGAGAAATTAGCCGATTTGTATATTTTCGAGATTGTGAGGCTCCACAGAGTGCCCTTATCGATTATATCAAATAGAGATCCAAGATTTACGTCACAGTTTTGGAAAAAGTTGCAAGGAGCTTTGTGGATGAAATTGAATTTTAGCACAGCTTTTCACCCGCAAACGGATGGGCAGTCAGAAAGAGTAATTCAGACACTTGAGGACATGCTGTGATGTTGTGTTCTAAAGTTTCAGAGCAGTTGGGAAAAGTACTTACCGTTGGTCGAATTCGCCTACAACAACAGTTACCAGTCACGTCTCAAGATGGCACCTTATGAGGCTTTGTATGGGCGCAAATTTCGAATGCCTTTATATTGGTCAAAACTTAAAAAGAATCAGATACATGGGGTCGACTTAGTCAGAGAGATTGAAGAAAAAGTTAACGTGATTCGTAATTGTTTGAAAGCCACTTCGGATAGACAAAAATACTACGCGAATTTGAAATGAAAGGAGATTGAGTTCCCAGTTGGAGATAAGGTATTCTTGAAAGTGTCCCCATGGAAGAAAGTCCTCAGATTCAGTAGGAAAGGCAAGTTAAGTCCACGGTTTATTGGACCTTGTGAGGTGACCGAGAGAATTAGACCTGTAGTTTACCGATTAGCCTTGCCACCTAAGCTAGAAAAGATTCATGACATTTTCCATGTGTCAATGTTGCGCCGTTATCGCTCAGACCCCTCGCGTGTGATTATGCCTATCGAGATTGAGATTCAACCGGATATGACTTATGGTGAAGAGCTGGTTAAGATTTTGGCTCGGGAGGTCAAGCAATTGAAGAACAAGAGTATAGCGTTAGTGAAGGTATTATGGCACCGACATGGAGTTGAGAAAGCCACATGGGAACCAGAGGAGACGATGAGAGATCAGTACCCAAACCTCTTCAACAGTAAGATTCTCGGGGACGAAAATCCCTAGGAGGGAGAATTGTAACAGTCAGAAATGGGGCTTAATCTGAATAGTGATTTTGAAATCACATACTCAAGGATGGAGAAAATTATTTTAGCATTTTTTTATGGGTTGTAGTATTTTTATATGAGTGCATTAGAAATTTTGATGAATTAATTTACTCAATTAAAGGCTTAATTATGAAAAAGGACTAAATCGCATAAAAGGCAAAAGTTGTGTTTTATTAGCAATTGGTTTCAATTAGCTAGAGAACTAAATTTGAAGGGTTTTAATGGGCAAATAGACCCACTCTCTTAGACATGGCCGGCTAAGGGGAAACAATTAGGGGAAGAAAAGTCAAAGTTGGTGTATTAGGTGAGATATTTTAGTAATTTAATAATAATATCTAAGGCTAGCTTCATCTTTTTCTTCTTTTCTTTCTCACCACCAAAATTAGCAGCCATTAGAGGGGTTTTGAAAGCTCAAAATTTCAGCACCTTTAAACACTTACAAGTAAGTGATTTTAATGGTTTCTCTTGATGATTTTTGTACTTTTGGGACCCTTATGGCATGGGTTATCCAATGAGGGGACTATTTTGCAAAATGGTTAAGAGTTTAGAATTTTTCCATGAGAAAACATGTATGGCTTTCTGGAATTTTATGGAAGAAAATGATTGTGGGTTGTTTAATAAACAACTTTTGTAAAAAGGTGTTCATGAAAAACACCTAAAAAAGAGTTAATATGTAAAGATTACTAAATAGAAGGTATTTGTATGAAATAGTGGGAATTTTGAGTTGTTATAAAAGGGATAAATGTTCAATTAGGATTGGTCATTAGGGAAATTCAATAAAAATCGATTTACGAGCCTAGGGGCAAAATCATAATTTTGTCAGAGTATTGGGGGCAAAATGGTCATTTTGCCGAATTGATGAATTACGATTTATTTAGTTAAAGAGTGATTAAAATGAGTGAAATGTTGTTATTATAGACAAAGAGGCAAGAAATCCAGACTTAGACGGGGGAAGGCCAAGCTCGTAGATTGAGATCGATCGAGTTACCACCTTTTGTATATCGAGGTAAGTTAGGTGTAAATATTTCAACTTTATTTTATGTTTATACATTGACTTTAATATTACATAAAATGATGATTATACCTTTGCAGTCGATATAATGAGGTTGATGTGGTAAATTTCTCAATGGAACCGTAGGAATAGATTGGATAATTGAGCCGTGAGACTAAGGCTATACGAGAGCTAGTGTAAGACCATATCTGGGACATGGCATCAGCCTCATTATGTGTCAGTGTAAGACCATGTCTGGGACATGGCATTGACACCGAGATGGATGAGGTAATCTAACACCATGTTTGAGACATGGCATTGGCTCGATATGTGCTAGTGTAAGACCATGTTTGGGACATGACATCGGCACGGAATGAGGAGTGCCAGTGTAAGACCATGTCTGGGATATGGCATCGGCCTCGGTACGAGAGAGTTAGTGTAAGACCATGTCTGGGACATGGCATCGGCTCGAGATGTATGTTAGTGTAAGACCATGTCTGGGACATGGTATCGGCACTTAACCTACGTATGAGGCTATTGAGTATCCTCTCCTATTCTACTGAGTTTCATGGGAAAATTTTGTAGTGTGAGTAATTAATAGAAATGATGACCTTTTTGTGAGTGGTACAGGTACTTGTATATCATGTATGCAAAATGATCTCGATCTTATGTTGTATGATTAGTAAGTGAATAATGACGAGTAAGTTATGCCTGTAATCATCCATGTTTATGAGTGAATGTTGGTATGTTATACGCATGTTAATACATGGTAATTTGTTGATAATGTTTGCATTCAACTTACTAAGCTCAATGCTTACCCCTTTTCTTTCCATTTTCCTTATAGTGCTGCCTAAGTAGCTCGGGGATCCAAGGACGTCGGAGGTATCATTCACACTATCAATTGAAGCATTCAGTATAGTTAGTTTTTTTTTGTGTTTTAAGTAACGGCATGTATAGGATATTTGGTTATTTTGGTACAAGTTACACTAGTTGGCCAATTGTGTTGGCCATTTATATTACATGGTTCATTTTGTAAATGGCCATTGGAATTGGCCAAAATTATTCAAGTCATTTTAGTAAAATAAGAATGAAAGTTATGGGAATTGTAGATGGTTTCTTAGGTTATTTATGCATACTCATTAAACATAATGTGGTTTTTGGATAAATGCATGCTTATGGACATTTAGATGTATATTGATGCCAAGTCTTGATATGAAAATGTTGGAACATGTTTTCTTGAGTTTTAGGGTGGCAAAAAGGCTTGATAGATAGCCTTATTTTGTCTACACGGGTAGACAAACAGGCGTGTGTCTAGGTCATGTGAGACATACAGTGCGCACACGGGCGTGTGGCTCGACCGTGTGTGTCCCCTGCACCTTAAGTTGGCCAAGTCAATGTCGAACACGAGCTGAGCACATGGACGTGTGCCACGGCTTTGTGCCACTGCCATGTGATTGCTAACGTCAGAAACAAAATACCCAGGTTTTTGCACATGGGCTGCAACACGGGCGAGTCGTTGCCGTGTGAGGGACACGGGTTGGGCACATGGGCATGTGTCAGGTCGTGTGAAAACCCTATAGTTTTGAAGTTAGAAAATAATTCTACACGGGCGAGGGGCAAGAGCGTGTCCCTAAGTGCTTAGGCCGTGTGAACCACACGGGCCATTAGCACAGTCATGTTTAGAGGCCACATGGGCGTGTGACGTGTTTTCAGTAGTTTTTGATGAAATTTTCTTAAGTACCTGAAATGGTCCTGAATTGTTTCTAAACTACGTTTTAGGCCCAGTAGGCCTATATGAATGATCGAATACCAATGTTTGAAAAAGTTTTAAATTGGGACGCATTTTATTCAATTGAAATTGAATGTTTGCATGTGTTTCCGTAAGATAATGCCTCATACCCTATCTTGGCTTCTGATATGGGTAAGGGGTGTTACATTTGGAACATCCCCTTTGGTTATGTCCACCATAGCTTTTATGAGCATCCCGACATATGGTTCTTCGGAGCATTCTGATTTAAGGCTCTTACATGAGCTTCCCAATTATTTAGCTCTCCGGAGCTTCCCGATATTGGCTCACTTGAACCTTCTTGATATTAGCTCGTATGAGCTTCCCATTAATAGCTCTCTAGATGTAACACCCCAAACCCGACCTGGACGTTATGGCTGAATCTGGTGATGTCCCATTGATGTGTTTTACATAAAACAAGTTGTTGTAAAAACTTTTTTTTGATTTAACCTCCTTTTTATTACCTTTCACTGATTCGAGAACATGTCATTCATTTTCAAAACATGGTTTATTACTTAAAGCCATTTACTTTGAAAAATGTTATGCATTATCAAAATCTCATTTAATAGCGGAAGCTTTTTAAAATGATTGCGTACTTGCACGTATTTTGATAGAACATTTGACTTGTTTTGAAAACCTCGTTTACTACATCTACTAGTAGTTATAAAGCAAAGTAACAAAAACCCCCAAATTAAAAATAAAATCCAAGAGATTCTATTATTACATCAAATACCCAAATGATCAAAACATAATTATAAAAATACTGAGTCAAATTTAACGAGTAGTGTGGCCAAAGCTGAGTCCTCCGACGTACCGATCCGCTTAAGGTTGGGGATTACCTGTATAGTTAAACAGAAGGTTGAATTTACAAAAACTCAATGTGTAATTCCCAAGCATGCATACAGACAATGTGCAATAGTAACAAACTGGGCCTAAGCCCTTCACAATAACAGTATCAGTTTGGCCTTAGCCCATAAAAGTATCAGAAATCAATTTGCTGTGTACAGTATGCATGTTTTCCCAACCAACACCTATACACCATCTCCTGTCCAACCCTGCGCTCCTGTGGGGAATAAATCACCCACCCATCCCTACACTTACAAAATTAGCACCGGTTGCGGCACTAAACAGTATTTGCAGTAGAGCTGACAGTAATATAAAAGGTATTAAGCCATCAGTAGATGCAGCAAAGCCGCCAGTATAGTACACTTCCTCCAATTATAATAAACCCACCCCCATGCAATATGTCATGTCATAATATCATACATGTATGCAAAAGTGTCATGCTCGATTATAGTCATACATATCATAGGGCAGATCCGTCTTTTTACCTCATAGGGGTATAACAATCATTTCATCCAATTGGGGTCTAGGTATACTTACCGTCCCAACAGTAGGTCCACAGTCGTCTCGGGCGACCCATACAACCTTAACAGTCAAAAAGTGGAAATGGGCCAAAAGCCTGTAATGCGGCCCATGTGGGCCCACACGCCCGTATGGCCCACAAAGCCCAAAAATGGCATTGGCCATGTGAGTTACACAGCCAGGCCCAGTATATTTCACACATCCGTGTGGTTTATCCGTGTGAGGCCCACAAGCCCGTCAGGCCCATACAACCCAACTCGGCCCAACGTGGCCCAAAATGGGCCTAGCCCATGAAATCGCTCATGGTGGCCTCTACGATCAAACGCCCACGTCTATACATTCAAATTACCACACGAGTGAGCGTACGTCCATGTGGCATCAAAGGTCACATTTTTTGGCTTTTGCCGATCTAAAGTTTGGGCAGTGTGGTTACACACCTTGTTTACGAAAATGCGCAAATAATTCATAGGCACTCCAACCCTAGATTCAAACACAATCCACCATCAGTCCTTTTTAATAACAAGATCAATAATCTTTTTTGTTATAACACTTATCAAAGAGATTCTAATCACTTGCCTTGGTTGATCGATGGAAGATCGCACACTTAACACATTACAAGCGACAGAGCACAACCCTTTTAGAGATATCCTGCAATACATTCAAGACTTAATAACCTAATACATTTAATAAATAACAGCACTACTTACAATGCTTGAGACATAACTTCTGCCCTTACCGCAATACTTACCAACCAAAAGTAACTTGCGTTGGACAGAACCAATTGCTAGGAGAAGAGAATTTGATAGACAAGGGAGGAAATAAAAACCAAGTTTTAGTTAAAGGAATAGAAAACATCAAAGTCAACCCCCCTTTAGAGAGAAGCTGAAAGTAGGAAAAGGAAAAAAAAGGTATTCAGTTTTAAAAATGCAAGAAATGACACTCGATAAAAGCTAAAGAAATAGAGAGAGAAGAGAAGGGGTATTTGGCTACCACAAACTAAGATAAAGAGAGGGAAAGAGAACAAGAAGCAATCGATCAATCAGCAAGGTGAAAAAATGGGAAGAATTGAGAGAGAAAATGGAATAAAGAGTAATCAACCAAAGTTTGAGAGAGGGAGAGACAGAGAGCATTCGGCCAACCAAAGAACTTAGTGAAAAGCAAATTTGGAATAGACCAAAAAGAAAAACTGAATGATCTCTAATCAATAATCGCTCCCAAATGCAATAGTCAGGGAAAAGAACCAAAAGAGTGACAAAAAATGATAGTGATTTGCATAGCCGAATTATTAGAGTGCCTAAAGTCCTTATTCGGCACAACACTTCCACTCCTTCAAAATCCCTTATTTTCCTCCTCAAATTTCTCCTCAACTCACTCAAACTGATCCCTCAACAACCCAATTCAAATTCCCCCTAACCACTTCAGTATTTTAGTCAAACCATAACACTCCCACAGCACAGCAGCAAAATAAAACACTCCACTACGCTCACCAAGATTTAAACCTCAGTCCTCAAGCATAGATGACACGCCACTTATCCCTTAGACCAACAGGCCCTTTCTGTCATGGTTTACCCACATTTAAATAAAAGTCTACTGCCTAAAGACAGGGTTTATTCCTTTAAAAACAATATTTTGCCCAAGACAAGGCTTGAACCCAAGACTTCTCAAACACTCCCAGAACACATTTAGATAATTGTATTACAAACATACGAAAATAAATTAAAAGAATTTTGGGGCTTTACACTAGCACTTCCCGTTATATGGCTCAAAAGAGCTTCCCGTTTATGTGCTCGTATAAGCATTCCCGAATATGATTTGACGGATTACAATTTTGTACACTTCAAGTGTACTACCTGTGTATCCATCAATATTTCAAAAAATTCAACAGGCAAAATTCCAACATGGGATAATCTGAACTTGAGATGAATTATTATGGAAATGTACTTGAAATACACAGAATTGATATACATGAACACAAGATGTGTAAAGTTTATGAACATGGAAATTTGATATTTGACGAGCTCATACATGTTTCTTGAAATTCATATGAAATAGATGACTAACATGTTGATGAAGTTGTGTGTTTAGGCTATTAGCCAAATTGCTTTGGATGTATTTTGTATGCTTACCTTAAGTGCAAATGAATGGTAAGTTAATTTCCCATTATACAAACTTACTAAGCATTAAATGTTTGCTCTGTTTTATTTCCTTTGTTTTATAATACTTCTGAAGCTCGTTAGGTTGAAAGCTTGGCGGAGATATCTCACACTATCCATCAGCTCATTTCGGTAAATGTAACAAGCTAAATTTTGGTTTTAATGGCATGTATAGGCTAAATTTGGCCAATGATGGCATGTATGTGTTTGGTTGATAATAGCGATTTGAATGGCTTATGTTTGGTATGTTTTGATATGTAAAATAGTCTTAATATCCTTGATGTGTGTTTGAAATGGTTGAATCATGAAAATCATATAAGCATATTGGATATTGGTTTATGATAGTATAATTGGTAAAACATGCCTAAATGTATGTAGGGTATTTTGATAAGTTTGGATACTTAGACCTAGGTGATGATATGTCATGTATAAAACTTGGTTTTGGTTTGATTTGAATGTTTTATATTGGCTTGTAAATGTGTTAAAGTGTTCATGTAGGTTGATGCCAAGTTGGGTGAGAAATGTGGCTTTGGAAATGGCCTATTTTTGTCCACATGGGCAGAGACACGGTATGTGTCTCAGCCGTGTGTGACACACGACCTAGTACATGGGCGTGTAGTTTGGCTGTGTGTCCCCTACATCTTTAAAATTCAAAACAAAATGCTCAGGTATTTTCACATGGCCTAGTACACGGGCATGTGACTTGGCATTGTGACCTCTGTACCTAATTAATGCAAGTTATATTGCTCACACGGCCTAGCGCACAGGTGTGTGGCTTGGCCATGTGACTCAAGAGCCATGTGTCCTTATTTCGAATACCCACACAGCCTGGGACACGGGCGTGTCTCTTGATCGTGTGAGACACACGACCTGGCCACACGGGTGTGTGTCCTCTACACCTAGGAAAAATTTTGAAATTTTGTGAAAAATTCTCTGAGTACCCAGTTTAGTCCTGACTTATTTCCACTACATATTTTAGGCCTCGGTGGCTCTTATAAAGGACATTATGATTGATTATGATTAGTTTCTAATATGAATTAGAAATGGTATGAAATGTTTGTATTTGATCTGTAAATTCTGGTAATATTCTGTAATCTTGTTCTGGCGACGGATAAGGGTTAGGGGTGTTACACCTTTAGCCTCAATAACCAGGCCGTTTCCAGTTCAGACTTTTGAAATTCAGCTTCTGTCAATTCGCTTGAAGATGCTTTCATCTGAATTCATGTGGTTTCTGGAGCCACTGTTAATTAACCAACTCTTATTGACTTTATTGCTTAAAACAAAACAAAAGATAGTGAACAGATGCTCCTCCCGAGCTTGGTTTTCATCAGTAACCTAAGCTTGAATATGGTTCTGTTGCTACTATTGTTCTTGCTTCTGCCCTTGGTTTTTGCATACTTTCTCGATATAAGCAAATTGTTTACAACTTCTACACTGAATATCTGGCATGAACCAACAATACCTCTTCGGATGATTTGTCTTCTTGCAATGAGAGCATGGTGCATTTTTCTCCTTGTCAACATCTCTCCAACTCTTCTCTGTTTTGTCTGTCTAGAATTTCTTTCCTTTGTTGTTTGAGGAGCTCGAGCCTTTCTTGTTTCTCGCTTGAAAGGTTCTCTCAACATGCCCTATTCTTTTGATGCTATTTTCTATTCTTGAGCATATAACACATTGATCAAATATTATAGTGAAATTGTTGGCAGGTCCCTCATGTAACACCCCTACTCAACCCAAATCACTGGATCCGGATATTGGATGTTACAACACACAAACATTTAGTAGAATTATTATTTTAAAAACTGGTACAAAACATACTTACTATGGCATTAAGAATTATTTAAAACATAAGAACTACATAGTTACCAATTGAAAGACTTATCAAAATTTAACCTCAAACCCATCATAACCTCATGCAATTTCTTCTATTGCTTGTTGCCACCTCCTTATCATTAACAATATACCAAATTGCTCTTTGCACAAAAGTCCTTAACTTGCTTGAGGGACTAAGCCAAGTTCAACATATTATGTATACATGGCTAACTTTCACTTAACTGCCAGTGGATTGACTAAATCAAAAGCTCTTATACCAATTAATTTTTAACACTCTCTACTTGACCCGAATCACCGGATCCGGATATCGAATGTTACAACACACAAACACTTAGCAAAATTATTATTATTTTTTTACAACTAACACTAAACATACTTATTATGGCATTAAGAATTACATCAAAGTTTATAATAGAATCTATTTAAGGATTACATCAACTTATAAAAATTAGGTTACGACATTACAACATAAAACTTAGTTAAAGACAAACTTCTTATGGCGTGGTGAACTAAACATCATAATGCCCTTTGTATGCATAATATCGTAACAAGACCTGTCACCTTGGTGCAATACTGGCTTGGTCTCTTTTGGTGTTGTAACATCCCTAACCTATCTACGTTGCCAGATTAGGGTTATAGAGTATTACAATACAAAACAAAACAAAACATTCAACAACATATAGAAACAAAACCTTAAATTTAATATTAACATTAAATTACAAGTTTCAGTCATAACATAAACACATTTACGAGCCTTAAACCTAGCAAACAGGCCTTAAAAATAGTTTGGAACAAACAGGGACAAATTTGAAACAAAACAGAAAATTTTAGAAAAATAGAAAAATTTTGAAAATAGGGGTCACACAACCATGTGACAAAGCACTGACTGTGTGGCCAACTGTGTACAGTTAGAAATATGGGTTACACGGATGTGTCCCAACCCATGTAAGTACTTGAAATAACGTCACACGGTTATGTCACAGGCTGTGTGCCAGACCGTGTATATATTCGAAGTAAGGTCACACAGCCATGTTGCCAAGTTGTGTAACTCTCTGTGACCATGTGGCCTAACCTAAACTTAAAATTAAAAATGACACACAGTGATGTGGTGTGACTTTGTGTGGCACATGGTTATGTGACAACCCGTGTGCTTCCAAAATGACTCTCAATGCAAGCCAATTCATCAACCCTTTCTTAAACGCCAAGCCAAACCATTTCTAATCACTTTCACACATTTAAAACACAATCAAACACACCTAAAACATGTCAAAATCAGACAACCTATGTGCCTAACCAATATGCCATAACTTGGCACCACAATTCATACACTAAATCAATTCAATTACAATGTTACAGATTGACACCTTAAACGTATATTAAACATACCAAATAACCTTTTCATTCACATTTCATCCTATCATGAGTCATCTACTTTCAAGAAGCATAAATAAAGTGACCAATAACACATACATATACACATTTACAAGTCAAAATCAAGTCATATACACAAATAAGATCAAACCACTTCACGTTGGAAAAATATCCTAAAGGGCCCTATTACATGCCATTTATAACCATCAACCAAATAACAAAACAACTACCAAAGTGATGGATGGATAGTATGTATATGCTCCAACTAGGTGTCAACCAGTCGAACTTTCCGATGAACTACAAGAAAAGAAATAAACAACTAATGTAAGAAACTAATGCTTAGTAAGCTTGTATAAATCTTAAACATAAACTTAGCAATTAGGCTCAATTTAACCATTAGCATGCACATAAGTTAACCATTTCCTATATACATCACCAAGCTCACAAGTTAGTGAATTCATACATGAAACATATATTTCATCCATATCATGCACACAAATTAAAAACATAGTAATAAAAATTACATTTATCACCTTTCCAACATGTATCATTCATTCATTTTCAATCGTTTACACAAGTACTTTCCATTTCATAAATTAGCATGTGACATATCATATACTTATGTTCTTTTGAATTAAACCTTTAATACCCGTTGAGCCAAATGAAATCAGGCTGGATACACGAGAACCATGCTCACACAAAGTGTGTTTGTATCATAACTATAACCAAATTTGAAATGCTCACACGACCTGTGGGTCGGGATGTAAGCTACACGATGTTGCTCACATGAGCTGTGGAGAATCTGCAACAAATGTAGGACCTCAGCCATCGGTAGGACATCCAAGACCAGCACCTGAAACTATAAAACCCATAATGACATGTCATTTGTATTCTAGGCATTCATGAGGTTCAAACGGGACACATTACATATCCAAATCCTTTATAATCAATCCATTATACCTTGTCAAATATACATCCCTAAAATTTACTTTTTCAATCACAATCATCAAACTAATGAAAATTATAATTTAATCCAAGTTACTAGTTAACATTTAATAATCAACTAGAGCTATATAAAGCACAACATTAACCAACAATTCAACCAAAATCTCAATTAACAAACATAATCAATATACAAACTTACCTCTATAAAAAATGTAATACCCCAAACATTACTACAGTTAAAAAGTAAAATATTATCCTTAATATAGTAAAACAATGAAATAAAGTGACAAAAAGGGAAATTTTGAGTTATGCCAACATTGGAAAGTATATTATGATATATTAATTCAAGAAAAGACTAAATTTTAAAAGTGAGAAAAGTTTTGTTGCCAAGAGTAAATACTCAAAATTTGAGGGGTTAAAGTGTAAATATGAAAAGTTTGAAGGACTAATAGTGCAAATATTTTAAGGGTGGAATGATATAGAAACTAAAGAAAATGGATGCATTATGACCAAATTGAATAAGTGAAGAATTACGAGGGACTAAATCATAATTTTACCAAATTAATTGATGACTCAAGGATGAAATTTTAAAAGATCATAAAGGGAAAAATGGTCAATTAGAAAGAGAGAGAAATCTAGAAAGTAGTGATGATGTTGGTGATATTTGGGATTAATTAAATAAATAAATATTAGTTATTAATATTTTAATGAGATATTTTATTATTATTTTATTTAATATATATAAGGAGAGAAAGATGAAGAATTCTTTTCATCTTCATGAAACTAAAGTGAGAAGAGAGGAGAAGAAAGAAAGTTTTGCTTTCTTTACAATTTGGTCCTTCCACCAAAAATTCACCATTTTCACCTAGAAATCAAAAGAATTTCCATGGTTACCAAGAGAGAAAAATAATAAGGAGACTTTGGGGAGCTAGAATATCAAATTAGATTCAAGATATAGAAGCTGGAGGAGAGAGAAAATCAAGTTAAAGATTCAAATCAATATGGCAAGGTAATAACATCAAGATTTCAATATATTTTTATGTTTGATATTGTTGAAAAATCATGAAAATAATGTTAATGTAGAGTTTTCTTATATAAGGTTCTATGTTATTGATATGTTAGTGGAGAGAAATAAGAGAAAGTGATGAGAAATTTTGTAGAAAAAGAAAATAAGGGTGTTATAAACATGGTAATCAACATTTTACACTAAAACAGTTTTAGACAACAGCAGTAGTCTAACTTTTAAAAATCACCAAAAATTGTGGAAATGAAATTAGAGGTTGAATAAAATATGAAATTAAATTTTATTGAGTTTAGTTTTTCATAGAAGAAACGGTGTAAGCAATGGAATTTTAAATTATAAGATATAATAAATTTTGTGAGACAAGGTTAGAATGATTTCGGGTTTCCCTATTCTGACTTTGGAAAATCATCAAAAATTGGAAAAAAATAATTATGGGCTTAAATTTATATATTTAAATTCTTAATGAGTCTATTTTCAATAGAAACAAATGGAAACATCATCCAAATTCTTTACTAAGAGATAATTAATTTTTAGTAAGAAAATGTTGAAGTTGTTAACTAGTAGAATAAAGATAAATTTGAAGATTTTACTGTTCTTATTGGCTAAACTATTATTTTTTAAAATTTTATGAAAGAAATATATTTGAGTCTAGTTTCAAAAACATCAAACGGATCTTAATTTTGAATTCTGTAGCTCAAGATATAAATAATTTAGTGACTATGACTCCAGTGGACAACTTGATATGAACATATAAGTAAATAGTGGAATTATATATATATATATATTAAGGATGTGGAATAGAGAGGAGGAGGAGGAAAATATATGAATCTTTAGTTAGCATGAGTTTGTATTAAAAATGGCTAATTTGCATGTATTAGGCTCAGGGACTAAATTGAATAAAAGTAAAAATTTAAAGGTAATTTTGTAAAAATGTCGAAAATGACCAAATTGCATGAAATACATTTTTTACTATTTAAATGGATAAATGTAATGAAATTATTAATTTAGATCAAGATTGAGTGAGAAAACAAGAAAAATAAAAAATTACCAAAATACCCCTAAATATTGGTATTTCTGAATTTTGATGTTGTGTGTATATATATAAATTGTATAAATGAAATGCTTCTGAAATGTATTATTGTCATGATTAAGAAATTATGCACATATCCAAGAATGCCTAAAAAATATTATATTTTGTTTGAATAAATGAAATTAAATATGTAATTCGATATGCCTGAGAGATAAAAAGTCTCATTTGAATATTGAATTTCGATCGATATATGTGATTTCCCATATTGAATGAGGTCCTGCATTTGTTGCTGACGGGATTTAGCTCAAACGAGTAATCCTATTGACCTCATTACAGATAAGATTTAGCCCGGACAGGTAATCCTGAAATAAGTCCTCTCGAGCATATGTTGCAGACAGGATTTAGCTCTAACGAGTAATCTTTTATTAGTTCGTGCGAGTATCCTGATTGGTAGTGTATTTGCATGTGTTGCACACTACTGTAGCTCTGTGTGAGCATCGAGGCATAGTGATTGGTAGTAATTTCGCATAAGTTGTGAACTACTGTAGCTCTTTGTGAGCATCGAGGTATAGTGATTGTTAGTAATTTCGCATAAGTTGTGGACTACCGTAGCTCTGTGTAAGCATCGAGGTATACGATTTGCCCAATTGTGATCTTGTATATGTTGCAGACATAAACACGGCTTTGTATGAGTGTCCATATATGACTTGCAAGAACAACATGAGATATGGCTATCCAGTGCTCCTATTACACGACTTTCCCTATTAAAAGTTTTTTGTGAACTATACATGATATGTGGCTCTTATGAGTATACTTGATTAGCTCGGATGAGCCTAGTGGTACATGATACACAATTTACCCGAATGACTTGAAAAGGTGGCTCGAGAGGTTTGTACACTTTAGGTGTACTACATGAGAATATCCATATATATTTCTAATAATTTCAACAGGCAAAAATCTTGACAAGAGAGAGAGAATATGAACATGAATGAATTATTACATGTATCTACCTGAAGTACATGAAAATAATAATACAAAATATATGAAAATGTGAGATGATAATATATGAACATGGAGTATAGTTGATAAATATGTTCAATTGTGGTTACAAAAATCGTATGCCTCGAACATACTACTCATGTGACAATGATAATTTAATTGACTTATTAGGTAAACTTATGACATGAAATAGTCAATATTTGAGTCGAGACAAATTATTATGAAATGTACTTAAAATACAAAGATATGATTTCTATAAGTTATATGAATACATGAGGTAGAAAGTATATGTACAGGGAAATCTAATGATTGTTGAGCTCATACATGTTTCTTGATATTTATATGAATTATGTGACTAACAAAGGTGATGAGGTTGTGTACTAGAGTTTGCGATCAAATTGATTGAATATGTTTTACATGTTTATTGTGAATATAAATGAATGCTCGTTAGTTAGGAAGCTTGGTGGAGATCACTCACACTATTCATCGGCCCTTTCGGTAAAAATAGTAAGTGAATTATGGTTATAATGGCATGTATAGGTTGATTAGCCAATGTTGACATGTAAATGTTCTTATTATAACAAGCCATTGGAATGGCATATGATTAACATGTTTTGGTATGTATTAATGAGGCTATAATATGTTGATATGTAATTGAAATGGACAAATAATAATATAGTTTAAGCATATAGATGAGTAGTTAGTGATAGTATAAAATTGATGAATATGCCTATACGTAAATATATTTGATTAGTAAACTTTTGGATACTTGACCATATGAATTGATATGTTATATATATAAGACTTAATTAAGGCTTGTAATAAATGTCTTAAATTGGTTGGTAAATATGTTAAAGTATTCATGTAGGTGCAAGACAAGTTTGGGAGACAAAATGAGATTAGGAAATGGCCTTATTATGTCCACACGGGCGAAGACACGGGCGTGTGTCTCAGCCATGTGTGACACACGGCCTAGCACATGGGCGTGTAACTTGGCCGTGTAACCCCTGCACCTCAATAAATTACAAGTCGGAGAGTTACACGTGTTAGGGACACGGGTGTGTGCCCTACTCAGGTATCACACGGTCTAAGACAGGAGTGTGTGTCCTGTACCTAAGAAAAGTTTGAAATTTTGCAAAAAATTTCCTGAGTTTTTGATTTGGTCACGACTCAATTCTAATGTATTGAGCCTCGAAGGCTCTCATAAGGGACTATTTGACTGATTTTAATATGAATACTATATGAGCACTGTATTTTGATATGAAATGTCTGTTATTTGTTCTGAAATTTTCTGGTAATGCTCTGTAACCCTGTTTCGGTAATAGATTCAGGTTAGGGGTGTTACATTTATTGGTATCAAAGCTATGGTTTAGTCGGTTCTCGGACTAAACATAGCATAAGTGAAGTCTAGAAATACATGCCATTATATAACCTGTGATAGTGTGACATCTCCTGACTTTGATAAGAATTATTTTACTAATAGTCAAAGATGCTTCCAATCGAGCTAATTTCGATAATGATGAAAGTGATGCTCAAGTATCTAATAGAAAAAGGGGTTGCTTATGATGAGTAGAGACTCGTAAAGATATGAAATAAATGTTTGCAATGAACATGTTGATGATCAATTTCATGTTATACGTGTATATGTATATGAAAGTCAAATTTTGGGGCTTTATGATCTCTGCCCCCTCGCCAGTACAGTCTTATATAGTGAAATTTACCAGATTTATATTTATTAAGTTTATAAGTATAAAATTAAAGAGTTCAGTGGTTAAATGATTAATAATACAATTAGAGTTGAGAATGGGTTAGTAAGTAAAGATGATTTTAGTAGAGAGATCAGATATTTTTCTGAAGATTATTCAAAATATGCAATGCTTCTGTTAAGGAAGATGTTAATCATGCAAATTTGATCTATTCGGTGATCTCGTGATTGTGATGAAGTAACAAAACTGATCGTACCTGAAACTAACTATTATCACGATAAAAAGGCAAGTGCACTTATCAAGTAGTAGTATAGCTAGTGGCAAGACCGGAATATCGAATCCAAGGAACTATGAGTACTAGTAATGACTTTCTTCCTATTATCTAGCCTAAAAATAAAAGGGGTTTGGTTGTAAATTAACTAATCTAAGCTAAACTAAAAAGGTGATAAATAGTAAATTTGGGAAATTACTTTAGGGAAAACTGGATGATTAAGGCAATACCTAAGGAAGAATCCACCTATACTTCACTTGTTATCTAACTTTGAACTAGATGATTTCTTCATTTGATTTGATCCGTAGAGATCCCTAAATTATGTTAATACCTCCGTCGAGGATAAGAACAACTAATCCTAGGTTGATTAACCAAAATCTCTTTCTAATTAAAACCCCTAGTCTTGCATTAACTCGATCTATGGCTCCCCATATTAGATTTGACTCTAATCTGGCAGATTTTCGTTGTCCTATGTCTAGGATTGCGATCAACTCCACTTAATTGTGTTGGATCTACTCCTATGCAGGGACTTTTGCTCCTCTACATAAGCACATTCGACTTAAATCAATATCCCGAAAATATCAATTTAAGAGTTAAAAACACAATTAAGAACAAATCAAATATTTATCACATAGTTTAAATAACAATAACAAGATATGTCTTAGGTTTCATCCCCCTTAGATATTTGGGGTTTTAGTTCATAATTATAAAAGAAAACATCTCAGAAGAGATAAAATAACAAAATATGAGAAAACCCAAAACTCCTGAAAGGATTGAAGGGAGATCCTCTATCTTGATGTAGATCCTAGCTTCTGAGATGGATCAATCGGCTTCCCTTCAAGTAATTCCCTGCCTTTGACTCTCCATCTTGACGGGAAGAGTCGAAAAAATGTCCATCCTTTTGTGGTGGCCTTTTAGGGTCTTTATATAGAGTTTAGAATATCTTTCTTAGCCCCTAAGTAGCCTTTCCGAGTGAAATTGAACTTCATCACGACAGGGACACGCCTGTGTTCCACGCCCGTGTGAGTCAACTTCAAGGCCGTGTTTGAGCCTGTTAATGTGGCACGACCGTGTGACACGCCAGTGTGGTGAACCTCCAGGCCGTGTTGATTATTGAATTGGGCCTAATCTGCCCATTTTCGACCCGTTCCTTGCTCTCTTCTCTTCCTTATGCCCATCTAAGTATAAAACATGAAATAAAAGGATTAGGAGTACCAATTTTCACAAATTCAATGATAATTCATCTAGAATTTAGGCTAAGCCTGAGGTAAAAATATGTATAATTTATGGTTTATCATTCGGTTATGGAATATACAAGCTGGATTAACTGGAATATTTCTTTTAAATTAGTTCCTTTAGTGAACTGAATAATGTGAGATTACTGATGACTTTAGTAGTCAGTGGAATATTGATGAAATTGTAAAGACATCTTAATACAATTGTTATAATTGGATACCTACAGTAATCTCTTTGGGTATTCTACCTGTTCTGTTATCTTCAGAGGCATACGTAAATGTTTATTTTTTTAGATGTTATACTTATTGTATAGAAAGGCTGGCTAATTATAATAAAAGATAGAATTATTGAAAGTTTGGTTGATTCATGTGTGGTATTACTCCATCCTTCTCTGTTTTCTAATCAATTATGCATGAGAGAAGACTAGATGATAAAATTTGTATGACATTGTTTTCTACTTTTACTGATTGAAGCTCCAAATTTCAAATATGGTTTATCTATGAAAGATATTCATTTGCCGGAGCTAATTACATTTATTACTGATATAAATCCTGACTTGATCATTGGAGTTTAGTAATATGGAGCTCAGATTATAGAAGTTGTATTACTACACTTGTTGACATTGGGATTACTTTCAGTTTTTCTTTTCTATTTTGGAGAGTACTATTGATATTGAGGTATTGTTCCATTTATGCTGTTGAAACTTCAATTCTATTATGATATTATGGTTTAATTTATCTAATGATTGTGGCTTCAGAAATATTCAAGACTTCGGTGATGATAATTGAAATAGCTACTTTGATGACATGGTTATTGCAGAAAGATGTAAGATTTAAATGATCTGATAAATATTAATAAAGTTTTGATCAGTTAAAAGCCTTGTTGACTGAAGTATCAATTCTGATTCAACTTGAATTGGGTAAGGAATTTATGATCTATAATGATGTATTGTTGAATAGGTTAAAATGTGCTTTGATATAGTAAGGGAAAGTAATAGCCTATACTTCCAGATAGTTAAAACGTATAAAAAGAATTACCCAATACATGATTTAGAATTTACAACTATTGTATTTGTACTGAAAAATGGGTGACATTATCAGTTGGTGAAAAATGTTATATATTTATTAATCATACAATATTTGAATTTGGGACAATATAGATGATTTGAACTATTGAAAGACTATGAATTGATAATTGATTTTCATTTGAGAAAAGCAAGTGTAATTGTTGATGTTCTGAGTAGAAAGTCTTTGTGTGTCTTCTGAGCCATGGATACCCGATTGTAATTGTATAAATTATATGTATCTGAGTTTCTCAGATTATATAGTATGCCAGTTTTCATTATTTCTGATGGAGATCTACTGTTCACATATTTTGATTCTGGATCAAGTCACAAGAAGCTCTAGGTATGTGGTTACATTTTAATACTGTATTTCATGTTTAGAAGAATAGTCAATCTGAATGTGTGAATCGGATTCTTGAAGATATGTTTCGGTACTGTATTTTAAAATTTCAAGGCAAACTGAAAAGAAATAATTACAGTTATCAAACAAGTATAAAATGGCACTGTATGAAACTTTGTACGGTCATGAATGTAAAACTCCATAGTATTGGACTGAGATGGTTTTAATAAAGTTTCTAATTGTCAGAGGTCTTATGTAGATCTTAAATCAAAAGAAAATATAGAATTATAAGAATAATTTCAAATGATAATCGAAAGAATATAGAAATAATAAAGTTCATGATTAAAAGAAAACAAGGAAATTTCGAGGATGAAATTTATTGTAAGGGGGAGAGAAATGTATTACCCCGAACATTACTATAGTAAGAAAGTAAAATATTATCCTTGATATAGTAAAATAAGGAAATAAAGTGACAAAAAGGGAAATTTTGAGTTATGCCAACATTGGAAAGTATATTATGATATATTAATTCAAGAAAGGACCAAATTGTAAAAGTGAGAAAAATTTTGTTGCCAAGAGTAAATACTCAAAATTTGAGGGGTTAAAGTGTAAATATGAAAAGGTTGAAGGACCAATAGTGAAAATATTTTAAGGGTGGAATGATCCAGAATTAGGGAAAATGGATGAATTAGGTCCAAATTAAATAAATGAAGAATTATGAGGGACTAAATTGTAATTTTACCAAATTAATTGTTGACTCAAGGATGAAATTTTAAAAGATCATGAAGGGCAAAATGGTCAATTAGAAAGAGAGAGAAATCTAGAAAGAAATCTAAAAACTAATTGAAAAGTACTTTAAAACCAAGTTTTTATCCACCAACCCGAAATTCACCATTAAAGACCCGATTTTTGGCTTTTAATCAAAACAAGAGACTTAATGACAAAAAATTCAGTTTCAAAGACCCAATAACATTTAAAACTAATGAGAATGTGAATGGTTACCTTTAATGAGAGAAATAACGAGTTTTCGATGCAAATTTAGAAAACCCACAAGTGGAGAAGATGATGAAATTGGTGAGATTTTTGGGTAATTTCTTGAAGATTTAGAGAGGTTTAATGCTTGGAAATGATAGAAATTCAAAGTATTATAGTTTGAGAGACAAAAATCAATTGAGAGTGTTAGGAATAGCAATGGATGACAACACTAAGGAGATGGGAAGAAGCATTCATGAAAATAACTGGGCATGGGGGTTTATTAGGTTGATTTTGAAAAATTAGTTTAATTGATCCATAAAAACTCATAGCTTTGACCCTTTTACAAACCAGTCCTTTTCTAATAGTAAAAACATTTAAAACTCATTTCCAAAAATTGACTTAACTTTATGAAAACCATTATCGAGTACCAACCTTACGAAATTCGGAGCTCATATAGGCAAAATTTCTCAAATACCCCTAAATGTCCTAGGCCCTATTTTGGGGGTGCAACACCACTTTTCTTCGGTGGTCTACCTTTAGAAGGCGCATTCCTTGATTGAACATTTTGAGCTTTATCCCTGTCAGATCTATCTGGGCAGTCTCGGAGAAAATGGTCGAACAAACCACATTTAAAGCACGACCCTTCCTTCAACTAAGACTCTCCAAAATGTCTTCTGTTGTATTGCTAAAATTCTAGCTTGTTATTATTACGAGCACTACCCACACTAGCTACAGAGGTAGCTTAGGGTTTCAAATTAGCTTGTTTTCCTCTATCTTTACCTAAAAATCCAGATCAAACTAACACACAACCACAAAATTCTTTCATTTTATTTGAAGGAGAAGAAAAAGATTTTCCCATTTGTCTTTTACTCGAGTCTTGAATTTAGAATCTTCATTTCTCTTTACTTTGCTAAGTTCTTCCACTTTATGCGCTCAGTCTACCAAGACAACAAATTCTTTCAACTTAAGTATCCCGACAAGTAATTGGATATCTTCATTCAAGCCCTCTTTGAATCAAGTACAGAAAACAACTTTTGATGGAATGTATTCTAGAGCATACTTACTGAGTTGTACAAACTATCTTTCATATTCAGCTACGGTTCTATGACCCTACTTCAACTTAAGAAACTTTTTCCAATTTTTATCAAGGTATCTTTGACTGACATATTTATTCCTGAACTCAGTTTGGAAAAATTCCCAGCTTCCACGATCTTTAAGTACAACCACTATCAGAGTATTCCAGCACTGGTGTGCTTCGTCTTGTAATAAAGAAATTGCACACTATAGACAATTGTTGGGAGAACATGACAACTCGTCAAAAACTCTAGTAGTATTTTCTAACTAGAATTTAGCCTTTTTTGGAT
Source organism: Gossypium stocksii (assembly GCA_020496765.1). Taxonomy (NCBI): domain Eukaryota; kingdom Viridiplantae; phylum Streptophyta; class Magnoliopsida; order Malvales; family Malvaceae; genus Gossypium; species Gossypium stocksii. The sequence goes on along the minus strand of CM035632.1, from coordinate 75,641,239 downwards.
CATCCTCAACCTTATCACAAAATGCTTTAGCCTCATATTTGCAAATTTTATCAACAGGAGGCTTGTTTACACGTACCAGTTCCAAACCTTGAGGATTAGGGGGAGTTGGTTGGGGTACGGGAGGGGGCAGAGGTTCTTGAGCCATCGGGTTTGCTCTCATAAAGCCTGTGAACCACTTAATCATCATATGGAAGAAGGCTTCTCGTGCCTCACTTCCTCGACCCTCAAAAATGGGCTCACTATAGACAACCCCTTGTACGAAGGCTTAAACATTACTCTCAGCTTCATCAGAATTAGCTCGATTGGATGACATCTTTTATCTATATGAAAAACTTAATCAATTTGAGTTAGGAGACATGACATTATCATAGGTTATCAAATGGCATGTATTTCTAAACTCTATACATGCTGCATTTAGTTCGAGAACTGACTAAATCGTGGCTCTAATACCACTAAATGTAACATCCCTAACCCGTCTTTGTCGTCGGACTAGGGTTATAGAGTAGTACAGTACAAAACAAAACATTTAACATCATATAGAAACAAAAAAAATCAATTTTAAATATTAATATTAAATTACAAGTTTCGTTCATAACATAAACACATTTCAGACTTTAAACCTATCCTACAAGCCTTCAAATTAGTTTGGTAACAATCAGGGTCTAATTTGAAACAAAACAGAAAATTTTAGAAAAATTGGAAAATTTTAGAAACAGGGGTCACACAACCCGTATGGCTAGGCCGTGTGATAAAGCCTAAGCCGTGTGGCCAACCGTGTACAATTAGAAATATGGGTCACATGAACGTGTCCCAGCCTATGTGAGTACTCGAAATAACGTCACACAACTATGTCACAGGCCATGTGCCAGACCATGTATATATTCAAAGTAAGGTCACACGGCCGTGTCTCCAAGTCATGTAACTCTTTGTGACAATGTGGACTAAAATGCAATTAAAATTAAAAATGACACATGGCTATGTGGTGTGACCGTGTGTGGCACACGGCTATGTAACAACCCATGTGCTTCTAAAATGACCCCTAATGCAAGCCAATTCATCCAACCCTTTCTTAAACACCAAGCCAAACCATTTCAAATCACTTTCACACATTTAAAACACATTTAAATACACCTAAAACATGCCAATATCATACGACCTATGTGCCTAACCAATATGCCATCACTTGGCACCACAATTCATACACCAAATCAATTCAAGTACAATGTTACAAATTCACACCTTAAACCTATATTAAACTTACCAAATAACCTTTTCATTCATATTCCATCCTATCATGAGTAATCTACTTTCAAGAAGCATAAATAAAGTGACAAAAAACACATACAAATAAACATTTACAAGTCAAAATCAAGTCATATACATAAATAAGATAAAACCACTTCACTTTGGAAAAATATCATAAAGGCTCGTATTACATGTCATTTATAACCATCAAGTAAAGAACAAAACAACTACCAAAATGATGGACGAATAGTGTATGTGCTCCGACTAGATTTCAACCAATCGAGCTTTCTGATGGTCTACAAGAAAAGAAATAAACAACTAGCGTAAGCAACTAATGCTTAGTAAGATTGTATAAATCTTAAACATAAACTTAGTAATTAGGCTCAATTTATATAATTCATCTATAATACCATTAGCATGCACATAAGTTAACCATTTCCTATATACATTACCAAGCTCACAAGTTAGTGAATTCATACATGATATCATGCACACAAACTAAAAACATAGTAATAAAAATTACATTTATCACCTTTCCAACATGTACCATTCATTCATTTTCAATTATTTACACAAATATTTTTCCATTTCATAATTTAGCATGTGACATATCATATACTTATGTTCTATTGAATTAAGCCTTTAATACCCATTGAACCAAATGAAATCACGTCGGATACACAGGAACCATGCTCACACAAGATGTGGAGAATTCGCAAGAAATGCAATACCTTAGTCATCGGTAGAACATCCAAGACCAGCACCCAAAACTGTAAAACCCCTAATGACATGTCATTTGTATCCTAGGCATTCACGAGGTTCAAACAGGACACATTACATATTCAAATCTTTTATAATCAATCCATTATACCTTGTCAAATATATATCCGTAAAATTTACTTTTTCAATCACAATCATCAAACTAATGAACATTATAATTTAATCCAAGTTACTAGTTAACATTTAATAATCAACTAGAGCTATATAAAGCACAACATTAACCAACAATTCGACCAAAATCTAAATTAGCAAACTTAATCAATATACGAACTTACCTGTATAAAAATGATTTCTAACACGAATCGACGACTACTCTGTTACTTTGGCTTTTTTGCGATTTGGGTCCAATTGGTTCGTTTCTTGATCTAAATAAATAATTTTTATTAAATTAATTAAGTCAAACAACTTAAATAAGTAACTTATACTTATAAACCCTTTATATTAACAATTTACAAAATTACCCCAACATTTTACCCTTTATGCATTTTAGTTCTTAAACCCGAAACTTGCAAATTAACCACATTTAACCATCATTCATGCTAGCTGAATTTCCTAGAGTTCTTAATCAACCTATATTTATCACTATTTCAAAATATTACAATGGATTTTTTTCTAATTTAACAAAGAAATCCGTAAACATTAAAATTACTAAAAATCACTTAACAAAATACTTATATTTATCTATGAAGTTCATGAATCTATCAACTAAGTTTACATCCAAACCTAACTCATTCATGGTAACTCATTCATGGTAGGTCCCTAGACTTTTAAGATTTCATAAAATAGTCCTTGGCCTAGGTTAGTTAACTTCCCAGGATTTTAAAAACATAAAAATTACAATAAACGGGTTAGAAATCACTTACCAATTAAAGCTTAAAGGTTGAAATGTGAAAAACCTAATTTTCTCTGAACATTCAGCCAAGGGAACTAAAGATGAAGAAGGTGATAAAAATATCATCTTTTGTTTTCTTATTTTTACTTATATAGTTTGGTTTTCTTATAAATATTAGGACATTTTTAATTAAGTCATAATCAAAATATCTTTAAACTTACTTAAACCTTATTATCATGGATGATGACATAAAAATCCACTAGCATAAATGCATATTGGTTTAATTATTCAATTAGCCAAACTTTTCCTCAAGAACGTTATAGAATACGTCACACAAATATCATTTAATACGCAAACACGAGCTTCACTGAATATGTCGTTATAGAATACACCACACGAGCTTTACCGAATATGCCATAAAGGCTTTATAAAACATCCCAAAAATGTGTCACAGAAAGTCACATGTTTACTATCCCGTCAGAACACCTCAAAGGATGCCATGGGGTTCTCCCAAATGGTCTTATACATAAATTTAGGTCATGATCTTCTAGTCCAATGCATATGTAACGACCCAATAGTCAAGGTGTCAGAAAGTGCATTCTGAGACTTTATTTGTAACAGCCCGGTTTAAACCCTAGTCAGAATAGTGGTTTTGGAACCACATATCCAAGGTCAAAAATTTTTCGTGTTTACAGCATGATATTTAATATGTGTGAAAGTTTGGTGTGAAAATTTTATCGTTTGTGTACTTAATTTGAGAAAAGGACCAAATCGTATAAAATGTAAAATTAGCATGCTATGTATTAAAAGTGCTTAAATGACATGTCTTATTAAGTGTGAGGTTATTATGTTGTTAATAGACCATTTTCCTTGTTAATGGCCATTAATGACCATCCATTAAGTGATTTTTAATAGTTATTAAGCAAGGGTAAAATGGTAAACTAGTTATTAATGTGTTAATAATAAAAAAGAACGTGAAATTAGTGATTATGTTCATCTTTCTTACCGAAAATTGAAAGAAAAAGAAAAGAAAAGAGCCATTTAGGGTTCGACAAGCTTAAGCATCAATTAGGTATGTGTTTTTTACCCATTTCTGATGAATTCTATGTTTTTGTGATTGTTGCATCTTACTCTAGCTAGCCTATGTCATGATTTTTTAAATTGTTAATGGTTTTGAAAAGTGCCATTGATGAATACTCAAGATTTATGTTGATTGTTGATGAATAATGAAAGGTATATGTTTGATTTATATGTTTTGTTAAGTGATTTTAGAAGAAAATGCTATTAAGGTACTAAATTGTGAAATTTGTAAATTAAGGGGTTAGAATGTAAAATAAATGAAAATTTTGGGCTGCTAGAAACCTATAGAGAATTCAGCTAAGCATGGGTTATATTGAATTTTGTAAATTTTGTGTATTTATGAAATAGGGACTAAATTGAATAAATGTGTAACTTTAGGGGCTACAGTGCAAAAATGCCCAAATATGTGTTTGTGGACTAAATTGAATGTGTTCATGAATAAAAGAGTTAATTTTGATTGTATATAGATCAAGAAAGAAAGAAAACAGATTTAGATCGGGGAAAATTGAAAGTTGACGAATAGTTGATTTAGTCCATTTATACCAAATATCAGGTAAGTTCATATACAAATAAATGTGTTTTATGTGAACTATATATGTTTATTTGGCATTGAAATGCTATGAATATTGAATGTTCGGAGATGTAAAAGTATCGACAGAGTTGAGACATCCGAAAGCCTAGTACGAACTATAGGAATAGTATAGGATACATATGTCATGACATAGGTTTTCAAGATGTGATATCGTGTAAGACCATGTCTCGGACATTGGCATCGTATATGATTTCATGTAAGACCCTGTCTGGGACAGTGGCATCAATATTTGATAACATGTAAGACCATATCTGGGATATGGCATTGTACGAGCTTTACGAGCTATCTGAGTATCCTTATTGATTCCGAACGGTTCAACAGGCATTATCTAGTAATGAATGGCTATGTGAATTTATATCCGATTCAGGTACGTATGAAATGTATATGTTAATTAAGAATGAAATGTGAGTATGTCTCAAATGATAATATGAGAATTACTTGGGAATGAAATGTGACTATGTGCAAGTGAACTATGAACAAGTGAGTTAGATATGATTAATGAAGTTGCATATGTGATATGTCATGATCTTTATATGGATGATTTGGTTTAAATTTATCTCATGTATTATGTTTCTTTTTATATGGCTTACTAAGCTTTTAAAGCTTACTTTGTCTATTTTCACTTGTTTTATAGATGATCGAAGCTACTGAGAGCCTGGGGATCGTCGAGGATCGTCATCACACTATCAAACGATAATTTGGTACCTTTTGAAGTTGTATATGTTAATGTATAGCATGTATAGGCTAGAGATGTTATAATAGGTTTTGAGATGTGAAAATCTTGCCATGTGATATAGCTTGAATATGGTTTAGACTATCAACTTGTTTTAGCTCATGCTATGTGATAAAATATGATGTTTATAATGTGTTCATATATGGCCTGTTGAAATGGTCATTTTGGTAAGTTTTGTTGTTGATTTGGTAGTTAAAATGATGAGTAAATGGCATGTTTTGAAATGTTTTATAATGAGGTATGAGATATGTAGTTTTGGTATGATTGTGGTACATGGAATTAGTATTTTTGATTTGGAATTGTGTATGGAAATGAATGATAATGTTGTTGCACAAATGGTGCATGTTTTGAGGTTGAATTTGGCTGAAAATATTGTGTGAATGATGCTTGGATTTGGACTTGTAGGGATGACCCTTAAGGGTGGCAATTTGGCCTTGCAAATGGCCTATTTTTGCCCAAACGAGCAGGGACACGGGTGTAAGACAATATACCCTACAGGTTTTGACATGGCCAAGCACACGGCCTAATGCACAGGCGTGTGGGCCATTTAGAAAGGGCACACGGGTTGACACATAAGTGTGTGGTTGGCCGTGTGACCTAAGTCAGTATGTATGCCCTGTTCCACCACAGCCTAGACACATAGGTGTGTCTAATGCCGTGTGAGGCACACAGCCTATTCACACGGGCGTGTGACCTCTATTACTTTGAAAAATTGTTAAGTTTAGGAAAAATTTTATATGAGATTGGTTTAGTCTCAAACCTCTTCTAAGCATATTTTAAGGCCTCATAAAGCCTCATAAGGAACAATATGCTTATGTTTGATTGATATTTATGTGCAATTAAATCAAGTATGAGAAATGTATGTTATATGTTGTGTTTTGATTGGTAATGCCTTGTAACCCTATTCCGGCGACGAATAAGGGTTAGGGGTGTTACATTGTTTCTGTAAATCAGACTCATAAATATTTTAAATAAATATTTATGAAGTTAGTTGTGTAGTTAATTAGGTTTCGATTAAGTGAATTTACTTGAATTAAAAGTAATTAGGTATAAGGTCTAAAAAGCATTTAAGGTAGAAGTTGAATTTTGATTTAAAAATAATTAAAGGAACTAAAGAAACAACGGTACCTATATATATATGTATAGTGGACAACATTAATGTGCAGCATAGCTTATAATAGTTTAATATATATATGTTATATATTATGTTTAATAAAATGAAATTAATATGTATTATATAATAATTAGTATAATAAAACAAAATAGGTATTAAAAGAAAGAATAAAGAAATAGAAATAGAAAGACATGCAAAATTAAGAAAGAAAAAGAAAGAAAGAAGAAAGGAGAGACGCATGGCCTAAGGGATTCAAACTTTCAAATTTCAATTGGTTAGTCAATTTAGTCCCATTTTCTTATAATTTTTATGCTTTTGGAATCCCGGTACCTAGGGCTACCCGACCCCTGTTGTAAATTTAGCATTGATTAAGTTTTAAATGTTGTTATTATTAAATAGTTTTAGTATTAGTGATTAAATTGATAGGTTTTTAAGCTGGAAATGAAAAAGGATAAAATTGTAGAACAAATTGTAAATTTTGAGTAATAGGGACTAAATTGTAAAAATTTTGAAATTTAGGGTTTTACTTGAAAATAGGGAGTTAAATTTAGTTTAAAGTGAAATTTGTATGAAAATATAGAATTAAATGTGAAGAATAAAAATTAGTCTCGGTTTAGGGACTAAATTGGAATTTGGGAAAATATTGAGTAAAAATTGAAATATTCAATATGAAATTGAATCGTGTTGTATTGATGAATTTTAATTGTTTTAATTCTGTAGCTAACGTTATACCGAAATCCTCGACTAAAAAGGGGAAGGATAAAATCGATGTCGAATATATCAGAATCCACGATTTGTATTTCTATAATCCGAACCTAGTTGTTAATTGTTGTAATTCGATTTAATGCATATGGCAAGTGTTTGAGGTGAGTACTTGACATATTGATTATTGAATTGAAATGAATTTATGTGCAAATGTCAAAGTTGGATATTGATTATTATAGATTGAATTGAATTCATGTGCATATGTGATTATATGAAAACTTGATTTTGGATATTGGTTGTATTTGAAATGTGAAATTAAACCCTATTAACTGTATCAGGCTGAGTCGGATATAGATGGCATGCCATAGGATAGGAAGAGTTCAGGGCTTTCTTCGACTTCGAGTCGATGAGGCACTGGGTGCCAATCTGCTTCGGGTTAACTGATGATACACTAGGTGTCAATGTATACAGCGCTGGGCGTATTTATTACTTCAGATTTATCCGATGAGGCACTGGGTGCCAAACTGGTGTGTTGGTTCGACCTGTGTATCCATCCAAGTTCGAGTCATGTTAATAGGGGTAATTAAATAAAACGGTTCTATAATTGATATTGGATGATATTGTATGTGAATTGAAAATGGGATAGTGATTTGAAACAAGAAAATGAGATATGTTGTGACTAAATGAGATACATGAGTTATGTACTCCTGAATTCAGTATTGAATGGCTAATGCCAATGTATAAACAATTGCGGTTTGATAGCAATTGTGTGAATTGGGACATTGTTAATCAAATAAAAGATGTTAGCATGTGCAATTTGAGCATAGTATGAAATGATGTACTAATATGTATTAATTCAAAAGGTTGGCATATGATAGTTGTGATCTTAGTCATTAATATATGTTTATAATACAATTGCACATTTTGTATTCTCTTATCTTTAAATGTTCAGATTATAGAAATATCACTGAGTTTTACTCAGCGTACGGTTGTTGTTTTCCTTGCACAGGTGAGGTACTTCTCTTTTGATCACCGATTCAACATCTAGCAACGATCCCGAACTCAAATATGGTGATGTTTTTCTTTTGTGGCGGCATTTACCTAGGATATCCAGTTGATAGTTATTTTATGGATAGATATTAAATAAAGCTGTAGGTGTAATGTTGGTTGGTGTATATGTAATCATGTGTTTGTGTTTGATGTCATAATATGGTATGTTGAATTGAACCAAGATAGGTTAGGTGTTTTTGAATTTTAGTTGATGTTTAGGTGGTCATGAACTAGGCTAAATGGAGTGATTTCGGTATGTTTAGAATTTGGATATGAATGATGCATTAATGATATTTTTTGATGATATAAATGTGGTACCAATGAGGGTACATTGGTTAGGCACTTAGGATGATTGGTTTGGCATGTTTTGAGTGTGTTTGATTGTGTTTTGAATAGGTTAAACGAATGGTTTTTGAGTTGCTTAATGCCCAAGCAAGTAGGAAATGGTAAACTTGTTGTGTAAGGCACATTTTAGGTCCACATGGCCAGACACACGGGCGTGTCACTTGGCCGTGTGAGACACACAGCTAGCACACGGGCGTGCAAGGCCATTTTGAAGGGTACACGGCTTGGCACATGGGCACGGACACGGGTTGGGACACGGTCGTGTGTCCTTACTTCGAATGCCCACATGGCCAGACACACTGGCGTGTGACTTGGCCATGTAATTCACACGGCCTAGCCACACGGCCGTGTGAACCCTACAGTTAAAATTTTTCTAAGTTTTTCCTAAAATTTTCAAATGTTCCCAATTTAATCTCAAATCATTTCTAAAGTGATTTTAAGCTTTAATAAAGGACTCTATGCATGTTAATGGTGAATTAGTTTATGATTTTTGAAATGTTTGAAAATGAATGATTTAGATTACAGTTATTCGGTAATACTCTAAAACCCTATTCTGGCGATAGATACAGGTTAAGAGTGTTACATTTAGTGGTATCAGAGCTTGCAGGTTTAGCCAATTTTCAGACTAAATCGAGCTCGAAATTGAGTCTAGAGGTACATGCCATAATTGACTCGAATTGTGTCGGGATTTGGATGCTGATACATTTGTTTTTATTTTATAGTTGAAAATGTCGAATGATTATAATAACAATATTGATCAAGAGATGTATACAAGAGTTGATGTCTCCAATGAGTTAGATGGAACAGAATCGATAACATTGAGTGTTAATCAAGTTAGTACTCAACAACCTAACTTTGAGCAAGGTAATACTGAGAGAGGAGGTGCCTTACAGTTATTTCGAGCTACCGCTGATGCTCTTCAGCATGTTGTGGGAACTACATCCGCTACGGCATCTGCACCTCTTGTTTATCGAGCTCGATAAAATAGTTGTGTAGATACGGTGCGATTAGGATTGAAAGGAGTTTATCCTTCTATAATTGAAGTTTAGATTGAATCCACTAAACACATATTGCAACAACTTGAATGCAACCCGTGTGAAAACATAATATGTGTTGTTTCTCTGCTACAAGGAGAAATATATACCTAGTGGCAGCCAGTGGCACGCCATTTATCCGCAGATTAGGCTAATTGGGAGTTCTTTCAAAAGGAATTCCAAAAGAAATATGTTGGCAAATTGTATGTCGAAGATAAAAGACAAGAGTTTTTAATGTTGAAACAAGGTGGAATGTCTGTTATTGATTATGAACGAGAGTTTTCGCGACTAAGTAGGTATGCCGTTGAGTTTGTGATGACTGAAATTGATAGTTAAATGTGACTTTTACGTGGTTTACATGAAAAGTTACGGGTACAGTTAGTATCGCACAAAATTACTGAGTTTGCGAATTTAGTTAAACGGACGAGAATGGTAGAACAAGTTCTAGGTTTTGATAAAAAAAGACTGAGACTACTCATATTGTTGAAAAGCGTCCTAGAGCTGCGAGTTCATATCCACAACCAAAGAGATCAAAAGAATTTCGTGGTAGCTAAAGATCAAATTTTAAGTTAGAGCTGATAGAAACCATGATCGACAACTGACTGTGTCCATGGGTAGTGTGCGAGGTCCAATCAAGGATATTGATATTCTAATCTGTCTACATTGTGAGAAAAAGCACCGTGGTGAATGCTGAAAGTTAACTCAAGTTTGTTTTCACTGTGGATCCACGAAACATTTTGCTAAAGAGTGTCCGAAGAATGAGATGCTACACCTGTTACTTCTCATAAATCTGTGCCTACTCCTAGGGGTCACAGGTCAAGTCGAGGTGTTCATTTTTGAGAAGTGGTGTTAGAAAGGGAAATGATATTATTACTCATCAGTTAGAGGCCAGAGCGCCAGCTCGAGCTTAACTTGTGCAAACACCTGAGGATGACGATGCTAATGACGTTGTGATAGGCATCTTTTTATTACATTCAAAAGTTGTTTATGCTTTGATAGATCTGGGATCTTCATATTCGTATGTTAAAACTGAATATGTTAAGTCGGGAAGTTTAAAATCTGAGACATCTAGAGTATCGATAGTGGTGTCTGGTCTATTGGGACAATCTGTGTTAATGGATCAGATGTGTAGGAGATGTCCGTTAGTGATACATAATATAACCTTCCCTGTTGATTTATTGATAATTCCGTTTGGCGATTTGGATATGACTTTTGGCATGGATTGGCTTACGGAGCACAGAGTGATTATGGATTGCTATAAAAAAAAGTTTGTTGTTCAGAGTGAGAAAGGTGATATGATTGAAGTGAATGGTGTCCGAACGAGTGGTTCAACTCGTATTATTTCAGCAATTAAACTTTTTAATCAAGGCTGTGAAGCTTTTCTAGCCTATGTTATCAATTTGAATTATGGTGACAGTCAGTGCAGTAAAATTTAAATTGTTTGCGAATCCCCTGATGTGTTTCCTGAGGAATTACCGGGATTACCACCAGTTCTGGATGTTGAGTTTGCAATTGAGGTGTTTCTTGGTACGACTCTGGTTTCAATGTCCCCTTATCATATGGCACCCATAGAGTTGAAAGAACTAAAAGTGCAATTGCAAGACTTACTGGATCGCGGCTTTATACGCCAAGTATATCGCATTGGGAGCTCTAATGCTTTTCGTCAAAAAGAAAGATGGCTCGATACGACTTTGTATTGACTATCAGCAATTGAATAAGTTGACAATTAATAATCGATACCCTCTACCTCGTATTGATGGCTTATTTGATCAACTAAAAGGAGCTTTTGTCTTTTCAAAGATCGATTTGAGATCGGGTTACTATCAGTTGAAAGTGAAAGATAGTGACGTACCAAAGACGGCATTTCGTACGCATTATGGCCATTATGAATTCTTAGTGATGCCTTTTGGGTTGACGAACGCTCTGTCAGCATTTATGGATCTTATGAATCATTTATTTTAACAGTACTTGGATCAATTTGTGTTAGTTTTTATTGATGATATTTTGATCTATTCAAAATCTGAATTCGAGCATGAGCAACACCTTAGAATTGTTTTACAAGTGTTACGAGAGAAAATACAGAAAGCTTAGTAAGTATGAATTCTGGATATTAAAGGTTGTATTTTTCGGTCATGTCATCTCAGCAAATGGAATTAGAGTTCATTTGAAAAAGATAGAGGCAATTGTTCAGTGGAAAGCACCGAGGAATGTGTCAAAGGTTCCAGTTTTCTTGGACTAGCTGGTTATTACCGAATATTTGTAAATGGATTTTTGAATATAGTTTTGCCGATGACAAAATTTTTGCATAAGAACGTTCAATTCATGTGGGATGATCTGTGTCAAGAAAGTTTTGAGAAATTGAAGCAGATGTTGACCGAAGCGCTGGTTTTGACTTTACCATTATCGGGAAAGGATTTTGTAGTCTATAATGATGCTTTTTTGAGCAGTCTTGGTTGTGTTTTAATGCAAGATAGGAAAGTTAACGCTTATCCATTTTGTCAGTTAAAGACGCATGAACCTAATTATTCGACGCACGATTTAGAGCTAGCTGTTGTGGTTTTTGCTCTAAAGATCTGAAGACACTACTTGTATGGCGAAAAGTGTCATATCTAAACCAATCATAAGAGTCTCAAATACTTTCAATCTCAAAATAAGTTGAATTTGATACAACATCGTTGGGTCAAGCTTCTGAAAGATTTTGATTGCGTTATTGATTACCATCCTGGTAAAGCTAACACCATAGCTGATGCGTTGAGTAGAAAAGAAACAGTTGATTTGCGGTCTATGTTTGCTTAGCTCAGTATCATTGACAATGGAAGCTTATTGGCTAAATTAAAGATCAAACCGGTGATGTTTGATCGGATCAAGTCAGCGTAGTTAGATGATGACATGCTGGCGAAGAAAAAAGAAATGGTTCAGAATGGCATATTAGAAAATTTTAGCATTAATGAGTGTGGTTGCTTGAGATTTTATAACCGAATCTGCGTTTCAGATGTTTTTGAATTAAAAGAGTTGATACTTCGCGAAGCTCATGATAGTCCTTTTGCTTTGCATCTCAGAGGAACGAAAACATATCGCGATCTGTGAGAATCTTATTGGTGGCCAGGAATGAAAAGAGATGTGGTCGAGTATGTGACTAAATGTTTAACTTGTCAGCGAGTTAAGGCAAAACATCAAGTTCCCACCGGATTACTTCAGCCTGTTTCTATTCCTAAGTGGAAATAGGATCGTATCACGATGGATTTTGTAACGGGGTTACCTTTATCGGTAAGTAAGAAAAATTTTGTGTGGGTGATTGTTGATTGACTTACAAAATCTGGTCATTTCATAGCGGTCAGGACTAATTGGTTACTTCAAAAGCTTGCTGAAGTTTTTATTCAAGAAATTGTAAGATTGCATGGTGTCCCTCTGTCGGAAATCTCTGATCGAGATCCGTAGTTCACTTTGAGATTTTGGAATCAGTTGCACGAATCTTTTGGTACGCAACTTAATTTTAGCATAGCTTTTTACCCGTAGACTGATGGACAATCTGAGCATATTGCTCAGATTTTGGAAGACATGCTTCCTTCTTGTGTTATTGATTTTGAATCAAGTTGTGAGTGTTACTTACCTTTGGCTAAATTTGTATACAATAATAACTTTCAATCAAGTATTCAAATGGCTCCATATGAAGCCTTATACAGTCGTAGGTGTCGAACACCTGTTTGCTAGATGGAATTAGGTGAAAGGAGAATGATCGGGCCAGAATTAATTCAAGAAACAGAAGACATTGATAAGAAAATTCGAGATAGATTGAAGACAGCTTCCGATAGACAGAAATCATATGCAGATTTGAAATGTCGAGTATTGAAATTTGGTTGCCGATAAAGTATTTCTTAAAGTTTCGCCTTGGAAGAAAATTTTGAGATTTGGTCGAAAAGGGAAATTGAGTCCTTGTTTTATTGAACCTTATGAAATCACCAAAAGCGTGGGAATAGTTGCATATCTTTTATCTTTGCTTACAAAATTAAAGAAAATGCATGACGTTTTTCACGTTTCAATGCCTAGAAGATATTGATCGGATTCGTCTCACGTTATTTTGATGGAAGACATTGAGATTCAACTCGATTTGTCGTACAAAGAAGAGACGGTTGAGATTTTAGCGTGTGAGGTGAAAGAGTTGCATAATAAACGAGTTCCGTTAGTGAAAGTGCTATGGCGTAGTCATAGTGTCGAGGAAGCGACTTGGGAACTGGATAAGGCGATGAGATCTCAGTACCCCCACCTCTTTTCAAGTAAATTTTGGGGACGAAATTTAATTAGGGGGAGAACTATAATGGCCTGATAGTCAGGGGTGTCAAAAAGTGCATTCCTAGGACTTGGTTTCCATAAATTGGACTCATAAATATTTTTAATAAATATTTACGAAGTTAATTGTGTAGTTAATTAGGTTTCAGTTAAGCGAATTTACTTTAAAAGTAATTAGGTATAAGACTAAATCGCATTTGAGGTAGAAGTTGAATTATGATTTAAAAATAAATTAAAGGGACTAAAGAAACATTATACCTATATATATGTATAGTGGACGGCATTAATGTGCATCATAGCTTATAATAGTTTAATATATATTATGTTTAATAAAATGAAATTAATATGTATTATATAATAATTAGTATAATAAAACAAATAGGTATTAAAAGAAAGAATAAAGAAATAGAAATAGAAAGACATGCAAAATTAAGAAAGAAAAAGAAAGAAGAAAGGAGAGGTGCATAGCATAAGGACTTTAAACTTTCAAATTTCAATTGGTAAGTCAATTTAGTCCCATTTTGTTATAATTTTTATATTTTTGGAATCCCAATACCTAAGGCTACCTGACCCATGTTGTAATTTTAGCATTGATTAAGTTTTAAATGTTGTTATTATTAAATAGTTTTATTATTAGGGATTAAATTGATAGATTTTTAAGCTAGAAATGAAAAAGGATAAAATTGTAGAACAAATTGTAAATTTTGAGTAATAGGGACTAAATTGTGAAAATTTTGAGATTTAAGAGTTTAATTGAAAATGGGGAGTTAAATTTAGTTTAAAGTGAAATTTGTATGAAAATATAGAATTAAATGTGAATAAAAATTAGTCTCGGTTTAGGACTAAATTGGAATTTAGGCAAATATTGAGTAAAAATTGAAATATTCAATATGAAATTGAATTGTGTTATATTGATGAATTTTAATTGTTTTAATTCCGTAGCTAACGTCGTACCAAAACCCTCGACTAAAAAGGGGAAGGATAAAATCGACATCGAATATCTTGACATCCACGATTTGTATTTCTATAATCCGAACCTAGTTGTTAATTGTTGTAATTTGATTTAATGCATATGGCAAGTGTTTAAGGTGAGTATTTGACATATTAATTATTGAATTGAAATGAATTTATGTGCAAATATGAAAGTTGGATATTGATTATTATAGACTGAATTGAATTCATGTGAATATGTAATTATATGAAAACTTTATTTGGATATTGATTGTATTTGAAATGTGAAATTAAACCCTATTAACTATATTGGGCTGAGTCGGATATAGATGGCATGCCATAGGATAGGAAGATTTTAGGGATTTCTTCGACTTCGAGTTGATGAGGTATTGGGTGCCAATTTGCTTCGGTTTAACTGATGAGACATTGGGTGTCAATGTATACAGCATTGGGCGTATTTATTACTTCAGATTTATCGGATGAGGCACTGGGTTCCAAACTAGTGTGTTGGTTGGATCCGTATATCTGTCCGAGTGCGAGTCGTGTTAATGGGGGTAATTAAATAAAACAGTTCTATAATTGATATTGGATGATATTGTATGTGAATTGAAAATGGGATAATGATTTGAAACATGAAAATGAGATATGCTGTGATTAAATAAGATACATGAGTTATGTACTCATGACTTGATTATTGAATGGCTAATGCCAACGTATAAACAATTGTGGTTTGATATGTGAATAGCTATTTATATAGCAATTGTGTGAATTGGGACATTGTTAATCAAATAAAAGATGTTAGCATGTGTAATTTCAGCATTGTAACACATTCATTTAACATAACTCATCATACATATGCATACTTCAATCATTCAAAATCACATTGTCCCTTAATAAGGCCTTAAGGCCTTAAACATGCTTTAGAAATGGTTCTGAACTAAACCGATCATTCAAGAAAATTTTAGGAAACTTAGAAAAGTTTTATGAAAACAAGGGACACACGCCCGTGTGAAC
Organism: Gossypium stocksii; assembly: GCA_020496765.1. NCBI lineage: Eukaryota > Viridiplantae > Streptophyta > Magnoliopsida > Malvales > Malvaceae > Gossypium > Gossypium stocksii. The sequence goes on along the minus strand of CM035632.1, from coordinate 75,625,477 downwards.
AGGCCGTGTGTCTCACACGGCCACCAGACACACCCATGTCACAGGGCGTGTGAGAACAGGGGGTACATACTGACTTGCACCACACAGCCAACCACACGCTTGTGTTTTAAACCATGTGAAAACTAGAGGGTATACTGACTTGGGTCACAAGGGTAGCCACACGCCCGTGTGTCTAGCCCGTGTGCCTATTCAAAATAGCCTCACACGCTCGTGTGCCAGGCTGTGTGCTAAGCCGTGTCGAACCTATAGGGTATACTGACTTATGTCACACGGCCAGTCACACGCCCGTGTAGAGCATACTGACTTGATTTCAAAAACCACACCAGGGGACGCACGGCCTTGTACCATGACCGTATGTCACACACGGCTGAGACATACGCCCATGTCTCTGCCCGTGTAGACAAAATTAAGCTATTTACCAAGCCATTTTGCCACCCAAAAATACATACCCTACACAAGTGCAATTTATACCATTTCCATACACAGTTTGGCCACCAAATATCATCATCTAAAATGCGCAAATCATACCATGTCAACTTCAACCATTTCCTACTCAAAACATACCCATTTACCTAACCAAACTCATACCAAACCAATATGTGTCACTAGCCACAATTCACATATCAAATCATCATGATTCTTTAACTATATTTCACATATATGACATATACCAAATCATCAATTTTTATCAACCAAATTGGCATCCAATTAACAACCAAAACTAAGCATATACATAATACATATCAAATGGCCAATTGAACTATTTTAACGATATCAAACATACCAAAATATGCCATATCACATGGCAACATATATACATAAATCTTGCAACAATTTCAAGCCATTACACAAGGCCAAACATCAAAACACATATCAAAATAACTCAGGCCTATACATGTCACATACCATATATACATTATATCAAAAGTACCAAAAGAGATGTCCGATAGTGCGATGAAGTCTCTGACGACCCCCGAATTTGAGCTAGCTCGATTTCACTATAAAACAAAGAAAAATAAACCAAAGTAAGCTTTGCAGCTTAGTAAGCTCGTATGATAACAAATTAACTTAACAAATAAATGCAAATCAACCATATAAACATAATACAACATAATACCCATCTATACACAAACTTTCTCATGTCATTTACATAATTCCATATGAATTCATTATGTTACCATCACTTGTTGTTCACATAGGCTTTATACGTACCTATATCACTTAACTCAATCGTTCTTATATTCTTGTCTTGACTATACCCGTTGAACCATTCGGAATATATTTGGATACTCGGGAGTCTCATATACATAGTAACAATGCCATATCCCAGATATGGTCTTGCATGTAATCTCATATCGATGCCAATAGCCCAGCTATGGTCTTACACTAAAACTCATATCGATGCCATATCCCAGATATGGTCTTACACGTAATCTCGGTAACCCTAATGTCATGACATTTGTATCCTAAAATATTCCTAAGGTTTACACGAGACTTTCAGCTAACGAAACTCTATCGATTATGCTCGCAATCATATCCAACCAGCATTATAATTCAATTCAACATCAACAGTGAATGTATAACACAATTTAACAACATTTATTAATATACGAACTTACCTCGGATATAGAAATGACAAGTCGGACCAACTATTCGATCATTTTGTTTCTCCCCTGACCTAAGTTCGAAATCTTTCTTTCTTGATATGCATAATGAAGCTTGGCCGAACCCTTGAAAACTCAACAATGGCTTTCTTTGTTCTTATTTTCGGTTCAATAATGAAAAAGATGATACAATTTGGCTTTTGTTTTATTTTAATAATATTAATAATCAATTTATTAATTTAACCTTGGTTAATAAACATATAAATCATCAAATATAAGTCCATTTATGTCCATCCCCACTATCAATGGTCTAATTACAACATTAGGACTTCCTCATTTCAATTGAATAGCCATTAAGCACTTTAAACTAATAGAACATAAGTTTTGCATTCTATACGATTTAGTCCTTTTATCAAATTAAATACTCAATTGATAAAATTAATTCACGAAATTTTCACACATACACCCTAACATGCTATAAACACATAAAATAATATTAAAATAATATTCTCACTTTGATTCAGTGAAAAACAGGTTGTTACAAGCATAGTATGAAATAATGTGCTAATATGTATTAATTCAAAAGGTTGGCATATGATAGTTGTGATCTTAGTCATTGATATGTGTTTATAATTCAATTGCGCATTTTATATTCTCTTGTCTTTAAATTTTTGGATTATAGAAATATCACTAAGTTTTACTCAGTGTACGGTTTTTGTTTTCCTTGCACAGGTGAGGTACTTCTCTTTTGATTGTCGATTCAACATCCAGCAATGATCCCAAACTCAAATGTGGTGATGTTTATCTTTTGTGGCGGCATGCACCTAGGATGTCTAATTGATAGTTATTTTGTGGATGGATTATAAATAAAGCTGTAGGTGTAATGTTGGTTGGTGTATATGTAATCATGTGTTTGTGTTTGATGTCATAATATGGTATGTTGAATTGAACCAAGATAGGTTACGTGTTTTTGAATTTTAGTTGATGTTTAGGTGGTCATGAACTAAGCTAAATGGAGTGATTTTGGTATGTTTAGAATTTGGATTTGAATGATGCATTAATGATATGTTTTGACGATATAAATGTGGTACCAATGAGGGTACATTGGTTAGGCACTTAGGATAATTGGTGTGTCATGTTTTGAGTGTGTTTGATTGTGTTTTGAATAGGTTAAACGAATGGTTTTTGAGTTGCTTAATGCCCAAGCAAGTAGGAAATGGTAAACTTGTTGTGTAAGGCACATTTTAGGTCCACACAGCCAGACACACGGGAGTGTGACTTGGCCGTGTAAGACACACGGCTAGCACACAGGCGTGTGAGGCCATTTCAAAGGATACACGACATGGCACATGGGTGTATGGCTTCGACGTGTGACCCAAGTTAGTGAGTTACATGGGCACAGACACGGGCTTGGACATAGCAGTGTGTTCATACTTTGAATGCCCACACGGCCAGATACACGGGCGTGTGACTTGGCCATGTGAACCCTGCAGTTAAAATTTTTCTAACTTTTTCCTAAAATTTTCAAATGTTCCCGATTTAATCCCAAATCGTTTCTAAAGTGATTTTAGGCTCTCAAAGGCTTTAATAAGGGACTCTCTGCATGTTAATGATGAATTATTTTATGATTTTTGAAATGTTTGAAAATGAATGATTTAGATTATAGTTACTCAATAATACTCCGAAACCCTATTTCAGCGATAGATTCGAGTTAGGGGTGTTACAACGTATCTCACCGAAGGCATCGCCATGAGTATTTTCATAGTCATCATATTTCATTTTCATGTCGTGTTCTACCAGTCCGATTTCCATCTCATCGGAGGCTACACCATAAGTGTTCTTATTGTTACCATGATCTTCCAATCTGGTTACCAATATATCTGCCCTACCAGAGGCATTACAAATGGATGGTTGCTTAGAAGCCACTTACCCGGATTTGCTCACATACCTGAATGATTCATACTCTTTCATATTAGATTTCACATGCATACTTACCCCACATCCTCTTACTCCTACAGTGACTATTTTATCTCATTTATGAACATACAACACATTACAGGTAATAACCCGATTTAGGGCCTAAACGGAATAGTAGTTTTGAAACCACAAATCTGAAGTAGAAAAATTTATTACAATTAAGTTTTAATATTTACTGTGAGATTGAATGACTGTGTGAAATTTTCGTTACGAAATTTTATTGTTTGGGTGCCCAATTTGGTATTTAGGATTAAATTGAAATATGTGAAAAATGTGTATTCTAGTTCATAAAGGTACTTGTGAGTAATGGGTTTTTAAAGTGGAGGTCCTTAGATAGTAATTAGACCATTATACTTTAGTTTGGACAAAAATACCCAAGGAGGAATAAAATACCAAAAGTTTTTAATGAAGGACATTTTGGTCATTTAGTTAATAAAAGAATAAAATGGGAAAAATAAGCAAAAATTGTGTTCATCTTTCTTCAACCTTGGCCGAACCTTTGGGAGAACACCATAACTAGGGTTTTTCATCTTTCAAGCTCAATAGTAAGTACATCCTAGCCCCGTTTTTAATGTTCTTTACATTTTTGAGATCCTCGTAGCTCGATTTAGCTATTTCCACCATCATTTTGATCTAGGGTTTGTGTTTAAAAATTTACCCATGGATGAAATACATGTATTTTGATGTTTTACGGAAGAATATGAACGTTTGGAGTGTAATAAATAACTTTTATCAAGTGATTTTGATGAAATTGCATAAAAGGACTAGTTTGTAAAAAGTTGTAAAATGTGTGTAAGTGTATGATTTTGTGCAAATTGTGGACTGCTATAGTTATGAAAATGGTTTAGCTAGGCCTAAAATGAAAGGAAATTGAATAAAAATTATTTTTCGAGCCTAGGGGCAAAATCGTAATTTTGTGAAACTTTAGAGGCAAATTTGTAATTTTTTCATAGGATGTTTTTGGGCTAATTTGAATAATGTGAGCATTGAATAAGTCAAATGCGTTATTATAGATCAAGAAAGACGCGGAATTGACCTTGATCGGGGAAAGGAAAAGATTGTAGACTAAATTGTAAAATTACTATATTTTGCACCGAGGTAAGTTTGTATGTAAATAATACATCGTTTTATTTATGTTTTAATATTTTCATATATTTTATGATGTATGGCTGAATATTGAATGACTATTTGATGTATTCGACAAAGTGGCAATAAGTGAGAAATTTCCCGATTGAACCTTAAGAATATAAATGGATACAAGTGACATGCCACTAATGATCTAAGTGAAATAAGCCCATGGCATTGTGCTAAATGTGATTAGCTCGAGAACAAGCCTTTGTGAAACTTGTGAAATGAAGTAGCTTTGGCTACAAGTGTGGCACTATGTGAAACATCCCGATGTATCCAGTAATACTCCGATGTGTTCAACAGGAAATGACTAAGTGTAAACGAAGATGACTAAGTGATGAATAAGTGTAGGTATATGTGTGTAAACTTATGAGCAATATGCTTGATATGTGATCAAACTTTGGTACGGTTGATATAGGTAAGTGTTACTATGAAAGTTAATACAAAGAAAATTTATGAAAGAGTAAAATTAGCAATAAAACAGTTTTGGACAGCAGCAACTGTATGAATTTTAAAAATCACCAAAAATGGTGGAAATTGAATTAGAGGTTGAATAAAATATGAAATTAAAGCTTATTGAGTGTATTTTCACATAAAAGAAACGGTGTAAGAAAAAGAATTTCATATTATGAGATATTTAAATTTTCATGGAACCGAGAAAAATTGATTTCGGAATCCCCTGTTCTGATTTTGGAAAATCATTAAAAATTGTAAAAAATAATTATGGGTTGTAATTTATATGCTTAAAATATTTAATGACTCTATTTATATGCTTAAACTATACTTATTGGCTAAACCAAAAATTATGAAAATTTAAATTGTACTTATTGGCTAAACCAAAAATTATGAAATTTTTATGGTATGAAGATATGTGAGTCTAGTTTCAGGGAAAATTAGCAGATCTTAATTTGGAGTTCTGTAGCTCCAGATATAAATAATTTAGTGACTGTGACTCAAATAGATAACTTGTTTTGAACTTGAGTAAATGGTGGATCTATATGTAGTTATGATTATATTACTTTGAAAATATATTTTGAGGTCTTATGAAAGCATGTTAATAATTTGTTTATTATTTACATACCTACTTACAAAGCTAGATGCTCACTCCCCTCTCTTTTCCCTTATTTTATAGTGTCACCAAGCTAGCTTGGAATACAAAAATCGTCGGAGATCCATCCACATTATCATCAATATTTTGGTATTTTGAAATCAATATTTAGAATTATGGCATGTATATAGGACTTGGTTATTTTGTTATATGTCATAATTAATTTGGCCTAAAATGTTGGCCTTTAATATTTGATAGCTTATTTTGTATAAGGCCATCGATGTTGGCCAATATTAGTCAAGATATATGTTTATGACGATGCAATTTATGAGATGCATGATTGGGTTGAATGAGTGTGTAATGAAAATTGAAAAGTTTTAAATTTGGATGTAATTTTTATGTCTTGGTTTAGTTCAACTATATGTGTTTTGTTCCGGTAATGCCTCGTACCCTATTCCAGTGTCGAATACGAGTAAGGGGTGTTACATTACGATACTTCATACACACTTAACATTTATCTAAGATAACATCAATATACAAATTCCAATTGTAAATTAATATACATGAGTTAGGTTAAGGACTCACCTAAAACTCACTTATGTTGTAGCTTAGAGTTCCAAATCCGATCGTCCTTCTCGAACCAGTCACAATAACTGCTTAAAAGAATATGAAACTACCATAAAAACTTCATTTACAGACGATTTACTAACATCTTGATTACAAACAACCCCCATGCAGGGCCTCTTATCCACACCCTACTATTCCTATGCTTCTAACATCTTTACTCTTTCAAAATCATAACATGCATAGTTATCAGGCTTAACAGGAGGTTGAAAATCTACAGATTATCCAAAAACCTTTAGCTTACAGTTTAACAAAAGAAGAAAAAATATTTGGGTTTAAGAAAAAGAATCCAAAACTTGGATTCGAAGGAAGGAAAAATCCTCTCAAATATGCCATTTTTACCATATATATTCCCAGTTCCTCTTAGTGGAACTTGACAAGTGTCAACTGTATACAAAAGTTGTCATTTAAATAACCTACAAAAACTAGGAGAAATATAAAAGAGAATCATGTACAGATGTTATTTGAAGTCAATTTAGTTGTCTTCTAACTAGATTACTTTACAAAACCTAATTGTCACAATGTTCAACTATATCTTTGGTGGTACCTCTCTTAAGGTTATTCTTCATTTTTCATACTCTTCCTTTGACTATAAATTATTCTTCATTTTTCATACTCTTCCTTTGACTATAAAATACCTCGAGATGAAATCTTTAGATACTTCTACAGGCGGATATTTTAGTTCGCCAAAAGTCTATAGATAGGCGAACTACACTACCATAATGTGCCAAAACATGTAACATTCATATCTACACGCCTTCTTCTCAAATCTGCCAAATTTAGGGTGTTACACCTCGAGTTTTCAAGAGAAGAAATCTTTGACTCATACATCTCTGGAAGTGTAGTTATACATTTCTCAACTACCCTGCTATCACTGAACTGGTCTCCTAGTAATTTGATGCTATTGACTACTACCATTATCCTATTTGCATATTGCTTCACTGTCTCAACCTCCTTTATTTTCAAATTCTCAAAATCTCTTCTGAGATTAATAAGCTGTTGTTGCCTAGTCCTGTCCGAACCTTGGAACTCATCATTTAGCTTATCCTAAGCTTCTTTGGGAGTCTTACAGTCTATAATCCTGGTGAAAACCACATCCTAAACACCACTTTGTAAGCATGATTGCCTTGTACTTCTTAGCACGATCATCATTATGCTGCCTGATCTATGCTATGGTAAGATTCGCCCTCAATGGTGGTGGCTCAATATCAGCATTCACTACTTCCTATAAGTTAAAAGCTTGAAGGTAAGTCTTCATCTTTGCTACCCAAATATGGTAGTTTTCACCATTGAACACAGGTGGTGGAAAAGGTGAAACACTTGCTAAAGACATATTGCAGATACTGAAAAAATGACCCTTAAAGATCAATGACTCTGATACAATTTTGAGCAAAAGAAGAAAGCAAAATAGAGAAATTAGCAATCCAATTTGACTTGCTATATTTTATATCATTTTCAATACAAATTATACGATACATAAGAGTTTTTCTCAACAAAAACTCAACTAATCCCACTAAAACAGTCTTGAAACTTGAAAAACATTGCTTGTACACAAAATAAATTAACTAAACATGTCATTCAACACTTAAACACATCACCACTCTTAAGAACTAAGATTTGGTTTTATCCAAAATGCACTAAAAACTAAACACACACTCATTACTTGTAGTGTGCATAAAAAACATTTTCATGTTATCCGCGGCTTGTAACTCACAGTTCTACTTATTGCGGTACAAGTCATTGTTAGACTATCTACCATGTTTGCAAGTACTTTGTTTGTTTGCTATATGTGTCTTCCATATGTGCTCATTGTTTGGTATGTCCACTATTTGGCTTGCACTTTTGCATCTTGTCAAGTGAGAGAGCTGCTGCATCGATGACCAATTTCTAATAGATTTCCATTCTATAGACTATCAATGCCATCAAGTTACTTTTTTTTTTCTTTTAATTTTGTTGAGCAACATAAGTTTTTTTTTTTTTGTTTTGTTTTAAAAAATCTCTGAGAATTTAACCTTTTAGTTTACAGCAATTGATAGATAAGGTTTATGAATGAATATGGCAATTAATGCAATTAATGCAAATAAAAACGCAAACTCGCCATGCTAATAGGATATGACTTATTATGGTAACCCTTTTTGACCAGTGGTTCAATAGAGAGCCCTATATCGTGAAGTAAACATGTTTAAGGTTAACTCCATCATTATCAAGCTCCCTATATTTTCTTAAGCCTTCAAATTTCTCCTGGAAATATTAAGTTTATATACAATGAAAATGAAATGATTTCCTTTTTCTCTTTATGTAAGAGAAACAAAAGGCAAAATATCATGGGTCGTACTTGCCAAAACGCTTGGTTCGAGTGCTTTACAGGGACGTTTAACCCTCAATTCCATTTCGCCCCAATTCTGGTGGTTCAAGCTTGTACTGTGAAAATACATGTACCATAACAAGACTTTTAAACTAGAGTTATTCATGGACAAGTAAAAAAAGATTAAGCTCGTTTTCTAGACCTGGACCCGGCTGGGCCTAAAAATAGGCTTAAAATTTTGCCCAAATTCGATCTGGATAAAAAGGCTAAAACTTGAGCCAGCCCAACCTAGCTTGTCCATATTAATTTTTTATATAAAAATAAATTTAAAAATTATAATACATAAAATACATAAAAATAAATATTTCCCAACAAATGGAAAAAAATAAAAATATATATATATACTTAAATAACACTAAGATAAGTGCAACTTAGTAAACAAATACATTTAAAATAGCAGCAAATTTAATAATAAAAACAAGAGTTATACAATATCCAAACAATAATAACAAAATAGTAGCAATATAATAACGAAATGATAATAAAATAATGAAAAAATAGTAACAAAGCAGAAAAAAAAAAACAGCAGTTTTCTTTTGCAAATTCAAACTAGACTAGGTTAGGCCTAAAAAAGAAACTTACCTAAGTCTCAACCCGTTTAAAAAATAAGCTTTATTTTTTTGATCTAAACTCTCTTTTTCAAATTTATATTTTTATTCAAACTTTTTTAATTTTTAAACGAGACACGCCACAATCAAGTCTATTTTAAACTAAAGCTTTCAAACATAATATTAAATAGTTAAAAAAAAAAGTACTAAAATGTCAAAATTAACCTTTGACCAAACCCAAATCGTGAGAGTCAATTGCTTGTGTTGTAATTCTAACTTAAAGAAAGTAAGAAGCCTCTGTAGACACTTCGCCGCCTCTTCTCTGACGCTCCTTCGGCACCTAGCCAGTACATGAAGCAGCATCCAACCATTGTTAGCTGAACACTGAGATTTGAGGTTAGTTTTCTTCTCCTTTCTCTTTTGTTTAATGTATTTTGATTAAGTTAAACATTCTTGAATGGATGAAAATTGTGAGTGTTTTCAAGGCTTCTCTTTGATTTGATTCAGTGTCTTGGATCTGTTTTTATTTGATCCAGTGCTCAACCAGTATCGGTGTCGTCAATCCTTTTAAGTCTCAACAAAGGAATCTGTCTGGTTCAGTATTGTCTGAGCTTATGAGACTTTGCTTGGATTACATGTTGCTACTAAAGCTAGCTTTCTTGAATGATTTGTAGGTGTTTATAATTTTATTTTGATAATTACACTATACGAAGAGAAAAAACGAGGGGAAAAAAACTATAAGAAGCAGTAACGAATGAGAGAAATCAGTTAACTGCTAAAATCACTATAATTACATAATACCAAGATATTTTAGCATGTCAAAATGCCTAGTTTCAAAAGTACACTGCCAACATATATCAACCATATTTCACTAAAATGCTAACCATTGATAAATGAGAAAAATCTGTAGGATTAGGAACTCAAATTTCTTACCAGTAGGATTAGAAAAAATATTGGATGCTGAGAAAAAGGGAACAAATTAATCAGTTTATATAGTGGGGGAACGACTGACTTGAGCTTGATGAACAAATCGATCTAATTTCAAACCGTTCTTCGAAATCTTAGATTCTTCTGTTTTCTCTTATTGTTTTTAGTTTTGATTTCTTTCTGATAGATTTAATTTTGATTTTTTTTTTTTTTCTTCCATGAATTTGATGAACTATGGTTAAGAATTTTCCCCCTTTTTCATTTTAATGTATTTTTCTTTTAATTCAATACCTGATCATATACATATATTCTTTTTGGTTTATTATCCATAGTCTCTTAGATTTAGAAGGTTTTTTATTCATTTTTATCTGTTGAGTTGTTCGGTAAATCTTACGAACTAAGGTTAGGAAAATTTTTCCTCTAGTCAATTGGATTTGTATTTTTTTTTTTAATTTTTATTTAGATTCTTTGATTTTCTTTTTTGCATAAAATTTAGGGTTTTGTCGATATTATCTTTATTCAGGCTGCAAAATAGATTAACTAATAGAACCCTTTGGTTAATTCTTTAAGTAAGAAGTTTTGCCCAAGTAGATTATTAGCTAATCGGGAAGAAAAAGTTCGAGAAGCTTGCCTTCTGCCTTTATTAATCAAGTAATTAGAGCCTCTAGCTAATTAAAATATTTGCATCCTAAAATATGATATGATAAGAGGTCACATCTTGAGATGAAAGGAAATTGTATATGCTGCTCGGATTGGATTTTTTCCCCTTAAAATGACGTACAAAGTTAATTATTGCTTAAACCTGTTGTGCCATGCTTGTTAAACTGTTTATGTGTCTATTAAACATGTTGTGGTTTCATATCATATCCAAAATTACCATGTCTGAAATATCTTCAGCTATTTCATTGTTGCAGCTATGAAGGAAGAAGACGTAAACAGATGCCAGATTCAAGAATGGTACCCAAGATTTAAATTAGTGTCAATTAGGACTTTCATTCATGAGCTTCCTGAATCTTTTGTCCAGTATCTACTTGATGATTCGGGACCCTTCCTCCTTCCTGTTTCAATCTCAAATGAGGATGCCTTTCCGAATAGAATTCATAATCCAGAAGAGGAGGAAGATTATCAGGTATCAGAAGGATCTGGAGATGAAGCAGAACCTTTATCGCCCCCTTCTTTCCCAGAACTTGAGTTGAAGATTAAGGAGTCAATTGAAACCCTTGGGGGTGCAATCTTTCCTAAGTTGAATTGGAGTGCACCAAAGGACTCCGCATGGATAAGCACCTCCGGGACTCTTCGATGCGCTACATTCAGCGAGATTGCTCTCTTGCTTCGGTCATCTGATTCCTTGATTCATGATCTATGTCATGCATATGATTCATGCAGTGACAAAACCATGTCACGGCCACCAAATTTCTTCCTTGCCCTTCGGAAATGGTACCCAAGTTTCCAACCTGAAATGGAATTCCGTTGCTTTGTAAGGGGCCAGAAGCTTGTTGGAATTTCACAGCGGGAGGTCACTACATTTTATCCAGTTCTTTGTGAGAAGAAAAATGATCTTGAAGTGTTGATTGAAGAATTCTTTAATGGCACTGTGAGGCTGAAATTTGAATCCGATGATTACACATTTGATGTTTATTTTACACAGGATGAACGTGTAAAGGTGTTGGATTTCAATCCTTGGGGTGCTTTTACATTGCCTTTGCTGTTCACCTGGGAGGAATTGGAGCAGAAACCCAGGGAAGGAGATGATTTGGACTTCAGAATTGTAGAGAGCCGATGCGCTGTTCAGCCAGGTTTGAAGACAGCAGTTCCATATGATTACTTGGATGTTAGTGCAGGGAGTGGTTGGGACCAATTCCTGAGAAATGTTGGTGAAGAGTTGCAGCGGCAGTCCAAGTCTCCTGAAGCAGGAGCCTAACAACTTCAGGTTTGAATTTTCAAAATTTTGAATTTTGATGTTGTAATTGTTACTCCTCCCAATGCATGTTAACCGAGTCAACTGCATGACATAGAACCTCTATTTTGTGCTCTAATGTAGTACTTAATTTAGGGATAAAATGATTGATCTTGGAATTCTGGAACTTCTATTGCTGACGTTTGCCACTTTTTTCAGTTATGACTGGTTGTAATTAAGAAATCTCTTAAAGGTTGCATGCTTGTTGGTTAACACTGGATTTGGATGATGTGCCGACTCTTATCTCTTAATCCTTTTTTGTGGGATGATAGCCGTTCAATCAATCAGATAATATAGCGTTGAGCTGATTTGTAAAACGTCTTTATTCTAGAGCGATTCTTGTTCCTGTTTTACTCTATTCTTGGGCTTGCGTGGACTGCTTTGTTTTACATTATCTGCTTACACTGCAAGGCACATTCAGGGTTTGTTCACACAGCTTGAGGGCTGGGTGATTGATTGTTTTCTGTAGCTGCTAAGCTGTAGTTTCTGTTTAGTGTTACTTGTAGCAACATTTTACTTTCTTTGGATGAATGAAATTTTACTTATCCAAAAAAAAAAAAAAAAAAAAAAAGTTTACAGTCAGGCTCAATTATTGAAAGGCTGCTACAAACATGTATGATTTGCTTTTGCAGATCTTTTAGTACAAGAGTCTGCAAGATCATCTCCGAATTAATCTTATTGCCACTCCTTTGAATGTGCAGATGTCTCACCATTGCGAGCATTACATTTATCAAATGGTCTAACACAACAATGGCTAGAGGCCTTCTCAAAGCATGCTGTCACACGACCCCAGAACACTCAAAACACCCGTGCAATCTTCTCTAGTGCATTTGCAGCAAGCTATTCCAACTGCATACATTGCCTGGATAAAAGGGAAGGGTATGGTATGGTATACTCCCCTCAGCTTTAATGTAGTTTTGAAGCAAAAAAGTGACTGCCTTCCTGCAAACTTCATGTTATCAGAGAGGTTTTAACAATTTTCAAACTTGGGATGCAAGTCAGGTTGATAATACTTAGAGATAAAAAAAATAAAAAAAAATAAAAAATAAAAAGCTTCTGAAACTTTTGCAAAAAGGCATTGTTAGTATCGGCCTTGGGTTGAGGCTATTAGAAAACTGAAAGTTTTGATCCTTTAGGAGCTCTGGGATAATAACAGGCTGAGACTTGCAAGTGGGCAGCTGGTGCAGCAAGACGGAAAATTTCTTTTCTGTTTAATGGATGTTCTCTCTAGACATGATTGTTTTTTGTACCAAAAAAAAAAAAAAAAAAAGCAATGCTATTTTAGTCATACCCAACTAAATTGATGTCCAGTTAAAAAAATAAAATATTTGAATAATGTAATATACATATACGTAAATATATTCATGTATGGGATGATAAGTTTAGCTTTCTGATGAAAAAGTCATCATCATTATTATATTAAATAAAGAAATTAGTGTATCTCTAAAATATATAATATGGTGAATATTAAGCAAGATTTTCCAAGCTTACTGCACCAAAAGATACATTCGTTCTGAAGCAGTTCAAGTTAATTCCTTGAAGTCCGTATTATGGGATACTTTACTGTTAGAGCAATAGCAGAGACCAAGCTATTTTCGCAATCGGACGTCATCCTCAGGTTTTCTTCAAAATAGTAGACAAAGACGAGCATTAACTGCTGAACCATTTGCATTCACCAGGCTTTATGTATTCTTAAGCACTCCGTTGGTCACACCATTCGCCAGAGAACTACCCAAGGCAAAAAACCAAGGAAGTTTGTTTATAAACTAGGAAGCACGGACACGGCTCACTCCTCCTCGTACCAGTGTTGTACGTGTGTCTAACACGGACACTCATCGGACATGCTCGGATACATACGGGACACGCCCGAATACACAAAAAAAGAGGTCGGACACGCTCTCAACACAACCACGACTCGGGTGTCTAAAAACGGACACGTCATAGACGCAAGAAAAATAGATGGACGGTGGCTAAAATTTTGGCTTTCAAAAATAACAGATGAAGAGTTAGCAGCTGGAAGAAGATGATATAAATAAGAAATGTGAAGTTTAAAGTTTCCTATTAATGAAACCCTAAATTTTACTATTAGCCTATGTAAACGTTGGAAAGACGTAAAAATTAAAACATTAAATAGCCAATCAAAATAGAAAAATAAAAACAAAAAAAAAAATTAACTTATTTGATAAGTTTTCGAGTTTTGTACTTGCTTTACTGCCTTTAACGTTTCCATTTTTCACATTTTAAAAAGTATTTTAAACATTTATAACTCTTATTTCCATTTTTCTACTTTCAAAGAACATGGAAGTTTGAAGCAATTGAAGGTAAGTTTAATATTTATTTCGTTTATGCTTTAAATGAGTAACATTTTCTTTTGGATAAGTTTGAATGGGTCATATTCTAGGGTTAAAGCACATTTATTGAAACTAAATGGGTTAGGAATTCGAGTGTGTCCTAAAGTAACACTATAACATCTTGTTGAAATGTAAAAAATAGTTGAAGATGCGAAACTCAAGTTGCAACAAAAAATAGTCCTATTGCCACCTAGTTCTCAAACACTAGCGTCTTCCTTTGGGCTAAACAGAACCCCACTTCAAGGGCATAGTTTAGGTTCTAAAAGAAGAAAAGATCATTTAAAACAATCATTAAACATTGCTACTCGAGAGAATTTAGATAGTGAAATTGCTCGAATGTTTTTTCAAGTGGATTGCCTTTTCATCTAGCTAGGAACCCTTATTATATGAATACATCCACCTTAACTAGTAAGAATTCGATTCTAAGTTACATACCTTCAGGGTATAATGCTTTAAGGACTACATAGTTGCAAAAAAAAAAACGAGCAAACATAGAGAGGTTTTTACAACCTATAAAGGGAATGTGGAGGGAAAAAGATATTAGTCTTGTATGTGATGGATGGACGGATGGATGGATGCACAAAGACGGCTATTGATTAACTTTATGGCTGTTTTTGAAGGTGGAGATGTTTTCTTGAAAGCCGTCAACTGTGAAAAGGAGTAAAATGATAAGTTTTATCTGGCAACGAGATCATTAGTAAAGACACAACATCCTCATATCTTTAGGACACTTTATGTGGTACATACTCTTAATTTTGCTCTTAAAAATATATGTGCTGCAAAAAACACTAAAAAAATGAGATTACATATAATGTTTTGTGTTGGATAAATAATATGGGTGATGATGCTATCTGTGTAAGAAACTTCATAATGAATCACTCTATGAAGTTGGTGATATTTAATTCTTTTGTATCTTTGAAATTACTTGCCGTTGCGGATACTCAATTTTCTTCTATGATTGTGATGTTTAAAAGACTCAAGCTCAATAAACGGGGTCTCCAAGATATGGTTATTAGTGAAGAATGATCTACTTATAGAGAAAATAATGTTTACAAAGCCTCTTTGGTGAATGAAAAAATGTTGGATGACCTTTGGTGGGATAAGATTGATTATATCCTTTCTTTTACAAGACTTATATATGATATGCTTCGAATTATGGACACGAATAGGCCTACTCTTTACTTGGTTTATGAGATGTGGGATGAAATGATTGAAAAAAATGAAGACAAGCATTTATAGGCATGAAGGAAAGAAAGGAGATGAGAGATCAATCTTTTATAAGTATATGATATTCTTATTGATCGATGGGTTAAGAGTACTACACCACTTTATTTTATGGCTTATTCTTTAAATCCAAGGTAAACTTAGATAACATATATTCCATTTATGCTTATTTTTATTAAACAAAATTTAAATTTATTTGTTTACATTGGTATAATTATAGTGATTAGCTTAATGAGGTTCCAAATTGCTTTCCTCCACATAAATATGTAAAAATCTTAAAGGAAAAGAATAAGTGCTTAAGATGTATTTTCCTTCTACCGAAGAAAGGAAGATGACTTTCCAAGAGTTTGTAAGATTTTCGAAAGCATTAAATGTTTTTAGTTCATTTGATTCACTACAAGATATATGACTTGGTTAGTTTATGGGGCTTCAATACCTTTGTTCAAAAACTTTAGCTTTAAAATTTCTTAGACAATCTTCATCATCATCTTGTTGTAAGAGGAATTAGAGTACATATTCGTTTATCCATTCCATGAAAAGAAACAAGATTAATCCTCAACGTGCCAAAAATTTAATATTTGTGCATACTAATTTTTGATTACTTTCAAGAAATACTCTTCATTATAAAAGAAAGAATAAGATGTGGAATATTAGAGATGACGTATTTAACTCATTTGAAGGAATTGGAGTTCTTAAAATTGCTAGCGCATATCTGGATGAACCAAATATGGAGATAGTAATTTTTGCCAATAAAAAAGAAGAGATGAAAAATGCTAATGCTATAAATTAAACTAGAAAATTGCTCTCGTTTTGTTTGTTTTTGCATAAGCCTTCTTAGAAATATAGGTTGAACTTCAAATTTAGATTTGATATGAAATGTTATCTAATGAACTTGAAAAATGTATTACTATATTTTATCATATTTTATGTAATGACGAGAGAGTTTAATGGAAAAAAAATTGATTATATATTAATGAAAAATATCAATATTTTCATTTACATTAAGTATTTTCACATAAAAATAAATATAAAAATATTTTTAATATTTTTTATTGTTGTATCCTGCCGTATCCGTGTCATCATTTTTTAAAAATTGCCATGTAGCCGTGTCCGTATCATGTCATACCCATATTTCATGTCCATGTCCATGCTTCATAGATTTATAGATATTTGGATTACCTCTCAAAACATAGCAAGTGTATTCTTCATTTCAGAGAGTCCGATTTGAATTGCTTTAGGACTCGGTCTCAATCATGAACCAACAGCAGCTCTTTAATTAGTAACTTCCTTTTGATGATTCTTTTGAACAGAATGGCGGTGCTTTAAGTTCAACAGACAGTTCTTGCTTCAACACCTGAACAAGGAAGATTAACCAATGTCACACAAAACAAAATATCAGTTGCTTCTGTCTGCGAACTTAGCAGAACTTTATACGACTTGCCTTTTTAAAATAATCTAATTCATGTGTTAGTTCTACTGCAAATTTATCAGTCACACATTGCTCGACAACTGGCTGATGATTCGGACCCCTTTCTTCCCCAATAACCTGTAAAAAAACCATATTTAAGAAACATGGAACTAATATAACAAAAAAGTCTGTTAATTTCTGGCATCCCAAACATATTTAAGAAGCATACAGGCTATATTGATTTCACACCTTTTACTTGGCATTAATATAACAAAGAGTGAAATCAAGAAATAAGCAAGGGGTGCCAGCAGCAAGGCTAAAAACATGTCAAAATCAGATTCCTCTACTCTCCAAATGTCCAACACACCCCCAGCATGGTGGTACTCAATCTTCTTTCCCTTTTGAAAATTCAGATTCGATCATCAGGGTAAGATAATAAGAGCTCCTGCTCCTACTCCTACTCCTACTCCTATAGGGGCCCCTAGAATCGTAAAATGAAAACCTGATCCTGTAGTACCAATGCAATGAATATTGTCCAGATATCTGGCATTGGATCTAAACACACTGAGCACATTTTTCAAGTAGTTTAGAGTTTTTGGGAACTTATAACTAATTATTCCATCCCAGTTGAAACATTAAATAATATGGAATTAACCATCCTTGTAATCTTCAAATCTCAAAATAAGAGAAACTGATATATTTAACTTCCATAGTTCAATGGGAACAGGACTTAGAAAAACACATTGCTATATGCATAATTAGTATGATGTGTTACTCCGTTTAGAACATGATGCATCAGAGTTTTGTAAGACATAGAAAAGACTCAACTATAGACATTACTTTCCATTGTTAGCAAAGAAAATGCAACATGAACTGCAGAGAGTGAAACAGAACATATTTAATTTCCACATCACATTTCTAGACATTACCAGCTTGAAACCTTCATGAGAATGTGAGAAATCCATTTCTCTGTAGTTTATGTATCCATTCTGATGTAACACAACAGATAAACGTATAATTGCACAAAGAACTTCGAATTTCTGCTTTGCCTGAAACAGAACATGAAAGATCTGTCAGATTACAGTTTCCTAATTAAGAAATATTGAGTGTATCAGATAGGATTCTGTAAATATTTTATTGATTGCTATCCCAGGCTGTTTTTTAGGGACAGCATCCCTAGAATTAATCTGTTTCCTAATATAGAGTTTCCTAAGTTAGGCTCACTATGTGTATAAATATTTATGTAATTTCTTGTGAATGAACCAAATAGAAATAGCCCAGTTTTAACATGGTATCAGAGCTTTTTTAGTCCGATTTCTGGGACTTTTTTCTTTGCCTGCCAATTTTTTTTTACTCCCGATCAACCTTCAAGCCTGTAGAATTTGTTCAAAAGAAACATGGCCGAAACTGTCAAAACCAGTAACACTGGGGATTCTGTATGGTGCACCTACTGTAAAAAACCCCGTCACACTAAAGAAAGATACTGGAAACTCCATGGGAAGCTACAGACAACAAATAAAAATTTTTCAAAAAAAGGTGGACAACTAAAGCTACAAGGGCGAGCAAATATAGCAAGATAGCTGGATGGAGAAAAGAATTTTCAAGAATCACCTGTTGAATTCAATAAAGAAGAAATTGAGAAGTTAAAGAATTTGTTGGGATCATTGAAAAAAATCTTCTTCAACAGGTACTTGTGGTTTGGCTTTTTCAGGTATATCATCTTCTCAAAATTCTAAAGTCTCGAATATACTCACTAAAAGTTCTTGGGTCATTGACTCAGGAGCTACAGACCACATGACCCACTCTTCACAAAAATTTGTTTCATATACACCTTGCCTAGTAATAGAAAGATAACATTAGCCGATGGTTCTGTGATCATAGTGGTTGGTCAGGGTGATATTATTATAAACAAAACTCTTACTCTTAAAAATGTCCTTCATGTTCCAAAACTATCTACCAATCTTTTATTCATCCAAAGAATTACCAAAAACTCTAACTGTAGTGTGGTTTTCTATTACAATCGATGTCTTTTTCAGGAACAGAAAGAGGATGATTGGACATGCTAAGGAAGTAAATGGCCTATACTATCTTGAAGAATCCAGTGGAGAAGTCAGTGCTCTGAATTCCTCACCATTATCATTCATATCCGAATCTGTTAAAACCAATAAAGACCAAATTTGGCTCCATCACCTCCGCCTTGGTCATCCATCATTTAGAGTCCTTAAAATTATGTTTCCTTCATTGTTCAAAGGGTTGCCTGTTGAAAAATTCCATTGTGATGTCTGTGAACTTGCAAAACATAAACATACCTCTTTTCTGGTAAGCAAAAAAAGAACATCCGCTCCTTTTACTCTTATTCACAGTGATGTTTGGGGACCATCCACTATTTCAAATATTTCTGGGGCTCGGTGGTTTGTGTCCTTTATTGATGATTGTACCCGTGTGTCTTGGATATTTCTCTTAAAACAGAAATCTGATGTACGGTCTGTCTTTCCAACCTTTTACAACATGATCAAAACACAATTTGGAGCTAAAATAAAAAGGTTTAGGTCAGACAATGCCAAAGACTATTTTAATCAATTTCTCTCACCATATTTCCAAGAAAGAGGTATTATACATGATTCATCTTGTGTTAGCACACCCCAACAAAATGGTGTTGCCGAAAGAAAGAATAGTCACATTTTAGCTATTACAAGAGCCTTCTTGTTCCAAAAAAATGTCCCTAAACAATACTGGGGGAGGTTGTTTTAACTGCTACTCATATGATAAATAGATTGCCTACAAAAGTTCTTGAATCTCAAAGTCCTATGCAAGTTCTAGCAAAATTCTTTCCTGATTTCAATACTTCAAGTAACCTTACTCTCAAAATATTTGGTTGTGTTACCTTTGCACATGTACATTCTCAAAATAGAGGAAAACTTTATCCACAAGCTGTCAAATGTGTCTTTCTCAGTTATTCTTCCACTCAAAAGGGGTACAAATGCTATCATCCAGTCACAAAAAAAATTTATGTATCAGCGGATGTTACTTTTGCAGAACACTCGTCCTTATCTTCAGGGGGAGATCTTATTCACAGAAGATAAGGACAGAGAATTTTTTCTTCTTGATTTTCCAGCCTTTGCCCAACGACCAAACACTCACATTCCAACTCCTGTCTAGCAATCAAACACTCACATTCCAACTCCTGTCCAGCAACCAAACACTCACATCCCAACTTCTATCCAACAACCAAACACTTCCACTCAGTCCTTGCCTGCTAACCCGTCTACCCGACTTGAAACTATGGCCCCTATGCAACCCGAAACAGAGCCTAATACGCCCAAATCACAAATAGGGATTGAGGACACTACTCGTCCTTTACTGGTTTACTCAAGGCAGAAGGCACCGGTGCAAGTTCAATCATCTTCTTCTCCTATTCAACCTGCTACTATACAACCCGAGGTAATTGTTGAACCTACTTTGAATAATAATACTGAAACTACGAAAATTGAGATGGTTTTCCTATTGCTATTAGAAAAGGGTCTAGAACCTGTACAAAACATCCATTGTACTTATTTATGTCTTATAAAAATTTGTTCCATAACCACAAAGCCTTTCTTACTAACCTATATTCTATCTCCATTCCCAAAACTGTATCCGAGGCATTAGAAGATGAGAATTGGAAAATACCATGAAGGTTGAAATGAAAGCTCTTGAAAAAAATAAGACATAGGACTTGGTGAAATTACCGAGAGGAAAGAAACTAGTGAGATGTTGCTGGGGGTACGCAGTGAAATATAAGTCAGATGGTTCTTTGGAGAGGTACAAAGCAAGATTAGTTGCTAAAGGGTACACTCAACTGTATGGAATAAACTACCTTGAGACATTTGCCCCTATTGTAAAGACGAACACTATGAGAGTGTTTTTGTCACTAGCTGCCAACCGAGGCTGGAAATTACAGCAATTTGACATCAAAAATGCCTTTTTACATGGTGATCTTGAAGTGAAAGTCTATATGGATGTTCCACCAGGATTCGGTCCAAAAACAAGATAGGTAGTTTGCAGATTAAAAATGGCTTTGTACGGGCTAAAACAGTCCCCAAGGGCTTGGTTTGGAAGATTTACCAAAGTAATGCTCACGTTGGGATATAAACAGAGTCAAGGAGATCATACTCTGTTTGTAAAGCACTCATCTTCAGGGGGAGTGATTGCTTTATTAGTCTATGTAGATGACATTATAGTGACTGGTTATAATCTGGAAGGAATGAAGAATTTAAAGAAATGCGTAGTAAAAGAATTTGAAGTCAAAGAGCTCAGTAAGGTAAAATATTTCCTCGGTATTGAAGTGGCACACTCTCGGGAAGGAATCTTCATATCTCAGCAAAAATACATAGTTGATTTGTTGACAAAGACAGGCAAGTTAGGATGTAAACCAGCAGAGACACCCATAGAAGTGAACCACAGACTTCGAGATGCACTAGAAGATGCAACAGTTGATAAAAGTTCATATCAAAGACTTGCGGGGAAGCTCATTTACTTGTCTCATACTAGACCGGATATTGCCTATGCAGTCGGTGTTGTAAGTCAGTTTATGCACAACCCCAAAGAACCACATCTTAGAGCTGTGTATCATATTCTACAGTACTTAAAGGGCATGCCAGGCAAAGGTATTCTATTTAAAAAGGGGGAGAACTTAACCCTTGAAGCCTATACTGATGCAGATCATGCAGGGTCTATGGTTGATAGAAGATCAACCTCGGGCTATAGCACTTTCCTAGGAGGCAACCTTGTGACTTGGAGGAGTAAAAAACAGAATGTTATGGCTAGATCTAGTGCAGAAGCTGAATTTAGGGCGATGGCCCTTGGAATTTGTGAGTTATTGTGGCTAAAAATTATTTTGGAAGATTTGATGGTCAAGTGAGAAGGTCCATTGAAGTTGTATTGTGATAATAAGTTTGTTATCAATATTGCACATAATCCAGTTTAACATGATCGTACGAAGCACGTTGAGGTTGACAGACATTTTATAAAGGAAAAATTGGACAATGGCTTAATTTGCACTCCAATTGTGTCACTGATGGGCAACTAGTAGACATACTTACCAAAGGATTGTCTGGGAAGTTGTTTCAGAAACTAGTAAGCAAGCTAAGAATGGATGAAATCCATTTCCCAGCTTGAAGGGGAGTGTCAGATTACAGTTTCCTAATTAAAAAATATTGAGTGTATCAGATAGAATTCTGTAAATATTTTATTGATTGCTATCCCTAACTTTAAGGTTGTTTTTTAGGGACAGCATCCCTAGAATTAATCTGTTTCCTAGTATAGAGTTTCCTAAGTTAGGCTCCCTATGTGTATAAATATTTATATAATTTCTTGTGAATAAGCTAAATAGAAATAGCCTGGTTTTAACAAGATCATATCGAACTCTCTCAAAACCAAATGAACAATGATCACCAAGGATATAGAATAAGATACCTCTTCTAACTCATTAAAAGAAGCATCACCAAACTTGGGTAATTTCTTCCTATGGTGTCTTGTAAGAAGAGCTATTAACTGCAATCGCACTAGCAGGTGATCAGAATTGAGAACATGATTAGACATCCTTATTAGGAAGCAAACAAGATTCATAGGCAGATAGCGTACCTTGACCTCCTCAGCACTATAACCACGGAGATGATTTCCATTCTATAGATAAATCATGTCAACAAGTGAAGAATAGAATGAATCAACTCTAATTTATGCATTGCAAGAAATTCAAAGACTTTTGAAATATAAACTCCTAGCTGAGTATTGATGCCATCAAGTTACTTTTTCTTTTTTGAATTTTGCTGAGCAACATAAGCTTTTTTGGTTCTAAAAAGCTCAAAGAATTTGACCTTTTTGCTTAGAGCAATTGATAGATAAGGTTTGTGCCAGATTATGGCAATTAGTGCAAATAGAAAAGCAAACTCACCATGATAATGTGATATGACTTCTTATGGTAACCCTTTTTACCAGTGGAGAGCCCTATATTGTGAAGTAAACATGCAGCCTCAAGATTTTCCAGATCTTTTTCATCTAAATCAACAGTAAGGTAAATTCCATCGTTATCAAGCTCCTTGTATTTTCTTAAGCCTTCAAAAATCTCCTGGAAATATGAAGTTAATACAATGAAAATGAGATGATTTCTTTTTTCTCTCTTTTTGTAAGAAAAACAAAAGGCACAATATTCAGTCCCTAATTCATCAACCTTTGCTTCTTAACTTTGAAACCAAATTTTAATAGCAAGTATTGTTCCAGAAAATTGCAACATTCCTTCAAGAAAGAAGATGAAAGTGTACGTATTAGTTAGTAATTACAAACTCCTATAATTAAAAAAATGTAATTTCGTTAAATATTTAGTAGGTAAAAATGCAGGTCAATAAAATTCTCATTTATGCGTGTGTTTGAAAAGCCGAGTGTGATGAGCAATGCTTCGATTATCCTCAAATCATGTGTAATTACAATCAAAAGTCTAAAAGAAAGAAACGGGAAATCACCCTTGCAATGCCAGCAATTTCAGCAGCAGAAGTGGTTATCCTTTTGCTATTAAACCTTGTAGCAAGCCGTAAAATGGACCGAAACCGAGCGTTGGCATTCAAATCATAACCACCATCAAAGACCTTAGCTAAACTATCAGCTATCAAACCTTCTCTCAACCCATAACCAGAAACCAACATTTCTTTAATCCCAAGCAAATCAAATATCTCATCCAACAAAATCCCACCAGCAATAATGGACTCTGATCTTCTCTTAAAAAACCCATCTCTCCTTACTTTTTGTCCTTCTCCCTTACAGAACCTCTCAACAACACTCTTTAATTCCTCTATACTAAACTTCCAATCCCTTTTACATTCACTAAGCAAACCTTCGTTATCAGCAAAATCTAATGCATACCCTTTGAAAACTGCTTTCTCAATGGCTCTTATCGTCCCTGATGACCCCAACGCTATTTCAAACCCAATGTTCTTAACCTTGTCAATTAACCCAGATTCCTTAATGACATTCCTAATATAATACCTCATATTCGAAGCTCTTTCAGCTTCTTCATCCCCGAAATTCTGTTGAGTCAAAGTAACGTGGCCAAGCTTTAAAGACAAACAAAATTCGACCTTTCCACGCAACCCAATAGCAAACTCAGTTGACCCACCTCCTATATCGATGTTCAAAACCAAATTCTCAAAAACCGGAAAAAATTGGAGAGCGCCCAGATAAGAGAATCGGGCTTCCTCTTCGCCTGATAAAACATCAACTTTGAACCCGGTGGTTTCAGCGATTGAGTGAATGAATTCGGCCTTGTTTTGGGCTTCACGGACAGCAGATGTGGCGACGCAGCGAGTGTGGAGTAGGGGAACATTATGGGTTTGAATAAGCTTATTGAAATTCTGAAGAGATTTGATAGAGAGGTTTTGGGAATGGGTGGAGATGGTGGAAGAAGGCGAATCGCGGCCTAAAACGACATGCTCTCTGACGGTTAAAAGAGGGATAAATTTGCCTGGGAGATGAGCTTGAACTATGAGAAGCTTGAAGGCATTGGTGCCCATGTCAATGGCAGCGAAGAGAGTGTTGGCCATGGACTCTACCTTTTCTTTTCCTTCTTACTATGATGGATTTTGATTCATATAGTTGCGTTCTGTTTAAACATTCCAATGACCAATGTTGCCTAAAAGAGAAGGAATAAGCCTTGGGTCCTATGGAATGATTCAAAACATCCCAAATCAATACATCTATTTGCCTTCAATTTCTAATTTCTCTTATCACTATTTAAATATAATATTTTTAATTATAGTTTTTAACTTTTAAATAACATACATAACAATGTAAAGAATAATATTTATTTGAGGTCAACACCATTTTAATTTAGTGACAAGAGTATTATATTATATATATAAGAGTTTAGATTTAATTTCAAGCGATTTCGTTTTTTACTCTTAATTGTTAATTTAAAAAAATAAAAAAAATAGATAAAGCAATATGCAGCAGTTAAAATAACAATTCATGATAAATATAAACTAAATTAATAAATACATTCAATAATAATGATAAAAAAATAATTATTGAAATTGGACCTTCTTTTCAAAAATAAATAAATAAATGATAAAAAAAAAACAGTTGTAAGAGTGTTTGTTTCACAAAGTATAAGCAACTTATAAAAATTATAAAAAAAATCATAATATTATATTACATCATCATTTCGATTGCTCTCTATTGTTATTACTGTTCAAATATGATTCAATATTGCATATTTAAAGAACCATTATTTAATGCCACATTTTGTTTTCATATATTTCTAACTTATTAATTTAACAATCTTTATTTTTTAGCATTAATTTTTCTTAGATGCTACTTGAGTGAATATGTTTAACTACTAAATATTATTTACAAAGCTAAACTTACATTTTGATTGGTATATAACTTTATATTAATTAAAGGCTAGTTAAAAGTAAAGTGCTGGTAAAGTATTCAGCATTTCTATCAAAAAGTGATTTTAAGAAGATAATCTTATTTTAAACATGATATTGTAAAGTATAAAATACACATGTAAATAATTTTAAAATTCATTAATATGATTATATTTTTATAGAAAAATTAAGAGAACACTAGTAATAAGTAAAAGGTAGATTAAAAATACAGGAGAATTTTCATATATTAAACTTTCACTTTCAAGATGATTTATTTATAAGCTCATTTGCATTCAATTAAATAAATGTAAATTAAGCCTTCTTAATTACTTCATTGAAACATCTCATGGTCATAAATGAACTAGAGAGTTTTATCTCATCACTTTAATAAGGGTTTAAAGGGGTTATGGGCATCCATTATTAATGTATTTACAACACTCCCCCTTAGGTGTCTTTTGAATAAAAATGTGCCTAATTAAATCATTATTAAGAAAAACCATATGGGATAAAAATATAATGAAGGAAAAAGAGTACATAATCTCATATTACAAGTTGCCTCGTTAAAAACTTTCACCTAGAAAACCCAATTAGACAAAACCTTGGTTAAAAGAAAAAAATG
Source organism: Gossypium stocksii (assembly GCA_020496765.1). Taxonomy (NCBI): domain Eukaryota; kingdom Viridiplantae; phylum Streptophyta; class Magnoliopsida; order Malvales; family Malvaceae; genus Gossypium; species Gossypium stocksii. Next base: position 75,599,298 of record CM035632.1, on the reverse strand, counting down.
TAGCATATTTTAGACTCTCCCTAATGGCAACATCACATTACATATTTGAGTCGATGCTTTCAATCTTGTACACTAGTCTTTCAAACTATAATGAATTTGTTGAACTTCTATATTACCTTTCTTCTCAATATCATGAGTGAAGAATAATTCTGGTGAAATATGTTTTGTTCTGTCACTTTTGATGTGATCACCCTTTAATTGAGCTATAAAGGATGTATTATCTTCATATAAAATAGTTGACATCTTCTCCTATAAAGGAAAATTACATATTTTTTGGATACGCTGGATTAATAACCTTAGCCAAACACACTCTCAGCTTGCTTTATGCATTATTTCTGCATGATTTGAAGGGGCGACAACTAATGCCTACTTTGTTGAACGCCATGATATGATAGTACCTCCACATGTAAATAAATATCCCGTTTGAAATCAACCTTTATGTGGATTCGATAAATATTCAGCATTAGCACAGCCCACTAACAGGGATTTTGAACAATTTGAATAAAATAACCCCATATCAATGGCCCCTCTGAGATATCTAAATAAATGTTTAATTTCATTACAATGTCTACATGTTAGAAAAGAACTAAATATTGCTAACAAGTTTACAGTGAAAGCTATATCAGGTCTTGTGTTGTTTGCAAGATATATCAATACCCCTACGACACTTAGATATGGTACAACCATCGGGGTACTCAATGAATGTGCTTTACCCATGTAAAATTTCTTTGAAATATTTTTCGTATAAGTTGATTGATACACATTAATTCCATCTTTTAAATGCTTAATCTATAGGCCAAGACAAAACTGTTTTTCTAAGATCTTTAAATAATTTACTGCATTTTGAAGCTCTTTAGGAGTTCCAATAATATTTAGATCGTCAACATAAACAACAATTATCACAAAATTTGATCCAAACCTTTTTATAAAAACACATAGACAAATTGGATATCTTTATAGCATTCTTTTAACAAATATTCGCTAAGACGATTATACCATATATGTCTAGACCGTTTTAATCTATATAAACTTTTCTTTAATTTGATCGAGCAATTTTCCTGAGAAACTTTATATCCTTCTGGGATTTTAAATCATTCAAGGATTTTCATATAAATTTCACTATCAAGTGTACCATACAAATAGGTTGTAACAACATCCGTTAGATGCGTGTCAAGTTTTTCACGTACTACCAGACTAATAAGGTATCTAAACATGATTGCATCCACCACAGGAGAATATATCTCTTTGTAATCAATGCTAGGCCTTTACAAAAATCTTTACGCTACAAGTTAAGCTTTATATCTTACGGCTTCATTTTTCTCATTTTGTTTTTGCACAAATATCCATTTATATTCTACCAACTTTACATCTTTAGGTGTTTGAACTATAGGTCCAAAAACCTTACATTTAGAAAATGAATTCAATTCGTTTGAATTGCATCTTTCCATTGTGGCCAATTTTTTTCTATTTCTACATTCCTTGATAGATTTAGGCTCAGGATCCTTATTTTCTTTTACTATTCAATAGCAACATTATAAGCAAAATTATTGTCGATAATTATGTTTTTTTCAATTCAATTTTTTTTGAAGTAACATAACTTATCGAGATCTCTTTGTTATCAATATTTTCAAGTACTTGAACCTCGTTTGGGGTTTTTTGATTAGTTATATCTTTGGTTTCTTCTTGGGCACTTGCCTCCACAATATGACCATCTTGATATTTGCTCATTTCCTTTTACAAGGATTTTTATGTTTGGAACCAACTAGTCTTCCATGCTTCAAGTGTGGATTATTTTCTTTTGCATTAACAGTTTGCCCTATTGAGACATTAATTTGTATTGGAACATTTTCAGCTGGTATGTGAGATTTTGTAATTCTCTTTAGGTTAATAAATGAATCTGGTACTTGATTTGTAAAATGAATTATCTGCTGAACTTCTGGTTCACATTACTTTGTAAGAGGATCTTAAACAATGATAATTCATTTCAAGTACTTTATTTATCCAACTTTTTATTCTCCTCCATAATGTTAGGAAAATTATCTCATAATAGTTGACAACTCGTCATAACTAAATCTCGAATTAATAGCTCAAAAATATTTAATAATATAATGAGACTCATATCAATATACATTCCCAACCTCCTATGATGACCCATCTTTGTGCGTTATGGTAGAGCAATTAGAATATATATCGCACATCCAAAAATTCTAAGATGGGAAATATTTGGCTCTTAACCAAAAGCCAATTGTAATAGGGAGTATTTATTATAACTTGTTGGCGTGATGCCACAAGTGTTGTTGCATGCAAAATAACATATCCCCAAGCTATAATAGAGGGTTTTGTTTTCATAAGTAATGACTTAGCTATTAGTTGGAGGTGCTTGATAAACGATTCAGCTAAACCGCTTTATGTGTGAAGATGAGCTACAAGGTGTTCAAATTTTATCCCAATTAACATACAATAATTATTGAAAGCTTGGGACATAAACTCACTAGTTTTAGCAAGATGAATTGTTTTAATTGTATAATCTGAAATTAATCATTTAAACAAGCAATCATGCAAGCGATAGGTTGCGAATTGATAACACATGTGATTATTTTGTAGATGCATCTACCAAAACCATATAATATCAAAACCATCCACATGGTGGATGAATGAGCCCATGTTTATTTAAAAAATGTAAGACATTAAATCTCAACTTTAGCTACTGAATTTTTAATAATCAATTATCATTGAGAACAAGGAACACGTGAGAATTTTTTTAATTAAAGAAACTTCTGGTTCTTTAATGAATGTCCATATGAATTATCAGTTAATTTTTGCATCATATATGATCCAGGATGGTCTAACTAGTAACGCTTAGTAAACGTATTTGTATCAGTATACGTTTTTCAATTGTACTAATAATGTCAATATAAATTTTGACAATTGATAGTTTTATTATCGTTCCTTTTACTTTGTCTCTACATATAAGCAATATTGTGACTTTTACTTTTGGAAATATCTAAATCAATGTGAAATTCATAATGTCATTAACTCAATAAAAGAAATATAATTTGCAAACTATTATATACGATATTCACTACAAGGAATATGCCAAAATCTTCCAATGAACAAATCGACTTTAATGATCAAAAGTGATTATAAAATATTTATTGTAAAAATTTACTTCAAGGAATGTGTAAAAAATAATTTGGACAATAATGTAAGCATATATCATATTTCTTACAAATAAGGCCACGTTTGATTCAGTGTAATAGAATAAAGCTGTAATGAAATAGAACTGTAATGGAATAGAGTTGTAATAGAATAGAACTGTAATAACAATTCAATTGTTTGGTTGAATGGAATGGAATATAATTGTAATAGTATTCCTGTGTTTGGTTGAATGGATTAGAGTTGTAATAGCATAAGAAAAGAAGCTGAAATGACCAGAGTACCTTTAGCAGAAATTTTTTTAAAAGGATGATTATTAAATATAATTTAATAAAAACAATAATACATAATTTAATCCTATTTTAATAAATTTATTATTAAATATAATTTAATAATATTCTTAATATAAAAATTAATAAAATATGAATTAATAAAAATAATATATAATATTACAAAAAATAATATACAACTTACTTTATTATTTTTAAAATATAATGCATATTTAATGTGTTAGAATATTATTAGCAAAACAAATAATTTCGCATATATATCATAATCTATATGTTACTTAAGAATAATTTAAAAGAGTAATTTAAAGAATATCTTGTCTCAAATATTTTTACTTACATACAGATGTTGAAATACAACAAAAAAACTAATGAAATTGTTGTGCTGTATATATATTTTTTTAACATATTTTCATTAATTTATTTATACTGCTAGACATGTATAATATAAGAATCTCATGTAAAAGTAAAAATGAATAATATAGATTTAATATTTCTAATCACAAACTCTCATGCAACTTCATTTTTACATGTGCCAAACTTCATAAAGAATATTGATTGAAAGTATCTATTCACAAAAAATAGCATTAAGGTTCCTTTAAAATACTGACCGAGAGTATTCTATAGAATCAAATATGATAATACAAGGCTATTTTTAATATAATATATATTAATGGAAAATTATTGAACATATAAAGCTTCCCTGCATCAATGAATGTATTTTAGAAGCTGGAAAATAAAAAGCAAGAATACCAATAGACTAAATATACTTGAATAACATACAACATTGGCTCCTCTTCTTGAAAATTTGTAAAGCTTTTGTAATTGCAATAAATGGAAACTCAGTCTCCCAAGCTACCCATTTGTCCAATGCTCCATAAACTGTCTCTTTTTCATTGGGAAGTTGAGAAACCTTCTTTTACATATAGAATCAGTGTATATATTTATCTTTAAATACTAAATACATACTATAACTAAAAACAATACCTAAATAGAGAATTGCATACAATTAGTACTAGGAGAAAAAAAAAATAGAAAACAGGCGAGGGTTTCAAGCTAAGAAGCATACAAGTAAAATCGGACTCATTTCTTTTTTCCAAAAAAAAAGAGAAGGATAGTTCTTTATTGTCACTGATATGAGCAATCATAAAGGTTTCTGGAAGTTTAATTGTATCATAATCACAGCAAGAGTTTATTCCAAGTTTGAATGAACATAATAGACGTCTTGTGTGTTGGCTTGATTTTAGCAAATTGCAAATGTTTGTGATTAAGATGGTAAAAAATTCAACCTGAATCATATTTGAGAGTGCATGTATTTTTGTTTGTAATCATGCCCTCTAAGTTAGGATCTAAGTTATCAATAAGAGAAGCATTGAATGTTTTAATTTAAGTAAAGAACACAACATTGAAGCAAAAATAAAAATAAACAGAGAAAAAACAATAGCACAACAAGTTTGCAAGTTAGATAGTATGTATTTACAGATGGAAATATACCTATTGAAAGAATAAGTTGAAAAATTATTGCAGGCACAAATCAAACAGACTAAACCATACTTCAAACCCATGAAAAGAACCTTGAACAACAAATATTCATATACCAAATGAAAAATAAAACAATAAAACTTCAGACCAATGTCAACAATTACCAAAATTTTCTTTGATTCAGTAGATGTGGTAGGTGATCTCAACCTAGCAAACAATTCTTGAATGAAGGTGCTATCATCCTTCAATATAGAAATAACCTACAACACATTATTGCAATTAATGCAAAAGAAAACAAAAGGGCATATTTATTTAACAATAGACACTAAAAATCTTACAATAGCATTGTTTGAATGAATTATAGAATTGAAACTAGCAGCTGTGGCCTCATTTAATACCTTTGCCAAAACAACATCCTGAAAGAAACAATCAAAAGCAAGAGTTACATGATTAAAGACGATAGTGAGAATCATAAATAAAGTTTTTAACATGCATACCTTTAAATAACCAACACTATCATAATAGAAATTCAACAAGTTGATTAGAGACTGCATTTATCAATCTTAATTATTAAAAGTGCAACAATTGAAATAGTATTTTAGAGAGGCATGAAGATGCCAAGCCTCTTACTGGTATCATAAATAAGCAAAGCTGATCTAATTTTAAACCTTACAAATGGTTATACGAACATAACCCCCCAAGTGGATAATTCTTCTAACAGTAAATCACCCAAAAAGTAGCATTTTTGACTCCTTTTCTGAGCTTTAAACTTTTGAAATGATGTCTAATCCAGCTCCTAAGCTAAATTCACAATCCAATAACAAAAGCAAACTATCTGTTAGTGAAATAAAAGGCTTCTTCAACACCATCACCATGATGTACATCTATATCAATATATAATACATGGGCATGATACTTCAAAAGCTCCAAGATTCCCAAAACCAAGTCATTGATGTAACAAAAGCCAAATGCCTCACACTTCTTGGTATGATGTAAACCACCAGCCCAATTTATAACAATATCACATAACTGATTGTTTAATCTTCTTGCAGTATCTGCCAGCCATGACAATTAATTACAACTGAAAATGCACAAATCAAATTAAGAGAAACAGCCCACCATATCAAAATTTACCTATTGTCCTACTAGCATAAATTGACAAAATTCAAACAAGTTTTCAAACACAGGGCAGTCTTCTCCAAGATTTTCTGGGAAGAAGAAAATAGAAAAAGATGGAAATCAAACTCCAAACCCATATACATCAGAAAAAGCATAACTCTCCATATGATATTTGCATGTTCATTGGAATGGGTAAAATACAGATGAAAATTTTGATAGAGAATTCCTAAGAGGGGAAAGAATAAGAAAATAGATAGCGAAAGGAAGAAGACTAACAACAATCGCTGATAGTTGATTAGAGCCTCGTTGTTCCCACAATCGCTGGCCTGTACGGTGGGAGACGTGTACATTTCTTTGAAAAGCTCCGCCTTCGACATTGATTTCTCTATATTTTCCACCACACGTAAATCCGCCACACCCAAAATCCAAAAACAGAGAGTATTCTATGCATTTTATAGAAAACCCAAGAAGATTTTTGTCTGAATGATAAGTAGAAGTGGGAGGAGATTTTCGTCTGAAATAAAAAAAAAAGCTATTACGAGAGGCATTGAATAGGCATCCAGAGCCTGACCCTCTGAATGGTTATGCAACGTTTACGCGTAATAGAGCCCGCATGGAATAGCAATTTGGCGGTCAAATTTCAACCAAACAAACGTGCCACTGTAGCGCGTAAAATAGGGGTAGAATGGAATGGCCATTTCGTCGAACCAAACATGCTGTAAGACCATAAATATATCATCCACTTTAAGAAATGATTAATTAATATAAATTATTGATCATTCTATTCTAAGAATGAACATTTAGCAACATTTCGAATCATTCATCTTCTTATTTATTTTCCAATAATGATAACAGGTTCCATTTTCATATTTGTTATGTATTGCTACATTCACTTTGGGGAATGGAGCAGAACCAGTGGAATTAAAAACTCATTATTTTGTTTAGCCCCAAGAATGCATGCGATCAATTCATAATATTTTTAATATCATTTTCACAAGAGTTTTGCATCATCAATTAACTAGAAAGAAATAATCAAGTCATGCATGGAGTTTATTGTAAACCAAATATATTGATAAAACTGACATCTAAAATATCAAACCTGATATAATGCTAGTGCTAGAAAAAAAAAATCATTAACCATTGTAGACATGCATGAAATTTACTTCAAAACAATACATTTCATATTCACTAAAATCTTTCCATTTATAATTGATCATATCATTTCTCTAAATAATTAACAAATGGATTAATATAAAGCGTATGAACTACCTTTAACAGCTCTACAAAAGTAACAAGTAGGATTGTGTAGTAGGAAAAATATAAGTCATTTACAAAATTAAACCACACGAGTTTTTCTTTTATGCTTCTTATCAAACAACAATCGATTAATATAGACGAGATCCATAGAAATGCCAATGGCCATATTAATATAATAAATTTCATTTTTAAATTTATGAAAATGTTTTCAATCAAAATAATCAAAAATTAAAAATGATTGCGATTAAACTTGAAATTCTATATTAGAATCAACCCAAAAATCAATTTAGACATTCCTCAATATTATCTTTAGAACTACGCATGTATTAGTATTGAAAAATTTGAAATTGTATAACCAAATTAAGAAGAGATATTGGAGGAATGTAATTTATATTTGAACTAAATCAAATATGAATAATAAAATTCATTGGTTTATCAATACAAATTTGCATACTAAATATCTTTTAGTCAAATATACTATTTAATTATAGAACCTATTATAGCAACATAAATAAGTCAATCAATATTCATTTTCATAAACAAATAATATGCTTAAATTAATAAGTAGCCCATGAAATCAAAACTTAAAAAGAAATACCGTCTCAAATATTTAAATCATATATCAAGCCAATTTAATATTTGAAGATGCTATTGTTGAGAAAAAAACACGAAAAGATAGAGATCTAATAAGTTGATATACCTTTCTTATTTGACCTTGAGTCTTGATGATTTTATCAAGAAGTAATAAAATAAAGTTCTAGTAGTATACTTTAAATCCAATCAAAATTCATCAATAGCAAAATTTCAAAATAACTTATATGATATTGATACACCTCAACCTCAAGAATACTGAATCAAAATTATACCGATATCAAAATCTAAAAACATATGTTGTCTAGAATTTAGAATATATATATATATATATATATATTCAAATTGAAACCATCAAATAAACACACAAAAAAAATAGTTTAATGATGACTACGAACCGATGCAAGTCACATATTATGATGAACCTTAGGCCTGATTAATAAAAATGATCAATAAAATTATGGATTGTTATTTACAAATATATCAATTTATAACATTAAAATTAATCTATCATCATTCAAATATAATCACTAAGCAATTATCAAATAACATATATTAAGAAAAAAAATTTATAAACAACAATCTAGGTACATATAAGCATGTGAAATGATAAACATATATAAGCATGTGATGTGAAAAGTAAATTTACCTAAATTTTTTATCTTCTCCTAAAGTTTCAATAGTACAGCAACTAAATTTTTTATCTTCTACTAAAGTTTCAATAGTACAGCAACCAATCCATAAATTTTGACATAAAATTACTTTTGATTAAAATCTATATTGAGATAAAATCTTTTACCTCCTTAAAATATAGAAATAAAATAAATTAAACAAAATTATCATAATTATTCAAGATTTAAAAAAAAATCCAATATGAAACGTTAAATAAAAACTCCCTGTAAAACTTTTTGCATATTGTGTCTAAAGCTTTGAATAAAAAATCATGGAGGATAAGTCCGATCTTTAATATATAAGAATTTTATTTCTAAGCAAAATTATGTCGATAATGTTTTATAGAAAAATTAAGAGAACAATAGTAACAAGTAAAAGGTAGATGAAAAACACAGAAGAATTTTCATATGTTAAACTTTCACTTACAAGGTAATTTATTTATAAGCTCATTTACATTCAATTAAATAAATGTAAATTAAACCTTCTTAATTACTTCATTGAAACATCTCATGGTCATAAATGAACGATAGAATTTTATTTCACCACTTTATTAAGGGTTTAAAGGGGTCATAGATATCTATTATTAATGTATTTACAACAGATAAAATATATGAACTTAAATTATAATAAAATACATAAAATAATTTATTAGACTCATTATTAATAATATAAATTTTAAATATTTTTTAAACCACTCGTTTGAAATGTTTGTAAAATTTAATTTGAATATAAATAATATTAGATATTAAACTTACAATCAAACATAAACATCACAAATTTAAATATGCTATATAGTTGAATTAAATTTCAAAAATGAAAATAATCGGAGTAGATTTGATATATATGTCGATTTTTAAAAAATATTTAGGATTTTAGGCTAATTTTTCTGATCTTTAGGAAAATAGATTGATTTTAGAGAGAGAAACAGAAAACACGTCATGTAAGGCACGTTTAACCCAATGATAACTTTTCCCCAATAGTAAAAAAAAGTCCAACATCAAAAATTTTCCCATGAGCTAGTTTATTTGCTATATAAACCCAAACCATTTTCTTCTATTTGCATTCCAATCTCATTCTCCTCATTCTCTCAATTCTCTTTAACTTTTAGTTCTCAATTTTTCATTCAACTTCTCTCAAAATCTTGTTGTTTTAATTTTATATTTCGTAATTTCTTTGTTTTTAATTGATTTTTATAATGACAATTCCGCTTATTCGTTTGGATGACAAATACATTTTTGACGTCTAATTACAAATGGTAAGAAAATATTATTAAATTATTAAATTTTAATTAAGTTCTTTATAAGTTGTTAACATTATTAATTTTATAGTTTTTTTATGTTTATACAATTATGTTGAAGGTTAGATTTTAGAGATGTACATACACAATTTAACTGCAAAGGAACCACGTTTTATTGAACAACACTTGCAAGAGGCGTGATTCTTGCATGTGTCTCGTATGCTTGGGGGGACTAAACTGGATCCTGCACTTATCAGCTCTTTGGTGGAAACATGGAGACCCAAGACATACACATTCTATCTTCTGTACGATGAATGTAAAATTACACTTAAGGACGTAGCTTTATGACTCGGTTTACCAGTGGATTGGTCAATCGTTATAGGGGCAGTGGGCATTGGCGATTGGAGTACAATTTACGAGCAACTATTAGACAAGGTGCTGGACAAGTTTTTTAGTAGCCGAATAGAGATGAAATAGTTGGAAGAAAATTTTAATTATATCGACAACTCCACGACTGCCGTTGAAAGAGAATAATACGCCTGACCATTCATTTTGAGGTTAATCGAGGGTCTTCTAATGCCTAATAAATCTCGAAATCTGGTACATTTAAGGTGACTACTAAAACTCTTAAACTTGAAAGAAGCAGGGCGACTTAGTTGAGGATCAATTATGTTAGCGACATTGTATACCCCACATATAAAAAAATCGGCCCAAAACTCTAGATATTTTTCAAAACTGACATATACTTCAAATTTGCCCAAAATAATTGTATACCCAATATAAATATTACAAACAATAAATTAGTGTTTGCAATTTAAATTGAATTAATTAAACTACAAGCTATGAGATCCCTACTAATTCTATTTCATTACTACCTGAATTGTTTGATTCATTGCTATCATTACTTTCTCTATCATGCACATCTTCTGAGTTAATAATATTATCATATGTCTTGCCATTATTTCCATATTACGTAAAATCTGCATCATTTAACCCTGCATGCTTTTGAATAAAATTGTGAATCGCCATTATAGCAACAACAATTATTATTTGCTTTTTAAAACTATAACTTGAAATATCCCTTACAATGACTCATTTTTTTAGTACATCAAATATTCGTTCAATCACACTACATAATAATGAATGTGAATGATCGGATATCTCTTCTTTATATAACCCTACCTCAACAAAAGCAAAGTAAAATGACCAATACTTTTTTATTTGTTAAATTGTTTACTTTTTTTAATGAATTTTATGAGCATTGCTCGTGAAATATAATATGAACAATAGTCCATTGAGAATTTTTAGTAGCAGGCATCCCTTTGTTTCAAATTTCAACCGTTAATTATGTACTCCTTTTTATGGTAACATAAAAAGGAAAAGGAAAAAGGAAAAAAAATAGCATAAAACATAAGATGGGCAATTTGTTAAGAGCTAAAAAAGGAAATTATCTATATATTTAATATAATCTTATTATAGATTCTTATCATATCTGCTCTTATCATAGCCTCTCCTCAACCCTTCAATTGGAGTATAATGCGCTTCAATACACTTAACTCACGTCCTCCTATACTGGTAACAATGTCAATGCCAATCGAGCTAAGACTCAGTCAAAAACAAATGAAAGTAGATCCAAACTTATTTACACCCTCTCATAGTAAAATAAAAAAAAAGAAAAGGAAACAAAAAAAAAAAAACATACCCTGAAAGAAGGGAAGCTCATTTGCTACTTCAAAAAGATCTATCCTTCTAGCACTACTCAAATTATAAATCCCTACTTGAAGGAAAAAGGGAAAGTGGTTTATAATAATAAAAATTATGGTTGGGATATTCTTAATGAGGGCAAAACAATAATTTTGCCTGAAATGTGACTTTGGGTAGATAAGTTGCGGTTGGAAATAACTTTTAAAGCTAAAAGTTACATGTTTAGCATTGTTCATGGCCCAAAAGTAATGTTTTTTAAATTGGATTGATAGTCAAACCAATTAGACCATCAGTTCATCTGTCCAATTGGTTCAATTAAAAATTATTAAAAAAATAAAAAAAAAACTTGGTTCAACCGATTCAACCAGTTTTTTAGTTGATTCAACTGGCTTGTATCAATTTTTGGTATAATTGGTTCAAAGCCACTTTCCGCAATGGTACCTTAACCTATTCTTGGTCCAAATGGTTTCTACCAACCAATCTGATCCAATTTAAACAACATTGTCCTAAAGTGCTTTTCATAAGCAATGCTAAATACAACCTAAGTGATAATTAAGAAGTTTAAAGTTCTATTCAAGCAATAACTCTATTTTACATCAATAAAATTAGCATAATCTTAAAAAAGATTAACGCTATTGTTTTTACGTCAAATTAATTTTTTTAACTAATAAATGTAAATTAAATTATAATTATCTTAAAGTTAATTTTGTAATATGATGGAAAATAAAGGATATTTTGGTCAGTTCAAAAGTTTCTCGAAACTCATGCTTATATATATTATAGATATAAATAGATTATAGATTATAAACTATAAATTTTAAATTTTAATTTTAAATTTTAAAAGCAAATTATATTGTGTTGGTTCAAAAGTTTAAAGTGCTTGTTAAGAAATAATCTGGTAGGTTTATAAAAGCTTTGAAAAGTGAGAGAGGAAAATAATACACCTCTAGTTCCATAAGTTTTTGTAAAGATGAAGGCATGGAACATTAGTTGACAGTTCGTATTCACCACAACAAAATGACGTGTCTAAAAGGAAGAATTAAACAATGATAGAAATGACCAAATCTATGTTGTTCAAGAAAAAGGATGCCTAAATAATTTTGGCCTAAAGTTGTTAATATAGTTGTGTATTTGTTGAACATGTGTCCAACTAAAGTCGTGTGGAATATGACTCCATTTGAAACATAAAGTGAAAGAAAACCATACGTGAACCACCTTAAAGTTTTTAGATGTGTTTTTTATGCTCTAATCCCTAAAGAAAAGAGGACAAAACTTGAAGAAACAAATGAGAAGTGTGCTTTCATCGGCTATAGTTCTATGTCAAAGGGCTATAAACTTTAAAACATGGAGACCAAGAAAGTGGTTATTAGCCGCGATGTCGTATTTGATGAAAATGCTACATGAAATTGGTAAGAAAAAATGGTTTATACATCTAGTAAATGTTGATGAGCAATCAACTCATTCTACGACAAATTCTCCCTCCTTATCATGTTCTTCAAGTTCTAACTCTTTATTACTTAGCTCTACTTCAAGAAAAATGAGGAGTTTAAGTGATGTTTATGCTAGATGCAATTTTTGTGTAGATGAACCAAAAAGTATTGAATAAATAATCAAAGCGGATGCTTGGAAGAAAGATATGCAAGAAGAAATTGATGCAATTGAAAATTATAAGACGTGTGTTAGATGAAAAACCAAATGGAAGAAAAGCTATTAGTGTGAAATGAGTGTACAAGGTGAAGCACATTCTAGATGGTTCTGTCTAAAGAAAGAAAGCCAGATTAGTGATGAAAGTCTATGCACAATAGTCTAATACTAATTATCATGAGACTTTTGCTCTAGCTGCTCGTTTGGACACAATTAGAGCAATCATTACATTGGCAACATTGAAAGGTTGGAACCTTTACCAACTCAATATGAAATCAACATTTTTAAATAGAGAATTGAAAGATAAGTTTACATACAACAACCTCAAGGCTTTTCTATTAAAGGCCATGAAGATAAGGTGTATAAACTAAACAAAGCTCTATAGGGGTTGAAGCAAGCTTCTAGAACAAGATTCTAGCAACTCAGAAAAGCATTGGAAGTCAAAGAACATCACATTAATGGGAAGTATGTTGAGTAATTTGATGACATTAAATTGTATTTAAGCAAAGTAACTAAGATAGATGAATCTAGGGAATCTAGTATCCATTTAATTAACATGCATAAATCTTGTAGATCAAGAGTCATATTAAAGATATATGTATAGGAACTATAATAGTCATTTTCAACAACTATAGAAAATGTTGTAAGTGATGAAACCATTGTAGAGACAAAAGATGTATTGTGAGTGAACCAAAATAAAATAAAAATTCATTCTATATTGAATGTTTCTTCCCTTCACCATTTTTAGAATTCTCTCCAACAATATCATTAATTCAAATCCATCAGGGGATCCTTGATTCAAATCCTTTAAGGGATTATTAATTCAAATCCATCAAGGGATCTTTAAATCGATTATCTCAAGGGATCTTTAATTCAAAACCTTCAGCGAATCATCAATCCAAATCCTTAAGGGGTTAAATAGTCCAAACAATCAAAGGTTGGAGGAAATCATTTAAAGCCCCTTGATACCGCAGTTCGCTAATGCTTTCCAAATGAAATTTTGTCAATAGTAAACCTTGTCAAAAAGCAATCTTATCACACCATTCCCTTTGCCTTGAATAGATAAAGCAAGATCATTAGTGAAATGCTCTTCCATAACCTTAGGCAGCTTTGATGTTTAAGCAAAACTATATTTCTAAGTCTTCAACTACTCACTTTATAACTATTTTTAGACTTGGAAACATATTGTTATACCATATGGTATGAGTTTAGAAAATAAAGGATAAAGCTCGCAAAAAGGGATCAACGCACAAAAGAAAAATAAAAATGTGTCACAAAGAGCAACCTCAGCAAATCCTATCGAGATCAATAATAAAATTTGACGAGGTATTAAAAAAGTAGGAACAAGGTATAAACGGCAAGGCCGTCTCTGTCAAGCAAGGCCACTTACCCTAACCAATCAGCAACAATAAGCAATTACGCCTTAGACATTTCTACGCACTCCCATGCAATTGAGATGTTTGGAATGGCTTTTGTATAAAGGTAGAAAGATATCTGGTTTAGGGTAAGAAAAACACTATACTATCATTTTATGTGATTACTTTTAGAACATTATCCTCTTATTGGAAAGTGTCCCTATGCATAAGCTTTAACACCTCAAACTGACCCTTTATTTCACAAATTCTTAGCTTTATAGTTTGAACTCCCAATTGAAACAATATCATTTATGATAATTTCTTCATTACATTAATTTCACATGATTTAGTATTTCAAAAGATTTATTTTTTGATTAATTACATTCATTCATTTATAGTTATTGGAACACTATAAATATTTGAAAATGTTCCAGTACTATGAACGCTTAAATTTGTATATTGATAATAATAAAGGTTTGCTTAAGAAATTGAATCAAATGGTTAGTCATTGTCTAGTGAAGTTAGATAATATTCTTAATTAATTTTATATTATTTGAAAGTTATTGGTTTAACAAACTCATGCAATTTGCTAAAAAAAGAAAAGAAAATAATTAGAGTTTAGGTTTTATTTTTTATTTTTAAAAACAAAGTTTTTAGAATATTTCATAAAGAATTTTCAAAAAAGATTTTAATGCTCAATTTAGCCTTCAAATTATGTTTGTTTCCTGCTTTGATACCTGAGTTTTTTTTTTTTTTAAATCTTAGATTGGTACTTAAACTATCATTTCATTATCCGATTTAACCTTTTCTTTGTAACAGTGTTAAAAAAACGATTGTCACATGACGCCAATCACAATGTGCTACGTGACAATTAAATTTTTTTTAAATAAAAGCATTAAATTTAAATTAAAGAAACACCTTTGACTTTGACTAATTGTTGATCGGTTGTTGACCGTCCATTTGGCGCTATTAGAACAAGCCATGTGTCCTTATTTTTTTAATATTATACATATTATATTGATTAAATATGTAAAAAAAGCATATATAATAAATAAATAATCCAAATTTTTTTTATAAAGTTTAAAGAAGTTATAAAATTCTAAAATATATAAATATAAATTTTAAAAGGTCAAAATAATATATAAAAATTTAAAAAATATAAATTATTTAAAATTAAAAAAATTAAAAAAACCTTAAATTTAGAAAATATATATTCTAGAAAAATTTTCATAAATTTTAATTTTTTAAAAAATTAAATTCTGAAAATTCAAAACAATAGATCTAAATTCAAAACAATTTAATTTTTTTTCTAGAATATATATTTTTGAAGATTTAAGTTTTCTTTTTTTGCAATTTTTTAAAAATCTAAATACTTTTTTTAAATTTGATAAAAAATTATATATTATTTTAACTTTTCAAATTTTATATTTATATATTTTAGAGTTTTATAGTTTTTTAAAAAAATTGAATTATTTATATATTATATATGATTTATTTATATTTTTAATCAATATAATATGTATAATATTAAAAAAATAAAAAAACATGTGGCACGTTCCAATTGTACCATGTGGATGGGGAAAGGAGGTCAACTGTGGTCAATTTCAATCAATGATGGTCAAGAGTGAGTTAAAATCAAATATATTTTTAATTTAATTTTAATATTTTTAATTTAAATAAATTTAATTATCATGTGGTACATTGTGATTGGTTAGATATGTCATATGATATATTTTGATTAGCAACTGTAACGATCAATTTTTTTAATGTCATCGATTTTTTTAATGTTATTATAAAAAAATTAAAATAATAATTTAAGTATTAATATGAGACAAAACAAAGTTTGAGTACAAAGTAGGAAAACAGACAGAATTTGGGAGAAAACCCAAATAAAGAGTTGTAAAAGAAACTCCTTGAATTGAATTTTTTAGATTTACTTAGATAATTAATTTTAATTTTTTTAAAAAAATATAAAACATTCATCTTTAGTAATTAAAAATTAAAAATAGCCGGGGGAAAAAGCTCCTTATTTCCAAATAAAGTTTGCCGAGGCTAATATTATCCCAAATATATGAACAGTCGGAATTTTACTTGTTACTTAGGGAAAAGGCAAAAACATATTTATAATTATATATGCAAAGCAAAAGAGCAAGAATGGAGGTTTTGAGATTTACTGAAGAGACAAAACTAGGAATAATCATGGCAGTATTGAATCTTTGTCAGAAAAACAATTATTTAAGACAGTGACGTTTTCAAATCTAAAAAATCTCAATCCCAACACAACGCGCTATTTGTAGAAAAACAAAAAAGTTTTCTCCACCATGCACGCGTTTTAATCCACCGTGTTTTTTTGTCATAAGTTTCTTGTCCTAAGAACTACAATTAAGAAGAAAAAAAAAAACTGTTTTCTTGGAGTACTCGTTTTCATTGTACTATTTTTTGCCATTTTATGAACTATTCAATGATCCTCACGCGTTTGTTCATTTTCCAGTTCATTGTACCCTTCCAAAATCCAGTTTTTTCAAGTTTACTTGTCTGGTTTTTAAAGTCTAGTGATGTGTACAACAATTCAAGCAGTTGTTGATACTTTTGAAAGAAACTACACATATATATATATATATATAAAGAGTAGCTATACAAGCATATTTTAATAATGTTTTCAGTTGCTAGATCTTTTCTTTTTGGGTTTTTCTTATTGCTTCAAATGTTTTAATTACAATATTTTATTGACTTTAGTAGCATTACGTGTTTTGGGATTAGTGATGTTCTTTAATGAGTTTCCAGGTATCTTCTATGACTGAGTTTAGTTCTAGTTATTAGTCAACTAAAGCAATCTATTTACTGCTAAGCATATCTATAAAGGGCACACCTGGAGAAGGTTTTGGCTACTGGGGTTTGAGTACTTATGCTCTCTAAGTGTTTGGGTTTTTGCCTTCATTAAATCACTGTCAATTTCCAACTTTCATTTTTCCCATGATGTTTCCAAGTAAGAGGCCTGCACCTGATGAAGCTGATCAGAGGTGTGAATCTATGGTTCCTGAGCCCAAAAGAAGGGCTACCCTTGAGAAGTGAGTTGGTTTATTTGTGCATGAAATGAGATGAGTTTGCTTCTTTTGTGTTCTAAGCTAATTAATGTTTTGCATGTGTCCGAATTGGGTTTTCTTGTTCTTGTTCTTGTGCAGCGCTGTTAGAAGCATAATGGGATTTGGAGGGCTTTCCCTGAATAGAATTGTGCTCAACCTGGAACCAATGCTGAGATCATGGGTAGTCATTATTTCTTTGAGGACCTAACTAGTACATATGTACATATTGATTCAAGTTCAATTAATAGATCATTTGACTTTGTATCAGCAACTAACATTTTGACTCAACCTGAGATGTTTTAAGCTATCCTCTGTGTTACTCGGACTCTTTATTGTCATGCTATTATGAGAAAATGACCAGAAACTGTATTTGTTAAGTTCTGATTTCCCTTCCTCTTTCATCTTTTGGAAAAACATATGAATTCTCAATTTGCTGAAATGCTTTAAGCATATAGATCTTGTTCATAAACTTTTACAAAGAAACTAGCACTACTTTTAATAGTGAAAGGGCAAATCTCTGCAAATCTTTTCAAAACTTATAAATACAACAGGGCATACATGATATTGATCAATGGATTTATCAGCTGCATGTGTTTCTTTATACTTGAAACTTGGATTGAGTTGCCTGAAATTCTTAGTACAAAGTTCCTTTTTTAGTTATACCTTTATTTTAAATCTTGTACATATCATTTGTGATTAGGTAAGGGAAGAAGTGGAAAAAGCAATTCTATCCTCTTTTCATCCATCTTCAAGGTAAGCTATATTGGACCTACTTTCATGGATCGTATGTTGACAGATTTGTCTCTTTGATAGATCCATTCATCAACATCTTCAAGATTCTCTGAATTAACTTCAGCTTTGCATTTCTTGTATTTTGTTGCCTAGGATCCAACACTAGAATTATTTTGACCGTTTCTAAAGCTCTCCACCTGAAATATATTCTGATATACTAATATATCATCCATGTCTCCTTACAAGTTTTTTTCTGAAATCTTGCTTTATTTTCTCCATTAACAGTCTAACATTGGTCTCTTATTTACTGGTTTTTTAGGTCCTCGCTTAATCAGATTGAGGCATCGAGAGGAAGAAGCTTGCAGTTGCGTTTTGTTAATAAACTACCCTCTACCATATTTACGGGTAGCAAGGTTGAAGCCGAGGATGGCGATACCATTAAGATTATCCTAGTTGATGCAACGACGGAAACAGTGGTCTCATCTGGTTCATTGTCTTCTATTAAGATTGAGATTGTAGTCCTTAACAGTGAGTTTGGTGCTGATGAGCGACAAGATTGGACGGAAAATGAATTCAATGCCAGTGTTCTTCGTGAAAGACAAGGTAAAAGGCCACTGGTGACTGGGGATGTGAGTATCACCCTGGTTGATGGTGTGGGGAATGTTGATAATGTGATTTTCACTGACAATTCTAGCTGGATAAGAAGTCGAAAGTTCAGATTAGGAGCCCGAATTGTGCAAAAAATTTCTGGTGAATCGACAATCAGGGAGGCTACAAGTGAAGCATTCATGGTGAAAGATCATCGTGGGGAGTGTAAGTTCATAGTTCAAAGGTTCTTTTAAACTTAAACTTCTATAATCTCTTTTGTAGAACTTATCATTGGAATATATATATATATATATTTATGCAGTATACAAGAAGCACTACCCTCCCTTCCTGCATGATGAAGTATGGCGTTTGGAAAGGATAGCCAAAGATGGTACCTTCAATAAACGGCTGACCTCTAATAGTATTTTCACTGTCAAGGACTTCCTGCGGTTGCATGTTATTGATTCATCTGCACTGCGCCATGTAAGCGAATAATTCTTAATTTCAATCACAAAACTTCAAGCATACATGTTATTGTCATGGTCTATGTTACTTGACTTGAGATGACCGCAGATACAAATACATATATCTGAAAAATATGTTATTAGCACCGACAATTTTGGGAAACGAAGAGTTTGGAATAATATAGGTGTTGATGCACCTTTTTTTTTTTTTCATTCTGCTGAACCAATCTGTGTTGTGACATTAATTACTGCAGATACTTGGTTGTGGGATCTCAAATAGGGTATGGGACACAATCATAGAACATGCTTTATCTTGTGTTCTTGATGATGATGAGTGGTATTCCTACTATGGAACTGCACAAAACGTTGGACTCCTATTAAACTCCATTTACAGAGTTGAGGCAGCTACATTTGATGGCCAGAATTACCAGCCAGTGGAAAATATGACCTTTTCACAAAAGGTTAGTGTGTCATATCCATGGACAGTCAATCATTGCAAATCATTTACCATACTTCACCTCGGATATGTTCCATACGACTTAAGATTGAATGTTTTCTCTGCTTAATTTTCAGCTTCTGGTGGAAGATACAAAGAGACAAGCTTACAAGAATGTTGGGGACCTAGTTTTGGTTGATCGGCGAGGAACTATCGGACCCTTGATGCCCTTGACAAATTTGTTGCCTGAGCCACTTGGCATCCCAAATTTACTACTGCAACAACCTGAATTCTCAGTTGAAAACGAAGGTACAAGAATTTTCTAGTACAGACATGTATAGTTGTCGTTCCGATGTACATAGTGCAGGCTATAACATAAAGTCTTCCTGATCGAATTCATTGTATGTAAGCAGATAAACCAGATACATCACATGGTAATTTCAACCAATCCTCAACATCCTATGTCTATGAAACGGAAGATACAAATCAATTACAGGTTTGTTTACCACAGGATGAGCTTGCAATTCAAGCTTTTAATCCAACGCTAAGAAACAGCTTCAGAATGGGGGGGACCTTCCATTCCAATGGAGAGAACAATTTGTCATTTTTGTCAGATGACCATTTTGCTACAGAGGATAATTCTGAAGCTGAAATGCCAATTTGGATTTCAACTACTCCAGCATGGGGACATGCCAGTGGATCTGTTTCAACCCCGGCAGCATCCGAATCATCTTCCTCAAACTTTGATGTAAATAACCAAAGAAGCATGGGAGAGAGCAGAGATGTGTGGCCCAAAGCTAGGTGGTTGAAGTTAAGAGCTGTTATCCATTGGAGGTCATTTACTCGCGGTGCTGCACGAAGGCGCCTCTGCTTGCCACGAGGCATATGTATATAATTCAATAGATTTAAAGCAATTAAGCTTCTCAAGGTTACGTCAATGTCCTTCAACTTGATTCATGCATGCAATCAGGAGGCAAGAATCTCCTAGATGTTTTAGCTATTTTTTTTCCCTCTTGTGGAAAGGGTTTGGCCTATTTGTAACAAATTGAAACAAAAGGGTCCTTGTAATTGTTTTTGTAAAAAGTTTTTACTTTTTCTTGGGTACATAAGTGTTTCTAAATAACACAGTTAAATTATGCATTTGGTTGGTTTAATTAGATATCATTTTTAAGAAATCGAATCAAATTATAAAAATATGATGCTATACTATAAGATAAAATAATATTAATTGAAGTGCAAAAACATTTTCTAATGTGCAAGAAAGTCTAATGATTGACTAAGGTAAACATGATGAGACAATCTTTTAATATATTGAATGATGGATGAATCCCAACCTTATATTCACATGCCAATAAACTTGACAACTCTTTTTATAACTAATAGTATGGTTACGCTGGGTTAATTGTTTTTTAATTAAAATAAATTTTAAAAGTTAAAATATATTTTTATATTTTTTATATATTTATTTTTAAGAAGTTCATCTCCTTATCTTTTAAATTTTAAAATTCATCTCCGATTATTAGCATTATTAAATTTTTCTGTTAAATTTGTTGGAATGGCATTTTAATTATTTTTTTTTAAAATACTCACATAGTAATCATGCAACAAAAAAAAATTTGCAATGGACGTGATTTGTTATACGTAGTAGGAATGATCACAAACCAATAAGAAAGAAAAATAAGAACACGCAGATTTTACATGAAAAATCCTCATCAGGAAAAAAAAACTACAGGTAGAGGAGGAGAAATTCACTAATATTGAAAAGCAACAATACAAGAGGTTTGCGGTTATGCGCAATTTTCAAAGGTTAAACAACCTGTCTAATAGACGAATTATAGTTTTATACGAATTCAATTTATGCAGCAAGGCCCGTATCCACAGATCCCCAATTTTGCCTCTCTAATTTATTTCTTTAACATGTGAGTTGCACCTCGAACTTTTCAAGCCAGATCAAACGAGATTCGAGTCACACAACTCTAACAAATTTAATAGATAATTTTAATGGTGTTAACAACTCTTAAAAATTACATCATCATTTTAATCAAAATTAAGCATTTGAGTTAATCAATGACCTTGTAAAAATTGAGGTACCAAATTATGTCAAGAAGTTGAAGTATAAAGATTAAATCTTAAATTTGAGCATAGTATAGGGACTAAAATTGAAACTTGACCATTGTTATATAATCTATAGAAAAAATACGGTTTCATGCCACTTTGCCACATTCATAGTCTTTTTTTTTTGCCAAGATGTTTATAAATAGTTGAAAGTAATCACCTTTAGCCTTTCAATAAAAAATAACTTTTTTTTCTTAAACACTTGTTAGCGTACAATGGATATGATAGTAAAATAATAAGATAACTATCACATATAATTATAAAAATTATTTGGACTAATAAATGGCATTTTAAAAGTAAAGGACAAAATTATGTAAAATTAAACCATAAATATTAAATATCATATGTGAGCATAATAAAGAAATCAAAACTGCAATTTACCATTATCTTATAATGACTAATAAAGGGGGGAAATTATGTCATTAGTTAATCCAAATAATTAGTACGGTTAATAATTTTAGTAGCATGGATTTTTTAAAAAGGACTTATTTCAGCTCATCATGTTTAAAATAATTTTTTTTGTTAGAATAGTATTTTATTTTAAAAAATTCACATAAATTTTTTTATCAGAGTAATTAGTAATATTAACTATTTAGACTAGATATTATAAAAAGTTAGGACTAAATTATTGTAGAAATTCAAGTATAAAGATTAATTTTAGGCCTAGTAGAGGGACCAAACGTGATATTTGACCATTTGTGTAAAATGCAAAAAAGAAAAACTGAACATGTGCCAAGTAAAAGGATTAAAAGTGATATTTGATTGATATTGTATAAAATGAAAAAAAAAAAGAAAAGAAAAAGATTCAACAAGGATTAAAAGTGATATTTGACTGATATTGTATAAAATGAAAAAGAAAAGAAAAGAAAAAGATTCAACAAGGGTCAAGTAGGAAGGTACAAAATACATTCCTTTATATATTGTAGTATAGATTTTATATTTTTAGTATAGATTTTATATTTTTAGAGTAATTTTATTTGTTTATCAAATATAAAAAGTGATTATTGTTATAAAATAATTAAATAAAAGAATACTTAAAGTAAATAGAAAATTTTTTCGTCTCCTCTTTTTATTTATAAAAGAGCTATATATATAAGCTATTGACATTCAGTGCAACATAAATGAACGAAGTTTATTTAATTGCTTCATTAACACGTACATTAAGCATCTTTAATAATGAATAGGGGGTTTAACTCATTACTTTCATAAATGTTTAAAGGTTATAGACATCCATTTAATGTATTTACAACACTCCCTTTTGGATATCTTTTAAATAAAAATGTGTCTCATTAAAGCCTTTATTAGGCAAAACCCCGTGGGATAAAAACCTAATGAACGAAAAAGAGTACACAATCTCCTATTACAAGTTGTCTCATTAAAAACCTTTACTAGGAAAATCCAGTGGGACAAAACCTTAGTTAAAGGAAAAGAGTACAACATGTTTTTGACTCCCCCTAATGGCAATATCACATTACATCTTTCAATTGACGCATTCCAATCTTGTGTAGTATTCTTTCAAACGTTGAATTTGGCAATGTATTGGTAAAAAGATCTGCTAAATTATCACTACAACGAATTTGTTGAACTCCTTTATCACCTTTCTTCTCAAGATCATAAGTGAAGAATAATTTTGGTGAAATATGTTTCGTTCTGTCACCTTTGATATAACCACCCTTTGATTGAGCTATACATGCTATATTATGTTCATATATGATAGTTGGCATATTTTCCTGTAAAGGCAAATTATATATCTTTTGAATATGTTGGGTTAATAACCTTAGCCAAACACACTCTCGGCTTGCTTTATGCATTGCAATTATTTCAGCATTATTTGAAGAGGCAACAACTAATGTTTGCTTTGTCAAACACCATGATATGGCAATACCTCCACATGTAAATAAATATCCCGTTTGAGATCGACTTTTATGTGGATCCGATAAATATCCAACATCAGCATAACCAACTAATAGAGATTTTGAATCATTTGAATAAAATAACCCTATATCAATTGTCCCTCTGAGATATCTAAATACATGTTTAATTCCATTCCAATCTACGTGTTGGAGAAGAACTAAATTTTGTTAACAAGTTTACAGTAAAAGCTATATCAGGTCTTGTGTTGTTTGCAAGATACATCAATGCTCTTATGACACTTAGATATGGTACTTCAGGACCAAGAAACTCTTTATCATTCTCGCAAGGATGAAATTGATCTTTATTCACATCTAACGATTGTACAACCATCGGGGTACTCAATGGATGTGCTTTATCCATATAAAATTTCTTTAAGATCTTTTTTTGTATAGGTTGACTGATGGATATGAATTCCATCTTTTAAATGCTCAATCTGCAGGCCAAAACAAAACTTTATTTTTCCAAGATCTTTCATCTCAAATTCTTTCTTTAAATAATTTACTGCATTTTAAAGCTCTTCAGGAGTTCCAATAATATTTAGATCATCAACATAAATAGCAATTATTACAAAATTTGATTTATACCTTTTTTATAAAAACACATGAGCAGATTGGATCGTTTTTATAACCTTCTTTTAACAAATATTCACTAAGATGATTGTACCACATACGTCCAGATTGTTTTAATCCATATAAACTTTTCTTTAATCTGATTGAGCAATTTTCCTGGGAAACTCTATATCCTTCAGGGATTTTTATATAAATTTAATTATCAAGTGTACCATACAAATAGGCTGTAACAACATCCATTAGACGTATGTCAAGTTTTTCATGTATTGCCAGGCTAATAAGGTATCTAAACATGATGGCATCAACCGCATAAGAATATGTCTCTTCATAATCAATGTTGGGCCTTTTGCGAAAATCCTTGTGCTACAAGTCATGCTTTATATGTTACGACTTCATTTTTCTCATTTCGTTTTCATACAAATATCTATTTATATCCTACCAGCTTTACATATTTAGGTGTTTAGACTATAGGTCCAAAAACCTCACGTTTAGAAATTGAATTTAATTCTGCTTGAATTGCGTCTTTCCATTTTGGCCAATCTTTTCTATTTCTATATTCTTCAATAGATTTCGGCTCAGGATCCTCATTTTCTTTTGCTTTTTCAATAGCAACATTATAAGCAAAATTATTGTTGACAACTATATTTTTTCGGTTCCATCTTTTTCCTGAAGTAATATAACTTATTGAGATTTATTCGTTATCACCATTTTCAAGTGCCTGAACCTCTTTTAAGGTTTTTTGATTAATTATATCTTTGGCCTCTTTTTGGGCACTTGCCTCCATAATGTTACCATCTTGAATAATTGCTCATTTCCTTTTACGAGGATTTTTATCTTTGGAACCGATTGGCTTTCCACGCTTCAGGCGTAGATTACTTTCTTTTACAATAACAATTTGTCCTATTGGGATATCAGTTCATATTATAGCATTTTAAGTTGGTATATGAGATTTTGTAATTCTCTTTAGGTCAGTAAATGAATTTGGCAGTTGATTGGCGATGTTTTGCAAATGTATGATCCTTTGAACTTCTTGTTCACATTGACTTGTGCGAAGATCTAATTAAGATAATGATGATCCATTCCATGTAATTTCTTTTACCAATTGTATTTTCTCTCCCTCTAATGTTGGGAATGTTGTTTCATCAAAATAACAATCAATAAATCTTGCAGTAAATAAATCTCTAGTTAATGGTTCAACATATTTAATTATAGAAGGAGAATTATAACGAACATATATTCCTAACCTTCTTTGAGGACCCATCTTTGTGCGTTGTAGTGGAGCAATTGGAACATATACTGCACATCAAAAAATTCTTAGGTGGGAAATATTTGGCTCATGACCAAAAGCCAATTGTAATGGGGAGTACTTATTATAATTTGTTGGCTTTAAGTGCACAAGTGTTGCTGTGTGCAAAATAGTATATCCTCAAGCTGTAATAGGGAAATTTGTTCTCATAAGTAATGACCGAGCTATTAGTTGGAGGTGTTTGCTAAACGATTCAGCTAAACCGTTTTGTATATGAACATGAGC
The DNA here is from genome assembly GCA_020496765.1 of Gossypium stocksii. Taxonomy (NCBI): domain Eukaryota; kingdom Viridiplantae; phylum Streptophyta; class Magnoliopsida; order Malvales; family Malvaceae; genus Gossypium; species Gossypium stocksii. Next base: position 75,573,362 of record CM035632.1, on the reverse strand, counting down.
TACAGGATGTTCAACTTTTATCTCATTTGACATACAATAGTCATTAAAAGCTTAGAATGTAAACTTACCAGCATTATCAAGACAAATAGTTTTGATTGTATTATCTGGAAATTGTGCTCTTAATCGAATTATTTGAGCAAGTAGTCTCGCAAATACCAAGTTGCTAGTCGATAATAAACACACATGTGACCACCTACTAGATGCATCTATTAATACCATAAAATATCTAAATGGTCCACATTGTGGATGAATGGGCCCACATATATCACCTTGAATACGTTCTAGAAATATGGGAGATTCAATCCTTAATTTAGTTGGTGATGTTCTAGTAATAAATTTTTCTTGAGAATAAGTAACATAAGATAAATCCTTGTATTCAAGAATCTTTTGGTTCTTTAATAGGTGTCCAATTGAATTCATGATGATTCTTCGCATCATAATAGATCCGGGATGGCCTAATTGGCCATGCCAAATAGTAAAAGTATGTGGTTCTACAAACTTTTGGTTTGTAGTAACATGTGATTCAATTGCATTAATATGTGTATAATATAAACTTGATGAAAAAGCAGGTAGCCTTTCCAAAACATATTTCTTTCCACATTCAAGATTTGTAATATATAGATATTCAATATTTTTCTCATTCATAGTCTCAATATGATATCCATTAAGACGAATATCTTTAAAACTCAATAAATTTCTTTGAGACTTAGTGGAATATAAAGCAACATCAATAACAAATTTTGTACCTTTAGGTAATAATATAATAGCTCTTCCAAAGCCTTCAATAAGTTTTGAACTACCCGATATTGTATTGACATGGGCATTACTCATTATCAAATGAGAAAAATATTTTTTATCTTTGAGTATCGTATATTTTGTAGCACTATCTGCAAGACAAATGTCTCCATTGATTTTGGGCCCATCGAAATTTTATAGAATATTCATATTCTTCATAAAAACAAACAAAATATAATATGAGAAATATTGCAAATATTTATTAAATATATAAATTATTCTTTATGCAAGAAAATAAAACATATTTAAAACAACATAAAAATGTCAAAATAACATCAATTTTTCTAATGATTCTCAAAGAAATTTACCACATCTAGGTGAGTTATATTATTAAGGTCATTAAATTTATCACCCTCGTAGGCATGGTCAGTTTTAGTATTATAGTGAATATCTTCATCTTTTGCCTCTATTTCATCATTTTGGGATATAAAATTTGTTTCAATATGCTTTCCCTTTCTTTTAATGGATGCTTGATAAAGTTTCACTAAATGCTCAAACAGACGACATGTACGTGACCAATGCCCCTTCATACCACATCAGTAGCATATATTCTTAACAATATTTGAAGGATTATTTTGACCATTGATATACGTGATATGAAGTAATAAAATTTATAATAATGATCAAACAAAAAAAACTAACTATTATCACGATTTTAAGGCAAGCGCACCTATCGAACAGTAGTACAGCTTAGTGGCAAGACCGAGATATCGTACCCAAGGGAACCAAAAGTACTAGTACTAACTTTCTTTCTATTATTTAACCTAAAAATAAAAGGGGATTTTATGAAACTAAACTAATAACGCACAAAAAGTAAATTGGGGAAAAACTCTTTAGGAAAAACTGATTGATTTGGGCAATACTCAAGGGAGAATCCACCTAGACTTCACTTGTTATCAACTCTTGAACTAGACGATTTATTCACTTGACTTGATCCGTAAAAATCCCTAATTTATGTTAATACCTCCGTCGAGGATAAGAACAACTAATCCGAGGTTGATTAACTAAAATCTCTTTCTAGTTAAAACCTCTAGTCTCGTATTAACTCGATCTATGGATTTCCTTATTAGGTTTGACCCTAATCCGGCAGATTTATGTCGCCCTATGTCTAGGGTTGCATGCAACTCTGCTTAATTATGTTGGATCTACTCCTATGCAAGGACTTTTACTCCTTTACACAAGCACATTCGACTTAAATCAATATCCCGGAAATATCAATTTAAGAGCTAAAAACACAATTAAGAACAACTAAAATATCTATCATATAATTCAATAGAAAATAGTAACAAGATCTGTCTTAGGTTTCATCCCTCTCAAGTATTTGGGGGATTTAGTTCATAATTAATAAAGAAAACATCTCAGAAGAAATAAAATAACAAAACATAAAGAACCCAAAAACCCCTGTAGGAATTTGAAGGGAGATCTTCAGTCTTAAAGGAGAATTCAGCTTCTGAGATGAATCAATCGGCTTCCCTTCGAGTAATTCCCTGCCTTTAACTCCCCGTCTTGGCGGGAAAATAATGTGTCATTTGAGGTTGCCTCCTAGGGTCTTTATATAGAGTTTAGAATGGCTTTTTTACCCCTAAGTAACATTTTTCGAGTGCAATTGAACTTCCTTACGACAGGGACATGCTCGTGTAGATCGACAAGAGGCCGTGTGTGGACCTGTTGATGGTGGCACGACCATATGGTCTGGCCGTGCTTGTCGGCGCTGGGCCGTGTTAGACTTTATGTGGCACGGCCGTGGGACACGACCGTGTGGTGAATCCTTGGGCCGTGTTGTTTTTACACTTTGGCCCATTTTCTCTGTTTTCGGCCCGTTTTTCGTTCTTTTCTCTTCCTTGTGCTCTCCTGAGTATAAAACATGAAATAGAAGTATTATGAGCACTAATTTCCACAAATTCAATGATAATTCATCCAGAAATTAAGCTAAACATGAGGTAAAAATATGTATAATTTATCGTTTATCAACCATTTCTTTCTTGTTTTTCATTGTTATTCTTTTTCTGGTGGTTAGAAGTGTCATTATTATGACCACCATGATAACGATTACTAGTACGTCCTCGTTCACGTCCCCCACTACGTCCACGACCATGGCTGCGACCTCTATATTTTCTATTTTCATAATTATTATGTACTGTTACATTCACTTCAGGAAATGGTGCAAAACTAGTGAGGCGAATTCCATGATTTTTCATCAACAGCTCATTATTTTGTTCAGCCACCAAAAGGCATAAAATTAATTCAGAATACCATTTAAAACATTTTTTACGGTATTCCTACTATAGGAGCACATTAGTAGCATGAAATGTTGAAAATGTTTTCTCTAATAAGTCCTCATCAGTTATGTTTTCTCCACGTAATTTTAGTTAAGAACTAATTTTGAAAAGTTCTGAATTGTATTCACTTACAGTATTAAAATCTTGCAATCGTAAGTGTATCCAATCATAACGAGCTTTAGAGAGTATCACCGTTTTTTTATGGTCGAATTGTTCTTTCAAATTTTTCCACAACTCAAGAGGGTCTTTCACAGTGAGATATTCCACTATTAATCCTTCATGTAGATGATGACGGATGAAAATCATTACTTTTGCCTTGTCTTGATTAGATGATTCTTTATCTGATAATATAGTATTTCCTAGACCTTTAGCATCTAGGTGAATTTCAGCATCTAACACCCATGACAAATAATTTTTGCCTGAGCAAATAATTCTTGCCTGAGATGTCTAAGGTTGCAAATTCAAGTTTGGCAAGATTGGACATTATAATCACTTGAATCAAAATAAAAAAATATTACTAAAACATTCTCAATCGTAAAATAATTCAATTATATATACCAAATTTGCTAAATAATAATATGTATGTCAAATATTGACATAGAGAGGAATAGTCATCATAATAGCTTAACACAAATTACATTAATTGAAATTTCTTTTAATAAAAAAACATGTATATACAATTACCATTATTAGATTTGAGTTGTAAAAATAAATGTGCAAATGTTATCCAAAGCAAATATTTCATCTAGAAAATAAAATAAAAGAATTATAAAAATACATATACCGTATATAGTTTAACGAGAGTTATACGGGAAAATTATATAAAGTGAAATGACGTGAACTTCATTATGAACTCGTAGAAGCTTGTGCTGATAACGTGTTATAAAAAACTTAAATAAAAGAACACTTAAAGTAAATAGAGAATTTTCCCATCTCCTCTTTTCATTTATAAAAGAGCTATATATATAAACCATTGACATTCAATACGACATTCAATGCAACATAAATGAATGAAGTTTATTTAACTGCTTCATTAACACGTACATTAAGCATCTTTAATAATGAATGGGGGGTTTTAACTCGTTACTTTCATAAGTGTTTAAAGGTTATAGACATTTATTTAATGTATTTACAATAGTTATACTTTATCACAATATTTAATATTTAAATTATATTTAACTATTAATTTTTATCTAAGGAAATCGCTTGACTTTTAGGCACAATATGACATGAATGATAAATAATAATAATAATAATGAAAAATGGGGTGGTGGTTGCTCACCTCATTCTTTAATCATGAGCTCAAAGGTTCAATCTTTATCTATGAGAATGGAACACATTTCATAACCAACTGTTTAACTCTTTAAAGAAAATCCGCAATGAGGGGATAAGTCATTACATTTTCGTATTTCTCATGTTCTAAGTTGATAAATTTATCACATTTAATTAACCAATTTATGAATTACTTAATTGATTTATGAGTTTTTTTTTTTTTTATGTTTTCAATTCATAGTAGAATACTTAACATATGAAACTTAAACAATTTATTGAATTGATATCTTTAATGAAATTCACAAATGTAATTCCACTTATTAAAAGTTATTTTCATTTAATAAAATATTATCAATATATTTTTATGTGAAATCTAAACATTTTATTGAAATGATATCTTAACTAAAATTTATTATTTTTATTTCATTTATCAAAATCAGATTTATTTAATAAAAATTAATTAATAGGTTTGCTTATATGAAAAATGTATAATTTTAATTTAAATTTTGAAGCAAATAGGATTTTATAAATGTTAGAACATTTTCTGTCAAAAAGTTCTGTTACACTTAATTTTGCAACCTGAGTTTTAACAAAAAACTAAAACAATCAATACATATCTTGTTAGATCGGCAATTTTTTACTTATATATTTGTAATAGATATTTTGTAACTCAAAATAGATAGAAAATGAACAATTAATTTGTTGAATGGGAATTAGATCAACTTGCACAAAGTCTATGATTAAGTAAAGACAGATTGTTTTTGAAGATCCAGGAGAGTTTATATTTCACAATGACTTTTTTGCCTAAGAATGATTGTTATCTGATTAACTAGGAGGGTTTTTAAATGAGTCTTATTAGGCATTCTGAACTTGGTTTATCAGTTAAACATTCGATGATCATTTAAAGTTAAAAAACAAGCTAATAAGATAAGATCATACTATTTTTAAATGTAACATATGTTGCCTATATAAAGGTTGCTGAGTTACACACTTTGCTATGGGTTTTGAAAGTTGATTATGTCCTTTCAGATATATTTTTATTAAGTAGTTTATCATTGATATCTTAGGATTTTATTAAGAGTTTCATTCACTTGTATATGAGGGTGAGATTGGTTATACCTTATGTTTTTAGGTAGTTAGAGTCTTAAACATTGGATATATAGTGAAAGTTATTTAGTGGATTCATTCTCTAAGAAAGGCTTCGCAAAGAAAGGATTATTATTCAAACTACGTAAACAATCTTGGTCTTGTTTTATACTTTGTTTTTTTTTTTTTTGTTATAATTTGCTTTATAGTTTTATTAAAACAGTTGTGGTGACATCACTTTTGACAAAAAAAAATACAATGTCTGCAAACCAGTGTGTTTTTTAATTGGTATTAGAGCTTTTCTTCAAACATACTTAAAAAGGATCTTAAACTCTATTTCTATTAATAGAGGCCATGAAGGAAGGTAGCTTTATATCTCAAATTATGATGTTTGGAAGGCTAGGATAAGAGCATTTTTAAAGTCCATTGATAAAAGGGCATGAAGAGCTATTAAAGATGGTTGGACTCAACCTAAAAATACTATTATTGATGGTATTATGACCTTAGAAGAAAAAGGTAGATATATTGTTGAAGAAGAAAAGGTTGCACATCATATTTGAAACCATTGAATGCAATCTTAAGTGGAGCAAATATTAAACAATTCAAAATTATTTCCATGTGTGAATTCGCCAAAGATTAATGGACACTTCTCCAAAATCAACATGAAAGAATGTATCAATTCGCATATCTAAACTCAAAATCCTTACTTTTAAGTTTGAAAATTTAAGAATAGATAAAGAAAAACTATTTTTATTATTATTATACTCATTTTTGTAAGATTTTGAATGAAGCTATTTGTAACACCTTTAACCCATCTCTGTTGCTGGATTAAGGTTACGAGATATTATAACAGTTGACAAGACTAATAATATAGTGACACAATTCAAAGATTAATTTAAACATCATAAATTAATAAACAATCATTATCATAAAATACATTAAAAAAGAGACTAAAATTGAGCCTACGGAACCTTAGAATCAGTTTAGAAACAAGTATGGACTAATTTGAAACAAAACAAAAAAATATGGTAAAAAATAAAAACAGCGGTCACACGGCTGTATGGCCAAGTTGTGTGATAGAGCCCAAACCATATGGTTCAAAGGCATGGTCATGTGGCCAAACCGTGTAACAATCTGAGTTCGTGTAACTTAGGGTCACACGACCATATCGCTAGGCCATGTAACTCTTTGAGACTGTGTGGACAAACCTACACCAAAAATGAAATAACCATATGGCTGTGTGTGGCACGGTCATGTGATAGACTGTGCTTTAGGCCATGTGTGTCCAAAAATGCCTTTTAAAACAAACAATTTCAACCCAGTTCACTAAGGCTACAAGTCATACCATTACCAATTGTTAAACTTACATAAAATGCAACAAAAAAATTACCAAAACACATCATATATCACCCATCCTAAGTGTCTAACTAATATTCCACCAATGACACCTCAATTTAAAATTTAACCATTAGCATTCAATACCTTTCATACCATAAGGTTAATATCAAAACAATCACTTTGAATGATTATTTCCAATACTAGCATAATTCCAACCAAAAATCATTAAGTTACCTAAATCATATATACCAATTCAACCATCCAAAATTGCATTGAGGTAGCAAAACATGACTATATCATCACGCACCACAACCAACTAAAAATTACCAGTTAAGTTTATATCAAAATGCATACTTCATATCTCAAATGACACACAAAACATAACCAAAATGCTTATAACCATACATTACCTGACCTTATCTACATACCACTTACAATTGAGCCAAAATAAACAATTAGCTACTGAAAGAGTTGTCGGATAATGTGGTCTCCAACGAAGTTCAATCGACAGCAAAAGTCCAACAATCTACAAAGAAGAAAAAATAGATAAGGTAAACTTATGTAAAGCTTAGTAAGTCCGTATAGAACTTAAGCTTTAACTTACCGTAACTGTTGCAACTAAAACATTTCGCAATTAATTTCATAAACAAAGTCATGAGTTCATTTATTTCCTATTGATAAACCATAATTATAACATATTTTATCCCATGCTTGGCATATTTTTGGATGATTTACCTTACAATTTAATGAATTTGATGCTCCTAATCCTTTAATTTCATGTTTTATACTTAGGTGAGCATTGAAAAGTGAAAAGAGCAAGAAACGAACCAAAAACGGACAAAATGGCCAGAATTAGAATTCAACACGGCCTAGACACTTCCACACGAGTACACCACACGCCCGTGTGTGACACACGGGGTTGGCAACACGCCCGTGTGTCACGGCCGTGTTGACGATTAACCAAGTCAGTATTGCACACGGCCTGGGCACCTTCACACGGGTGGATTACACGCCGTGTCCCTGTCGAGCCCTGTTTCAGTTTTACTCAGAAAAGGCTAATTTTTAGGTATTTTGGGCATTCAAAAGTCTATTTAAATACCCTAGGAGAGGACTAAGGGGCACATAGAGCAGAAAGTAGAGAGTTATTCAAGGAACGTCGTTGAAGTCATCTTAGAAGTAGGATTTCCATCAAGACTGAAGATCTCCCCTTAATTTCCTTCGAAGTTTTTGGGTTTTCTTATGTTTTGTTGTTTTCCAATTTCTAAGATGTTTTCTTTCACAATTATGAACTAAATCTCCTAAATACCTGAGGGGGATGAAACCTAAGATGAATCTTATTATTTTCTGAATTATATGATAAATATTTGATTTGTTCTTAATTATGTTTATTAATCCATGTGTTAATATTTCAGGATATTAATTCAAGTATTGATGTGCTTAATCAGTGGAGCAAAAGTCCCTACTTAGAAGTAGATCCAACATAATTAAGCGGAGTTGATTGCAATCCTAGAGATAGGACGATATAAATCTGCCGGATTAGAGTCAAATCTAATAGGGGAATCCATTGAACTAATTAATGCGATAATAAGGGTTTTAATTAGAAAGAAATTTCAATTAATCAACCTAGAGTTAGTTGTTTTTAGTCTCAAGAGAGATAATTACATAAATTAGGATTCCTACGGATCAAGTCAAGTGAATAAATCGTCTAATTCAGAGTTAAGTAATAAGTGAAGTCTAGGTGGATTCTTCCTTGGGTATTGTCTTTTTCATCGGTTTTCTCAAGTTATTTTCCCAATTCGCTCTTGTGCATTCTTAGTTGATTAATTAGTTTAGTTAATTTTTAGTTAATACAAACCCCTTAAATTCTTAGGCTAGATAATAAAAAGAGAGTTAATATAGTACTTTTAGTTCTTGTGGGTTCGACATTCTGGTCTTGCCATAGCTATACTACTGTTCGATAGGTGCGCTTTCCTTTATCGTGATTACAGTCTAGTTTTGGGAACGATCATCATCACATCACCTATACACACAAAAAATCTCACAAGGTTAGTGATTTCACACAAATGAAACATATAACTTCATCATGTCATAAACATTACAAGTAAACACATTTAAAACTCAATTCAACCATCACTTATTCATTTAACAATTCACTTTTTATTTCAAATATTTATATATAATGTTTCATTTCATATATCTATTTCCATATAACTGATTCATATAACCATTTCATATATCTACTTCCATATAACTGATTCATATAATCATTTCATTTGTTTATTTTTCACCCGATGAACCAAACGAAATAACGTTGGATACAGGAACAATGCTTACACAAGTTGTAACTGTAAATGCTCACATAAGCTGTGAAATGGGCCTACTCACACGAGCTGTGACTTAGGATGTTAGGCTACTGATGCTGCTCACACGAGCTATGGAGAATCCGCAACGAATACAAGACCTCAACAATCGATAGAACATCCAATACTAGCACCCGAAACTGTAAATAACCCTAATGACATGTCATTTGCATCTAAGCATTCACGAGGTTCATACAGGCTGTGATTCACATTCGTATCATATAATTACTTAAGCATTTCTTTGTCCCATGAATTCAACTATATAATTTCTCCATTTTCAATCATGACCCTCAATTATAATTTCGTTTCAATTTGATCCATTTTTACAAACTAATATTTACTATGCAAACAAATTTAAATATAACATACTTAGATATTTATTAATTCGCAAAACAACAGCTAAATCAATTTATTTATTACACGAACTTACCTAATCCAAAAACAGCAACGAACACAACACTGATTATTACACCGATAACTTTCCTTTCCTGCAATTATTTCTAGTTGACTCGTTTCTTTATCTAAATAAAATTTAATTCAATTATCCAATTCAAATACTTTTAAATACTAAAATTCATGTAATTGACCCTTTAATCAATATTTTACACTTTTACCATAAACTTTTACATTCTATTCAATTTAGTCTCTAGATCCAAAACTCTCAAATTTATCTCAATTAAACCAAATTCATGCTAGCCGAATTCTCTCTTATACAAATACAACCCATAATTATTGAAATTTCACAAGAATTTATGTAACTTTACTATTTTAACAGTTTAATCCTTAAACTTTAAAATCAACCAAAACCACTTTACAAAATAGTCTTATTTAACTATCAAGGTTATAAATCTATCATCAAACTTCAAAAACATCATAAATTCATCAGTGGGATAATTTAAAACATTTAACAATTTTACAAATTAGTCCCTAAATTAGCTAGATTAAGTTACAACGATATCAAAAACATAAAAATCATGAAAAATGGTTGAAAATTACACTTACATGCATATACAAAAACAAAGCCAAAACTTCAAGCTTGATGTCCATGAAAGTTTGGTGGAAGAAAGGCCAAATGATGAAGATGATAAATGTTTTCTTTTTTAATTATTTAATCTTTTGTTTAATTTAATAATAATATTATAAAACATATAATTTTAATTCAATTCGTCTACTAACAGTACATAATTAATCATTATGGTTTTATTACCATGAAAGTCCTCTCCTATTAACTAAATAAGCCATTTAATTAATAAAAATCAATAAGCAAATGAAATTTGCAACTTTTATAATTTAGTCATGTTTCTTTAATTAACTAGCTAAACATCAAAATTTTCTAACCGAATTTTAATACACCTATATAGTAACTTCATAAATATTTAATAAAATATTTACGTGCTTGATTTCTAGAAATAAGGTCTCGATACCTCATTTTCCAAAACCACTTGACTTTAGGGACAACCGCTTTAAACGTAACCATTCGTACAATTAACAAAATTTATCAAATCAAGATTCAATATAGTATTTTATTTTATTCATAAATTAAATAATAATATTTACAGACTCGAAACCACTATTTCCAACATCACTAAAAATAGATTTGGGGTTTCGAAACCACTATTTTTGACACCACTGAAAACGAGTTGTTACACCTTTTTTCTTAATGAACAATTTTTTTATGTAAAATTGGTTGATAAGATTCTTCATTCTTTACGAGAAAGGTTCCTATAAAAGTCGAGACAACTAGAGATGCTAAAGATGTTTCCACTCTCTATCTTGATGAGTTCATAGGTTCACTCGGAACCTTTGAATTTGACACCACTGAAAATGAGTTGCTACACCTTTTTTCTTAATGAACAATTGTTTGATGTAAAATTGGTTGATAAGATTCTTCATTCTTTACGAGAAAGGTTCCTTTAAAAGTCAAGACAACTAGAGATGCTAACGATGTTTCCACTCTCTATCTTGATGAGTTCATAGGATCGCTCGGAACCTTTGAAATGAATTTAAAAGAATCTACAAAAAAAAAAGGGTGAATGCTAAAAAGAGCATTGCCTTCAATGTTCAAACAACTATTACAACACTAGATTTGACAATTGCCTCAATTGTTAAAATTAGGGAGAAAATAGTCTTACTCACTAAGAACTTTAACAGAGTATGCAAAAGATTTTCAAAGAAAGAAAATGAAAAGAATATCAAATGAAATAAAGGGAAAGTCTTGTTGAAAAAAGAGACACATTCTCTAAAGAATGTAGGAATCAAATGCATTGAATGGAGAGGTTTTGGACATATCAAAGCTGAGTGTGCCAATATAACATCCTATACCAAACCGATTAGAGGATTTGGATGCAAGGTGCCACATTTTTTGTGAGAGCAACTCAAACAAACACATCAAATAAGAATTGAAGCTAAAACATGGTAAATGTGGCAATTAAAACATGTTACACATGCAAAATGAACTTAAATAAGCCATTATGCAAAAAAAGGGGATAAAAGACAATAAAAAATGATGCCAAGTTAGGAATCCTAGGTTAAAATGGCAAAATGTAAGGCATTGTCTTAAGAAAGTGAAGCCATGTCTTAAGAGATGCCTCCCCTGAATTTTTATTTTTGCTTTGAAGTTTGAAGTCTTGAGTTAATAGGGCCATGTCTCGAGACTTGATCCCCTATGTCTCGAGCTTAAGCCTACATTTCTAACAATTTAGCTTCAATATTTTATGTCTTGAGATAATGGAATCATGTTTCGAGACCTGAAAATTTATGTCTTGAGACTTGCTTGGTATGTCTCAAGACTTACACCCAAAATTGCATGAAATGAAAGAAAATGTTCTTATGGTCTTGAGACATACTGTTACTGTCTTGAGACATAAATGCAAAAACATTAAAAAAAAATTAGTATTTTATATGCACCTAAACATGTCAAATGTAGTATCAAAAAATTCCCCCACACATTTGACATGTGAAAACGCATCTGAAATACAAAAATTCATAACATATAACCCTTTACATAAAAATATCACTAGAGCATATCAAATCCTTCACCAAATTCCTTCATAAATGTGTGTAAGAGACCAATAAAATAACTAAACATATGCCAAGTAACGAAGACATCCAAAACTTCAACATCAATAATAAAATCTTTGGAATCACTATATGGTAATTTAATGTGGGCAAAAGAATACAAATTATTACAAGCGACAATAAAATTGATAGGAAGACCATTTATGATAAAAATTATTAAATCAGAATATTTATATGGTTTATATTAGGTAATGCTTGCACAATATATATATATATATATATATATATTGCTTCAATTAGTTGCCTCGATTATTACTTAAATGTCATTCACAAATAAACAATATATATATATATATATATATATATATATATTTATATTTATATAAACTAGAAGTGAAGGGATTTACCAGTGGTAGAGTTGAAGGTATGTAATATAATTTGTTTTTTACTTTTTTCTTCAAATGTTATTTCTTCCGTTTATAAATTGCCCATTGTTCTTAAAGTTGTGTCATTTCTCCTATTAACAACTCAAATTGATCTTAAATATTACTTTTTTTTTATTATTTGAAAAGATTATTAAGTGTATGTTTAAACCATTGACAGGGGTTTTACTTCTAATGGATTGTGAATATCATTGAACAACTTTCTAAGGAAATCGGGATCTACATATACATGTAATAAGATTGTATTTTTATGGTTATAATAAATTCATAAAAATAATTTTCTCCATACGTTAACACATACTCAAATATGGTTTAAATCATTTTTACCTTCTTCCTTTTTTATAAAAAAAAATAAATAGAAAGTAGTGCTATACCAAATTCCATTTAAAAAAAAATAGTAAGAATAGAATAGTAGCAGAATAATATTTTTAAAAATAATAAAATAGAGTTGTACCATATTCTCTCGCTAGAATACTTATTAGTTAATACGTCAATCGCTTATACAATATCATTATTAGGTGAATGAAAATTTTACATTCAAATATTAAAATTTCAGTAAACTCATTTACAACATTAATTTACACTTCAATGTCTAATTATTAAAAATAAATTCCAACTCTGATAATACAAATTATGTTTTCAATAATAAGTTTTTTTTCAAAACTCTTTTAAATAAAAAAAAAGTCTATATAAAAAGTATTTAAAACATTGTAAAAATAATTATACTTTAATTTATAAAACTAATTAGTGGCCCAGACTAAACAATCCTATTAAGTCCCTTGCATTTTATATACCTTCTCTCCAGATCAATACAAAATCTCTTTAAATTTTCATATTCTGTAACAAAAGAGAGTTATCCATGGTTCGTTGATCAGGTTAGGCCCCAAAACGGTTGATTGTTTAACATGAAGTGGAAATCATACTTGTGTGCAATGTTATTGATTTAGAATGCCAAATTTCCTTTGTCTGTCTTTGGAATCTGAGACATTGGTTTGTTTGTTTGATTGTGAAATTGTACATCACATTACATTGCTAGCATAAACCAGAAAGTGAGATATTGCATATTGCTAAAATTAGTCTAGAGAGGGAGATGGTTTATAAATATGAAGTATTAATGTCTAGCTATGAATATTATATGGGAACTCACTGTTGGGGTTCAATTTATTATTATCTTACTAATTATGCTTCATGTATTTTTCAGGTTAAGCCAGCACTTCCTGCATTGGCACATCTTATTCATTCAAATGATGAGGAAGTCTTAACCGATGCATGTTGGGCTCTCTCATATCTTTCTGATGGTACAAATGACAAAATCCAAGCTGTTATTGAAGCTGATGTGTGTGGGCGTTTGGTAGAACTTTTGGTGTGAGTTAAGACTATTTGCTTTTCATTTATTCTGTGGTTTTTTCAGGCACCCATCTCCTTCAGTGCTAATTCCTGCTCTTCGCACGGTTGGAAATATTGTCACTGCAGATGATACGCAAACACAGGTATTACCCACTTTTTTTTTTTTTATTTTTTTTATTTTAATGATTCCATTTATCTTCTTTGATTGTGTGAATAACTAGTTTCCTCACTCAAACCACACGAATGGGCTCCCTCACAAATTTTAATATAAATGCAAGATTTGCAGGTTTAGGTATTAAAATTATCTTTTTTCTTATTTATGATATGTACCAAATTGTCTTTTGTCATTATGCACAAGGCTTGTTGAAATGCAGTGTACTATCGAGCATCAATCATTCCCATGCCTTTTGAAATTCTTGGCAAATAATTTTAAAAAGAGCATCAACAAGGAAGCTTGTTGGGCAGTCTCCAATATCACAGCTAGAAACAAGGAACAAATACAGGTAAGAATTGGAACCGCGTCACCTTTTTTTCATACATTAATATTCCCTTGGTCTAAAATGTTGTCTGCTCGTACTTTTTTCCTTCTTGCATTTATATCCCCTGGTTAATCAATGTTGCGTCGAAGGTGTTGTTAGCTTTTATTTATACCATCAAACGATGTTCAATGGTATGGTTGAAGCGAATATTATTGCTCCTCTAGTTCACTTGCTTCAAAATGCTGAATTTGATATTAAGAAAGAAGCTGTTTGGGCTATTTCAAATGCTACATCTGGTGGGACTCCTGATCAGATCAAGTATGAAATTGTTTCTTATCTTAGTTGCTTGGAATCATATCTTGCCAGGTTATTAAGGATAAATTGGTTCTCAACTGGGCATGTTCACATATTCGAAGTTCCTTGTAAGTCAAGGTTGTATCAAGCCATTGTTCGATCTTCTTAACTGCCCTGATCCAAGGATAGTTACAGTTTATTTAGAAGGGCTTGAAAACATTTTAAAGGTAGGAAAAGCTGATAAGAACCTGGGCAGTAGTAGAGGTGTGAATCTATGCACAAATGATTGATGATACAGGGGGCCTATAGAAGATTGAGATTTACAGTCTCATGATAACACAGAGATTTATGAAAAGGCTGTGAAGATTCTTTAGACATATTGGTTGGTAGAGGAGGATGAGACAATACCACTGGGTGATGCCTCTCAAACAGGGTTTCAGTTTGGTGGGGGTGAACTTCCTGTTCCTCCTGGAGGATTCAATTTCAACTAGAGGTATGTGGTGTTGCTTGTTTGCATGCAATTATGTCCCCCTGGTGAAAGCATTTCATTTATTTTTCATTAAGCGTATTTGATAATTGCTAGAATGTACCTTTTTACCTTTTAAAAGTTGTCTGCAATTAATAATACTTCAGGGGGTTTATGGGTTCTTGAGTTGGAAGTACTTATGGAGATGATGGAATCAACAACAGTTGAGTTCCAGGATGGCATGTTGCTGTTATGTTAGGATCAGGTGTGGGCTGGCTTGGGTTAGGAACACATGTAAGTTCTGAACTGGCTGGGTGATCTACTACAATAAATTGAGGAAGCAGAGTGTTTATTCTGGGTGCTCGTAGGTTGTGTCTCAATTTGTAGTTATGATAGTGATGAAGAGTGTTGTGATGTCATGCATCAAAATTTGTCCATTTAGGTAGTCAGTCTTGTATTTGTTGGGTTCCTCAATGGAAGCTATCAAACAAACTACATTTAAGGGTAAATAGAGTTAAATTAATGGTTTGACACTCTTCCCCCTATTTAACCTTTGACCGTTACAACTTCCAATTATATTTTTCTAAAAAAGACGCTTGTTAGAATTTAGTATAACAAATATAAAATTTTTTATTTAAGAGCAATTTTAGAGTTAAATTTGAAATATAATAATATTAAACAACAAAATATTAAGGCATAATGACAGTAAAATTTTATTGTAAACTAAGCTTGAAATGTTTGTTTCCTCTTAATTTCATTATCTTAAACTAAACTTAAGACTATGTTAATAATGGAGAGAAAATATAGTTAAATTCAATAATTTAAGAGTGCAACTTATTGAAGTCTTGGGGCAATTGTATTAAAATCATATTCACAAGTGACCAACAATTTCGCCTTAATGAAAAAGGTTTTAATTATTGGTGAAATTCATAATTCTTCAAATCAATTCTCAAAATATAAATTTAATTAAGGGTTAATAGGCAGTTTGGTACTTGAATTATACTTCAATCATCAATGTGATACTTTTTTTTTTTCATTTTGGTGCTTAAAAAATCACGTCGTTAATTAGTTTACCCCAAACCATCACGGAAATCTGACATGACAATATTAGACCAATCCATGGCATTATATTTTTAAAAAAAAAATTTAAATTTTTTTATTCTTGATAAAACTTTAAAAAAAATTAAAATTTTTTAAAAAATTAAAGTTTTTTTTTTGTTCTTTCAAAATCACAAAGTTCTTTTTCTAAAAACACAAATTTTTTATTTTTTAGACTTTTTATAAGAAATTCTAAAAAGCTTAAATTTTTAAAAATAAAAAATTTGTGTGTCATATGTCAATCATGAATTGATCTATTATTGTCGCACGAAAACAAAAACCATAAATACTACACTGAAGAATAAAGTATAATTCAGATACCAATCTTTAATATATATAATTTCCTAACAATTTATTTGGTTAATGTTTTAGTGATTTCTAGCTCGTCTTAGTGTGTGTTGCTTTCGAAATTATGAGATCTATTTGAGCATTGAACCTGCTCTGCCTGGTCGGTCCCTCAGGTATTTTTGCCCTCATATAATCTTTCATGTTGTTTCCAAGTTTAGTTTTAAATTGGGCGTGGAAAAATAGAGGCAGGCTTGGTTTGCCTAGTACAAAATAATATCATTTGCTTTGGGCTTTGGCATTTGCCATGAGAAGGCAAAATACCAACAGTTCTGAAATCCAGAGATGCTGAAAGTGCTTTATGTCACTTTTAAGGTATAGTAGGTTTTGATTTGATTGATCTTTGACGATTTTATCTCCTAAACCAAAGATTGTGTGAAAATTTATATATACTCGATTGAATTCTTTAGTGCAATACGAATGGTGGAATTCAATCTATCATGGCTCTTGCTTTGGGTTAAAATTGGATTGAGATATGTAAATAAGTAGCTGTCGCGTTGATTCCAAAGCTTTAAAAAAGAAACCCAGAACAAGCTTTTTCTCTGTAATCGGTAAAAGTGTAGTAAAATTTAAAAACAATGAGTTTGGTTAGTGGTCCAACACTGAGAAGAACAGATTTTATTTGAGATTGCTCCAGTCGGGAGAAACGGCTCATAAAAAAAATATACCCATCTATCACCGCCAAACAAACAATCTTGGTACATACATCTTTTTCTCCAATAAGCCAAAAATAATATTTTCATAATTACTTTTCTGTCTTCTAGAGAGAGAATTCAAAGCTCAGATTTTGATGTTGTTAGGCGTGCATGGGGAAGTTAAAAGGTAGCAATCACCCCCATACCATACTACCCCCATTAACAAACTATGATTATTTCCCCATTGGAGACTCAACTTAGCATCCATTTCCAGCCTTCGGTATGGTCATAACCATTCAATCCATGAAAATAATAGGAAATGGATTTTTAAGATATTTTGATTTCTTGTGCTTAGGGGCTTTTTTCAATTGACATCCCCACATTTCGGTGTTCTTACTATGTTCCTAATCCCTATTGGAACATTCATACCATAACCCAACGGATATAATACAATTGGATAAAAGGTTGTTTCCCTCTATAATACCAAAATTATAAACTGAAAATGTATGCAATGATTTGTTTTTGTACTCTTTTTGCATGACAAAAATGGTACTAGCTTTAAACAAAAAGTGGAAAGATAAAATCATGTGCGTCACTTTAGCCTGCCTGCCTGAGTCACAAATTTAGATATTTATTTGGAATTTTACTTTAGGAAATCATAACATCACAATTTTCATTTTTACATGAGAATTTAGTTAAAGGAATAAATTTGTTAAGTTTGTGAACTCATAAAATTTTAATATGTTAATAATTATAAATTTTGTATTACATTCAAAATTATCAAAATATAATTACCACTAAGATATCTTTTCTCAAAAAATCAACATATTTGATCTACTTTTTTACTTAAATATTATAGTTTTAATTTCATTTATTAAAATAAATTGTTATCAAAGATTATTTTTCAAAATACCTTTTTTTTAGAGAAACCTCAATAGCCATGTGAGAATATTTATGTTAGCACGGAACTTTAATGAGGAAATTCTCGAACACACAAACAATAACTTGAGTCAATAGGACAAGACTCTAATGCGTGTATCAAGTCACTATCTTTAAGGTTATACTCAGGGTGAAAATGAATTTCAAGCAAATGAACCTTGAGGATACAATGAAATCTGGTGACTATTTGCGTTTTGCACTGATGATCACTAAACTAATTATAATTACGACAAAGGCAAGCGCACTTATTGAACAATAGTATAACTATGGTGAGTAGGGAATATCGTATCCACGACAACTAAGAGTTCTAGTAATTATCGTTTTTCTGTTATTTAGCCGATAAATTGAAATGTTTGTTTTTAATCTAAATTTACTAATCTAATCTAACTACGAATGCAACAGAGAATAAAATAGAAAAATAATCAAAGATACTTAATGAGATAGACAATACACAGGAAAGAATTCACCTAGACTTCACCTATTAATATGAATCTAAATTAAACGATTTATTCACTTGTGTCTTGATCCGTAAAAATCCCTAATTATATTAATATCTCTTTCGAAAGTAAGAACAACTGACTCTATGTTGATTAATTGAAATCTCTTTCTAATTAAAACCCCTATTGTTGCATTAACTCGATCTATGGATTCCCCTATTAGATTTGACTCTGATCCGGTAGATTTATGTCATCCTTTTTCTATGGTTGCATGCAACTCTACCTAACTATGTTAGATCTACTCTTAAACAAAGACTTTTGCTCCACTGAAATAAGCACATTAAACATGAATTAATATCCTGAAAATATTAAAACACAAAGTAAGCATACATAATTGAGAACAAGAATCAAGTATTTATCATGTAATTCAGAAATCAAATAATAAGATTTATCATAGGTTTAATCTTCCCTAGGTATCTAGGGAGTTTAGTTCATAATATGGAATGAAAACATCTCAAAATTAGGATAACAACAAGACATAAATAAACTCAATAAAACTTCGAAGGAAATTAAATGGAGATCTTCAATCTTGAAGGAGATCCACTTTCGAGTTGATTCCAATAGCGTTCTTCGAGTCTTTTCTTCAATCTTCTCTGCATGCCCTAAGGTCTTCTTCTAATTGGTATTTATAGACTTTAGAATGCTTAGAAAGCCTAAAATTTAGGTTTTTTTCATGTATTTGGGAAGCAGGGTGTGATATCGACACGGGCTGGCACATGGGCAGTGGCTAGCCTATGTGGAAATGTCCAGGCCGTATGGATCCTGGAAACAACTCTATTTGTCTGATTTTGGCTCATTTTTGGCTCTTTTTGCTCCCCTATGCTCACCTAAGTATAGAAACATGAATTTTAAGATTACGAGCATCAAATTCACTAATTTACATAATAAATCATCAAAAAACGCATCAAGAATAGGATAAAAAAACATGTTACTTTTATGGCTTATCATGCGCTAACGAAATTAGTCCAATGCGCACTGAGTAAAGTATAACAAGAAAATCAATTTTTATAAAGAATTTCTACAGTGATTCTTTATAGAATAATCTAAGAATAGTAGAATATGGAAGAAGGATAGAAAGAATTTTTTTTGAGAAGTTTTTTTTTTTATATCATCCAAATGAAATCTCACTCCTATTTATAGGAGTTCTCATTATTTATGAATAGTCATAACTCATAATTAATAACCAAAAGTTATAACTTTTGATTACTTAGACTCTTTCATTTATAGTTATGAAATACTATAAATATTTGAAAATGTTTCAACAGTCTACACCGCCAAGTTTTCATGCCTCGTTGAAATCAAGATAATTTTTTGAAATGATTATAACACCTTGACACATGTAGATATCGAGCTCCTTAAGAAATATTTAAAATGTAAATAGCAATTAAGAATGTTAATATTTCACAAGAAACAAAAAAAAATCATTTGCTACATTCTATGTAGCCTACCTAATTATCTCAAAATTCTAATGTCCAAGCATAATGTAATGATTGTATTAAGATCCATAAGGACATGTTACTAAGAATACAACAATATTGGAGTATTTTCTTGTGGCTTACTTTCTGTAGCTTCCCGACGACAGAATCATTTTAGTTAGAGGAAGTTAGTTTTTATCACTCTAGTCGAATTGAAAAAGTTACTTTTGTGTTGTCATTCATTCTACTCTGATTGAATTATGAAGACTCAAGACTTATACACTTCATCTCCCTTGCGGAAAAATAAAAATAGCATAGGAATATATAGCGTTGTTGATAAGGCTTTCAATGAACATGCATCCTATATCAAGAAGTTTAGAGCATAATTTAGGACAAGTTCTTTGTTAAGCGTTTGGAATAGGTATTGACCTTAAGTCTAATTTTCAAGAGCTTCAAATTAAGATGGCATGGTTGAAAACCCATTTCAAGCATCTCTTACAAAATCCAACACTCGATGATATTTATCATCAAGCTAAAGCTTACATTCTTCGCTTGATCGAAGGTGTGCTAATGCCAAAAAATGTTCAGTAACTTAGTTCATACCATGTACCTCAAGTTATCAAATTTCCAAATGGACGGTACATAAGTTGGGGTTTGTTGTTTTGGCATGTCTATACGTAGCGCTATGAAAGGTGTGAAGAATACGAAAAAATAAAGTAAATGGATGCCTTATGATTTTACAACTGTAAAGGTGGTATTGACATTCATAGATTGTGCATATACACTTTTAACCTCTCAATTTCCCTCTGGTTAGAAGGTAAGAGTAAAACCATAAAATCCAAGAGTAAAACCATAAAATCCATTACTTTTTAAATGTTTTATATGTTTCATCTAGTGCATTGAATGTAGTATATTTGTTTGTAAACTTGTAATTTTTTTGAACAAATTGGTTAATACAATAAATTCATTGATTACATTAATATACTTTGTATGATTGTCCTCATGTGATTTTTGCACGTAAAGCAAAATAGAAGCAAATGTTGCTAATTGATTGTCTAATGTTTAAACTAATACTAAATGGTATTACGTGGTCAGATCGTAATACAGAAATACAACTTATATTAGTAGACGAACTTAAACATGTCCCTAGTCTAATCGAAAATGAGCAAACTGATTGAAAGACTAAGATGTCATCTATCAAGTCCAATTACGGAGATGCTTTATCTTGGGCATCGGGGCAGTTGACTCCCAAAAGATAGAGACATAGATGTGACTGACTGGACTGATAGTTCATGGGACCGGACCTAAGAAGAATATATCATGAATTTGTTTATAGATTTATTCGCTTGTGACGTTCATAGTGTGGCATACCTAAATCCTGAATGAATGAACAACCATATATGCGTGACTAGTGCACTTCGATGTAAGTAAAAACCAAAGTTCAAAGATAAGGAATTGAAAGTTGGTGTGTTAGGTGTATGACTTATGTAGTATGTAGCGTCATTCACAATAATGGAATTCATAAATCAAGACATGGGTAAATTGTAACACCCTATACCCGGCCCAGTCGTCGAGCCTGAATATAAAGGTGCCACACCACTGTCTCACTACTTGTGCGTTACAGTGTTCACTCTTTAAAGCCAGCACATGTCATTCATAACATTTGCACAGATTTTAAGACATACATGCATTAAACATCATTAAATCATGCTGGACATAGATCAAAAGGTCTTAAAATAATAATTAAACATGCATAGAGACCATTTCGCAAATTTTACAACATAAGTACGTAGGTATTGATACTGACCCTAGGGTATCGATATTTACTTTAAGTGATATCGATACCACCTAGAAAATTGATACTAAACTTGCATTTTGTTTCTTGTCTAAAATCAAAATACAAGAAAATATCAGTACAATTGAAAAAGTATCGATAAAATTACCCCTAGTATCGATACTTGTGATAGGGTATCGATACCAACTTACGATTCTGACTTCTGCACATTTCAAAATCATAAGGGTATTGTTTTTACAACACGAATATCGATTCCTCTGCTCTAAACTAGGAAAACACAACATTTTAAAGTATATAAGTCATTCCAACTTGTATCAATTCTTTATGCTATCATATCATCATCAAATAAACATCAAAATGGCCGTAATAGTAGTCTCAACATCGAAAATAAGTCCAAATGATAATCATCATAATATGATTCAATTCTCAAAATCCTAAGAGCAATTAAGCTATGGAACTTCCAAAACATCATGACAAATATGAATAAAAGTCTACTACATTGCCTAATTCCTAAAATGAAAACGAATAACAATAACACCTACAAAAACATGAAAATGGACTTACTTGGATTACCCCCTCGGAACCACATTGCTTACACCGACACACAACTAATTTAAAATGGTTTAAAAAGGGAGTGAATGAGCTTAACAAGCTCAGTGAATGCTTAGAACAACTACCACGCAAACAATTTATCAAGCATCAATAAAACAACCATATAGCACAACCTCAACAGTTCCAACACTAATGTCATGTTATACTTACTCATGCATTATTTATTAGTTCTTTTACATGGTAATCATATTCACTTTTACGCATATATCACTTTACAAATATAATCACATAACATTTAAGCATATATCATAATACTCATATAATCACATAACATTTAAGGATATATCACAATACTCATATATCTCAATATTAGTACATATCACAACACTCAAAAACATGTTTATAGATAAATTGGCACTTGAGCTATGAAACATAAAAGTGAGCTTTATCATCACTCATCGGATACACGGATGTCCAACACACTACATAGACTCATAAAGTCAAACATGTCCCAAAAGTGAAGCATAAAGCTAGCACTCTCCTTATTTCCCTTTACATGTCCTGTTGAATGGAGCTTAGCTCAATTTCCCTTATCCCTCCAACATGTCCTAGGGCCTTAACTCCCAAAATCATTCTACATATATGTGAGTACTCAAAATCCTATAGCATGGAAATTATATCTAACGATTTCAAGATCACAAGGCCAAAATATCTGAAATCATACACATATCACTTACTAATTATCCGTACACTATCACTACATATTTGCATTTTTAGCAAAATACTATGTAACAGCCTAATTTAGGGCCTAGTCAGAATAGTGGTTTTGAAACCATAAATTTGAAGTAGAAAAATTTACTATGATAAAGTTTCAAGGCCTATAATATGATTAAATGCATGTGTGAAAATTCTGATAAGAAATTTTATCGATAGTGGGTCTAATTAGACTAGAAGAACTAAATTGTAAAAAGTGTAAAATATTTGTTCTAGAAGCTTTGAGTACTTAATTGAAATGAATTAGTAAATTAGAGGTCCTTATTTAGTAATTAGACCACTTTATATCATGATGGACAAAAATGGATATGGAAGGGTAAAATTTTAAAAAAAGGCTTTAAGGGCATTTTGGTCATTTGGTTAATTAAAGAATAAAAAGGGAAAATAAAGTCAAAATTGTGTCCATTTTCTCCTACCTCGGCCGAAAATCACAAGGGACCCATAGCCAGGGTTTCTTCAACTTTCAAGCTTGATAGTAAGTGCCTCCTAGCCCTGTTTTTAATGCTCTTTACATTTTTGAAGTCCTCGTAGCCCGATTTACCTATTTCTACCATTATTTTAAGCTAGGATTCATATTCAAAAATTTACCCATGTGTGACATGCATGTATTTTGATGTTTAATGATAGAAAATGAAAGTTTGATGTGTGGTAAAGAACTTTTACTAGGTGATTTTTAATGAAAATGCATAAAATGACCTATCTGTAAAAGTTGTAAAACATGTGTATAAAATGTGATTTAGTGAAAAATGTGGGCTGATATGAGCATGTATGTGTGTCGGCTAGGTATGGGTAACAAAGAAAATGAGTAAATTTCGTTATGCGAGCCTAGGGACTAAAGTGTAAATATGTTAAAATTTAGGGACAAAAATGTAATTTTTCCATAATGAGATTTTTAGACTGAATTGAGTAATGTGATAATTAAATGAGTTAAATTTGGTATTATAGATCAAGAAAGACAAGGAATCAACCTTGATCGGGGAAAAGAAAAGACATTGGACTAAATCGAATAACTTGTCATTTTGGACCGAGGTAAGTTTGTATATAAATAATGCATTATTTTATTTCACTTTAATGTCTTAATACTGTATGAAATGTGTGAATTGTATTATGTGACATAATCAACAAGTTTCGACAAGTGATAAATATGAACGGAAAATCCCGGTTGAACTTTAGGAATAGAATAGGATACAAGTGACATGGCACTAGGAACCCAAGTGTATGATTGTGTGATTATGTAATGTCCGAGTGCTGGTCTTGTACGTCTATTGGTGGCTAGGTAATCCTGCATAAGTTGCAGATACCTATCAGCTTGTGTGAGCAGCACTGAGTAGCTACGTCTCGACCGTTAACTTGTGTGAGCAGACTCGTGACTAGCTCAAGAACGAGCATATATGTGAAATGTGATAAGTGGTAGCTTTGACTACATATATGTGGCACTTATGTGCAAGTTTCTGAGTGTCCAATAATATTCCAATGTGTTCAATGAGAATAACAAAATATGTGAAAATATGTGTGTTTGTATGATGATGTGGTACAGGTGTGTACGAGAAAGTCGTAAGTGTGAACGTTATAAGTGATGATATCATGGTAAGTTATGCTTGCGTAAGTTTAGCATATGTGAGCTCAATGGTAAATGTATTAACTCTCCTTATATGGATTTGTAGGGTTAATGCTATTTATTTGCATATAAACTTACTAAGCTATATAGCTTACCCCTTCTTTCTTTTCCTTGTTTTATAGTGTCACCAAGCTAGCTCAAGATCGGGACTTGTCGGAGGCTTGCATCACACTATCAAAATCGTTATTTTGGGTATTTGATACTTGTGAAATTTTTTGAAAGCATGGTATGTATAGGGACTTGGTCATTTTGTATATGTGTCATAGTGATTGGGTTAATGGTGTTGGCTCATATTGGTTAAGTGGTTGCTTTGTATATGGCCATTGAAGAATTTGCTAATGTTGATAATAAGTAAAATTACATGATGATGCATTTCATGGATGTGGTAAGTTGCAGGATTTGAGTTGTTGAGTATGTGATTGGTTAAATATGCTAAATGGCAAGAGAATGATGTGATGATGTCTTAGTTGTGGTCATTGTGGTGGCTTAAGTATGCTATGAATTGTACCTATGCATTGGTGCTTGTGTGTATGTGTTTCAGGGTGGTAAAGGGCTTGGTAAATAGCTTATATATTGTCCATATGGGTAGACACACGGGCATATGTCTAGGCCGTGTGTGACACATAGTCAGCCTTATGGGCGTATGAATAGGCCGTGTGTCCCTTGTACCCTAGTTTTGCAAAACAGAATGCTCAGTAGTAAACACACGGGCTAAGACATGACCGTGTGTCTCGGCCGTGTGGAGGACACAGCCATAGGACATGGGCATATGCCTAGGCCGTGCAAACTCTGCACCTTAAATGTAAAAATTTAATTCGCCACACAGCCTAGCACACGGGCGTGTGACTTAGCCGTGTGACCCTAAATTAGTGATGACGTCATAAACAAAGAGTTACACGGGTTAAGGACACAGGCTTGTCCTGAACCACACGGGCGTGTGTGACCACACAGCCTACCCACACGGGCGTGTGACTCTCTAAAACATGAAATTTTTCTAAGAATGGTAAAAGTTTTGAAAGTTCTCGGTTTAGTCCCTAACTGCCTCCAATGTATGTTTAGGGCCTCGTAGGCCCATTTAAGGGACGATATGCATATGTTGAAAAGTTTTAAATTGGATGCAAATTTTATGACTCGGTTTTCTGCGTTTACATGTGTTTAAGTCCGGTAATGCCTCGTACCCTATTCCAACAACGGATACGGGTGAGGGGTGTTACATACTGTCACTAACATTTAACTTATAAATAACATGTACACATTTGCACTTTCACAATAGTTATCATAACCACATATCACATGTTATAGCATCTCATCTCAATTCAAATATTCATAAACACATAAGCACATAGTTCACAAGATAACATAGTTATGAGAAAGCTTATACTCAGAATTTAGAGTAGGAGTTTAGGCTACTACTAAATTCCAAAATAACGCATTGAATCATGTTTACAAGCAATTATTCCAAACACTAACCAATTACTCTTTCGTCGAAGTACCGAAAGCTCAAACTAGCTTTTCCTAACTCGTAGATGGTACTAGCGAATCTAAAGCTTCAACACAATAATATATTCAAAAATCAGCCAAGGACTTACCACAAACAACCAAAAACATAAGCCTAAACTAAGTTCTCATGTAACTGAAACCTTTGACATAGCTAACTTTAAATCTGAATATCTCTGTCTATACTCAATATTTTCACCTAAAACCAATTCCATTCATCTTATAATTCACCTACGACTAATTCTCAACCTTTAAACTACACAAAACTAATCAAGTCATGGTATCAACTTTTTCGACATTCTATCACCGATAACCCGTATCTGTCGCCGGAGCAGGGTTATAGAGCATTACTGGACAAACATAATAGTAAATCATTCAAATAATACATTAATACAAACATAATTAAATTTCATTCAAATACATTCATAATGTCCCTTAATTGAGTCCTCAAGGCCCTAAAAATACTATAGAAACAGTTCGGGACTAAATCGAAAACATTAGGAAATTTTAGGAAAAAGCTAAAAAATTTGGGCTGCAGGGGTCACACGGCCGTATGGCCAGGCCGTGTGACTCACACAGCTAAGACACACGCCCATGTCTTAGGCCGTGTAGACAATTGAAAGAGGGACACACAGTCGTGTCCCAGCCCATGTAACTCACTGACTTGGGTCACATAGCCAAGCTACACGCCCGTGTGTCAGGTTGTGCACCCTACGAAATGATTTCACACACTTGTGTGCTAGGCCATGTGTTAGGCTATGTACCAACTTGATTTGCATGCTTTGAACCTATAGAAGACACATGACCGTGTCGCATGATCGTGTGCTACACAAGGCTGAGGCAGATGCCCGTGTCTCAAGCTGTGTGGCTCAAAATGAACATTAAAACACAAGTTTACCTTTTCAAATTGCTTGAACCTTAAGAAACTCAAATACTAACCAAAATACCAAATCAAAATGACATTAATTGGGTCAAAAATGCATCAAAACCAACCTAATATTTGCCTAACCAATGTACCCTCATTGGTACCACAATTATATACAACTTTACCTCAAAATGCACATTAATTCAATTCATCAACTCATTCAAGCAATACCAAAACAATATACCTAATAAAGTTACCATAATCACAACAATTCAAATATATGTAAGCTACACATACTAGCATAACAACTATATTATGAAAGCCACACATACTAGCATAACAACTATATTTCATTCTCATACCATTTGCAAATTTGTTATTTGCACAAAATATCATTCATCATATTAACATAAGCCAAACATTAAGCAAAATAGCACAAGAGCCTATACATGCCATATAATCCGGATTAAAAGTTTCAAAAACTACCGAGATAAGCTGGATAGTGTGACTTGAGTGCTGATCTGATCGTCCAACCTTCCAAAAATCTATAATGACATTAAAACAACAAAAGTAAGCTTAACAAAACTTAGTAAGTTTGACAAGTTAAAAGAAAATCTTACCGAACAAACTATAATAAATCAAACAATTTAATCCTAAAATCAATATTTAACAAAAATCACTTTACAAAATCATCACACAACACAATCAAAGCTCCAAATACATGTTATTCATTAAAAAAATCTAATATTTATCAATGGCAACTTCTAAAATTTTTAACAAAATAAAAAACGAAGGTACGGGCTAGTTGAACTTAGTTGCAACAATCTCAAAAATATAAAAATTACAAGAAACGGGTGAGAATTGAACTCACATGCAAGCTCCTACGCTTATCTAATTCTCTAAGCAATTTCTATGGTGTTTCGGCAATGACAAAAGAAGAAAATGAAGAAGAAAACCTATATCTTCTAATTTGTTTTATTTAATTTCCATTCATTTACAATTATGCCATTAAAAATCTCATTAATTTATCATTTTAATTTCTCTTGCCGTCCAACACTATCCATTAGGGACTAATTATTATATTAGTCCCTCCTTATGTAATTACTAAACTATTTAATCATTTAATTGAACTAATTATTAACTTTTGCAGCTTTTTTAATTTAGTCCTTTTTCTTTGATTAACTATCTAAACGTTAATATTTCTAAACTAAATTTTAATACGGATTTAATAGCTCTAGAAATATTCTAAAAATAATAATTACGAGTCGACACAATAGAAATTTGTGGTCCTAAAACCACTGCTCTGTCACCACTGAAAATCAGGCTGTTACAAACATGTTTTATGGTTATTTTTCGAAAATTTAGTAAAACTCAAGAAATCTTTAACAAAACTTCAAAGTAAGTTTAGAAACCTTTTAATCATGTTAAAATAAGTTGAAAAATACTTTGAAACCACATTTTTCCCAAAATCCAAAAATCCACCATTAACGATCCAATTTTTAGCTTTTATTTAAAATATGCGGTTTAATGGCTAAGAAATTCATTCAAAAAACTAGATAACATTAAAAACTAATAGAAAGATGAATGGTTACCTTAGTTGGAAGAAAAATGGAATTTTTTCAAAAACCTAGAAAACCCATATGCGAAGAAGATTGTGAAATCTATGGAATTTTAAGTTATTTTCTTAAAGGTTTATGTAGATTTAATGCTTTGGGAATGATGGAAATCAATTTAATTAATGTTTGAAGAACAAAAAGTGGAAGAGAGGAGCTTTGGAAGTAAGGGACGGTTAAAGCATTAAGATGGAGAAGACTAATGTGAAAATAGAGCTATAAATGAGGGGTTTAGGTTAGATTTTAAAATCTGGTTTAATTGTCTCTTAAAAACTCTAAGTTTTGACTCTTTTAAAAATCAATCCTATTTTCAATATTAAAGTTATTTAAAACTCATTTTCAGAAATTGATTTAATTTTCTAAAAATCATACTAAAAAACATTACTAATAAACCAGTTACAAAATTTCGAACACTCTAAGGTTAAAATCTCCAAAGTACCCCTAAAACTCCTAAGCCTTATTTTGGGGTGTTACATAAATGATATCCTGTCATTGGCATTACATAGTTGATGAAAAGTAAAAGTGTTCGCGGGTCGTTCGTCCTTGTGATGAATGGATTGATTACTATTTGATAGTAATTGACTTTTCATGAAAAAAAATGTAATAGTTACCATGAGATAAAATAGGATCATATTGGGAGAACGAATATTATCCCAAAGAGATTAAGGATATCCAATGAGGGTAACAAAATTATGACAAGGTCATTAGACGAGCATCAATCGAGTTGCTTTCGTACTAGTATGTCGTTGGGGAGAGCTCAATCACGATACTATAGTGGAATGATTTCATGACTAAATAAGTTTATAATTAATAGGCGAAAAGCTGAAACTTAATTATAAATCATTTGAGTCTCAATTGCATATGTCCAATCGATCCATCCGCTAGCATGTTGAAATCATAAATGAATTGCATGTTGAATCAAATGAATAGAAATGGTGAAAATGGAGAAATGAGAAATCATTTAGAAATTATTATGGTTTTCTCCAAAATGAAAATGAATATGGAGAAATAGAAACATTTGAAAATATTATGTTTTCTCTAAAATGAAAATGAAAATTGAGAAACGGAATCATTTGGAAATGAATGTGGTTTTCTCCCAAATGAAAATGACATGAAAGTTGAATTTATATTTTTTGAATTAAATGAAGTTCAAAAATGGAAAAAAAAATCATTTGGTCATAGTGAACCGTTGAATACAAAAAAAATTAAATATATTTTCTCATAGATTCTTTTACGATAAATTCGTCATAATTTTAACAGAATTAGAATTCGATTGAGAAGATTATTTAGTTAAAAATATATTGAGAATTTTATTTTGGGAAATAGAAAAACAAATATCGTGTTGGATCAAATTTTAAAGTATTAGGTTAAAAGCCTGGAAAGTACTTGTATCTAGACCTAATATGGGAGAGGCTCAAAAGCCCCTCATGTTAAAAGGGTGGACGACAAATCCTAGTAATATTAACTAGGGTTTTTGCCACCTATACTTCTAGTTAGACTAGGAGTTTATTTTTCTAATTGAAATAAACTTCTATAATTCAACAATGATTCTACCTTCTCTCCCTATATTAAATGGCACCAGTAGGACTATTTACACAACTTTCAAATATCGAATGCCAAAAAATAAAGAGACTTATATTGTTTAAGAATTAAATATATTTTCTGAAATAACGATTCTACTGGTTTCTATTTGAGAAGAGATTTTTCATTTTCACATTTAAGAAAAGAAACTCTTTCTAGTTTTGTGTTTGATTCGATTTGTTCGAGCCCACACTCGAAGTAGTTCATGGTACGAGAATAGTAGGGAAGATCATTTGGTTGAAAGCTGGAAACAAAAAGGATCCGTCTATCCGAAAACAAAGGTCTAAATTCAATTTAGGGTTTATTGTTATAAATATCACAAATCGGATTGATTTTCAAAATTTTTATTTTTCGCTAGGCAAGAAAATTATTTTCGAGCCATATTTTTTTTCCAACATAATGTCTACTAATATTTTATATTTTAGTAGGTGGTTTGAACATTATGACCATACAAATTACTATAACGAAAATTTAATGACATAAGCATCATTTAATACGTAATCCAACAATTGGATACATTTTGTTTTATATTGTTGAGTTCATTCACATTAATTAGTACCACCTCATAATGGAATTTAAATGCAATTTTTTTCTCTTTTTTTTTTTTTTGCAATTTATATGAATGTTGTGCCAAGCTAAAGAGGTTACAGTCGTACTACCGGTTATATATTTTTCCTGCATCGAGTGACATAATTTTGTTTGAGTATTATGATAGTTTTGGATGTTTCGAGAAATTTTGATAGATCGAAAGAACATGGATTGTAACACCCCAACTCGTATCTGTCGCCGGAACAGGGTTACGAGGTATTATTAGAGTTTACAGAATATTTACAGTTAAATCGAGTCAAGTACTATTAATATCTTGAAATTTTTTGTAACATCCTTTAGATGGGCCCTTGAAGCCCAAAACATGCACTAGAATCGATTTAGGACCAAATCGGGACTTCAGGGAGTTTTTTGCAAAATCCCAAATTTTTTCTCAAAACTAAGGGTTACACGCCCGTATGGTTAGACCGTGTGGCTCACATGGGTATATGACATGCCCATGTTCTTGGCCATGTGGCTTCACGTGCCCATGTCCCTTACCTGTGTAACTCTCTAACTTGCAACTCATGAACAAATTGATCTCACACGGCCAAGGCACACGCCCATGTTGCTAAGCCGTGTGGTTAATTTTAATTTTCAAATTTAGGTGTAGGTTTCACACGACCATATCACACGTCCATGTATCCAGGCCATGTACCTGACACGGGCAAGGCACACGTCTGTGTTGAGCCCATGTGCCCAAAATAGGACATTCTGTTTCCCAAATTTCAGGATGCAGGGGACACACGCCCTTGACACATGCTCGTGTACCAGATCGTGTGTCACACATGGCCTAGACACATGCCTGTGTGTCTACCCGTGTGGACAAAATAAGGTTATTTTCCAAGCCTTATTTCTCACCCGTTTTTATCCAAACCTGTACAAAAAATTTCCAATACCAACCAGCCGATTTGAACACGATTTTCAATCAATTTCTTCATTCAATATGTCATGTTTTCACATGCACACTTAGTACCAATCTCACATCTTCAAACTTGCATATTCAACCTTACCAATTTAGTCCATTCCATGTATACATGTAATACCATAATTTACTTTATATATCAAGACCAAAATAAAGTCATTCCTAGCCATATCAATGGCTAGTTTACATTTATCAAATTCAACATCCACATTAGTTTAAGTGGCCTATACATGCCATTATGCCAAAACAAAGTGTCTTTATATATGATATGCTCACGATATTAAGTAATAAAATTTATAAAAACTGATCAGACCAAAACTAACTAATATCACGATATTAAAGGCAAGCGCACCTATCGAACAATAGTATAGTTAGCGGCAAGACCGAGTTATCGTACCCAAGGGAACCAAAAGTACTAATACTTACTTCCTTTCTATTATCTAGCCTGAAAATAAAAGAGGTTTGGTTGAAACTAATTCTAAAACTAACTAAAACTGCACAAAAAGTAAATTGGGGAAAAACATTTTTAGGGAAAAGCTGATTGATATAAGCAATACTTAAGGGAGAATCCACCTAGACTTCATTTGTTATTGGTTCTTGAGTTAGACAATTTATTCACTTGACTTGATCCGTAGAGATCCCTAATTTATGCTAAACCCTCTGTCGAGGCGAAGAGCAACTAGGCCTAGGTTGTTAACTAAAGTTCCTTTATTAATTAACACCCTAGGTTGCATTAATTCGATCTATGGTTCCCCATATTAGGTTTGACCCTAATTCGGCAGATTTATGTTGCCCTATGTCTAGGGTTGCATGCAACTCCGCTTAATTATGGTAGATCTACTCTTATCACAGGGACTTTTGCTCCTCTGCTTTAAGCACATCCGTTTCTTGAATTAATACCTAGGCTTATTAACACAAGAATTAAGCACACATAATTAAGAATAACTCAAGTATTTATCATATAATTCAAGAATAAATAATAACAATATTCGTCTTAGGTTTCATCCCCCTCAAGTATTTGAGGGGTTTAGTTCATAATAAAGAAAGAAAACATCTCAGAAGTATTAAGATAGCAAAACATAAAGAACCTGAAAACCCCTGAAGGAATTTTGGGAGATCCTCTGTCTTGATGTAGAATTCTAGCTTCTAAGATGAATCAATCGGCTTCCATTGGAGTAATTCCTTGCTTTCACTCCTTGTGTTGGTAGAAATATAGTGCTCTTTCTTGAGAGAAAAGATTATATCTTTAGAGTTGCCTCCTGGGGTCTTTATATAGAGTTTAGAATGGCTTTCTTAGCCCCTAAGCATCCAAATCCAAGTGAAATTCCTCTTCCTCACGACTTGAACACGCCCGTGTGCCACGCCCGTGTGATTTTGACAAGAGGCTGTGTTTTGGACTGTTTGGGTGGCACGACTGTGTGGCCAGGCCGTGCTTGTCAGGGGCCGGACCGTGTAGTCTTCGTGTGGCACGATCGTGTGCTACGACCTGTGATGAACCCTTGGGCAGTGTCGATTACACATTTTGGCCTATTTTCATGGTTTTTGGCTTGTTTTCCGTTCTTTTCTCTTCCCTATGCTCTCTTGAGTATAAGATATGAAAAAGAAAGATTAAGAGCACCAATTCTCACAAAATTAATGATAATCCATCCAAAATATAGGCTAAACATGAGGTAAAAATATGTTTAATTTATCGTTTATCAAATACCCCCACACTTAAGCCTTTGCTTGTCCTCAAGCAAAATCTCAATCCCTAAATAAGAATCATTCTTCTCAATTTACAATCTTTATCAATAATGTTTCAAACTAATTCACAGGTATTCATACAATGATAATTCAATTAGAAAAACATTAAAGATTCAATCACTCTAAGCTGAGAATTTTATCATTGAAACATAAGTTTTCTCCCTTTCTCCTAAGTAATTATCTCTTAATCTTAATTAACAGAAGTTGACATCCTCACTAAAGATTCACTCGAACCACTCGAAGTGTTTAGGGTTCAAAAATTAGGTACTCTCTAGTCAACCTGAAAAGTTATTACCATAGGCTTGTAAGAAAATCACATCTCCACCACTATAGATTGACATGATACATAGATCAAAAGGTCTTTCAATGGTTGTAATGGGGCTTGGTTAGGGGTGTTGTCACAGGCTGCAAAAAGAAGGTTAGAATCGAGATTGAATTGACAAATTACCTAGCTAGAAAAATCTCTATCACTGGAACATATTCCTAGAGCTAATTCTTGTAATGACATCATTTCTGCCTTGGTAGCCTTAAAATAGAAATATGCAAAAACTATTTGAACTATTATAGATTACAACTGAATTAGTACATACGTTTTTTTTAAGAACAATAAATTTGATAAAATTTTACTTTCTGGAAAAGAGAATAAAGCTAGATGAAAATTTCAACTCAAATCTCGACAAAAATAGGGATCAAATTAATTGAATGGAATTCAACAAAAATGGGTTATAGGTGAATATTAGAGGTAAGTCAAAGAAAAGATTGTTAGGTTCAATGGGGTTCACTAGGGGTTAATTTATGGAGGTAGGCTTTTGTGGAGTAAGTGGGTTAAATCCTAGGTGCCTTTATCATCTCGGTATATCAAATCAATGATGTGGTCTGGGCATGTATAATCAAAGCAAGTTCTAGAATAACAAATCAGTATTGACTCACTCAAAGCAATAATAAAAGTGAGCACGAAAGAATGTATGCTCAAAAGGCTCAAAAATCTCACCAGAATTATGGCTTTTGATGTCAATCCTGCGAATTTCAAATCTCAAGATAACACTTAGAATTAAGGAAAAGAACTTATGAAAAAATTTGGGGTTCTAAAAAATTTCAACTTATCATGCTTGATTCTCTAATGTTTTAAAGTTTGAATAATCAGAGTACAAGCACCTATGTCTTAATTCTCACATATCAATAAAAATCATAAATCAATCCGAATGTATTCCTAATAGAAGATTAAATATAATGTGATTAAGAACAAAGCATCAGATTTCAGGGTTTTCACAGATAATATAAAGATTTAAAGTACGTTTCCCCCCACACTTAAGATGTACATTGCCCTCAATTTACAAAGATAACATTAGTAGCAATAGAAGCATAATATCAAAAGATAGGGAGAGAATTGAAACTCCCTGTGCTTTGGATGGATTAGTGAGACAGATATTGGGGTTGGGAGAGACGGCAGTTGTGGCAGGGTGTTCCCATTTTCGTAGAGATTTGAGCTATAAAGCTCATTTGAAACTGTGAAAGAATTTATTAGTCGTGGGGAATTTGGAGCAATGGAAATTATTTGTGAGGGTGGGGCTATTAGGAAAGGAAATAAAATAAAATAAAGAAAACAGAATACTAAAAATAATTAATGCAAAAGATAAAATGAGAAAATTTAAAAAGGAAAAGGAAAAGAAAGTTAAAAGAAAATGTGAAAATAAAGATCAGTGTTTAAAAGTTAGAATAAAGTAAAATAAAATAAAAATAAGATAAACAATAAAAAATAAAGTTAAGAGGATTAGAGAAATCTAATCCTCTGATGGATCGCGCGGCGGTGGTGTGATGCTCAGGTGCTGGCATATCTGCTCTAAGGTGGCGTCGATGTAATCGAGGCACCAAAAGCATTGCTGCTCGAAGTGGGAGAAGCGCTCAGATAAGTTAGCGTGGGCTGCTGCTGCCCAAGATGAGTGGCAAGGGGGTGGTGGCTTGGTGGGTGCGTCCTCTGCTGGCTGTGGTGGTGGGACATCATTAGTAATGTCCTCTGGGTCCTCTCCCTCCTGGACGAGTTGGAACTGAAGGGGGTCCTTCCTGGCCTCCGCTCAATCATCCTCATGTGTAACATCATCGCGATGCCTTGAGGAGACATCTGACCGATCAAAGTGTAGGAGGATGTCTAGGTTGCGGTGTTGAGGAGCCCGAAGTGACGAGCCAGACGCGTGATGTAGGGCCCCATAGATAAGATGCCTCTGCGGTGCCTCTCCATCTGGTGCTGCATGGCGTGTGCGATGAAGTATGCGAGGTCAATGACATGTCCGTTCGCTATGCATCACAGGAAGTAGACGTCATGAGTGTTAATGGCACCTGTGCTCTCTCCTCGACCTGTCAAAGTGTGAGCAAGGAGAGCATGAATGTACCTCAGAGAGGGAACGAGGGCAGTTGTCTTGCTGACACTGAGGTTATATGTCTGACGCCCCGGGGCTATTTCATTCCAACAGTCGATAGGCCGGACGTGGATGCGACGAGAAAGGTTGGGGAAGTCTTCGTCCGCCATGAACTGCTCGGTGTAGAGCCCAAGTGCTATGCCGAATTCTGGTACGCTGAGACGTCGCACGAGGCCTCCCAACCGGAATTGGATCGTCCCTGGATCGTTAAATCTAGTCATCACTGTCTATAGGTGGAATGTGGAGCAGAACTCGAGGGTGAGTTCTAAGTATGTCGGCTCTATAATCTGGAAGAACTGCTCCCATGGCTCTATCATCAGTAAGGCCCGGACGTCATCCACCAAATGGATTTGCTCAAGGGTTCCCCAGTCTATGCAGCGGCCAGTGGATATAGGGTGGGCTCGGAGGAGTTGATAATGCTCCTCTTGCGAGGCTTGGGCGAATGTGATAAATGGGTGTCTAACCTCGGAGGTGGGCTTCGATGAAGAACTCCCTGGCCCTTTTCGTTTCTTAGAGGCGGGGACAGCAGCCTTTCTAGCGCGTGATGATGACATAGTATCTGAATTAAAATAACAAAATCATTAATTCTAAAGATTAAACTAAATAGATAATTACAATATAGATGATAATGGTCCTAAGAAAACATAAACTAAGTATTAACCTAAATAGTAGAAATTAATCATGTTGAAACTTGTAACAAAACTAAGAAATATGGGTATATATGTAGTAAATTTATGACAAAAATGGCATGCAAATATGAATTTAAGTGGCATACAAGAAATGAATTTAAATGGCATGTAATCCTAATATATTCTAGATTATTCATCATAATATAACTAATTGCATGCTTAAATTAACAATTAGAATAAAGGAAAATTTAACTAAATAAAAAAAATGAAATAAAACTGAAAAATAAATGAGAAAAATGAGAAAATAGAACCGAATGTAAGGTTGCACGGTCGTGGGTCGACTATGCATGGGCGTGGGTCAGCTGATTTCGAAGGTGGTGGTGTTTTTGGGGTGTGTGGCGGCGTTTATGGTGGTTGGGGGAGGAGATTTGAGGGTTTTGAGTGAGGAAGGAAATGAATAGTGGCCCCTATTTATAGTTTTTGGGTCACACGGGCATGTCACACGCCCGTGTGAGTCGTGGTTTGCCCATGTCTTTCGAAATCCGGTGATTTTGGCACGCCTGGTTCGAAGTACACGCCCGTGGGGATGTTTTACACAGCCGTGGGAGATCAGTTCTTCGTCACTTACGTGGTCGTGTGATGGTATACACGGCCGTGTGCGATCGTGTTCGTGTGTCACACTTTCGTGTGATATGTTCCACGGTCGTGTGAAATTTGACAGTGTCTTCCACGGGCTTGGGACACGGGCGTGGGGATTTGTGCAAGCTCGTGTTGATCCTGCAGGGTTGCCATGGCTATGTCGCACGCCCGTGGGGTGTTGTTGGTAGCCCGTGTTGAAGTCGAAAGGTCACCACGGCCATGTCGCACGGCCGTGGCAATTTATCGGTGGCCCATGTTTTGGGAAAATTTGTGCTCTGTTTATACACGACCTGGGTATACGACTGTGTCTCTGTTTAAAGTGTTCACACGGCCTGGGGCACACCCGTGGGACTGGCCGTGTGGTCCCAAATCTCTACATTAAAAAGGGTTAGTTGATGCATGAAAAAATACTAAAAACAAAATAGATGAAAAATTACTAAGTTAGTGCTCGGGTTACCTCTCGAGAAGTACTTATTTAGAGTCTAAGCTCGACTCTGCTTGGATGTATCATGGAGGGATTTCGTGGAGCTGAAGCTCCTCCCTGTAGTCTATAGAATTCTCACCTTTATAAAATTTAAGTCGATGGCCGTTTACCTTGAAAGTACCGTGGTTTGGGTGAGTTACCTCAATTGTGCCGTATGGAAAGACTTCCATTACCGTGAAGTAGGGTGTATCACTTGTATGTTCTTTTGAATTTGAGCTTCGTGGATTGTCTTCCCCTAAAATTACCTTATCTCACACCTTGAGTTGATCTATTTGTCCTTGAGGGTCGTCTTGGTGATGCTCCGTTTTGGTGTGGCATATTTTGGGTTTTTCGTAAAAGTTTAGCCACTCATCTAGTTCCTCAGTCTAGAGCATCCGCTTTTCTGGTTCATCCCCTATAGGTGAATTTGCCAGTTTTTGCGTTGTCTTTATGTGGAGTGCATCCTGCACAAAAGTTTGTGTGGTGAGTTCAGTGTTTTTACAGGGACTCAAATATCTATTCTCGTCTGTAGTTTTTATTGAGTTGTGAGCTCGTATGGTAACTGTATCATCACCTACTCGTAATTTGAGTTCACCTGTTTCTAAATCAATTCTAGTTCTAGCAGTTGCTAAAAAGGGTCGCCCTAGAATTAAAGGTACATTGCTAGCCTCGTCAATGTCTAAAACAACAAAGTCAACTGGGAATATAAATTTATCGATTTTGACAAGTACATCTTCAATTATTCCCTTAGGTGCCCTAATAGTTTTATCAGCTAGTCGAATGCTCATATTGGTTTTCTTAGGGTTTCCGAGACCTAGTTGTTTAAACAATTTATAAGGCATGATGTTTATGCTTGCCCCTAAATCAGCTAAAGCATTCTTTTCCTCTAAGCTACCAAGTAAACAAGGGATAGTAAAACTCCTTGGATCTTTTAGTTTGGTCGGTAGTCTATTTTGTAGAATGGCTGAGCAAACTGCATTTAATTCCACATGAGATTTCTTCTCTAGCCTCCGCTTGTTTGTCAAGAGTTCTTTTAAGAATTTAACCGCATCTGGCATCTGCAGAATTGCTTCAACAAATGGTAAGTTAATATGTAATTTTTTTAAGAGTTTAAGAAACTTACTGAATTGTTCATCTGTGCGGTCTTTCTGTAGCGCGGTTTGGTATTTCATCTTTGTAACTTACCTCATTCTTTCCTTTACTTACCATAGGCTCCTCGCATAACTTTGGGTCGTCTTTGGTTAATGCCTCCTTATCTGTTGTATTTATGGCATGAACTTGCTCTTTAGGATTGGTCTCAGTGTTACTTGGAAGTCCACCTGGTGGTCTTTCTGATATTAACTTGGCAAGTTGACCAATTTGATTCTCAAGGCCTTTGATTGATGCTTGCTAGTTCTTTAATGCCGTTTCAGTGTTCTAAAATTGAGTTTCTGACATGGCCATGAATTTGGTAAACATCTCTTCAAGGTTGGGCTTTTTCTCCTGTTGCCGCGGTGGCTGCTGAAATCCCTGAGGGGGTTGTTGTCTTTAATTCCCTTGTCCTCCCCAAGAAAAAATGGGATGGTTTCGCCAACCTGCATTATATGTGTTACTATATTGATTATTTTGAGATCTAAAATTGTTGCCCATATTATTGGCCTGCTCGGTTTCTGTGCTGTGTCCCGAGGATGAGTAGTCTGGATTGAACATATTTACTGGAGTTGTGTCACACTGCATTACTGGCTGTACCTGCGTAGAACCAAAAAAATGATTAAACTTTTTATTTAAAAGTTCTACCTGATTAGTAAGCATAGCAACAGCATCAATATTATAAACTCCTGCAGCTTTTGTCGGCTTTGTCCTCATGACCTGCCACTGATAGTTATTTAGTGACATCTCTTCAATAAATTCATAAGCTGCTTCTGGTGTTTTGTTATTAATTGTTCCTCCTGCGGCGGCATCGATCATTTGCCTTGTTGAAGGATTCAAACCGTTGTGAAAAGTTTGAACTTGTAGCCATAAAGGTAAGCCATGAGGAGGGCATCTTCTCAAAAGATCTTTGTATCTCTCCCATGCATCATATAGTGTTTCTAAATCCATCTGCACAAAAGAAGAGATATCATTTCATAATTTAGTTGTTTTAGCTGGAGGAAAATATTTAAGTAAAAATTTTTCAGTCATCTGTTCCCATGTGGTGATTGAGCCTCATGGTAAAGAATTTAACCACTATTTGGCTTTGTTTCTCAAAGAGAATGGAAATAGCTTTAGACGAATGGCATCATCAGAAGCGCCATTAATTTTGAAGGTATCACAAAGTTCCAAAAAATTGGCTATATGGGAATTTGGATCTTCATCCTATAAACCATCAAACTGCACCAATTGCTGTATCATCTGAATAGTGTTAGGCTTTAATTCAAAATTATTAGCAGCAATAGTAGGTCTAAGAATGCTAGTTTGGGTACCAGCCAAACTAGGTTTAGCATAATCATACATAGTGCGAGGAGCTTCTTCTTGAATTGTTGCTGGCGCGACGATTGCGGGAGGTAGTGGAACATTTTGATTTGCTTCCATCTCTTCTGTAGGTTTTGGCCTTTGTTCTTGATCTTGTTCTGGATACTGTAGGCTTCGTCTGATCTCTCTGCGATTTCTGCGAACTGTTGCTTCTAAATCTTCGTCAAAAAGTAATAGTCTTGCTGGGTTGTTTCTAGTCATAAACTAGAAATACCTAGAAGGAAAAAGCAAAGAAAAATAAAATAAAATAAAAATAAAAATAAATAAAAACTGAAAATAAATAAATATAGTAATGGCTAAAGTAATAGAAATCGAGTTTTCTTAATATTTCAGTTCCTCGGCAACGGCGCCAAAAACTTGATATGCTCGCAATATTAAGTAATAAAATTTATAAAAACTGATCAGACTAAAACTAACTAATATCACAATATTAAAGGCAAGTGCACCTATCAAACAGTAGTATAGTTTAGCGGCAAGACTGAGTTATCGTACCCAAGGGAACCAAAAGTACTAATACTTACTTCCTTTCTATTATCTAGCCTGAAAATAAAAGAGGTTTGGTTGAAACTAATTCTAAAACTAACTAAAACTGCACAAAAAGTAAATTGGGGAAAAACATTTTTAGGGAAAAGCTGATTGATATAAGCAATACTTAAGGGAGAATCCACCTAGACTTCACTTGTTATTGGTTCTTGAGTTAGACGATTTATTCACTTGACTTGATCCGTAGAGATCCCTAATTTATGCTAAACCCTCTGTCGAGGCAAAGAGCAACTAGGCCTAGGTTGTTAACTAAAGTTCCTTTATTAATTAACACCCTAGGTTGCATTAATTCGATCTATGGTTCCCCATATTAGGTTTGACCCTAATTCGGCAGATTTATGTTGCCCTATGTTTAGGGTTGCATGCAACTCCGCTTAATTATGGTAGATCTACTCTTATCACAGGGACTTTTGCTCCTCTGCTTTAAGCACATCCGTTTCTTGAATTAATACCTAGGCTTCTTAGCACAAGAATTAAGCACACATAATTAAGAAACAACTCAAGTATTTATCATATAACTCAATAATAAATAATAACAAGATTCGTCTTAGGTTTCATCCCCCTCAAGTATTTGAGGGGTTTAGTTCGTAATAAAGAAAGAAAACATCTCAGAAGTATTAAGTTAACAAAACATAAAGAACCCGAAAACCCCTGAAGGAATTTTGGGAGATCCTCTATCTTGATGTAGAATTCTAGCTGCTGGGATGAATCAATCGGCTTCCATTGCAGTAATTCCTTGCTTTCACTCATTGTGTTGGCAGAAATATGGCGCTCTTTCTCGAGAGAAAAGAGTATATCTTTAGAGTTGCCTCCTGAGTCTTTATATAGAGTTTAGAATGGCTTTCTTAGCCCCTAAGCATCCAAATCTGAGTGAAATTCCTCTTCCTCACGACTAGAACACACCCGTGTGCCACGCCCGTGTGATTTCTACAAGAGGCCGTGCTCTAGACTGTTTGGGTGGCACGGCCGTGTGGCCAAGCCGTGCTTGTCGGGGGCTGGACCGTGTGGTTTTCGTGTGGTGCGGTCATGTGCCACGGCCGTGTGATGAACCCTTGGGCCGTGTTAGGATTACCCATCCGAAGGGCTTATATTATGATTACCCATCCGGGCTAAATCCTATTTACCACACATGCAATATTCCTTTTTCATTTGTCCATTGAATTTTCTTTTATTCAACCGAGACTTATCCCTTTTTCTCAAGTAATATTACATATTTTATAATATTCATGCATTGAACA
Source organism: Gossypium stocksii (assembly GCA_020496765.1). Taxonomy (NCBI): domain Eukaryota; kingdom Viridiplantae; phylum Streptophyta; class Magnoliopsida; order Malvales; family Malvaceae; genus Gossypium; species Gossypium stocksii. The sequence goes on along the minus strand of CM035632.1, from coordinate 75,531,292 downwards.
TTCAATTAACATTCACATCATATAATATGCATTTCAAGCATTTCAAGATTCAGTAGTAACTTACACAAACTTACCTTGATGCTTGTTCTTTGGTAAAGTCTACTATTCCGAGACTTTTTCTTTTCCTCGATCTAATCTTGTATTTGAGTCGTCTGGATCTATATAAATGAATTTAATCATAAATTTCATTCCATTCATATTTAATTGAGTTCACTTTACTCCTTAAGCAAAATTACTATTTTGCCCCTAAATTTTTCATTAATTCTAATTTCATCCCTAGGCTCGGAAAATGAAATTCATACAATTTAATCCCTGTTCCAAGCCTAACCGAATTTCCTCTGTATTAATAACAGTCCATAGATTTCACAAAAATTAGAATTTTTCTTTGAATTTTACAAGTTTACAATTGAGTCCCTATTTCACAATTTCATCCAAAATCACTTTGTAAAAGTTGTTTATCTACTAACACCTTTCATTTTATACCATAAAATTTCAATTTCTAGCATATTCATCCATGGCACAATTTCCATACTTTAATAACTTTTCAATTTAATCTCCAAAATAGAAAGAAATAGTTATCCCGATCTCAAAAATATAAAAATTAGTAAAAATGGGACATGAAAACTTATCAATTTATGCCAAGAAAGTTTCTTTCCTCTCTCATAGGGTTTCCATGTATTTGGGGAAGAAGATGATATAAAAAATGATGATATTTTTAATTTAATTCATTATCATCCTTTTATTTTTCCCAATTCCAATTTAGTCCTTTTCTTTTTCTCAAATTCCATGGATGATTTAACAAAGATATTTTTCATCTTTTGATTAATGGTCTAATTACCATATAAGGACCTCTAGTTTTGAATTTCATAGCTATTTAACCCTTCTAGCTTCTATCACTCAACTTTCTCATTTTATGCAATTAGGTCCTTTCTTTAATTAATCACTTAATCAGTAAAATTTTCCTATCAAAATTTTCATACAATCTTCCTATCATAACAAAAACCATATCAAAATTTTAAAATAAATTTTCTTTTTAGCTCAGATTTGTGGTCACGAAACCACTATTCCGATATCATTGAATTCAAGCAGTTACAGCGTGACTACGTGATGCCCAATTTAGATGTTGTTTGAGGTAGCATTAATCGCTCGGTGATTAATGTAACACCCCTTACCCCAATCCAACGCCAGGATAGGGTACGAGGCATTACCGTACTTAAACGTACTCAAACATAAAAAATCGGGCCTTAATTCTCACTCTGATTTTAAACTTTTACAAAATACGCTTAATGTTCTTATCATGGGCTTACAATGCCCAAAACATACATCGGGAGTGGTTTGAAACCAATTTGAGAACTTTTTGGCTCTTAGAAAAATTTTCTTAAAATAGGGCCACACGCCCGTGTAAGGTGGGATACACTCGTGTTGGCAGGCCGTGTGATTACACACGCCCATGCCCCCAGCCCGTGCTGAATTTATTTTTCATTTCAGACCTACATGGGTTTTAGCACCGTTAAGCCACACGCTCGTGTCTGTGGCCCGTGTCCTTCACACGGTCTAGACATGCCCGTGTGCTCAGCCCGTATGCAATACTGACTTAGCCAACTTAATATGCAGGGGACACACGGTCAAGCTACACTCCCTTGGTGCAGATCGAGTGTTACACACGGCCTAGACACACGCCTATGTGCCTACTAGTGTGGACAAATATAGGCTATTTTCCAAGCCTTTTTGCCACCCTGAAACACAATCAAACTTATACCAATTTTCAACCCCATAACTCTATGCATAATATACATTATAAACATTCATAATTAAGGCACTCACATGCCACCATGCATATCATTCTCATCCATCATTATTCTACTTAAACATATGACACATATGAAAATGGCCAAACTTTCAATACATGCCATACATCAAAATAACTATTATACTATACCAAAATGAATTGCTTGGTAGTGTGACTTCGAGCTCTGACTTTAATCGATCCCCGAGCTAATTTGGCAAATCTACATGGAAAAAGGGAAAATGAAAGGGTAAGCATAAAATGCTTAGTAGGTTGCATGAAATAAAATAGCAACATAGAATATGAAACATCATTCAAATAAAGTATCATAAAATGTCATATACTTTCTTACTCATTTTCATGACTTACTCATTTTCATAACTTACTCCTTCTCATGACTTACTCAGTCTCATGACTTACATTTTTGTTGTTCTCGTGACTTACTTAATTGCACTTGTAATACTTATAATAAAACTTTAATCTTTTTCATTAAACTAATCAACTAGAATACTTTCTCCGTTGATTTATTTAGAATACTAAAGGATACCTATAATTTCATTCTCATGGTAAGATGCCAAGGCCATATCCCAGATATGGTCTTACACGGAATCTCATATCGATGTCAATGCCATGTCCTAGACATGGTCTTACACGAGATCATAAGATGATACCGACGCCATGTCCCAAAGATGGTCTTACACGGGATTTCTCTTAGATGCCCATGCCATGTCCCAGACATGGTCTTATAGGGGATCTATATCTCATCTCGGTGCCGAAGCCATGTCCCAAACATAGTCTTATACGGGACCTCATGTCGATGCCAATGCCATGTCCCAAACATGGTCTTACATGGGATCTCAATTCAGTGCCGAAGCCATGTCCCATACATGGTCTTACATGAGACCTACAATTTCTCATGTCATGACTACGATACCCTTCGTATTCTTTAAAATTTAACTAGGATTTCTCTTTTTTTTCTTCATCATCACTTTGTAAAACTTCATGTTAATAAATTCATAGAAATAACATAGATTTCATGGAAAATCATTAATAAATTTTTCATAAATGCATAATGCTAAATTATGACATACAACTTACCCCGGGTCCAAAATAATGGTGAACGTTCGATTTAGTCCACTACTTTGCTTTTTCCCCAGTTTCGGTTCGGGCTTCATGTTTCTTGATCTAAAATGACAATTTAAACTTATTTAATATTCACATTGGCTAAATAGCCCAAAATTTGTACTTTGGCAAAATTTATAAATTTGCCCCTAATCCTTTGCATATTTTCAAAATTGTCCCTAAGATCGTAAAATAAAATGTACTTATTTTCTTGAGTACCCAAGTTTAGCCGAACCCTTTATATTCTCATAACAGCCCTTACTTTTCCTAATTTTCTCTTTTACTACACATTTTATCATATTGCAATTTAGTCCCTATTAGGGTTTTTAATGAAAATCACTTAGAAAAAGATGTTTACTACACTTTAAACTTTCATTTTCTACCACTAGGCATCACATTACTTACATCTCATGCATGGGTATATTTTTGAACATAAACCCTAGCTTGAATTAATGGTAGAAATAGCTAGATTAAGCTACGAGGATTTCAAAAATATGAAGAGAATTAAAAATAAGGCTAAATCGCACTTACTAGTGAGCTTGAAAATGTCAAGACCCTAGCTATAGAGGACCCTTCAATTTTTGGCAGCCCTTGGAGAAGATGGACAAGATTTTTGTGTTCTTTTCCCCTTTTTATTACTTAATTTTACCAAATGACTAAAATGCCTTTGCACCCTTTCTTTAGAAAATTTTCCTCCCTTGGGCATTTTTGTCCATAACGTTAAAAATTGGTCTAATTGCTAAATAAGGACCTCTAATAAATTTTCTAATGCTAATTCATCCTCAAAGCTTCTAGAAACTAAATTTTGCAATCTTTGCAATTTAGTCCTAAAGAACAATTTAATCACTATTTCACAAGAATTCCTTTATGAAATTTTTTCACTATCATGCAATCATGTCATAAACTTAAAAATAAGCATAAAATGTGTTTTTCTACTTTAGATTTGTGGTCTCGAAACCACTATTCCGACTAAATCCTAGTTCGAGCTGTTACAATTAATGCTAATAACTTTGAAATCAAACTGGCCATGATCCAAATGATACAAGCAGACCTTTAATTTCGAGGGTCAATGAAAGAGGATCCAAATCAACATCTTAAGTGATTTCTAACCATTTGTGATACTTTCAAATATAATGGGGTATCCGATGATGCTATACATCATTGGTTATTCCTTTTGCATCTTATTGACGATGCTTTTATGTGGTTAGATTCATAGCCGGTAGATTCCATCAACACTTGGGACAAGCTAGCAAGAAAATTTTTGGCAAAGTATTTTCCCCCCGAGCAAGACCATGAAACTTCATATGGATATTAAGAATTTTTGGCAATTCAAAGTTGTTATATAAATATTTTTAATATTAATGTTAATTGCAGTAAGTATCTTTCAAGGCTTTTTCTCTAAAATAACCAAAATTAGTTAATGAATTACGATAATCATTAAGAGAAAAATTAAATACGAAAATGATCTCAAATTTACAGTGTTCACTGGTGTTGCCTGATATACCAGTGGTACTACCCCCCATCATTAATCAATTATTAGATTTTAAAAAAATAATAAATTTTTTGAGTGCCGCCAATTTGTTATGCAACATCAATATGTGTTTGTTAAAATATTCATTAAAAATACTAGTATTCAAGGAGGAACAAAAAGAACAAAAAATATTGTTTAATGGGTGTCATCAGTCTATCAGGTGGCATCAGAGAGAATTAAAAAAAGAATAGTTGTGTTAGATAAAAAAATTCAAATTGGTGCCTTGTGTTTGGTGGCACCAGTGTCAATTTTTTGTAAAAAATTTTTTTTTGGGTGATGTAGGTGTGTCAGGTGACACAAGTATCAATTTATAAAAAAATGTTCGATTTAAAAATAATTTTTTTTGTGTCATTGATGTGTTAAGCGGCACTGGTGTCAGTTTAAAAAAATAATTTTTTGTTGCCATCTATGTGTTAGGCAGCACCAATGTCTATATGTAGAAAAATAAATTTTTTGTTGTCGCCAATGTGTCAGGCAACTCCAGTGGTATTTTTTAAAAAATAGCTTTGTTGGGAAATAAAGAGAACCGAAAAATAAAAAATTTGGGGTATCGCCAACATGTTAGGCAGCACAGGTGGTCTTGCAACATTGTCAGGTGATACCACCCAAAACATATAACCCCACCAGCCCGTCTAAATATTTGTATTAGTTTTGGTTTTTGTTGAACTTTTTTTATTTGTTCAAGAGAGAACAAAGGGGAAAGGTTTATGTTTAATAGGAGAAGAGTAAATAGATATTGTATCGAAGATGAATAACCAATTATTCATATATGTTCATTTCAATGGAGTAATTTTACAAAAAACAATTGGCTGTGTATTTGAATCTCGCTAGAAATACGAATTATGTTTAATAAGAATGTAAAGGTTGAAAAATTGAAACAATGATTAGTGCCAAAATAGGTCTTCGTTGTGGAAGGACGATGTCAAGACTATACTACAAATTTCTAGTTTCCTCAAATTTGTGCAAATATGCTAAGATGGAACTTGTAGATGATAAAGACATGGGCACTATAATCGCAATTTATTGCTTGACTGGGAATATAAACGCTTAATCAGTTGAGTAGTTTTTTGAGTTAGCTGATCCAGAGCCCATTCAAAATGTCACTCCATTAAGTCAACAATACTAGTTTGACTTTGATCTTAATGTCGAATAGGTAGAATAGTGAGGTTATGGAGGGACATCCACATGGGCTGAAAATCCATACCATGGTGGGACTGCATATAACAACCCTATTTTGGGTCCCTATTTAGAGATACATTCAGAGGTGATGGGCACTGATGCAGATGGTGAAGAAGGACCTAATAATGATGCTCTGGGATGATATAGAAGATGAAGGCACAAATGAAGGTGAAGATGCACACACTTTTCAGTCAGGAACCCAAGTCGTGGCATTTTTATTATAAATAACCTTAGGGTCCACATGTTGAGTGTAGACCCCAATGCGACACATGAGATCAAAGAGGACTGGATATTTGCCATCAAGCATTATAGTATGAAGGTGTCGGTGGACTAAAAAGTCAGAAAGTTTACACCAACATTATATGTTAAGGAATGTTGGAGGTTTGGAAAAGGGTGCAACTGGCAAGTTTAAGCTGTATTTATGCAGAGGACTCAACTATGGATGATTCAAAAATTTGAAGGGCCCTATACATGCACCGTTACACGTATGATGCAAGACTATCACAAACAGGATGCAAAAATAACCTACAACTACATCATGTCACTGGTGAAAGACATGCCCACATTTTTGTATCACTTCTGATTGCCAACATGCAAGCCTGATTCCAATATAGAGTGTCATATAAGAAAGAATGGTAGGCTAAACAAATGGTCATGGAGCAGTTGTATGAAGACTAGGATGCATCGTACAATGAACTTCAAGGGTGGCTAGTCACGAATGCAAGATGACGTGCCAGGTACTCTCGTCAACTTGTAGATGTTGCCTTTTTACGGTCCAGAGGACGAACTACAATTAGAGAAAGAATTTTCCATTACTTGTTCTGGATGTTTGATTTATGCGTTAGGGCCTTCCCCCCACTGAAAGTGACTAGTGTAGGTTGATGGTACCTGGCTATATGGTAAATATACGTAGATATGCCTAATTGCAGTTGCACAAGGTAGTAACCAAAATGTACTACCCATCACCTTTGACATTGTATAGTCCGAGAACATGGAATCATGACAATTTTTCTTGACGAACTTGCGGAGGCATGTTGTTAAACAAGACATCATTTGCTTTATCTCTGATAAATCAAAAGGACTATGATTAGGCATTTTGGAGTTCCATGGAGATTCATTTACTGCATCCACCATATCGCCATTAGCTTCTACCGGGACTACAAGAATGTAGACTTGCGCAAACAAGTCGTAAACATAGGTAAATATCAATTTCAATTTATTTTTTAAATATTTTGAATACTTTTACAAACTTATAGGAAAGGTAACATGTCATGTTATAATGCATATAGAGGGTACGGGTGTAACACCCTATACCTGACCTAATTTATCGAATCTGAATATAATATGCCACAATACTTACATACTTAAAAAAATTTTACAATCTGCGAAAGCCATGCTAAATGTACCTCTTGTTTATTTAAAATCCTTTCTAAGATAAATGGGTTTGAATGGAACATTTATTGTTTATCACAAACTCTCAAAGGTAATATAAAGCCTTACAACATAAATGCTTGATAAAACAAACATCATAAATGCTTGATAAAACAAACATACTTGTAGCGTGTATTACTATTTGTAATTGGAAAGCATGTTTTTAAAAGTGTCCCTCTATATGCATAATATTGCCCTCGATATGCCACCATGGCACATCCTTGGCTTGGTCCCTTCCGACGCACTGGTTAGATTCTCAGAATCTGCATACCAAAAGACCTATATAAGTTCAAAGGAATTTAGACGGCCTCACTCATTATTACCTTTAAGTGATGTTGTAAAATTTCTTGACTCAAGGGTTTCAAATTTCCTTTCAGACCTTGGTGGATAATTTTATCATTCCTAGTTGGTGAATAACCATATGCCAATCTATACACTTAACTGTCTTATACATATTTCACTTGACTAACAGATCTTAGACTTCACACCATATTTCAAATCCCATTACATAATTTCTTTGTAGATAATAATTAGATACACTTCCTAGAACGAAACTTAGCAGATGCAACTATTGACAAATTCCTTTACAGTACCCAAGGATTATCAAAACACCAGTTACATAGTATCTTCAAATTAGTCTAGACAAACATACTTGCTTAAAATAATATAACATTTTAATTCAAGCAATAGAATCCCAGATAACTTCAACACAAGACCTAAGTAATTCTAAGTTTGGCGGAGACTTGCACTACCAATATTCCAAATACACATGGTTTCTGGACATGGTGGATTGTCGTGAATATAATATGAGAATGTGCAAGTGTACACATCCAATCAAGTAATAAAGTAGTAAGTAAGATCATCTCTTCAGGGATTGGATAGGATTAACTCGGTTAAGCTATTACTATAAAATATATAAATCAGGCTGTGGCAAAACAGAATAACAAATCACATATGCAATATTAAAATCAAATAACTAACTTAAAATGCTATGGCAAAGATATGGAGACAGAGTTGAGAGGATCTACGCTATTGATTGGGAAGATTGGGATTATTAAGATTCTTTCCTCATAACACAATGTCATGGCAAAATCTTAACCAATCTACTATTCAAATTAAACCTAAGGTAGTCTGCTTCTTTCACGAGTCAGAATTCAAGCTACCCTACCTAAAGCTTTGCGTGTCTACAAACCTCCAGAAGGATACCAAGCGTTGTTTTTTCCTTTCTCCGTACAAAGTGTAACTCTATGCCTAGAGTGCTATGAGTATTCTGTCGAATACTTGCTTGTATCATTCGATCACAATTTAAAATAGCGCATCTAACCTTTTCAAAATTAAAGCAAGTTTATAGACATACCATACATTAATCTATGTCTAAAAACTGCATGCATACATTTTAAAATAGCCCAAATCAAATGAAACAGTAAATCTAATTAGGATAGTCCTTTTGTCATTAAAGGAAGTAAAGATTCATCCAGTAATCCCAACTCGATAAGATTAGCTCATGAGTTGGACACTAAAATCCAAAATGAAAGAATTATTTAATAACATATTTCCACAGTTAAAATTTACAAAAATCAATTAAGATAATGAAGGAAGAACCTCAAGAAGCTTTCACCAATCCAGCCCTCAACTCTAGTGCTATAACATCTTGTGAAGCCCAAGGTTGAATGCTTCTCCTGTTTCCTAGATCTTCTATGAGAAATTGTGTAAGAGGAAAAACCACCTCCTTCATTTCTTTCTCTTTCATCTTTTTATGAGGTAAGTCACCCTCTCAGCATACACTCTTTTCTCCCTCTTTATCAGGTGGATATTGCAGGTACAAGTACAACTGGCTAAGAGTGGCACGGATTGACACCTAAGTCAGCATCTTCTTAGAATTGCCATAGCAATTGTGTTGGCAATCTATCCAGTATTTTGTCATGATAAAACTTCACTCCTTCACTTTTTTGCCTCTTTTCTTCACCTGTTATAAACAACATGCAGTTCTTTCCTTCCATAAGTAAAATTAACATATAGTGACATTGAAAGCACAATCCAAGCTTTATGATACAGTGTTATAAAATACTAACATAATTTCTTAAAATGTAACTAAATTTACTTAAGTACGAACAAATGCCCAAGTTTAGAAACCTGAAATATAACTCTTTTCAAGAGTTATCATGGATCATTATGGTGAAATCATTAAATAGGTATATTGCTGAAAAATCTTTCAGATAATGCCTCATAACATGCCTAGGTCTTGCCACAAGGGTGGAATATCAAATTGTCGTTTAGGCGTTGTAGAATTCACAATAGAAACCTTCCAGAAAACTTGCCACAAGTATTTCCCAGATTATCCTGCTATTGAGGTTTTCTGAATAATATGCCAAGAAGATTTTACAGAGAGTTCGCCATAAAGGTTTCACAGGGAGTTTGCCATCAAGACATTACACCAACTGTCATGTTCAACGATATAGATTTGCCTAAACTCAACATAACCTGAGGTTTGCCCATCATCGCCCCTGAGACATGTAGAAACCCTAATAGACAAATGTCACTCATCCGCAATTTCCAAAATATGCCATGGTCATGCTCTTTCCATATAATTGCCTAACTAGCCTTGTGTTTATTGTCATAGCGGACAACATACTCACCATAATGACCTTCGTGTTTACTGTCCAGATGGAATTCATCAAAGTACCACCACAGGGCCTATTATTGTATCACATACTTTCTCGACACTCCACCTAGACCCTATTAACACCAACATCATTATCATGCATCACTCAAATGACATAATGGATGCATCTACATAGATTTTGCTCATAATCTTAACAAAGTCATACTTACTATCATATAGCTTTTTATGCATGCTTACCATACGTTGTCATATTCATGCAACGCATCATACACTTTAGAGTACACATACGAATGCTTCACAGAGAACATATAACCATACATAGATACAATAACTTCTTAAGAAGATATGCACATTAACTATACAGAGAATTATTATAATATTGTATGCAAAAGTCAAGTTTAGATACTTACTAGAGACTTACCTTAACATCTGTCTGGAACTTCTATTTCAAATGTTCGTCCTAAACCAGAATCAATAACTTCTTAAAAGATCAAAAGATTTCCATTAGAATCCCTATTATAGATATTTTACTAACATTTCAACTACATGCGACCCTAAGCAGGGCTTTCCTGTAACACTTTTCCTTTATATAATCGTAACGTGAAAAGCTGTAAGACTTACCAAAATACTGAATCATCTACTCATTAAACGTGATCTTAGTTTGATCTTAACAAAGAAGAAAAGAATGTTGAGGATAGAAAGAAGAACTTGAACATTAAGTAAATAGAAAACCATTTGAAATGTTGCCTACCCATAGATATACTCTCAGTACCCTTGATTTCCCTACTAGATCCAATGTAGGTAAAAGAAAATCCAGTGAAGGTTTGTTATGATGATTTGTTTAGTTAGTTTGTTTTAGTGTATAAGCAATCATTCATATATCTTTCTACTCTACTCTTTACTTTGATCTCTACTTTTATTGCTACAGAATCCCAATAACTTCTAATTAAACCCAATACAAGATCCACTTAAACAAAATTCATGTAAATTAGACGCACTATTCCTTAGGCATACCCATTATTGAGCGAAGTCTTTCTTTACTTGAAAACACCCTAAAATTAAATCCTTAGCCAATGGGCGGATTCTTTGTTAGTATGCGTCAAAACTCTATTTCACAAACCAACCAGCTGAGTGGTGGATCATGCTATTATAGTGCACCAAAACAAAATTAACATGTATTATCTCATACTCAATTGGATTCTCTAATCCTGAGGTGTGACAACGAGCTAGAACAATAATATTTAAGGCATACACTGCTAAGGCTTAAGGCTGAAATGAATAGGGAAACAAATTATCCTTTCCATGAGTGGTTAGGTAGGTATGAAGCCCTAGTAATGGACTCAAAGTTTTAATGATGAGTCTCAATATGGTCATATGACCACCAACCTCATAAAGGTGGTAAACTCTAAATTGAAGAGTACACGTCATTTTTCAATTTTAGTTGTTTTCTCAGCTATGTTCTACAGGCTAACAACATTGGTGCCAAGAATAAGGCTATAACGCCCCAAAATTCTTATTTATGTTTTGTGTAATCAGGACACAACTGTCTGTCTGCTTCAGTGGTTATGTGTTCTAGGTGTGTGTGTGAGGTCCCAAGTTCAAGCCATGTTTTTGACAAATTTTGGAATTTTCCTAAATGAAGCCTCACTCTTGTTCAGTAGGCTTTTATTAAATTGTTTGTAAAACTATATTAGAATGGGCCCGCTGGTCTGGTGGTTTAAGTGGAGTGTTGGTGTGTTGAAGGTCTTGTGTTTGAATCATTACATTTGCAAGGGAGTTATTTTTGCTGCTGACGCGGGATATGAGTTTGAATTGACTAGGATTTTGAGTAGTGGTTGTATAGTAGGAGTTGGGAGAGAAAATCAAGGGGGTGTAGCTGATACGGAGTTAGTATCTTGTTTTCAAAATTTTTGCTTCTCTATATCTGACTCCAATTCTTTTGCTCTCTCTTCCCCTCTTGTTTTGTCTTTTCTTTTTGCTCTTGCTATTTGAAAATTCTTCATAACCACTCTATATTTCTATCAATCGAATATCTTAATCGTCGTTTTTCAACTCTATGCGTGTTTTGGTAAGTGGGGTGAGTGTGGTTAAGTTTTTGTGTTATTGAATCGTTGATTAAATAGAGTTTTTTTTTTTTTGTGGTTAGGAGATTATTAAGCGGCGGTGGGTTTTCAATTGGCGTTATGGTAATGCGGTTTCATTATTGCTTGTACAAAGGTAAGAGATGTCAATGGTTTTGGGGATTTTCTGTTCATAATAATTAGTTTGGAATCGATCTAAGTGACTGAAACGAGAGTTATCTCAATCGATTTTAGGTTCTAGAATGCTTGAAGTTTGGTTTAGCTTCAAACGATACCAGGTGTATACCCAAAAACACAGAAAATAAAATTCAGCGAAAGTTGAAAAAGTAAACCGTCAACGCCACACGGGCGTGTGGCCGCCCGTGTGGTAGGCCGTGTGATAGGCTATGGCCACTATACGAGCTTGTGATCGATAAGGCCAGGTCATACATGGAGGAGACGGCCGTGTGATGGCCGGATAGGTCGTGTGCGACACACAGGTTGAATTGAATTGGGTCATGTGGGCCACACAAGCGTGTGAGTCCACATGGGTAGTTCACATGGGTGTGTGGGATTTTGGGCCAAGCCATATGATCTACAGGACCAAGGCTAATTTGGGTTGTGTGGGCCACACGAGTATGTGGGCCCACACGGGCAGGCCAATTTAGGCTGTGTGGGCCACACGGGCGTGTGAGCCTATTTCTCTAAAAAGTTTTCTATGGTTGCACAAGTCACTCAAGTCAACTGTGGACCTACTATAGGCTCGGTAAGCACTACTTAGACCCTTATATATGTAATCTGTCTGTCTAATGTCTGTACTAAGTGTGAGTATTGATTTGAATGTATGTATTATTAACTGCATAATTGCATGACATTTATTGCATGTTGCATTGCATTGGGGTAGGTTGATGATATTTGGAGGAAGTGTTTTAAAAGGCTCTTAAGCCTGTTATCTGGTAGCTCAGCTACAATATTCTGATTTTGTACCGCATTTCGGAACAACATGGTGTGTAAGGATAGGTGGGTGTTTTAACCCCCATATGGTGTGTAGGGATGGATGGAGATAGTGTGTAGAGGCTGGTGCGTAGGATTCTGATTTTCTATTACTGCATATTGTATCTGAGATGGGCCAAGGCTCTAATTTATATATGAGACTGTATCTGAATAGGCTAAGGCCTAAACTGAATCTATAATGGGCTCAGGCCCATACTGCATATGACTGATTTTTGATGTTAAACTGTGTGCATATTTTTAGTGGGGATTACACACTGAGTTTGCGAGTCTGTTTAATCTGTACAGTAATCATCACACTTGATGGATTGGTGCAATGGAGGACTCGACGGTGGCCACACGTAAATTTTAGACTGTTTCTTGTAAATTTTTAGATTTTATTACTTATTTGGGGCTTTGATGTAACTTTTAGACGCTGGACTGTTTGGCTTAAAATTTCGGCTTTTAAATTGCTTTACGATTTTATTACTGCTAGGTATGATAAAACTCGGTTTTCACTAAGATTGAACTATTTTCTTAAAATATGTGATTGATAAATGCTAAATTATACATATTTTTACCTCTTATTTTGCCTATATTTTGGATGAATTATTAATGATTTAGTGAGAATTGGTGCTCTTAACCTTTCTTTTTCATATCTTATACTCAGAAGAGCATAGGGAAGAGAAAAGAACCAAAAATGGATCAAAATAATAAAAATGGGCCAAAAATAGCTTAACGTACGGCCCAAGGATTTAATGCACGGCCGTGTAGCATAACAACCACACGGTCTAACCCCGACAAGCACGGCCAGGCCACACGGCCGTGCCCCATAAATAGAATATCACACGACCTCTGTCGAAGTCACACGGGCGTGGCACATGGGCGTGTTCTAGTCGTGAGGAAGGGGAGTTTCACTCAAATTGGGATGCTTAGAGGCTAAGAAAGGCTCCCCACAAGCTCTCTATATAAAGACCTCATGAGGCAGAGGCAAAGGGACGTTTTGAGATATATTTTTCTTCTCATTTTTCTGCCACACTGAGGGTAGAAGCAAGGGATTACTCCAAAGGAAAAGCCGATTAATTCATCTCAGAAGCCGGAATTCTGCAGCAATATAGAGGATCTCCCTAAATTCCTGCAGGGGTTTTTGGTTTCTTTTATGTTTTGTTGTTCTATATCTTCTGAGATGTTTTCTTTCTTCATTATGAACTAAACATCTCAAATACTTGAGGGGGATGAAACCTAAGACAGATCTTGTTAATTATTCTTGATTTATTTGATAAATACTTGAATTGTTCTTAATTATGCGTTCTTCATTCTTGATTTAATAATCCTAGGTATTATTTCAAGAATTAGATGTGCTTAGAGCAGAGGAGCAAAAGTCCCTGTGATAAGAGTAGATCTACCATAATTAAGCGGAGTTGCATGCAACCCTAGACATAGGGCGACATAAATCTACTGGATTAGGGTCAAACCTAATATAGGGAGCCATAGATCAAATTAATGCAACCTAGGGAGTTAATTAATAAGGGAACTTTAATTAACAACTTAGGCCTAGTTGCTCTTCACCTCGATGGAGGGTTTAGCATAAATTAGGGATCTCTACGGATCAAGTCAAGCAAAGAAATCATATAGTTCAAGAAAATAATAACAAGTGAAGTCTAGGTGGATTCTCCCTTGAGTATTGTCCATATTAATTAGCTTTTCCCTAAAAAGTTTTCCCAATTTACTTTTTGCGCTTTCTTAGTTAAATTTAGAATTAGTTTAAACAAACCTCTTTTATTTTTAGGCTAGATAATAGAAAAGAAGTAAGTACTAGTACTTTTGGTTCCCTTGGGTACGATAACTCGGTCTTGCCACTAAACTATACTACTGTTCGACAGGTGCGCTTGCCTCAACGTCGTGATATTAGTTAGTTTTGGTGAAATTAAGTCTTTATAAATTTTATTACTTCATATCACGTGATACCAAGTTTTTGGCGCTGTTGCTGGGGAACTAAAATATTACGAAAGCTCGATTTCTATTACTTTAGCCATTAATATATATATATATTTATTTATTTTTCTTTTATTTTTATTTTCAGTTTTTATTTATTTTTATTTTTATTTTTCTTTTCTTTTAAATTTCTGAGTTTTCTTTCTTTTAGGTATTTTTAATTTATGACTAGAAACAACCCAATAGGACCACTACTTTTTGACGAAGATCTAGAAGCGACAGTTTGCAAAAATTGCAGGGAAATTAGACGCAGTCTACATTATCCAGAACAAGAACTTGAGCAAGAGCCAGAACCTACAGATGAGATGGAAGCAAATCAAAATGTTCCACCACCTCCCGCAATAGTCGCGCCGCCAGCAAATCAAGAAGAAGCTCCTCGTACTATGTATGATTATGCAAAACCTAATTTGGCTGGTACCCAAACTAGCATTCTTAGACCAACTATTGCTGGTAATAATTTTGAGTTAAAGCCTAACACTATTCAAATGATACAGTAATTGGTGCAGTTTGATGGTTTACAGGACGAAGATCCAAACTCACACATAGCCAATTTTTTGGAACTTTGTGATACCTTTAAAATAAATGGCGTTTTTGATGATGCCATTCGATTGAGGCTATTTCCATTCTCTTTGAGAAATAAAGCCAAACAGTGGTTAAATTCTTTACCACGAGGGTCAATTACCACATGGGAGCAGATGACCAAAAAATTTTTACTCAAATATTTTCCTCCAGCTAAAACAGCCAAATTACGAAACGATATTTCTTCTTTTGTGCAAATGGATTTAGAAACACTATACGATGCATGGGAGAGATACAAAGATCTTTTGAGGAGGTGCCCTCATCATGGTCTACCTTTGTAGCTACAAGTTCAAACCTTCCACAACGGTTTAAACCCGTCAACTAGACAAATGGTCGATGCAGCCGCAGTAGGGACGATCAATAATAAAACACCTGAAGCAGCTTATGAATTTATTGAAGAGATGTCATTGAATAATTATCAGTGGCAAGTCATGAGGACAAAGCCAAAAAAGCCGCAGGAGTTTATAATATTGATGCTGTCACCATGCTTACTAACCAAGTAGAACTTTTGAATAAAAAGTTTGATAATTTTGTTAGTTCTACGCAGGCACAATCAGTGATGCAATGCGACACGACTCAAGGAAACACGTTTAATCCAGATTTCGCATCTTATGGACACAGCATGAAAACAGAACAAGCCAACTATATGGGTAACAATTCTAGATCTCAAAATAACCCTTATAGTAATACTTATAATCCAGGTTGGAGAAATCACCCAAATTTTTCATGAGGAGGACAAGGAAATCAAAGACAACAGCCTCATCCAGGATTTCAGCAACCACCACCGCAACATGAGAAGAAGCCGAATCTTAAGGAGATGTTTACCAAATTTATGGCCGCATCAGAGACACATTTTCAAAGTACTAAAACGGCACTGAAAAATCAGCAAGCATCAATTCAAGGGCTTGAAAACCAAATTGGTCAACTTGCAAAATTAATCTCAGAAAGACCACAGGGAGGATTACCAAGTAATACTGAGCCAAATCCTAGAGAACATGTCAAGGCGATTACTTTAAGAGATGGAAAGGTCCTAGCCGAACCTAAGAAGAAGACTATCCTAGAAATTTTAGAAGAAAAGGTAGCGGAACCCGAGGATAACACTCCACCGCCACTCAAGGAATACAAACCGCGTATCCCATATCCGGCAAAATTGAAGAAAGACCATACAGACGCTCAATTCGGTAAGTTCCTTGAACTTTTCAAACAATTACACATTAACTTACCTTTTGTTGAAGCAATTTCACAGATGCCGAAGTATGCGAAGTTCCTTAAAGAACTTCTGACAAATAAAAGGAAATTGGAATAATTGGCCACGGTAGAACTCAACAAGGAATGCTCAGCTATTCTCCAAAATAAATTGCCAGCAAAACTGAAAGATCCAGGGAGTTTTACTATCCCTTGTCTGATTGGTAGTTTACTTATTAATAAAGCTTTAGCTGATTTAGGTGCTAGCATTAATCTCATACCTTACAAAATGTTCAAACAACTAGGTCTCGGGGAACCCAAGCCCACTAGGATGAGTATTCAATTAGCCGATAGATCTGTTAAATATCCTAGGGGAATCATTGAAGATGTGCTAGTAAAGGTAGATAAATTTATATTCCCTGTTGATTTTGTTGTGCTTGACATGGATGACGATATTGAAGTACCTTTGATTTTGGGACGACCATTTTTAGCCACTGCTAGAGCTGTTATTGATGTAGGGGATGGCAAATTAGTGCTTAGAGTTGGCGAGGAAGAAGTTGTTTTTAAAATTTATGATACCATGAGATTCTCTAAAGAATAAGATGATTCGTGTTATTTTATTGATATTATTGATTATTTTGTTCAAGATAATCTCCAGGAACTTTCTCTCATAGACACGTTGGAACTGTGTTTCGTTCAAGGTGGGGGAAAGATGAAACCACCCTTAAAATCGAGGAAGTAAGGAAAGAATTAGATTCTAATGAAATCATCGCTAGGCACATAAGTTATGAGAATTTAAAGATGAGTGATGAATTGAGATAGAAACCTTCCATTACTGAACCCCCTAAATTAGAACTAAAACAACTGCTAGATCATTTAGAATATGCCTTTTTAGGGGAAGAATCAACTTTACCAGTCATTATTGCATCTGATTTAAGCCTTGCAGAGAAAGAGGAACTACTCCATGCGTTAAGAGAACACAGACGTGCTATAGCTTGGAAAATTTCAGATATCAAGGGAATTAATCCTTCTTTTTGCACCCATAAAATTTTAATGGAGGACGAATTCAAACCATCAGTGCAAGCACAGAGACGATTGAATCCCAATATGAAAGAAGTTGTAAAAGTCGAGGTAATTAAACTTCTAGATACAGGTATTATCTATCCTATTTCTGACAGTTCTTGGGTAAGTCCTGTGCAGGTTGTTCCTAAGAAAGGAGGATTGACCGTGGTGTCTAATGACAAGGAAAAGTTAATACCTACAAGAACAGTCACAGGATGGAGAGTTTGCATTGACTATAGGAAGCTGAACAACACCACTCGAAAAGATCATTTCCCATTGCCTTTTATTAATCAGATGTTGGAAAGATTATCAGGTCATATGTATTATTGTTTCCTAGATGGCCTCTCTGGTTACTTCCAGATCCCGATAGCTCCAGAAGATCAGGAGAAAACTACATTCACATGCCCATACGGTACGTTTGCTTATCGCAGAATGCCTTTTGGTTTATGTAACACTTCTGCTACTTTTCAGCGATACATGCTAGCTATTTTCAATGAATTCGTGGAAGACATCATAGAGGTATTTATGGATGATTTCTCAGTTTTTGGTAATTCTTTCCAACTTTGTCTTAATAATCTAGAACGTGTTTTGATCAGATGTGAAGAGACAAATTTAGTGCTAAACTGGGAAAAATGCCATTTTATGGTTCAAGATGGTATTGTTTTAGGACATAAAATTTCTAGCAAAGGGATAGAGGTAGATAAAGCAAAAATTGAAACTATTGAAAAACTACCTACTCCTAATTCAGTTAAGGCTATAAGAAGCTTTTTAGGACATGCCAGTTTTTATCGAAGATTCATTAAAGACTTTTCTAAAATAGCTAAGCCTTTAACTAAATTATTAGAAAAAGACATAGCCTTCAACTTTGACTAAGAATGTCTGGAATCTTTCAACAACCTCAAGGAAAAGTTAGTTAATGCCCCGATTATGATTTCACCTGATTGGAATCTACCTTTTGAACTAATGTGCGATGCAAGTGATTTTGCAGTAGGTGCAGTTTTGGGACAGCGAAGGGACAAACACTTCCAGCCGGTCTATTATGCTAGCAGGACCTTGACAACTGCTCAAGCAAATTACACGACCACAGAGAAAGAATTGCTAGCTGTTATTTTTGCATTTGACAAATTTAGATCTTATTTAATTTTGTCAAAAGTCATTGTTTATACTGATCATTCAGCTCTTCGCTACCTCTTAACTAAAACTGATGCAAAACCTCGATTGATAAGATGGATTCTATTGTTACAAGAATTTGATTTGGAAATAAAGGACAAGAAAGGAGCCGAAAACTTAGCAGCAGATCACCTCTCAAGGCTAGAGACCGCACAGCCCAAATATCTAGATAAGATGAACGATTTGTTCCCTGAGGAACAACTCTTAGCCTTAGCAGATACGACACCTCCTTGGTTTGCTAATTTTGTGAATTATTTAGAGGCAAACATAACCCCAAAAGGGCTATACCATCAGCAAAAGAAGTGATTCTTCGCTGATGTGAAAAACTACTTTTGGGAAGATCTTTTTCTTTTCCGAATTTGTGTAGATCAGGTTATACAAAGATACGTTGATGACACAAAAACATATCAAATTTTGAATCACTACCACTCAGGACCCACAGGAGGACATCACAGTGGAACTAGAACTGCTCATAAGGTACTCGAATCAAGTTTTTACTGGCCTACACTTTTCAAAGATGCCAACAGGTATGTGACCTCTTGTGATAAATGCCAACGAACAGGTAATATCTCTCAGCATAATGAAATGCCTCAGAACTATATACTTTCATGTGAAATATTTGACGTATGGGGTATTGATTTCATGGGTCCATTCTCTAATTCATTTGAGAATAAATACATACTAGTAGTAGTAGATTACATGTCAAAATGGGTAGAAGCCCAAGCTCTACCTACAAATGATACTAGGGTGGTAGTACACTTCTTGAAAAAAACTTTTTTCTCGATTTGGAACACCTAGGGTAATAATTAGTGATAGGGGTACACATTTTTGCAATACTCAATTTGAAAAGGTTTTGAAAAGGTATGGAGTACACCATAGAACAGCTACCCCTTACCACCCACAAACCAGTGGCCAAGTCGAAGTGACAAATAGAGAGCTGAAACGTATCCTAGAGAAGACAATAGAAACAAATAGGAAAGCTGGTCAAGAAAATTAGATGATGCATTATGGGCTTATAGAACTGCTTTCAAAACACCCATAGGAACATCTCCCTATAAACTTGTTTATGGAAAAAACTGTCATCTACCATTTGAACTTGAATATAAAGCATTCTGGGCTATAAAGTTTTTAAACTTTGATTTTAAAAATGCAGGAGAAAAGAGATTAATGCAGTTGAATGAGCTTGATGAATGGCACTTCAATGCTTACAAGAACTCGCGACTATATAAGGAAGCCATGAAGCGACGCCATGATAAAAGGCTGAAACAACCAAAGCAATTCAAAACAGGTGATCTCGTCTTACTCTACAACTCAAGGCTGAAACTATTCCCTAGAAAACTCAAGTCAAGATGGTCAGGTCCTTTCACTGTTCTAAATGTCTTTCCATACGGCACCATTGAGGTAACTCACCCTAACCACGGTACGTTCAAGGTAAACGGCCATAGGCTTAAACATTATAGAGGTGAGTATTTTACAGAAAACAGGGAGGAGCTTCGGCTCCATCACACCCCTTCTTGACACATCCGAGTAAAGTCGAGCTTAGACTCTAAATAAGCGCTTCTCAGGAGGCAACCCGAGTACTAACTTAGTAACTTTCTTTTCTTTAAAATTTTTAGTATTTTTTCATGCATAAACTAACTTTGTAAATGCAGAAATTTAGGACCACACGGCCAGGCACACAGGCGTGCCTTAGGCCGTGTGCGCACTTGAAACAGGGACACGGTCGTGCACCCAGACCGTGTATAAACAGAGTAAAATTTTCCCAAAACACGGGCCATCGATAAATCCCCACGGCCGTGTGATATGGCCGTGGCGACCTTACGAATTCCACACGGGCTATCAACACCTCCTCTACGGCCGTGCTATATGGCCGTGGCAACCCTACAGTATCAACACGGGCTTGCACAAATCCCCACACCCGTGTCCCTAGCCCGTGGAAGACACTGCCAAATTTCACATGCCCGTGGCATATATCACACGACCGTGGGATACACGAACACAATCGCACACG
The DNA here is from genome assembly GCA_020496765.1 of Gossypium stocksii. Taxonomy (NCBI): domain Eukaryota; kingdom Viridiplantae; phylum Streptophyta; class Magnoliopsida; order Malvales; family Malvaceae; genus Gossypium; species Gossypium stocksii. The sequence continues at coordinate 75,510,568 of CM035632.1, read as the reverse complement.
GCCGTGGATACTATCACACGACCATGTGAGTGACAAAGACCTGATCGCACAAGGCAGTGCGAATCAACCACACGGGCGTGCTCATCGGGACATGGCGCTCTAAAACCTCTGATTTTCGAAAAATAGGGGCTGAATACGACTCACACAGGCGTGTGACATGCCCGTGTGACCCAAAATGTATAAATAGGAGGCATTTTTCACTCTCCCTTTTCACTCAAACCCTAATATTTCTCACCCAAACTCCCCCTTAAACCACCACAAATGCCGCCACAACCCTCTAAATGCCACCATACTAGATTTCATCCTCCTCACGCCCGTGTAACAGCCCCCCACGACCGTGCAACTCATAATTGGTTCTATTTTCTCATTTTTCTCATTTATTTTGTTTTATTTCACTTTTTAAAGTTTTCATTTATTTTTACTTTAGTCTAATTGTTGATTTAAGCATGGAATTAGAATATATAGGATGAATACTCTAGAATAATATAGAATCAATTAGGATTACATGCCACTTAATTTTATTTTTGCTTGCCATTTAGATTCCATTTTATTTTGCCACTTGGACACATATTTGCATGCCATTTTTTCATAAAAATCACTATATATACCCATAATTCCTAATTTTCTTTGTTATAAGTTTTTAATATGATTAGATTTTACTATTCAAGTTACTTTTCATTTGTTATTTTAGGAAAAATATCAATTTTAAATTATTTCTAATCTTAATTTTTAGAACAAATGCTCGTGTTTTGTTATTTCAGATACTATGTCATCTTCACGTGCCAGAAAAGCTGCTGTCCCCACTTCCAAAAAACGAAAAGGACCCGGAAGTTCTTCATCAAGGCCCACCTCTGAGACACGCCACCCGTTCCTCACATTTCTGCAAGACTCCCAGGAGGAACGCTACCAGTTACTCCGAGCACGCACTATCTCGATGGGCCGATGCATTAACTGGGAGGCCCTCTCACAAATCAACCTGATGGATGATGTCCGAGTGCTGCTAGCCACTGACCCATGGGACCAGTTCTTTAGGATTGTGGAGCCCACCTATCTAAAACTCACTCTCGAGTTCTGCTCCACATTCCACCTTCAGACCGTCATGAACAGATTTTTACAATCCTAGCACGGACCAATTCCGATTAGGAGGTCTTGTGCGACAACTGAGTGTCCCAAAGTTTGGCACAGCTCTCGGTCTCTATACCGAGCAGTTCATGGTAGAAGAAGACTTCCTTACCCTCTCTCGTCGCATCCACATCCGGCCCCTCGACTGCTAGAACGAGATCGCCCCAGGACGACAAGTTTATAACCCCAGCGTCAGTAAGGCGACCGCCCTCCCTCCTTCTCTCAGGTATATTCATGCCCTCATTGCTCACACCTTAACAGGTAGACGAGAGAGTACAGGCGTCGTCAACACTCACGACGTCTATTTCCTCTGGTGCATGGCCAATGGCCACCCCATCGACCTCGCCTACTTCATAGCGTTGGCCATGCAGCACCAGACTGAGAGGCACCGGAGAGGCGTCATTTCCATGGGCCCATACATCACGAGACTAGGCCGTTACTTCGGCCTATTCAACACTGTAGCCCAGACCTCCTCCTATACCTTACTTGGCCAGATGTCCTCCCAGGGCATCCAGAGCATGCTACATATTAGGATGGTAGAGCGATGCCCAGGTGGCGGCCACTTTCACTTCCGCCTTGTCCAGAAAGGCGAGGACCAAGAGGACGTTGCTGATAACGTCCCACCGCCACCGCCAGCAGAGGATGAGCCTGCCGAGCCACCACGCCCCAAACGACCCACCCAAACAGCAGCCCCACACGCTGACATACACGAGCGCCTGAACCGATTTGAGCAGCGCCTCGATTACATCGACGCCACTTTAGCATAGATATGTCAGAACCTCGGCATCACCCCACCGCCACGAGATCAATCAGAGGACTAGATCCTCTTTTATATTTATTTTTATCTTTATTTTGTTTTATCTTTTATCTTTTATTATTTTTACTTTATCCTAACTCTTAAACACTGATCTTTATTTTCACCTTTTCTTCTAACTTTATTTTCCGTTTTAGGTTTATTTTTAATTTTTTTCAGTTTAGCTTTTTCTTTTTATTTTTATATATATTTTTTTTTATTTTACTTTCTTCGGCCACCTCCTAATGAAGTAACCCCTCTTCATTTTAACCTCCCACGACTAATTAAATCCATTCGCAGTTTCAAAGGAGCCTCACAGCTTAAATCTCTACGAAAATGGGAACACAGTGCCACACCTACCGGCTCTCCCTATCTCAAAATTCATCCTAAATTTAGGGAGTTTTCAATTCTCTCCATCTCTTTTGATATTATGCTTTTATTGCTAGATATATATCTTTGTACATTGAGGGTAATGTACATCTTAAGTGTGGGGGGGACATACTTTATTTCAGTATACCTTTCATGAAAACCCCTGAATTTGTACTTCATGAATTGTTCTCTGCATTTTCCTCAGTTTCCTATTAGGAATTAATTCTACTTGATTTATGATTTTTATTAATATGTTGAGAATTAAGAAATAGGCAATTGTACTTCGATTATTCAAACTTTAAAAACATTAGGGAATTAAGCATGATAAGTTGAAATTTTTGAGAACCCCATTTTTGCATAAGTTATCTTCCCTAATTTTAAGTATTATCTTGAGATTTGAAATTCACAGGATTGACATCAAAAGCCGTAATTTTTGTGAGACTTTTGAACCTTTTGAGCATACATTCTTTCGTGCTCACTTTTATTATTACTTTGAGTAAGTCAATACTGAATTGTTATTCTAGACCACATCATTGATTTGATATACCGAGATGATAAAGGCACCTAGGATTTAACTCACCTACTCCACAAAAGCCTACCTCCATAATCTAACCCCTAGTAAACCCCATTGAGCCTAACAACCTTTTCCTTGGCTTACCCTCTAATTATTAACCAATAACCCATTTTTGTTGAATTTTTCATTCAATTACTTTTGATCCCTATTTTTGTCGAGATTTGAGTTGAATTTATTTAAGCTTTATTCTCTTTTCCAGATGTAAATCTTTACTAAATTTATTATATCACTTGAATTGTTCTTAAAAAAAATATTTGTGTATATACAGTTAATTTCAGTTGTAATGTGTAATAGTTCAAATTAAGTTTTTGCATATTTCTCTCTGAAAGCCACCAAAATGATGTTATTAAGCTTTGAAAATATGTTCCAGTAAATAGAGATTTTTCTAGCTGGATAATTTTCAGTTCAATCTCAATTTCTTTTTGCAGCCTATGACAACACCCCTAACCAAGCCCCGTTACAACCATAAAAAGACCTTTTGATTGATGTATCATATCAAACTATAGTGGTGGAGATTTGATTTTCTTGCAAGCTTATGGTAATAACTTTCCAGGTTGACTAGAGAGTGCTTAAATTTTGAACCCTAAACACTTTGAGTGGATAGAGTGAACCTTTAGTGAGGATGTCAACTCCTATTAATTAAGACGGAGAGATAACTACTTAGAAAGAAGGAAGAAACTTATGTTTTCAATGATAAAATTCTCAACTTAAATTGATTGAATCTTTAATGTTTTTCTGATTGAATTTTTCATTGTATGATTACCTGTGGATTAGTTTGAAACATTATTGATAAAAGTTATAGGTTGAGAAGAATGATTCTTATTAGGGATTGAGATTTTGCTTGAGGACAAGCAAAGGCTTAAGTGTGGGGGTATTTGATAAATGCTAAATTATACATATTTTTACCTCTTATTTTGCCTATATTTTGGATGAATTATTAATGATTTAGTGAGAATTGGTGCTCTTAACCTTTCTTTTTCATATCTTATACTCAGAAGAGCATAGGGAAGAGAAAAGAACCAAAAATGGATCAAAAATGAGGAAAATGGGCCAAAAATAGCTTAACGCACGGCTTAAAGATTTACCGCACGGCTGTGTAGCATAACAACCACACGGTCCAACCCCGACAAGCACGGCCAGGCCACACGGTCGTGCCCTATAAATAGAATATCACACGGCCTCTATCGAAGTTACACGGGCGTGGCACACGGGCGTGTTCTAGTCGTGAGGAAGGGGAATTTCACTCAAATTGGGATGTTTAGAGGCTAAGAAAGGCTCCCCACAAGCTCTTTATATAATGACCTCATGAGGCAGAGGCAAAGGGACTTTTTGAGATATATTTTTCTTCTCATTTTTCTACCACACTGAGGGTAGAAGCAAGGGATTACTCCAAAGGAAAAGCCGATTAATTCATCTCAGAAGCCGAAATTCTGCAGCAACATAGAGGATCTCCCTAAATTCCTGCAGGGGTTTTTGGTTTCTTTTATGTTTTGTTGTTCTATATCTTCTGAGATGTTTTCTTTCTTCATTATGAACTAAACCTCTCAAATACTTGAGGGGGATAAAACCTAAGACAGATCTTGTTAATTATTCTTAATTTATTTGATAAATACTTGAATTGTTCTTAATTATGCGGTCGTCATTCTTGAGTTAATAATCCTAGATATTATTTCAAGAATTAGATGTGCTTAGAGTAGAGGAGCAAAAGTCCCTGTGATAAGAGTAAATCTACCATAATTAAGCAGAGTTGCATGCAACCCTAGACAAAGGGCGACATAAATCTGCCAGATTAGGGTCAAACCTAATATGGGGAGCCATAGATCAAATTAATGTAACCTAGGGAGTTAATTAATAAGGGAACTTTAATTAACAACTTAGCCCTAGTTGCTCTTCACCTCGACGGAGGGTTTAGCATAAATTAGGGATCTCTATGGATCAAGTCAAGCAAAGAAATCATATAGTTCAAGAAAATAATAACAAGTGAAGTCTAGGTGGATTCTCCCTTGAGTATTGTCCATATTAATTAGCTTTTCCCTAAAAAGTTTTCCCAATTTACTTTTTACGCTTTCTTAGTTAAATTTAGAATTAGTTTAAACAAACCTCTTTTATTTTTAGGCTAGATAATAGAAAAGAAGTACTAGAACTTTTGGTTCCCCTGGGTACGATAACTCGGTCTTGCCACTAAACTATACTACTATTCGATAGGTGCGCTTGCCTCAACATCGTGATATTAGTTAGTTTTGGTGAAATCAAGTCTTTATAAATTTTATTACTTCATATCACGTGATACTAGTGATTTCCAAAGCTTCCGTTAAAAAGAAACAATTTTTGACATAACGAAGAACATAACGGTTTTAACTTGACAAACTCATTTTCGAATCCCATTCTATGTGACATCGCCAGATTCAGGCATAACATCTAGGCCGGGTTTAGGGTGTTACATTTAGTGGTATGAGAGTCAAGTTGCAAAACTCGGCTATAGATTTTGGGTTTAAGAAAATAAAAAAATATGGTTTCAAAGAACGGGTTTACAAATGATTTTAAATGATTTGACTGAGTATGGGTACACCGAGTCTCCGGTACCGATCCTGTAAGTATTTTGTATTTTTTATTCTGATAAACTGTTATGATTTTGTAGATTATACTGAAAACACTTTAGCTAGTATACTCTAAGATTGTAGGAAAATGGTTAGAGACTGCGCTTCACGATATCAAACTCTGAACTTCTGATACTGTCTTACATAAAATATCTGTTAATAAAATATCGAAACTGTAATTGATTCATAAAACTGTTAATACAAATATGTTTTGAATTCTACAATGAGCGCACGAGCTATCCGTGGACGGGGTATAAGAGGCTGTGGTACAGGTCATAGAGGGGCCCGAGTTAGGTCCTCGTCATCTGACAATATGCCTAATCTGGATGCTAGTAAGACGCCGGCTTCACCTGCGACTGAGACTTGGTCTCAAGATCATATGGCTGGGGACGACGGATTGTCCTAGGCTATGTTAAGTATTTTGGAGAGGTCATTGAGCCCAATACTAGATCTAGGGATCGAGGGTCGGTTATGGAATGACTCCGGTCTAACGGGGCTAAGCTATTCAGGGGTGTCACTTAAGTCACCCCTAACGTGACTGAGTACTAGATAGAGGCTACCAAATGAATTATGGATGATTTAGATTTTACCTCGGAATAGAAATTTAAAGGTGTGGTATCTTTACTTCGCGATGAAGCATACCAGTGGTGGTTGACCGTTAAGGAGGGCACTCAGCCCGAACCCCTGACCTGAGAATACTTTAAGTCTGTGTTCTAGGGGAAATACATGGGTGCTAGTTACATTGATGCTCGTAGGTATGAGTTTCTGAACCTTACACAGGGAGATCGATTAGTGGCCGAGTATGCGGCGAGTTTCTGAGGCTGAGTCGCTATACGCGAGGTATGGCGACGACTAACTATGAGAGATGTGTCTGATTTGAAGACAGTCTTAGGGATAGTTTAAGGGTCTTGATTGCTTCACAGGGGGAGCGAGAGTTCTTTCTATTGGTTGCGAAGGCGAAGATAAATGAAGAAGTTAAGCGCACTGAGTGCCAAAATCGAGACCATGAGAGAGGAGAGAATAAGAGGGATTCGAAGCTCTCGAGTTCTACATTAAGGCATAAGAAAAAGGTCAGACTGATGGGTCAGTTAGAGTTGGGCCCACTGTTACACCTACTGGGATCTTGCCTTGTGGGTATTGTGGTAGACGCCATCCGGGCGAATGTTGGAGGACAACTGGGGCATGTTTAAGATGTGGGTCTACTGAGCACCATGTTCGAGAGTGTCCGCTAAGTGTCGATCAGGTGCAAGTTTCGGGTTCTAGTACCATGCAGCCGTCGAGGGTAGTTCAACAGCCACCTAGGTGTCGTGGTCAGGTTAGGGCTGGTAACAGAGTGGGCCGTAGACAGAGAGCACCGGGCAGAGGTACTGGACAGACTGAGGTGAGGCAGTCAGCTCTTGTTTATGTTGCTTGTCGCCAAGAGGATGGAGAGGCTCCAGATGTCATCACAGGTATGTTTTTAAGTTTTGATGTACCTTATCTTGCATTAATGGACATATGATCTCCATATTCCTATGTAGTTAGATCATGCCTGAAACTTTGGAGATTCCGACAGAGAATACTTTTAGTGAGGTGATTATTGTGAGTCTTTTGGGGCAATTTATCTGAGTTAGTAAACTATATAGAGACGTTCCGTTAGAGGTTTAAGGGATAGTATTTTTAGCTAATCTGATGGTGCTTCTGTTTTGGGAGTTCGACCTAATTCTGGGAATAGACTAGTTGGTCAAGCACCGAGTAAGTCTGGATTGTGCGATTAAGAGGGTCGTTTTGAGAACCGAGGAGGATTATGAGATAGTTGTGATTGGGGAATGTCAGGATTATCTGACTAATATGATTTCTACGTTAGTGGCAGAAAAGTCAGTTCGAAAGTTATGCGAGGCATTCTTGGCCTATATAAGCGTTTTTAATTCTGGGAAGTCTTCTGTAAAGGACATCCAAACTGTAAGGAATTTTCCGGATGTCTTTCCCAAGGAACTACAAAGTTTGCCTCTGAGCCGAGAAGTGGAATTTGGGATCAAACTTATTCCGAGTACAACTCCGGTGTCTATATCGCTCCCTACCAAATGGCACCGAAAAAGCTTATGGAGCTTAAGGCTCAAATTCATGAGTTGTTGGATCAGGGGTTCATTCGTCCCAGTGTGTCTCCGTGGGGAGCTCTTGTGTTGTTTGTGAAAAATAAAAGATAGGATAATGAGGATGTGTATCGACTACAGATAGCTGAACAAGCTAACGATTAAGAATAAGTTCCCACTTCTAAGGATTGATGATTTATTCGACCAGGTCAAAGGGGCTTCTATTGTTTCCAATATTAATTTACCTTCAGTTTATCATCAGTTGATGGTTAAGGAGACTGATGTGCATAAGACGGCATTTAGAACTCGATATGGACATTACGAGTTCCTAGTTATGCCCTTTGGATTGACTAATGCACCGGCGACATTTATGGACTTGATGAACTGAGTGTTCCAACCCTGTTTGGATCAGTTTATGGTGGTGTTCATCGATGATATCTTGGCGTATTCTAAGACTGAAGACGAGCACGATGAGCATCTTAAAGTAGTACTACGGACTCTTCATTAGAAACAATTGTATGCGAAGTTCAACAAGTGTGAGTCTGGCTCTGTGAAGTAACCTTTTTGGGACATGTAGTTTCTACGGAGGGGATTTGGGTCGATCCTCGTAAGATTGAGGCTATGATGGATTGGAAATGGTTAAGGAATGTGTCTGAGATCTGTAGTTTTCTAGGGTTGACGGGTTACTATCGGTGCTTTGTAGAAGGGTTTTCCTTAAACGCAGCTCTGTTGACTAAGCTTCTACGTAAGGGAGTTTCTTTTGTCTGAACTGATGCGTAGCAAGAGAGTTTTGAGAAGCTCAAGACTGTTCTGGCTCAGGCTCCTGTTCTGATATAGCCTGAGCCTGGTAAAGACTTCATGGTATACAGTGATGATCACATGTCGGTTTGGGATGTGTGTTGATGCAAGATGGTAAGGTGGTAGCATATGCATCTCGTCAGCTCAAAACTCATGAAGCGAACTATCTAACACATGATTTGGAATTGGTTGCCGTAGTATTCGCTTTGAAAATCTGGAGGCACTATTTGTACGGTGAGAAGTGTATTATCTATATTGATCATAAAATCCTCAAGTATCTCCTCACTCAGAAGGAGTTGAATCTTAGGTAGGGAAGATGAGTTCAGCTGCTTAAGGACTACGATTATACCATTGAGTACCATCCTAGCAAAGCCAATATGGTGGCCGACGCTTTAAGTCGTAGGGCCATTACTGACCTTAGTCTCTTCGAATATGGAAGTCTATTGGCAGAACTTCAGATTAAATCGACATAGATTGAACAGATTCGAGGTATATAGTTAGGGGATAAGTCTCTTGAGTTGCGATTTTGTCAAGTTAAGAATGGTGACACTGCTGATTTTAGGGTAAACAATGATGGGGTTCCTTGTTTCCGGGGTCGAATTTTTGTATCGAATGATGAGGATTTAAGACAGTCGATTCTGAGGGAGGTGTATAGTAGCCCCTATGCTATGCATCCCGGCGAAAACAAGATGTACCGAGATCTTCGAGAGTTATACTAGTGGCTAGGGTTGAAGCGTATGGTTACTGACTTCGTTACTCGCTGTTTGACTTGTTAACAGGTTAAAACTGAGCATCAGTTACCTTCGGGTTTGCTGCAGTCGGTTAATGTTCCGTTATGGAAATGAGAGCGAATAACGATGGACTTCGTTTGTGGGTTGCCTCTAACACCCACTAAGAAGGATTCTGTCTGGGTCATCGTAGATCGATTAACCAAGTCTGCTCACTTTATCCTAGTCAGGACAGATTTTTCTCTTCAGAAACTGGCTAAGCGCTATATATTGAAAATAGTGAGATTGCATGGGGTACGTGTCTTGATCATTTCTGATAGGGATCCTCGCTTCACATCTCGGTGCTGGAAGAAGCTACATGAGGCTTTGGATCAAGGTTAGACTTCAGTACTATTTTCCATCCTCAGACCAACGGTCAATCTGAGAGGGTAATTCAGGTACTGGAGGATATGTTGAGAAGTTGTTTTATTGATTTCCAAGGCAGTTGGGAGGAGTATTTGCCATTAGTAGAGTTTGCCTATATAACAATTTCCAGTTTAGCATCCAAATGGCACCTTACGAGGCTCTGTATGGTCGCAAGTGTCGCATCCCTCTATGCTGGATTGAGTTGGGTAAACGAAATGTTCTGGGTCCTGAGCTGGTTTCTGAGACCGAAGATAAGGTTAGACTAATTCAGGATCGTCTGAAAGCAGCTTCTATTAGGCAAAAATCCTATGCGGATCTAAAGCAGCATGAGATTGAATACTCTGTGGGGGACTTCGAATTTCTCAAGGTCTCGCCATGGAAGAAGGTTCTGATGTTTGGCCGTAAGGGCAAGTTGAGCCCTAGGTTTATTGGGCCTTACCGAATTCTAAGATGTGTGGGACTTGTTGCTTATCAGTTGGAGCTACCTCCAGAGTTGGATCGCATTCATGATGTATTCCACATCTCAATGTTAAAGCAACCGTTCTGATCCCACGCATATTGTTCCAGTTGAAGAGAATGAGGTTAGGCCAGATTTGACCTTCGAGGAGGGACCAGTTTAGATTTTGGATCATGACATAAAGATCTTTCAGAGCAAGTCTATCCCCTTAGTGAAAGTGTTATGGCGGAATCATAGTACTGAGAAGGCCATGTCAGAGCTAGAGGATGCGATGCGTCAGCAGTATCCTTATCTGTTCTAATCAAGTAAATTTCGAGGACGAAATTTTCTTTTAGGGAGTAAAGTTGTAACACCCTAAAATTCTTATTTATGTTCTGTGTAATTAAGACACAACTGTCTGTCTGCTTCAGTGGTTATGTGTTCTGGGTATGTGTGTGAGGTCCCAGGTTCAAGCCATGTCTTTGGCAAATTTTGGATTTTTCTTAAATGAAGCCTCACTCTTGTTCAGTAGGCTTTTATTAAATTGTTTAGAAAACTATGTCAGCATGGGCTTACTGGTCTGGTGGTTTAAGTGGAATGTTGTGTGTTAAAGGTCTTATGTTCGAATCCCTGCATTTGGAAGGGAAGTATTTTTGCTACCGACGTGGGACAGGAGTTTGTTTGACCAGGATTCTGAGTAGTGGTTGTATAGTGGGAGTTGAGGGAGAAAATCAAGGGGGTGTAACTGATAGGGAGTTAGTATCTTGTTTTCAAAATTTTTGCTTCTCTCTCTATCTGACGCCAATTCTTCTGCTCTCTCTTCCCCTCTCTGTTTTGTCCTTTCTTTTTGCTTTTGATATTTGAAAATTCTTCGTAACCACTCTATATTTTTGTCAATTAAATCTCTTAATCGTTGTTTTTCAACTCTACACTTGTTCTGGTAAGTGGGGTGAGTGTGGTTGAGTTTCTGTGTTATTGAATACTTCATTAAATGGAGTTTTTTTTGTGGTTAAGAGATCATTAATCAGCGGTGGGTTTTCAATTGGCACTGTGGTAGTGCGGTTTCGTCATTGCTCGTACAAAGGTAAGACATGTCGATGGTTTTGGGGATTTTTTGTTCATAATAATTAGTTTGGAATAGGTTTAAGTGATTGAAACTAAAGTTATCTCAATCGACTTTAGGTTTTAGAGCGCTCAGAGTTCGATTTAGCTTCAATCGATACAAGGTGTGTACCTAAAAACACAGAAAAAAATTTGGAAAAAGCTGGAAAAGCAAACTGTCGATGCCACACGGGCGTGTGGTCGCCCGTATGGTAGGACGTTGGTAGGCTGTGGCCGCCATACGGGCGTGTGATCGACAAGGCTAGGCCGTGCATGAAGGACACGGCCGTGTGATGGTCGGATAGGCCGTGTGTGACACACGGGCTAGACTGAATTGGGCCGTTTGGGCCACATGGGTGTGTTAGTCCATGCGGGTAGTCCACACGGGTGTGTTGGATTCTAGGCTAGGCCATGTGATCCACACGGCCAAGGCCAATTTGTGCCGTGTGGGCTACACAGACGGGCCACGTAAATGGTTCTCAGCACCGTTACTCCATATAAAAAAGATATAGATAAATTTTTGGAGCTTAACAATGATCTTTTTTTTAGTGAACTGAAAAACTTTTATTTTTATTCATCGTACTTCTAGTTATATGAATAATGGATCCAAAAATGATTAGCTTCATTATCATTTTAACTTGTGTGATAATAATACTAATTACAATTGGAATAATCACATTACATAGTTACTAATGTAGTTTAATAAGTATTTTTTCTAGTTCCATCATTTTCTACTTGAATTAGGTCCATTAGGAATCCCATGATATTTAACTTTACTTGAGCTAGATCTATTAGGAATCTCGTGAGATAAAGGTGCTTTTAATAAGACAAAGTCCAATCGACCTTCCTCTCTTGCACCACTTTAATAACTACAACTGTTGCCACACCAAGTCGTGTTTTAGCTTGTGCCCACTGTAATTGGCACCTCCTAAAAGTGTTCTTGCCTCAACCACTGATGTAGGTTTTGGACAATAAGGTTAAGGATACTAATTTGACCCCCCTTTTCCCTTAAGATTACGATCTCAAACTTACTATAGGGTTTATAAAACATCATCTTCTGGTGGCATGAAATTGGGTTCCCTTGACAACATAACCAATTTGAACACATGATTGCATAATCACTATCAACTAGGAGCCCTATTTATACTTGAACCCGTGACTGCATAACTGCCAATTGGGAGCCCGAGTTGCAATGCAACATCTTCTAATGTGTCGATGTCCGAGCACCATCAGATCACCATGAACTCAAACATACCTTAAAACTATCACAATTTCTCCCTAAAATACAAACACAAAAAGAAAAGAAATCTTTTCTCCCCTTCCTTTGAACATTGATCCTTTTTTTTCTATTCTCTTCCCTACTACTAATTACAAAACTTTCTCCCTTTTCTTCTTCTGTTCAACAAAAAAAATCAACAAAAAATCAATTACTTCAACCAATACAGATTTTGCACCGGGGATGGAGTATATATAGGCTTTTGGTTCTACCAAACAGCCTCGCGGAACCACCGGTACTGCTTGACATATAGGCAGCACTACCAAATAATTTTACTTTTTGTTAGTCTCTCTATTCACCTCTACAACTATTTTTAAAATAAAAAATATATTTTTTGCCTAACACACCAATGATAACCAAAAAACAATTCATTTTTTTTAGATTGGCATTAATGCCGCCTAACACACTAGTGGCACAAAATATTGAAGTTTTTTTAAATCTCACACTAGTGTTTCTTGTCACTTCGGCAGCACCCAAATAAAATATTTTCTAAATTGACATTGGTGCCACCTGACACACTAGCGACACTAATTTGAATTTTTCTATCTGACACAACTGTTTTTTTAAATTTTCCTTGTGATGCTTGATAGACCGGCGACACCCATTAAAAATATATTTTTTCTTTTTTTCCTCCCTAAATATCCGTATTTTTAACAAGTATTTTAAAAAATACATATCAGTGCCGCTTGACATAGTAGCGATACTAAAAAAAATTAATTTTTCTAAAAAGTTGATGATTAGCTAATAATGAGGGGGCAGTGACGCCAGTGTGTTAGGCGGCACTAGAGGGCACTATAGATTTCAGGTCATTTTCATATTTAATTTTTCTCTTGGGTCATTTTCGTAATTAATTAGAATGATCTTATTAATATTAACCCAATAGTTTGAGGATATAATTAGAATATTTTATAGTTTGGGAATCAAGTTAAAATGAAGGTTATAGTTTGAGATTGTATGATGCAATTAACTCTTAATATTTTGTAATTAAAATAAGTTTTTTTTTACATAAATACAATTAAATTGTGATTTCTTATTATTATAAGTATTGAGAAATTTATTTTATAAAATAAACTTTTTAATACATGTTTAATTTCCAAAAGTGTCAAATTCAAGGTTTGTAGTAAAGTCTCCAACTTGTTTGCGCTGAGATTGGAATCAGGATTAATTATTATGTTATTATTACAATATCTCAATACTTATTGATGTTAAGCTCAGTGAATAAATTTGAAAAGTAGACAAAAATTATCAATCAAATCATAATGACATAATTTATTAAGATCTAAAGAATGAAACATTGCCCAAAGTGTAATTATATTGAATTATTCTCTTGTTGCGTGACTTCACGACAATACAAGTATAGACCCGCCTAATGAGAGAATCCTTCCCCAATTTAGTTTTTATAACTCAAGCTAATTTGGGAGAGTTACTTACATTCTTTCATTCCAATTCACTCTAATCGAATGATTGAGATCGATCACCCATAAGTGTTGAGTTGAATATGAGTGGTATAGAGTTCAAAAATCTTTATAGGTTTTTCCAGTTCTGAACTCGACACCCAGGTTCAAGAATCTTTGTAGGTTTTGCCAATTTTGAAAAGTTTTTGACTTCTTTAATGTAAATGATTGTAAATAAATTCCAAATTTACTCCCGAGTATAGTGTCATAGTCTTAAGTAAAGCTTGTTTGTTTTTGTTATCAATGAAAACATTTTTCTAGGTTGTTATTTTCTTGTTTGTTTTTATGTTGTTAAGCTTGGTATACACCAAGAGGAGGGTGAATTGGTATTTTAAAAATTTGTAAGAAATATGAAAAATAAGAACAACATAAGAATTTATAGTGGTTTGGCCCCAATTGCATACCTCAACTACCTTAGCTTACCACAGCTAAGGCTTTCCAAAATTCACTAATTTGAAACCTTTTGAGGACAATGCTCAACCTTTATAATCACTATATTTTCAATAGGCAAGATAGAGCCACTTCCCTACTGAAAACCTTAAATAAACCCTCACAAAAATGAGAAATAAGATTGAGAATGAATTATCACCTCTAAATGGTAGATATACAACAATTAAGCTTTCTCATAATACAAGAAAACACTTGAATGAATTATAATTGAACCACAAGTGCAAGTGAAAATAAGAAAAACAAAGAAAAATAATTTTATTTTTGTTCTTGATCTTTGTAAGCTATTTCTTATCTTCATATAAGTGTCCTTGGATCATATTTATACTCTTCCATTGATTTTTGGATGTTTAGAGTCGTTGGAGGAAGTTTCTATCATTGAAAGCATTTTTTTAGCACATTTAATGCAACATGTAGGTAAATGTCTTGAGATATAGAACCCTTGTTTTGAGATAGGAAAAACAAAATATGACTATTAGAGCATACTATCTCGAGACACAACAGGTATCTCTTGAGCCATTGAAAGATGTTTCTCTAGATAAATACATGATTGTCTCAAGACATGGCTTCCCTAAGCAACCTTTAGCTTCGATGTTTTCTTGTTTCAAGAGAAACAAGTTTTTATCTCGAGACAAGGTTCCTCAAAAGCACACCCTTAGCTTTAATGTCGGTCTATCTCGAGACAACCAAACTTATGTTTTGAGACATGACTTGTTGTCTCAAGACTTGGCTCAAATTGTCTCGAAACAATATTCCTTTGAGCAAATTTTGCATTTGTGTCTTTAGACATATGATCTTGTGTCTTGAGAAATTGTTGGGGAAACTTAAATTGGTTGGTTGATCTAAGTACCAATTATTTTTGCATAAATTGTCACCATGCTAACCTTATTTCATTTTAGGCTTTGAACCTAATATAAGCTACATGGCTAAAATAATATTGAACACAATTTTAAAATCCATTTCATTTACATTTACATTTAAATAATTTTATTTTACTTCTTGAACATTTTTTAAAAACCATGTCTAATGTTTGCAAACAAGTTAATTTAATTTAAACAAATTGAATTCCATCACATAAAATTTAAAACAAATTAAGCTCAAGTGTTTTTATTAAAATTCACCAAATAGATCCACAAATAAAGGATTTGTTCATTTATTTATCATTTTGATTTATGATGAAGATTTGTTTGAGGATTAGTTTGATAGAATTTGTAAATGTAGAGAGTTAAATTTTTTGAATTATTTAGAACTAGTATTAAATTGATAAAATGTGTAAGTTTTAAGGATTAAATTTCTTATTTTACCAATTAAAAAAATATTTTATCATTCTCGTTATTGATTTAACAAAGAATGACCAAAACAAAATTTATCAAAAACATTAGTGATGGAATTGAAAGTTTTTGTAGTTTAGTAACCAAAATAGAATCACACTAATAATTGAGTGACTAATGGTGTAGTGTACCCTTATAAATAAACACATAATTGTAATCTCTGAGATTATTTGGATATTACTCCACTAAAACCTAAAACTAATATTTTTAGTGAATTATTATGAATACTGAACACGCTTATGATTATGTGAACAAACATAATATGGAACTTTTATGTCACTAAAGACATCCAATTTTAGTGTAACTAATGCCTGCAAGTAAATAGAAGAGTTGGCAACACCTTTTCATATTGTACATCTTCCATATTGAAAATGTTAGATGAAGTCTATGTCTTGGGGTTATGTGAAAAACCCTGAGCTATTTACTAACTTGAAATTAACAAGGCAATAGTGTATCTATCACATACGCTGATGTCAAATTAGTAACAACTTAACGCTAAAAACACCCACTCAGTGGTTTATATTATTACATAAAGTGCAAATGAGAGTTGGGCATCCTCCTATCTGGATGAAGCTGGATCCGATATCAATGGCTAAGTTGACGTTTAAAAATGCTAAAAACTAACAAGTTCAGTCAACTTGTTAACTAATTTCCTAAAACCTTTAAATCAATTTTTGCTCATTTTGAACAATTTGACTCGAGGGAAATGGTTTAGAGGATCCATGAAACCCTTTGGTATTATGAGGTTGCTATGTATATCTAAACCCTCGACCCTAGACCTTAAACTCATACCTAGACCTTAAACCCTAAACATTAATGAATAAATTTAGGGTTTAGGATTAGAGAAATGGGTTAGGGTTTTAATGTTTCGATATGGATGTTAAATGTGAGAGGAGACACATTATCTTTATAGATTTCTCAAACTATGAACTCAATAACCAGAGGTCACAATATTAGAAAATAAACCCGGCAACCATGGGTCACAACTTTATTTCTAAACTAAAGTCGACATCCATGGGTGTCGAATTGAGTAAATTTGCATGTTAAGTACTCATTTTGCAGAGATTCCCGATAAGTCTACTATTTGAGAAGATAACTAAAGGTGTATAAACCTTAACACTGATGGATGTTAAGTTTAATCTTATTAGCCCATGGTTGGCATGCTTAGGGAAATGAGTTAGGGTTGTCAGTGTTCATGGGCTTAGAGAAATAAGTTTGTCATAAAGGTTTAGGAGAATGCATTGTTAGTGCTTATTAATTATGCATTCATTAGAGAAGCTAGTGTTTATTGGATAAGAGAAATGAGTTAAGGGTTGTTAGTGCTTTGAAAGAACACTTGAGTGAAAAAAATAACTTTAACTTCAATGTAGCATTGCTTGACACCCCCAACTCACTCTTCCTAAGGTTTAGGGAAATAGGATAAGGCTTTTCCTCAAGCCATGAATTTTCAATGGTTTTATTCCATTATGGGAGCACTTCTATAGAATTTGCTCGATTTTAGGAAAATGATACCTAATGCTTTAACCATATTGGTCATAGGTTACTATATTTGGTAGGTCTATACAACTATTATGACCAATAGATGTCATCGAGTAGTCAAATTCTAGGGATTAAAGACATAGGTTAAGGTTTTTGTTCAGCTAGGCTCCACCCTTTTTTACCACAATGGCTTGAATGATGCACAGAACATACAGAAATTGTTATATTAGTCACTCAGATCAATCACTGGGTGGATTTTTCTATGGTTTCTCTTAAGTTGTATGTGTAATATACATGTAATAATAAATTAACTTTGTGATTCACTGTTCTCAATATTTTATCAACATAAATACTAAAATTAAAACTAACACCAAATGAAAGAAATGACTAGTAGGGATTAAATTCAATTGAATCTGTAATATGAACATATGAACATATAAAATTATCTAGTTCAAGTAATACAACAAAATAAAAAAATTATCAATGCTTGTTTCATTGGTGAACCAGATCTTCATACATGATCTAGCAAAGCTAGTATTGACCTTTACATCTATGAAGTCAAATCTTTCTTCAGGTTTGACAAGTATGATAGCTAGAGCATTTTCTGTAGGAACACATCTGCCTCAACCTTTAGCTCAACCTTTGCCTCGACCATGACTATTTTGTCTAATTACAACATATTTATCAATCAGTACATTTATGCTTGAAATGCTTGAAATGCATATTATATGATGTGAATGTCAATTGAATGTTCAATGCATGAATATTATGAAATATATAATATTACTCGAGAAAAAAGTATAAGTCCCAGTTGAATAAAAGGAAATTCGATGGACAAATGAAAAAGGAATATTGCATGTGTGGTAAACAAGATTTAGCCCGACAGTTAATCCTAATATAAGCCCTCCCGATGTATATGATATAGATTGGATTTAGCCTAGACGGGTAATCTACAGTAAACTATATAGAGTGTTTGTCACTAAAAGGATTTAGCCTGAACTGGTAATCTTGACAAAACTCTTTGAATGTATTCTACAAGGGATTTAGCCTAGACTAGTAATCCCAATGTATGAAATGAACCTTGGGAGTGTGCTCTCTGATAAGGGTAAATACGAATTGACGGATTATAGATTTGCACACTATAAGTGTACTACCGGGTATCCATCAAAATTCAGAGAAATTCAACGGGATAAACATGGGAATGGTTAATCAAATATGAATGACTTTGTCATGAATGGTATAAGTGACATGGAAATGACAAGGATATGGAAGTCATTGAATGATGAGCTCATCTATGTACTAATATTACATAAAACTATTTGATTAACTCAAGTGTTGAGTTTGTATGTGATAGGATAATATTTCATTGCTTGGATGCATGTATGTTTGATTTAATTTAACGGAAACATGTGGTAACTTAAATTCTTGTTAGATGAACTAATTAAGCACTAAGTGTTTACTCTATTTTATTTTTCCTGTTTTATAGTGCTCGGAAAGGTTGAAGAATGGTCGGAGAATCATCACACTATCTACCGACACATTTTGATATATAAAGACACTTTGTTTTGGCATAATGGCATCTATAGGCTACTTAAACTAATGTGGATGTTGAATTAGATAAATGTAAACTAGCCATTGGTGTGGCTAGGAATGACTTTATTTTGGTCTTGATATATAAACTAAATTATGGTATTACATGTATACATGGATTGGACTAAATTGGTAAGGTTGAATATGCAAGTTTGAAGAGGTGAGATTGGTTCTAAGTGTGCATGTGAAAACATGACATATTGAATGATGAAATTGATTGAAAATCATGTTTAAGTTAGTTGGTTGGTATTGAAAATGTTTTGTGCAGGTTTGGATAAAAATGGGTGAGAAATAAGGCTTGGAACATAGCCTTATTTTGTTCACACGGGTAGACACACAAGTGTGTGTCAAGGCCGTGTGTCCCCTACATTTTGAAATTTGGGAAATAGAATGCCCTGAATTGGGCAAACGGGCTCAACACGGGCATGTGCCTCACCCGTGTGAGGTACACGGCTTGGATACACGGACGTGTGATATGGCCGTGTGAAACCTGCACCTAAATTCGAAAATTAAAATTAACCACATAGCCCAGCAACACGGGCGTGTGCCTGGGCCGTGTGAGATCAATTTGTTCATGTGTTGCAAGTCAGAGAGTTACACGGGTAAGGGACACAAGTGTATGAAGCCACACGACCTAGAACATAGGCATGTCATATAGCCGTGTAAGCCACACGATCTGACCACATGGGCGTGTCCCATGCCACAAGGGAATGTGACCCTTAGTTTTGAGAAAAATTTTGGGATTTCGTAAAAAATTCCCCGAAATCCTGATTTGGTCCCGAATTGATTCTAGTATATGTTTTAGGCTTCGAAGGCCCATCTAAGGGACGTTATGACAAATTTTAGGATATGAATAGTACTTGAGTCGGTTTAATTGTAAATGTTCTATAAAATCTGGTAATACCTTGTAACCTTGTTCCAGCGACATATACAGGTTGGGGTGTTATATTTGTTGGTATTAGAACTACGATTTATTCGATTCTCAGACTAACGTAACGAACATGGGATTATCTATACATGCCATTATATAAATTGTGATTGTGTGATATATCCTGACCATTTTAAATGTGTTTTTCTTATAGTAAATATCATCTAACCGAGTTGATTTTGAGGAAGCTGAGAGCCATGCTCAGGCTTCGGTTCAAAGAGAAGAGTTCAGTAGTAGAAGGCCCGAGACAGAGGGTCGAGTTGAGGAGGATAAAGTAGCTTTCTTTCAAATGATGAATGAATGGTTTAATCAGTACTTGAGAACTAATCCTGTCGTACAATAAGCTCCCCTACCTGCTCCTCCATCGGTTCTTGAGATATTACAACGTATTGAATCTTTCAAAATGGGTAAGGCTCTAGTAGATAAAATCCATAAATATGGGGCTGAAGAATTCCAAGCTACAGCTGAAGACGATCAGGAAAGAGCTAAATTCTGGTTAGAAAATACTATTTGGGTTTTAGATGAATTATCATGCACACCAGAAGAATGTTTAAAATGTGCAGTGTCTTTGTTAAAAGATACAACTTATCACTAGTGGAATACTAAAATTTCTGTGGTACCTAAAGAATATGTTTCTTGAAAGTTTTTCCAAATAGAGTTCCAAAAGAAATACATCAGTCAGAGATTCATTGATCAAAAAAGGAAAGAATTTCTTGAGCTTAAACAAGGAAATATGATTGTGTCTGAGTAAGTATGCTAGAGAATGGGTTCAAACTGAATTCAAAATGTGCAAAAATTTTAAAGAGGGACTAAATGAAGATATTAAATTGTTAATCGGAATTCTTGAACTATAGGAATCTGCAGTAGTGGTTGATCGAGCATACAAGGCAGAGGAATTGAGTAAAGAGAAGAAACAAGCTAAAAAAGAGGCCTAGATTCTTAGTAAAAGACCTATGGAAAAATCACAATCCTCTGTTTCAAAAAAATCAAAGAAGTACTATGATTGTTCTACCTCAGTTACGAGGTATTTCGGAAGGGAACGGGGCTCCCAACGCTCTAATCCGAGGTCTCTTACCCCACCAATAACTAGTGTCGGTAGTGTTGGTAACCCCAAACCAAGATGCAAGTATTGTAATAAAGCTCATTTTGGAGAGTGCCGTATGAGAAGTGGGGCCTATTATAGATGCGATTCCCTTGACCATTTTCTCAAAGATTGTCCAAAAAGGGGTGAAAAAGATATTGATCAGACTCCAAAGCCGAGTAATCCTGCTTCAAGAGGTAGACCACCACGACATCTTGGTAATGTCAATGGTAGTAGGGGAACTGCTAAGGATTCAACAGTTAAATCAGAATCGAGAGCACCGGCTAGGACATATGCTATACATGCCAGATAAGATATTTTTGCACATGATATCATCACTGGTACTGATATTACTGCACTGATTGATCCTGGTTCTACCCATTCATATATATGTACAAAGCTAGTAATTATTAAAAAATTATATGTTGAATTCACTGAATTTGCGGTTAAAGTCTCAAATCCCCTAGGCCAGCATGTTATAGTGGATAAAATTTGTAAAATTGTCCACTGATGGTAAAAAGTTGTTATTTTTTGACTGATTTGATGTTATTGCCTTTTGATGAATTTGATGTTATTTTGGGAATGAATTGGCTAACTCAACATGATACAGTGGTAAACTGTAAACAGAAGTATATTGTATTGAAATGTTAGAATGGTAAATTACTCCGTGTTGAATCTAATCAAATAGAGAAATTGTCAAATGTGATTTCAGCTATGTCAGCACAAAGGTATATTAGAAAGGGGTATGATGCTTATCTTACACATGTGTTGGATACTAAGGTATTTGAGTCAAAGATTCAAGCAGTGTTAGTTGTATGTGAGTTTCCTGATGTGTTCCCAGAAGAATTACTTGAGTTACCACCGGAAAGAGAGGAAGAATTCTCTATAGATCTTATTCCAGGAAATAGCACCATACAGGATGACTCCTACTGAATTGAAAGAGTTAAAAGCGCAATTGCAAGAACTTACCGACAGGGGTTTTGCTCGACCTAGTCATTCACCTTGGGGTGCTCTGGTTCTATTTTTGAAAAAGAAAGATGGATCCCTAATATTGTGTATTGACTACCAGCAACTTCATAAGGTTACTGTAAAGAATAAGTACTCGTTGCCTCAGTTGATGATTATTTGATCAGTTGAAAGGTGCCACATTGTTTTCAAAGATAGATCTCCGATCGGGTTACTATCAGTTACAGGTAAAAGAGTCTGATATACCGAAGACAGCTTTTCAAACCAGGCATGTACACTATGAGTTTCTTGTAATGATATACCGATCGGGTTACTATTATTTATAGATCTGATGAACAGAATTTTCAGACTGTATTTAGACAGATTTGTGGTAGTATTTATTGATGATATTTTGGTATATTTTCAAAATGAAAATGATCACACAGATCATTTGATAATTGTGTTGCAAACTTTGCGTGAAAAGCAGCTACATGCTAAATTCAGTAAATGTGAGTTCTGACTTCGAGAAATGGGTTTTCTTGGGCATATTGTATCTGCTGAAGGCATCATGGTAGACATGAGTAAAATTTTTGCTATTGTTAATTGGAATCCGCCGAAAAACGTATTCGAAGTCAGAAATTTCTTGGGATTGGTCGGATATTATCAGAGATTTGTACAGGGATTTTCGATGATAACTTCTTTGATGACTCGTCTACTGCAGAAAGATGTGAAGTTCAGGTGGACGGATGAATGCCAACAGAGCTTTGACAGATTGAAAGACCTATTGACGAAAGTACCTATTCTAGTACAGCCTAAACTAGGCAAGGAATTTATTATTTACAGTGATGCATCATTGAATGGTTTAGGTTGGGTTTTGATGCAAGAAGGTAAAGTAATAGCCTATGCTTCAAGACAACTTAAACCACATGAAAAGAATTACCCGGTACATGATCTTGAGTTGGCAACTATTGTATTTGCACTAAAAATATAGCGACACTACTTGTATGGTGAGAAATGTCATATTTACATTGATCATAAGAGTTTGAAGTATTTGATGACACAGAAAGATTTGAATTTGAGACAACATAGGTGGCTCGAATTGTTAAAAAGATTATGATCTAGTTATTGATTATCATCCTGGTAAGGCTAATATAGTTGCTGATGCTTTCAGTCGAAAGTCTCTTTTTGCTTTACTGGCTATGAATACCCAGTTAACATTTTCTGATGATGGTACATTTATAGCTAAATTGAAAGCTAGACCGATGTTTTTACAGCAAATCTGTGAAGCTTAGAAAAATGATAATGAGTTACAAGCTAAACGGGCACAGTGTGAATCGGGTACTGAATCTAAATTTCAGATTGGTTCTGATAGTTGTCTATTATTTAGAGGCAGGGTATGTGTACCGAACAATTCAGAGCTTGTACAAAAGATATTGCACGAGGCTCACAATAGTACGATGTTTGTACATCCAGGGCGTAATAAAATGTATAATGACCTGAAAAAGATGTACTTGTGGCTGGGAATGAATTGTGACATTTCTGAGTTTGTATCTAAATGTTTGATATGTCAGCAAGTCAAACCAAACATCAGGTACCCTCAGGATTACTACAGGCGATCACGATACCAGAATGGAAATAGGAAAGAATTACAATGGACTTTGTATCGGGATTACCATTGTCTCTGAAGAAGAAAGATGTTATATAGGTAATCGTCGATCGATTGACAAAGTCTGCATACTTTATTCCGGTATGTATGGACTATTTTTTGGATAAATTGGCTGAATTTATGTGTTTGAGATTGTCAGGTTACATGGAGTACTAGTCTCCATTATTTCAGATAGAGATCCCCGGTTTACGTCTCGTTTCTGGGACAAATTACAAGAAGCTCTAGGAACTCAATTGCATTTCAGCACTGCATTTCATCCTCAGATAGATGGCAAATCTGAATGTGTAATTTAGGTATTGGAGGATATCCTTCGATGTTATGTTCTAGAGTTCGAAGGTAATTGGGAAAGATATTTACCTTTGATTGAATTTGCCTATAATAATAGCTATCAGTCTAGTATTAAAATGGCTCCGTATGAGGCTTTGTATGGTCGGAGATGTAAGACACCATTATACTAGATAGAGCTCAATGACAAAAAGATACACGAGGTTGACTTAATTCGTGAAACCAAAGAGAAAGTAAGGGTAATTGGGGATAGTTTAAAAGCAGCTTCAGATCGTCAGAAGTCCAATGTTGATCTTAAAAGAAGAGAGATTGAATTTCAGGTCGGTGATAAGGTATTCTTGAAAGTTTCATCGTGGAATAAAGTTCTTCGGTTTGGCCATAAACGGAAGTTAAGTCCACGATTCATCGGGTCATATGAAATTACAGAACGGGTTGTGTAACAGGCTGTTTTCGGTCAAATCAGAATAGTAGTTTTGGGACCACAATTCAAATCAAAATATTTATTTTATTATTTTATTAAGGTCTACAGCATGATAGAATTATTATCTGAAAATTTCGTAAAGAAATTTTGCTGTTTGAATGCTTAATTCGGTAAAAAGGATTAAATTGCGTAAAGCGTAAAAGTAGAGTTCTACTTGTTTAAAGCACTAAATGGCTATAGAATAAAAATGTATGAGTACTTGCATGGTAAATATACTATTTTTATAATGAGTGGACAACTTTGGACATGTAGAAAGTGGATTTTTAATCTTAAATACAGGTTAGTTTAGTAAAAAAGTTATTAATGTTATAATAGATTAATAAAATAAAATTTAAAGTCATTATCTTTTACATTTCTTCTCCATCGAAAATAAGAAGAAGAAATAGCCATTTTCATAGCTTCCATTCGGCCAAGCTTAGATAGCTCATTAAGGTACATTTTTTACTCGTTTTTAATTATTCCAATGTTTTTGAGTTTGTTACAGCTTAATCTAGCTAGCTCGTACCTTAGATTTCAAAACTGTTAAAGATTTATCATGATGCCATTGTTGAATGCTTGGTTGTTTAGATGATTGGTGATAGTTTTAGAAGGTTTAATGTTGGATTAATAGTTTTTGTAAAGTGATTTTTGACAAAATTGTCAATTAGGAGTTAATTTATGAAAATGTAAAATGGTATGGTTAAAAGTATGAATAAAGTGATAATATGGGCTGCTAGTATTGTACAATAAATTTGGCTAGGCTTGGGTTTCATTAAAATTGAATGAATTTCAGTTTATGAGCCTAGGGACTAAATTGAGAGAAATGTAAAACAGTACGGGCAAATGTGTAATTTGCCAAAAACTATGAAATATGGGCTAAATTGAATTGAGTGCTTATTGAATGGGTTAAATTTGATATATTATAGATCAAGATAAGCAAATATCGGAACTAGATCGAGGGAAAGAAAAGGTTGGCGAATAGACGATAATTTCTGTCCGAGCAACTCGAGGTAAGTTTGTATAATTAGAATCGAAATTTAATTACTTTTATATACTTAAATTTTATTTGATATAATGTAATATTGAATAAATGAGTTATTTGTAATTCCGAATGCCTAATGGAAAGGTCTAATGAATATTAAGTCCCGTTTGAATCGTAGGAAGTCGTAGGATACGAGTGACATGTCAATAGGGTTACCATTTTGGTCGAGATCCTGCATGTCTTACGAACTCACCACAGTTCATATGAGCTTACCGATACATCAGCTCGTATGAGCTTACCGTTCTTAGCTCATTAGAGCTTACCGTTTTAGATTGATAGAGCTTACTGTATATCAGCTCATGAGGAGCTTACCGGTCATGGCTCGAAAGAGTAGAAATGATAATTAATTGACAGATTTCCTATTAATACACTTATAGTGTATCACCCGAGTATCCCTCGATGTTCTAATAGGTTTAACGGGCATAATTATTGTTACTGATCATATGAATAAGCTATGTGTTTATATTGATGAAATACTATTTATACGAATAAATTAAGGTTTATTGAATGATATATGAGTTATAAAGAATGGATATGATAAAATGAATTTAGTATTAGATTGTGAATGGTTGATTCATGTTTGAATAGATGATATATGTATTCATATGACTAATTTGTTGTTGGATGGTTATGGATAGGCATTTGGCTAATTATAAGGAATGTACTATGCTGAATTGTATGGATATTATATACGGTAAGTTTAATTCTGAATTATATGGGCTTACTAAGCTATAAAGCTTACTTTGTTTATTTTCCATATTTTATAGAGGTTCAATAGCTTGCTCGATTCGGACAACATTGGAGTTACGCATCACACTATCCAGTTGCCGATTGTTACTTTTGAACTTATGGATATTTGTAAATACGGCATGTATAGTCTAGCTTTAAGGTTGATGATTATGGTTACTTGTGTTAAGGCTTTTGGTAGATGTTTTGATATATGATAAGCTATGTGATTTGGCTTAAATGGTAACATGTTTTGGTTGTATATATAGATGCAAATATGGTATGTTTTGTGTAACACCCCTTTCCCGTATCCAACCCCGAGACAGGGTATGAGGCATTACCTTACTAAAACACATGCAAACATTTAAATTCAAGTCAATAAAATATGTCCCAAATTAAAACTTTTTTAATTGTCTTACGGTCCTTCTTATGGGCCTACGAGGCCTAAAACATGGTTTAGAAACAATCCGGAACCAAACTGACTGCTTAAAAAAATTTTAAGAAAATTCACTAAAACCGGGGCACAGGCCCGTATGGGAGGGCAAACGCCTATGTGACCTCTAGATATGGCCGTGCTGATGGCCCCTGTGGTTCACACGGCCTAAGCACCTAGGGACACGTCCGTGCCCCTTGTTCGCGTGGATTTATTTTCTAACATCGAACCTACAGGGTTTTCACATGGCCTGACACACGCTGGTGTTCATGGCCCGTGTCCCTCATACGGCCATGACACACCCGTGTCTTCCACCCATGTAACTCCCTGGCTTGTACCCTATGAACAAATTGGGTTCACACAGCTAAGGCACACACCCCTATGCTCAGCCCGTGTCCCTTACGCTACCATGACATGCCCGGGTCGCGACCCGTGTGGGAAGACCTTGGGATCTGTTTCTGGCATCAGCAGCCCTTAAGGGTCACACGGCCGTGGCACACACTCGTGTGCTAGCCTATGTCCTCTACGTGGTTGAGACACACGGCCGTGTCTCAACCCATGTGTTTATTATTAGGCATTTAATTCTACCAATTCAAGGTGCAGTGGACACACGGCCTAACCACACGCCCATGGGGTGGACTGTGTGTTATACACGGCCTAGACACACACCCATGTGTCTACCCGTGTGGACAATATAAGGCTATCTACCAAGCCTTGTGTCACCCTAAAACAACATCAAACATATACCAATTCACCATTATCCAATCACGGGCCAACATTAGGCATTCACACACATTCACATACCCAAATCAACCAAACATATACACAACTATCCTAATACTCTTGTTCATCCATACCACTTGCACTTTCATTAAAAACAACAACATTTGCACTTAAACATCATTAGTAAATATTAGCCAATATCTTTGGCCTTATACAAAATGAGGTATTTCAAAACTCAAGCCACATTTGGCCCAAAATAATGAAACTTAACAAAGAATAAAATCCTATACATGCCATATTCAAAAGATTAAGACTAACTATACCAAGTGCTTCAATGGATAGTGTGAGTGATGACCCTGACGTTCTTTGATCCTCGAGCTATTTAAGCGGCACTATAAGAAAATGGAAGGAGAGGGGTTAAGCATAAAGCTTAGTAAGTTGCAAGTAAATAAAAAGACAACAATTTACCATGCTAAGACATGCTTTCAATACACCACAATTTGTGAATGATACAAAGAATGGCCACAAACATAACTTACTCGTTTTCATCCTTTACTAATCATACAACATACTATTGAGCTCACATTTCATATATTTCATTTAGGTACCTGCACCACTCACAAAATCATCATAATATCTCTCGAACTTAACACCAACTTTAAATTTCCCGTTAAACTATTTAGAATGCGAAAAGATATTCAATGAGCCTCCAATATAGGGTATCAAGCCGATGCTATGTCCCAGACATGGTTTTACACTGGCTCACATGTCAAGTCGACGCCATGTCCCAGACATGGTCTTACACTGACTCGAAAGCATCGAGGCCGATGCCATGTCCCAGACATGGTCTTATACTGGCTCTCCTCTATCTGTGCCGATGCCATGTCTCAGACATAGTCTTACACTAGCTTCCCTGTCGAGGCCGATGCCATGTCCCAAACACGGTCTTACACTAGCACTCTATCAACGCTGATGCCATGTCCCATACATGGTCTTAGACTGGCTAACACATATCTGTGTCAATGCCATGTCCCAGACATGGTCTTACTCTAACACGTGACGAGGCCGATGCCATGTCCCAGACATGGTCTTAGCACTAGCTCTCGTATCGACCCTAGTATCACAGCATGAATATCCAGTCTATTTTTAAGGTCCAATCGGGTTCTATCACGAAGGTTATTATCATTTTATTACTACGAATCATAATTATCAATTCATGCTCAATAAATGTTCTCATACATAACTCATTTCACAATTCATTATTTTATGACAAAACAATGATTTCATGCATAATTATAGCAAAGTTGTATTATTTACTTACAACTTACCTCGATATACAAAATGTG
Organism: Gossypium stocksii; assembly: GCA_020496765.1. NCBI lineage: Eukaryota > Viridiplantae > Streptophyta > Magnoliopsida > Malvales > Malvaceae > Gossypium > Gossypium stocksii. Next base: position 75,482,361 of record CM035632.1, on the reverse strand, counting down.
AATAACTACTTGGTTTTAGTCTATTTGTTTGGTCTTCCCCCGGTCTAGGTTCGAATTTTGTAATTCTCGATCTATAACAATAAAAATTCATTGATTTAATCACTACTTTAATCTAAACAATCCAAAACTCATAATTTAGCAAAATAATCATTTTGCCCCTAGATTTTTGCAAAATGCCCATTTTGCCCCTAGGCTCAAAAATTGATTGTTATCGAATTTCCTTATTCACCAAGCCTAACTAAACTCTTTTCACTCTTATGGCAGCCTACAATTTCCATTATTTCATGCAATTACCACACTATTTATCAACTTTACAACTAAGCCCAATTTACGTGTGTTTTCTATGAATACTCGTTCACAAAAGTTGTTTATTTAACAACCTACATTCATTTTCCTTCGTAAAATTCCAGCAAACCACACAAGTGTTCTCATGGAAAAGTTTTAAACTTTTAACCATTTTTCAAAATAGTCCCCTCAATAGGTAGCCCATGCTACAAGGGTCTCAAAAGTACCAAAATTTATCAAGAAAACTATCAAAATCACTTACTTGAGAGTACTAGAAGTTGCTAAAAATTTTGAAGCTTCAAAAACCCTCCAATCACTAATATTTTCGGTGGAGAATAGAAAGAAATGAAAAAGATGAAGGCCAGACTAATAGGCTATTATTTTATCCCAATTTGGTCACCTAATTCTAACCAAAAGTTGACAAAAATTGATTTTTCTCAATTCTTTGTCTCTTGGCTGGCCATGCCTAAAAAATTGGTATATTTGCCTATTAAAGACCCCCAATTTTAGTTCTCTAGCTAATTAACACCAATTGCTAGTAATTCATCACTTTTGGCCTTTATGCAATTTAGTCCTTTTTCACGATCGGGCTCACAATCGATAAAATTATTTCACCAAAACTTTTATGCACTCTTATAAAAATACTATAACTCATAAAATAATACTAAAATAATTTCTCCAACCTTGAGTAAGTGATTTCGAAATCACTATTCTGACTAAGCCCAATTTCGGGCTGTTACATTTTGGCAAATAATTGATGAAATGAAATTATGCAAATATATGTATTGATATATGATAGGTACATGGAATGGAAATTTATGAATGTGTTTTGGTATTTGAATGCCATTTTGATGAGCTACATGGTTTGTTGTATGAATAATTTATGGTCAAATTATAGAACATGTTATGTATGTACTTTATGGCAAGTAATGTGGTTGATTTTGGTACTTGTTAAATGTGAAATTGATGATAATTAGAGACATGAAATGGTTGGAAAAGAAATTATTTATTTGGTATATGAAATGTTGATGTTTAGCTGCTGAATTGGGTATAGAATTGGTGTTTTTCTTGAGCTTGTAGGGTATGCCCTTATAGGTGGCAAATTGGCCTTGCAAATGGCCTATTTTTATCCACACGGGCAGGGACACGGGTGTGTGTCTCAGCCGTGTGTGACATACGGTCAAGGTACACAGTCGTGTGTCCCTTGGTGTTGCAATTCGAATTAAGTCAGGATGCTCCACACGGCCTCACACACGGGCGCGTGACTGGCCATATGGCATAAGTCAGTATACCCTACAGGTTTGGCACAGCCGAGCACACAGTCTGGACACGGGCATGTGAGGCCATTTCGAATAGACATACAGGCTAGACACACGGGCGTGTGACTGGCCGTGTGACCCAAGTCAGTATACCCTTTAGTTTTCACACGGCTAAGTACACGGCCGTGTGTTCTGAGTTAGTATGTATGCCCTATTTTCACACGGCCTGTGATACGGGCATGTTTATAGCCATGTGAGGCACACGACCTGTTCATACAGACGTATGTCTTTTGAAATGAAAAATTTTTTAAGTTATTCTGAAACATTCGAATGTTACCGGTTTAGTTTCAAATGCATGATTTGAGGCTCGTATGCTTGTTTTAAGTATGTTATGAGTGTGAATGTATGATATTGATTATAATGTGATGAATGTTCGAAAAAAATTTAATGTATTGGAATGTGTTATATGTCTAGTAATACCTCTTAACCTATTTCGGCAACAGTTACGGGTTAAAGGTGTTACAAGTTGGACTCGTTGCTTATCAATTAGCATTATCGCTAGAACTTGATAAGATTCATAATGTTTTCCATGTGTCCATGTTACGGCGGTATCGGCCGGATCCTTTACATGTTATTTCTTCGACAGAGATTGAAATTTAACCCGGCATGACTTACAGTGAAGAACAGATTAAGATTTTAGCACGAGAAATAAAGGAGCTCAGAAACAAAAAGATAGATCTAGTGAAAGTTCTATAGCAAAGACATGGAATAAAAGAGCCTACATGGTAACCGGAGGAGGCAATGAGGAGACAATATCTGAATCTCTTTACTAGTAAGATTTTCGAGGACGAAAATCCTTTAGGGGGAGAGTTGTAACGACCTAAATTCAGAGCTGTCAGAACAGTGGTTTCGTGACCACAAATCTGAGCTAAAAAAGAAAATTTATTTTAAAAATTTGATATAGTTTGTGTTATGATAGGAAGGTTGTATGAAAATTTTGATAGGAAAATTTTACCGATTAAGTGATTAATTAGAGAAATGACCTAATTGCATACAATGAGAAAGTTGAGTGCTAGAAGCTAAAAGGGTTAAATAGCTATGAAATTCAAAACTAGAGGTCCTTATATCATAATTAGACCATTAATCAAAAGATGAAAAATATCTTTGTTGAATCGTCCATGGAATTTGAGAAAAAGAAAATGACTAAATTGGAATTGAGAAAAATAAAAGGATGATAAATTAGAATTGGGAAAAATAAAAGGATGATAATGAATTAAATTAAAAATATCATCATTTGTTATATCATCTTTTTCCCCAAATACATGGAAACCCTAGGAGAGAGGAAAAAAGCTTTCTTGGCATAAATTGGTAACTTCTCATGTCCTGTTTTTAGTAATTTTTATATTTTTGAGATCAGAATAACTAGTTCTTTCTATTTTGGGGATTAAATTGAAAAGTTATCAAAGTATGGAAATTGTGCCATGGATGAATATGCTGGAAATTGAAAATTTATGGTAGAAAATGAAAGGTTGTTAGTAGATAAACAACTTTTACAAAGTGGTTTTGGATGAAATTGTGAAATAAGGACTAAATTGTAAACTTGTAAAATTCAAAGAAAAATTCTAATTTTTGTGAAATCTATGGACTGTTATTAATACATAGGAAATTCGGTTAGGCTTGGAAAAGGGATTGAATTGCATGAATTTCATTTTCCGAGCCTAGGGTCGAAATTGGAATTTATGAAAAGTTTAAGGGCAAAATAGTAATTTTGCCTAAGGAGTAAATTGAACTCAATTGAATATGAATGGAATGAAATTGATGATTAAATTCAATTCTATAGATCCGGATGACTCAAATACGAGATTAGATCGAGGAAAAGAAAAAGTCTCGGAATAGTAGACTTTATCAAAGAACAAGCATCGAGGTAAGTTCATGTAACTTACTACTGAATCTTGAAATGCTTGAAATGCATATTATATGATGTGAATGTTAATTGAATGTTCAATGCATGAATATTATGAAATATGTAATATTACTCGAGAAAAAGGGATAAGTCTCGGTTGAATAAAAGGAAATTCGATGCACAAATGAAAAAGGAATATTGCATGTGTGGTAAACAAGATTTAGCCCGGACGGGTAATCTTGATATAAGCCCTCCCGATGTATATGATATAGATTGGATTTAGCCCGGACGAGTAATCCAAAGTATTTGTCACTGAAAGGATTTAGCCTAGACTGGTAATCCTAACAAAACTCTTTGAGTGTATGCTACAAGGGATTTAGCTTGGACTGGTAATCCCGCTGTACGAAATAAGGCTCGGGAGTATGCTCTCTGATAAGGGTAAATACGAATTGACGGATTATGGATTTGTACACTATAAGTGTATTACCGGGTATCCATTGAAATTTTAAGAAATTCAACGGGATAAACTTGGAAATGATTAATGGAACATGAATGACTTTGTCATGAAAGGTTTAAGTGACATAAAAATGGCAAGTATATGGAAGTCATGGAATGATGAGCTCATTCATGTATTAATGTTACATGAAACTATTTGATTAACTCAAGTGTTGAGTTTGTGTGTGATAGGATAATATTTCATTGCTTGGATGCATATATGTTTGATTTAATTTAATGGAAACATGCGGTAAATTAAATTCTTGTTACATGAACTTACTAAGCACTAAGTGCTTATTTTATTTTATTTTCCCTGTTTTATAGTGCTCGGAAGCTCGGAAAGGTTGAAGAACGGTCGGAGAATCATCACACTATCTACCAACACATTTTGGTATATAAAAACACTTTGTTTTGGCATAATGGCATGTATAGGCTACTTAAACTAATGTGGATGTTGAATTAGATAAATGTAAATTAGCCATTGGTGTGGCTAGGAATGACTTTGTTTTGGTATTGATATATAAAGTAAATTATGGTATTACATGTATACATAGAATGGACTAAATTGGTAAGGTTGAATATGCAAGTTTGAGGAGGTGAGATTGGTACAAGTGTGCATGTGAAAACATGACATATTGAATGAGAAATTGATTGAAAATCATGTTCAAATCGGTTGGTTGGTATTGGAAATGTTTTGTGTAGGTTTGGATAAAAATGGGTGAGAAATAAGGCTTGGAAAATAGCCTTATTTTGTCCACATGGGTAGACACACGGGCGTGTGTCTAGGCTGTGTGTGACACACAGTTTGGTACATAGGCGTGTGTCAAGGCCGTGTGTCCCCTACATCCTGAAATTTGGGAAATAGAATGGCCTGAATTGAGCACACGGGCTCAACACGGGCATGTGATACAGCCGTGTGAAACCTACACCTAAATTCAAAATTTTAAAATTAACCACATGGCTTAGCAACACCGGCATGTGCCTTGGCTATGTGAGATCAATTTGTTCATGAGTTGCAAGTCAGAGAGTTACACGGGAAAGGGGCACGAGCGTGTGAAGCCACACGGCCTAGAACATGGACATGTCATATAGCCATGTGAGCCACATGGTCTAACCACACAGACGTGTCCCATACCACACAGGCGTGTGACCCTTAGATTTGAGAAAAATTTTGAGATTTTGCAAAAAATTTCCCAAAGTCCCAATTTGGTCCCAAATCAATTCTAGTGCATGTTTTGGGCTTCGAGGGCCCATCTAAGGGTCGTTACAACAAATTTTGGAATATGAATAGTATTTGACTTGGTTTAATTGTAAATGTTCTGTAAACTCTGGTAATACCTCGAAACCTGTTTCGGCGACGGATACAGGTTGATGGTGTTTCACACGCAAAGTTCATTGCTTTATGGGTAGGTGTGGTGGTTGTCGAAAGTTTCCTTGTAGATTTTCGATAAGCTACTAGTGGAGGTGATGCGTCTCTAGGATTTTGTGCCCTCCTCACGTGTGTGATGATACGTTCCAGTTTCAGTTCTAGCTTAATTGGTAAGATACCGTTACTGGTTCGATTCATACAACGCCTCTGGCAAGCACAAGATATTGAAGAAAATTAATTAAAAATTGTAACAAAATATAACCAAATAGAAAATAAGGTCATATCTATAAATCCTAGTTTGACTACTTATCTCTACCTAAGAGTGTACACTAAAAATTACTCAATCTTACACTACCTTCCCCAACAACGGCGCCAACAACTTGACCGGCTGCGCGCGTGTGCGTTAAAACCATGAATTTATATAACTTTGAAAGTTTAATTTTACTGCAAGCGTACAGTGTCAATCAATGTCAATTGTAATATTTATAGTTCATATGGAGCACGAAGTATTCTAAAGGGTCGAACCCAAAAGAAGAGGCGATTGAGTAGTAGCTAGCATACATGATAGAGTCTAAGCGGCTACTAACATGATTTTATAGTACGATAATTCATAACAGGAGAAGCTTGCAAGAAAATTATATATTATACTCTAAGGACTAAATTGTAAAAAATGTAAAATTAAGGGACTATTTAGAAAATAACTAATGAGGGTTGGTTGACTTCCATGTGGTTCACCAAACCTCAGACAAGGGACATAAATCATGTAAATTATCAAGTTTGGGACTCATGAACGGGTGCGCGGCAAGATTACCATACTATTAGAGGTATCGCGATTCCTAGGGATGGATATCGTGATGCCCTTGCCCTTGGTGTCGTTCTTGCTCATTTTCTACCTCCAATATGCCCCTACATCACTCAAATATTTGTTAGGCCTCCCAGTGGCGCTTTTAGCCAATTTGGGTCACAAAATGGGCAAAAATAAGACATTTACACTTATTAATCGAAAATATAAAAATAACAAAAAACTACGCTAAAAACACTATTTTGCTCGAGAAAAGGCTTCTTAAGTGCGTCAAAAAAGTCTAATTTACCACATCGATTTGTGGTAGATCAATGCATACAGAGGGACACTTTTAGAAACGTGTTTTCAAATCACAAATAGTAAAACACACTACAAATATGTTTGTTTTATCAAACATTTATGTTGTAAGGCTTTACACTACTTTTGAAAGTCTGTGGCGAACGATAAATGTTTCATTCAAACCTTCTTGACTTAGAAAGGATTTTAAATAAACAAGAGGTACATTTAGTATGGTTTTTGCAGATTGTAAAATTTTGTTAAGTACGTAAGTATTATGACATATTATATTCAGATCTGATAAATCGAGTCAGGTATAGGGTGTTAAACTCGTGGCCTACATATGTATTCTGATATGAGACATTACATTTCCTTTTAGTTCGTAAAAGTATTTAAAATATTTAAAAAATAAGTTGAAACTGATATTTACCCATGTTCACAACTTGTGTGTGCAAGTATGCATTCTTGTATTCCCTGTAGAAGTTAATAGTAATGTGGTAGATGCAGTAGACGAATCTCCACGAAACTTTAAAACACCTAATCATGGAAATTAACCCTTTCGATTTATCAGAGATAATGCAAATGATGTCTTGTCTAACAACATACCTTTGTAAGTTCATCAAGAAAAATTACCATGATTCCATGTCCTTCGTACTTTCTAGTTATCGTATTGTGCAATCACAATTAGGAGTATCTGCGTATATTTACCATATAGTCAGGTATCATCAAATTGCACCAGTGGCTTACTGTGGGAGAAGGCCCAACGCATTGGTCGAATTTCCAGAACAAATGATGGAAAATTCTTCTTTCCGATTGTAGTTCATCCTCTAGGCCGTAAAAAGGAAACGTCTGCAAGTTGACGACAGCACGTGGCACATACTCTTGCATCGCAACTAACCACCTTTGAAGTTCGTTGTATGACACATCTCAATCTTCATGTAACTGCTCCATGGCTATTTATTTAGCCAACCATGTTTTCTTGTACGACACTTTGTATTAGAATCAGGCTTGCATGTCGGTAATCAAAAGCAATACAAGAATAGTGGGCATGATGCAGTTGCAAATTCTTTTCACATCCTATTTGCGATAGCCTTGCATCATACGTGTAACAATGCATGTATAAAGCCCTTCAAATTTTGAATCGTCCACAGTTGAGTCCTTTGCATAAATATAGCTCAAACCTGCTAGTTGCACCTTTCTCTAAACCTCCAACATTCCCTAAAAATTAATGTCAGTTTAGACTTTATGACTTTGTAGTCCACTGAGACCTTCATGCTATACCACTTGATGGCAAATATGTAGTCCTTCTTGATCGTGAATTGTTGCCCTACGAACAACTCTTCTAATTTGGAATCTACCACCAATAGTAAGAAGGTGTTATATCTGAGTACTTAGAGAACTCGAATGCATGCGTCGCATCGGGGTCTACACTCAACATGTGGGCCCCAAGGTTGTTTTCTATAACAATGCCACAATTCAGGATCCCGACTAAAGAGGGTGTACATTTCACCCTCCTCTGCGCCTTCATCATTGATATCATTCCAAACCATCATTTTCGGGTCCTTCTTTACCATTTGCATCGGTGTCAATCACCTTCAAATGTATCTCTAAACGAGGACCCAAAATAGGGTTGTTATACGCAGTTCCACTATGGTTTGGATTTTCAGCCCATGTGTATGTCTCTGTAACAGCCCTATTTTGACCCTAATCGAAATTGTGGTTTCGGAACCACGAAACTGAGTCCGAAAACTTATTAAAAGCTATAACTTGTGTGTATTATGTGTGAATTAGTATATGTGAAAAGTTAATATGGGAATTTGATCCTTTAAAAGTTTAACTAGTTAATAAGGGCTTAATTGTGAAACTTTAAAAATGCGGTGGCTAAATTTCAAGTGGCCGAAAGTTGTGATTTAGCAATGTGAGTATTTGCATGGTTATTAAACCATTTTTATCCAAACATACGGTAGTAGGGGTTAGTAAAATGCATTATATGCTTCATAAAATAATTAAAAAGAAAATAAATATATGTTATAATATAGAATATGAATAAATAAAAGAGAATTGGGTGATAAAAACAAAGTAGTTGCTCATTCTCTTTCCCATTTGCCGAAACTAGAAAAAAAATAAAAGAAGGAGTAAGACATTCGACCATGGATTAGCACAATCAAAGGTATGTTTGTGTGATTTTTGTAAATTATTTTTGAAATTGAGTTGTTAAACACCTTGTTTTGCTAACCCATGGTTTAAATCCATGCAATTATGGGTGTAGTTGGATACGGCAACTTGTTAGAAATTTTGAAATAATGCTAAATATTAGTAATTCATGCTTAATTGTTAAAATTGAGCTTTGAATTGATGGAATTAAGTGATAAATGAAGGGATTGAGTTGTGAGTGCATGAATTTTTAAGTTTGGGACAAGTTAGTAATCGGCCATGTTGTAATAAGCTAGATTTTGAGTTTATTTCTTGAATTTGTAAAGATTATATGTTCGGTCATGAGGGAGGGGTTTTGAATTTCGAAATTGAGGTTAGAAATCAAAGAATGAGTGTTAAATGGATCTTTTGATAATGAAATTTATGTGATTAAAGGTTTGTGAGTTTAATTGTGGAATGTGTGCTTAGTGTGGTTTAAGGATAATAAGGGTATTCGGCCTTTGGGTGGTGTTTGCTTGATAAAGAAATTGTGTTAAGGATGATTGTATAAGCTTTGTGCATCCGGACAATAAGTATATATATGTCAAATTTTAATATTGTGGCTATGTATATTTTCGGTCATGAAAGAAATGCCTAGAATGGTTGATATTTTGATGTTTTATATTGAAATGGTGGAAAGATAAAGTTGACTTAGCTAAATTGATATATATGTGGCTTAGATGGTTAATGAAAACTAACTAGAGTATTATTGAGTGGGGTTTAGGCTTTATGCTAGAAACGAATGTTTAATTCTTTTAGAAATTGTGTGTATGCTGCGGAATGTGACCTTGAATGATAGTTTGAGTAAATGTTGTGTTTTTGGTAACTTTGGAAGATATTCGGCCAATGTGATTGAGTGGTGGAACCTTTTGTTAGACATTAAGATAATGTTTAATTGATAATTAAACAAATGAATAAACATAGTAGAGCATGAAACAAATTCGGCAAAAGTAATTACTTTGCATAAATCCTTGCTTAGATTAAAGAAGATTAAGATAGATGGAAATGAAAATTTGCCGTATGTGTATGTGTGCTAAATTAAGTGTGTTTGTTATATGTGAGTGTTTAATTGAGAAATTATCTTGTTGAGGGAAATGAAAGTGCAGTATGTCCATGTTATATGAGATTATTAGTATTTTGATTATAATGAATTAGAAAGGTAATTAAACTAGTGAATTAAATTAATGGTTGAATACATGATTTAGTTATAAGGTTATATTGTGCCGAAATGTGTCCATGAATGAATGGGCTATGCTCGAGTTGTATAAAAGAAAGAAATGAATAATTTAATGTGTAATGAAGTGTTTAAATGTGACTTATAAGTACTGATATATTTTTATGTGATTGCCGAACGTATGATTAAGTAATAGTTGAGTTTATTGATGTGAACGAAATATAGTATAACCGAATTGGATGCATGATTAATGGATTAGTGATGAATTAAATTTTGTTTAATTTAGCTCAAGAGCATAGAGAGCCAAACTTGGATAAAGGGAAAGCTAAAGTAGTTGAATAGCCTAATCATAACTGTTCGAAAATATCCGAGGTAAGTTCTTAAGTAATTGAGCTTGATTTCTTTGTATACTTAAGATTATGTATATAACAAATGAAGGTGTGATTCTAAACATTCACTATATCGAAATTATATTGAATTTATGCCATAGGCTGAACATGGCTAGTGTATCGATGTCAACCTTGATAGATTATGTGTTGTGATGTGTAAATTATACCTATGTGTCTATTTGAAATATGGAAGCCTTTGTATAAGAGATATGTGTCTCGGCTTTACGTAAATGAAAGCATAGGTTACGGAAATATGAAAGAAAGTGTGAATAAGTTATCAAAATGTGATATAATATCGGGCCTTGAGCCTAGCAGGCGTAATGCCGGTGATACAATATCAGGCATTGAGCCTAGCAGGCGTAATGCCGGTGATATAATATTGGGCCTTGAGCCTAGCAGGCATAATGCCGGTGATACAATATCGGGCCTTGAGCTTAGCAGGCGTAATGCCGGTGAAGTAAATTCAGACTTAATAAGTCTAGCAGGCTTTGAGCCAGTGATGAAACTCGGGTTTTATACCTAGCAGGCCAAGTGCCGGTGAATTTAAATGAAAGTATAATCCTGCGAGATCTTGTGCTAAGATGACAAATTAAATTCGTATTACATATTAAGTGGCCCAGGTATGTGATACTTACCTATTTATGTAAGAATGAATCGAATGGGATTTTGATTATGTTCATTTGAGAACATTTAGTTCATGTGAAATTATTTATGGAAGTATATTAATTATGTATGTGGTTACGAATAAAGAAGGAATGTGTTCAATGTGGAAATGGTATTAAATTATAGCTCAATTTGGGTGAATTAAAGTTGGCATTGAGATCTTGAAGTGTTCATGTTTATATGAATATTAAGCTAATCGAGTGATTTGCTATCAGTGCATATAAGTGATCATGTATATTCGACCCTTGTGGAATTATATGCACTGGAATATAAGTCTGATTCATATGTGATTACGGCCGATGACATTATATGTGGATATGGTGCTTTAAACTAACTTTATTGAGTGGATCAATGAATGAATAATATTGCGGTGTTGAATGATGTGATCATGCAATTTTGAATTGTAAGTGTATGAGATGTTAATGGAAAAGTGCATATTGTTGTTAGGCTTATTCGGGCAAATGATATTACACTTAGTTCATGTATATCTATATTCAGCCATTGTGAAATTGAATATATGAAAGTATGTGTTATATGTGACTATGGACATTGAAATCATATGTGAATGTGGTGCTTTGAATTAGCCATGTTAAGTCGAATCAAAGAATTACATCGAGGCATTTAAATGTTGTGATTATGTGACTTCGAGATTTGAAGAAGTGATATGGCATTGAAATGGATATAATGGTTAGTAAGCAATAACTATAAATGAGTAGATTTAGTCTGGACAGCTTTGGATTATAGCAGTGGTGTAATTTTGAAAATACACTAAAAATAGTGGGAGATGAGTTATAGGCTGAATAAAATATGTAAGTAAAGCCTAATGAATCTAGTTTCTTATAAAGGAAATTAGGAAAGCAAAAGAATTACCTATAATGAGATATTTGAAGTTGGGTGAGATGGGGTCAGAATGACTCCGAAATCCCCTGTTCTGTTTTGAGAAAATCATTATAAATTGTACAAAAATATCCATGCGATGTAATTTACATGTTTGGAATCCTTAATGAGTATATTTTCAAGAGAAATAGACGAGAACATTATCTGAGTCCTGAACTATGAGATAATTGAACTTTAGTACAGAAGGAACGGAACTGTCTGACAGTGATTCAGGGGTAATTTGAGGAATAAACTGTATCAATTGGCCAAGTCAAAAATTTTGGAAATTTTGTGGTAGAAAGGTACATGAGTCTAGTTCCAGGGAAAATTTACGAAACTTGATTTGGAGTTTTGTAGCTCCAGATATAAATAAATTGGTGACTGTTGCTCAGGAAGATAGCTTGTAGTGAACTTGTGATTATGTTGTAAACATTGATAAAACTTGTTAATGAGTTGCTTATTGTTTTCTTATGAACTTACTAAGCGTAAAGCTTACTCCCCTCTTTTTTCCTATATTTCCTAGGGTTACCATGTTAGCTCGGGTTGGAAGTCGTCAGAGATATTATCACACTATCGAGTTTACGATATCAGCGTAAGTAAATCCAATTGTTTCCGAGTCTATGGCATGTATAGGGTTGTAAAGATGAGTAAGTAATATTATGATTTAACCAAAGGCATTGGCTTGTGGTTAAGGTAGTATGTATTCTTATAAATTAGCCTATGTCAGCTAATAAGGTTATGGACCTATATAATTATTCTTATGCTTGTATGTTATTATCTCTTGTGATGTGGTTCATAGCATAATTGTTTTGAAAGAAATTTTATGGCCCGATTTTACATGATTGGTTGAGTTTAAGTTCGGTAGCACCTCGAACCCTGTTCTGGCGTTGAATACGGGCGAGGGGTGTTACAGTCTCCCCATAACCTGACTGTTGTGCCATCCGACATTAAGATCAAAATTAAACCCTTATTGTTGACTTAATGGATTGACATTTTAAATGGGCTCCACATCGTCTAACTTAGCAAACAAGTCAACTGGTTCAGCATTTATGTTCCCAGTCGAGCAATAAATTGCGATCATAGTGCCCACGTTTTCATCATCTACAAGTTTCATCTCTGCACATTTGCACGGATTTAAGGAAACTAAAAATTTGTAGAATAGTTTGGACATCGTCCTTCCACAATAGAGAGTTATTTTGACATTAATCTTTTGTTTCATTTTTCTGACCTTTACATTCTTATTAAACTTCATTCCTATTTTCTGATGATATTCAAGTATACAACCAGCCGTTGTTTGTAAAATTACTCCCTCAAAATGAACGTATACGAAGAATTGGTTATTCATCTTCGATACAATATTTATTTTATCTTCTCCTACTAAACACAAATCTTTCTCCTTTTTCTCTCTTGAACAAATAAAAAGAAGTTCAACAAAAACCAAAACTAATTCAAGATATTTGGACGGATTAATAGGGATATATATTTTGGGTAGTGTCACCTAGCAATGTCGCGACCACCAGTGCTGCTTAACACGTTGGCGATACCAAATTTTTTTCAGTCTCCTTATTTCCCTGCAAAGATATTTAAAAAAAAAGTTACCATTGGTATTGCTTGACACATGGCAACACAAAAAAGTGATTTTTTCAAAATGCAAATACTGGTGCCGCCTGACACAACTGCGACAACAAAAAAAATTATTTTTTAACTGACACCAGTGCCGCTTAACACACTAACGACAAAAAAATCAATTTCATTTTTAAATCTGACATTTTTTTAAATTGACACCGGTGCCACCAATTTAAATTTTTTTTCTATTTGACACAACTATTATTTTTTAATTTTACCAGATGCCGCCTGCCAGTGACACCAATTAAAATTTTTTTTCTTTTTTTCCTCGAATACTCATATTTTTAATAGATATTTTAACAAATACATGTTGACATAGCCTAACACAGTGACGACACCCAAAAAAATTATTTAAAAAAACTAATGATTGATTAATGATGAAGAGAATATACTACCAATGTATCAAGCAGCACCTATAAATAATGTAAATTTCAAATCATTTTGGTATTTAATTTTTCTCTTGATATTATCGTAATTAATTAAGTAATTTTGATTATTTTAGAGAAAAAGCCTGGAAAGATGCATCCTGCAATTAACACTAACATTAAAAAAATAAAATAACTCAGTAAAAGAAAAAACTTCCGATCGTCTATTTCTTTCGTATAAAAAACCCATTTTTGCAAAAAGGGAAAAGGGTAAATCACGTGGGGGGCCTATTATGTAAACCTATCATAACCACACAGTGGTACTAAAAAGAAAAAAAGTGACAGTGAAGCACCTGAAAATTCATCTCCAGCCCCGCCCTCCTGCATTTTGCCACGTGTACCCTGCCCTTCTCAAAATTTTGGCGGGTGGTATTTTTTCACTCATTAGCAGTGGAGCGGCGCTCAGGTGTCACCAGTAGGGGGGCATTTCCGTCTTTTACCACCCCCTCTGTCTAGGGTTTATTGCTCTGACAACCTCTCGCTCCCTGTCCCTTCTTCATTTTCTACATTTTTGTTTTCTCTTCTCTCTTTCTCTATTTGCAAATTTTAGCTTTTCTTTTTTCATTTTTGGGTTTCTGGGTTTTGTTCTTTGAGAGCAAAATCTTCTCTCCTTTTCTCTGTTTTTTTCGTCTTAGTAAATGAGAAAGGTTTATGATTGTTAAGCTGGTTTTTCTTTGCCCATCAAGCTTTAATTAGGTTTTCTTTTTCTTTCCACTTTATCATTCTGTTTTAACCAAATATATCTGTGGAGTTGCTTCATGGTTGTAATGGATCTGAGAGCAAAGGTGGATCATAAAAAAAAAAAAAGAATTCATCTTCAATGCTTCGAAGTTTTTCATTTCTCTTTTCAACCTATTGTTTCTTTTCATTTTAATTTACTGATTAGATTTGTATTTATTATTCAGAAATCATGGAGTGAAGATATGATGAGTGAGAGCAACAAGAAGTTTTGTACTGATTGCAAAACCACAAAAACCCCTCTTTGGAGAGGTGGCCCTGCTGGCCCCAAGGTATTTTTTTTAAGCTTCCATTTTCATCTCTCTCTCATACACATCTTTTTGATGTTTGGGTTTATTTCCTTTTTTCTTTTAAAATCATCAGCATGAGTCCTTTGGCAAAAGCTGTCATCTTTTTTCATGTATATATTTGCTTCTTTTTAAGATGATGAGTCTTCATCCCGTTTGATTGTTTTGGTTAATAATAATCATCACCAAATCTATTACTTTGCTTTATTTGACATTTATTGATTGTTTTGTTTTTTTTTCTTTTTGGGGGGTAATTTCAGTCACTGTGCAATGCATGTGGAATCAGATACAGGAAAAAAAGGAGAGCAATGTTGGGTTTGAACAAAGGAATAGAGAAGAAGAAGAAGGAGATATCACATTCACCATCATCAGATAGCAGCAGCTCTATTGCTCCAACAAATGATGGTGGTGGTGAGGATCTGAGTGCCAACTTAAATGGATTGAGCGAGAGTGTGAAGATGAGATTATTTGCTTTGGGCAGTGAAGTTTTGTTGCAAACCTCATCGTCTTTATCTGGGGTGGTAAAGAAACAAAGGTGCCAAAGGAGAAGGAAGTTGGGAGAGGAAGAACAAGCTGCAATTTCTTTGATGGCATTGTCGTGTGGCACAGTTTTTGCTTAAAATATGAAACAGACTAGACAAAACAAAACAAAAGAAATGGGGGTTTCAAAAAGGAGGGGGGAAAACACTAACCGAAAAAGCTGTTTCTTCATTTTGTCTTTTTTTTGCCTGGGATTTTCCTTATTAGTGAAATGAAAAAAACCCATGTTATTGACTGCTGCTTGTTTTTTTTTTTTTTTTTTTTGCGTAAGAGAGAGTTGATGGAAGTAATGTTTTTTGGGGATGGCTGATGATGGTTCAATCATAATGTAAATAGTAGATCGGGAATCAATGAGAATGAGAATTGAATCTTTGGTTATTCATACCTTATGCAAGCAAATTTAGTGGCGTGAAAGATGATTCTAGCATGTAGATTGTTGAGAGGAAGTTCATCTTAGGGAATGGTAGTTGATCTTTTCGGGTGTGTTGATGGGCCTGAAGTGGCCTCAAGAGTGAAGTAATATCAACTAAACCCAACGCTTTTACTGCCTGCCCATTTAAGCCCCAAATGGAATTATTCCTTCATTTCAGACGCTAAACTATCTGACACTTGGAAGGTGAACGTATTGAACAATTTACCAACTTTCATTTCTTTCTTCAATTAAAACTGGAATTTGGAATGATATATCAATAAATAGAAGGGATCTGCCTAATTCTATTTACTCTAAAATCTGATGTTAGTCCCTATACTTATAGAATTTTAGATTTGGTCTCTATAAGCTTGGTAGAGTGGAAAGAAAAATGGAGGATGAAAAATATAGTTCTCTTCATTGCTGTACTCGGTATGAGAGATGAAAAAATGGTGGTAGAGGTGAAAAATGAAAGGAAATAAAATAAAACATTTTTAAAATGTATAATTTTTAATTAACATGCACATCTATTTTCTTTTCTCCTCTTATCATTTCAATTTAGAAGTGTTAATTTTCATGCATTAGGATGAAAAATGACCTCTCTTTTTTTCCTCACTTTTCTTCCTATCCAAGCACACTTAAAATTTATTTTCTTCCCAGTTTTTCTTTTTTCCCTCCTATCTCTCAACTTTTTCGCCCAACCAGGCACATCCTAAAAATTAAACATCCAATCATTTTACTTTTCCAATTTGAAAATCTTAATCCAATCATTATCATTGTTGGTAGTTTCTATCAAAAATTGTCAATTTAATATGCCTATTTTTTGTCAATCATATACCATGTCATATAAGGTCAATTTTATTAAAATTTGAAGTTGGCAAATTTTAACATAAAATACTTACTATTTGTGACCCGATTGAGATTTTTAAATAGAAAAATAGGAGATGTGAGATTTTTAAATAAAAAGGTAATTAAGTATATAGATAAACTTTAACCCCTGCAGGCTACGAATAATTATAAGGAACAAAAACTGCGAAAGCATTCAATAAAACGGAGAAATGCTTTCATTGAGAGTCGAACTCAAGACCTCCCGCTTACTAAACGGGTGCTCTAACCAACTGAGCTACGAAAGCAATTTGATCCAAGATAACTTATAATAGAATTAAGAAAAAAATTTGCAGTTAGTAACAGATTGCCAGGTTGATACGTATTATGGTTTTCAGCCTTTGGATCTCAATCCTCACGGCAACTGCATATGTATACATCTAATTATTACAATGTGGATTTATGTGCCATTTCTTTGAAATTAAAAGAATTGATACAAGGTAATACATATATATATATATAGCCAAACACCTCATCTCCTCACGGGAATCCCCTAAAGCTAGAAATTCCCACCCAGGGAGTTTTAAAGAATCAATATCAGCTCCTCTCCTTTCTCAAGGAAAAAGAATACATCATAACTAATAAACTCTATTATAGATCAATCCTCTAAACGCGATTCAAACACCCGCCTCTTCCTCTTCTTGAAAGGACAACAACCCAAGAATTGAAGAGTAAGAAAATAAGTAATCATGACCAAGTCGTATGCATATGGGGGTATTCAAAATCCCCCCATGGTCATGCTGCTGACCAAGGAAATTGCTGATTCTCGATAATGTAAAGTAATGGGCTCTCACCGCTGGTCAAACTGGAAATCATCAACGAAAAAAACATCCGTGCGAATCAAAAGATTATCTCCTTGAGGATTAGGAGGACCAACATGACAAAGCACATTATAACGAGCACTGTAGCACACATCACCATGCCTCCCTGTTTCTGTGTTCTCTCTGCCTGCAACTCGAATTCATACAAGAATTTAGAATGATTCCCAGAAAACATGTAAATGAAGATCAATAATTGGAGGAAGACAAGACCTTCTGTAGTTGTTTGAGGCCTTCTTCAACTGTAGTTGCAACATTTTGAATGTTGTAGTCTATCCTATCCACAATGGTACCCTGTTTTGGAGATTGCATTTAATGACTCCGGAACACGTTTGTAACTTACAATTAATGCTAGATGGATCATTACCTGATCAATCACAAGAACTGACAGATCTTTCATAATCTGAGCAAGCTCATTTACGGACTCCACAACCTAAACAAACAATTTTAATACAGTCATAAATAATTCATTTCGGAAAGCTAT
Organism: Gossypium stocksii; assembly: GCA_020496765.1. Taxonomy (NCBI): domain Eukaryota; kingdom Viridiplantae; phylum Streptophyta; class Magnoliopsida; order Malvales; family Malvaceae; genus Gossypium; species Gossypium stocksii. The sequence goes on along the minus strand of CM035632.1, from coordinate 75,464,465 downwards.
GAAAGCAGCATCAGATGAAAAAAAGATCAAGAGCATTGAACTTGCCTGTTGAATCTCCCTTTCCCTCTCAACTGTGAGTGCCTCATTTTGTTTTAACTTTGCCATCTGATGCTCACTAAATATCTAAATGACATCATTATGAAATGTTAGAATCTGACACTAAACTGGAATCAGATAAAAGACACAAATCCATCAAACCCTAATATAATTATACAGGGGAAAGATAAGGAAGTTAAACTAGGCACATTTTGGAGCTTGATTCTCACATAATTATCAAGATCCTAACATGCTATTTGGCATTCACCACCACAAACATGAGTTTCCTGAAATGTGTTTGGATTTATCATATATTACAAAAGAAAGAAGGTTTAAAGAACCAGTATACCATATCATCCAAGTCATCATTTTCTGCATAAGGCCTATTTCCATTTATATTCATCTCTAGATCAACTCCATCCTGGCCCTACAATAGAAACCAGTTATTTAGTTACATTAAAGAAATGCACAAAATGCACTATAACGAGACTGGAAAACACAGAAATGAATGGAATGAGTTTGAAATTGAAATTGTATAACCATTTGGCATGTGAAACTACAACCAAACATTATGCAATATTGCATTGCCAAGAAGGAAATTTCTTTCTATACCTCTGTTTGCTGCCTGAGGCGCTTCAAATAAGTTGATTGCTTCTTCCGGAGCTCCATTGATAGGTTCTGAAGGTCAGTAGCAAGTTGACGCTGCCAAAAAGGAGAGAAACATGAAAAACAAGAAATGTAAACAAAAGAACAGTTCAGAATAGCACATCATTCAAGAGCATAAAAGCTTAAAATTATGTCAGAGGGCATGCCAAATAAAGCCCTGAACATCGGACATTATTATCTTCCTTTCAGCAATGACATATGTGTAAGGGCTAGAAAGTCAAAGATGACCTTTTATCTCACCATCACTAAGCCTTACCTGGACATTTTTCCTAACATTTGAATCCTCAGAAGGTCCAGATGCAGAGAGTTTTTGTAATCTCTTCTCTGATTTCCTCAACAGATTAGTTATCTCATGGGTAAGAGACTCAATAATGCGTTGATCTTCTTTACCATCACCAAATGAAGGCATTAAAGCCTTTGCATGAGCCTTAGCCAACTCAGCCATTTTTGTCCGTGCACGTTGCACATTTGCTGCTATTTCTTCAGACACATCTACCCAAGCTGGCGGTAGACCCACTGTAACTGCACCCTTACTGCAACAAGCAAACAACACCTTATTGTCTTACTACAGAGTTATATGATCATTCAAACAGAGATATAGACGTACTTATAACTATTTGAACGAGAACATGAACTTCACAAGAAAACCCAATTGTAGTTTATATCTACATTCCCTCATTGCAAAACTTTGATCTTTCATTGCACTGCATAAACCGCCTCATAATCTTTGTAGCTCTTTCCATCTCATTTGAAATATCTCACAGCTAAATCATTCTTGTAAGAATTATTCAAGGATTACCAACAAATTCAATCATAAGCATCTCTTCGATGCCAATTACTCGAAACAGTTTATAATCTAACACTCCTGCTCAGCCTAAACTATACCAATTTTACTTAAAATAAAAGGAGGCAAATTCAGCTCGAGTAAGCTAACTAATTCTATTTAGATAAATTCACGCATAAGTAAAAGAAAAGCAAGTATCGCACTCGATCTTGAATTTTTTTTTTCTTTTAGTCTTATATTGAAAACTAATAGTTGCAAACGTTGAATTACCTTGAATTTCCAGGATCCTCGGTACTTAGAGGAGTATAAGAACGATTTGGATGGAGCAACGAAGTACTAACCATCTCGATCACCGGTCCTCCACCGGAGCTCTTGGTCGCCGCAGACGATGCCGACGAACTCGCCGGAATTCTAACACTCTTCAACGCATCCCTGTATTTCCTGAATAGCAGCGACCGGTTCCTCGTCGCCATAGCTCTAAAACGAAAATATATATTTAACTAAAAATTTAAAAAAAATCTAAATCTAGATTCAGATTTAGAATTTAGAATTTAGAGATCTAAAAATTCAGGTTTTGTCATGGCGGAGCTAGAGAAAGCAAAAAAGAGTGATGGACACGTAATTGGCCGTTAAGTGGGCAGTTGATCAGAGACGAAAGGTAGAGCCAAGCGCCGGCGAAGCTGAGGAGGAACTACCAATAAAGTAAAACTACAAAGAAGAAATGATACGGTTGGCTTGGCGTGGGGACTTTTCTCCTTTTTTTTTTTTTTTTTTGGTTTGTTTTTTAATTTTATTAGGCTCAATGTTGCGGATTAGAAGTATGATTAATGTTTTAATCACTTTCTCTATCTTCAATTTAGGGCCAGATCTGCATTGCTTTTCAAAAGCACTTCTGGCTCCAAAAGCACTTCTGGAAGAAAAGCTGTACAGAACAAGCTGCTTTTGGCTGAAATTTTTAGCTTTTCAGAAGTGCTTTTCAAAAGCACTTCTGAAAAGGAGAAGTTAAAATTTTTAGCTTTTCTTCTCCCAAAAGCACTTCTAGTACTTAATTACTTTTTTATCCCTCCAATAACATAATACTTCCTCTTTTTTTTTCTTGATACTTAATTACAAATATATTAAAATCATTAATTAAAAATAAAAAATATTTTTTAAAATACTAATTACAAATATTTAATAGTTATATTTAAATATTTAAAATATAGTTTATATATTCTAATTAAATTTTATAAATAATTAATATTTATTGCTTAAAAATATTTAAAATTTATATTTTATATATTAAAATATTAATAAGAAGTTATAATAATTTTTTTATATTTTTACTAAAATATAATAAATTAACTAATTTAAATATTATTTAAATGCATATTTATTACTTGATAATAACATGTCTAAAATGGACATTTTATTTCTCAAAAGCACTTTTTCACAGCAATACTAAACACTCAAAATTTTCACAGCACTTTTTAAAAGCACTTCTTAAAAGCACTTTTCCACAACACTTTTCAAAAGCACTTTTCAAAAGCATTGCCAAACTAGCCCTTAGTCAGGTTCAATTAGAATGGTCGGGTCCTACGCTACAGTGAATTTTTTCGGCCGGATCGAGAATTCGAGATCCGCATCCACCTTATGCCAGCCTAACTTTTTAGGTTTACATCCAAAGTAACTAAATTATTAGTTTAACTTTAAAAAGTTATAAAATAGTCATTATATTATTTGAAAGTTTTTATTTAAATCATTATTAAGTTTTTTTTTAAGTCTAGCTAACGAGCTTCAAGCAACGATTTAATGATCAATACAATGGATTATATCCGTCGATGAATAGAAGAATATATTGTAGATCCAAGTTAATCCAATGGTCAATGTCGGAGATCAGAGAAAAAATTTGTTTGAATTTTAATTTGTTGGTCCGTGACATTTAAAGTTCTTTCACGAAAAAAAACTAAATTATAAAAAAGAATAAGAAAGTGAGATTTCGGTTAGTGTAAACGTTGCAAACACAAAAGGTCATATAACAACAATTTTAAAAGCCTAATAACTTAAATGAAAATTTTTAAATAATTTAATAGTCATTTTGTAACATTTCGAAATTAAGTGACCAAATCATAAACTTATAAATAATTTAATGACCTTTGAGTTGGATGTAGTTTACCCTTATTTAAATTCAATTATTCTGCCAATATAATAAAAATACTCTACGGGAACAATCGTTCTGATCATATCAGATTTTTTTGAAACAATGTTTAGAACTACCCATAGCCCCTCTCTAACATATAAATAGGAGAATAATGCGCTTCAACGCACTCGAACCTATGTCCTCTTACATTAACAACAGTGTCCATGCCAATCGAGCTAAGACTCAATTAGCAAATGTATAAAACTAATTTTTATTTCAATACAATAAAATAATTAATATTAAATTAGATGTGTTTAAGAGTTTTTTTTCATAAGTTTTTTTTTTTGGAGAGGTCCTTCGATATTTATAAATGATGGCTTTTCGTATGGATAGTTCAACCACCATGTTTTCATAACTTAAAATTCTTTATAAGTGCAAAAAGTGCATCTAGTACGGTATTAAGGACCTTGACACCTACAGATGTCAAGTTATCAAATAAATCAGTGTATCCAGGGACAAAGTGTAACACCCTATACCCGATCCAGTCATCTGACCCGAGCTATAAGGCATTACGACAATAATCAATTAACATTTATCATAAATTTCAATCAAAGTTAACCAAATAAATAATATTCGATCATTTCCATGCTTTTCAATCAAATATGGACCTAATTTGAGTTTACGGAACATTTAAAACAAACCGAGATCTATTATGGATATAATTGAATCTACAAAATTTTGAGTAAAATATACAAACAGGGGTCACACAGCAATGTGGCTCAGGGACATAACCGTGTGGCCAAATCGTGTACAGTTCAAAAATAGGGTTACACAGTCGTGTCGCAGACCGTGTGCTAACCTGTGTGTGATTTGAAATAGGGTCACAAGGCCGTGTAACAACCTGAGATTGTGTGAGACATATTTGCACCAAAATTGAATAGGCCACTTGGTTGTGTGGATGATCGTGTGTGGCACACGGCCGTGTGACAGCTCGTGTCCCAGGCTGTGTACATTTAAAATGACTTCCAAAACAAGCCAAAACATTATCAATTTCTTAAGTGCCAAACCAAACCAATATCAACCATTTATATACCATAAAAACATATTTAAACAAGTTCAAAAAATACCAAAATCATTCAACCTATGTTTCTAACCAAAATGCCCTCATTGGCACCACAAATCAAATATCAAACTAAATTTATATTCAACAACCACAAGTTCAACTATTTAATAATCTTATCAAACATACCATTCCATCCATCAAGCCAATAACTTATCATAGCAATTTCAACCACTTCATTCTATGAACAAGTCTATACAACTTTGATATCTCAAACACCTTTATAGACATAAAACTTCTACTACATGACAAGTTCCACACCACAATTGGATTTTCATACCAAACCATGAACGAGCGTATTATCAACTAAAAGCATATATTCATTACACAAGTATAGAACATACCATTTTATAGTAAGTACTTAAAACATATATATGATTCTCCTATTACATGCCATATATCCCAAAAGAAAACATTTTCAAAATCTACCGATAGATAGCTAGATAGTGTGATCTTCAAGTTGATCCAATCGCCCGATTCCATGAAACGATATCTACAAGGAAATAAGAAAATGACACAAGTAAGCCTCAATAGATCTTAGTAAGTTCACATGTCAAAACAATAAAACTTATCGTATAAACATAGCATAACATTTAACAACACTATTAACAAACATTAACCCTATCAGCCACAATCATTCAACATTTGAGCTTTATACACAAGTTGCATAATCTATTCAACCATACAAAGTCATTCAATTACCAAGTCACGATCTGATGTCAGAAATCATGTAGACATTTATAAAATCCATTAACAAGATATTTAACCAGTTAAAATCTACTCGATAAATGATATAAATAGATACAGATATGCAGTTATCCACCTAAGACACACCAGAATGCTCAACTGAGCCAATCCAACCAAAAACACGCCTAGGCACCCAGTGCCTAGCCCGTAGGCTAACATCCCTCCAGAAACACGCCTGGGCATCAAGTGCCAATCCCGTAGGGTTTACATCCGCCCTAAAAACACACTAGAATCATTGTAAATATAACTCCATAGTCTGCAACAAATGATGGACTCCGATATATTTCAATGTATAATATCAAGTCAACAATCAACATCTTATCACAGGTCAATCTCGTACTGTAATATCCCGAAAATTTCTATCCTTGATATAGTAAAATAAAGAAATAAAGAAATAAAAAGAGAAATTTTGGGCTATATCAACAAAATCTATGTAGGAAGTGATTATGATGTATTAATCCAAGAAAGGACTAAATCGTAAAAGTGAGAAAAGTTTTATGGCCCAAGAGTAAATACTTAAAATTTGAGGGGTTAAAGTGTAAATATGGAAAAATTGAAGGACCAATAGTGCAAATATTTCAAGGATGGAATTTTAAAAGATCATGAAGGGAAAAATGGTCAATTAGAAGGAGAGAAAAATCTAGAAGGTAATGATGGTGTGATGATATTTTATAATTATTTAATAAGATAAATATTACTTTATTAATATTTTAATAAGATATTTTATTATTTTATTATTTTATTTAGTATATATATATATATGTTTGTGTGTGTGGAAAAGAAAGGAACAACATACCATCCACCTTCCATGCACCCAACGTATGGAGAAAAAAAAAAGGAAGAAAGAAACTTTCATTTCTTTACAACTTGGTCCTTCCACCAAAAATTCACCATTTTCACCTAGAAATCAAAAGAATTTCCATAGCTACCGAAGGAGAAAAATGTTGAAGAGGCTATGAGGAGTTAGAATATCAAGTTGGATTCAAGAAATAGAAGCTGGAGGAGAGAGAAAGTGAAGTTAAAGTTTGGAAACAATAAAACAAGGTAAGAACATCAAGATTTCCATGTATTTTTAAGTTTAATATTATTGAAAAAGCATGTAAATGATGTTAATGTAGAGTTTCCTTATATATGATTCTATGTTCTTGATATGGTAGTGAAGAGAAAATAAGATAAAGTGATGGGAAATGGTGTAGAGAAAGAAAATAAGGGTGATATAAGCTTAATAATTAATATCTTGCACTAAAATAGTTTTGGACAGCAGCAGTAAGCTAAATTTGAAAAATCACCAAAAATGGTAGAAACTGAATTAGAAGTTGAGTAAGATATGGAATTAAAGCTTGTTGAGTCTATTTTCATATAAAAGAAACAGAACAAGTAAATGAATTCTGTATTCTGAGATATTTATATTTTTGTAAGACTGGTTCAGAATGATTTCGGGATCCTCTGTTTTGATTTTGGAAAATCACCAAAAATTGTATAAAAATAATTAGGGACTTAAATTTATTTGTTTGAAATCCTTAATGAGTCTATTTTCAAGAGAAATAATCGGGAACATCATCCGAGTCCCATACGAGGAGATAATTAAATTTTAATGAAGAAAGTTTGGAACAGTTATACAGCAGAATAGGGGTAATTTTAAAGAATAAACTGTACTTATTGGCTAAACCAAAAATTCTGAAAATTTTATGGTAAGAAGATATGTGAGTCTAGTTTCAGGTAAAATTAACGGATCTTAATTTGGATTTCTGTAGCTCAAGATATAAATAATTTAGTGACTATGATGCAGGTGGACAGCTTGAATGTTCACATATAAGTAACTAGTGAAATTATTGATAATGTTACTTATAAGCATAATATATAAATTAAGGATGTGGAATGGAGAGGAGGAGGAGGAAAATATGTATGAATATTCAGTTAGCATGGCTAATTTGTATGTTTTAGGCTCAGGGACTAAATTGAATAAAAGTAAAACTTTATGGGTAATTTTGTAAAAATGTTAGAAATGATTAAATTACATGAAATGGATTATTATATTATTTAAATTAAAAATTTTAAATGAAAACTGTTAATTTAGTTCGAGATCGAGGGAAAACATGTTTTAGGATTAAATTGAAAAGTGTTGAAATTATGGAAAATTTTGATATTTTATAGAATTTATGGGCTCTCATTAATATGTATGATGACAACAGCTGAAAATAAGGATTAAATCGCAATAATTTATTTTTCTGAGCCTAAGAGTAAAATCGTCATTAATTAAAAGTTTGGGGGCCAAATGGTAATTTTGCCTAGAGCATTAATTGAATGTATTAGAATATGGAATGAATGAAAACAATGGTCAAATTTATTTATAAAGATCCCAACGACTCAAATACGAGACTCGAACGTGAAAAAGAAAAGATATCGGATTAATGAATTTATAAACACGAACAAGCAACGAGGTAAGTTCGTGTAACTTGAATTGTATTTTTAAACACTTGAAATATGTGGTTATGTGATGAAAATATGATTTGAATGATCAATGCATAATAATTGATGAAATATTGATAATACTCGATATAAAAAGAAAGTAAATCCCGGTTGAATGGAATGGATTTCGATGGATCATTGGAAAAGGAATTGACGGTAAAAAGGATCTAGCCCGGACGGGTGATCCTATCCTGATGTAGCCCTCCCGAAGAATACAGGAAAAAGTATTAAGCCCGAAAGGGTAACCCTAATATCAGCCCTCCCGAAGAATATATGGGGAATGAGGTTCGCGGGAGTGTGCTGGTTGCTCTCCCGAAGAATATATGTGTATAGGCCCTTCCGAAGAATACATGGGAGCTGAGGTTCACGGAAGTGTGCCAAGAATTGAGGTTCGCGGGAGAGTGAGGTTCGCGGGAGTGTGCTCATTGAAATGTAATGTGTAAGACCATGGTTGAAAGATACCATGGCAATGAATAAGACCATGGTTGAAAGATACCATGGCAACACATGCATATGAATTGACAGACCCAGAATTGTACACTAAAAGTGTATTCCTGTATGAATTGACGGTTAATGAGATTGTACACCAGGAGTGTACTATTGGATATCCATTGAAATTCTGAGAAATTCAACGGGATAAATATAGAAGATGGTAAACACATAGCTAAAAAGGGTAAATGTGAATTGATGGATTACGGATTTGCATATTTTAAGTATACTATATGATTTTAACTATCGATATTCCGATAAATTTAGTAGATAAGAATCCTGACCAGAAAAGGAAATATGTATATAAAAAGATTTGTACATATATTTCTGAAGTACATGAAAAAAAAATGAAAAATGACAATGATACTGGATATATGGAAATATAAGATGATGATATTTGTACATGGAATTTATTGATGAATATATGCATCCATGATTATAGATTCGTATACTTTAATAATATTAATTATATGACGATGAAATTTTGAATGAATTAATGAATAAAGCCCTGACATGGAAATAATTTGAGCACGAAATAATAATCACGAAATTGAACTTGAAATACACGAAAACGATATTTATTCGATATTTTAAAAATATGACATGGAAAATACATGTATATGAAACTTACTTGATAATTATGCATGTTCAAGATTATGAATTGTCCCGGAATAAATATATACAAAATTCATGAAAACAATGATACATGAAATTTTGGTATAATGAATGATTTATGTTTTGAAGAAATGGCAAGAGAATAATATGTATCATATTATATGAATATGTGGCTATCTTTAATATGCTGATACATGGTAATTGGGTAAGCCGTAATAAGTAATAATCTCAAGTATGATATGTTATACAATGAGTTTATCGATTCTAAAATTATATGAAGTATATTCAAGTATACTAATGACTATTGTTGTTGACGCTTAGACAAGTGCCAAGCTATTGGTTAAATGGTAATATGTTTATTATCTGATACGTCGAAAGGGTAAATGATCAAATGAAAATATACATGTGTTTATAGAAGAGTGGTAAAATTTAAGTTGTACAATTTCTTATAAAATGAGTTATCATGTGATAAAAAAAAAGTTCTATAAACTTCGATAATACCTCGTAACCCTATTCCTATGATGGATACGGGTTGGGGTGTTACACGTACAGCACGCAAAATAGCCTATTGGCATGCCAATTGTATTCTATCCTATGTTCATCCAAGCTCGATATACAAGATCACATAACATTTTACAATTCAAATCACTTTCTCCCCTTGAACCAATTTGTAAGAATTCAAATACATACATACATACATACACACACACATACACAAATACACATACATACACACACACACATACACAAATACACACACACACACACACACACACACACACACACACACACACCCACACACCCACACCCACACCCACACTCACACACACATACACATACACACACATATACATACATACATCCATACATTTTAACATACCAAAATTTAGAAATCAACATAATAATACCAATTATACGAAATTAAGCTATATGAACTTATTAGGGCTAAACTACATGGATGGTAAAACTTCAGGGACTAATTAGCAATTTTTCCTTTTCCACGATTATCTACTGGATTTTGATCTATAAAGTAGTTTATTTCAATTAGTAGCTTCAAATTTATGGAAATATTCAATTTAGTGAGCATGTATTCCTATTTATAATTTTTCATAATTGCCCCATATTTTCAGACTTTATTCAATTTGGTCCCTAAACTAAAATAGTATTATTTTCACAATTAAACCTTGTACACCCATTAAGCCGAATGCTTAAACACCTCAAACCAACCATAAAATCTTGAAATTTTCAATAAAACCATACCAAATTTTACATACTTTCAGTTTAATCCTTAAACTGATAAATTATAAAAGAAATACTTTGTAAACTACCATCAAAATCATCACCAAGCTTCAAACCAAGCCAAACATAACTAAAAAATTTCAAAAATCTTAATGGCATATTTTCTAAAATTTGATAGTTTTACAATTTAACCCCTAAACTAGTTAGATTTCATTACAACAAACTAATAAACGTAAAATTCAAGAAAAATGGACCGAGAAAACACTTACATGCATGGTGAATAGCAAGGCTGAATGCTTTTAGGTTTTAACCATGGAAATTTCAATTGAGAAGCAAAAAATGAAAGAGATGAACTTGGTTTTTCTTTTGTTTTTTTATTATTTTAATACTTAACTATTAATTTAATTAAACATTTTAAATTATAACTTAAGAAATCAACCATATTACCATCCACCATCTTCAATTATGGCTAAAGTGCCATATTAAACCATCCCATTTTATTAATTAATTAACCAAACAATAAAATTACTGGACAAAAATTTTATACAATCTTCAATTAACCTCGTAAATATTACACGAAACTACTGCTTTCAACACTACTAGAAAACGAACCAAAATATTATATGGACCAAAATTTAATACAATTTTTAATTAACCTCGTAAAATATTATACAGACTCACACGTCGGAATTGTGATTCCAAAACCACTAGAAAACTGATTGTTACACAAAGTCAGGAAATTTGGATTGTAGAGTCAATTTTTTAAGTTTATAAAAGTTATATAACTAATGCTAATGTTTTTTCTTATTGTTCTTCATATACTTAACTAGTAGACTCTTTTTAAATAATTTTTCATTCCTATTAAACATTCAAAACAAATATATCTAAGCCTTAAACATATAAATATTTTCATGAAGCCAACATACGACTAGTAATTTTCTTTTACAAAAATAAACATCACTTAAGTGCTTTTTGGTGTTATGAGAATGCAATATATTAAATTTTCAAACACAAGATTCTTAATAATTACACTAACAACAACAATGTCTAAATAAAAATGTTAAATTTCTATTCAATCCTAATTTCTTCAGGGTTTTGTATTAATCAATTCTAACTTCTTTAAGAATTTGCATTAATCAACCTCTAAAAATTATATTACCCAATCATGGTATTAGGAATTTCATACAAAATTAATAATCTCAAAGTATTCAATAAATAAAAAACTAAATCTTATGTAAAAATCCTAATCTATTGTAAGAAAAGTCACAATCCTAATTTTCTAGAGATTAATCAATAAAGCATAAAAAGAAAAGAAGAGATGATACTAAATTGGGAGATCAACATGAAAGTATTGAAAGATTTAACCCCTATCTTGTAAAAATTCTAGAGTAAGAGGATAAAATAAATTTGAGAAAAAATGTCAAGTGTTTGAAGAAAATAAAAGAACTTAAAATTTTTGGGTTTTAGTGATCGGGGAGAGTTTCATTTATTTTATAAAATAAATATTTTCAAAAATTTTGGTGAATTCTATTCAAATTTTTGTGGGGTTAACTTTTTTTTGTGGGATCATTTTTTTTTTTTTTGTAAATTAATACATTAACTATATAAATTTTTAAAAATTTATAAGTAATGTTATTTTTTGGGGGGTCTTGACCGGAAAAGCTTCAATATGGCTTGGATGTATCTACATTTAATGATGATTGTTAGGCATTTTAATCGTAATCAATACAAGAGGAGCACGACACCCATTATTTTTTTAATTATGTTAGAATTGAGTAACCCGAATCCTTATTAAAATAAAATACAGTGATAAAATAAAATAAAACTAAAATCCATATAGAACTTCACTTCTTTTATTTCATTTTAGAATAAGGTTTTTAAACCTTATTAAATTTCATCTATTTAATATTTATTAGAATAAGGTGTTTCAATCTTACTACACTCCTTCTATTAGAATATGATTTTATAAGCCTATAAATAAACATGGTCTACTCCTCTTGTAATTATTCGAATTCAACATTGTGAATTATCTCCTCTTTTGTCCGTGGTTTTTTTCCTGAAAAGGTTTTCACTTAAAAATCTGTATGTTCTTTATTTTTCTGTCTCTTTTCTTTGCGATACATTGTCATTACCGACATTCTATTTGTTCACAAATTGGTATCAGAACTTTCGGGTTGTTCATCTCAATCATGGTAATTGCGTCTTTGAAGTATGAAATCCCGCTATTGGATCGTAGCACCATATTCGCGTTGTGGCAGATAAAGATGCAGGCAGTTCTTGTGTAGATGGACTTAGAGGATGCCCTATAGGGATAAATAAGATGCTTTCAACGTTGACGGAGAAAGAGAAGAAGCGTAAGGATCGAAAGGCATTAACATAGTTGCATCTGCATTTGTCTAACAAAATTTTGTAGGATGTGATGAAGGAGAAGACCGCCGCTGCATTATGGAAGAGGCTGGAACAAATATGTATGTCGAAAACTCTAACCAGCAAGTTGCATAAGAAGCAGTGTCTTTATGCTCATCGTTTGGAGGAAGGTGCGTCTGTGCATGAATACTTAACAATGTTAAAAGAAATTCTCTCAAACTTGGAAGCCATAGAGGTTCAGTATGATAAGGAAAATCTAGGGTTGATTCTACTTTAGCCGTTGCCCTCGTCTTATTCAACCTTTAGAGACACGCTTTTAATATAGCTGCGAGTCTCTCATAGTTGATGAGGTTTATGATTCTTTGACCTCGTATGATAAGATGGAGCATCTTGTGGTTAAACTCGACTCTCAGGGAAAGGGTCTCAATGTTCGTGGGAGACAAGATCAGAATGGTGATGATGATCATGGAAAGACACAGGAACGGAATCCTCACGGTAAATCTAAGGGTAGATCGAAGTCTTCAAACATAGGTAAAACTTGTAACTTCTGTAAGAAGAAAGGGCACATTAAATATGAGTGCTATAAGATGCAGAACAAGATCAAAAGGGAGGCTGTGAATCAAAAAGGAAAACAACCAGAAAAATCCAGTGAAGCTGATGTTGTAGAATACTACAGCGATAGTGAACTTTTAGTCACTTCTGTTAACAAGTCTAAAGTGAGTGAGGAATGGATCCTTAATTCGGACTACACCTTCCACATGAGTCCCAATCGAGATTAGTTTACAACTTACAAAACAATGTTTGAAAGTGTTGTTTTAATAGGAAATAATGCTCGTGTAAAATCGCAGGTGTTGGAACGATTAAAGTTAAAATGTTTCACAGAGTTATCAGAACACTTAGTGACGTGCAACATGTTCCAGAATTGAAGAAAAATTTAATTTTGTTGAGTACTCTTGATTCAAAAGGGTACAAATACACAATTGAAAGTGGGATTTTGAAGATTTCTAAAGGTTCCTTCGTTGTGATGAAAGGGAAAAGAAAGACTATCAAGTTATATATTTTGCAAGGTTCTACTGTTACTTATGATGCAGCTGTTGTTTCCTCTTCCTTGTTAGATGATGATGTTACTAGACTTTGGCATATGCGCCTAGGGCATATGAGTGAAAATGGCATGGCAAAATTTAGCAAAAGAGGACTTCTTGATGGGCAAGGAATTTGCAAACTAAAGTTTTGTGAGCACTGAGTTTTTGGGAAGAAAATGAGAGTTCGATTCACCAGATGAATCCATAACACGAAAGGAACGTTGGAGTATATTCATTTTGATCTGTAGGGGCCATCTAGAGTACTTTCGAGAGGTGGAGCTAACTATATGCTAACACTTATTGATGATTTTTCCATAAAAGTTTGGGCATTTTTCCTGAAGTAGAAAAACGATGTGTTTTTTACATTTAAGTCTTGCAAAACTATTATTGAAAAACAGACAGGAAACCAAATAAAACACTTTTGTACAGACAATGACTTAAAGTTTTGTTCTGATGAGTTTAATGAACTATGCAAGTCAGAAGGGATTGCGAGACACTTGATATTCGTCATACTCTACAACAAAACGGTGTTGCAGAATGAATGAACGGAATGATCATGGAGAAAGTTCGATGTATGCTGTCGGATGCTAACTTACAGAAGTCATTTTGGGCCAAAGTAGACTCTACTGCATGTTTTTTTATCAACCGATCTCCATCCATTGCGATTGAGAAAAAGACTCCACAAAAGGTATGGTTTGGTAATCCTGCTGATTATTCTGATTTAAAGATCTTCGGGTGTCCTGCGTATACTCATGTTGATGATGGAAAATTGAAACCGAGATCCATTAAATGTGTTTTTCTTGGTTTTAAAGCTAGTGTAAAAGGGTATAAGTTATGGTGTCCTAAAAATAGAAAAGTTGTGATTAGCAGAGATGTTATTTTTTATGAAACTGCTATGCTACCTAACTTATCTCTTAAAGACTCTTCCAATAAAGAACATCAAAAGTAGGTGAGCATCAGATTAATCCAAAATCTAAAATAGAGTCTACTCCTCAAACTAGTACAGAAATTCATAATGGAGTTGCTTGTTCACCATAATACTCTATCGCCAAAAATAGAATTAGAAGAGAGATTAAACCTCCAAAAAAGTATACCGAGGCTGACCTAGTTGCTTATGCTTTAAATGTGGCTAAAGATATAAACATAAACCAAGAGCCATCTAATTATTCTAATGTGGTTAGCTGTGAAGACTCAAAAAAATAGATGTTTGCTGATGTGATCCTAGCTCGAGAAGCTACAGTTAATCCCATTGAGTTGCCACAAGGTCCCATTACTTGGTTTCATGCCAAGAAGTTCCAAGATGCCATTGCAAGTCACATTGATCGAGCTTGGGGAGAGGAGGTGATCAGACTCATCAAGTAAGCATGGAGCTCAACACCATGCATCTCATACAGCTTATTTCAAGCTGAATTTTAGTTAAATAGTTGCTGGAATAAACTTTAAATGTGTTTAGTTATTTTACTTTAAGTAATTAAGTTGTTTCAATTTTATTTAGTTGTTTAAATAATTTTGGCAATTAATATGTTCTAGATTAATTAATTTACTACAACCATTTAAATTGTTTTAGCTTATTAAATGTGTCGTAGTTCCTACAACTTATTAAAGTTTAATTGTGCTTTTAGGTGAATTAAAGAGAGCTGTTACATGGATTGGCATTAAGGAGAGGAATAAATTCCGCTGTTATGAAGCTGAATTAAAGGTCAGCAGCTGTTATGAGTTTCTCCAAGTAACTGTTTGAAGGGTTTAAAGGTCAAGGAGCTGTTCACACAAGCCCATTCAGTTTCCAAATGTTTTCACATGATGGTGGTTATTCCAATTTGTCCATTCACACCTTTTGGCTGGTTATATTCAAAAGGGGGCTGTTTGTGTGCCAAATGACATTAATTTTTGGCTACTGATCATTCGGCTGCCCAAGGTGAAAATTAAAAGGCTGTTATGACTCTTTAGATGATCAAGCATTGAACCAAGTTTATTCAGCTCATTAAAGTTAATTATTAGCTGATTAAGAAGACTAAACATGCTGTCCATTGCCATTTCTTATGGTTAGAGTTCATCAAAGGCCTTGTAGTTTTAATTAGCTTAATTAAGCTCATTAATAGCTCAATTAAGCTGAGTGTGTGTGTCTATTCGGCTGGGATTTGTCTCATGCCTATAAATATTTTATTTTCAGCTAGTTGTAGGAACTTTTTGCCAAATATATGAACTTTTTTTCGTTTGTGAGAATTCAACTCTCATTATTCTCTCTGGGACTAAAACAACTTATCAAGCTCAGCTTGTGGTGTCATTCTTTCCTTGTTATCCAACCTTATCACTTTTCAAGTGTGGCATTCGTTATACATTCAGTTCCCATCTCGTTAGATAGCGGATCAAGGTTTATTTGTTGTTTTCACCTATTGTTATCCATCTAAGTGCTTATAAGACTTGGGTCAACAATCTCCATATAGTTGGTTCAACATTTGCCTTAGCCGAATTCCTTCTAATCCATCTTTCTAAGCTAGCTTTAAACCATTGTTTGAATCTACTTTCTATCCAATTCCAGCCATTCTTGAACGAAGCACAACTTACTCAATTTCTCGATTGGGCACTCAAATACGACTCGAGACTACATCAACCGAGTCATATCATTTGCTATGTAAGAGGAGATGGAATCACTTTACAAAAATAGAACATGGGATCTTGTGAAACTTCCTAAAGGCAAAAAGGTTGTTCATTGTAAATGGGTGTTTAAAAAGAAAAAAGAGATTCTAGGAGTTGAAGAACCCAGATATAAAGCAAGGCTTATTGCAAAAGGTTACAGTCAAATTCCAAGAGTGGACTTCACATATGTGTTCTCCCCAGTTGTGAAGCATAGTTTGATTTGGGCTTTACTTGGTATTATAGCCATGCATGATTTGGAGCTTGAGCAGTTAGATGTAAAACTGCATTTTTGCATGGAGAACTTGAGGAGGATATTTACATGCAACAACCAAAGGGTTTTACAGTCTTAAAAAAAGAGGACTATTTTTGCTTGCTAAAAAAGTCCCTTTACAGTTTGAAATAGTCACCAAGATAGTGGTACAAGAGGTTTGATTCATTTATGACTTCTCATGATTTCAAAAAAAGTAGCTTTGACAGTTGTGTTTACTTTAAGAAAAACAGTGATGGTTCTTTTGTATAGCTACTCCTTTATGTTAATGACATGTTAATAACAACAAAAGATAAAGGAGAGATAAGAAAGGTCAAAACCCAACTAAGTGAAGAATTTGAAATGAAAGATTTGGGACCAGCAAAGAAGATACTTGGTATAGAGATTCTCAGAGATAGAAAAGCAAGTAAATTGTACCTAAGTCAGAAAAGGTACATTGAGAAAGTTCTTTGCAAGTTTAATATGCAGAGTGCTAAACCTATTAGTACTCTTTTAGCAGCCCATTCCAGACTTTCATTGGATTTGTCTCCACAATCAGATGATGAGATTGAGTACATGTCACATGTTCCATATTCTAGTGCAGTGGGATCTTTCATGTATGCTATGGTTTGTTCACGTCCAGATTTATCATATGCAGTCAGTGCAATTAGCAGATATATGGCTAATCCTGGTAAAGAACACTGGAAAGTAGTTCAGTGGATTTTAAGATACTTACAAGGTACTACTAATATTTGTTTACAGTTTGGAAGAACTAGAGATAGAGTCATAGGTATGTTGATGCTAATTTTTCCGTGGACTTTAATAGAAGAAGATCTCTCATAAGTTATGTCTTTACAATCGGAGGTTGTGCAATCAGTTGAAAAGCCACTTTGCAAACTACAGTCGCTTTGTCTACCATTGAAGTTGAGTACATGTCGATTACTGAAGCTTGTAAAGAAGCTATTTGGTTAAAAGGACTCTTTAATGAACTCAATGAAAACCTTCAAATCAGTACAATATTTTGTGACAGTCAAAGTGCCATATTCCTTACAAAATATCAAATGTTTTATGAGAGAACAAAGCACATTGATGTCCGGTATCATTTTGTCCATGATATTATTTCTCATGGTGATATTGTTGTGAGCAAAATTAGTACTCATGAAAATCCTGCAGATATGATGACTAAGTCACTTCCTATAGCCAAGTTTGAGCATTGCTTAGACTTGGTTGGTGTTCATTGTTGAAGTTAAACCCTTAAGGGGTTTTATGGAAGAGGTGGAGAACTTGTTCGTTGAGAGTTCGCAATGAAGAACTTGTTTATTGAGAATTCGTGTCAAAGTGGAGATTGTTAGAATTGAGTGACCCAAATCCTTATTAAAATAAAATACAATAATAAAATAAAATAAAAGTAAAATCCATATAGAACTACACTTCTTTTATTTTATTTTAGAATAATGTTTTTAAACCTTATTAAACTTCATCTATTTGATATTGATTAAAATAAGGTATTTTAATCTTACTACACTCCTTCTATTAGAATATGGTTTTACAAGCCTATAAATAGACATAGTCTACTTCTCTTGTAATTATTCGAATTTGACATAGTAAAATATCTTCTCTTTTGCACGTGATTTTTTTCCGAAAGGGTTTCCACATAAAAATTTGTGTGTTCTTTATTTTTCTTTCTATTTTCTTTGTGATACATTGTCATTACTGACATTCTATTTTTTCACAAGTTACATATAATTTACTTCCATTAAATTTTGAGGGTTAAAAATTTTAGTCCTTGTAAATACAAGAGGACCTTGACACCTATGGATGCTCAAATTTCTAAATAAATGTTAATGTTTGATAACACTAACCTTGAAAAATGATTTAATTAAATTCAACACCCATAAATATTGAGATCTCTATCATTTCAAATTTTACTATTTGAGGTTAATCTAACCTTAATAAATGCATTTAATTATTCTCAACACTCATGTAAACATATTTTTACCATAGTTGTAAATATCCCTCTCGTCCCTTTTTTTTTTCACTCAATCAAAAAACTTATCCCATCATTGTGGAGTTTCTAGAGTAAAAAATCTCTCTAAATTGTTACTTTTTACCTTAATTATGCTTCTTTAACTTATTATTTCTTTTCGTTATTGAGAGAATATAAAGATACTGCTTTATATAAAGTGAATATCGTATTTTTTAACTTATAATTTAACTTAGCATTTATTTTTTGTTATTATTTAATTTTAGTGTTAACTTTAAAATAAAATATTGATTATTTTTTCTTTTGTTTAATTTACTAGCATGAGGAATAAAGTCTTCAAATTCGATGAAATGTAAATTCTTTGAGATTGAATAAGGAGCAACATCAATTAAGAACACAACTAGACGTTGTTGTTTTTTCTAAAGGTGGGGGAAATGCCTCATTTTTCAATGCAGCCATTGCTACTTACAGCCATGATGGTCAGGTAGAGTGTAATATCCTATACCTGACCCAATCATCGAATCCGAGCTATAAGGCGTCACATTCGTTGTTAGAGCAACTCTGATTAAATTACAATTCAATTTACATCCTTAAACATCCAAATATTAATAAAATAGGTATTTAAAACGATTCATATCCATTTTTTTGGTTTTATACGAGCTTACAAAATCTCTAATGCTAACTCGAGATCGAATTAAGACTAAATTCTAATGTTTTCAAAAGTTCAGGTTGATGTCATGACGTCAGGGGGTTCCTCATTGTGACGTAACATACTTTCTGGGTCTCGTCTTAACAACCCATGCACGATGTCTCGTCGTGGCATGGAGGTTTGATCTTGTTGTGATGACATGCATCCGACGTCTCGACGTGACATTCTGTTTCTGTAATTTTCCAAACAAAACTTCAACTTGCACTTTTCAAACAAATCTACAAGCACATTCAATCATATTTCTAGCTAAAACATGCAATTTTTATACCTTAAACATAAACAAAACACATGATCAATGGTATACCAATGCTATCTTACCTATAAGTTAACTAATTGGTATAATTCATTCCCTACCTTCAACACACATACCTATTTACCTAAGTCATTGACTTTTACAACATCTCATACCATTTCCAACATATTTGAATCCATTTACATGTTATATTCTATTAACAAATTTTACACATCAACCTTTACAAACTAAAAGTGTATATAAACATTGTTTTGTACCAAATTTGACTCAACCTAGGAACATGTCATATTTAAATTAAAATGGAATTTATACAAACATTGTTGAGTCAAGGATTGCCTTCTAGATGTTAGATCTATTTATCACACTCTCAAAGATCTACTAAACCTGTGCACGGAGAAAACAAACCGTACGTTAAGCGAAAACGCTCAATGGTAATTCCATGAATTAAAATAAAATAATACATGTATTAATAATTTATCGCAAGGTATATAATATCAATGGTAAAATCAATTCAAGTCATTAATAATTTATACACCTTATCTATTATAACACACATATAAGCACAACATATCATTTCATCAACATTCCATATCTTCTTATACTATTCTTGTCATCCCGGGTGGCCCGACAACAATGAATTTTGCTATCTATATTCACTATACCACCCCTAGTGGCCTGACAATGATGGTTCGCACTATACAATACATTATTTGTAACAGTCCGCTTTTAGTGAAATTGAAATAGTGGTTTCAAGACCACAAATTCGAGTCTGAAAAAAAATTATTTTGATATTATTTCATTGTCTGCATTATGATTGAAATATCGTATGAAAATTTTATAAAGAAATTTTACCGATTACATGTTTAATTTGATGAAAATGACCAAATTGCATAAAATGTAAAAGTTGAGTTATAGTAGCTATAAGTACCAAATAGCTATGGAATTCAAAATTTGAGGTCGTTATATGACAAATAGACCATTAAGAGGAGTTGGTGGATAAGTATGCTTAGTCATCTATGGAAAATTAAATAAAAAAAATGACTAAATTGGAAAGATGAAATAATAAAAGATGATATTTTAATTAAATAAAAAAATATCATCATTTTTCATTATCTTTCCCAAATCATTTTACATGGAAACCCTAGCTAATAGAAAAGAACTCAACCAAGCTTACTTAGATTGGGTAAGTAATCTTGTCTCGTTTTTAATAATTTTTATATTTCAAAGATCGTAATAACTTAATCTATCTCGGGGATTAATTTGTAAAGTTATCAAAGTATAAAAGTTTTTCCATGGATGAGTATGCATGAATTATGAAGTTTTATTGTAGAAAATGAAAGGTTGTTGATAGATAAACAACTTTTGTAAAGTGAATTTTGATGAAATTGTGAGTTAGGGACTAAATTGTAAAGATGTAAAATTCACAGAAAAATCTGAATTTTATGAAATACATGGGCTGTTATAATTATATATGAAAAATGGCTAGACTTGGAATAAGGATTAAATTGCATGAATTTTATTTTCCGAGCCTAGGGACAATTGCCATTGATTAAAAGTATAGGGGCAAAATAGTAATTTTGCCTAAGCTGTGAATTGGATTAAATTGAATATGAATTGTATTACATTGATGTTAAATTCATTCGTATAGATCTGGATAGACCAAATACGGAATTAGAACGAGGAAAAGAGAAGGTATCAGACTAGTAGATTACAAATATATGAACACTTGTCAAGGTAAGTTTGTGTAACTAAATTGTGTATATTTATATGTTTGAATTGAATGTTTTGTATGTGAATTACGTAATTGCCATGTATGTGAAATTGATCACATATCTGACAATGATCGATAAGTATTTAAGTCTCATTTGAATGAATGAAATATGATGGATACAGGGTTCCCGAATTGATTGTGGTCCTGCATATGTTGCAGACACACCATAGCTCAAAAGAGCGTCTCGTTATTAGCTCTCATGAGCATCCCAATATATGGCCCTCTCAAGCTTCCCATTATATAGTTTTTGCGAGATTCCCATTAATAGCTCTTCAGAGCATCCCGATTTAATTGTGACTCTACATGTGTTGTAGACACACCACAGCTCTTATGACGTCCCAATATATGGCTCTTCGTGAGATTCCCGATTAAAGGCTCTTTATGAGCTTCCCGTTATGGCTCGCTTGAACTTTCTGATATATGGCTATTCGGAGCTACCCGTTAATGGCTCTTCGAAGCTAACCGCTAATGGCTCGTATGAGCTTCTTAATTATGGCTCTTATGAGGTTTCCGTTACACAGCTCGGATAAGTTTCCCGTTACATGACTCACATGAGCTTCCTATTATATAACTCGAGAGAGGGCTTCTTGTTTACGTGCTCTAATAAGCACCCCCAAATATGAATTGATAGATTTCAGATTCATATACTTCATGTGTACTACCCTTGTATCCATCGATATTTTAAATGATTCAACGGGTAAAGTTCCGATATGATATGATGTGAATTCAAGATGAAACACTATAAGAAATATTTGTAATACAAAGATATGATATGTACATGTTCATGGACATTTGAAATGATAACTACATGTATGTGGAAACTGAATATAAATGAACTCATTCATGTTTCTTGATATTTATGTGAATTACATGACTAACATGCTTGATGAGGATATGTGTTTAGGCAATTGGCCACATTGGTTGAGTATGTTTAGTTAGCTTACCTTAAATGTGAAATAAGTGGTAAGTTAATTTCATGTTATACAAACTTACTAAGCATAGAATGTTTACTTTGTTTTATTTTCCTCTACTCTATAGTAATACGAAAGCTCGTTGGGTTGGAAGCTTGGCAGAGATATCATCACATTATCTATCAGCTCATCTCGGTACATTTGGTGAATCAACTTTGATTATAATGGCATGTATAGGTTAACTTGGCCAATGTTGGCGTATAAATGTTTTGATTGTAACTAGCCATTGGAATGGCTTGTAATGTACTTATTTTGTTGTGCATATAAAAGGCTATATCATGTTTGATAAGTGTTTAAAATGGTTGATTGATAGAATCATATTGGTATACTAATGATTAAATTAAGTTAGCATATTTGGTAAAATATGCATATATGTGAATTTGGTAAGTTAGATAAGTTTGTATTCATGGTTATAAGAGGCATTAAATCATGTATAAGACTTGATTTTGAATGGATTTAAATGTCTTGTATTGGCTTGAGAATATGATTAAGTGTTTATGTAGGTGAAAGATAAATTTGGGTGAGAAATATGGCTAGAAAATGACCTTATTTTGTCCACACGGGCATGTGTCTCAGCTGTGTGTGACACATGGCCTAGCACATGGGCATGTGATTTGGCCGTGTGTCCCTTGTATCCTTAAAATTCAAAATAGAATGCTCAGGTATTTTCACACGGCCTGGCACAAGGGTGTGTGGCTTGGCCGTGTGACCCTTGCACCTACACATGGCCTAGCACATGGGCGTGTGACTTGGCCGTGTGACTTAATTCAAAGAGTTACACGGGGCCGTGTGACTTAATTCAAAGAGTTACACGGGTACAGACACTGGCGGGACATGGCCGTGGGCCTCATTTTGAATTTTCACACAGCCTGAGACACGGGCATGTCACTTGGCCGTGTGAGCCACACGGTCTGACCACACGGGCGTGCGTACCCTACACCTAAGAAAAATTTTAAAATTTCGCGAAAAATTCTCTGAGTACCTAGTTTAGTCTCGACTTGTTTCTAATGTATATTTTGGGTCTTGAGGACTCATATAAGAGACTTTATTAATAATATCTGACATGAATGTTAAATAATATGATATGTCTGTATTTGATCTATTTATTCCGGTAATACTCTGTAACCTTGTTCCGGTGATGGATACTGGTTAGGGGTGTTACATTATCAGCCCGAATGACTCGGTAATGATGGTTTTCACAATTTGCTTATCCTACCATCCCGGATAGCCCGACAATGATGGTTTTCAACCTAAGGCATGCTAACAAATTCAACGGTACTCGAGACTATTATTAGGGTAACACCGAATCAATATACATTGTAAGTATATATCTACTTTCAATCTCAACATCAATACATTTTATACATTTCAGATCATTCAGCATCCTATATCATACACATTTTTCCTAAATTTAACCAGTACATAATTTTGATATCCTATATCGTCACACAATTCAATTCAATACATGCTCTCAATCACATTCAATTTAACACCTAAAACATTCAATTCTCAACAATGGCATCTCATCAGAACTTCACTAATTGATAAAATTGATCCTTGGATTAGCTTAATCAAGCTTTCAAGATAAAAAAAATCTATAAAATTAAAAGAAAAATGACTAGGGATTTACTTGAAATTGAAGCTAAAAGCTTGAAAACCCTTAATGGCATTTTTTTTTCTTATTCTTCTCTTCTTATATTTGGTTGGAGAAGATGAGTTTATCTCTCTTCCCACTGAAATCTCACTTATATAGTGGGATTAATTTGTTAATTAAGTTAATTAAACTTAAATTAATTAAATAAATCTTAATTTGTTTAAGTTAATGGCTATTTCATCTTATCGTCCATTAACACAAACTTAAACATAATCTAATTTTAAGGCTTTTTTACCTAAATAATACAAATATAAAATTAATAACTGAAATGGCGTGCCCTTGATGGTATGTTTGTTACAATGTTTTACTGGTGCCACCTAACAAATTGGCGGCACTGGACTAAAATGTAATAATCTAAAGTATTTAGGGACCTGATGTGCAAATTTTCCATTTTGAGTGGCTGCTAGAAAAAAAAAAGTGAAAGGATGTCGCCTAACAATGTGGCGACACCAAACTTTAAATGTGGCCAATTGCCTTGTAAACCCTCATTATATATTATTTTCTTTTTATTCCCTTTCAACTCACTACATTGTGTTTAAACAAGCTCTTAACCTATTTTTGTAGTTAAATAAGCTCTTAACCTATGATTTTTACTCAAAAAAGCCCTTTATTTTAATATTGAAGTAAATATATTTTGAATTTCAAGCTCTTATCTTAATTTATTGTTGATGCAATAAAAATTATATACACTTTAACATCAACATAAAATCTAAAAAAGTAATCAAAAATTTCAAAAGAGTAGTTAAGAATGTCATGTATATAAGCACTCTCAAGAAATTTTAAATTTTTATTTAATAAACTATTCTCATCAAATTCAAATCAACATAAAATTTAGAACTTTCATGGGTAAAAATCATAGTTTAAGGGCCTATTTAACTACAAAAATAGTATAAAAGCTTGTTTAAACAAAATATAATAGTTTAAGCGCTTTTTAGTATATTAGCCTTCCATCTATATTTTCATCGGTTCTTAAGCATTGAAAATAATCAAACAATTTCTGCTATGTAGGTGCTAGGTTTAACAACATACAGTTTAGCAGGGCTAATATACTAAAAAGCCCTTTAATATGGGTAAAATATATTTACTTTAATATTAAAATAAAGGATTTTTATGAGTAAAAATTATAAGTTAAGCGCTTATTTACTACAAAAATAGGTTAAGGGCTTGTCTAAACACAATGTAGTGAGTTGAAGGGGAATAAAAAATAATAATAAATAAGGAGGGCTTACACGGCAATTAGCCACATTTAAGGTTTGGCGCCGCCACATTGTCAGGCGGCACCCTTTCACTTTTCTTTCTAGCAGCCACTCAAAATGGAAAATTTACATTTCAGGTCCCTAAATACTTTAGATCATTACATTTCAATTTGGTGCTGCCAATTTGACAGGCAGCACTAGTAAAACACAGTAGCAAACATACCATTTTGGTAAATAATCTCATGGGCATGCCATGTCAGTTATTAATTTTATTTTTTTGTATTATTTAGGTAAAAAAGCCTATTTTTATTTTGAACCTTTGATTAATTGCAATTTAAGTCCCCAAGCCATTTACCATATAAAAATCTATAGTGACTGGACTTTACAATTTAGTTTTTGAACCCTAATTGACCACCATTTAGGCTAAATTGACCATCTCAATTTAATTTCATCAATATAATAACTTTGTAAATATCTTTATTTAATATTTATGGACTCGGTTTGCAAAAATGAGGTCCAGAATTGCATTTTCCCACACCACTAGAAATCGAGTCATTACATGGAGACTGGAGACCTTTACTTTTCTCTTTCCTTGCAGTGAAGCCACAATCACCTTGGAATGTAGCCCTAATCATTGGCCTCCAACTGAAGGAGTTGTTTCAATTGGGCAATCTTAAATTAACCTTGAAGTGGAAAGGTCAACGTTGATCGAGCATTTTCTAGTTGATAAGGATGGTATCAACAAGGGCTAACTGAAGTTCTCATGGCTAAAAACATTGATTGAGCATTTGTTGGCAAACAATATGGTCAATAAAGTGTTCAAGCAGTATGTTAGTGCATACATATTGTACATCATCGGTGGAATGTTAATATAAGTCAAATAATCTCTATCATTTCATGTATCTGCCTTTGCTTGAGTACCTAACTCGTGTCCTTATATACAGCTGAAAGTATGCTCTATTGGCATTCTTGTACTAGGAATTTACGAGAGTGACCTATTGAAAAGCCCTCGAATTAAACAGTTGTTGTACTCTTCTACAAGTATGGGTATGGATGGAGATGACATTCAAAGCCCCAATCCTTTCTCACCCATTCTCTTTTCCAATGGTAAAAAGGTAAGAAGATATTTATAAGTATTGATAATATGCCTTATAAATATTTAATATAGACTTAAAGGGTAAAAAAAACTCTGAACTTCAATTAAAAAATCAACTAAATCCCTTACGAAATTGAAATTTAAAAAATAATATTTAAATAGATTCATGATAATATATTAATATTTTGAGAAATATTGGGCTATGCTTTTATTAAAAAAGTAATCAAAGAAACAACAAAATAAAACTTTAACTAAAAATTTTTGTGGTCCACGCCTATGAGCCCAAATCTGTTCTAACTAATCCTAGCCCTAAAACAAAACTTATTACAAAACAAAACCTTAAAATAAATCATCATAGCCAGCCACCATTTCCAGACGATCTTTTTGTTCCTTCACATTTCCTCTTTTCTGTGCTCTCCAAAAACAGACCGTCATGACTCTTTAGCTTTTCCATCCCATGGTAAAGTATTTCTTTGATAAGTGAGTTAACCCATTGATTTGATCGTGTATTTCTTTGATAAGTGAGTTAACTCATTGATTTGATCGTTTCTCTATTGAATCAACCTAACTCTTTGAAATACCTTCCCTTTTCGTCATCCCTATTACTTTAAATCTACCAAAAAAAAACCCCAAGTTCTTCTCGAAGTAGATAGTCACCCTCCCTTTCTTCAACGAGTTCTGCTAGAGAAATACTCTTAAGCCAAGCCTTGCCTGTCAATTTCAACAACCCTTGCTACCACACTGGAGAGGCCAAATCTAATATAAGTAACTTCATTTTCTTTTAAGCTTTCTTTTGCTAGGATATGAACAACATTATTCATTTCTTTCCTTGCATGTTGCAAAACACAAGTAACAAAGTTGTTGCATAATCGTTTAGCATCAACAATATACGCTCTAATTTCTGATCTATCTTCCTCCTGACTTTTAACTTTTCTGATGATAGTTAATGCATCCTCCTCGACTTCAACTTGTAGGAATCTAGATTCTACCCCAAATCGAATAGCTTGAACCCATGCGAGGGCTTCTGCTGCAAATGATGCCGGTATATATTCGTTTCTGTAAATTTTTGTTTTTAAAACTTGACCCAAAGAGTTTTTTATAACAATCCTTGTACACGATCTATTTTCCTATTTTTCAAAGGCAGCGTCAAAATTAATTTTGACATTCATCTCATTCAGTGACCTCCAATTTTCTTTACCAATTATATTGACAAGTATCATTCTGTTTGCCCCTTCAATTTCCTGTATGTAGTCTAAAATGGATTAGGCAACTCTCTCTGCTATTTGTGCCTTATTCTCATGTATTAATGAATTTCTTGCTGACCATAAGCCCTGTACAGTGCGTACAGTGCGTACAATGCTTTTAATCTGACTATTTGATTTTTTCCAAATAAATAACTCATCTAGTCCTTAATTGTACCTGATTTTGGTCCAGGGGCCATCCAATACCTAGCCTTGCCCATACTCCTGCTGCAAAGTAGCAGTCCCAAAAGACATGCTCTCTGGTTTCGTTGTTATATTGGCATCTTGGGCAAGTTGCAAAATCATGTATTTTGCGTTGAAACAGATTAGAGAAAGTAGGAAGGAAATTATTTAGGGTCTTCCATACTAAAATTCTTATTTTAGTCAGAAAGTTTACCTTCCATAATTCTTTGTACATGGGTTTGTAAGAAATTTGATCTTGCTATGTATTTGTTGAAATTCCTATTTGTATTAAGTTTTTGTACCTATTACGTACTGTATAAACTCCCGAAGCCTCTCCTTGCCAGATGACTTTATCCAATTCTTTCTCAAGTGGGGGGAATACATAGAATTCTTGCTACGTCATCTTCATGAAAGGTACGTTGAATTAACTCTTGCTTCCATTGATTTGTATCTTGTTCAATTAGATCAGAAACTAACACAAGATTTTGGGTACTACCTGGATTTTATATCT
Source organism: Gossypium stocksii (assembly GCA_020496765.1). Taxonomy (NCBI): domain Eukaryota; kingdom Viridiplantae; phylum Streptophyta; class Magnoliopsida; order Malvales; family Malvaceae; genus Gossypium; species Gossypium stocksii. Next base: position 75,436,279 of record CM035632.1, on the reverse strand, counting down.
TGTAGTCAGCTGAGCTTGGAACCCATGCATCATTCCATATTAACACAAGATTTTGAGTACTGCCTGGATTTTGTATCTTGTAGTCAGCTGAGCTCGGAACCCATGCATCATTCCAGATTTGTATTTGAGTTCCCGATCCAACTCACCATCCCATCCTTTTTTCAATAAGTCCTTTTGCAGACCAAAGGCTTTGCCAAGTATATGATGATACATTCCCTAACCTTGCATGCATAAGATCTGAATTTGGGTAATATTTGGCTTTTAAAGATTTGGTTAATAATGAATCCAAATAATTAATCAAACACCAACACCGTTTAGCTAGCATTGCCACATTAAATTTTGAAAGACATCGGAATCCCATTCCCCCATCCTCTTTGCGTACTCTATTCATACCAGTGTTTTCCACGTTTGTCAAAACTTTTTTGCCACCAAAAATGATTCATAGTCTTTTCTAAATCTTTGTACAACGATTGTGGTAGGAGAAAGCATGCCATCATGTAGGTTGGAATAGCCTGTAAAACTGTTTTGATAAAAACCTCCTTTCCTCCCATCGACAAGAATCTAGTGCTCTACCCTCGACCCTTACTAATCATCTTATCTTTTAAAATTTGGAAAGATCTTTTCTTGTCCTTCCCAACCATATTTGGTAATCCTAAATATTTTTTCTGGATTTCTGGTGGTTTGAACACCTAGTATGTTAACTACTTTTTCCCGAATTTGCTCAGAGACGTTTATACTAAATATGCCATTAACTTTTCAAAATTAATACATTGTCCTGAACATACCTCATGCTCTCGTAAAACATCTTTTAGATTATTAGCTCCTCTAATTGTTGCGTCCCCAAAAAGAATGCAGTTGTCTTTGTAATAAGCCTAATTTGCCTGGGCCCACAAACCATACAAATAAAATAAATAAATATAAAACCAAAAAATAAATTTTAGTCCTTGTACAGTCCAATTTATAATTTGCCAGGCCCTATACCAAATTTTACCCGTAACCCACGACCCAAACAAACACGGATGTTGGAACGACGTCGCTTTGGGAATAGGGCATATTTGCCCAGTGAGTCCTTATCTATTGCGCACGTTTCAATTAAGTCCCTAATTCAGCTTTTCTTTTAAATTTTCACCCCTAATTTTATTTTAATTTAAATTTAATCCTCTTTTTTATTTTATCTTTATTCTAACTTAGTTTTTTAAAGAAAAATTATTATTTATTTATACTATATACATATTTTTGAATTTGTTAAGGTTTACTTTATATATCTTATTTGCCTATTCGTGTTGTGTAATTGTTTATTATTGCTTTAGCATAGTCATTTATTACATGTATAATCCGTTAGTTATGTTGTTTTTTTTAAATTATCTATATTTGTAAGGAATATTAATATATATCATGTAATTTATATTGTTTTAGTATTGATGCCTTGTAATATATTAATGTTACAACTTACTCAAATCATTGTTTTAAAAAACATATATTTCATTTAATTGAAAAGTTTTTTCTTAAATAAGGCAATGTTTGGTGTTTAGAAATTCGGGAAATAGTGCCCTAACATGTTGGGTTGCGATTTTCCGTTTGACTAAATAACTAAATATCCTTTTAATAAATTTTCAAAATCATGAGATGATTTTAGTTACGAGGATTTAAAACATCGTGTCTTAACGTGCTGGATGTGATGTTTGTATTCTTTCGGAACAAAAGAATCTCAAGTTTCAACTTAAATTGTTCAAGTTTTAAAAAGGGGATCATGTTTTTAAATCTTTTTTAATCTTCGACATCAAGACAGAAAACTAACCAATTTGGTACCAATTTTGGGTGTTACGAGGGTGCTAATCCTTCCTCGTACGTAACCGACTTCTGAACCAGTTTTCTTGAATTTTCGTAGGCCAAAATTAATTTTTGAAAATAAAACATTTTATAAGGTGATCCGATCACACCTAAGCAAAAAGGGATTGGTGGCGACTCCATATTTTTGTTTTCAAAGTCGATCCCGTTTTTCTTCAAACTTTAAAATGGTTTCAACAGCCTTCAAACAGTAAATGTGTAATTGGGGGACCTCTTCGACAAATCTTTGTTCCCTTTATCGAGCCTTCCCTAGTTGCAAACCTCATCAACGGTGATAATCCTTCACTATAGATTAAAAATAGATAAGGGCTTAAGGGATCACCTTGATGCAAACCCCTCATTCGACTGAACCATTCCATCTTCACCCCATTCAAACAAATCGAATATTTAGTCATCCTAACACATCTCATGATTAAAGACACAAAAGGCTCTGTAAATCCCATTTTTTTCATGACTTTTTCCAAATAAAGCCACTCCACTCTGTCATATGCTTTACTCATATCCAGTTTTAGGGCTAAGCATCCATTACTGCCTATTCTTTTTTTGTGTTAAAGAATGCATTAATTCATAAGCTAGTAAAATATTATCAGTGATGAGTCTACCTAGAACAAATGCGCTTTGGGCTTTATCAATGCATTTATTGAGACCTTGTTAGAGCCTATTTGCCACTGTCTTAGCAATAATCTTGTACATAACTGTACATAGACTAATAGGTCAAAAATTCTTGATGTTGGTAGGATTTGTAACTTTCGGTATAAGCACAATATTTGTTATATTAATACCATCAATCGGCTCTCCCTCATTTAAAATCTTGAGACAGAAATCGCCAACTTCTTTTCCAATAATATGCCAAAATCTTTGGAAAAATAAAGTTGGGAAGCCATCACAACCAGCTACTTTTGTTGGTCCTATACTTTTATGTGCTGAAAAAACATCGTCACTAGTAAAAGCTTTACTTAGCATACCATTCATAGAATCTGAGATATGCGTATCTATTCCTGAAAAAATGTGTTCAAGATTACCGGCACCTCCTGAAGAGAATAGGTTTTCAAAATATCGTTTAGCTACTTCCTCCATTGCTCTTCTATTAGAAACTAACTGACCATGTTCATTCTCTAATTCTTTAATTCTATTTACTCTTCTTCTATGTAAAGCAAAATTGTAAGAAAATTTTGTATTCCTATCTCCTTCTTTCAGCCAATTCAGTCTAGCTCGTTGCTTCCAATATTTATCTTTTTTATCGATTTCCAAATTTAGATGAATTTTAGTATCGATTAAGTCAGCCAAGTTTTCAATTGTTCTTTCCATTCCATCGAGTTCTTCAATATGGCCTACTAGCTTTCTTGTCAAGCCTCTCCTTGACTTTTTGATTCCCATAGCCCACCTTTGCAATCCTTTGCCAACCAATGTTAACTTCTCCATTACCCCTCCAGTAGACAGTGCCCAAAGTCTTTTTACCTCTGTCTCACACGAATCTTCCATAAACCACCATGCTTCAAATCTGAAATCTTTCGTACTCTTAAACATCTCTTCAATTTTGGTTTGTAAAAACAAAGGGCAATGGTCCGAGAAAGAATGAGGCAAATGTCGCATTTTAAATTCAGGAAATAATTCTAACCAATTTTTGTTTGTAACTTCCCTGTCCAGCCGTTCTTTTATGTTTGTTGTTGGAAGATTACCACATTCCCATGTAAACCATTTTCCCCATAGCCTATGTCTTCCAGACGACAATCATTGAGAACTTGACAAAATTCTTTCATTCGGCCTTCATCCCTTGGTAAGCCCCTTTCCTTTTCAAAAGCATACAAGATCTTATTAAAGTCACCACAAACCAACCAATTTGACTCATGTTCTTTCCCTAATCTTCTTAGAATATCCCAAGCCTCGTTTCTTTCTCGAGCCTCCGATGTATCATAGAAACCGGTCACTCTCCAATTTGCCCTAATTTCACTGTCCTCAATATTGACATCAATATGATGTTTGGAGAAGCTTCTTACATTAATTGTTACCTCACTTTTCCAACCAAGACTTAACCCCCCTCTCGTTCCCTCTACTGGAACATCGATACCATAAGTAAATCCATACCGTTTCGAACTTTTTCCATCCGAGAATTCTTTAACTTTGTCTCCATAAAGAAGATAATTTAAGGATTATAGGTTTTTAGCATATGCTGAAGTCTTCTTACGCCTTGTGGACTCCCCAATCCACGAATGTTCCAACTTAAGATTTTTATTATGTCCGGTCGGCTTGCCTTTTGGCAGCCACCGATATCTGATTTTTATAATGGATTTCTCTTTGTTCCCTTGACCATCCACAACTATATGACTTCCTAACCTAAGCCTCTTTTTTCCTTCTTCGTTCTCTAATGGAACATCTTCTAAATCCTCTAACATATCTTCCGTCTCTCCATCACTATTACCTTTGACACTAAACCCCAGTTCTTGTCTCAAGTTAAGATTTTTACGAATGTCCTTCTTACCAATCCCCCTTCTAAAATTAGTTCCTATATTATCTTCCCGTAACCAGATGCTTGGAGTAATGCTCGCCCTCCTAGGTTGAGCCCCAAGTGTAGTATCCCATCCAAATTCCACTTCTCTCAATCTTATGTTAATATTTTTTTGACAAAATTTATCTCCATGTCCCAAACATCCACAAAGAAAGCAAAATAAAGACAATTTTTCATAACGAAAATATACAAAAACCGGATCTGAATGGGGGATCAAAATCTTCTTTTTCCTCTTAAGCGAATTTCTAATATCAATTTGAACTCTAATTCGCATAAAGTTTCTAAAGCCTTGATTAAGCTGTTTGGAGTCATGCTCCAAAAATTTTCCAATAAAATTTTCCAATAATTTTGCCACATTATCAGTAAAAAAACCCGATGGAACATTATGAATTTGTACCTAAAAATCAGAAAAAACTAATGGAACAGATCTTGGATCCTCACCATTTTTTAATTTATAAAGGATAAGGAAGTGATTATTAAAAGTCCAAGGTGTTCCACTTATTACCCGTTCCAAATCAACCTCATAGCAAAATCTGAATAAATACCTTTTTTCTTCAAGTTTAGATATTTGAATTCCCCCCAACCGGTGCCATAAATTAGCCATCGTGTTTTTCATGGCCAAAAAATTAACCACACTTGCTGTGAGGGCACATCCAACTAAGCATAAATCATAGCCTGACTGTTGCGATCCTTCCTCCGCTGCAAATTGAAGCCCTTCGTCTTCTTCTTCATTCAGACTCAAGTTTGCCAAATCAGTACCCACTAATGCCATCTTTAATCTTGTGCACTATTTTTCAATTGAAAAACTTGAAATATTTTTCGACAGAAATTGCTGATTGCCTAATCGAAATTTCACAATCAAAACCGTAGACTTTGCTAGACAAAATCATGCCACTTATCGGGTAGACTAAATTAACATTAATAATATATTAATATTTAAACAAATTAATTATATGAGTTTAATAAAAGTTATAGTATTTGAATTAAAAATGTGAAACTAAAAATGATATTAATAAATTTTAGTATGAAAACATTGGATAATACCTTTAATTTTTATATTCATAAATAATTGTAATAATACATAAGACATAAATAATGGGTTAGTGGTTTTAGGAAGATGTTGCATAAAATTAAAATGTAGGATGTCAAACATAATTTCTATTTGGAGCAAACAACATCCATCATCGCTTCAATGATTTATAAGAAACAAAACTATAGAACAACGAAAAATGTAGACATCATGTTAGTAGCAATTTGAATTTATTTCTTGTTGAGGTTGTTACTTGGGACTTGTATATAAGGGCTGCTTTGTTAATCAATTAAATGATCCCTTCATTCATATTTTGTTTTATACTTCAATTAGTTCTTTGCTAAACCAACAGTGGTATCGAGAGCCATTTTTTCTTGAGGGACTTGTGACAAAAGTTTTGTAAGAGTTCTAAGAGAAAATTTGAGAGATACACTTGTGAGGTTTTTGAGGAAAATGGAATCAGGATCGAGTAACATGTCCATCTTATCCCCACTTGTGTTTGATGGAGAGAATTATCAAACATGGGCCGTGAGAATGCAAACATACATAGAGGGTTGTGATTATTGGGAAGCTATCGAGGAAGACTATGAGGTGACTCGACTTCCTAATAATCCAACTATGAATCAAATCAAAATACACAAGGAGAGAACCACCAGGAAGACTAAGGCAAGGTCTTGCCTTTACGCTTCGGTTTCGCCAGCCATATTCAATAGAATTATGGCTTTTGGATCAGCGAAGAAAATATGGGACTACTTCAAAGCTGAGTATCAAGAAGATGAGAGGATCAAGAGCATGAAGGTGTTGAACTTGATCAAAGAATTCGAGAGGCTACAAATGAAGGAGTCTGATTCAATTAAAGAATGCTCAGACAAGCTGATAGATATTGCCAACAAGGTAAGAGTTCTTGGGGCTGATCTCTCTGATTCTAGACTGGTGTAGAATATACTTGTCTCCGTACCTGAGAAATATGAGGTAACAATTACCTCTTTTAAGAACACTAAGGACTTGACTCAATTGAGAGTAGTGGAGTTTATCAGTGCTTTACAAGCACAAGAGCACAGGAGGCTAATGAGGCAGGAAGGAAGCATAGAAAGATGTATAGAAGGAGCATTGAAGGCTAAGATGCAGCAAGGCGAAAAAGGAGAAGAACGAAAGTGGAATGGGAAGAAGAGTGATTGTAATAGTGGTTCAGAAACTGTTGCAAAAGGTAATAGTACTGAAAATTATAATAAGTATTCTTCATGTAAGTATTGTGGAAAACAGAATCATCCACATTTTAGGTGTTGGAGAAGGCCAGATGTGAAATGCAGAAGGTGTAACTTGATGGGGCACATTGAGAGGTTTTGCAAGGAATCGAGAAATCAGTAGCAGGGTGAAGTACATGCTGTAGTTGAAGAAGAAGAGGATCATTTGTTTGTCGTCTCTTGCTTCTCATCAAGCATTTTATGTGGCAGTTGGTTAGTTGATAGTGGTTGTACCAATCACATGACTTATGATGAGAAGCTGTTTAAAAACCTTGACAGGTAATTGAAATCAAAAGTAAGGATAGGAAATGGAGAATATCTAGAAGTGAAGGGAAGAGGCACAGTAGCAGTAGAGAGCTGTGCTGGAACTAAGTTGATTTCAGATGTTCTGTTTGTACCTGAGATTGATCAAAACTTGTTGAGTGTGGGGCAATTGGTAGAGAAGAGATTCAAGGTGATGTTCGAAGAGGGAATGTGTCTGATCCTTGACTCTAGTGGCAATGAATTGTTTAGGATCAAGATGCAGAAGAAGAGGTTCTCATTGAATCCATTTGAGGAGGAGCAAGTGGCATCCAAGTGTCAGAAAGATAATCCTATCATGCAAGAACAACTGCAAATCAAGTGTTTTGAGAATGAGGAGTTGCATGCAAAGGTAACTCTCTTGGAGCAGCAGGTGACATCTCTCTCTGATAAACTATCATCTTTTGCACATGAAATATCTAAAGCACATGCTTAGGAGCCACAGAAAAAGAATCTATATCAGGAGATCAAGAGTAATGTGCAACTTTTAGAAGAGAATAGTGGGCTATGTTTCCAAAATCAAAAGCTGACAGAAGAAGCTTCATATGCGAAAGAATTGACATCTGTAGATGTTGTTGAGTTTAAGAATTTAGTTGGTAAGGTGATTAAGCTTTCAATGCAAAATACAAAATTGAAAAAGGAATTATTAGTTGCGAGAAGATTGGTTAATCAAACTATAAGTAGTATTAATCGCAAGTATAGTGACAACACAAGATCTTGGAAAAAGGGAAAGCACTCTGGCCACTCTCATGACTTTTCTAGAGCAACTTGTGATGATTTTGAATTATGGAATTTTGATTTAGATGGCATTGCATGCTAGGAAACAATTAGAGGCAACTCTTGAAGCTACACTAGTCGAGAAGAAATTCATAGAAAACAAATATTGAAGAAACTGGTTTTCAGAGATCAGATGACGGATATTTTACTACATTTTTCATGTTAGTCGTTTTGAGTTTCTTAAGAATAAATTTGGTGTCCGCAACACTTGAGTTAGGAGGAGAATGTTAGTATCTCAAGGCTGCAGCTATTTTTAAAATAATAAGACTAAGTCTTAGGGGGATTTGTTAGCTTGTTAGTAGGAGGAGGAGTTGTTAGCTTGTTAGTAGCAATTTGAATTTATTTCTTGTTGAGGTTGTTACTTGGGACTTGTATATAAGGGCTGCTTTGTTAATCAATTAAATGATCCCTTCATTCATATTTTGTTCTATACTTCAATTAGTTCTTTGCTAAACCAACACATCATCGTTTAAAAATAAAAGTGACATGAATGGATCTTGAATGTCTGAAAATATATTTCTTAAAACCCATCAAAAAGCTGCTGATAGTAGAAAATTGTTTGGGAGATGAAACAGATGCACGAATATACATGATCATTTTACACTTATGTCTGTCTGCAATACAAGCTTTTGCTTTTCACAAATCAACGTATTTTGCCATATCATGTCCTATATATACGCAAGGAAGAAGCATGATTCAAGGTCTATTTCTTTTCATATTATAATAGCTACCTCACCAATTATACTCATTTTCCTGCTTTCGTAATTCAACCATTTTAAACATTAATTTCCTCTATTTTTAGTTCGTTTTGTAATGGCCATTTAAAAAAAAATTGTTAAGCAACTTTGGCCAATAGAAAAATGTCATGTGACTTTTTTTTTGTTAATAAAAAAATGTCACGTGATAATTAAATTTTATTAAAAAATTAAAAATTAAAAATTATAATATTAAATAATTAAATATTTAAAAGTACTGTTGACTTCGATCAGCCATTAATCAGCGTTGACCAACCATTGACCGCCATTGATGGATGTTGATTTGCCACGTGGTGCTATTAAAATATGCCACATGTCTCTTTTAAAAAAATTGATATTATATATTATATTGATTAAAAAGTTAAAAAATCATATATAATATATAAAAAATTAAAATTGTTAGAAAAATTTTAAATATATATTTAAATTTCAAGTAATTGCAAAAAACGTTGAAATTTAAATACTTTTTAGAATTTTATAAAAAAATATTTTAGAACTTTTAAAAAAATATAATTTACATTTTTATATTTTTTTAAATTTTTTATAATTTTTTGTAATAATATTATTAATTTCAACTAATTTCTTTTTAGTTATCATAATTTTTTTGTAAATTTTATTTTTATAATTTTTTTTCTAGATTTTATACATACTTTTTATGAATTTTTATATATTTATTTCCATTTTCATTTCTTTCATGTGTATATACATTTAATAAAATAAATATTCATTTTTTTTTACATAAACTAATCATTTGGCACTTTGTGATTGGCTATTACATTTTTTAATGTCTATCTAAAAATGAACTAAAAAAATATAATGTGGGCATATTTTAGATACCAAATTTTAAAAAGAAATTTAAAGATTAAAATAGAAAAATAGATATATTTGAGGGTATTATAATTGGAAACGTAAAGGTAATAATATAAGCATAGTTTTTGTTAATATAGTATAATTATAAATTTTTCTTTAATTTCCATTTATAACGATTTAGCAAATACTATACTGAAAATATTACGCATCAGCATATCTCTTTCATTTTGGTACTTAAATTATTTTATTTTTCTTAAGTTGATATCTCCATTAATTAAACCGTTAAATCTATTTAAAAAAAAAGCTTAACACATTAATTAAAACTTAAATTATGCATTTTTCTCATTTTGGTTACAAGTGACTATATATTTTTCCCAAGTTAGTACCCTTGTTAGTTCAATTGTTAGCCAAACAGTTAGTTAAGTGTTATTTTATAAAAAAAAAAAACGTGGTAAGAAAAGACAAAAACTAATATTTTTCTCTTTTATATTATTTTTTATTTTTTCTTTCTTTAGAACTAGACCAATGGTCAAACTGATCAACAGTGATGAAGCTAGGGGGCTGGCAGGGGCCCCCAACCTCCTTAGAATGGAAAATTTTGCATTTAAGCCATTTTATAATTTATAAAATTTTAAATTAATAATGGTAAAATTACACTTTGGCCCCCCAAAAATGATAAAAATTTAATTTAATCATTTAAAAATTAAAAAAGATATAGGCTATTAAAATAGTAAAATTGCATTTTTATTATCATAAAAATATACAATTTAATACCAGCCCCCAAAAAGTTTTTTGGCTTCGCCCTGCCAACTAGGCCACCAATTCTCGTTTGTTCAAGCCTTTGGGTTCGATCAAATAAATTATTAAAAAATAATAAAATAAAATAAAATATTTAAAAATAGAGAAAACTAATTCAATTGTTTTTTTAGCTTGGTTCAACTGACCTATATCAGTTTGCGGATCAATCAGTTTAACCCTATCTTCAGGCCAATACCCCAACCGGTTTGATCGTTCATTCCAATCTAGTTCTAAAAGCACTGATTCTAATTGATGAAATAAAATTTTCGATCTTGTTAGGTCAAGCAAGTAGGTGATGAAGTTTGAAAACAAAATTAATCGTTAGCATTTTGACCTCAGGAGGGTGAATTTCGATTATCACTAGTATTTTCATGTGTTATAAAAGAAGAATAGTTTATATCATGTGGCAAATTATTATTGCCATATGTTATAAAAAAAATGAAAGAGTTAAAAAATATTTTTCAAGTTTATATGATGTGATAATTTATTATTGAGTGAAACTTTTTTTAAATAGATATAACATTTTTGTGTAAATGAGTAGTAGAAGAATAGTTTAGGTATCACTTCTGATAAAAAAAATTTAGATACCAAAATGAGAAAAATGCATAGTTTAAGTACCAATTTATAGGTCAAGCATCTTAAAAAGTTAGATTTAACAATTTGATTAACAGAAGTACCAACTTAGGAAAAAAAAGTATAATTTAAATATCAATTTGTGCGTGAAACCTTCTTTAAATAACATTTATCAACGTATTTAAAAGTTATAATAATGTGGGCAACAACTTCTTAACCAAATTATAAGAACATTAAGTTGTGAGATATAAGAGTTTGGGTTCAATTTCAAGCAGCCAACCTCATCCCCCATCCCCAATTATAAAAAAAGAAATTATAGTAGTGTGAAGTCAATTGTAGACATATTTTAACATTTGCTAATGTGTCAAAAATTGTTGGTGACACATGGCAACATATAAATTGACTTAGGGTTAGTTTAACATTGCTTCTCTAAATACTTTTGAGAAAAAAGTTAAATTTTTTTGCTTTTGCTTTTGCTTTTGCTTTTGCTTTTGCTTTTAGCTAAAAAAATGCTTTTTTGACGTAAAATTTTTTTTCTGTCAAAAGCACATTTGAAACATCTTATTTAACAATATTTTTATTTCAAAAATATTTTTTATCCCAAAAGTATTTCTAAGAAGCTATGCTAAAACTCGCCCTTAGAACTAAATGTTTTTAAAATACACTAAAACTCTTCTTTATTATATATATGTGATAGAGATTTAAATTATATATTTATTAAAACTTACAAATATAATTTTATTTATTAAAAAAATATTTTTATATAAATAAAATATGATTAATGAATTAATATTTTAACTAAAATTCATTATTATGTATTTAATTTAGGAATAAAGTTAATTTTATTAAAATTTGAGATAAAGAGATAATTACGTAGAACTAATTTAATAAAAGTTTTTCATTCTGTTCTTCTTTAAGACATAGTGTTGTGTATTATGGTGGAACGTGCAATGACTATATTATGTTCTTCCTTAAGACATAGTGTTAAGTATTTTGAGTTGCAATCCTCCTGTTAAAGGAACTAGATTGGATTATCTTGTATGGAGATGGACGTCAGCAGGTAATTTCTCTTTGTCGGAAACTTATAAGAGGGCCTTTGCTCCATCTGAAAACAGAAGTTTAATCAGTGATAAGTACACTTGGAAACTTTTGGCACCACAAAGAGTTCGTATGTTTCTTTTATTGCTAGCTCGCGAGAGAATCTTGACTAACGAGGAACGCATAAAGTGAGGTATGTATCACTATCCTTTTTGCGATCATTGTGGTTTAACTGTTAAATCTACTTTTCATGCAATTAGGGATTGTAGATTTGCCAAAGTAGTTTGGAAAGTTGTTATTCCAAACTTTAGTTGGGGGGTTTTCTTTAACCTTCCTCTTATAGAGTGAATCTTATGGAACACTAGGAATGTAGGGAAGTTATCAATCCAAAGCGATTAATTGAGCACCTTCTTCTCCATTGTTTGCTGGTTAATTTGGACGAATTGGAATGATTTTATTTTTAACAACGCTAGTGGTAATAGCCATGAGCTTATTACCTCAGCAGAAGCATGGACGAGGTTGTTGAACCTCAAAATTGAGATGCCTACTTGGGATATTTCTACTAGTTGGAGGAAACACTAGCATTTCCCTGATATGGTTGGAGCAAGATTAATGTGGATGGGTCAAACTCGGTGTCTTAATCGAGACCAGCTATTGGAGGAGTTATAAGAGGACCCCATAAGGGATGGCTTGTGGGTTTTGGCATAGTGACAAGCTTCGTTGATATCTTGAAGGTAGAAGCTAAGGCGATGCTTGAAAGGTTGAAACTAGCTTGGGAGCAGAGATTTTGACAAGTGGAAGTGGAAACCAACAATGCTCTCTAGCTGGAAATTTTGCCTTTTGGTTTTGCTTGTGTAAACAATATACCAGAAGTTAGATTGCTCCACATTTGGATTGCTAAAGATTGGAAGCTTAGACTTTTATCGAGAGATGGCAATAAAGTCGCTAACTACTTAGCTGTAGAGAAACGCAGCAAAAGGATGAAACAAGAAGATGTGTTTCATTTCTCAAAATTCAAGATACAATTTAGAGACTAAATGTACTATATTTATACAGGACTTGAACTGCTTTAACAACTTCTTAAAAGAAAACTACTTTAACAACTAATTGCTTTAACTACTAACAACTTAATAACTATTTGTTTCCTTAGTCCTTAACATTCATCCAACCAATCCACTTCTGTCATCTCCTGTTTTGTAAAGTCTCAAGCTTGCTAACAACCTTAAGTTGAGCTCTGAATTTTGTAAAACATCCAGCTAAAAGTGGTTTGGTAAGCACATCAACCACCTGATCTTGGGTTAGAACATGACCAACAACTAATCTTCCAGTGGTCACTTTTTCATGAACAAAAAATAAATCAAGCTCTACATGCTTGAATTTGGAATGTAGAATTGGATTGGCAGACACAACTACTGTACTTGAGTTGTCACACCAAAGAGTTGTCTTTCTAGCAAGCTGAACTTGGAGTTCTCCCAATAGAGACTCTAGACAAGTGACTTTTGTTGTAGCATGAGCAAGACTCATATACTCTACTTCTGCTAAAGAATAAGAGACTACTTGCTATTTTTTTGAACCCTAAGACACCAAATTTCTGTTTAAAAAATACAAAACCCCGACGTTGAGCGCATGTCATCTGTATTATTCCCCCAACTAGTATTTGAATAACCAATAAGAGATAAACGAGAAGCAGCGGTAAAATGAACACCATGATCAATTGTTGCCTGCAGATATCTCAAAATTCTCTTAACAGCTTTGAAATGATGATTAAGGGGCTTATGCATGAATTGGCAGACCTTATTAACAGCAAAAGCAATATCAGGCCTAGTGATCACAATGTACTGAAGAGCCCCTACGATCCTCTTATATTCAGACTCATTAGCAATAGAACTCCCTGTATGAGCAGACAGTAGACAAGAAGACATCATGGGAGTAGGAGTGCCTTTAGACTATTCCATGCGACTCCGTTGCAACAAGTCTTGAATGTACTTTTGTACTAAGAAAGAGCCCCGAAGCTCTGTGTGTGTGACTTTTATGCCCAAAAAATAACTCAATTTTCCCAAGTTCTTAAGAGAAAACCTCAAATCTAAGAATTCCACAAAGGCATCAATAGTCAACTAATAATTGCCTATGATGTCATCAACATAGATCAGCACATATAGAAAAATGTCACCAGTTTGTTTAATAAACAAGGAGGCATCAGCTTTAGATAACATAAAACCAGAAGTAATAAGATAATCCTTTAACTTTTGAAACCAGGCCCGATGTGCCTATTTGAGGCCATACAACGCCTTGTTAAGCTTGCACACCAATAGTTGACCACCATTATGTTGTTCAAAACCTTGAGGCTGAAGCATATAGATTTCTTCATTCAAATCCCCATTAAGAAAAGCATTATTTATATCTACTTGCCTTAAACTCCAACCGAACTTAACCGCAAGAGAAAGAACATTTGGATCATCCTAAGCTTAACAACTGGATTAAAAGTTTCATAGAAATCAATCCCCGCTTCCTAAAGATACCCTTTGACAACCAACCGACCTTTATAGTGAGCCACAGAACCATCTACATGTCTCTTAATTTTAAACACCCATTTGCAGCCTACTACTCTTCTGTTGAGAGGCAAAGACACAAGCTTTCACATCTGATTATGCATGAGGGCATCATACTCCTATTGTACAGCTTTAGTCCACTCAGGACTCAAAAATGCCTCGTCAATTGTTACAGGTTCATGGTCGTCTAATTTGGTAGCATAAACTTTTGGTTTAAAAATACCACACTTTGATCGTGTTTGCATGGGATGTATGTTAAACTCACCAGGTGTAGCTGAAACAGTAGGTACGACCTCAGGCTAATCCATAAGACCACAAGTAGAATCAGAATTAGAAATGAAAGCCTCGTGTGACACCTCAAGAGAGCCACTGGATTGACTAACAGATGAAAGAGCAGCTAAAATATTAGGTTGACCAATAGGTGAGGAGGATTGACCAACATGTGAGGAGGCTGGGCCATGCAGTGCACCATTAGCATCAGACAGTAGAGTAGCACTAGCACTAGTACCAGATGATCGAGCAGCTGAAACAGCAGCATTAGAATGAGTAGAAGACACATCAGAAAACCATTCTGTCGGGATTTTCTGTAACAATGGAACACTTGAATGTTGATGGAGCATTGACAGATCGGGCTTTATAGACGAAGCCTCTATCTTAGCAAATGGATAGAAGGCTTCATCAAAAACTACATGCCTTGACACAAAAATCCTACCACTATCATCTCGACATTTATAGCCTTTATGGTTAGAACTATAACCAAGATATGTGCATGCCCGAGATCGATACTGAAGTTTATGATTATTGTAAGGTCTAAGATATGGAAAACAGCGACAACCAAAGACTTTGAGTAACATATAGTCAAGTGAAGTATGATATAAACGTTCATGAGGAGATTGCGCTTTAAGAATGGACGTGTGAAGTCTATTAATCAAGTAGACAACATGTAAAATGCATGACTCCAATGATGCATTGGTAAGGAAGCTTGAGCAAGCAATATGAGACCTGTCTCAACCAAATGTGTATCTTTCCTCTCAACAATTCCATTCTATTCAGAAGTGTGAGGACAACTCAACCGATGTTTGACACCAAGTTGAGAAAGAATAGTAGCCAGTGGTCTGTACTCACCACCCCAGTCGCTTTGAAGCATTTTGATTCCACGACCAAACTGAACTTCCACAAATTTATAGAACTGAACAAATTTGTCAAGAACTTGACCTTTTGTCTTTAAAAGATAAATCCAAGTATATCTACTATATGCATCTACAAAGGACAGATAATAGAAACAACCTTCAGAAGGAAGAGGAGCTGGTCCCCACAAATCAGACACAACAAGTTCAAAAGAGGAAGTATATATAGTTTGAGAATTATCAAACTTCAGCTTATGAGACTTTCCTAGCTGACAAGGAACACACACTCTAGGTGGTGTGAATTTATTTGGAGAAATATTACAACTTCAAAGAACTTGAAGAAAAATTTTTGTGCAAGGGTGGCCAAGCCTTTTGTGCCACAATTCGAACTCGAAACAGGAGCTATCTCGAGTATGAACCTCGACAGTATGTGCATATTGAAAATCAGCACCAGAATCGATAAAACCTCCTTCTTGTGGTGATGTGTTAACTTGGTATAACCTTTTATGAATGTGACCCACCAACAAAACCTTCCCTATCTTGATGTCCTTTACAAAATAATGAGATGGATGAAATTTGAAAAACACCCGATTATCTCTTGCAAACTGTGCTACAGAAATTAAATTTTTGCAAACATTGGGAACATGTAAAACATGTTCAAGATGTAAGAGCCTACTACCAGTACCAATCAAGGAGGTCCCTGCATGAGCGATAGGAACAAGAGCACCATTGCCCATCAGAAGTTGGCTCATACCTGTATATTTAATAGGATGACTGAGTGTCAAGACATCATTGGTAATGTGGTTTATGGCACCTGGATCTGGGTACCAAAGTTGACTATCATCATTTGGAGAAGGTGCTAAAAAATGACAACTTGGTGGACCACCACGTTCTTGAGAAATAGGAGCTTGCTTGCAACGTTGTTGCATAGCACAACTTGAAACAGGCTTTCTTACCAATCTTGAATCAGAAAGTTGATGATAGACATGGGCTGTCCTTCATCAGAAATGCCTACAAAATTCTCATCAAATTTATAGTAACATTTTTGAACAATATGGTCAACTTTACCACAAAGTTGACATTAGGGGCGAGTGTGAGAAAACCGACCCCCATAACTTCTACCACGATGAAAACCTCTCTATCATTGAAAACTATTTCGGTTTTGTTGTTTATGATCATGATAATCAGAATTCATTGATGGTCCTACATCTACACAAGCTTGTTTACTAGCTAAATTAGCTTGGATAGAAATGTTAGCCAAGAATTCAGCTTGTCGTGCTTCACAGTCTAGCAGCATTTCAGTCACCAGATCAAAGGAAAGACAAGTAGTTGAAGCTACCACTCGAATCGACTCATATTCAACCGAAAGCCCTGCAAGAATGATACTGACCTGTTCTTGCTCTGATATGTGACTTCCTGCAGCAACCAATGTATCACACATGGACTTAACTTTTGCCAAATAATCTTTTATGGACAATTGACCCTTCTTTTGAGAATACAACGCATGTCGTAAACTTGATATCTTGATAGTAGACTTAGTGGCAAACCTCTTTTCAATTGTAGCCCATACATCAAAACTAGTACAAGCATTAGTAAAATAGATCAAGATTTCATCAGACACAGTCGAAAGTAGCCAAGAAACCAATAGCTTGTCTTGCTGAACATGCAACATATAATCAGAATTCTTGACCAACTGCCTATCAGTATCAACAATGAACTGAGTAGGAATACTGATAGTTCCTAAAACAAAAACTTGCACACCATATGCCTCAAGAATCAACATGATTTGGTGTTTCCATAAAAGAAAATTACTCTCACAAAGTTTAATAGTATCATGTTTAGGAAATTGTTGAACTTTCTTCCTAACAACAGAAGTTACAGAAATAGAATCGGAATAAGGAAAATTAACCTACTCTCCAACGCCATTAGAATAATTATGATGACTATCAGCAACAACTTCTGGTGCCATAACACTCAAACACAATGCAAAAAGAAAGAAAAGAAAAAAAACTTTAGCTCGATACCATGTAGAGAAACGCAGCAAAAGGATGAAACAAGAGGATGTGTTTCATTTCTCAAAATTAAAGATACAATTTAAAGACTGAACGTACTGTATTTATACAGGACTTGAATTGTTTCAACAACTTCTTAACAAAAAAACTACTTTAACAACTAACTGCTTTAACTACTAACAGCTTAATAACTATTTTTTTCCTTAGTCCTTAACATTGGCTAAGGAAATCTCGTGAAGCTTGAACCAATTGATCATCCTTGATGAACCTGTGATCTATGTGCAACGTCTATTGGAAACTGATGTTTATCATACAATGTTTGATATCATCCACAAAAATTAAACTAGTTTTGTTTTAGTCTAATATTGTTCTTTTAAAAAATAAAAAATAAAAAACCATAAAAAGTGGTTTTTACAACAATTTTGACTAATAAAAAAATATTGTTTTAGACTATATGTATTATTTTTCGAAAGACAGAAGATTTTTTTTTATATTTAAGATTAGAGATGATGTTTATTATATATAGCACTAGAGGTGATCATGGGCCGGGCCGGGCTGGGTCTAGAAAAAAATTTCAGCCAGTTTTCTAGGCCCGGGCCTAGCCCGGCCCGACCTGAAATATGGGCCTGAAATTTTATCCAAGCTCGGCCCGAAAAAAATGCTAGGCCCAAGCCCGGCCAGGTCCATATTAATTTTTTTTTACTTATTTTATTAAAAAATTTAAAAATATAATAAATTAAATAAATTTAAAAACATAAAAACAAATATTAAAACAAGAAACAAAATAAAATTGAGATAAACAATTCTTAAAACAATACACAAACTAAAAAAACAAAGTTAAAAATTACATATGCTTAAAAAAATAAATAAATAAATAAATATATATATATATATATATATATATTTATATAATTCGGGCCGGGCCCGGGCTAAAAGAGGTTGGCCCGAGGCCCGGCCCATTTTCTAAATGGGCCTCGTATTTTTGCTCAAACCCATATTTCGGGCCTATATTTTTACCCAAACCCTCCCATTTTTCGGGCGGGCCTTCGGGCCGGGCCGCCAAACCCAGCACTGACTGTATTTTGTTGAATAATTTCTGTTTAACTTTTTATGAAAAATTTGTTAGGAAAATCCACTGGAAGAATTGGTAGATAATCTTTTTATTTTTAGACGAAATTCATCTCCAAAACAACAAGAAAGACCCAAGTAGCTGGCCTCCCCAACTTTAATTTCTTGGAAGTTTATTAATTTAATCTACTTCACAAATCCAAGGTCAGAGCTCAAACAGCTCCCAGGGTGATTTAGAAATGGAGGCTGATTCATGAGTACCCGCCTTTCTTCAGTTTCTAAGAGATACCAATTTACTCTTCAATCACGGTCAGGTAATCTTTGAATCCCATCCTTTCCTTCTCTACT
The DNA here is from genome assembly GCA_020496765.1 of Gossypium stocksii. Taxonomy (NCBI): domain Eukaryota; kingdom Viridiplantae; phylum Streptophyta; class Magnoliopsida; order Malvales; family Malvaceae; genus Gossypium; species Gossypium stocksii. The sequence goes on along the minus strand of CM035632.1, from coordinate 75,417,496 downwards.
TTTTTGGGGGTTAATTCTTTTTCCTGCTTTTTATGCGTGGTGGAAAATGGAAGTAAAGGGAGCAACTTGACTATATTTTTAGCAAGTTATTTTTTTGTTTATTATTGAACGCTTAGAAATGGGTTCAAAATGCAGATATGTTTATGGGGTTTGAAGAAATAGATGGAGAAGATGATATAAGAGAGGAATTTCCATCTCCTTTTTGTTCAGAACATTTTGATATCCTCAGCTTTTGCTGTCACATTGATGATGAGCATCCCATGGAGGCTAAAAATGGGGTATTGCTTTGATTTTCTTTTCTTTTTCATTTTTTTATGTGTTATTATCAAGATGGGTATATTGAAAATCTTTTACAATGATCCTTCTCTTTGTAATTAATCGAAGTGGCATATATGGGTTAAGCTTTGATTTCTCATCCAAACACTAAATGGAATTAAGAAGGGGTTCGCTTGTTATAGACCCAAGTTTCAAATTTTAAGCTTTAGCCTCAAGATTAATATTTTAGCTGCTGTTCTACTTAAACAAGTATTGTGTAGTTAGCATGTTGATGTTCTCGGATGAACTACTTATGTTCTAGACCTAGCAATCCATGTATTTGTTGCATTCGGATTGGTTTTTCCAAGTCATATTGTTTTAAGGTGATATATAGATTGTGACATTAATAATTTGTGTTAGATAGTTTGCGTTATCTTTCTATGTTGTTTCAACTTTCATGTGTATTTTTTGTTTAGTTATATTTTTCTGTGCCATGTTCCGTATTGCCAGATCTAATTTGGAATATGAGCTCTGTTTCAACTAACATGAAAAGTTAGCTCTAGTGTTAATTTTGCTTACGAGTTTGGTATTGATGCTAGTAACTTGACAAATTGTAGGTTGATATGTTATAGTAAGGTTGGAGAAAAGGAGCTTTGTAATTTCTCTTTGTGGATTTTCTTTTCCATGGTGCTCGAGAGCCTTCTACAAAGGAAACGTTCGCTCTTGAATCTAAACTCTGTCGTTGTTTTCTTTACAGGTATGCCCGGTCTGTGCAATGAAAGTGGAAGTCGATATGGTTGCACATATAACCCTACACCACGGAAATATATTCAAGATATCCTTTTCTATGAGTTGTTATTTATGAGTAGTCAAATTCCTCTTTAAACTATATCAATAAGTTGTTTCTTTTCATGTTCCATGTGCCTTGAAAATTGTCATTGGAGTTTGCTACATTTGTAGAATTCGATCGTTGGTTATCTTTCTTACCAGCAAACTTTATCATCTTTGTTCTTCCTCAACAACTTCTAGGCCATTTTAAAGCATTCAAACCAGTATGCTAGATGGCTCAGGTGCCCCTCTCTCCCTCTTGACTGGTGGTGTACTTTTAGAATTGTTAGATTTGTTTGCAGGGCTTCCTTAAGTCATTTTAAGGACTTGATTTTGTACTTTCATTTCCTTAACAAGTGGTTACATGCAGCACAAAAGGAAATCCCGTAAAGGTGGATCTCATTCAACGCTATCTCGTTTGAGAAAAGAGCTGCGAGAAGGAAACCTACAGTCTCTCTTTGGGGGTTCTTGTATATTGTCTTCATCCAATTCAGCACCTGATCCGTTGTTGTCTTCATTTATTTTGCCCATGGTTGATGATTTTGTTAGTGTTCAGCCTCACTTCTCTAGCGAAACAAGTGCAACTGAGAAAAGTTCAGACATTAATAAGTTGGAAAGGTAGGTCATGTTTGATTGTTCCTTTTGTCCCCTGCTTGCAGGGGGCTGGTGTTTCGAATTCACATGGTCTTTTATTGGCTTATACTTACAATCCTAGATAACATAGATCTTGTCGTAACCTTGTTTCGTACGGGATAAGTTCAGCATTAGGTGAAATGGGCATGGAGAAGTGGTTTTGTTTGTCTTTCTTGTTTCTCAAAAAGATGCTATCTTTCAAGCTATTCTTTGTAAACCATGTCATATTATTCGGGGGATTGTGAAGTAGAGACTTAATGCTGTTCTTTGAGAATAGAGGATGAGAGTTTATAGGATGTCTTGGTTTTTATTTTTTCTGAGAAAAGAGGAATTTCATGCTTGTCCAAGCTTTTCTTTTTATTGCTATGTTTTTGCTACGGTATCTTTGAAGTATACGCCGTGATCTGAAGGCTCTAACCTGCTTTTCTGATATCTGGTTTTGACGACAGAAATGTTCAATCGACTCTTCTTTCAGTTAAGGATCAGGAAGAGAAGACAGAAAGATGTGAGTTTATTCAAGGGCTGCTGTTGTCCACAATTCTTGATGATATTTTATGAAAAGCACTCTGCCTTCATATTGGTTGCTCCAATTGCGGACCCAAAACCCTTGGGTCCTGCGTCCTACGGTTTGTTATGTTGTTTTTTGGTGAATATAGATGGAAGCAAAATGTTGAATAAGGAGTAGGAATGAATGAATGTAACTTATGTTGGATGTTGAGTTTCTCTTCATATTTTTTAATTTCAGGTCATGACAGATAAATATCATCAAAGAATAATTTAAATCCAAGAATGTTGTTTTCAATTCCTTACACAGCACAACATAGGAAGGCGTCTAAAATCATATTTATTAAACTTACAACCCTCAAAAGTCTATCCCCACATGATGTGAGTAGTAATTAGCCTACTCCTAGAATAGTTCCTACTGAGATCAGCTGCACATGACCTATGTTACTGGGACTGTTCACCATTCAAGGCATATCCGGACATGGGTATAAAACCAAACCTCCAAATACATGAAAATGTTTTTCTAAAGAAAGTTGAACACATACTTGTATGATTTTAGCTCACACCTGAGTTGGATTTAACGTAGCTTTCCAGCAAAGACAACAGAAAATCAAGACAAGAAAACGGCTCTGACCTGCAACCTAGGATATCAGATTAGTTAATGCAGGGCAAAAGATCTATTATTAATTAATACAACTCTATAAACTGAAACAACTGTCTTGTTTGTCCTTTCCAGTGGGAAAGGAATTTCCTAACAAAACCAATGAAACAAAAGTTGAGCAACAGAAAAAAGATGATTTTTTTCATGGTTTCCCATGCCTTTGGACCTTAGTTCTTATGCGTAACTGGCTCTCTCCGTCGAATATTGAAGCTGTAGCATCATTCTCATACTTTGAGTGCAACTAAACACAAAATCGAATAGTCAACCAAAGGGAAAGAAAGGAAAGATGAGGGGAACAAAGAACTCAAGCAGTAAAAGCAATCAGCACTGAGAAGCAGAAAATTGACTTTGTTCAGTCTAAACAATCTATTATGGTGATCAAATGAGAATAGAGCACTTTTGGCATTCAATGTCAGTGAATGGTAAGTATAAATCAACTTAAAAATTGGTTAGACTGCTAACCAAGAAAAAAAAAAGTACATTTACTACATCAAAGATTTAAAGTCCTAAGCTTAACCACTGCGGGGATCTTGTATCCATGATCCTCTTCACTACATCTTTTACAAAAGAATCAAAACAAGTTAAGCAACAACCTTTCATTAAGCTTGCCTGCTCGGTTGCCACTCTTTCAATGTGTGTACAATTTGATGGTGGAGGCACAACATGAACCTCGCTCCTCATATGCTCAAGCCCACAAGCAGCCAATAACGTGTGCATGGCACTTGTTGCTATGTCCTTAAAAGTACTATTGTCTGCATATATAAGCATAAAAAGCATTTGAAAATTTTCCAGACAGAAGACATGGCTCAATTAATCACAAACTACAAATCAATCCAAAAGAATAATGTGATTAAAAAACCAAACTGAAAAACAGATGCACACACTAATGATTTATGCATGAAAATCTGCTCTTTAGACAAATAAAAACTGCAGACCATAGGTCTGGAAATATCCCTGACATGAATTGATTACAGACGGGCTTAACTTACCTAAATCAATATTAGTGGACAAGGCTTTCAAATGGCTTCTGACCATTCCTTGCAACTGTTCCTTGGCCATTGAAAAGTTATTTTCATCTCTAACAGAAAAAGGTGAAGCAAAACCATCAGGTCCAACGTTTGAGCCATTGATGCACTGTCGAAGTTGCTCGTTTGAACTGATACCAGTAAGTTCAGGCCATAAGGTCAAGTTGATCGATGTATTGGTTGTTGGGGTGGTTGAATCCTGAACTGCTTGCCTTCTCAAATTTTCCAACCTTGAAGAAGATAAGTCCCTACTTAGCATTGAAGGAGAGGGATCATCCTGTAATCTCTCCTCAAACACTGTTTGATGTTGAGTTCCCATATCTTGAGTCCTAGCTTGTTGAACTGTTGTTTCCGTACTCTGGTCAGTGTGAGAGTTCACGAAATCAGTGCCCATATTGGCGCTTAATATCCCATCAGCCCTACCAGCCATAAAATTCATCCTATTGATTGAACGAAGATTTTGAATCTGGCGATGCAACCATCGCCTTCCAGTCAGAGTTGGAGCCCCTGCTCCAGATGCCGGAGAAACAATGGGAATATCTACAGCAGGAAATCTAGGAGATGAGTAACCCACAAAATTGGGAATTGATGGCATAAGAGGTGAAGGACCTACGATGGAGTCTAAACCCTCTCCGAAATTTACCATGGGTGAAAATCTATTGTACAAATTGTTTAGTATTCTATGATCAGGCAAAGAATCTTGAACTTGGGAACTAGAGGACCCAGTAGCAACAGGCCTGCAACCATCACAGTACCAATTATCTTCAGGTACTTCCCGACCAAGACCAACACAATAGGTGTGTGCTGACGAATCACAAATATCACATAGTAACATGAGTTCATCATCCCCACCTTGGTGGCATTCAGAACAAATGACATTCTCATATGGATCAAGATAGCTTCTCAGTTCTTCCTCAGAAGGTTGGTAGACCTGTATACAAGAAAAACATGCCCATTTCCAACTACAAATAAGAAACTAAAGTAAATGAAAAAATATTACACTTAAAATCCTTACAAGTAATGAAACGTACCTGATCACGCTTAGGTACTTGGATCAACACCTCTCTTGAATCAACTCCAGCTGCTGATCTTGCAGGCTTACTGATAGTTTCAAACCTTTGCTTACACAATGGGCAACGGGATTCCACTTTTGACCACTCCATAATGCAGGTAAAACAAAAATAATGACTGCAACAGTTCAGTGTGCCCCTCAATCTTCGTTTGTCTTCCTCAGAGAGACAAATGCCACAAACTGGCTTTATTACATCAGCCTTTGTTTCCTCTATCTTCTCCTTACCCTTTCTTCCTGGAGGTTTCTTAGGTTGGCCTAGCTCTTCAAGCTCCTGAATTCTCTTTGATGCTGATGAACTCCTCAAACTAGTTTTTAAACTTCCACAAAATTGGTTGGCTTCTTTCATTTGCTCTCTCTCTTCCTCTGAGACAGTGTACTCATAATCAGATGATCCAGATGACACAAAATCCGAATCTGATGGTACAACATATGCCTTTTTTCTCCGTCCTGCATTAGTTCTGCTCTTTTGTCTCAGAGCTGGAGTGTTGTCTATAAAACCACAATCATCATTATCATCATCTTCTTCAGCCCTCCTTTTTTTCCTCTTCAACCTCCGTTTCTTCCTTCCTTGTTTTCTCAAAGGCTTCTTAGAAACTGCAGACCTCTTCCTCTTTGTCCTATGTTTAGAAGGGTACTTTTTCCGCAAAACTTTCTTACTAACTTTTGTTTTGTTTTTCTTCTTTGTCATAGTCAATTCCTCTTCCTCATCTAAACAATCCTCTTCATCCGGAGTGAATTCTTCATCCAAACAATCCTCTTCATCCGGAGTAAATTCCTCATCCAAACAATCTTCTACATCTGGGGTGAACTCCTCATCATCATCTTCCTTTTCTTCTTCTTCCTCCTCATAATCCTTGTCTTCATCTTCTTCAACAGACAAGCTTTCCAGCTTGACAGATTTTTTATCTGCAATCTTCCTCTCCCTTTCTGAAGATATCCGTTCTCTTTTCAACCTAACAACCTCTCTCACCTCTTCCTCTTCTTCCTTTTCTTCTTCTTCCTCCTCATAATCCTTGTCTTCATCTTCTTCAACAGACACGCTTTCCCACTTTACAGATTTTTTATCCACAATCTTCCTCTCCCTTACCGAAGATATCCTTTCTCTTTTCAACCTAACAACTTCTCTCACCTCTTCCTCTTCCTCCTCATTGTAACCCTGAAAACCCTCTTCCGATGCACATTCATCTAAGGAAGAACAATAATATTCAGCATCATCATCAGATCCTTCATTTCCCTCCGAAGCTACATAATCTTCATCTGAATCATCTGAACCCTCATGTTTCGATCTAACCCTTTTCTTAAAATTGCTTGAATGGCCAACCTTCCCTTCCCTTACCATCTATTATTGCACCCAAAACCAAAAAGAACCAAATTAAGTATAAATCTTCTCTGGTTCACAAAGAACCATTATGAGATCAAAATGAATCCTAAGCTTCCATAGGCTTACTCAAATTGCGTACGCAAACTAAATACAAACATTTTAATCGAAAAAAAAATCATTTCGACCTGTAATTTATCATCATCAAATCTTTATAACCATACAAAACGTAAGAAAACCCAAATCACAAAAACAAACATACTAAAGTTTTCATTGACAAAATTTATCAGATTTCACAAAAATCAGAACCCAGAAGAAATTAACCGTTGCTTTGCTTATGGTTCTTTTTTGCTTTTACAATTCAAATCAGGACACCTTTTAAAGATAAATATCTAAATAAAGCGTTCAAATATCCGTAGAAAATAAACAAGAGAGAGAAAATTATTACCTGGAAGGAGGAAGACAGAACTGAAAAACAAAAGGAAAAAAGAATATGAATTTTGATTTTTTTGCAATGTCTGAAAATCTTTTCAGGCTGTAGCGTTTTCTTTGTTGTTTATATATATATAAATAGTAATATTTGCTTTTACATAAAATATATTTTAATATAAATACGAACGTTGATAAAAATAATTATCGCCTACGCAACTTCTCGACCTCATCGGGGAGGAGTTAGACTTAATTACCAAAATACCCTTAATTGTAATTAAATTTCCCACTCAGATATTTAAACTTTTTTTTGTTAAAACTAATTAAACTATGATCCCACAACTAGGGTGTGCAAAATTCGAGTAAAATCGAAAAAATTCGGTTAACCGACCGAATTCGGTTAATCGGTCGGTTAACCGAATTTTTTCGGTCGGGGGTCGGTTAATTATTTTTTAAATTTTCGGTTAACGGTTAATTCGGTTCGAAAGCGGTCGGTTAACAGAAATTTTTTGGTTTAACCGAAAAAATTAAAAATAATAAATAAAATATATAAATAGGCTTTTTATTTACCTAAACCCAACCCAAACCCAAACCCAAACCCAAACCCAACTACACAATTACCTAACCCAATTATCCAACCCAACCCAACCCAATAATAGAAATTACAAATAAATAAATAATTTAATAAAAAATAAAAATAAAAATCTAAAACTAAAACTAAAATCCAATAATAGAAATTACAAATAAATAAATAATTTAATAAATAATTTAACCTAAACTTATGTAATGTTTTTAATTATGTAGTGATTCAAAGACTTATGTAATGTTTTTTAATTATGTAGTGATTGAAAGACTTATGTAATATTTTTAATTATGTAGTGATTCAAAGACTTATGTAATATTTTTTATATGTAGTGATTTAATTCGGTTAATTCGGTTAATCGGTTAATTCGGTTAACTCGATTAATTCGGTTAATTTTTAACTAAAAGTTGAAAAAAAAATTCGGTTAATTTAGTTAACAGACCGAGTTAACCGAAAAAATTTCGTGTCGGTTAATTTTTTTTAAAAAAATTTCAGTTCGGTTAACGGTTAAAAATTTTAAAAGGTCGGTTAATTCGGTTAACATAATTTCGGGTCGATTAACCGGTCGGTTAATCGAATGAACACCCCTACCCACAACTTCCAACCATTTACGCCGTTTTAAATTTTATAACCAATTATTTCTTGACACGTAATTTTTACTTTTAATTAATTAAAATTTTCTTCCTTTAAAAAATTTAAAAAAAAAATCCACTTTCTTCCCCCTCTGTCTCTCCTCATCTTCTTCTTTCTTTTTTAACTATTGGGAAAAATGATATTTTAATTCTTATTTATAATTCAATGATGTGTTTTATGTAATAATTATATTAGGTTAAGATTTATTTAAATATATAATATTATATATTTAAATTTTTAATGATTATATTTTTAATAATATTTAAAATATAAATTATATATTCAAATTAAACTTTACAAATAATTAACATTAATTTTTTGAATAAAGTAATTGATGCATTAATAATAATGGGAAACCCAACAGATTCAAGCCTCTAGCTTTTACAGTTGGAAAAAAATAACTCAAAAAACATAACTGAAACGACAAAACAATAAAAAAATCAAACAAACAAATTAGAAACCCTAAGGAAAGATGAAAGAAGAAAGAACGAAAGGGCCTGTAGCACCTGTTCGTCTTCCCAAAAATCATCTATACCTTCCTTACATCAGACCACAGAGGTAATCATTCCCTACTTTTGACAAAAATGGCATCAACTCAGTTAAAACAAACCCCTATGTTAATCACTAAGCTCATCAGATTTTAAAGAACCCACATCACCTCCTGTCACAGTCTTCAACTCCCAAATCATTCATTTTCAACACCATCCAAATCCTGATTGACAAGCCCTTCCACAACTTCCGGGGCCTCTTCCATCCAGTATACAGGTTGGGCATAACTTTGACCTTCTTTTGCCAAAGCATGTACTGGAACATTGGCCGACCGAGGTACAAATTAGAAATTTATCATTCTGAAATTAGGGATTTTGCATCTAACTTCCTTTAACACATTACTGATGCTCAATCTATCCTCTTCTACACTTTCTAACCTTTTAAGTACGGTTAAGGAATCACCTTCCACACAAACCTCCTTGAACCCCAACTCTTCCCCAAGTGTTACCACATGCAAGCATGCTCATGCTTCTGCCATTGCTGAGGACGATACATTTTCGCACGGGTAAGTATACACCGCCATTACTATGCCTTCTATGTTCTTTATTATAATTCTTGAACATGATTTGTTTGTTTGTTGTTGGAAAAACCACATCCCCGTCAGGTGGTTCCCATTTAACATTTTTAGGTATTGGCTTAGAAACCAATAACCCTTCAAGCATATCAATTTCTAACCTATAAGCATTAATAAATGATACCTCCTCTTGCACCGTATCCTTAAACCCATCATGATACGCCCTATTCCGATTAAACCATAATGCCCAGTAAGAAAAAACTAAGATTATACATATTGAGATAGTGTTATTTATACATTCTTCAGCTAACTAGAACTTCCATCTCTATCCCCTGTTTGTGATTGAGAATACCACTCCCAACTCTTTCAGGACCATCCTCGTGAATGCACAATCCCAAACTAGATGCGCCACTGGTTCCTTCTCAACTTTGCACATCGGACAGAGATCATCCACCACTAGTCGTCTCTTTCTTAAATTATGTAGCTTAGGCATAAATTCATTACTTATTTTCCATATACCAATACGGATTTTACTTGGAATTTTTAGATTCCACATTTTGTATAGAAGGTTTTTAATATTGTAGATTAAGTTGTAATATTCCCTCCATCGAATCTAAACCATTTGTAATGAGCCACTTATAACCATTTTTTTACTGTATAAAGTCAAGTATTGTCACCCCCTATACCAATTCATCCGGCTGGTTGCTATTTGTCAAAGGAATCGACAGAATCCTGTTCACCTGCTCATCATCAAACAAGACTTTGATGACTTCTTTTTTTTCCAGGTAAACATTTCTAAGTCTGTTAAATCAGTAACTATTGAATAGCTAATGTTAATATTCTGATTGTGTACTTTTCCATCACTAGCACTTGGCAACCATGCGTCATTCCAGATATTTATTGAGGTGCCATTCCCTACTTTCCAGCCCATACTACATTCCAACAATACTCGGGCATTCTAGATACTCCGCCAAGTGTACGAAAGGTAAGAACTCAAACTTACACTCAAAAAATCACCACTTGGGTAATATTTAGCTCTCATAACAAATGCAAGCATACTGTTGGTATTCATAAATAATTTGCACCCTTGTTTAGCTAACAAGGACATATTAAACTTGGATAAGTCCCTAAACCCTAAACCCCGTACGATTTAGATGTACACATAGTAGTCCAATTACACCAATGTATGCCATTGTTTGTAGATGCATTACGCCACCAAAATCAGCTTAAGATATTCTTTAACTCACAAAAAAAATAAGCCGGTAACATAAAACAGTACATCGCATAAATTGGAATAGCTTGTAAAACAAATTTTATAAAAACTTCCTTCCCTCCAACTGACAAATGCCTCTTGCTCCAACTTTCTAGTTTCTTTGTTAATCTCTCTTTAATGCTAACAAAAGCATGTTTCTTTCTATGACCCAAATAGTTGGCAATCTAAGATATTTTTAGGATTGTTGATGTTCTCACCCCAAGTACTCGTCCCTTAGCCCCACATTACTACTAAACTATATGAGCGATTTCTCAAAATTCACCAATTGTCTTGACACTGTTCATATTTTGTGACTATTGATTTCATAGCATTCGCCCCGTCCTCTGTAGCCTCACCAAACAAAATACTGTCATCGACGTAAAACAAATGCATTACCACTCCACTCCCCTCTCCATTCTCGCCCTACCATTTAGTCCCTTACACTTTGTCTTATTAATCGAAGTGGAGAAACCATTGGCACATATAATGAATAGATAATGGCTTAATGGGTCACCTTGTCTAAAACCTTGAGTAGGTCTAAATTTGTTGTAATAGCCTATGTAACAACCTGATTTTTAATGATGACAGAATAACGGTTTCGGGACCACAAATTTCTATCGTATCGACTCGTAAATATTATTTTTAGAATATTTATAGAGTCATTATAGTTTTATTAAAAATTGATTTAGAAATATTAACGTTTAGATAGTTAATTAAGAAAAAAAAGACCAAATTGAAAAAGGTGTAAAACTTGTTAATTAATACATTTAGGTGATTAGATGGTTTAATTAATAAATGAAGGGGTTAAGCGATAATTAACCATAAATAATGAGTGAGACGACAATTTGAGTTAAAAATGAAAGAAAATTTAATGATAATGGCATAATTGTAAATTTGTTAAAATTAAAACAAAATTAGGCTCCGTTTGTTTGTTACTAAAATGTTTTTCGAAAAATAATTTTTGGAAAATGATTTACTTTTTTGGAAATGATTTACTTTTCTGGTGTTTGGATGAATCTGTGTAAAATATTTTCTATTATTTGGTAGATTTCTTATAAATATTTTCTAAAAAAGCTATTTTTACATATATTAATTAATAAATTTATATTTTAAATTATTTTTACATATATTGTAATGATTTATTTATAAATAAATAAATCAAATTAAATATATAATAATACTCAATTATTAAGCTAGAATATTAATCGTCTTAAATTGAAAACAACCAAAGTTAAATAAATTATTTGTAATTGTATTATAAAAAAATAAAAAAAATAAGGATTGAATAATTATAAATTAGCTTCCAAACCATAATTAATACTAGCAATTAATAATATTATTCAAATGTATAATTAATAGTACACCACATAACAACAACATTGTTCAAGTGCATAATTAATATTACACCACATTAAAAGTATCAATATATTCAACCTTGAGAAATTTTTGAAGCCAAATTTTTCTATGATTTTTACTTTTAACTAAAAATGCTTTGGCATCGGATTCATGACTCACTAGATAATCAAACACAGAACACAAGAAGTCATCATCAAATCTTTCTTCCTCCATCGACATTACTTCTTCGTAAAGATGTGGTGTCTTATCCGCAGTAAATTATTCCAAAGCAGTAATAATTTTGTCAAGTTGTTCACCCACAAATTTAATTTGTTCATCAATGACACTTTTTTGAGCATTTTTTTCTTTTACTTTTGGATGTGTTAGATGAAGATACTTTTGTTCTTACATCTTCAATCTCTTCATTGACGCAATCTATAGGCACTAAATCTTGGTTACCATCATCCAAATTTATGTCAGCAAATGTTCTGGCAAAACTCTCTGTTGTCATATCTTTGCCAACAACTAAAGTCATTTCATCATAATGATCAATGCTTTTATTCAAAAATAGTTCATAATTCTTGTGTGCCTGTTGGATATTATACACAATTAGAATTACAAGTAAAAAACAATTGAAATATACTTAACATATATATATTACCATCACTGCTGCATCATATGTCACTCTGTCACATGTGATTATTTTCATGTCATCATCCCATTCAAAACCATTTTCACCCCGAATTGTGCATATAATCTGCCACTGGTTTTTTACAGCCCTCAAATGATTTTTTACATGTTTCGCATCGTATTGAACTTGAAAACTTTCAGAAATAGCTTTAGCAACTCAATTAATAGAAACTGCTTTGAAAGTATTAGAAGGCTTATTTCCTTTCTAGGTTTCCTTTGCTAGAATTTCAAGAAAAAGATGTTCTATCGGTTTTGTTTACCTGAATTGCTTGGAAGTCCTTTCTTTGTTGCCCTTACCCATTCTACATTAATAATTGTCATTGTCAATCATTTCAATATCTAACAAGTTTAAAACATAATAAATTCAATATCTAATAAGCTTAAAGCCTAATCAATATCTAACAAATTCAAGACATAATAATTTCAAAATCTAACAAACTAAAATTTTAATATCATTATCCAACCAACATTAACAAAAAAAACAAATTTAATACTAAAACATACATAATATAGAAACAATAACCCTAATCCCCAAACCAACTTAATATTTCTAGCCATATAATCAGTCCACATAGTTTATGCAATTTCGTCTCTCTTAGTAGATCATTCTCTTTCTTCTCGCTCCGTAAGAGTTAGTATTATCAAATCAAACTCAACCTCCTCGTATAATCTTTAATTAAATAAATCATTAGGATTAACTCCCATTATATGATTATGAATGATACAACAAGCCAGAATTATATCTACTTGAGTTTGAAAATTCCAAAATGGTTCAGCATCTACTACACGAAATCGTTTCTTCAAAATCCCAAAAACACGTTTAATAGTGATTTGCAATGATGAATAACGAAGATTAAAAAGTTCTTTTGTATTTTTATGCCCCTAAGCACTAAACTTTTTTAAATGATATTGGACACCACGATATGGCGTAATATATCTATTTCGGATGCTATATCCAACATCAACAAGATAATACAATTTTACAAAACATAATTAATATTAATAAATTATGAGCTTACTAGAACTATTTGGTATTTAATGATAATTATTACCTTTCAGAATTCTTAATCCTCTTGGGGGTGAAAATGCATTACTTAAAATATGAGAATCATGTGCACTACCTTCTCAATCAGCTAGAACATAGAAAAATTTCAAATCAAATGTAATGGCAACCAATACATTTGTGTCGTCCCCTTTTACAGCTACGAAATCTTCCTTGAATGGTAAGTGGAATGGATGCACGAACATGAGTTCCATCTAATGCTCCAATACAATCTTTAAAATAAAGATAAAACTTTGGATTGTTTCTGATTTCATTAGGAGTTGACTCATCGGGTAATCTAATAACTAGTTTATACGATTTGAAAATAGCTCTCAATACAGCCCTAAAGTAACGGTGAATTGTCTCAGTTGATTTATAATATCTAGATCAAATCACTCAAAACCTTACATTATGACCAATTATATGTAAAAATATAACTACTTGCTCCCTAATATTCACAGATTTAGTTGATTGTAACAAATTATTCTTATTGAGAATATCACACAAATTAAAAAAGGCAATCAATCTCATCCTTATCACATCAATACAATGTTGGTCACTACTACATAAAATACTATTAATATAATTTTTTCTTTCATAATCTTGATTCACACGAGGGTGAGAAGTAATTTCTTTTCTAGTTTTAAATTTTTTAATACAAAGAGCCCCAAAAGCTAAAACTGAAGCCACAACTCCGACAATTACATTTGATCTTGATTACGATTCATCTGAACAAAAAAATGTCATATAAATATTTGGTCACTACAAAAAAGATGCAAATTTTTCATAAAATCACATATATGACTAAAGTTAACTAAAGTGCATACATACATACATAGATAAGGAAACTAATGAATCAATTCCAGGACTGATCCGAGTAAACAATGAAATAGGAGAAGAATCTTCAAGTTTCCTTATTCTTTTTTAAAAATATATATTGGACAGCTGCTTAGATTAAAGTAAACAAACATGATTCACAGACTTGATTTTATTTTACAATGCTTACCTCAAAGATTACACTACAAGTAACATTAATAAATAGCTTTTTTCAATCCATGTAATTGAGAGAGAAGAAAAAGTTGCAATTGTTTAATCATTTGATTCAGACAACCATTTTGGAGACTAGTGCAATAAAAAATTTCTTATATCGTTTCCCATGGCTTTCCAAAATCATTAACTCAAGGACTAAATTCATAACAAATGGAAGGCCTAAAGGTATTAATTAGATCAAACTACATAATTAAGGTTAAACAATGCACTAACACACATGAGGCATATATGAGCTACTTATTTCAGCTTTTTTAATTGATTTTTCAACCTTTAGAAGCCAAGCTCAACCATTCAACAAATTTATTATGTTCAATCTTTATTCAGCTCTCTGATTGAACTAAACAAGCATTAGTTTTCACTAACATTTTCCACCAGAAAACCTACAACAGCCTTTAATTTTTTTTCTTTTTTGTGGTTTTCATTCAATAAAGTGGCCTATGATTTTCTTTCTCCTCTGCTTTTTTTCCACTTCTCTTTTTTAACTATGGGAACATTTTTTTTCCAAGTGATGGCAATGGCATGTAAGCCATAGGTCAAGCTACCTATAGTTTAGGTACATGGCCACAAGTTCACACTTCCTATGATAGTTTTCATGTAAAAATGGTATTTTGTTTATACAATGCCTATAACAAAGGTGTTTTAGCGCGCTCGTAACTACGACTTTTTACACTAACAAACAATACTAATGTCAACTGATACTTACTCTTGGATCAAAGATCCAAATACAATTAAATGGTTTTCTATTATGCTAAGCTATTTGTTTGGAAAGTATCTAAAGATTGTGAGGAAAAACGATATAAGCAAAGGAAAAACGATATCCCCAACTCAAAACAATGGCATAATAAGCTGCTGAAAGAGTAAAATGACTGACGATATTTCAAAAGAGTTTGATAGCAAGAAAATAACAAGTTATTGTGTTTTTAGCTGCCATTAGTTCCTAATTCCCTTGTTAGTAAAAAATTCACAAGTCTTATACTCGATTCACTACCTACGTAACTATATGCCACTTTTAGCTAGCTCACTGCTACAACTATTTTTATGTATAAGAGCAATCATTTTTAACTTCCGTAAAAGTGGATTTTCTAAAAGCTGCAAAGAAAACCCATAAATAAGGTCTAAAAAAAAAACCAAAGATTTAAGGGTGATGATGATTATGATGGAGAACAAAGCAAACCCACCTGATCCTTATAAAGATTATCGTTGAATATGTCTTCAAGAGACTATTGAAACACAATATCAATGAAACCCATATCTTTTCTAAGATATTAAGCAACACCTAACACGTTTATTTCATCATGCTTTGAACAACAATAAACAACCATAAGGCAGTATATTAAATCAACTTTTAACACATTTGAACAACTTAAATACATCATTTGAATACCATAAATCACAACTTTCGGACACCATAAATTGCAGCATTTAACACCTCAATTTTCAGCTTACTAACATCATAAATTCGCATCCATTTAGACTTAATTGATTAACATTTAACAATTTTGTTTCACATTATTCAGACCATTTTAATTTCCTGATCACTTGGATGATCTTTAATTAATATTTGGACAACAACAAACAACTATTGACCAGACCACATAAATTGGTAAGAAATTATACAGCATACATGCAAATTGTATACTTCAGCAGCTCCCTCAACAGCCAGAAATTTCACCAAAATTCCATCACTCATACCAGCATAAAGATCCAACAAAACAACGAAGGAAGAAAATGTAAAGAACTCGCTACCATTTATTTAATTAAGTAAATAACATATGCAATTGTTTCATTTTTAGCAAGTTTAAAACATCTTTAAACAGGGAAATTAAATGTTGAAAGTCCAGCATTTGGACAGAGACCAAAGTTTGGCATTTAACCTCCCATAATTCCCCATTATTTCAACTAGTAGCAGTCCATCTCCTCGACAAATTTAAGTATATTCAGTTTAGCAATTTCATACTTAAAATTGAGCATTCTTAACAATTGTTATCAACAATTAACTTAACATTTTTTTTTATTCTGAACAACACATACATTAATTTCAAACCTCAATACAACATGCAAATTTAACTACAATGTACCTTATGCAACTCGAACAACTAGCATCAACTTGATTAACTTAAACATGATATTAAGTTAGGATCCAAAGGCAACGATCGATGATGATAATAATAACGATCTTAAGCACGAGACAAACATGTTTTAATAAAGCATAAAAAAAGCTTAATAATGCAAAACCCAAAAGCAAATAAAGCATTAGAGTTCATTTGACAAACTAGCTAAAAAAAGGGTCAAATTTTAGCACACAAATAATTTTTCTATGAACTAGATCAGATCTATGATGCAAATTAAGCAAAAATTTCAAAAAAAAAATCATATTAAAGAAAATTTAAACAAACCAAAAGTAGAAAAGAAAAAGAAATTAATAAAAGAGTACTTTGAAAGACGATAGCTTTAAGCGCTATTGACAGCCAATCTTACAGAACGGATGAAGAAGGGATGAATAAAAGAGTACTTAAACATGTCCTCCTGGATGAGCCAATCTACAATTATAATTATAACTTAAAAAAGCACAAAAAAAGAAAGAAGAAGAAGATTCTTCAACAGAAAAACTTTTATAGAACGAATTAAGAACGGAACTGGATGAAGAATGGAAGAAGGAGAAAGTTTTATCGTGTTTTGGAAAATCTTAGAGAACGGATAAAGAACAAATGCTAAGAGTGGAAGAAGATTTTTCAGAAAATGTTTTTTCGAAAAATGTCTTACTGATTAAAAATCTGTAAGATATTTTCCCTAAAAAATTCATATAATTTATCGTGTTTTGGAAAATCTTTTACCCATGTAATTTATTTTCAAGCAACCAAACACCGTAAAACTAGGAAAATATTTTTCGGAAAATCAAAGCTTTGCAAACAAATGCACCCTTAAAAGAAGAAAAAGACATTATTTATTTTTCTAATTTTCATTGCCAAAACACCATGGGAGCTTAACTTGGAGGTTCGGCCACTTTATAATCTTTCATGTGAGTCTATTTGATTCGGTTTCTTGTAATTTTTATATTTTAGAGGGAGATATTAGTATATTATCCAAGTAAATTAGAGTTCAGCGTTTGTTGCGAACTCTCACATTTTACTTTCTGTTTGGTGTGATTTGGGTAGATAAGCTTTTACAAGCTTTTGTTCAACTTTCACAAGCTTCTGTTCAGCTCTCATGAGCTTCTGTTGGCGTGTTCGGGAAGAGTAGCTCTTATGAGCTTCTGTTGACAATGTACTTTTACTCGTAAGTTGTTCTTGAAATGAAAAATCTCGGTAAGGTAATCTGTTTAATGAATTTGAAAAATATGTTGTTTATTTCATAATAATCTGAATGGATAAATTTATCGATTAAAGTTATGAATGACAGGTAGTTCTTTTGGATGGTTATTATTGTTTGAATTATTATAATTAGTCCGGTAAGATTTATCGTTTAATTTATCAAATTTACTAATCTTCATTAAGCTTATTTGTATTGTTTAATGTCATTGTAGATTTTCGAAATGTTGGACGATCGGATTAGCATTCAAGTCACACTGTCCAGCTTATCTCGGTACTTTTTGAATGTTTAATTCAAATTATATGGTACGAATAGGCTCTTGTGCAGTTTTGGTCAATGTTTGGTTCATGTAAATATTATGAATGATATTTTGTGCAAATAACTAACACATTGTATGTGAATGAAGTATAATTGTTATGCTAGTATGTGTGGTATATATGTATTTGAAATGTTGTGATTGTAGTAACTTTGTTAGGTATATTGGTTAGGTATTGCTTGAATGAATTAATATTTACTTTGTTATGAAATTGTATATACTTGTGGTACCAATGAGGGTACATTGGTTAGATACATGTTAGGTTGGTTTTGATGTGCTTTTAACTTGATTAATATCATTTTGAATTGGTGCTTTGGTTGGTAATTGAATTTAAGGTCTAAGCAAACTTGAAATGGAAAACTTGTGTTTTAAGGTTTATTTTGAGGCCATATGGCCTAAGATAAGGGTGTGTGTCTTAACTGTGTGTGACACACGGTCATGCAACACGGTTATGTGTCCTTTGTAGGTTTAAGGTTTGCAAGTTAGGCAGTTACACGGCCTAGCACACAAACTGGCACAGGGGCGTGTGAGGTTATTTTGAGGGGAAAACGGCTTGGCACACGGGCGTGTGACTTATCCATGTGACCCAAGTTAGTGAGTTATAGGGATATGAACACGGGCTGGGACACGGTCTGGGACACGATTATTTGTTCTTATTTCAAATGTCCACACGGCTTGAGACATAGGCATGTGTTTTAGCTTGGTGAGACACATGGCCTGGCCACACGGCTGTATGGTCCCTGTAGTCCAAATTTTTTAGCTTTTTCCTAAAATTTCTAAATATTTTCGATTTAGTCTCGAACTGTTTCTAGAGTTTTTTTAGGGCTTCAAAGGCTTGATTAAGGGACATTATAAATGTACTAGAATGAAATTTGATTATGTTTGTAATAAAATATGATTTAAATGGTTTTACTATTCCGTTTTTCTGGTAATGTTCTGTAATCATGTTTCAGCGACGGATACGGGTTAGGAGTGTGATAGCCCTTTTTTTTAATGGTATTAAAAACTGTGGTTTCGAAACCACAAATTCGACGAGTAAGTTTATATAATTAATATTTAAATTATATGAGTCAATAATAATTTTATATTGAATTTTGATTTGTGAAATTTAAACCAATTGAATTAAAAGTTTATATAAGTAGTTCGATTCAAAAGTCAAGTGATTATTGAAAATGAGGTATTAGGACCTCATTCCCGTAATTTAGGCCGTAAATATTTTTATTAAATATTTACAAAGCCGTATTATATGTGAATTGCAGTTTGGTTCGATAATTTTGATGATTTATTGCTTAATTACAGTAAAAAAGATTAAATTGTAAAAGAGGTAAAATTTAATTGCTACATATTTAAAATAGTAAAATGACCAAAATGGTAATTAAACCATGACCAAAAAGTCCAAGCAGTAGTGATTATAATCCACTAACTTTTAGGCTAATTGCTCATTTAGTCCTAATTAGTTTAGGATTAAATTGAAAATTAAGCTTGTTTAGTTAAATTTTAAAATATTGTAGGACCAATTGTATAATTAAACCTTCCTTGGTTGGAAATCGTATCATATACTTATATTATGAACATTTATGGACATGATTTAGTAGTTTTACAAGTTATATAAATAGGGTAATTTAGTAAATAGTTAAAATTAAAGAAATTAAAATATATTATTTCATTTTCCTTTCTTCTTAGTGGGTAGAAAGCCAAAACACCATGGCTAGGGCATGGAAAGCTTCGGCCAAGCTTTGATTGCATGATAGGTAAGTGAAATCTCACCTGATTTTAGTAATTTTTATGTTTTTGAGTTCGTATTAGCTTAATCTAATTAATTTGAGAATGTTATAGATTGTGCCATTGATGAATTTGAGCTATTCTTGAAATTTTATGGTAGAATATTAAGCTTGGTTGCTAAATAAGACTATTTTGTAAAGTAGTTTTTGTTAATTTTAATATTCAAGGGCTAAAATATAAAAGTAATAAAGTACAAAGACTTAATGATAAATAACAAAAACTATGGTTGTAATGAAGTGGTTAATAGATCGGCTAATTTTGGATTTAATAGAAAATGGTTAAATTGCATGATTTGGACCTAGGGACTAAATTGCATAAAAGTGAAATGTTTGGGGTAATTTTGTAAAAATGTCAAAAAGGACTTAATTGTATAAACTTAGTTAATTTTACTATTGAAATTAGTGAATTGAATGAAAATTATTGTTTTTGATCAAGAACAAGTGAAAAATCGAGAAAAAGAGAAAATTACCAAACAGTCCCTGTACTGTCATTTCTGCAATTTAGTCAGGTAACTTCGTTCGGTTTAATTTTAGTACATTTACATATGTATTACATGAAATTAATTGCATAATATTTAATTATATTGATGTGTATAATTGGAAATGAAAATAATGAATTAAAATGACATCGATCACTAGTTGAGATACTATAAGCCGTTACTGCGAATCAATCCTATAAGTTTGTGCATTTATTTATGCTTCTAATTTGTGCATTTATTTATGCTTTTAATAATCCTTATATTCTTTGTTAATATATTATTAAATGTTATATTATATACCGAACGAAGTTCAATGAGCGATATCCATCGACATACTGAATGAAGCTCAAATGAGCGTTATTCACTGATATACTGATTAGTCTTCAAACGAGCGATATTTATTGAATCTACTAAAATGTATGTGCTATCAAGCCATACTTATTGAATCTACTGAAACGTATGCGGTTTCGAGCCATACCTACCGAATCCATTGAAAAATATGCACTATCGGGCCATACTTACTAAAAGTTGCTCAAATGAGCATTACTCACTGAATATACTGAAATAATGTATAGATTGCTACTTCTCAGACAAAGTTGCGATTTACGAGAATTTCATTATTTAAATTTAAATTTATTATTATGTTTGGTTGGAAATGTAACAGCCTATTTTCAGTGAAGTCGAAAAAATGGTTTTAGGACTACAAATTTGAATTAGTAAGTAAATTATTTTAATATTATTTTATGGTTTGAATTATGATAGGAATATGGTATAAAAATTTTGATAGGAAGATTTTACCTATTTTATATTTAATTAGGAGTAAAGGACCAAATTGCATAAAGTGAAAATTTTGAATTCTAGTAGTTAGAAGGATTAAATAACTATAGAATTCAAAACTTAAGGTCCTTATATGACAATTAGACCATTAAGAGAAGTTAGTAGATATTTTTGATGATTCATCCACGGAAATTCAAGAAAAGAAAAGAACTAAATTGAAAAAGGGGAAAAATAAAAGATGATATTTTAATTAAATAGAAAATATTATCATTTCATATCATCTTTCCCAAATTTTTTTATGGAAACCCTAGCTAATAAAGAGAAATTCAGGCAAGCTTAATTAGATAAGTAATCATGTCCCATTTTTAGTAATTTTTATTTTTTCAAGATCAGAATAACGTAACCTATCTAATTTAGGGATCAATTTACAAAGTTATCAAATTATAAAATTTTTTTCATGGATGAGTATGCTGAAATTTTAAAATTTATGGTAGAAAATAAAAGGTTGTTGATAGGTAAACAATTTTTAAAAAGGAAATTTTGATGAAAGTGTAATTTATGGATTAAATTGTAAAGCTATAAAATTCATGGAAAAATTTTAATTTTTGTGAAATTTATGGACTATTATTGTTATATATGAAAATCAGTTAGGCCTGGAATAAGGGATAAATTGCATGAATTTCATTTTTCCGAGCCTAGAGACGAAATCGTTATTAATTAAAAGTATAGGGACAAAATGATACTTTTGCCTAAGATGTGAATTAGGTTGATTTGAATGTGAAATGTAATAAATTGATGATTAAATTTATTTATATAGATCCGAAAAGACCAATTACAAAATTGGATCGAGGAAAACAAAAAGTATCAGATTAATAGATTCTTGTATATGACAAGTGTTGAGGTAAGTTTGTGTAATTTAATTATGTAATTTGAATTGATTTGAATGATTTGTATGTGAATGTTGTATTGGCCATGCATATGAAATTTGCTCGCTTATTTGAAAAATACCCGATAAAAGTTACATCCCATTTAAAAGAATGAAATCCGATTGGATACAGGGTTCTATTTTCTAAAATAGTAGTAGTCTTGCATGTGTGGCAGACATACCGTAGCTCGAAAGAGCATCTCATTATAAGCCTTTTCAAGCTTATCGTTATAGTGTTCTTGCGAGCTTTCCTTTTATAGCTATTTGGAGCATGTTGATCGGTTGTGATCTTGCATATGTTGCGGACACAAATGCAACTCTTTGTGAGCGTCATATTATGCGATCGGTTGCGATCATGCATATATTGTGGACACATATGCAGCTCTTTGTAAGTATCCTGTTATGTGATCGGTTATGATCCTACATATCTTGCGGACACAAATGTAGCTCTATATGAGCGTTCTGTTAGTGCTCGCTTGAACATTCCAATTATATAGCTATCTGGTGCTTTCTGATTAAGTGCTCCCTGGAGCTACCCGATATAGGTTATTTGTGAGCTTCTCGTTACCAAGCTTGGATAAGCTTCCCGTTATATGGCTCAATGAGTTTCCTGTTATAGTACTTGAGGGAGAGCTTTCTAATTTAATACTTATGAATTGGCGAATTTTTGATTTGTACATTTACCCTTGTATCCATTGAGATTTCAAATGAATTAATGAGTGAGAGACAAGTGAAAATCAACTTGAAATTATTATTTGAAAATACATGAAATGCATGAAATTTGGTATTCGATGAGCTCATTTTTGTTACTAATATTTTCATGATATGGGTAACTAACATATTTGATGAGATTGTGTGTTTAGGCTATGGCTAAGTTGTTTGGAATGCATGTGTATGTTTACTTAATGTACAAATGAATGGTAAGTTTATTTACCATTATACGAACTTACTAAGCACTAAGTGCTTACCTTGTTTCATTTTCTCTTTCTTATAGCTCTCGGAGGCTTATTGGGTTGGAAGTTTTGGCGGAGATCACTGATACTATTCATTAGCCCATTTTCGATACAAATATGAAACTAATTTTGGTTATAATGCAATTTATAGGTTAGCTTAGCTAAAGTTGGCATATTACAATTTGGTTGTAACTAACCATTGGATTATTTTGGCTTGTGTTTGGCTTGTGTTTGGATTATTTTGAGATGTATATATATTTGTGACCTTAAAATATTTGATGTGTGAATTTGAAATGGTATAATAATGGTAAGTATATAAATGAATGGATAGAGATAACTTAATTGAAAAAGTATGTATGAATTTGAATTTTGATCAATTAGGTATGATTGAATATATGAACATATGTAATGATGTGCTATGCATAAGACTTGTTATGACTTGATTTAAATGTCTTGAAATGGTTGGTGATTGTGTTTAAGTGTTTAGGTAAGTGAATGGTGAAATTGGGTGAGGAATAAGGTTTGGAAATAATCTTATTCTGTCCATACGGGTAGAGACACGGGCATGTGTCTCAACTGTGTGTGACACACGACCTAGTACACAAGCATGTGTTCTGGCCATGTGTCCCTTGCATCTTAAAATTGAGAAACAGAATGCTCAAAATTAACCACACGGCTTGGCACACGGGTGTTTGACTTAGTAGTGTGACCCTTGCACTTAATTAAGTTGCAAGTCAAAGAGTTACATGGGTTAGGGACACGGGTATGTGCCCTACCTCATATGCCACACTGCCTGAGACATGGGTATGTCGCTTGGCCGTGTGAGCCACACGGCCCGACCGCACGGGCGTGGGACCCGTATACCTAGGAAAATTTCTAAAATTTTGGAAAAAAATTTTGAGTTCCCGATTTTGTCCCGACTCGTTTCTAATGTATGATTTGGGCCTCAAGGGCCCATAAAAAGGATGATGTGGTTAAATTATAATTAATTTCTGATACGATTATGAAATAACATAAAATATCTTAATTTAATCTGTAAACTCTGATAATGCTCATAAACCTTGTTCTGACGGTGGATACGGGTTAGGGGTGTTACAATTTGTTGGTATTAGAGCTACGGTTTAGTCGATTCTCGGACTAACATAGAGAAATATGAGTTTAGCTATACATGCCATTATATAATTTGTGATAGTGTGATATCTCCTGACCATTTTAAACGTGTTTTTCATATAGTAATGTCATCCAATCGAGCTGAATCCGAGGAAGCTGAGAACCATGCTCAAGCTTCTGTTCAAAGAGAAGTATCCAGTAGTAGAAGGCTCGTATCTGAAAGCCATCTTTTAGATAATGAATGAATGGTTTACAGAATTTGTAAGAACAAATTCAGTTGTACAATAACCTCCCCTTTCTGTTCCCCAATCGGTTCTCGATATGCCAAAAGTATAGAACTTGTTAGAACTGGTAAGCCTCATATTGATAAAATTTGAAGATATGGGCAGAAGAATTCCGAGCTACTATTGATGATGATTCGGAAAGGGCTGAATTTTTGTTAGAAAATACTATCAGGGTTTTAGATAAATTATCTTATACACCTAATGAATGTTAAAATTGTGCTGTCTCTCTATTAAAAGATTCAACCTATCATGATTTCTATTGTACCGAGGGAGAATGTTACATGGGAATTTTTCCAAACAAAATTAAAAAAGAAGTATATTAGCCAAAGATTCCTTGATCAGTAAAATAAGAAATTTTTAGAACTCAAATAGGGGAATATGATTATGTCCTAATATGAAAGAGAATTTGTTAGATTAAGCAAATATGCTAGAGAGTGTGTCCCGACTGAAGTTGCAATGTGTAAATGGTTTGAAGAGGGCCTGAATAAAGACATAAAGCTGTTAGTCGAGATTCTTAAATTGGAGGAATTTGTTGTACTGGCTGACCGAGTACATAAAGCTGAAGAATTAAGTAAAGAAATGTGGCAGGCAGAGATGGAAGCCCGAACTTCGAGTAAAAAATTTATAGGAAAGTCACAATCATCCGTTTTAAAGAAATCAAAGAAATATCACGATCATTCTACCATCTATGTGGGGTATTCTAGGAAAGATCGAAGCATTCAACGTTTTAATCTGAGATCAACGTTTTAATCTGAGATCTCCGACCCCATCAGTAGCAAGCACTGGAAGTGTCGAGATTTCCAAACCCAAATGCAATTATTGTAATAAATTTCATCTTAGTGAGTGTCGTGTAAAAAGTGGAGCTTGTTTTAGATGTGGTTCTCTTGACCACTATCTTAAAGATTGCCTGGAAATAATTGAAAAAGATACTATTCAGACTTCGATGCCAAGCAACCATGTCTCAAGAAGTAGACCACATCGTAACCCCAGTAATGTGAGTGATAATCGAGGTATGAGAAAAGATTCAACTGCCAAATCTAAAGCACGAGCACCGACAAGGACATATGCTATTGGTGCAAGAGAGGATACCTCTACACCATATGTCATCACTGGTACATTTTCTCTTTATACTAAAATTACTACCTTGATTGATCCTAGTTTAACACATTCATACATATACATAAATTTAGTGTCATGTTAAAAAATTATTTGTCGAGTCCACTAAATTTGTGGTTAAAGTCTCGAACCCCCTATACCAGTATGTGATGGTTGATAAAATTTGTAAGAATTGTCCGTTAATAATACAGATTTACTGTTTTCCTGTTGATTTGATGTTATTGCCATTTGATGAATTTGATGTAATTTTGGGTATGGATTGGTTAACTCAACATGATGCAGTGGTAAATTGTAAACAGAAGTACATTGTGTTAAAATGTCAGAATAGTGAATTGCTCCATGTTGAATCTAATAAACTGGATGGGTTGTCTAATATGATCTCAACTATATCAGCACAGAAATATATCAGAAAAGGATATGATACCTATCTTGCTTATGTAATAGATACTAAAGTGTCTAGATCGAAGATTAAGTCAATGCTGGTATTTTGTAAGTTTTTTGATGTATTTCTAGAGGAATTACCTAGATTACCGCCTGTCAGAGAGGTGGAATTTTCTATAGATCTTGTTCCAAGAACAACTCCTATATTTATAGCGCCCTACAGAATGACTCCAATAGAATTAAAAGAGTTGAAAGCACAGTTACAAGAACTAACTGATCAGGGTTTTACACGACCTAGTTTATCATCTTGGGGTGCATCAGTTTTATTTGTTAAAAAGAAAGATGGATCGTTGAGGTTATGTATTGATTATAGGTAGCTCAACAAAGTTGCAATAAAGAATAAGTATCCATTGCCTCGTATTGATAACTTGTTTGATCAGTTGAAATGTGCCACTGTATTCTCGAAGATTGATCTTCGTTCTGGTTACTATCAGCTAAGGGTAAAAGAATCAGATGTTCTGAAAACAGCTTTTAAAACCAGGTATGGGCACTATGAGTTTCTTGTGATGCTGTTTGGCTTGACTAATGCACCTGCAGTATTTATGAATCTGATGAACAGAATTTTTAGATCATATTTAGATAGATTTGTGGTGGTATTTATTGATGATATCCTGGTTTATTCCTGAGATGATAATGAACATGCTGATCATTTAAGGATTATTCTGCAAACTTTGTGTGAGAAGCAACTATATACCAAATTTAGTAAATGTAGATTCTGGCTTTAGGAAGGTGGTTTTTTAAAACATATAGTGTCGGTTGAAGGTATTAGAGTTGATCCGAGTAAAATTTTAGCAATTGTTAACTGGAAACCGCCGAAGAAGGTGTATGAAATTAAAAGTTTTTTGGGATTAGTCGGTTATTATTGGAGTTTTGTTCAGGGATTTTCGATGATAGCTTCTCCAATGGCACAATTGTTACAGAAAGATGTAAAATTTGAATGGTCTGATAAATGTCAACAGAGTTTTGATCAACTAAAAGCCTTGTTGACTAAAGCACCTATACTAGTTCAACCTGAATTGGGAAAAGAATTCGTAATTTATAGTGATGCTTCATTAAATGGTTTAGGCTGTATATTGATGCAAGAAGGAAAAGTAATAGCTTATGCCTCTAGACAGCTTAAACTAATGAAAGGAATTACCCAATAATGATCTTGAGTTGGCAACTATTATGTTTCCGCTGAAAATTTGGTGACATTACTTGTTCGGTGAAAAGTGTTACATATTCACCAATCACAGAAGTTTAAAACATATGATATTGTAAAAAGATTTGAATTTGAGACAGTGTAGATGACTTGAATTGTTGAAAGACTATGATTTGGTTATTGATTATCATCCGGGTAAGGCAAATGTAGTTGCAAATGCTCTGAGCAGGAAGTCTCTATTTGCTTTACGAGCAATGAATACCCGGTTGTCATTGTTAAATGATGGTTCAATCCTAGCTGAGTTAAAATTCAAACCGACATTTCTGTAGTAGATTTGTGAAACTCAGAAGAGTGATGATGAATTACAAGCTAAACGGGTACAAAGTGAATCAATTTCTGATTTAGAATTTCAGATTGGGTCTGATGGTTGTCTGTTATTCAGAGGCAGAATGTGTATTGAAGAATTCAGAACTTGTATAGAAGATTTTGAACAAAGCTCATAATAGTATTATGTCTGTTCATCTAAGGAGTAACAAAATGTATAATGATCTGAAAGAGATGTACCGGCGGCCGAGAATGAAACGTGATATTTCTGAATTCGTATCTAGATGTTTGATATGTTAGCAAGTTAAAGTCGAACATCATGTATCTTTAGGATTATTAGAGCTAGTTACAATATCGAAATAAAAATGGGAAAGAGTTACTATGGATTTTGTGTCGAGATTACCCTTATCTTTGAAAAAGAAAAAAGCCATTTGGGTGATCGTTGATTAATTAATGAAGTCTGCACACTTTATTCCAGTACGTATGGATTTCTCCCTGGATAGATTAGCAGAATTGTATATTTTTGAGATTGTTAGATTACATGGAGTGTCAGTCTCCATTATTTTTGACAAAGATCCGCAATTTACATCGCCCTTTTGGAATAAGTTGCAAGAAGCTCTGGGTACACAGTTACATTTCAGCACTACTTTCCTTCTTCAAAATGGTGGACAATATAAGCGTGTGGTATAAATTTTAGAAGATATGCTTCAGTGCTGTGTGTTGGAATTCGAAGGTAACTGGGAAAAGTATTTACCTTTAGTTGAATTTACATATAATAATAGTTATCAGTCAAGTATTAAAATGGCACCGTATGAGGCTTTGTATGGTCGAAAATGTAGAACTCCATTGTATTGGGCTGAGCTCAGTGAGAAAAAGATATACGGGGTTGATTTAATTTGTGAGACTGAAGAAAAAAGTGAAAGTGATTTTAGATAGTTTGAAAGCAGCCATTGATCATCAAAAGTCTTACGTCGATCTTAAACGAAAATAGATAGAATTTCAGGTTGATGACAAGGTATTTCTAAAAGTTTCACCTTGGAAGAAAGTTCTTCAGTTTGGTCGTAAAGGGAAATTGACTCCACGGTTTATTGGACCATATGAGACTACAGAAAGAATTGGACCTGTTGCATACCGATTGGCATTATTGCCAGAGCTTGATCAAATTCATAATATTTTTCATGTGTCGATGTTGCGATGGTATCGATCAGACCCTTTACATATTATTTCTTCAACGAAAGTTGAGATTCAGCCCGATATGACTTACAGAAAAGAACCGATTAGAATTTTGGCACAAGAAACAAAAGAGTTAAGAAATAAAAAGGTAGTAGAAGTGAAAGTTCTCTAGCAACGACATGGAATAGAAGAGACTACCTAGGAACTGGAGGAAACAATGAAGAAGCAATATCCAAACCTCTTTACTGGTAAGATTTTCGAGGATGAAAATTCTTTAAGGGGGAAAGAGTTGTAACAACCCATTTTCAGTGAAGTCGAAACAGTGGTTTTGGGACCACAAATTCGAATTCGTAAGTAAATTATTTTAATCTTATTTTATGGTTTGAATTATGATAGGTATATGGTATAAAAACTTTGATAGGAAGATTTTACCAATTTTATATTTAATTAGGAGTAAATGACCAAATTGCATAAAGTGAAAATTTTGAATTCTAGTAGTTAGAAGGATTAAATAACTATAGAATTTAAAACTTAAGGTCCTTATATGATAATTAGACCATTAAGAGAAGTTAGTAGATATTTTTTATGATTCATCCATGGAAATTCAAGAAAAGAAAAGAACTAAATTGAAAAAGGGGAAAATAAAAGATGATATTTTAATTAAATAGAAAATATTATCATTTCATATCATCTTTCCCAAATTTCTCTATGGAAACCCTACCTAATAAAGAGAAATTCAAGCAAGCTTAATTAGGTAAGTAATTATGTCCCATTTTTAGTAATTTTTATTTTTTTGAGATCAGAATAACTTAACCTATCTAATTTAGGGATCAATTTACAAAATTATCAAATTATAAAATTTTTGTCATGGATGAGTATGCTGAAATTTTGAAATTTATGGTAGAAAATAAAAGGTTGTTAATAGGTAAATAACTTTTGAAAAGGGAATTTTGATGAAATTATGATTTAAGGACTAAATTGTAAAGTTGTAAAATTCATGGAAAAATTATGATTTTTGTGAAATTTATGGACTATTATTGTTATATATGAAAATCAGTTAGGCTTAGAATAAGGGATAAATTACATGAATTTCATTTTTCCGAGCCTAGGGACTAAATCGTCATTAATTAAAAGTATAGGGACAAAATAGTATTTTTTCCTAAGATGTGAATTAGGTTGATTTGAATGTGAAATGTAATAAATTTATGATTAAATTCATTTATATGGATCCGAAAAGACCAAATATAGAATTGGATTGAGGAAAATAAAAAGTATCGGATTAGTAGATTCTTCTATACGAACAAGTATTGAGGTAAGTTTGTGTAATTTAATTATGTAATTTGAATTGATTTGAATGATTTGTATGTGAATGTTGTATTGGCCATGCGTATGAAATCTACTCTTATTCGAAAAATACCGGATAAAAGTTACATCCCGTTTAAATGAATGAAATCCGATTGGATACAGGGTTCTGTTTTCTGAAATGGTAGTATTCTTGTATGTATGGCGGACATACCGTAGGTTCCTGTTATAAGCCCTCTCAAGCTTCCCGTTATAGTGTTCTTGCAAGCTTTCTATTTATAGCTCTTCAAAGCATTTTGATCTATTGTGATCTTGCATATGTTGCGGACACAAATGTAGCTCTTTGTGAGCATTTTGTTATGCGACCGGTAGTAATCCTCAATATGTTGTGGACACAAATGCAACTCTTTGTGAGCATCCTATTATGTGATCGGTTGTGATCCTGCATATGTTGCGGACACAAATGCAGCTATATATGAGAGTCCTGTTAGTGCTCACTTGAACATTCCAGTTATATAGCTATCTGGTGCTTTTTGATTAAGTGCTCTCTGGAGCTACTTGATATAGGCTCTTTGTGAGCTTTCCATTACCAAGCCCGGATAAAATTCCCGTTACATGGCTCAATGAGCTTCCTGTTATAGTGCTTGAGAGAGAGCTTTCTAATTTAGTGCTCTAATGAGTACTTCCGGATATAAATTGATGGATTTCTGATTTGTACATTTATGTGTACTACTCTTGTATCCATCGAGATTTTAAATGAATCAACGAGTGAGACTATGGCATGAACACAAGTGAAAATCAAATTGAAATCAATATCTGAAAATACATGAAATGCATGAAATTTGGTATTTGATGAGCTCATCCTTGTCACTAATATTTACATGATATGGTAACTAACATATTTGATGAGATTGTGTGCTTAGGTTGTGGCCAAGTTGTTTAGAATGCATGTGTATGTTTACTTAATGTACAAATGAATGGTAAGTTTATTTCCCATTATACGAACTTACTAAGCACTAAGTGCTTACTCTATTTCATTTTCTCTATCTTATAGCTCTCGAAGGCTCCTTGGGTTGGAAGTTTTGGCGGAGATCACTCATACTGTCCATCGGCCCATTTTCGGTACAAATATGAAACTAATTTTAGTTATAATGGCATGTATAGGTTAGCTTAGCCAAAGTTGACATATTACAATTTGGTTGTAACTAGCCATTGGTATGGCTTATGTTTGGATTATTTTGAGATGTATATATATATTTGTGGCCTTAAAATGTTGATGTGTGAATTTGAAATGGTTTAATGATAGTAAGCATATGAATGAATAGATGGAGATAACTTAATTGAAAGAGTATGTATGAATATGAATTTTGATCAATTAGGTATGATTGAATATATGAACATATGTAATGATATGCTATGCATAAGACTTGGTATGACTTGATTTAAATGTCTTGAAATGGTTGGTGATTGGGTATGTGTCTCAGCCGTGTATGTGTCTCAGCCGTGTACATAGGCATGTGTTCTGGCTGTGTGTCCCCTGCATCTTAAAATTGAGAAACAAAATACTCAAAATTAACTACACGGCTTGGCACACGGGCGTGTGACTTGGCCGTGTGACCCCTACACTTAATTAAGTTCCAAGTCAGAGAGTTGCACAGGTTAGGAACACGGGCGTGTGCCCTACCTC
Source organism: Gossypium stocksii (assembly GCA_020496765.1). NCBI lineage: Eukaryota > Viridiplantae > Streptophyta > Magnoliopsida > Malvales > Malvaceae > Gossypium > Gossypium stocksii. The sequence continues at coordinate 75,386,005 of CM035632.1, read as the reverse complement.
ATATGCCACATGGCCTGAGACATGGGCATGTCACTTGGCCGTGTGAGTCACAGGGCTTGACCACACGGGCGTGTGACTTGGCCGTGTGACCCCTGCACTTAATTAAGTTGCAAGTCAGAGAGTTACACGGGTTAGGGACATGGGCGGATGCCCTACCTTATATGCCACACGGCCTGAGACATGGGCATATCACTTGGCCGTGTGAGCCACACTGCTTGACCACAAGGGCATGTGACCTCTGTACCTAGGAAAATTTCTGAAATTTTGTGAAAATTTTTTTGAGTTCCTGATTTAGTCCCGACTCATTCCTAATGTATAATTTGGGCTTCGAGGGCACAAAACCCATAAAAAGGACGATGTGGTTATATTATAATTAATTTATGATACGATTGTGAAATAACATAAAATATCTGAATATGATCTGTAAACTCTGGTAATGCTCCTAAATCTTGTTCCGGTGACGGATACAATTTTGGGGTGTTATAGGAAAAGCTTACTGATTTAGTAAATGAACTTATTAAGCTTTATTCAAGCTTACCCGTATTTGTTTCATTTTGTAGATTTCGTTTTGAGGTCTTGGAAGATCGGATCAACACAAGAAATCACACTATCTGAGAAATCTTTGGTAGACTTTGATTTCGGTTGGTATATATGGCATGTATTAGGACTCTTTGTATGCATGATAATGGTTTCTAAATTTTGAGCAAGTTTTACTAAAACTTGTGTGGTACGATTGAATAATAAATGGAATTTAGCATGTTTTACTAAGTTCAGCTTGTTGATTAAGAATGAAAATATTGATAATATGTGGAACAATGGTATAAAATAAAATAGATGTTTTTGATGTGTAAACCATATCTTGTATATGCAACTTTGGATATTAAATGTCATGAAATGTATTGTGGTGTCAATGATGACACATTGGTTAGGTACATAGGTTGAATTATTTGACATGTTTGAGTGTTATTGAAGATGGACTATGGCTTAGAAAGTTGTGTGTTTGAATGTGTTTAAATACCTAAGAAAATGAGTGAAATTTGAGCTTGAAATTGGTCATTTTGGGGCACATACAGCTTAGGACACAGGTTGTCACACAAACGTGTGATGCGCACGGGTAACCTATACGGGCATGTGCCCTGAACATGTATCAAAACAGTATAGGTGCAGATTTCACATGGGCTGACATATGACCTGTGACATGACCATGTAACTCTACATCGAATGTTACACGGGTTAGCACATGGCCGTATGGCATCATTTCGAAAAGTACATGGTCTGGCACATGGGTAGGGACATGGCTGTCTCCTACACCACATGGTCTGGATCATGTCACACGGCCTGACCACATGGCCGTGTGACCTCTGTTTTAAAATTTTATAAATTTTCCCTAAATATTCTGATTTGTTTCAAATCGGTTCCTGATTGTTCCCAAATTAATTGTAAGGCCTCGTAAGCCCAATTTAGGGTCCATAAGTATATAATTACTTCGAACTGAAATAAAAAAATGTTTATTATTTTAGTGAACTGGATGTTATTATTATTGAATATTCTGCAATGTACAATGGTACCCTATAACCCTATTTTGGTGACAAAAATGGTTTTGGGTGTTACATTTGCCCCCGTGAATCCCATTTAGCACCATCAAATAAGACAAGGTAGTTATACACCTCATTACTAATGTTATCCATTCATTATAGAACCCTAATTGACGCAACATCTGCTCAGGAAAACTTGATTCAACCTTTATCATACGCCTTACTCATGTCGAGTTTTAAGGCAAAAGATCTAACCGAACCATCCCTTTTCTTTTTGAACGAGTGCAAGATTTCATAGGCCACTAAAATGTTATCCATTTTCTTTCGAACCCTCGAACTGTGTTCTTTTTCTTTCGACAACTCGTTGCCTTATGGAAGAATGAAGTGTTTCGATCCCCCAACTTGAGCCAATTCACTCTTGCCCTTTGTTCGTAGAAAATTTCCTCATTATCTGCTTCCAAATTCAATGCTAATTTGATATCCGTTATTTTTGACAAGATCTCATCAGTAGGATCCACCTCATTCATAATTAACATTACTTAAATTGTAAATGCTGGCTGTCGATTCCACCAATATAACCTACGCTTAATTCCACAAATTTAAACAGTATAGGGAGTAGGGTCGATCCTACAGAGACTGGAATTACTGGAAATTGTTTGTTTCTTGACCAGATTAGTGTCTGGGCAGTTGTCGTGCCCGCGACGTGAGGGGGGAATAAAATATTAAGCCTGAAATAAACACAGGAAAAAAAACATAAAAAGTAAAAGATAAAATAAAATCAACAACGAAATAATCTAAAAAAAAAATCAATGAAGCTTAGCTCAGCCTTAAGCACGGGCTTTTCCGTCTTTGACCCGATCCTCGAAATTAGGTGAACTCCTCTTTTTCAATAAGCTAGTTATAGCTACCAAGGATGCCTCGGACACCAACTCTTCCTCATGTAAATTAGTTATGGAACGTCCTATAACTAACCCTTGCCGATCGAACAACCTACGAAACGTTCGTGATTTAGAACTCTGGCAGCTTTGCATTCTGGAAGAGCCTAGCTCGAACCAATGCCCTCAAATGTTCGGGACATTTAAATCCAGTTACTACTTCCCTTGACGGAACCAAACAGCAATCCTCACTTGGCATGCCAATGTGTTCTCGGAAAACCAATTAGACAATCGATCCTCTCGGAATTCCAACGGTACGTCTAGCCATGCTAACTCAAACGACGTTTTTTTTTATTTAGTATCGGCTCGACTTTGTGAGTTGACAAAGTCATACTCTTAATCCGGAGAAGTAATAAGTATCGAAAATTGGGAGTTAGATGGCTCGGGTTCGTAACTCACGAGTTTTTGACGGGGTTAACACCGGCTTAAAGCTGAAATGGATTTTAGTGTGACATGATTTTGATCATGCCTGAAGGTTGTGGGAAATGATAGAAATTATATGAAAAAAAAGGTGGTGAAAATGGATAGGAAAAATATTTGAAAAGGGAATTAGACAATTTTTGTAAAAAGAAGACAAAATAATCCAACTCTCAATTTGAATTAGGAAAAGAAAGACAAAGAGGATAATGTATTTCCAAATAGGAGTAGGAATACAAAATGAGGGATGATTTCCTAAGAACTAAAACCCCCTATTTATATAGATAGGGTTTACTAAAAATAGCATAATTAATAAAATAAAATAAAAATAAAAATAAAATAAAAATAATTAAAATAAAAATAAAATAACAAAATATCTTCCTATTAATAGTATTTTTACAAAGTCAAAATTGCAACTAGTCTTTGGCTTGCTCCATCTTTCTGCTTTGTCCCCATTTCCATAATTTGTTTTCCAATTCGGCCACTTTTTCCTTGTTTCCGTCCAATTATGTCCCTGAATATTATTGAATCATAAAAACACTTAATTAGCGGGGTTCAATTCATCAATAAACCAAATTAAGCACAGAAAAATATGCAATTTTACATGTTTATCAAATCCCCCTACTTAGCTTATGCTTGCCCTCAAGCATGTTGTTCTTTCAAACATTAGAATTAGTCCTACAATTTATCAAAAATCGAGCCCCTTTTTCAAATCCTCAATCAACGCAAACAATATAGGCAAAAATTAAATAAATGTTCAAAATATATACTTTAATCAACAAGAGTCATAAAATTGAAATATGTTAACTAAAACAACTTCGCTAAATTGATTTGTGAATCCAATAATTTGCATGGCATTGTTAATTAACTACGCATCAGAAAATTAATAGACAAGATCGAACCTTTTTACGCGAACTAGGATGACAACCCAAGCACCCTATCCCGGTTACTCAGTTCAAACAATCTTTATTTATTTATTTATTCATTTTTTTGTTTTTTTTTTGTTTTTTTTTAAGAAAGAGGTTCAGCTAGCGGAATGTTTTAAGTTATCAACTTGTCACTCGAACCTTTTTACGCGAGACAAGATGACAACCCAAGCACCTTGCCCCGGTTACTCAATTCGGTCACGTTTTCGAACTTCATTCATAGCTTGAACATTTATTTATTTAATTTATTTATGCATAAGCAAATGTATTTATTCAACCAATCAATTCATACGAAAAAAAAATTCTAGCTACATATATCAATTTTAAATCCTAAATGTCGACCAATTTATATACTTGAACATTTAATTCAAAATTTGCCTAATTGCTCCTATTGACTAAGTATGAGATTTTAAGGCTCAATGTCGAATAAATTGTTGAAAGAATTCAATGTAAGATTGAACACATGCAAAAGAAAAAGACATGCAGCAAAAATTAACATATTAATCCAACCCCCTACTTAAACTATGCTTGTCCTCAAGCATGTAAAACAAAGTCAGCAGCTTAAATAAATTGAAAATGAAAAAGTTCAGAACACTCCCCGTGTATTTTAGTGACATCATTGGTGTTGAGAGTCGCGACTTTGCAGGATATTGAGGATGGTGGCGACATTTGTTTCCATCGTCTTAATTCTAGCCTCGATTCGGCTTAAACGGGCCTCCACAGTCAAAGGTTGTTCCTCTTGCTCTCTCGTATCGATGTGTGGATGTTTGCGAAAAACTCTATTTTCCCGAGCAGTCCTTGTACCTGGAGGAACAAAATAACATGAAGTAGGGGTGCCGGCAAGCAATCCCATAGAATCCAAACAGTGTTTATCTAGGTGGTTCATATGATATGCGCATGTGAAGGTTGCGAAATCAATTTCAGATTCGAAAAGTCGAGAGGCTAAATTTGAAATAAATTATCCAAGTATTAGTGGACGGTTGTAACTTAAAATGGCATGAAAATTTCGTGCAAACCAATATCCTAAATTAACTTTAAAACCCGAATGCATGCACCACAAAAAGAATAGTTCAGTTTTAGTCAAAGCAGCGGATGCGTCATTTCTACCTGAAAAACAAAATGCTAAAAATCGGTGTATGTATCTCAAAGCAGGCTCATGTACCCATAAATCTTTTGTGGTATTTGGATTGTAAAGTTGGTCAGAATTAGTTAAAACACGATAAACATGCTGAGCATCAAAGTCATTGGGAACATCTAAAAGAGCAGAATGATAAGCATCAGATTGAATGTCATTAGGGTCGACGAAACCCATGGCAATATTAAAATCAGAAATGGACATCCGAAAGTCCTTTCCAAGCAAACGAAAGCACACTATATTTTGTGTTTCAACAGTTTGCAATGCATTAATGTCGAAATTAAATGTGGTATAAAACTCATATACTAATTCATAATATGCATCACAAGTAATATGAGCAAATAAAGTCCAACCAATAGCATCGAAATAATGGAGCACAGCATCATGGATATCTAAAAATTCAAGAGTGGGGAAATCGATTTGCTTACAGACCGGAAGCAGGCGTTGTCGGATGGCGTCGTATCGTGTCTGCTGTTCTGATGTCGAAAAGTCTAGAAATCCTTGCAAACGACTATCGGTAGGAATGGTATTTGCTCGACTACGTCTGTTGCGTTGGTTTGCTCAGGCTGGTCGAACGTGCACGTTAGGCGAGTCGGGTGGGGGATTTCGATCAGCAGCTTCAGTACTACTGTGTGGGGGTGTCGATGGCTCACGTGTCGACCGTCGTCGACTTCGGGTTTGGCGTGGAGAGACTTGTTCGACAACGGTGGGTGTAGGCTCGACATTGACATTAGAAGTTTCGACTTCTTCTGGGCTGCCCGAAGTGCTTATATCGGCCGAGGTCAAACTTCGTCATCGGCCGGCTCTTGGTTGCGCAGCCGTTCATCGTGAGAGAGGTGGAGGAGAGTCGTCGTCGGCTAATTCAATGAGGGGAGGCGCGGAGAACCGATGTCGATTTCTGTTAAGGGAAACCGGGATGTTATCGGCCGTTTGGTTCCGAGTACGAACCATGTGTTTGTTGCGATCGTCACAAGGAAACGGTTCTGACCGTCCGTTGGGGGTGAATCGCGGCGGCGCACGGCGGCGGTGGCGGCGGTGTGGGCTAAGGTACGGTTTTTTTGGGCTGATTTTTTCAATTGTGAAGATGGGTGTCGGTTTAGGTGATAGAAAAAGGTGGTTTTTGAGTGTTTAGGTGTATAGAAAATAAAATAAAAAAAATGGGTGTTAAAGAGTAGAGAAGCGGCAGTGCACGTCGGTTGAACGGTGGTTGGTGGCGAGAAAGGGCGACCTCGGTGGTGGGGGAACGCGTTTGGCAGTAATGGCGGTAGAATGGCCGATGAATGGTGGTTTTGGGGAGGTGAAGAAAGAAAATAAAAGAGAATAAAGGAAAGGAAGAGAATAGTTAAGGTGGTGGAGGAACGGCGGTGGTAACGGTGGGTGTAGGCGTTCGGAGCAAGGCTGACCGGCGGTGGTGGTGTGGGCGACGGCGGCGGCGACGTGGGAGGTTTGGGTTGAGGGTTTGGTTTTGAAGAAAATGGAGAAGATGAAGAAGATGAAGATGTGGGGGTTGTGGGATTTTGGGTGTTTTAATTTTTTTATTTTTGGGTTATTTTGTATGGGATTGGGTTTGTGTTTATTGGGTTTGGGTTTGGGTAATTTTATGGGTAGATGGGTTAAATGGGTAAATGGTGTTATTTGGATTTTGAGTTTTTTTTTTCTCTTTCTTTTTTTTTTGGGGTTTTGGGTAATTGGGTAATTGGTGGTATTTTGGGTATGGTAATTTGGGTATAGAAATTCCATCAAGGTGGAAATTTTTGGGATTTTTATTTGACGCATGTCGTGCCCACGTTACCATCACTAGCCGTACTCACCAAAATTTATGACCTTATTGCCCCTGAAAACACAAAATTGACTAAGTAAAAAAAAGGAATTAATTTATTTATTTACAGCCTAACTCTAAAAAAAATTAAATAAAAAAATAGACAGAAATAAATTTTGGGATGCCTCCCAAAGGCGCTTTTGTTTAACGTCGTTAGCTCGACGACTTGTGATTCAAACTTTGAGCGCATCGAGAACAATCTCCTCAACTGTGTGGGTTTGAAAATTCTCGAAAAAGGGTTTTAATCGTTGACCATTCACCTTAAAGCGCTTTCGTGTCTCTGCACCTTGAATTTCCACTGCACCATTCGGAAATAAATTAGTAATAATAAACGGTCCTATCCATTTGGATTGAAGCTTACCAGCAAAGATTTTTAAGGTGGGGTCGTATAGGAGAACTTTTTATCCAATCGAAAATTGCTTTCTTGCAATGAACCTGTCATGAAATGCCTTCGTCTTTTCTTTATAAACTCGAGCATTTTCATATGCATCATTTCTAATTTCCTCGAGTTCCTGGATGTCTAATTTCCGAGATTTTCCTGCAGACTCCATTTCCATATTACATTGCTTAACTGCCCAAAAAGCCTTGTGCTCCAATTCGACCGGAAGATGGCACGGTTTACCAAAAATGAGTCAGTAAGGCGACATGCCTATTGGTCCCTTGTAAGCCGTCCTATAAGCCCAAAGTGCGTCATTCAGTTTTAAACTCCAATCCTTCCTGTTCGGTTTAACCGTCTTTTCTAGAATAGATTTGATCTCTCGATTTGACACTTTGGCTTGCCCGTTTGTTTGTAGGTGGTATGCAGTGGCAATTCGTTGAGTCACTCCATATTTCTCCATAAGTGCACTTACGAGCTTATTACAAAAGTACGTTCCTCTGTCGCTGATTAATGCTCGTGGAGTGCCATACCTGGAAAAAATAGTATTTTTAAGAAATTCAACTACGGTCTTAGCATTATCATTGCGAGTGGCTTTCGCCTCTATCCACTTAGAGACATATTCAACAGCTAGGAGTATATAAAAATTACCAAAAGAAGAGATGAAGGGACCCATAAAGTCGATGCCCCACACATCGAAAATTTCACAGATATGAATAGAAGTAAGAGGCATCTCATTTCGACGACTAAGGTTGCCAACTCTTTGGCACTTTTCACAAGTTTTACAAAATAAAAAGGCATCATGAAATATGTGTGGCCAAAATAACCCACATTCGAGAATTTTGTGCGTGGTGCGTTTAGGTCCAAAGTGCCCTCCGTATGCATAAGTATGACAAAAAGTTAAGATAGATTGTACCTCTGTTTCTGCTACACAACGTCGTATTACCTGATCCGAGCAATGCTTCCAAAGGTAAGGATTGTCCCAAATGTAATATCGCGCATCCTTTTTTATCTTATCTTTTTTAGACCTCGGTAATTCTGAAGGAATAGTACCTGTGACGAGATAATTTACTATGTCTGCATACCAAGGATGAACTGCATTTGCTGAAAATAGGTTTTCATCGGGAAAGTTATCCTTCAATGGTGTGTCGTCTACTGGAATCGGCAATCGACTCAGATGGTCAACTACTAGGTTTTCGCATCCTTTTTTATCCCGAATTTCAAAGTTAAACTCTTGTAGGAGTAGGATCCACCTAATCAATCGGGGTTTTGCCTCATTTTTCCCTATTAGATATTTCAAAGCTGCATGGTCAGAAAAGATAATTACCTTAGTTCCCAATAGGTAAGATCTAAACTTATCTAAAGCAAACACAACAGCTAATAGTTCTTTCTCGGTGGTTGTGTAATTGCTTTGGGCAGCATCCAAAGTCTTCGAGGCATAGTAGATAACATGAGGCTCTTTCCCTATTCTTTGGCCAAGAACAGCTCCCACACTTTGGTCGCTCGCATCACACATAATTTCGAACGGGAAGTTCCAATTTGGTGGCTGCACTATAGGAGCGGAGACCAATTTTTGCTTCAGCACATCAAATGCGTCTTTACAAGTCTGGTCAAATTCGAATTCTTTATCTTTTTGTAGCAGACTGCAAAGTGGTCGCGCGATTTTCGAGAAGTCTTTCATAAATCGTCTATAAAATCCTGCGTGACCAAGAAACGAACAAACTTTCCTCACTGATGAGGGGTAAGGTAACGAGTTAATAATGTCCGTTTTTGCCTTATCGACCTCAATTCCTTTCGAGGAAACTATGTGACCCAAAATTAATTCTTTATAAACCATGAAATGACATTTCTCATAATTTAAAACAAGATTAAATTCCAGGCATCTTTGTAATATCTTAGCAAGATTATTAAGACATTCGTTAAAAGAGTTACCGTAAACCGTGAAATCATCCATAAAGACTTCGATAATTTTCTCGACGTAATCAGAGAATATGCTCACCATGCATCTTTGGAAGGTGGCCGGAGCATTGCAGAGTCCAAACGGCATCCGTCGATATGCAAACGTTCCGAAGGGGCACGTGAAAGTCGTTTTGTCTTGATCCTCTAGAGCCACTGGAATCTGGAAAAATCCTGAATACCCATCGAGACAACAATAATGAGTCTTACTGGCTAATCGCTCGAGCATTTGGTCGATGAAAGGGAGCGGAAAATAGTCTTTCTAGGTAGCTGCATTTAATTTTCGGTAATCGATGCAAACCCTCCATCCGTTCTGGACTCGTGTAGGAACCAGCTCTCCTAATGGGTTTTTCACCACTGTCACACCAGTTTTCTTGGGCATGACATGAACCGGGCTAACCCAATTACTGTCAGAAATCGGGTATATCATTCTAGCATCTAACAGTTTCTGGATCTCCTTCTTTACTACCTCCATCATGGGTGGATTGAGACGCCTTTGAGCATCTCTCTTTGGTTTCGTGTTGTCTTCGATAGAAATTCTGTGCATACAAGTAGATGGACTTAGCCCTTTTATGTCGGCTATCGTCCAACCAATAGCTTCCTTATAATTTCTCAGCACTCGAACTAGACTTTCCTCCTCGTCTTTGGTTAACTTGTTCGACACTATCACCGGTAAAGTGTCTTTCTCTCCCAAAAAGACGTACTTAAGATGGTTCGGTAACGCTTTAAGCTCTAAAGTTGGTGGCTACAAAATCGAAGGCAACATTTTGGTTTGAGAAGGTAATAATTCAAATTGGTTACCTCGATTTGTCAACGAAGGTTGCGTTTCCAAGTGATTGACAACTTCTTGCACCGAATCATCAATGACTGCGAACTCCTCGAGATAATGTAAAACATCCATGTCAATGCTTCTGTAAAGGACAATTTCCAACTCATCAAAGTCATGATATTCAGAATAAGCTTGAGTTAAACAATCTAAAATATCAATGCTGGAAATATTTAATAGTAAGTTAGGATGACTCATGGCCTCGTAGACGTTGAATTTCACGATTTCGCCATCAAATTCCATGGTTAGCATTCCGCTTCGAACATCAATTTTCGCGCTTGCGGTACTTAGGAATGGCTTTCCAAGTAAAATGTCAGACGAATTAGTTGAATTATCATCTTCCATATTAATAATATAGAAATCTGCAGGGAAAACTAATTCGTTAACTTTAACAATGACGTCTTCAAGCAGCCCTTCGGGATGGATAACTGACCTGTCCGCCAACTGGATTATTACTCCTGTCTCTTTTAAAGGACTCGCGTTAATCAACTTATAAATAGAATAAGGCATAACATTAATGGAAGCCCCTAAATCACACATGGCTTTCTTAATACCTACATTACCTATCTCACAAGAAATAGCAAACATACCTTGGTCCTTGTATTTGGGCGGAACTTTCTTTTGCAGCACGGCGGAGACATTTTCTCCTACGTTTACTCTTTCGTTACCTATTAACCTCCTTTTGCTAGTACACAATTCCTTGAGAAATTTTGCATAACGAGGGATTTGTTTAATAACGTCGAGTAAAGGGATATTTACCTCTACCTTTCTGAATGTCTCGAGGATTTCCTTTTCCTCCTTCTCTTTCTTATCCCTCGCAAGTCTCCCTGGAAAAGGTGGTGGCATCACAACTGGTCTTTGAATTTCTAATTCTGGCCGTGCTGTTGGATCAGAGATTTGCTTTTCACGTTCCTTGTCTTGCCCATGACTTTTGGCTGGAACCGTTTCTAGAACCTTTCCACTACGAAGAGTCATCACACTAGCATTCTACCGAGGGTTCGGCTCTGTCTGGGAAGGTAATTTACCTTGAGACTCCAAATGATTAACTGCCATTGAGAGTTTACTAACCTGATTAATTAACTCTTGTATTGACGCGTCTGTTCTTTGTTGATATTTTGCAGCATCGGCAGCAAGTCTTTCCACGATAGCTTTTAAAGATGTGCTCGACTTGTGTTGTTGTTGTGGTGGTTACAGAGGTCTTGGTTGGTATGGTGGATTATATCGGGGATTAGTTCCGTAATTCAGGTTAGGATGATCCTTCCACCCGGGATTGTAAGTGTTGGAAAAAGGATCATAGCATCTTTGCGGAGGTCCTAGAAAACCTCCGACAGCATCAACATATGCCGTTAAATTATCGTTAAGGATTGGACACAAATCCGTCGGGTGCTCAGACGTAGTACAAATTCCACAGAGTGGGGTCAAACTCTTCTTTTCTGTAAGCAAAGATTGAACAACATTCGTAAGCTTATCCAATTTATCTTCTAAAGTTGAAACGTTTACCCCATTAACTCGTCTTGTCGGTTCCAAATTTGGCCGATATTGTTGAGAATTTGCCGCCATGGTGGATATTAGTTCTCTTGCCCTTTGAGGAGTTATATTGACAAGCGCCCCTCCGCTAGTAGCATCGATCATCTTCATTTCCATAGGGAGCAAACCCTCGTAGAAATATTGAAGAAGTGATTGTTCGGTTAAGCCATGTTGAGGACAACTTGCGCATAGTTTTTTGTATCGCTCACAGTAGTCGTAGAGCGATTCACTTTCCAATTGGCGAATTCCCACTATGTCCCTCCTAAGCTCGGCTGCTCGTGACGCTGGGAAGAATCTGTCAAGAAATACACGAGATAAGTCATCCCACGTTGTGATAGAACCAGGAGGTAAGTAAAATAACCATTCTTTTGCAGTATCAACTAAAGAAAAAGGAAAAGCCCGAAGTTTGATCTCATCTTCGGGTACTCCCTAGGGTTTCATGCTTGAGCAGACCATGTGGAATTCTCTCAAGTGAGTGTGTGGATTCTCGTTCTTCAAGCCTCGAAAAGTGGGCAAAATGTGAATCAAGCCCGACTTCAGTTCGAAAGGAGTTCCTCCGGTTGGATAGTTGATGCATAACGGTGTTTGCTCATTGGGAGCAGCGGCTAGTTGACGAATGGTTCGGTTCGCCATCTTTTCTAGTTCACCGAGGTTGCCTTTTGTTTCAAAGAGTGGTTCGGTCTCAGGTTCAACCTCTTCGACTTGTTTACCACGTCGAATTGCTTCCGCACGAATTACTTCGCTCAACTTTTCAACGTCGGATTCTAGGATCCCTTGTCCTAGCTCAATTCCTGATTTACTTGCACGTTTAAGAGCTTCTGTCTCTTTTCGTCGTGCTCGCGCTGATTTCTCAATTTCTGGGTCGTATTCGAGATCTCCGGATGAAGACCTGGTCATGAAGACAAGTTAAACAATTGTAAGTGTTGCCAGTCCCTGGCAACGGCGCCAAAACTGATGGCTGTCGATTCCACCAATATAACCTACGCCTAATTCCACAAATTTAAGCAGTATAGGGAGTAGGGTCGATCCTACAGAGACTGGAATTACTGGAAATTGTTTGTTTCTTGACCAGATTAGTGTCTGGGCAGTTGTCGTGCCCGCGACGTGAGGGGGGAATAAAATATTAAGCCTGAAATAAACACAGGAAAAAAAACGTAAAAAGTAAAAGATAAAATAAAATCAACAACGAAATAATCTAAAAAAAAAAATCAATGAAGCTTAGCTCAGCCTTAAGCACAGGCTTTTCAATCTTTGACCCGATCCTCGAAATTAGGTGAACTCCTCTTTTTCAATAAGCTAGTTATAGCTACCAAGGACGCCTCGGACACCAACTCTTCCTCATGTAAATTAGTTATGGAACGTCCTATAACTAACCCTTGCCGATCGAACAACCTACGAAACGTTCGTGATTTAGAACTCCGGCAGCTTTGCGTTCTAGAAGAGCCTAGCTCGAACCAATGCCCTCAAATGTTCGGGACATTTAAATCCGGTTACTATTTCCCTTGACGGAACCAAACAGCAATCCCCACTTGGCACGCCAATGTGTTCTCGGAAAACCAATTAGACAATCGATCCTCTCGAAATTCCAACGGTACGTCTAGCCATGCTAACTCAAACGACGTCTTTTTTGATTTAGTATCGGCTCGACTTTGTGAGTTGACAAAGTCATACTCTTAATCCGGAAAAGTAATAAGTATCAACAATTGGGAGTTAGATGGCTCGGGTTCGTAACTCACGGGTTTTTGACGGGGTTAACACCGGCTTAAAGCTGAAATGGATTTTAGTGTGACATGATTTTGATCATGCCTGAAGGTTATGGGAAATGATAGAAATTATATGAAAAAAAAGGTGGTGGAAATGGATAGGAAAAATATTTGAAAAGGGAATTAGACAATTTTTGTAAAAAGAAGACAAAATAATCCAACTCTCAATTTGAATTAGGAAAAGAAAGACAAAGAGGATAATGTATTTCCAAATAGGAGTAGGAATACAAAATGAGGGATGATTTCCTAAGAACTAAAACCCCCTATTTATATAGATAGGGTTTACTAAAAATAGCAGAATTAATAAAATAAAATAAAAAATAAAAATAAAATAAAAATAATTAAAATAAAAATAAAATAACAAAATATCTTCCTATTAATAGTATTTTTACAAAGTCAAAATTGCAACTAGTCTTTGGCTTGCTCCATCTTTCTGCTTTGGCCCCATTTCCATAATTTGTTTTCCAATTCGGCCACTTTTTCCTTGTTTTTGTCCAATTATGTCCCTGAATATTATTGAATCATAAAAACACTTAATTAGCGGGGTTCAATTCATCAATAAACCAAATTAAGCACATAAAAATATGCAATTTTACATGTTTATCAGTAAATATTTAAAATTTATCTTTCATATACCAAAATATTAATAATGAGTTATAATAATTTATTTTTTATATTCTTATTAAAATATCATGTTAATAAATTTGAATATTATTTAAATGCATATTTTTACTTTATAACATAATGTTTAAAGTAGACATTTTATTCCTTAAAAGCTCTTTTTGAAATCAATAATAAACACTTACGGCATGTTTAGTTCACTGAAATGGAATAGAGTTATAATGGACTAGTCATTCTATGGGAATAAAATAGAGCTGAAATGAAATTGAATAGGCATAACAATGGTTTAGTTGGATGGAATAGAATAAATATTGTAATATTATTCACGCGTTTGATTGAAAGTTCTAGATATGTAATAGAACAAAAAATACTCGAATGATAGAACATGTCCTTTAATAAATTAAATTATTTTTTAATTTTGTAAAAATATTAACAAACCAAAAATATTAAATGCTGAAATGACAAATATATCTTTTAATTTGTTTTATAAAAGTATAAAAATCATAAAATAATAAAAATTTAATATCTACAAATATAATTAAAAAATAATATATTATTATAATGAAAATAATATTTAAAATACACAATTAACAAAACAATACTTATAAATATATTTTCCACATCAATTTAATATTAAAGAATAATATTTTCTATCAAAAGAAAAATATTTAAATATAAAATATTTTATTTTATATTTTTTAAAATTTGAAAATAATATTTTATATTAAATTATATTAAAAGATTTCCCTTTATTTCCTCCATCTTCGTTGGTCCCGCTCTCTGTCCCCAAATTCATCTTCATGTTTAACTTTTTAATAGACCACCGTCACTGTTGTTACCTTCCGCCACCATCGTCCATCGACCATCGTTTTGCTGCTACCTTCCATCACGTTAGCCACCAACATGAATTTATTCAAATTTTACTAAGAACTTTTCTTGATCTCCTATTTCATATTTTCTATTTTGTTTTACCTAAAAACCTTCCAAAAGCCTATCTACAAAGCTTCTGTATCAAAATTCTCCTTTTTCTTTTTTTATTTGTTACTTTGTTTAAAAGTCATTAGATGTGGTTGAATCCCATTGAAAATGTGAACAAATCAAAACTTTTATGGATCCATAAGTACTCCACTGAGTTTTAGCTCTCTTTTGTTCTTCTCTACCACTACCATTGTTGTAAAATTGTTCATTTTCTTCATCATCTATCATTCCTGTAAAAAAAAAATTTTGGACAACAAAGCATCTTTCTGCAAATGTCAATTCATAAACCGTCTGATGTTCTAATTTTCCTTTTTAGTTATTTTATGGGAATTGATGGAGAGAATCAGAAAAGAACCATGAACAAGACTGAAATAAGATTGGAAATAATACGAAATCATGGGCAAAATTGTATAAAAGAATAATGTTGCTATTTCTTGCTCTGCCGAATTGCCCATTCTTTGCTCTCTTCTTTAGAGGCTAGTGCATCAATAAAAAGGACACCTGCTCCGGCATCAGCAAAAGCTCTTGATCTCCAGAGTGACTCCTCTAAAGACAGTGCTTGACGAGAATCTGTTCGTGCCACAATAACAATGTCGGAGCCACTCTCTTTGCGAGCGTCAACTGCTGCTTTAATTCTCATAAGAGTTTCCTCTCTGGACACCACCTTCCGGCCTTGTGTATGACCACAAGCTTTTGGGGACACCTAACAGTGAAGTTTGATACAAACCCGAGCCCCAAAATACGACCAAAACCAAATACGCAATTCAAAGACTAAAAAAACTGCTTAGAATACCTAACATTGTTTATGGCAGTCCAGTGTTTGTGTAATGTCAATACAGCAATAAAAGTATTTCAAAAGATGACATTTTTTTTTCAGAACATGAACCTGGTCTTCGAGAATGATCCCGGCAAAGCCTGCTCTTATATATCCTTTAACAGGTCTCTTCACATTCATCGCATTTCCTTATCCATTGTCGCCATCTCCGATGACAGGAATCGATACAGCCTGAGTAATTTGTTGCCCCTGATCCACCATTTCTCCATAAGAAATAAATCCGTTGTCCGGTAATCCCAGGCGAGCGGCAGAAATGGAAAATCCTAATGATGACAACAAAGGATGTTAATACGCATACCATCTCAAAACAGTTCAGCAATTGGATAGCGAAAATCGTTTAAACTCATACATTTCAGATTTTGATACTGGAAATGCATCAAACTTATGTAAGGGATAAATTCAAAGAAACAAAATAATAGTGTTGTAAAATGAAAAAGCAACATGTAGGAAGAAAGAGAAAGACCAAAACTGTAGTAATCACAAACTTTTGACTGTAAAAAACCTTACGAATTCATATATGGTCCTCAAACTAAGTCCAATGAAACTAATATGTGGATTCATAAGTAAAACGAAATGCCTTGGATGAAGAAACAATCTGCATCAATGAAATGACTCAGTTAACACTAAATACTGACAAATTCACAGAAGATTGCATTTATCATTTAGAAAATTGTAATGGAACAACAAGAACAGATTAACAGGGGGGGGATCCAATTTTAAAGAACCCTTCGACCATAGAAACTCAAAACAAAGAACAAGTCTTGGGATTATCAATTCAAAGCAAAACTTGCATGAACCATCAAAATTAGAAGAAACGCAAATCACAAACAAGGAGAAAAATTGAAGCTTTTAGATCCAAAAAGTCCAACTGAAGAAAACCCACATCTTGAAATCCCTAAATCAATGAAAAAAAATGGAAAAGAAAGCGAAGGAAAGAGAAGGTACCACTGGTGAATACTGAAAGCCAGCTCTTTCAACAAGCTTAGCACTGAGACCATCAAAACAAGCAAGGCCTTGGTGAGCACCAGGCGATTCCAGAATCTGTCTGAGTGTCTTTGCAGGTGTATTCCTCTCACCTAAACAACCAATGATGGGTTGGAATCGCTTAGGAGTGGTAAACAAAGTGTGGGTATTGATGGGAGATAGAAAGGAACCATTTTTTAAATTAGAAACAAGGAAATAGTGAGATTGTGAGAAAGGGTGGTTGAAAACAGAGAGAGCTTGATCTCTGGTAGCCATTAATGATGGGTTCATGCTTTGAAGGTTGAAGTTCATCACCACCTTCGGCCATCATCTACCGCCAGCTGCCAATCTAAGATGTTCTCAAATTAAGCCAGAAACCACCAATCTAGGGTGTTCTGAAAACCCTTCTTCCGCCGCTCTGCACCTCTTGATTTCTAAGCATGTTTTTTCTCCTCCATCTTTTCATTGCTTCGACCAAGTTTCAAGCATCAATTCCTCTTGTAACAACAAAAACCTAAAACCCGGAATTAATCATTCAACGTTTTGAGCTTTCAATCATCTGTTTTATCGTAGAATTTTGAACCGTGCCGTAATGATATAACCATTACATTGAACCAAACAAACTGTTAAATCTTAAACTAAACTTGTTCAAAACAATTTTCCATTGCACTTCTGAAAGTATAGAAAAAGATTCATTGATCCTTCTCCAAACAGAGGTAAAAAATACCATTACTTGTGTTTATCTAAATCTGTTTTTGATCAATCTAAATTCATTCAGGGAGGAAATCCCTATTGGTTCTTCTAATTGGTTATCATTGCTTGTAGCCTTCATTCTTTGTTTCTTCTTTTGTGAGTAAAGTTATCGAAGTTAAGATACCATTGTTTTAAAAGAATTTTACAAAGCTAGCAATAAAAAGCAAAAAGAAAAAGAAAAAGCCTTTATGCTTTTATTTTTTATTTCTCGGTAATTTTGGCAATGCATCTTTGTGCTTTGAATGTTTCTTCTTGTCGGTTGGTAGAAATTTTCTCTATTTGGTCTTATTAAAGATGGCAAAATAATGAAAGCTTGAGAACCAGGACCAACCCTAAAGAAAAACAAAAACAAAATTCCTTTCATCTTGGCAATGTTGGAATACATTCTCATGAGTAATTCATGCTTGGCAAAATTATTTACTAGAGGAGAGGAAGGAGAAGGAAGAGAAAAGAAATATATCTTTGCTATTGTCAAAATTGTGTAATGGAATCATGATTGAAATACAACTTTTAATAAGAAAAAGATTTTTTTTTATTTAAACCTAAAATTAAGCTAGATTATCGCATGAGAGAAAAATTTATTTATAAAAAAAAATTGTTTATTGAATGTAATATAGGTGAAATGGCAGTTCATTTTTAATTTTTTTATTTAAATGTTTTATATAAAAATATTGTAATAATATTTATTATCATTCAAAAAAACTTCTAAGTTTTTTTTCAATTTAAATGATATTTTTTATTTTACATAATTAATTTAATCTTTTAAAACAATTAAATTATAAAAAATATTTTTAATTAGAATTTATAATAATAAAATTTTAAATCAAAATTAAAGCCCGAAAGAAACTAATAATTGAAGTTGAACTTTATTTGTGATTGTTTTTATCTTCCAAAATGTCTAAATATTTGATGCTAATATATTTATTTTACTCTGGTTAGTGAGGTTTCTAAACTTCACAATCAGAGAAATTTGTGACAAATTTTTATCAAAATAAAAAATAAATATAATAACTACAATCGGATGAATTAAATCAAATTAAATTTGATCAAAACATAGAGTGATTTAAATCAAAATATATGTTTTATTATATGGAATAAATATGTTTTTCTTATTTTGAAGATAATTACCCTTTTAATTCTTGTAGTGAGTAAGTTTATGTTTGTTGAATTGATGAAAATTTAATATTTATTAAATCAACGAATGAAAGAGTTAAATTGAATCAATAGGTTAATAAAGTTAGTAAGTAAAGAAAGAATTAAATTGCATTGGAAAGAAAATAAGGAATATTTAAAAGGAAAATATAAGATTATATACATTGCAGTAGATGTAGAGTAAAGATAATAAGATATTGTAGCCCAATTCCTTAAATCGCAATCATTTGTTCTACCCATTCTCATTGATATTGTTTACTCCAATAAATATAAATCTCAAGACTCTCTTTCCATCCAAATTAATCTGCACCCTTTTATTTATTTTTCTTTTTGCTAGCAATCAGATTAAATAACTAATTAGATTTTCTTTACACCATCTCGATAACAGATGATGGAGCTGTCGTGAATTTATTATGAGTTCTGCCAATGATTCATGTATGTAAGTTGAATGGTGATAATTATGAAATACGGGTAAGAGAAAATTAGGTTTTATTAATACAACTACACTGAGTTTTAAGAATGGAGAGTTAATAACTCTGCTATATGTTGGATATTAAATTTAGTTTATGATACTATTAGATTAAATGTTGCGAATTATAAAGATGCTCGTCCAAGGTGGAATGATTTGCTATTTTAAAATCAATTCAAGTCGTAACTTGCTTCCCTTAAATAACAAGGAACCATGGTAGTGTCTTACTACACCAAAATGAAGTCTTTGTGGGACGAATTCAATAGTTATGAAGATATCACATGTGGCTGCTCTTAAGCTTATCCAACACATTGAAACAAATATTGAGTCTTTATTAACATAAATTTTTAATGGGTTTCGGTACTTTGCATTCCCAAATATTGAGTCTGGATCCTCTTTCTACTCTTAACAAAGCATATTTGTTGGTTAGTCAATAAGAAAGGAATAAAAAATTGTGATGGGTTGTGAGGAAAGAGAAATAGTAAGCTTTTCAGTACAGGCAACACATCCAAATTGACGATCAACATCCGCAAGTTCACAAATTACTTAGACTATGAGATCCAACGATCGACCCACTTGTAAACATCATGGGAAATAAGGTCATGATTATGACCACTATTATCAACAACTAGGATGGCCCAGGTCAGGTCGGGGTCGTGGCTGCAACAAAAGAAGTGGCAATAGCTCAGCAGGGCGTATTGTACGCCCATATTCTCAAGAGCAATATGGCATACAACATCCCAACAACATGGCTTTAGCAATTAGCACATCAAGTGGTTCATTTGATTCTAGTAATGATAACTTTGTTACCACTGATTAGTTCCAATGACTACTATCATCGATTGGAACTTCTCCATCTAGTAATGCAAATTGTTTGGTATGGCATATTTCAATTGAATGGATGATTGGTTTTTTAATAACTGTGCATCTTACCATGTCACCAAAATTTTGAATGTATTATTTGATGTTGTTACTATTGACCATTCTCCTGTGGGTCTTTCTAATGGAATACAAACATCATCAATCAAATTCAGACAAGCTAGACTTGCTCCATACCTTATATTATATGATGTTTGTGCCTCATTTATCTTGTGATATTGTTTTTATTGTGCAATTAATTGCAGACTCTAAGTGTCATGTGACATTCCCTAATAATGTAACACCTCTAACCCGTTCCGACGTACAGTATGACGGGGAGATGCTATTGAAGCACTAATGTAACAAATACCTTTGCTTTATTCAAGAAACTAAACTTAAAAACACTTTTAATAAAATTACATAAATATTTATATTCTATTTAAATTGAGTTTTATCTTTTTCAAAACAAAGTTCACAACCTTATAGTGCCTATTGAAACAAAAGAACTAAGCAATTTGTGAAGTAAGAGAATGCTACTTAATTTGTAATAAAAGGTTACTCAAATCACTTAAGAATTTATAAGAAATTAAGTACAACTAAAAGAGTAAAGGTATGTTACATTACCACTCAAGTAGTCAAAGTTGCTGTAACACTCCTAACTAGTATTCGTCGCCGAAACAGGGTTAAGAGACATTACTAAACTTATTACACAATTACACATTCATTTTACATACATAAACATATCTCAATCAAACAAAATCACATTGTCCCTTAAACGAGCCTACGAGGCCCTAAACATGCAATAAGAGTGGTTCAGGACTAAACCGATGACTAAGGAAAAACTTTGGAAAAACATAGAAAATTTCTCAAAACAGGGGACACACACCCATGTGCACAGGACGTATGTCTCACACGGCTACCAGACACGCCCGTGTCACAAGTTGTGTGGACATTCGAAATGGGATCACATGGCCGTGTCCTACCCCGTGTAACTCTCTGACTTGTGTCACATGGCTGACCACACACCCCTGTGTCTAGGCCGTGTAACTCACTGACTTGTTTCTATTAAATGCTTCAAGGGACACACGGCTGTGTACCATGACTGTGTATCACACACGATAGAGACACACGCCCGTGTCTCTGCCCGTGTGGACAAAAATAGTCTATTTGCCAAGCCATTTTACCACCCAACTTGCACATACCTACATTAAATCAATTGGTACCAATTCAAGACACAAATAGGCAGCCAAAACATCCTCAACCAACCACAAATCATGTCATTTCAATTCCAACCATTTCACTACCCAATTTACTACAATTCACCTATTCAAACACATAAAAATTTCACATACTTTATTCACCTAACAAACCAAGTTCAATCATGTTTTTCTTAACTATAAACCACATGTATAATGTGTCTCATAATTCAACCATTTAGTCATCTAAATACCAATCCACAACCAAGCATTACTAAAATAATTATACATCACATATCATCATGGCCATTTGCATAAATATTTACCCAACCAAAACAACCAAAATAAGTCATCTCACATGGCTATAAACCAAACCAAATACTTAACATTTACAAACCATTTCATATGGCAAAAACTCTGTATTGACCTAAAAGTTACGGGCATCGGAAAGTGAGTTGTGGGTCTCTGTTTTAGTAAAACGGATACGTAAATATTTATTAAAAATATTTATGAAGTTATTTTTATGGTCAATTAGGTTTTAGTTAAGTGAATTTTGTTGAATTAAGGCTAAATAAGTACTAGGACTAAATTGAATTAAGTGTGAAAGTTTAATTATAGGAAAAAGAAAAGTCAATGGACTAAATAAGTAATTAAACCATAAGTGCCAAGTGTGTGGTAAAAATAATTTACATGTGTAATACTTATATATATACATTTGTAATACATTAATATATTTACCTATAAATTAAGTAAAAGATATATTATATTATATTATGTTATTATTAATTAAGTAAATAAACAAATAAAAAGTAAAAGAAAGAACATAAATAGAAAAAGTAGAACGAAAAAGAAGGAAAGAAAGGAGAAAGAACAAAGAAAAGGAAAAATAGGGTTTTAAAGATTCAAGCTTAAATTGGTAAGTCAATTTAGTCCATTTTCTTGTAATTTTTGAGTTTTTGGAATCCTAGAACAAAGTATTATTGAATTTATGTTGAAATTTTGTTAGTTGGTATGATTTTAGACATAGTTCATGTTGAGTAAGATGATGAATTAGGGGTAAAATTAAATTTCAAGTTAGAAGTTAGTAAAGGATTGAATTGTGAAATAAAACATAACTTTTGAATATTAGGGACTAAATTGAAAGAATTTTGAAATCAGGGATTTATGGTGAAATTAAAGGGTTAAAATGAGTTTATAATAAACATTAAATAAAAAATGGAGTTAGGTTTGGAAAAATAAAACTAGTTTAGATTAGGGGCTAAATTGAGAAATTAGGTAAAAGTTGTATGTGAAATTGTATTTATTGATAAATTTTAATTGTTTTAATTACGTAGCTAACATCGTGCCGGAAACATTGGCCAAGAAGGGGAAGGAAAAAGTGGACGAAGAATAGATTGAGGAATTACGGTTTGTATTACCAAAATTCGAATTTAATTATTATTAATTGTTGAATTTTAAGTTAATGTGCATGGTAAGCAAATTGATGTAAGTATTAGTATTGAATTGAATAAAATAAAATTAAGTTGTGAACATATATGAGCAATTGAAATGCATAATGAATTGAGAAAGTGAAATTGAAATGTGATTATTGATTGGAAATTGAAATGGTTTGAATTGAATTATTGAATTATTATTATGGTATTGAATTGGAATATGGGAATTTGTGATTTATATGAGTTTTATTGAAATTGAATTGAGAAATATGAATTGAATACCCTATTAACTCATCGGGCTAAGTCGGATATAGTTGGCATGCCATAGGATTGGAAGTGTTCAAGGATATTTCAACCTCAAGTCGATTAGGCACTATATGTGTCGTATTAGGCACCATATGTGTCGTATTATTGCTTCTGATAATTTTGATTAGGTACTGAGTACTGTTTGCTTCGACAATGCCGATTTGGCACAATGTGCTGTCCTGGTGTGTTTGGTCGGATCCGTGTATTCGCCAATGTCCGATATATGTTAATAGGGGTAAAAGAATAGATTAGCAATAGAATTGATATTGAATGAAATGATAAATTGAATGATTTGTTTATGAAATGGAATGAATTACTGGAATGAGATGTGGAAATCAAATGAAATTGAGATAGTGAAATAAAGTATGAATTCAATTGAATACAAGCTTTGAGATAATGATTATTGTTATTATTGAACAAGTTGATTTAAGTATGAAATAATTATTGAATAATTGTAAGCATAAATTGAATATACATAATTTGTTTTATAATGTTACAAATTTGAATTATGGTAATACCACTGACTAAACATACTCAGCGTACAGTTTGTTTCCGTGCGCCGGTTAGGTTAATTGAAGTCAAAGTTCTGGTCCAACATCCAAAGCAAATCCCGAGCTGTTGTTTCTTGACAAATGGTATGTACTTAGGATATATGTTTTGGTCATTTTGGGTTGTTGATTGTAAATGGTGTTATAAATTGACTTTGAATGGTGTATATATATATATATATATATATGAGAATTTAAGCTTATGAAATAGCATTATTGTTACATAACCTAAAATGGATTGAATGTGGTAGTTTTGAATTGAATTGGATGTTATATGTGAAATGAGTATAAATATGCATTGAATAGATTATAATGAGTAACGCCCCTTACCCATAACCATCGCCGGGCATGGGTACGAGGCATTACCGAACATACACTGACACGATCATTTGATTTCGCCACATAAATTTTACGTAAAATTTAAAACTTTTTCATTCATACGTATAACATCCACATTATGGGCCTACGAAGCCCAAACGATACATTGGGTATGATCTGAGACCAAACCAGAACTTCTCGTACACTTAGGAAAATTTGACTCAAAACAGGGCACACGCCCGTGTGGGACAAGGACATGCCCATGTGGGTAGGTCGTGTTGTCGCACACGCCCATGTCTCTAGCCCGTGTGGGATTATTTTTTATTTCGAACCTACAGGTGTTTTCACATGGCCGAGCACACGCCCGTGTCTCTGCCACGTGTCCTTCACATGGCCTTAACACGCCCGTGTCCTCACCCGTGTGAAAAACTGGGGTATTTTGTTTATGACATCATTGCAAAGTTTTCGTCACACGGCCAAGCCACACGCCCGTGGGCTAGGCCGTGTCTATCACACGGCTGAGATTCACGGTCGTGTCTCCACCCGTGTATTTATTACAAAACATTTAATTTTCATAATTTTAAGTGCAGGGGATACACAGCCTATCAACATGCCCGTGGGCTGGCTGTATGTGAAACACACGCCTGTGTGTCCACCCGTCTGAACAATTATAGGCTATTTTCCAAGCCAATTACCACCCTGAAAAAAATAAACCAATACCAACCAATTTTGCCAATTCACATCATAACATAAACTTCCATCCAAACATACATATTAAACCATCCATACACTAACTTTATCTATCATCAAGCATGCACATCCACACACATTTTTCATTTGCTATGCAAGCTTGCACATTAATAGATTACAACATCTTGACAAAATATAACTTATCCATCTATGGCTCATTTCTCATGGCCAAAGTACCAAAACACCATTACCAACAATGGACCCAAAAGAATTATGACATATAACCAAAACAATAGACCACATATACATGCCATAATTTTCAAAGTTGTAATCAAAAATACCAAAGGTGATTGTTGATAGTGTTGATGGAATCCCGTTGATCACCGAACCTCGGATTAGCTTAACGAACCTATAAGGGAAGGGAAAAGAGAAGGGGTAAGCTATTAAGCTTAGTAAGTCTATATGCAAAAATTAATGAGCATTTAAACTAAATGGACATAGCAAATGGAAAATAAGTTTTCCTATCATATGATTAAGTTTGGGAATTATCACTTACTCATGTGATCTTACCATATGATTCACTACATACATTAAGCACTTAGCACACATGATAGTTTTTATGTAACCTGCACATACACATTCTTAAACATACGGTCAAATCTTTTACATACAATCACATTTTATCAAATTGATTCAAATAACCCAATGAACCACGTGGAATGTTAAAGGATACACGGAATAAGGCACAAGTGCCACACATGATGTAGCCGAAGCTACCACTAATATGTACCTGAAGCTACCACTTATCACATAAGGGCTCAATAATGAGCTATTCTCGGGTCTGCTCACACAAGCTAACAGTGTAGTCGATACTACTTAGTGCTGCTCACACAAGCTGATAAGTATCCGCAACAAATGCAGGATTACTTAGCCACTGGTAGTCAAACTAGACCAGCACCCGGAATCACATAAACAATCGATAACGGTCAATGGTTTCCTAGTGACATGTCACTCATATCCTAATGATTCCTAAGGTTCAACCGAGACTTTTCTTTACTTATCGATTTTATTTCATCACACATTCGATAGTTTGATATAAAATTTCAAAATTTCAAAATAATTAATATAATTAAACTTAATGATTAAAATAACTCATTATTTACATATAGAACTTACCTCGGTGCAAAAATGCAAATATTTTCGATTTAGCCCGATACCTTGCCTTTTCTACAGTTAAGGTCGATTTCACATCGTTCTTGATCTATAACATGAAATTTAACTCATTCAATACATACATTACTCAATTGGACACAAAATCATCCTATGGTAATTTTTACCATTTTACCCCTAGCTTTGTCAATTTTTACACTTTAGTCCCTAGGCTTGTAAAATGAAATGTACCTATTTTTCAACATTTCCAAGCCTAGCCGACCCTATTTCTCTCTTATAATAGCCCTTAATTCTCAATGTTTCACAACTCATACACATATTTTACAACTCTTACATTTTAGTCCCTAAATGCATTTTCATGAAAAATCACTTAGCAAAAGTTGTTTACTACACATTAAACTTCTATTTTCTACCAATAAACATCAAAATACTTTCAAGTCACACATGGGTAAATTTTTAAACATGAATCCTAGCTTAAAGTAGTGGTAGAAATAGGTAGTCCAAGCTTCAAGGACTTCAAAAATACAAAGAAAATTAAAACCAGACTAAATTGTACTTACTTGGAGCTTGAAAGAGAAAGAAACCCTAGCTATGGAGTCTTTGCAATATTCGGCCAATGGTAGGAGAAGATGGATACATTTTTGGCCTTATTTTCCTTTTTTATTTCTTTTAATATCCAAATGACCAAAATGCCCTTAATAAACTTATTTGCAAATTTTTTCCTTCCATGAGCATTTTTGTCCATGTTGCCATAAAATGGTCTAATTGATAAATAAGGACCTCTAGTTTATGGTTTCATGTCAATTCCACACTAAAAGCTTCTAGAACTCACATTTTAAAATTTTTGCAATTTAGTCCTATTACTCAATCGGGCACTTTATCGGTAAAATTTATTTACTAAATTTTTACTCATGCATTCAATCACACAATAGACCTTAAAACTCTATCGGAATAAAATTTTCTATGTCAGATTCGTGGTCCCGAAACCACTATTTCGTTTAGGCCCTAATTCGAGCTATTACATAATGTTAGTGTTTATGTTATGGTTTAGGTATATTTAAATGTAAACTGACTTGGCTGAAAGATTGAAATTTGGATTGCTTGTGATTTAGGTATTGCAGGGTGGTAAACTTGAGATTTAAGGCTCATTTTGAGTCACACGGGCTGGCACACAGGCGTGTGTCCAGACCGTGTGAGACACACAGCTAGCACATGGGCATGTGAACTGGCCGTGTGTCCTCTGCACCTTAAATTTGAGAAACAGAATGCCCAAGTTTAGGCACACGGGCGGAGACACGGGCGTGTGTCTCATTCGTGTGAGGTACACGGCCTAGCACACGGGCATATGACTTGGCCGTGTGATAATGTGATTTAAAGAAAAACAAGTTAGAGAGAGTTACACGGGTAAGGGACACGGGTGTGTGTTGTTACACGGCCTACAGCCAAGTCACTTGGCCGTGTGAGTCACACGACCTAACTACATGGGTGTGTCACATAGACACACGGGCATGTCCCTGACTCACACGGGCGTGTGAGCCCTACACTTAGGTAAAAATTTAGATTTTCACGAAAAATTCTCGGAGCAATCGAACAAGTCCCGATTTGTTTCTAATGCATAATTTGGGTTTCGGTAACCCATAAAAGGGATAGTATGATTAATTTATAATATTTTTCATAATTGATTGTATAATGTTTGAAATTGATTGAAAATGGCCAGTAATGCTCCGTAACCCTATTCTGGTGATGGTTTAGGGTTAGGGAGTGCTACATTTAGTAGTATCAGAGCTATTCAAGTTTAGCCGATTCTCAGACTAAATCAAGCTCGTAATTGAATCTAGAGGTACATACCATAATTGAGTCGTTATTGAATCAGGATTTGGATGATGATATATTGTTTATTTATGTTTTATAGCTAAAGATGTCAGATGAAAGTATAGATGACACTGATTAAGAAATGTATACTAGAGATGATGAATCATATGAACTAGATGAAACAGAGTTGGTTACTCCTAGTGTAAATCCAGTAAGTAATCAACCCCCTAATGTGGAAAGGGGAAATGTTAGAGAGAGAGATGATTCCCAATTACTAAGAGTTATTGTCGATTCCCTACAACGAGTAGCGGGGACTGTACTTGCTACGACATCTACCCCTCCTACCCGACGAGCTTCGATCAGAGAATTACATAAGTATGAAGCTACTGAATTCTTGGGTTTAAAGGGAGTTGATCCATCCACAGCTGAAACTTGGATGGAGTCAACGGGGAGAATTTTACAACAGTTAGAATGTACTCCCCGAGAGAGTTAATTGTGTTTGTATCATTGTTACAAAGAGAGGCATATGTATGGTGGGAATCAGTGATTAGGCGTATACCTACCAAGCAAGTAAATTGGGACTTCTTTCAGATGAAATTTCAGAAAAAGTATGTTGGAGAACTATATATAAAAGATAAAAAGCAAGAACATGTCAGTGGTGAACTATGAATGAGAGTTCTCGAGACTTAGTAGGTATGCATCTGAATTCGTACTGACTGAAGCCGAAAGTTGCAAACGACTTCTACGAGGTTTGAGAGATGAATTAAGGGTACAATTGGTATCCCTCAGAATAACTAAATTTGTAGATTTGGTTGAAAGGGCTAAGATGGTTGAGCAAGTTTTGGGCCTCGATAAAAAGCCTGAAATTACCCGTTCGAATAGGAAATAATCTGGGGCTGTTAGTTCAAGTCTATAACTGAAAAGATCAAAATAATTTCGTGGTGGTTGGAGATCAAGTTCCAGATCAGATAGAGGTGATAGAAGTCGTGGAAAACATATGACTATTTCTACCGGTAGTATAAAAGGTCCATCACAGGAAACTAAATATTTGGAATGTGAACATTGTGGGCAGAAACATCTGGGTAAGTGTTGGAAAGTGATTGGAGGTTGTTTTCTTTGCAGATCGACTGAGCATTTTGTTAAGGATTACCCGAAAAATAAAGATGTTACACCCATCACATCATAGAGATCTATATCTACTACTAGAGGTTGAGGATCAGTTAGAGGTGGATCATTTTCCAGAAGAAGTAGTAGAAGAGGAAGTGATGTTACCACTCAACAATTAGAAGCTAGAGTATCAGCTCGAGCTTATGGCTTATGTGGTACAGACCCAAGAAGAGGGTGATGCTCATGATGTGGTAACATATATATTTTTATTGCATTTAGAACCTATTTATGCTTTATTAGATCTGGGATCATTACACTCGTATGTTAATACAAAATTAGTTAAATCAGGAAATTTAAAACCTGAAATGTCTAGATTCTCTATAGCGATATCTATTCCATTTGGGCAAATAGTGTTAGTAGATCAAATATGTCGAAGATGCCCGTTAACGATACAAAATAGAATCTTTCCTATTGATTTATTGATGATGCCATTTGGAAATTTTGATATAATTTTAGGAATGAATTGGTTATCTAAACATGGGGTGATTAAAAAGAAATTTACTATTCAGAGTGAGAATGGAGATAAAATTGAAATAAATAGGTTTTGGACCAGTGGGTCAGCTCGAATTATTTCGACAATTCAGGCAAATAAACTGATTAATCAGGGTTGTGCAGCTTATCTGGCTTATGTAATTAATTCTGATTCTGTTGAGAGTAAATGCAGTAAAATTCGGACTGTTTGTGAATTCCCTTATGTATTTCCTGAAGAGTTGCCAGGAATACCACCAGATAGAGAAGTTGAATTTGCAATTGAGGTTTATCTGGGTACAGCTTCAATATCAATACCTTCGTATAGAAAGTCACCTACGGAATTAAAGGAATTGAAAGTACAGTTACAGGATTTATTAGATTAAGGATTTATCTGACCGATTATTTCATCGTGGGGAGCTCCAGTACTGTTTGTCAAAAAGAAAGATTGTTCGATGCGACTTTGTATTGACTACTGACATTTGAATAAAGTAACAATTAAGAACCGATATCCATTACCTCGCATTGATGATTAACTTGATTAATTAAAAGGAGCTCAGTGTTTTCAAAGATTGATTTAAGGTCAGGCTACTATCAGCTGAAAGTAAAAGAAAGTGATGTACCAAAGACATCTTTCTGCACAAGGTATGGTCATTATAAGTTCTTAGTAATGCCTTTTGGGTTAACTAATGCCCCAGCTGCTTTCATGGATCTTATGAACTGTAACAGATCGATTTTGGGCCTAGTTGGAATAGTGGTTTCGAGGCCACAAATTCGACGAGGAGAAATTTAATATTCTTATATTTTTATGATCTATAGTTTTACAAAATGATTTTTCGAAAATTTTGTTCGAAAATTTTGACGTTTATGCACTCAATTTAGTAAAAAGGTCTAAATTGTAAAAAGTGCAAAACTTGAGTTCTAGAAGCTAGAGGTGTCAAATTGCTATGAAATTTAAAATTGAAGGTCCTTAAATGGTAATTAGACCATTGGTTAATTTTTTGGACAGAAATGGATATGAGATAGGGGGAAATAAAATATTTTAAAGTTAGGGGCATTTTGGTCATTTAATGATTAAAATGAATTAAAAACAAAATTAAAAGCCAATCTTTGTCCATCTTCAACCCATTGACCGAATTTCACATGAGGAAGACATAGCTAGGGTTTTTCAAGCTTCCAAGCTCGATTGTAAGTTCGTTTTAGCCCCGTTTTAATGTTTTTTACATTTTTGAGATCCTTGTAGCTCGGTTTAGCTATTTCTACCATTATTTTGAGCTAGGGTTTGTGTTTAAAGATTTACCCATGGATGACATGCATGTGTTTTGATGTTTTATGAAAGAATATGAAAATTTGGGGTGTGGTAAACAACTTTTCTAAGTGATTTTTGATAAAATTGCATAAAAAGACCTATTTGTAAAAGTTGTAAAATTATGTGTAGAAAATGTGATTTAGTGAAAAATGTGGGCGGGTATAAGAGGGAATATGAATCGGCTAGGCTTAGGATTTGAGAAAAATAAGTGCTTTTCATTTTACGAAAAATAAGTGCTTTTCATTTTACGAGCCTAGGGGCAAAATTGTTAATATGTGAAACTTTAGGGACAAAAATATAATTTTGCCATAGTGTGATTTTTGGACTAAATTGAATAATGTGAGTATTAAATGAGTTAAATGTGTTATTATAGATCAAGAAATATGAGGAATTGACCTTGATCAGGGAAAAGAAAAGGTTGTGGACTAAATTGCAAATTCGTCATATTTTGCATCGAGGTAAATTTGTATATAAATAATGCATCGTTTTTACTTACGTTATCATATTTTATTATGTTTTATGAAATGTGGCTTAATATTGAATGAAATTGACAAGTATCGAAAAGTGAAAAATTTTCCAGTTGAACATTAGGAATAGAATAGGATATAAGTGACATGTCACTAGTGACTCAAGTGTGGTACTATGTGAAGGCCACTTTGAGAAAAGATAGCTTGATCACAAGTGTGGTACTATGTGAAGGCCACTTTATGAAGAAAGATAGCTTTGGTCACAAGTGTGGTACTATGTGGAGGCCACTTTATGAAGAAGGTAGCTTTGGCTACAAGGGTGGTACTATGTGTAGGCCACTGGGTATCCGTTATTATTCTGATGTGTTCAATGGAAAATGACTAAGTGTAAACGAATATGACTATGTGATGAACAAGTGCAGGTATGTATGTGTAAACTTATGAGCAATATGCTCAATATATGATTGAACTCTGGTAAGGTTGATATGGAGTAAGTGTTACAATGAAAGTTACTATAAAGAAAACATGAAATAGTGAAATTTAGAAATTTGGACAGTGATGTGTGGCAGCGACGTGGGTTTGTGGCGGCGATAGGGGTGACTTGCGGTGGCAATGCTTCGGCAAACCTCTTGCGGTGGCACTGGGGTATTTCGGCTAGAGGAAAAGAAAAACTCAGGATTTCTTTCAGGAATTGAGGCTAGCGGCACAAGAAGAGAATTTTAGGATTTTTAGGCTAAGCAACTTGCTTGATGGATGTGAAAAGAAGTAGAATGAAGAGGGGTTTATATAGGAAAAGTTAGGGCAACTTGTAGCACAATTTTAGCCACATTAGGGTTACTTGGGCGGCAAGGAATGGAAGTGGCGGCAATGGCATAGTTTTTTCCCTTCTTTTTGCTAACTTGGGCCTCAAATTTGGACTATATGTACAGACTCACTTAAAAGAAAAACTTATTAGTACTTAGGCCAATTTTTGGTCTCTTTTATTAACATAAAAAATTTTTAAAATTAAAACAAAATAAAATTAATACTTAAAAATTTAAAATTTAATTAAAATTTCTTTTTAAAAAATTACATTAAATTAATTCCCAAGAAAGGTTGAAGGGGTCACTGCGGTCTCACTTAAATTCCAATCTCCTTAGACAGAATTAATTAAATGTACTAAATTAAGAAAATAAATTTTAATTATTTATTTATTTACAAAACAAATTTGTGAAAAATTAATGGTCTGTTAATTTGAATGAGGATTCAACTCGCTCAACTTCACCATCCCAATAGTGTTTGAGACGTTGACCATTAACTTTAAACGTACCTCCGTGATTGTCGTATAATTCAACAGCTCCATAAGGATAAACTCGATAGATGGTGTAGGGTCCTCTCCATCGGGATTTTAGCTTCCCAGGAAATAACTTCAGCCTTGAATTAAACAACAACACGTTTTGACCTTCCTTAAATTCGCGAGGCTGTATGTGACTATCATGCCATCATTTTTATCTTTCTTTACACATTTTGGCATTCTCATAGGAGAACAACCTCAACTCTTCCAATTCATCCAATTGTAAAATCCTTCTCTCACTGGCTTGCTTAAGATCAAAATTTAACTTCTTCAAAGCCTAGTGAGCTCTGTTTTCTAACTTTAACGGCAAATAACATGCCTTCCCAAAGACCAATCGATAGGGAGTCATCCCTAACGGTGTCTTGAATGTTGTATGATAGGCCCACAATGCATCATCGAGCCTTCGAGACCAATCTTTTCTACTAGGGTGTACTACCCTTTCAAGGATGCCTTTGATTTCACGGTTAACTCTTTCAACTTGCCTATTAAATTGGGGGTGATAAGCAGTAGCAATCTTATGCTTAACATCATACTTGTCAAGCAACCACTTAAGCCACTTGTTCACAAAATAAGAACCTTCATCATTAATAATAGCTCTTGGTGTCCCAAATCGTGTAAACACATGCTTATCAGGAATCGCATGACTATTTTAGCATCATTTGTAGTGTATGCTTCAGCTTCAACCCATTTGGATACATAATCCACAACAACCAAAATGTACTTGTTTCCATACGAAGAAGGAAACGGGCCTAGGAAGTCAATGCGCAATACGTCGAATAATTCAATTTCCAAAATATTTGTTAATGGCATCTCATTCCTCCTTGATATATTTTCGGTTCTTTGGCAATTATCGCAGTTCTTCACATAAGTGTAAGCGTCTTTAAATAATGTAGGCCAAAAGAAACCTGCTTGCAAAATCTTGGTTGCGGTACGTGAGCCACCAAAGTGTCCCCCACTTGGAGATGAATGACAATGATATAAGATCTCAGCAATCTCACTTTTAGCTACACACTTTCAGATTATGTTATCGGCATATTGTTTGAACAAAAACGGATCCTCCCAAAAATAATACCGACTATCATGAAGGAATTTCTTCCTTTGTTGGTATGTCATTTCTCGAGGAATTATTCCACATGCAAGATAATTGGCAAAATCAGCAAACTAAGGAGTTTCATGAATTTGACTTACCTCAAATAGATGTTCATCTGGGAAGTTCTCGTTGATTAGTACACGTGATTAAGTTGCCTCATCTTGCTCTGACCTTGACAAATGATCAGCTACTTGATTCTTGACTTCGTTTCTGTCTTGGATCTTAAGGTCAAATTCTTGGAGCAAAAGTATCTAACGAATTAACCTTGGTTTCGCATCTTTCTTGGTGAGTAAGTACTTAATGGCCGCATGGTCAGTAAATACCGTAACTTTGGTACCTATAAGATATGAGCGGAATTTGTCAAAAGCAAATACTACAGCGAAGAGTTCCTTTTCGATTACCGTATAGTTGAGTTGGGCTCCCGTCAAAGTTCTGCTTGCATAGTAGATAGGGTGAAAAATTTTGTTTCTTCTTTTACCCATTACAGCTCCAACAGCATAGTTACTCGTATCTCACATTAGCTCAAAAGGTGAGCTCCAATCGGGTGTAATAATTATTAGGGCTAAGACTAATCATTTCTTCAAATCTTCAAAAGCTTCTAAACACGCTTTGTTGAAATCAAACACTGTATCTTTCTCTAACAATAAACATAGTGGTTTAGAGATTTTTGAAAAATCCTTGATAAACCTTCGGCAAAACCCAGCATGGCCTAAGAAACTTCTGACTCCTTTCACATTGATTGGGACCAGTAATCTTTAATTACATCCACCTTTGCTCTATCAACTTCAATTCCTTTCTTTGAGATTTTATGTCCCAAGACAATCACTTCTTTAACCATAAAATGGCACTTCTCCCAATTAAGGACAAGTTTTGTCTCTTCTCACCTCTTTAGTACCTTAGCTAAATTACTCAAGCAAATATCATAAGTGTTACCAAAAACAGAAAAGTCATCCATGAAAACTTCAACAAAATTTTCAACCATATCAGTGAATATTGCCATCTTGCATCGTTGGAATGTTGCAGGTGCATCACATAAACCAAAAGGCATTCACCTAAAAGCAAACATACCGTACGGACAAGTAAACGTTGTCTTATGTTGGTCCTCCGGAGCTACAACTATTTGATTATAACCCGGATATCCATATAAGAAATAGTAAAATTCATTACCTGCCAGTCGATCTAACATCTAATCCATAAAAGGCAATGGAAAATGGTCCTTCTGAGTAGCTTTATTCAGTTTTCTGTAATCAATACAGATCCTCCACCCAATAATAGTTCTAGTTGGGATCAACTCGTTACGCTCGTTTTCAACAATCGTGATCCCCCTTTCTTCGGCATACACTGCACCGGACTTACCCACGAACTATCTGAAATAGGATAGATGATTCCTGCATCTAACCATTTGATTACCTCATTTCTCACCACTTCCTTCATAATCGGATTAAGTCTCCTTTGCCCATCAATTCGAGCTTTTTCACCCTCCTCTAAAATGATTTGGTGCATACAAAAGAAGGGCTTATTCCTCGAATGTCAGCTATGGTCCAACCGATTGCTTTTTTGAATTTTCTTAGAACAGCAATTAGTCTCTCCTCTTGATCTTCCATTAGGTCTGTTTAAATAATCACAGGCAAAGTAGAACAGTCACCTAAATAAACGTATTTCAAATGGGAAAGGAGTACCTTTAGCTCGAGTTTAGGTGGTTCATCGATTGACAAATTTGGTTGAATAAATTCTCTAACTTCTGACTCCAACGGTTCAAACCGTGTGGTTTGAATAAACTTCCTCGAATTGGCTTCCATCAAAGCCTTGTTCTCTTTACTTTCTTCATCCTCCAAAGGGTCAAACTCTAAGGCTTTCTCTAATGAATCTTCTTCACAATTTCTTTCCATAGACACCAAGGTCTCTATTTCTTCCATAACTGAACACTCTTATGCTGGATCGGGAAATTTCATCACTTTCAGAATGTTGAAAGTTACCTGATCGTCTTGAACTCTCATAGTGAGTTTGCCTTTCTGTACATCAATTAACATTCTTCCCGTGGCTAGGAATGGTCTTCCAAGGATGATCGATACTTCCTTATCTGCTTTAAAATCTAAGATAATGAAATCAGCGGGAAAAATAAATTTATGAACTCTTACCAAAACATCCTCGATCTTTCCTTCGGGGTAGGCTATAGATCGATCCGCTAGCTGAAGCGTCATAGTTGTAGGTCGTACATCACCTACTCCTAACATCTTGAAAATGGACTTATGCATCAAGTTGATACTTGCTCCTAAGTCACACAAAGCTTTACCACTATAAGATTTACCGATGTTGCAGGGTATCGTAAAGCTTCCTGGGTCTTTCAACTTCGGTGGCAACTTGTTCTGCAGGAATGCACTACCTTTGTTAAAGCAACAGTCTCATACTCACTCAGTCGTTTCTTTTTGGATAGTATATCCTTCATAAACTTCACATAGTTCGGCATTTGATCTAAAGCCTCCACCAACGGGATGTTGATGTGTAGCTATTTCAGAACATCGAGAAACTTCTTGAACTGCACCTCCTCTTTCTGCTTATGTTGCTGCAATCATTGCGGATATGGAGGTGATGGAACTTTAGGTTGGATCGGACAACTCTTCTGAGTAGATAAATCTGCATCCAAAAGAGATGTTAAAGTATTTGAATTTGGTAAGTTAGGATTTACCTTGTCAAACTTGGCAGATTTTGACTTTTTTGGTGTAGGAATTTCAATGGCTGGTTGTCTTTCCTCTTTCGTCATAGGATCATCTTTAACATCAATCACTTGGGGCTCCAGAACTTTACCACTTCGTAATGCCACTACCTTGATATGCTCTTTACCTAAGTTTCTTGGATTCTCAGTATCACTCGGCAAAGTTCCTTGCAGTCTATTGTGAATCTCTGTAGCTAACTGACCCATTTGATTCTCCAAATTCTTCAGCGTTGCTGCTTGGCTCTGGATCAAAGCGTCATTCTTCGCCATGTATGCCTTTAATAAGTTCTCCAAACTGTTTGATGACTTAGCTTGGGCTGGCCTTGGAGCTTGCTGAATATACCCTTGGGATTGGTTGGGTTTCTGTTGCATTAAGTTGTTCAGTCCACTTCCTTGGTTGCTCCAAGAAAAGTTAGGATGGTTACGCCATGAAGGATTGTAGAAGTTGGATTGGGGTCCTTGTCCACTCCTATTTTGCTACTGGTTCCCTACATAGTGTATTGACTCGGGATTTGATGGATAATTCTCAAAAGAATGACCCTCCCCACAATATACATAGGAAACTAGTTCAAACAAACTTGGTGGCTGAGCTGTAAAATTATTAAAGTTGTTAGCGGTAAACTGTTTCAACATCGAGGAGATAGACGATACTTGAGCTGATAATGAAGTGAGAGCATCAACTTCATAAACTTCGGCTAAACGTCTTCCTGAAGCTGTACGATTTGTTGGCCATTGATAGTTGTTGCTTGCGATCCTCTCGATGATCTCATAAGCCTCATTATAAGACTTAGACAAAATTGCACCATTCGCAGAAGCATCTACCATCAATCTTGTATGTGCATTGAGACCATTATAGAATGTCTCCAACTGGATACAATGCGGAATCCCATAATGAAGGCACTTGAGAAGTAACTCTTTGAATCACTCACAAGCCTCATACAAAGACTCGTCATCTACTTGTTAGAAAGTTTTGATCTCGTTCCTTAGCTTAGCGTTCTTGCTAGGCGGGAAATACTTAACCAAAAATCTCTCTGTTAATTCTTGCCATATAGATATGGAACTTGGTGGCAACGAATTGAGCCATGCTCGTGCTCGATCTCGCAACGAGTACGGGAACAACTTCAGCTTCAGTGCATCATCAGTCACACCGGCTATCTTGAATGAATCACTTACCTCCATAAACAATCGAAGGTGGAGATGTGGATCTTCCGTGGGCATACCACTGAACTGGCCCACCGTTTGTAGCATTTGAAACATCACTTGTTTCAATTCAAACTGGGTTGCTTCAATATCTAGCCTTCTAATTCCTGAATTCAACTCATTGAAGTGTGGCACAACATATTGTCTGATGCATCGGTCCCTATCATCGGCGATGAAGATGGGATTTCATGGATGATCGACTTCATTACCTTGGTCTTGATTTTGATTTCCAAGGTCTATCTTGTTTTGTCTTTGGGCTGTTCGTTCACATCTTCTTTGTCTAAAGGTCCGCTTGATTTCAGGGTCTACAGGGAGTAAATCGATAATCCAATCTATGCTCATAAACTCCTGAAAGAAATTTACAAAATTAAAAAGAATAAGTTAGTAATGTTAGAAATAAACCAAATTGAAAATAAATAATTTCACAAAAAATAACTTTGGCGACAATCAACAATCCCCGGCAACAGTACCAAAAACTTGTAACAGTCAGTTTGTGCAAGTGTACACAGTCGCTCAAGTAATAAGTAAGTATAAAGAGTTATTGTCTCCACAGGGATTGTATTAGTGCAAAGTCAATTATTTATAAAATTATATTAACAATTCGGTGAATAAAAACTCAATTTGATTGGTAGTGATGATTAAAAAGAATTAAAATAACTAGATGCAATGATCCTTGATGCAAATTATCCTAAGTATGCAACTATATGAATGAAATAGATTTTAGCAAATTTAACACGATATGCAACAATTCTAACATAAATAAAATAGGATAATTACTTTAATTAAACTTAATTTATTTTCAACATGCTTAATAAACTAGGATAATTACTTTAATTAAACTTAATTTATTTTCAACATGCTTAATAATATTCAAAAAAACATTCCATGGCAACTCGACCTTTCATGAGTTTGAAAACCATTTAAGGATTTCTTAGTATTCATGTGAAGTAACAGGGATGGATTAAGGTATGAAACAATTTAATCACACAAATCTAAAAACTATGCAGATAACAAAGTCGTACTAGGGATGTTATGCAACCTACAATCTAAATTGAGCATGCACATTTCAATTATGCGTCCATTAGCCGTCGTCTGGTTAGGATCGCTCAACTAATTCAGGTGCATTTCAATCACGTATGAACGGCATACAGACTTGATTTTAATTGAAAACATGATCGATTGAGGCACAAAACATTTTAAGCATGAATCAAATAAATATTATTTAATTAAAATAATCATCCTAGCTTAAATAAAATTAAGCTATCATTGTTGAAAACAAGAACAAAGAACTCATAGCAAACATTCAAATTAAATTTAAGAAAAGAAAGATTAAACCCTATTCAGACGGCTGTCATCCAAGACTCTGAATGGTGAGAACTCCTTCGGCTCTTACTTGCTCCTTTGCTGATGGTTCTTCGGGGTGGCCAACCAAGGTTTGTTGATAGGATAAATAGCTAAAACCTCTTAAGGAATGAAGGTGGATGGCATAGGGAGAAGAGAAAATTGAGAGAAAATAAGAGAAGAGAAGAGAATGGATGAATGAGGGATGATTTGAGAAGTGAGGTGAAGGGCCTTATTTATAAGTGAGGTTAGGGTGTGAGTTTACGAAAAATAGAAGTGTTCATCCACTTCAAATCCTTCCAAGAGTGGTCGGCCATACATGTAGGAAAGTGGCTGATTTTTTAGCTTGATTCATGTGCCACATCACGCAGGAGCAAGACTCAGTCTCCAGCGAATCTTCATGTAAATCTCCGATTTCTTTAAATCTTCCGGGACTTCATGCAATTAACCCAAATGTTGATTTATTAATCTCCATGTGTAGCCAAAATTAGGGGCTGATTTATTCCAATTGGGGCGGCTTTGCAAGTGAATTAAAGCTCTCCCACCTATCTGAAAATAACAGAAAAATTAGAGGACCAAACAATGCAAATTAACCACTTTAATTAATTAATTTTACCTAATTAATTAAACCCAATTTTTATTAATGAAACATATAAAAATAATTTATTAAAAATAACTTTATATTTTATTATTAAATTAAATCATGCATGGCCCACTTTAAAACTTAAAAATATAATATGCTCAAATTAATATAAAATAAGTCATTTTATGCATGAAAACTATATAATAAAACATAAAATTACATTTTAATAATTTCCATGTCCTAATTTCATATTTCCACATATTTTATTAATTTAATAAACAATTACTAAGTTTTAGGAATAAAATTAAGTAAAAAGGTGATGAATATAAAATTAAGTAAAAAGGTGATGAATTATATAGGAAAAATCCTATATATTTTTCTGTTTACATGTGCGAAAAAGAAAATGAAGATATTACACGATTTAGTACATTAAGATAAAGAGAACTTTGTGAATGAAAGAGCACAAAAAGAAGAAAAAAAGAGCTCAAAAAGAAATCAAAGTTGAACTCAAAATATAAAATCCTTTTGTTCACATGTATTAATTTTGTATGTACTGGTATCACGTAAAACCTTCTAAAATTTTTGAGAAATAAGGTAGGCGAGGGAAGGATAAATAAGAAGATGAGTTGTAAATAAATTTGGGGCGAGTAGGGTGCCATGCCATGTTCTTAATCATTTCTAGTGTTTGAACCCGTTTTGAGTGCCCATTGTTTGAATTTTAAACTGTCCTAAGCCTCAGAACGCTACAAGCTAAGAAGATCTCTAGGACCCAAATAATTCACTAACACAATAATTCGTGAACTGCTTGAATTTTTTTGAACAAATATGATAAATTCTTTTTAAATATCTATGAGTGATCCACATAGTTTATTTTGATATATAACACTTGTTTATAAATTCATTTTCATTGCCTCTATATCTATTGACATTTTAACTTAGTAAACTTTTTTTTTGCAGTAGTGGTAACCAAGTTAGCTGGATATCGCAATTAAGTTGCATGTGAGGTAGTTCTCGTATGAGTTTGATATTTCACCACTATGTAACTTAATTCTCTAATCTAGCCTAAGGGTTTTCTTTCTTTTTACATGTTCGGTGTGTTTTCTTAAGGACAAGCAAAGAGTTATGTGTGGAGGAGTTTGATCTGCTGTAATTTGATATGACAAATTAGGCTTCCCCAGTACACAGTGATATCACGATATCCACCCCACAGTATCGCGATATCCACATGCTTTCGTAACCTCCCATTTCAAGACTGTCAAAGATGTCGCAGCATCCATCCCATAGGTATCCTGATATCCACATCGTGAGGGGACAAGAAATGACATAAAGGGTAGTCTTTGTCCAATCGAAGCATCAATCATTGAAGGCCCATTCAAAGGTATTTTGGGAAAAAAATTGGGTCAGAATAGCTGCTTAAATTAGCCAAAATTTGGCTAAGACAAAAGGAGGAAACATTAGAGTAGTTTAGCTCTAATTCTCTCTAGGTTTTCTCTTAGTTTTTCTGCACTTTTTCAAGGGTTTCTATTTTCTCTTCTTCTTTCATAGTTCTAGAGTTTATTTTATTGCACTTTCTTCTTGTTCTTAATGTTCTTGTAATTAGTTAAGTTAGTTAACACTACAACTTAGGTTTATTTGCACTTTCAATCCCTATATCTTGCTTGTAATGACATTTTTATATTTAGTTTAATACATTTCAAATTTTTTACATTAAATCTATTAAAGTTTGTTCCTTTTATGTTTCTTTTTTTTTTTCATGTTATATGTTTCTCTTTACATTTCCTTTAAGTTTCCTTGCATAAAAATCCAAACTTCTATATTTTTCTTAATATTTTCTTAAATGGCTTCGATGTTTTCATTTTCATGTTCATTAGCTTTATTTTTCACATGAGTAACTAAACTTTAATGGGGGTTGGTTAATGGAGATATAGTAAGCTAATTTTTGGATGAGGGACCAAATTGTAATAAATTAGACTAATTTGAATAAACCTAAAAACTTAGGATTGATGACCCTAAGGGAATACCGAGGCAAATGAAACTGAGAGGAGCTCTTTTTGGGCACCAATTCATTAGTCCCATGTTAACTGGTGAGATCAAGAGATAATCTAGATTAATTTGTCTAACTTGGTAAAATTGAAACCAAGAGGTAAAATGGAGCCATTTTAGGAGTTTAAGCGATTTGGATCCCTAATTCGAATATTAGTAAACCACATCGAGATTAATCAACCACCATTTGTTAATTATTTTTAATTTTTGAATTTCGCACATTTTCAATTTAGTCTTTGGTAGTTTGATCATTGATTAGGTTAATTCCTCTTGACTTTATGGTTTGTCGTAACATAATTTTTTATGATTAGTTGGTTAGGCTATTTATTTCGTATGCTCGTTATTTAGAAATTGTTCAACCTCTGACTCTCTTGGGTTTGATCCTTGGAATAATCTAGTGTTCCATTGTAACACTACAAATATTACAACTAACTTGTCACACTTGCAGTAAATCGCGATATTTATTTTATTTTTATAGAGTGTTGATTTCTCTCTCCGTTGGTGAGGAGAGGGGAGAGAGACAGTCACTCGGCTATTGGATTGATTACATACTGAATTGGCTCTTCAGGCTCATTTTCGTCCAGGGGTTTATCCATGATTTTTTCAACTCCTCGTCTTTTTGGATGGGTGCGCTTGGGTTTTCTAGAGTTTTACCTGAGTGTAGTGCAATTACATTCACATGTTCTTTCCTATCCTTCCGAATATTGTTTTCTGTATTAATAGAAATGCCCTAACCAAGTTACTTTTGGATTAAATTTATTATTTGACTGAATTGGTCTTGGATGCTATTAATTCGGGAGTCAAGTCAGTCGTATTTGGATTGGACTTGTTGAAACTCTATTTTCATTGATTGCATCTCCCCTTCTATTTTGTCTAGCCTTTGACTACATATAGTCTGGTTGTTCCCCATGGGTCTCTCTTGAGATCTCTCCAAATGTGGAGGTTGATAAGGAGGGTTCGATTGGTTTTGCATTTAATTTCTGCCTCTTTAATTACCTCCCCATTTCAGGTTTAAATGATCTTTCCAGCAGAGGTTATATGTGTTTGAATAAGGATTTCCACCCTATTACCCAAATAGTTTACCTCTTCTGGCTAGCTCTCAGAATATTGCCCATAGATTCGAGTTGACTCCATCATGGATGGTTTGATAGTCATTTCCAAACGTTTTAGCTTCTACAGAATTTGTTGATACTTATTCTCCTCACGAATAGCTTTAATTGTTGGTGGATTCAAGTTGTAGGAGAACCTCTCATCAGGCCACATATATGAGTTCATAGCCATTTTGCCAATTAGCTTATAGGCTCGCTCATATCTGTTCTTCATGAATGCTCCTTTGGATGCACCATCCAACCCGAACCTCAAATATTTGTCCAAATCATTGTAAAATATTTGCATCTCAAGTCACTTTTGCATCCTGTAATATGGAAACTTCCTTAATAGAAACTTAAAACATTCCCCAACCTCGTATAGGTTTTTTCCCCTCAATCTACTTAAAAATGGCGATATTGCATCTAAGCTGGATGGTTCTACTAATGGGAAAAATTTATGTCAAAACTTTCCAACTAAATCATCCCATGTAATGATGGAACCTGGTTCCTGCGAATCAAGCCAATCATATGAGTTATCACATAATGAAAATGGAAACAACTAAAGACGGATAGCGTCATTGATGACCTCGTTGTATTTAAACATGTCGTAGAGTTGAAGGATCTGTTTCAAATGCTGATTGGGATCCTCCATCATGTTTTCTTGGAACCACAAAGTGTTTTGAATTATTTGTATGGTAGCCGTTTTGATTTCAAAATTATTTACATTGATAGTTGACCTCTCAATACTATCTCGCACAACATCTAGAATTGGTAGTGCGTAGTCGCGCAAAGTTCTTTATTAAGCCATCAGTGGCTCTCCTCGAATTTGTGCTTGTGGTTCAAGCAAATAAATTTGGGGCAAGTAGGGAACCATGTCATGTACTTAATCGTTCCAAGTGTTTGAACTCATTTTGAGTGCCTATTGTTTGAATTTTAAACAGTCCTAAGACTTAGAACGCTACAAGCCAAGAAGATTTCTAGGACCCGAATAATTCACTAACACAATAATTTAAATCATCCCATGTAATGATAGAACCCGGTTCCTGCGAATCAAGCCAATCATATGAGTTATCACATAATGAAAATGGAAACAACTAAAGACGGATAGCGTCATTGATGACCTCGTTGTATTTAAATGTGTCGCAGAGTTGAAGGATACATTTCAAATGCTGATTGGGATCCTCTATCATGTTTCATTGGAACTACAAAGTATTTTGAATCATTTTTATGGTAGCCAACTTGATTTTAAAATTATTTTCATTGATAGTCAACCTCTCAATACTACCTCGGACAACATCTAGAATTGGTAGTGTGTAGTTACGCAAAGTTCTTTGTTGAGCCATCAGTGGCTCACCTCAAATTTGTGCTTGTGGTTCAAGCGGATAATCAAATAATGGATTTTCTCGAGTTGAGTCAGCCACCACAAGTGGATTGTTTTGCATCAGTTGACAATTGCATCTCACAACTTGCTCTGGATCAGAATATGGCTCGATTGGAATGCTTCCACTTCAAGTCATACACTGAAATTAGGAAGCAAAGAACAAAATTAATAAAATTAATGAAAAATAAAAAAATTTGTATCTGTAATTTTCAATTTTCTTATTTATCCTACTAATTGCATAATATAAAATTTAGTTTAATGTCGAAACCTTCCCGACAATAGTGCCAACAACTTGACCATCGCCAAATGTGCAAACGTTTGGACCGGAAATACTGCAATAGAAAGGTATGAAATTAAAACAGCGGTGTTTGCAAGTATATAGGTCAAATTATAATATAGTTTGTACACGGTGTACAAGAAGTACTTCAAGGATCATATTCAAGGGAGGATATATTAAACTTAATTATATTTTCCACAGTAACAAGTCCAAATAGTAATAACTGAAAATTACAATTTTTAGCACATCAAGGACCTTCTCTTAGTAAATATTTTAAAAAACATATAAGGTTTTTAATGCCTGGTTTCAATCATGAATGATCAATATATGCATGACAAGTATATGTGACATTCTTCCATGAACTATATGGCATGCTTACCATATATATACATGAACATACATTTGCAGTTATATAAATATCATCTTGTTTATCTTATATATAAAAGCATAAAATTTAAATGACTTTAACCAACCAAAGTTTCCATAATTCCATCCTAGAAAAAATAAAAAATGCAAAATTAAAACATTCACCCCAAAGCATACTTTGGATCTTCAATTTTGTCACCACGAACTTCTACTGCGATATCGCTCCACATTTCTGTTATCATTGTTTTTTTTACCATTTCGTGTTGTCGCCATCGCCAGTGGCCCCTTGCCTTCGATCATCATTGCTGGGCCACTGACAGCCTCCTATTGACAAACCATCGTTGATTTCGTGTTGATTTGGTTGGATCAGGTTTGCATCATCTCGATCAATTTGGTTGCGTCTCGATTCTCCAGGTTCCACCAGGAAAAATATTACAAAATTTCTATGTCCGTTTTCGACTCACATATTTTATTCTAAATAAA
Organism: Gossypium stocksii; assembly: GCA_020496765.1. Classification (NCBI taxonomy): domain Eukaryota; kingdom Viridiplantae; phylum Streptophyta; class Magnoliopsida; order Malvales; family Malvaceae; genus Gossypium; species Gossypium stocksii. The sequence goes on along the minus strand of CM035632.1, from coordinate 75,341,379 downwards.
TAATAAAAATAAAATAAATCTTGTGTGGAGATGATATTTCACGATCTAAAATAAACATGCCTAAGATATAATAAATTACAATTAATTTTTTAGGAATCACAACTTTGGCAAAATTACTTTATTATTCATAAAAATAAAAAAAATTACATACATTCATTCGCATACATTGCCCTAAACATGCATATAATTACAAGAATGTCACATCTTATCAAATATAATCATACATGAAGAAGACAAAGAATTTCGGCTTTGGTTTCACTATAAACATAACACAACTTGGAGCTCTGATACCAATTATTGAAAAAAATTCAGTTTGAAAATGGTTTTCTTGCACAACGAAAAATATAAATTTTGAAAACTGACCTACTATGTGATGTTATAGCAATAAACTCTAAATCGAATTTGCATCTGTGTTTTCGAATAGACGGATCTTTATTGTTCCCAACTTTCAACCAAACAATTTTTTCCGTTATTCTCCTAAAACAAACTACTTCGAGTGTGGGCTCGAACGTTTGAAGCAAAATATAGAATTAGGAATAGTTTTCTTTTCTTTAGTGTGAAAATGGAAAATCTCTTCTCAAATAAAAACTGGTAGAAATTATTATTCCAAAAAAATAGATTCAATAGTCAAGAATAAATTCTCTCTATTTTTCAGTAGAATAACAATATATTAAATTTGTGTAAATAGCTCTATCGATGCCATCTATTTATAGGGAGATAAGGTATAACCCTTATTGAATTGTAGAAGTTTATTTCAACTAGAAAATGAACTCCTAGTCTAACTAGAAGTATAGGTGGTGAAAACCCTAGTTAATATTACTAGGGACTAGGGTTTTTCATCCACCCTTTTAACATGAGGGGCTTTTGGGCTTCTTCCATATCGAGTACAATTACAAGTATTACTAGGACTTTTAACCTAATACTTTATAATTCAACCCAACCCGCTATTTGTTTTTCTATTTCCTCAAAAAAAAACTTAATAATATACTTTCAATTAATAATCTTCTCAACCTAATTCTAATTCCACTAAAATCATAACAACTTTACTGTAAAAAAAATCTATGAGAAAATATATTTAATTTTTTTATTCAACGGGTCACTATGACCAAAGGATTCATTTTCATTTACAAACTTCGTTTAATTCAAAATACATAAATTCATTTTTTAGGTCATTATCATTTTGGAGAAAATCACATTCATTTCCGAATAATTCTATTTCACTATTTTCATTTTCATTTTTTAGAGAAAACCACATTCATTTCCAAATGATTTCATTTCTCCATTTTCATTTTAATTTTGTAGAAAACCATAATCATTTACAAATGATTCCATTTCTCTATTTTCATTTTGCAGAAAACCATAATAATTTCTAAATGATTTCTCATTCTCTATTTTCACCATTTCTATTTATTTTTGTTCATTTAATTCAACATGCAATTCATTTCTGGTTTCATCAAGCTAGCAGAGGGATCGATTGAACATATTTGATTAAGGCTCCAATGATTTATAATTAAGTTCTAGCTTTTTGCTTATTAATTATAAAGTCATTTAGTCACAAAGTCATTCCACTACAGTATCGTGACTCAGCTCTCCCCAACGACATACCATTATGAAAGGAACTCAGTGCTCGTCCAATGACCTTGTCATAAGTGTGTTACCCTCATAAGATATCCTTAATCTCTTTGGGATAATATTCGTTCTCCCAATATGATCCTATTTTATCTCATGGTAACCATTATAAAGACGAACGACCAATGGACACATTTACTTTTCATCAACCATGTAATGTGAATGAGAGGATATCATTTACCTATGTCTCGAGTTATGAATTCCACTATCGTGAGTGATGCTACATACTGCAGAAGTCATTTACCCAACGCAATAGATTTCGATTCCTTATCTATTCAAACTCAGACTTTTACTTACATCAAAGTTATGAGTCCTGCATACATAGTCTGTCATCCACTCAGGATTTAGGTCTGCCACACTATGAACATTAAAGATGCATAAATCCATAAACAAATTTAGGATCTATTCTTCTTGGTTCCAATTCAATGTACTGTTAGTCTAGTCAGTCACATCTATGTTTCTATCTTCTAGAATTCATTAGCTCCAATGCCCAAGAAAAAGCGTCTCCCCAATTGGACTTGATAGATGTCATATTAGTCTTTCAATCGGTTTGCTCATTTCCAATTAGACTAAGGACATGTTAAGTTTTGTTTACTAATATAAGTTGTCTTTCTATATACCATCCAACCACGTAATACCACTTAGTATTAGTTTAAATGTTAGACAATCAGTGAGCAACATTTGCTTTTATTTTGCCTTACATGCAAAAACCACGTGAGGATAATAAATAAAGTATTAATGTAATTCATGAATAATTTTATTAATTATTAACTATTCTGTTCAAAAAAATTACAAGTGTACTTAGAAAAAAATATTACACTTGGGGTACCAAATCCAACAGCAAAATGGTAAAGTAATTGCGTATGCATCCTAACAGTTGAAAACATATGAATGCAACTACCTGACACATGATTTAGAGCTTGTCACTGTGGTATTTGCTCTAAAAATCTGGAGGCATTATTTGTACGGTGAAAAGTTTCATATTTTCATAGATCATAAAAGTCTCAAATATCTCCTCTCCCAAAATAAGTTGAACATGAAACAACATTGTTGGATTAAATTGCTAAAAGATTATGATTGCATGATCGACTATCATCCAGGCAAAGCAAATGTTGTTGTCAATACTCTAAGGTGGAAGTTGGCAATTGAATTGAGAGCAATGTTTCTCAGTTCAGTATTTGTGATGATGGTCGCCTTTTAGCTAAGTTGAAAGTTAAGCTCGTGTTACTTTATCAGATTAAAGAAGTGCAGTCTACCGAAGCTAAGTTAGCGGAGAAAATAAAGTTTTTTTAGTAAGGTGATTTTGAGAGTTTTGACATTGATGCAAATGATTTCCTTTGGTTTCACAATTGAATCTGTGTTCCTGATAATGCTGATATGAAAAATATGATTTTGCATGAGGCTCACGATAGTCCTTTTACTATGTATCCAAGTAGTGCGAAAATGTATCGTGACTTGCGAGAATCATACTGGTGGTCTAGAATTGAAAGAGAAATTTTTTAGTATGTCACTAAATGTTTAACATGTCAGTGGGTAAAAGTCGAACATCAAGTTCCCACTGTGTTGCTTCATCCTATCTATATTCCAAAGTGGAAATGGAAATGAATTACTATGGGTTTTGTAGTTGGTCTACCGTTATCTTTGAGCAAAAAGAATGTGTTTTGGGTAATAGTGGATCGAATAAAAAAATCTGCTCATTTCCTTAAGGTGAGAACTGATTGGTCACTTCCAAAGTTGGTTGAAGTTTATATTCGTAAGATAGTTAGACCGCACTATGTGTCTGTATCTATTATCTCCAACTAAGATCCTTATTTTGCATTGAGATTCTAGAAGCGGTTGCATGAATCATTAGGTATAAGGTTAAATTTCAGTACGACATTCCATCCTCAGTCTGATGGCCAGTCAGAGCGAGTTATTCAAGTTTGGAAGATATGTTACGAGCCTTTGCTATTGATCTTGAGTTTGGTTGGGAGCGCTATTTATCGTTAACTAAGTTTGTGTATAATAACAATTTCTAGCCGAGCATTCAGATGGCTCCATATGAAGCTTTATATGGTTGTAGATGTAGAAGGCCTACCTATTGGTCAGAATTGAGCTAGAGAAGGGTCGTCGGGCCGAAATTGCTTTAGGAAGCTGAAAATGTGGTAAAACTTATCAAGGATAGATTGAAAGTTGCGTCTATTAGACAAAAGTCATATAGTGATTTGAAATGGAAAGATATTGAATATGCAGTGGATGATAAAGTATTCTTGAAAGTATCCTTATGGAAAAAGATCCTGCATTTTGGTCATAAAAGAAAATTGAGTCCCAGGTTTATCGGGCCGTATGAAATTGTTGAGAGAATGGGATCGGTTCCTTATTGCCTAGCTCTACTGTCAAAATTGCAAAAGACTCATGGTGTATTACATGTATTCATGCTCTGATGATATTGATCTGACCCGTCTCATTTTATTACGATGGAAGGAAATGAAATTCAACTTGATTTTTCTTATAAGGAAAAGTCGGTCGAAATCTTAGCTCCAAAAATGAAAGAGCTGAGGAATAAACAAATGCTTTTGGTAAAAGTCCTATGGTGTAGCCATAGCGTTGAAGAGGTGACCTGGGAACTAAAAGAGGCAATGAAATCCCAGTATCCCCACTTTATTTCATGTAAATTTTAGGGACAAAATTTCTTAAAGAGGGAAGAATTGTAACAACCTGGTTTCTAGTAGTGTCAGAAAAGACGATTTCGGGACCTTGTTTCCCTAAACCAAGACCATAAATATTTAACAAGTATATTTATAGAATTAAAGTATTGATGAATTGAAATTTTGGTTAAGTGATTTAACTGAAATTGTGAGTATGGCTCAAGGACTAAATTAAAAAAATTTTAGTCACTATGGATTCTTAATTAGATTAAGGCTTGGGGACTTAAATAGTAATTATCCAAAGGACTAAAATGGCAGTTAATGAATGATGATGTAGCATGTTATCAGCTTAGTTAAGTAAAGGTTTAAGTTTAATTAAACATGATTAACTTGAATTAATTAAGTTTAATTAAGAATTAAACTTAGTATATGTATATATATATATAAAGTGATAGTGAAAAAAAAGAATATAAAACCACATTATTCTTTATCTTTCACCACCGTCCATCATCGAAGGGTTTGAGAAGCTTGGTTTTTAACATTCGACCCTTAATTTCAAGTAAGTACGTATCCATTTTTCATTAGTTTTTATAAATTTGAGGTCATGGAAGCTTAATTTAGCTAACACATGTACTACTTTTTTAAAACAGTTAAATTTTTAAAGTCTCTATTGTTGAGAATTGAATGAAATTAGTGTGAAATTGTTAGAAATTAAACTTAGTTTATGAAAAGGACTAAATTGTAAAGCTTAATTGATAGTTTCATACATTAGGAACCAAATTGAATAAAATGCTAAACTATCATGAATTGTTGGTAGAGATAGAAAATAGAGGGTCACTAATGAGTTTTAGTGAAATCAAATTTAAATCGGTGTTTTAAATTGAATTTTATGTTTGTCCTGATTTTAGGGACTAAATTGAATAATTTGTAAAATATGTAAATTTTGGTATTTGATTCTAGTTCGACTAGAATTTGATGATATGGCATCTTTTATGGTTATTCGTAGCTAACGACAATATTGAACCGTTGAGGGGGAGAGGAAAAGCGAAAATTTTGACGAGTGATGCGTGAAATCTCGGTTTGAACATTTATGATTTAAAGTCATTTAATTGGTTGCATTTTTGTGTTATCTACATATGGGAATGTCAAAGTGAGTATATAGTGATAAATTGAACTATTGGATTAAGCTTGAATATGGATTGCTAAAATAGAAGACTAAAGTGAATAAAGTGTAAAATAGCATGAATTGTAATATGATATGTGTTATGGAATAGGATGAAAATATGTGTTGAATAATGTGAATTATATGTGATATGCTAGTAAATTGGATCATGATAGTGACAATGTTTGATAAATGGTTTGTGTACCAAATTGTAAAAAGGAATTGAATGTTGATATCCTATTAACTAGTTGAGTTGAGTCTAATATAGTTGGCATGTCATAGGATTGGATTGTGTATGGATTTATGTGCTTACGCACCAGGTTGCACATCGTGTGCCAGTATGCACTTTACATGCCATTTTCCTTTATCTTGACTTATATGATAATGCACTTTGGTGCCAATCTGGTCTTTTGGTCGGGCAATCCATGTATTCGTCCAAGTTCAAGTTAGGTTAATAAGGCTCATTGATAATAAGCTTGAGAACTTATACCAAAATGAATTGGTATGATACTTGAGAATTGAATATGTAATACCCCTAATCTGTATCTGTCGCCGGAAAAGGGTTACGAGTATTAAAGAACAAAACTCAACTTCCATACTTTTATCAATAACCAAGCTCACATCTCTTAAATCAATCAAATTATAAAATCATGAATTCACATAATCCGTACGAACAATTTCATGTCATATAACTACTATATAAATAATCATTTAATTACACAAAAATCAAATATATAATGTTCACATAGGCATACGTGCACATCAAGTAAAAATAAAATAAAACAAATCATTACATAAATCTTATGAAATGAACAAATAAAACTTCCATCTTATAATCATATTATATTCGACAATTAACTACATTCCAGGTTCCATTAACCACTCATACACGCAATAAACATACTATTCATATGGTCAAAATTTCAAGCCTTAACCGAATACAAAACCATATCAACTACTCAAACCATTTCATTTCTCACTTTTATAATTATACTTAATTGCTAAATACATTAGGCCAAATCTCACATGAATAATTCAACTAGCTTGATTTACATATATATATATATATATATTAAATTATCAATCTTAAAGTACAAATCAAAATCGAATAACTTATAACACATCACCAAGCCTATAAATTACCTGAATCATCAACCAAACATATCCATACTAAAGTTCATTACAAACTCCTTATAATACACATAAAGAATATCGTCGCAAATTTGCCAAATTTCATCTACCAATAATATTTCCAACTCATTTAGCAAATCCGAATCACACCCATTTGTAAGAGTTAAACTCTTCATTTAAAGCATTAGCTAAGTTCAACTCCATTACCAACCAAATTTCAACTACTACTATACAACTCCATAAGTCTATCTCATAAAACATTTTAATCCATAAATAAATCTCTTATCTACCAACCAAGCAATTATAATATCATGTCATTTACTATTAAAACTAAAACACATTCATCAAAACAAACAAGCCATTTTTCGCATGGCTTATTATATACAACCCAATCAAAAAGGATTCAAAAGATATCTTAGCTTATACATGCCATAAGTTTCAGTTTCAACTTTAAAAGTACCAAAATATAGATGATAGTCTAGATGACTCCGCTGATGATCCCGAGCCCATAACAAGCTTCCAAAATCTATGAAACAATTACAAATAAACACACACAAAGTAAGCTAATTTAGCTTACTAAGTTATAAGCAATTAAAATCTCAATTAACCTTAATAACCTGCTACACTTAACAATACCAAACTCAAATAGACCAACCGCACATTTCTCAATCACAAGATAATGATATTCTCCCAAACATAAAGCTAAATACATAATAACCTCCTTTTATCGTGTATTAAAATTTTAATGCACATATAACACTTCATCTCATTCATCAAACTCATACAACTTTCATTTTCTTTTCTTTCATACATATCACATATCTTACTATCAACCATATATATATATATATATATATATATTAAACTCATTTTATTCAACCACATAAGTTCAATACAAACTTACAATTTCACAACATTATAACTTACTTACCACCTTCATATTTCAATGTATCAACTCTTTAGATCATCTTTGATCCCTGAATCGAACCGCACACTTAGTGCCTCGTAGTTATTCAAAGTTGAGATAAACTCGCACACATAGTGCCCAATAATCAAATTCGAGCACTTAGTGCTCGGTAAGCAAATTCGCACACTTAGTACTTAATAATCAAACTCGGACACTTAGTGCAATTCTCATACCCATAACTAATTATTTTCGCACACTTAGTGCCAAAGTTCAACAACTCAATACATACTAAATTTATGCTTATCAAATTTATTTACATTCGGCAACATCAACTTTTTATACATTTCAATTCGGTATGTATATAAATAAGATGTATTTATTTAAATCCACAACAACTATTTGCTTAATAACTTACCTCGGATATCGACGGATGGTATATTTCGACTACTCAACTATTTTTACTTTCCCCTGATCCAAGTCCGATCTTTTTGGTTCTTGATCTATAAAATTTCAAATTAAACTCATTCATATAAAATTTCATTCAATTTAATCCCAAACACATAAATGGGCAATTTACTGTTTTGCCCCACATATTTCACACTTTTACATTTTAATCCAAAACTCATAAAACACAAAATACATATAATCTCATCTCCACATACTTAGGCCGAATACTCCCCCATGCCTATACAAGTCCCCACATTTCATTAATTTCACAATGTAGTCCCTCAATTTAATATTTTTGCAATTTAGTCTAAATTACTCAATTTCATGAAAAATCTCCAATACAAAACTTGTTAATCTACTCATATCCTTTATTTTCTACCATCAAACACAAAATCTACCAAGCTATCAATAATGGCAATTCGTGAATACATCATCAAATTTAAAAATTCAAGCTTGGGCTAGCTAGTATTCAAAGCAACGATCTCAAAAACGTAAAAATTTCAAAAACCAAGCTTAACATACCTTGAATCAAGCTGCAACAAGGTCGAATGTGGCTTTCTTTTCTTTTTCTTTTCCTTAGCAGTATTCGACACTAACTAGATGAACATGCATGAATTTCTATTATTTATGTTTTATAATATTAAACATATTTGTCATTTTACATTTTTAACCATAATAATAATATTTCTAAACCTTATAAATTAAGGTCACTACCGTCCATCATATTATATCATGGTAATATTGCAACTTAAAGATTCCAAATTAAAAGAACATGTCAATTTAATACTTTAACAAATAGCATACCACATTTATAAATTACGCAATTAAATCCTTTATTAAATCAGGTACTCAAACTATTAAATTAAATCATGAAAATTTCACACATACTAATTCACACATAATAAGCATAGAAAATAATATTTAAAAATTTTTCTGACTCGGATTCGTGGTCCCAAAACCATCGTTCCGATTAGGGTCTAAACTGAGCTATTACAGAATAAATTCATATATGAATTGAAATGAATAAAGTTTGAATCCTATTATGCAAAATAATCAAAAATGAGCTTAAGGGCCGAAGTGTATATGAATGAGTCGGTAGACTCCAAAATCGAACTGAATGGCATGTTTATATAAATGTATGTGTTTAATTCTTAAATGTTTTGTATAATTGGTAATTGGTGAACAAGTTGGAATTGAACATATATTTGCATTGTTGAGTAGGTTGGTTAATAACATGTTGGTATGTTTATACATGTGGATTGATAATGAAATATAATTTACAAATTGGTATATGATTTGGTTAAGTGTTAAGAATATAAATGCACGATTTTTGCTAAAGCTTTTTGTTAATCTTAGGTTATATATATTTATGTCTTGAATTATAAATGCACTACTGAGCCTATTGCTCAACGTACGATTTGTTTTCTTTGTGCATAGGTTTAGGTACCTCCCAAAGGCCCAAAAAGTGAAGCCATTATCCAAACTGATATTTTTGACTCAACAAAGTTCATATAGTTCGTTCATTTTGGTTTTGTGGCATGTACCTAAGGACTTTTGACTAAATATCTCAAATGGTGAAGTTGTATATGATAGGATCATATGCTAATGTTTTGAATTTTTGTTTGGATGTGTTCATTTAGTTGGTTTTAAGTCTAAGATTAATAGTTATGCACTTGAATGAATCTTGGTTGGTTTTAGATATATGAATGGTTAAAGTTAGATTAAATAGTTGTTGTTTTGGAGATTACTAATTGGTGTATTTTTTTCACTTGAAATCATTTGGTAAGCTTATAAATTGGTTGCATAAGAATGTATACAAGTGATTTCAGGTCTATTGTAACTTATAATAAGTTGAATTTGGAAAATATATAAGTGATTTCAGGTCTATTTTAACTTATAACAAGTTGAATTTGGAAATAACAAATTGTCACGTCACGACGACAAACCCTTGGTGTTGTGACAAGGAACAGTCCAAGATTATCATGGCAACATTGTTGCTTCGAGGTCACGACGAGCCTAGTCAAAGAGTCACATCGAAATGAGGAAACCCTGTGTAACAGCCCGATTTAGACCCTAGTCGAAACAGTGGTTTCAAAACCAGACATCTGAGGTCAGAAAAGTATTTTAATATTATTTTCCATATTTATAGCATGTGAATTGATATGTGTGAAATTTTCGTGTGAAAATTTCATCATTTGTATGCTTGATTTGAAAAAAGAACCTAATCACATAAAATGTAAAATTAGCATGCTATGTAACGCCCTAATTTTCAGAATTTTTTGGGATTTTTGCGATTTTGGTGTGAACATGAAATGTTGTTATTTGGGTATGTAATTTATGCTTTGAGTGTGTTAGTGGGCCTTTAGAAGGCCCAAGCCTAAATTAAAACCTGGTAGAATTATCGAATTTTAGACTTAAAGAGAAGGGGACTTGAGTAGGTGGGCTTTTAAGAAAAAGTAAGTAATTTAAGACATAAGTGAGCCCTTGGTAAAGTGGCAATATGGCGCCACTTAGAGCCTAAGAAAGTGGCGTGTGGAAGCTAGGCAAAGACCAAGGTTCAAGTCTCAAGGTAAACAGTGTGGTATTTTATTTTTACTGCATATACCAGTCATGTGATAGACTTCAAGTAAAACTCTGTTGGAAAGAGTTTGATATGCTCATCGGATTGAATCAAGTAGGATAAGGGAGAGAAATTCTAGAAATTTTCGAATGGGAGCATGAGATGGCCGAACATGGGACTCTTGAGGGAGCATAATCAGTTTTGGCCTATCGGCTTTGGGGCATATTCGGCAAGTGGGAGTTGTGGGAGTTAGCCGAATGTTTTTGGGGTCTTTCTTGGGGTTTTAGTTCAGCACATTAGGTAGGTGTGTGCCGACTAGTTAAGGCTTTAGGGTTCTTTTTCTCTTCTCCTCCCTTGTTCTAGAAGCCGACGCCCTAAACACCACCACTTGTGTCGATTTGTCCATAACCAAACCATCTCTTCTCTTCTCTTCTCTTCTCTTCCATTCTCTTCTCTTCTCTTCTCTTTTCCTCTCTTCTCTACTCTTATCTCATTTCTCTTTAATTTTCACAAAAGCCGAACCTACTTCCTTCTTTTCTACTTTCTTCTCAAAGTCTAATAGTCGACTTCCACAAAAGCCGAAACTGAAACCACCATTGCCGATTACCTTTTTGATTGGAACCATCTCTTCTTTCCCTTTCAAACCTTTCAAAAAAAGCCAAACCTTTAACCTCTCATCTCATTCTTTGCCGATTAGTTCTTTCACTTTGTGAACTCCTCTTCTTTATCTACTTTCTCTTAAACCGAAATAGTCTTAGGCTAGAATAGATCCAAAAGCTGAAATCATTTAGATTCATTCTCTGCCCGTGTCTTGGGGTTAGATCTGCATCAGATCTGGGCTAGAAAAGGATTGGAAGCATTCTTTGTCAGGTAGATCTTCGGTAAGTGCTCAGATCTCTTTCCATTCATTATTTCGGGATTTAAGAAAAGTCAAAAATCCCTATGTGCATAGGGTGGCTGTCGATTGGGGCTAAAAGGCTTTATTGGTGCTATTATTCAGTTTGTTTTGTGCTAGTGTGGACTAAAGGCTACCGATCGAGGGGTATGTAGAAGGCTAGGACCGTTGGTGCGACTAGATCTAGATCTAGTCACTGTTTTTAGCAAAGGTAAGTATTCAAATGATTAAAGGGTGGTTGCCGATTGTATATAGGGAAAGGTAATGATAGTTTCGGTCAGATGTTGGATTAACGGTATGTTTTCTAATGATTGTAGGATAATCGTATGGGAGATCTCGCTGTAGTAATCGCAAATCAAGTGTGTAAACGAACACCCACTAGTAGACTAGATCGACAAAAGTCAAAAAGTCGAAATGCCAAAATTCTGGCATTTCGTGGGCTTGCGAGCGTGCGAGCGCTCGTGGGTCGGTTGACTCGGTAAAAACTGCAATCGCAAATGGTAAGGTTGATGTGTGCAGAATTTTGTGCACCTCGGTAAATTTGGGCCTCGAGGGGCTGAATTTGGGCCCAATGGGCTTACGGGCCCATTTGGACGAATCATAAACGACCACCTTACCCTCTTGCATTAATACACAGCCTAACCCCACATGCGACGCATCACTATACACTGTAAAATCCTTCCCAGATTCCGCCTGAATCAATACTGGCGCCTCAGTCAATACCTTCTTCAACTTGTCAAAAGCTTATTGCTGCTTCTCAGTCCATACAAATGATACTCCTTTCCTCAGCAATTTCGTTAACGGTGCAGTGATCAAAGAGAATCCTTCTACGAACCTTCTATAGTACCCTGCTAAACCTAGAAAACTCTAAATTTTCGATACCGACCTTGGCGGCCTCCAATCCAGAACTGCCTCAATCCACCTTAATCCCCTCAGTAGAGACAACGTGACCCAGAAATGTCACTTGTCGCAACCAAAATTAACACTTACTGAATTTTGCATAGAGTTGTTTCTCTCTCAACACTTGAAAAATAATACGGAGATGCTCATCATGCTTCTCCTCAGTTTCCAAATACACTAGAATATCGTCGATGAAGACGACTACGAATTGATCCAAGTAAGGTTGGAATACTCGATTCATCAGATCCGTGAAAGCTGCAGGTGCATTTGTCAGTCCAAACAGTATCACCAGAAACTCGTAATGACCATACTGAGTTCTGAATGTTGTCTTATGAATATCCATCTCCTTGACCCTTAACTGATGATATCCATATCAAAGATCGATCTTGGAAAATACTGAAGCTCCTCTAAGCTGGTCAAACAGATCATTAATCCCTGGCAGATGGTACTTATTCTTAATCATCAGATTGTTCAACTGGCGATAATCGATGCACATACGCATCGTCCCATCCTTCTTCTTTACGAACAGTACTGGTGCTCCCCATGGAGACACACTTGGTCTAATAAAACCTCTATCCAACAACTCTTGGATTTGCACTTTCAGTTCCATTAACTCCTTCGGTGCCATCCTATAAGGTGCGATGCACACTGGAGCCGTTCCAGGCAGCAAGTTGATTCTAAATTTAACTTCACGATTCGGAGGCAATCCAGAAAGCTCCTCAGGAAAAACATCTTGGAACTCCTTAACAGTTCTAACCTTCTCCACAGTCAAACCTTCAGTCTCCGTCTGACTCAAAAATGCCAAAAACGCCTTGCAACCCTTGCAAATCAGCTTCTCAGCCCTCAAGACCGAAACAACATTAGACAAGTAGTCCCTTCGTTCCCCAATAACCATCACCTCCTCATCCTCTGTAGTCCTTAACACCATCCGCTTAGCCGCACAATCCAGAGTCGCCTTATGTTTAGTAAGCCAGTCCATCCCCAAAATGAGATCAAATTCTCCAAATGGTAGCTCCATTAAATCCCCAGAGAAAATCCTACCTTGAGTCTCTAAAGGCACCTCCCTAAAGAGTTTGTCTACCCTAACCAAGTAACCCAGTGGACTTATCACCTTTACCCCACTCATAGTTTCCTCAGAGTGCACACCCAATGACACAGATATATCACATGCAACAGACGAATGGGTAGAACCAACATCTATCAAAGCAGTGTATGGCATGCTAGAGATCAAGAACATACTAGTTATGAAATAGGGTGCGTCACCCACCTCTAGGCGGCGAGCAGCATACACTAGTGCTGGCTGACAAGCCTCAGCATTTCTAGCACCCCTGCCAACTGCTCCAAGTCCATGACCATTTCCATTGTTGCCCCTACCTTGACCATGGCCTCTCGGCGGTTGTGATCCACCTCGCACTGGTTGAGCAACCCTCTGTTCAGCAACTTGCGTCTAAGCTGGCCTCTATGGACAATCCTTAACTCTGTGCTCCTTGGACCCCCATCGAAAGCAAGCCCCAGTAAGCTTCCAGCATTCTCCCAGATGTATTCTACCACAGTCCCCAAAAGCCTGTGGTCTAACTGTATTCACCAGAACTGCTCAGACCGTTCATTCACTCTAGCTCATTTGGCATTCCTATTTACAGCACCCGAGGTCTAGATCCCTCCTGAATTAGTTTTGGTCTTTCTCTTGGTTCTGTCATTCAGTTCGCTTCACCTCCTCATCTATCTTAGCCTTTTCCACTAATGCAGCAAAGTCACGCTCCCTCTGTGGAGCTATCAACACCCTAAGCTCATTCTTGAGGCCATCCTCAAATCGAACGCTACGTTCATACTCAGTGGCAACTATTCCGCTGACATACCGGCTCAATCTTAGAAACTCTTCTCATATTTAGCAACAGACTTGTTACCCTCGGTCAGGTTCAGAAATTCCCTCCTCCGAGCATCCACATAGCTTGCCCCAACGTACTTCCCTTGAAAGCCATCTTAAATAGTTTCCAGGTTACCCACTCAGCCGGGGTACTATCCCTCACCGTGATCTACCATTGATATGCCTCGTCTCATAGCAGAGACACCGCTCCTTTCAGTTTTTACTCCACTGAGCAATCCAGATCTCCCATGATCTGCTCCGTGGCCTCCAACTAGTATTCGGTCACATTTGAGGCTACTTCAGATATGTCCCTGAAGACCTCCGCTCTGTTAGCCTGGAGTAGCTCAGAAATAGATCCCCTATTCACGGTCCCAGTACTTGCTCCAACGACCCTCTCTAAAACCCTCAACATTGCCTAGGACAAAGCATCGTCCCCTGCAGCCCAATCATACGGCCTATTTTTAGCTACCAGCGGTGGTTGTGCCTCCTCAGCTGGCATATGTCCCGAAGATGAAGACCTAGCTTGTACACTACCTTGACCACGTCCACGGCCTCATCCATGAGTTGCCCTCGTACTCATATTAACTTATCTGATTTCAAATTTTATGAAATTAGTTTAATATTTCAATGTTTCTTACAAATGTCTTATACACAGATAGTGTTTAAGGGTTTGTTTTCATAAACTCGTAGCCTAGCTACAGTCTTAGTCTCTACAATTTCAATTTTACCCTAACTACAGTATCATATTAGGGTCTCAATACTATCTACAGTAATATTTCAGCACAGTACAGTATAAGAGAAGAAATACTTACAGACTTGGTGCTGGGGATTCAGCGTGCCACTCTTCAGAAACCAGATTTCAAAAAGCCCAATTTAGCAAAAATTAAAAACTTAAACTTTTTTTAACGTAAACCTTGAGTATGTCTTGAAGAAAACAAGTTTAAAAAGGATTTTCTTGAAAATTTCCCAAAACCAATTTCAAAATACCCTTCTTGGGCCTTAGTTTTAAATTTTATGAAAACTTTTTGGACCCGTTCCACAGTCGAGTTGTTGCAACCAGGCTCTGATACCACTAAATGTAACACCCCAAATCCGGCTTAGATGTTACGGGCAAGTCTGATGTGTCACATCAACGAAAGATTAATCATGTTCATTAATCATTGTGATTAGGGTGAGTCTTGCAAAATCGTTATTAAAGTTTGAAAAGAAAATCCAGGTTTAGTTTGTGAACGTCCTATCTACTACCAGCTTAAAGTGTATTCTATTACAAGATCTTGTTTGTCTTTTTGTTATTCATTTGATACGAGTGTTTTATTTTAAAAACGTCGATTAATTTTAAGAAAAACCCACGCACCCTTAATCTACCCATTTTTATCAAATTATAAATAAAAGAATAAAACCCAAATTAAAAGTACTTAAAGCGATCTTATTACAAACCCAAAGCCAAAATGAAAATAATTTAAGTAAAAATATTGAAAAATGAATTACTTAAAGCAAATTAACCAACTGCAGTCCACGTGGCCACTCTGAATCCCTCCATCTCCAAGTCCACTAGCTTAGGGCTCACCTGTATAGATGAAAGGAAGGGGTGAGTTTGGAAACTCAGCGTGTAAAGAAAACCCAACCAGAGCCTAAATCAGTTCAAGCTTATTGGGCCTAGGCCCTATCTAGGTACAGTATTAACTGGGCCGAAGCCCATTCAGATTCAGTTTAACTGGGCCTTAGCCCTA
The DNA here is from genome assembly GCA_020496765.1 of Gossypium stocksii. Classification (NCBI taxonomy): domain Eukaryota; kingdom Viridiplantae; phylum Streptophyta; class Magnoliopsida; order Malvales; family Malvaceae; genus Gossypium; species Gossypium stocksii. The sequence goes on along the minus strand of CM035632.1, from coordinate 75,325,527 downwards.
TTTAGATTCAGTTTAACTGGGCCTTAGCCCTATTCAGATTAACAGTATTAACTGGGCCTTAGCTCTATTCAGTAATCAGTGTGGCCTATAGGCCCATTCAGTAACAGAATAGATATTATACATGTATGCAAAAACCCAACCCAAATCCAGCCCTACACATCACCCGTACCAGCCTTACACACCATGTAGGGAATAACTCAACCCACCCAGCCCTACACACCACAGTCGCAGCGTGGCTACTTAATCAGATAACGTGGTCAAGCCACTAACAGTAAAATGAGGCAAAGCCCCTTTCAGTAAACGTGGCATTGCCACTTAACACTTCCTCCACCATAAACCCAGTCCCATGCAACAGTAAAACATGTCATGGCATACAGTGAGCAGATATAATATAGCATGCATTTTAGTCAAATTTAACCTTAGGGGTATAATGGTCATTTTGCACCTAGGGGTAAAACAGTAATTTTCCACCCTTAAGGGGTATTTCAGTAAATTTACCAGTTTTTAGGGTTTCATGCTTATTACAGTTGTTAACAGTCTAATTTTCACCTAAATAGCTTATCTAGCCCATTTACCAACTTTAAAGCTATCGGGCCCTGAAACCCTTATGGGCCCTACAGTGTCTATTAACTATTTTAGCCCACAAAGCCCAAATTCCACAGTTATCTTAGTAGTCTTAGCATACAAATTACTAGAACCCACTTACCGCTCGTTTTCACCCAAATGGGCTCGTAAGCCCATTGGGCCCAATTTTAGGAAAATTACTATTTTACCCCTAGGTGCAAAATGACCATTATACTCCTAAGGTTAAATTTGACTGAAATGCATGCTATATTATATCTGCTCACTGTATGCCATGACATGTTTTACTATTGCATGAGACTGGGTTTATGATGAAGGAAGTGCTAAGTGGCAATGCTACGGTTACTGAAAGAGGCTTTGCCTCGTTTTACTGTTAATGGCTTGGCCACGTTATCTGATTAAGTAGCTACGCAGCGACTGTGGTGTGTAGGGCTGGGTGGGTTGAGTTATTCGCCACATGGTGTGTAGGGCTGGTACGGGTGGTGTGTAGGGTTGGATTTGGGTTGGGTTTTTGCATACATACATAATATCTGTTCTGTTACTGAATGAGCCTATGGGCCGCACTGATTACTGAATAGGGCTAAGGCCCAGTTAATACTGTTAATCTGAATAGGATTAAGGCCCAGTTAAACTGAATCTGAATAGGGCTTCGGCCCAGTTAATACTGTACCTGGATAGGGTTTAGGCCCAATAAGCTTGAACTGATTTAGGCTCTGGTTGGGTTTTCTTCACACACTGAGTTTCCAAACTCACCTCTTCCTTTTATCTATGTAGGTGAGCCTTAAGCTAGTGGACTTGGAGCTGGAGGGATTTAGAGTGGCCACGTGGACTGCAGTTGGTTAATTTACTTTAAGTAATTCATTTTTTAGTATTTTTACTTGAATTATTTTCATTTTAGTTTTGGGTTTCTAATAAGGTCGCTTTCAGCTGGACGTTCACCCATTTTAATCAAATTATAAATAAAAGAATAAAACCCAAATTAAAAGTACTTAAAGCGACCTTATTACAAACCCAAAACCAAAATGAAAATAATTTAAGTAAAAATACTGAAAAATGAATTACTTAAAGCAAATTAACCAACTATAGTCCACGTGGCCACTCTAAATCCCTCCAGCTCCAAGTCAACTAGTTTAAGGCTCACCTACATAGATGAAAGGAAGAGGTGAGTTTGGAAATTCAGTGTGTAAGGAAACCCAACCAGAGCCCAAATCAGTTTAAGCTTACTGGGCCTAAGCCCTATCCAGGTACAGTATTAACTGGGCCGAAGCCCTATTCAGATTTAGTTTAAATGGGCCTTAACCCTATTCAGATTAACAGTATTAACTGGGCCTTAGCCCTATTCAGTAATCAGTGTGGCCCATAGGCCCATTCAGTAACAGAACAAATATTATGCATGTATGCAAAAACCCAACCCAAATCTAACCCTACATACCACCCGTACCAGCCCTACACACCATGTGGGGAATAACTCAACCCACCCAGCCCTACACACCACAGTCGCAGCGTAGCTACTTAATCAGATAACGTGGCCAAGTCACTAATAGTAAAACGAAGCAAAGCCCCTTTCAGTAAACGTGGCATTGCCACTTAGCACTTCCTCCATCATAAACCCAGTCCCATGCAATAGTAAAACATGCCATGGCATACAGTGAGCAGATATGATATAGCATACATTTCAGTCAAATTTAACCTAGGGGTATAATGGTCATTTTGCACCTAGGGGTAAAACAGTAATTTTTCTAAATTTGGGCCCAATGGGCTTACGGGCCCATTTGGGTAAAAACGAGTGGTAAGTGAGTTCTGGTAATTTGTATGCTAAGACTACTAAGATAACTGTGGAATTTGGGCTTTGTGGGCCAAAATAGTTAATAGACACTATTGGGCCCATTAGGGGTTTTAGGGCTCGATAACTTTAAAGTTGGTAAATGGGCTAGATAAGCCATTTAGGTGAAAATTGGACTGTTAACAACTGTAATAAGCATGAAACCCTAAAAACTGGTAAATTTACTGAAATACCCCTTAAGGGTGGAAAATTACTGTTTTACCCCCAGGTGCAAAATGACCATTATACCCCTAGGGTTAAATTTGACTAAAATGCATGCTATATTATATCTGCTCACTGTATGCCATGACATGTTTTACTGTTGCATGGGACTGGGTTTATGATGGAGAAAGTGCTAAGTGGCAATGCCACGTTTACTGAAAGAGGCTTTGCCTCGTTTTACTGTTAGTGGCTTGGCCACATTATCTGATTAAGCAGCCACGCTGCGACTGTGGTGTGTAAGACTGGGTGGGTTGAGTTATTCCCCACATGGTGTATAGGGCTGGTACGAGTGGTATGTAGGGTTGGATTTGGGTTGGGTTTTTGCAAACATGCATAATATCTGTTCTGTTACTGAATGGGCCTATGGGCCGTACTAATTTCTGAATAGGGCTAAGGCCCAGTTAATACTGTTAATCTGAATAGGGCTAAGGCCCAGTTAAACTGAATCTAAATAGGGCTAAGGCCCAGTTAAACTGAATCTGAATAAGGCTTCGGCCTAGTTAATACTATACCTGGATAGGGCTTAGGCCCAGTAAGCTTGAACTGATTTAGGCTCTGGTTGGGTTTTTTTTACACACTGAGTTTCCAAAATCACCCCTTCCTTTCATCTATGCAGGTGAGCCCTAAGCTAGTGGACTTGGAGATGGAGGGATCCAGAGTGGCCACGTGGACTGTAGTTGGTTAATTTGCTTTAAGTAATTCATTTTTCAGTATTTTTACTTAAATTATTTTCATTTTGGCTTTGGGTTTGTAATAAGGTATCTTTAAGTACATTTAATTTGGGTTTTATTCTTTTATTTATAATTTGATTAAAATGGGTAGATTAAGGCTGCGCGGGTTTTTCTTAAAATTAATCGACGTTTTTAAAATAAAACACTCGTATCAAATGAATAACAAAAAGACGAACAAGATCTTGTAATAGAATACACTTTAAGCTAGTGGATAGGATGTTCACAAACTAAACCTGGATTTTCTTTTCAAACTTTAATAACGGTTTTGCAAGACTCACCCTAATCATAATAATTAATGAACATGATTAATCCTCCATTGATGTGACACATCAGACTTGGCCGTAACGTCTGGGTCGGGTTTGGGGTGTTATATACTATGTGTTAAAAGTGCTTAAATGCTATGTCTTAATAATTGTAAGGTCCTTATATTGATATTTGACCATGGATAGTGGGGTTTGACATAAATGACCATTAAATGAATGTTTATAAACTGTTTAATTAAGGATAAATATGTAATTTGGATATTATGATTAATAAAATAAAACATACATAAAATTTTAGTTCATTATTATCATCTTTGTTACAAAAAATTGAAAGAAAAAGAAAAGAAAAGAGCCATTTAGGGTTCGGTAAGCTTAAGCATCAATTAGGTATGTGTTTTTGATCTGTTTTCACTAATTTCTATGTTTTTGTGATTGTTGCTTAGCACTCTATCAAGCCCATACCTAAATTTTGGAAATTTTTAATGAATGTGTGATGTGCCATTGATGATGTTATAAGCTTTGTGATGTTAATTGATGAAATATGAAAGATTAATGATAGATAAATATGTTTTATATTGGGATTTTTGATTAATTTGATTATTCTGGAATAATTTGTGAAAATGAGAAATTGAAGGATTAAAATGTGAAATAAATGAAAGATGTGGGCTGTTAGGGACTAAATTGATATTCGACCAAGCTATGGTCTTGTTGAATTTTGTGTATTTTGTGTTTTGTGAAATAAGGACTAAAATGTTAAAAATGTGAAATTATAAGGGCTAAAGTGTAAAATGCCCTAAATATATGTTTATGGATTGAATTGAATGATTTGGTGAATAAATGAGTTAAATTTGAATTTATATAGATCAAGAACAAAAGAAAACAGAATTAGATCTGGGGAAGTGGAAAGTGGTCGAGTAGTCAATGCCGTCCGTTCGTATCCGTACGAGGTAAGTTCATATGCAAATAAACATATTTCAATTGAATTATATATATTGATTGTTGTGGAGATGTATGGAATTGCTATTGGAGCTGAATTATTGAATTCGAGAAAGTATCGACAAAGTTACGACATCCGAAAGCTCCATATGAACCATAGGAATAGTATAGGATACATGTCATGACATAGGATTACGAAATGTGTTATCATATAAGACCACGTCTGGGACATTGGCATCGATTAGAGATTACATGTAAGTAGAGGTGATCATGGGTTGGGCTACCCGGCCCGTCTTGACGACCCGCCCGAAAAATAAGAGGGTTTGAGTAAAAATATAGGCCCGGAATAGGGGTTTGGGCAAAAACTAAGGCCCGTTTAAAAAAGGGCCAGGCCTCGAGTAAAATTTTTTGGCCCGAGCCCGGCCCGGCCCGAATTAGATAAAAAAATATTTTTTTAATTTTTAATCAAACATACTTTTTTCCCTTTCGTCAGATACTCAGATCGTGCCCATCCTTTTTTTCCTAATTCCAAAATAAAGCTTCAAAATCCCTAAGCCCTCACTCATCACCTCCACCGATCCACCTCCACCCAATTCCAGAATTAAGATTCAAAATCCCAAATTCCAGAATCCAGTAGCTAGCCCTGGTGTTCCGTCAATAGGAATTTGCGTAAGTCTGGTATTTCTTTCTTTTTATTCTTCTTCTTCTTTTTGTTCATTTTGCGTAAGTTTGGTACTTGTTGTTAGTAGACAAGAATGATGTTTTAGAACCAAGCAAATGAGGTTTGAAAGTGGAAAAAGGAAGCTGTTGAATTCTTATTGCAACCATGCTTTGAGATCTTTTGAATCTAAATTATCGTTTTCTAATATTCATATGTATTGGTGTTGGTACTTGGTTGTTTCATGCTTTTGCATGTTCCATTGTTTGAAACTTTCATTTTCCTAATGCAATTCATTCAAGTCTAGCTTGATTTATTAATAAAAGCTCTAATATCTCAATAGAGACGAGCTTGATTTATATACAGAGAGAATTAGATCAGTTATAGAGTATGGTTAGTTCTAACAGTAAATCTAGACACAGACACAAGTATGTCTTATTTAGATGAGGCTGAAATATTTTTTCTCTGGTCCGCACTAAAAAAATAAAGGGGGAAAATGTGATAATAGTAAAAGCAAGAAAGCCGGTTGTCTTTTCAAGTGGAAAGTGTTTTCAAAGTAGGAGAAGTGATGCTTACATTTGTGATGGTTGTAGTTAGCGTCTTGTTTGTTCTTTTAGGTTGACTATTGGATTTCTTCAAAAACTCATCATTTTCCCTGGATATGGAGGCTTTAGAATTGAGTTGAATGTGACCTGACTTTTTTGTACATCGTTTCTTCTTTTCCCCTCTTTTTTATTGTTCACTTTTCTATTCTGTAGATAGAGCCAATCCCAAGTAAAAATTTGCCTCCTGGTTTTGATCCAAGTACTTGCCGCAGTGTGTGAGTGTTTGCCTAGATTTTTTTTTTTTACTTATTTTTCCCCTTTCTTCATTTTGTTTTATTTGTATATTGTGAGTCACTTATTTTCCCTTCTTGCTTAAACACCTACCCTAGTCACTTCTGTACTTATAACTGTATGAATTAGAGACACTTTCCTTCAGGAGTCTACTGATTGGATACGTTGCTATGACCCTCTATGCAAAATTCTAAGCTAATGGCTCTTTTAATTGATAGTTAAATGGTTTTTGGAATGTGATAGATGCTTGCATGTTCTTGCATCTTTTTAACAACTTAGAAAGTTACTTGTATAGTTTTATTTATCTTTTCTTTTTTTTTTCTGTTTTTTCTTTAACTTTTAGTTTTTTTTTATTTTTGAGAAACTGTAGGTATGTGGGAAACATCCATTCACAAGTGACTGAGCCACTACTCCAAGAGGTTTTTGCAAGTACTGGTCCTGTTGAAGGTTGCAAGCTTATTAGAAAGGAAAAGGTATTATTTTCAAGATTTTCCCTCTTTTTTTTCCCTTTATGAAGCTGTGAGGGTGCACTAATTGTGCAATGGTTTTCTTGACTTTATCTCCCTTTTCCATTCACATATTGTTGTCAGATGATTGACAAATTTTCTTTTTTCTCCTACTGGAATAGTCATCATACGGATTCGTCCACTACTGGAACAGTCTATTATAATTTTTGGTGTATTGCCTATGTTTGTTATATTACAGAATATTTGTGGAAAACATACATAGATTAGTAAATTAGTTTGAATTGCATGTAATTAAGCAAAAAATAATATTAGCTTTAAATTTAATGTAATTTAAAAAGAATTACACAGTTTGATTTTCTTCTTCTTCTTTTTTTTAAATTTTTTTTTAATTTCCTAACAATGGAATCGCACATGAACAAGATTGTCTGCTCTATTTGTCTACTGCACTTTTAACCTTAATAATAATCGCACATGAACATGATTTAAAATTGTTTTGGTGGTGTTTCAATTTTAATATAACAACTTTTTATTATATTTTCAATTTGTGTATTGTTTTAAGAATTGTTTTAGTCTCATTTTTTATTTGTTTATTGTTTTAATATTTGTTTTAAATTTTTTATTTAATGAAATAAATTAAAAATAATAATATGGGCCGGGCCAGACCGGGCTCGGGCTTAGTAATTTCTTTTCGAGCTGGACTTGGACAAATTTATAGGCCCATATTTCGGGCCAGGCCGGGCCTGAGCCTAAAAACGGGCCTAAAATTTTGTCTAGGCCCGACCCATGATCACCTCTACATATAAGACCATTCTGGGACATTGGCATCGTATATGATTTCATGTAAGACCCTGTCTGGGACAGTGACATCGATATTTGATACAATGTAAGACCTTATCTGGGATATGGCGTTGTATGAGCTATCCGAGCTATCCGAGTATCCTAATTGATTCCAAACGGTTCAACGGGAAATATCGAGAAATTAATGACTATGTGAATGTGTATCCGATTCAGGTACGTATGAAATGTATATGAAATTTGGCAATGAAAGGTGAGCTTGAATATGAATATTGATGTATAAGTTACATGAGAATGAAATGTGTTATATGCAAGTGAACTATGAACAAATGAGCTATATGAGAAATATGAACTTGTAATTATGTTTTACCATGAGTTACATGAATGATTTGGTCTATAATTGTGTTATGTGATAAGTTTATTTGTATATGACTTACTAAGCTTTTGAAAGCTTACTTTGTGTGTGTTTTCCTTGTTTTATAGATTATCAAAACTACCGGAAGCTCGGGGATCGTCGAGGATCATCACCACACTATCAAATTATATTTTGGTACCTTTTGAAAATGTATATAAAGTATGACATGTGTAATCTAGATATAATATGATATGTTTTAAGATGTATAAATCTTGCCATGTGATATGGCTTGATTTTGGTGTAACTATGGTTTGAATTTGGTATGTGAAATGTGATGCAAAAATGGTATGTTTGATGTGTTCATGAATGGCCTAGTGAAAATGGTCAATTTGGTAAGTTTGATATGTGATCTAGTTGTGGATTTGATATAAATTTTAGCATGAGTTTTTGATATGAAAATTGGGATGTTGAACATATTTGAATGAATGGAATTGTCATGTGAATTTGGTGTGTTTTGGTTTGGTAAATAAGCATGAAATTGGTTGATGATGATATGGTTTGAATGGTTTTGAATTGATAATGTTTTGGATACATTTTGGTTGAAAATTTTATACCATCTTGTGCTTGTAGGGAGGACCCAAAATAGGTGGCAATATGGCCTTGTAAATGGCCTATTTTTGCCCACACGGGCGTGTGTCTCTGCCGTGTTGTTCGAAAGCCAATTCGAATTGAGCCTGGGTGCACCACACAGTCTTACACACAGGCGTGTGGTAGGCCGTGTGTCTTAAGTCAGTATACTCTACAGGTTTGGCACGGCCTGAAGCACACAGCCTGAAGCACAGGCCTGTGGACCATTTCGAAAGGGCACACGAATATGTGGTTGGCCGTATGACCCAAGTCAGTATACCCTCCAGATTTCACACAGCTTGGTACACGGGCGTGTCCTTGGCTATATGACCTAAGTCAGAATGTATGCCCTATTTTGTCCCGACCTAAACACACGGAGTGTCTAAGACCAAGTAAGGCACACGGCCTATTCACACGAGCATGTGACCTCTGCTATCTTGAAAAAAATTTGAAGTTTTTCGAAAAATTTTGTATGTTTTTGGTTTAGTCCCAACCCCTTCCTAAAGCATGTTTAAGGTCTCGTAGACCTTCTAAAGGGATTATATGTGTGTGAATTGCTATGAGTTGATGTTGTATAATTTATGTTTGTAAAATGATCGTGAAATGTTCCGTTATGTCCAGTAATACCTCTTAACCCTAGTCCAGCGACGGATACGGGTTAAGGGTGTTACAGGCCAGAATAGGGTTACGGAGCATCACCAGAGTTAACATTTCAAAACTATCAAAAATTTAAATAATTTACTTCACAACATCAATCATACCAAATTCCATCAATAACATACATATTGTCCCTTATACGAGCCCTCAAGGCCCTAAAAACACATTAGAAATAAATTGGGACTAAATTAGAAACATATAGAATTTTTTGGGAAAATATGAAAATTTTCAAACTGTAGAGGTCACACGGTCGTGTGGCTAGGCCGTGTGACTCACATGACTGAGAGACATGCCAGTGTCTCAAGCTGTGTGGACATTCGAAGTAGGAATACACTACCGTGTCCGAGCCCATGTAACCTTCAAACTTAGGTCACACGGTCAAGCCACACGCCCGTGTAGACTAAAAATAGGCCATTTCCAAGCCAATTTTCCTATATATAATAAAAAATCCCATAGTGCATCAAACAGTGCAACAACAAGCTATCCAAATAAAGGATATATCCATACAACCAATATGCCCAAAAGGTACCTCAATCAAAAAAATTAAACATGTATAACCATATGCATAGTTTAGCCAAAACTTACCAGTTTGTTCATATATCAAATCCATACTCATACCACCAAATTGACCATTTAACATTTAGCACCGTAAGCCATAAATACCAACTACATTTTTAATACCAAAATGACCATGTTCAACTTCCATCGTCTAAGCATCATAAAGACTACAAAGTCATCCATCAAAAGGCCACATACATATATCCACATATCAACCATTTCAATCATTCAAAATACCAAATTTACAAGCCAAAACATAATGGCTAAAACAACAACCAAAAACACCTATGCATGTGTATATTTATCCAATTATTAATTAACTTGTTTCCATGTCAAAACTTAACATAATTGCTACATAATTACCACACCATATTAGATTCATGTCATATCTAGTTCAAAACCTTTCCAAAGCATACTATATCTTGACCATGTTGAGGTCAATTCATCATATATCACTTTCATCATTCAAGCATGCTTTAACACATTATCAAATTAACACATATCAACAAGGCACCAAATGTACCAAGGCTACACTACCCAAAATGTCATACACATGCCAAACACATCAACTAACATTCAACTAATCATCAACCATAGGTTCACCTATACATGCCATTATAACCTTAACCAAGACATCAAAATCTATCGATATAATCGTTGGATAGTGTGATAGATCTCCGACTAGCTTCTAACCCGATCGAGCTTCCAATAATCTGAAAGTAAGGAAAAACAACTAAATAAGCAATGAATGCAGTAAGCTCGTATAAACTTTAGTCATATCAATCCATTTCAAATATGAAATTTATACATATAAAAAATAATCCTATATTGATATTGCAAGATTCATGAAACCATATTCAACAACTCCCAAATTGAGTAAATCCATAGCATCACATATACATATCATCCCTAGCATAGTAAAATTTTATAAAACTTTAAACCCTTTCAAATTTTCCTACTTTCATTTGCATTTCATTACTTTCCGTTTTATTTATTTGCTTTAGCTTAAATAACAACATCAATTCAACTTATCATTCCCTTTTTAATTATTTTACACTTCAAGTATGAACTTACTATCTCATTACCATTCCACACCCATTTCATATGCTTAACATACAAGACATAAGCATATCATCAACTATAGCCACAAGCTAGTGCATTTAAACATAGTTCTTTTGAAATTAACCACATAAACCATTTCATAAGAAATTACATAATTTAAACCTTACCACTCTTTCATGAACACAAGCATATTTCCATTTGGGCACTTACCATTTCAATGCATAAGTAATCGTAATACAACCCATCCAATAGCTTGGCCAAAGCCTAAGCATTCACACCAAACATGTTAGCAATATAAGCATAAGATATTAGCAATTTACTCATAGATGATCACAACATTTAAACATGTAACATATGAATATATCATCCATCTCAACTTACATTTATCCATGTATCGCCAATTCAATGCAATTCATATGTGAACATGTCTTAGTTCGTAACTCTTACGATTTCCTTTCAAATCATGCCCGTTGAACCGTTTAGAATACTATTGGATACTCAGGATAGCTCACACAAAGTGTGCTAACTCATATAACTGCAATCCATCAATTTCTTGTACATGTATGCTTACGCAAGCTGTGAAACAGAATGCTCACACGAGCTACGAAAATGGGTCTGCTCACACGAGCTGTGGGTCAGAACATAGTTACACGATGCTGCTCACACATGCTGTCGAGTATCCGCAACACATGCCGAACCTCAACCATCGATAGGACATTCAAGACCAGCACCCGAATCATGTAAACCCTAATGACATGTCATTTGTATCTTACGAATTCCTAAGGTTCAATGGGGCTCGGGCTCGATGGTCGTCGAAACATCGTTGGATTTCCATCGTTTCATTACAAGATAAATTGCATACAAACACATATATATTAATTTAATCACAATATAATCACATATTAACATTCAATTTAATCAAAATTATACAGAATATAGTTCATGCGAACTTACCTGGCTAAATTGCAGAAATACCAAAGTTTTGGGGCATTTTGATAATTTTTCATTTTCCTCGATTTTCCACCCAATCTTAATATAAATTAATAATTTCATTCAATTTATCAATTTAGACAGTAAAACAATGTATTTCATGCAATTTGGTCATTTTTACATTTTTACAAAATTGCCCCTAAAGTTTTACTTTAATTCAATTTAATCTCTGAGCCCAAAACATACAAATTAACCATTTTTAATGCCAAATTATAACAGCCGAATATTCATGACACCCGTATCAGCCCATATTTGTATTAATTTCACATCAAATCCTTGTACTTTTACTATTTTAATAATTTAGTCCCTAATTAGAAAATTCATCAAAAATTACTTAATAAAATACTTTTAAATAACAACTAATATCTCAAATTCATCATTTAACATCTAAAATCACAAGGTTCATCAATGAAAACATTCAAAATCCTTAACAATTTCAAAATCGAAGGTACGGGCTAGCTGGACCTAGTTGTAACGATATTAAAAACATAAAAATTATTAGAAATAGATAGCTTAGGGACTTACATGCACAAAATGAAGAATGGCCAAACCTAGCTTCCATAACCATGGCTTTTGATTGAAAAAACAAAAGAGAAAGGAAGATGACAACCATATCTTTTACTTATGTTTTTATTTTAATTTAATTAATTATCAGATTATCATTTTACCCGTGGTTAATAAATAAATAAAATACCAAAGTCATGTCCATATGTGTCCACTAACCTCTTGAATGATCTAATTACCATTTAAGTCCCTTTTCCTTATTCAATTAACCATTTAATCACTCGAATCAAATAGTGATCAAATTTTTCATCTTTTACAATTTAGTCATTTTTAATTAATTAACCATCGAAACGTTGAAATTTTTTAACATAACTTTAATACTACCTTAATGACACTCCATAAATATTTATAAAAATATTTATGACTCGGTTTGTAGAAACGAGGTCCCGATACCTCATTTTCTAAAACTACTTGAACTTAATAAATCGCTTATATAACAAAAATTACTATATCAAAAACCTTTTTAAAATCATGTTTGACGCCTAAATATTAAATAATAATGTTTACAAACTTATTTGTCGGATTTGGTGGCCCCAAACCACTATTTCTGACACCACTGAAAAACGGGCTGTTACAAACCCCGAAGTCACGATGTCGACTCGAAACTTTATATTTTTTTCATTTTGGTCCATATCGATCTCGGGTTAGCAAACGAGCTTTCATAAGCTTGTATAAGACTCGAAAATGATTATATATTGTTTAATAAACATAATTGGCTTGTAATTGAATGTATATTAATGCCGAATAAAATGTTATAGATTGCAGTTGTTCCGACAACGAATGCGGCACCTTATAACTCGAGCCCAATGATCAGATTGGGTATCGAGGTGTTACAATAAGTGCCATGGATATCTTATTAGGATGTGATTAGATGGTAGACTTGGAGGTAGCATGTGAGATTGGTAGTGGAGTTATGGAAGGGCCTTCGATCAACACTAAAACGAGATCTGACGGTGAACTGTGTGAGAAGCACATGATCAAGGGAGTCATCCTTAATTAAAGCGGAAAATGTGACAAAGCTATCTAAAAGAGGTGGTTAGATATATTTTTGTTTTTCATTTCAACAAGACTATCCCACTCTTTTTCCAATAGGGACTTTTCAAAAATGATACTAACAATTCACTTAACTAAGGCCCTTGCACCGCATACTCATCAACATTAGCCCACTTATTAGTCACTAAAAGAAAAGGCCTAGGGAATAACTCTTTTAGAGGCAGCTTTTTTCATCTCAGCAACCTCTGTAAGTTTCATAATTCCTCTTCATATATAGGACATATTTTCCCCATATTCAGCCTCGGGAACCTTTTTCTCCGTAACAAGCAAGGCTAATTATTAGTTTTCTTCTCCCCATTTCACGAGCAACGCCTTAACTTTTCTCATTCATAATTCATAAATACGAGAACCCCTTCATATGTGATGCCTCTTTTATCACTTTCCATCATTTCTAGTTTAGAATATTATATCGATAATTCATACAAATTAATGCACATAAAAATTCATATATCTAGTTTATAAAGAAGAAAGGAATTCAAGATAGTTGAGTAGTCCAATTCAGTGACTTGGAAGTATTAATGACATCCATTAACGCTAAAATATATATGGACCATTTTATATTTATGACAATAAGGGAACTGGTGATGAAGACTGATTTGAAGACGGGGAAAATGCTAAACTCTTTGCCCTAAAAGAAGAACATTGTCTGCTTGAACTTTACATTTCCTTTGACCAGATACTGTCTTTGTCAAAAGAAGGTTTTAGACAAAAAAATTTCACAAGTCATTGCCTGAAATAAAGGCTTCTTGGGCTAAATTAAGCTATTAAAAGGGATCATTGCCTTCATATAATATACAAATATGAATTTCCCCTTTCTTAAACAAATGAACTGGCTATGTGAAGAAATGTTCCGACTTTACTTAGACACATGGGCTGTACACAAAAGATCAACCAGGATGACGAGGTGATTGAACATCATAATTTAGCATTAAGGCTGAGATAAAAACTTGGGGGGTTTTCCCATTAAGAAACCAAGATAAGTATGTGTAGCTTTTGAGAAAGGGATGAAATTGGAGTTGGACCTACTTTCTTCTCTTTTCTGTGCCAACCAAACCCTGAAATTTAGGTTTTATGCAAGTGTTCCAGTTTTCCTTTCCTAATAACTTTATGGCACAATAATTAACAAGAAAGCTAAAAGAAATAGACCCCATAGTCTATATATGAACAAGGTATGATATTGCATCTGATTGAGTAGAAAGTATTGCATCTTTATACAAGTGATCAATTCCTTTTTGCACACCCGGTCCGTGGAAGACGACAAAGCTCGATCTTTTGTCTAGAAAGGTCGCTAAAGGTGATCAATTTCTTTTGAATTATATATGAACACGTTGTTGGAAACTTGTCCTAATCAAGGATGATTTTGTTGCAGGGTACTCTGGCTATGTATACATATATCAATGCAATTATGGAAAAGTTATTTTGAAATCATTTTAAGATTTAGATACCTAAATTCAGTCAAGTCGAGTGAGAGAATTCCTGCAGCTCTAGAGACAGACATGCTTAAGTTGGAAAAAAAAAAATGAATGCCTCTAAAATCATGGCAAGACGTATGTGTTCTCTTATAATGGTTCATGTCTGAAAGTTTGATAAAGAAGAAAAGAAAATCTATAATCTTGTTTGCCCCAGGGATCTACTAAGGTTACATTGTCTGACCCATAAATGCTTGGACTTAAAACCCATAAATATGTATCCCTAATCAACTTATTTCTTTCTACTTAAAATTAAGATTCTATTAAACTTTTACTCTCTTTTTTCTTATAGTGTTTGGAAGGGAAAATTATTCTATTAAAGGTATTTTGTGTTATTTTCTGCATTATAATCATTTTTAAAGTAATGTATTTATATACATATTGTGTTCATTTTTATATTATGTTTTTTATCATATCATGTTCAAAGGAATTGCTTGAGATTGAACACAAACTTTCATTCCTTGCAACTTAATGCCCTTGTCACTAAATTAAGAGGTTATTGGTATATTAAATGTAATTATGTTATTTAGTAAAATTAATCTTGGTTTTTTTAATTATTTATCTCTTAAATTTAATCTTATTAATATTTTATTTTATTTTGTATATTTTTTATAAAAATAAAGATAATAATTTGGATATTTCACTTTTTAACAACAAAGGAAGAGATGCTTTATTTTTAAAATAAAATCAACTTTAACAAATCAATAAGATTATCAAACACATTTAAAAAATTTCATTTTTAATGAAATGAAAATCGTCGATGGTTTATCAAACACAACCTTATTTTCAATTTATCAAACAGCACCTAAGCTTTTTCTCAAATAAATATATTCGATTGTTTGTTACTAATTTCTAATGTCATATGTGTTGCACATGATTTTATATGTTTTATTTTTTTTAATTTAAGGTGTGTTTGACATTAAATATGTTTGATAATCATTTTAACTTTTTACTTAATATAAAATTCTCAACAAAAAATTTAGTGAATAAGATAAATAGGTAGATAACTACTTATCACTTCATGGTGAAAATATTATGCTAATTTTTTTAATTGAAATAAATTATTTTTCAAAATAAAATGAGGTTTTCAAAAGAAAAATCGGATTGTATTTATTAAAATAAAACCAATCAAAATCTTAAAACAAAATCCGCCCATTAGCCATGAGTGGCCCCAATTATTATATTTAAATTTTATCTAAATAATATAAAATATTATATTCATAAGATTAAAATTAATAAATAAATATTTTAAAAAAAATAATATATACTTTTATCAAACAACATATTATATTCAATACTTACTTTTTATTAATTTACCAACCAATTTTAAACTTTTAAAAATAATTTTTATATATTTTTAAATTTTTAAATTTTTAAATTTTTAAAAATAATTAAATATTGATGTGTCATACACAGTCACATTTACAAAGTGAAAAAAAAATGTTAACTTTTCATCCATTTTGAGGTGATTTGAAAAAAAAAATTTAAAGCCTAAGAAAGATGCAACATTAAATGAAGTACTAAAGTGACTTATACAAAATTGGGAGGCCAAATAAATTAAAAAGTTAATAAATTGAAGGAAATAGTTTGTAATTAATATAAAAGTAAGAATTATGTATATATAAGATACTGGATATGAAAATATATTATTTATATAAAAAATTATATATGGGTTATTATATAAAAAAATATAATATTTATATTAAATTAATAAAATTTTCTTCTTTCTTTTTCGGTTAATGAAATTTAATACTATTAAAGATAAAACAATGCAACAACAAATGTTGAGTTTTGTGGTAAGACATGTTGTATTCTCAAAAAAGAATTCATATTTGAATTTTAGAGAGAACATTGTTGAGAGACGTAATCATAAATCTCGACATGAATCATAAAACGAACATAAAATATACCAAAGAAATAAAAAAATATAAATTTTAATTTTTTTTATTTACTATCATATAAATTATTTAACAAAGGTTTGTTTAAGATTGGAATTCTTATTTATAGATATGATAAATCTTGTAAATAATAAAAAAAAATTGAAATGAAAAAATTAGTAATACTATGTAGTTAGTTTTTTTCCCCTCCAAACTTGTATTTTTTATATATAATAATTTTTATTATCGTACAAGATTTTATGTGATTATTGTTTAATCATTAAGTACTATATTTTTATTTAAACAAATAATTAATATAAAGTAATATTATTTAAAATTTTAGCACAATTAAAAGTTTTGAACTATTTTGATAGTTAAAATATTATAATAACAAAAAATTCAACTACTAATCAATGAAAATACAGTTAATACATTTAAGCGTAAGATTAATAAAAGTGAATAACTTAAATTGACATTGTAATTTAATATGGTGTAAAGTATAATTTCTTTTTTTTTTTTCAAAAGGAGTTCAATAATTAGTCCTCCGTATTTTGTAAGTCCATTAAGGAGATAGATATTAATCACGAGTTTTAAAGTTGTTCCATACCTAAAGCGAGAATTGAACCCTCGACTACTGATTAAGGTAAAAAAGATCCTAATCATCTTACTTAACTCTCGTGGTTAATATAATTTTCATGTTAAAAAAAATCTTAACCATCTTACTTAACTCTCGTGGTTAATATAATTTCTTTTTTAACATGTTTTTTAATATTAGTTTAGCGATGTTTAAAATTGAATAGTTGAATTATTGTAATAAATATGTATTTTTATTGGTTGAAATTTTTTATCCAAAATTTAATTTTTATTTATTATTTTTAAATATATATATATATATATATATATATATAAATGGGTTTGCTTTTATTATTTGACTAATTTCTGCCTCTTTTTAAGTAAGCCAATGGAGCCCACTTGATTCAAGGCCTTAGATTGGGCCGGTGACCTTATGCGCTTAAACCAAACCATGCCAGACATGCTGCGTTGGGTCCTACAATACGACACTTTGTGGCCCATTTAGATAAAAAAAAGAAAAAGAAGTGTTAGTAAAATTGTTTGTTAGACTGAAGCATCAGGTTCGGATCCGAACCATGTGTTTAAAACATTGTTGATCGTTGGTTGGAGGGAAAAAGGGAAAAAAAGCAACGATGCAATTCTTCTGAAAGTCCTTGTACTATGAGATTCTTTTGGATTTAATCCATAAGCTTCATTTGATTATGTAATTTTTTAATTTTAAAATTTCCATCTTAACTTAAATAATAACAGCTAAATAAAATTATGTGAATTTTCTTTTTATTGCATGAAAATAGAAAAAAAAATGAGAAGAGAAAAAGATGTATCCTCTCGCTTTATTCTCACTTCTTTCCCTCTCTTGTTCTCCTTCCTCCACCATTAGGGTGACAGTAAGGAGGCAGACAACAGCCCTGCCCCCAAAAATTTCCTTTTAAAACCTTCTAAATTTATATAATTACAAGTTGTTTTTTTTTATATGATGAAATTGCATGTAAGTTCAAGAGTGGTCTTATAAAAACAGAAATAACTCTCAAAAATTTTATAAATTTATTTTTGACACTAAAAATTTGTTGGCTTCCCCTAAACTCCAAATTGTAAAATGTTTTGGGATTTTTGAAAAGAACAGTATGAGAAGTCTCAAAATCTTCTTAGCAGAACCTAAGTCCTACATTTATTGATTTTGTGTTTGATGTTTTCTTATTACTTTTGAGTGGTGTGAGGTTTGCATTAATGTGGCAAGACAACCAGCATATAAAATTGGAAGATAGAGAGGAGTGTATTTTATAAAGAAAACAGGCACATCAATATTTCATTTCTTGTTTTTCTCTTTATAATGAAAAACATGTATAAATCATGAAATCTAATGTAATATTTTTATTATTTTCACATACCATCCATATTCAAGGAACATATATTATATATAGATTTTTATTTTAGCTTAACGTATGTTTTATATAGTAAAGTCGAGAAAACGGGCCTAAATCATGATGATGGTATGTGCTTTTTTAATTAAATGCTACCTAATTTTTTATCCTTTTTTCTAGGAAAAAGTTCTACCCGTGATTTTTTTTTTAAAAAAAATTCGGTAAAAGTAATATATTAAATAAAAATTTAGAATAATTTTTAACTAATGTCTATAAACACTAAAAATCCAACTAGATTAATACTTGATATATTTATTAGAGAAAAGTTTAATTTTTTATAATTTAAATATTATCATGTATTTCATTTTTTTTATACACTAAAAAAAAGTATATGTTACTTTCAGAAAAGTATGTTACTTTTTTAAATTTTATTGATAATATATTATATAATCTTTAACTAAACTTAAATAATACTTTATAGTAATGTTTAAAAATGGGTATGATTACCAAGCACCCAATAACATTAGTTTAGTGTATGGATGGGGTCCAAAGATTAACCCTAAGGAAATAGTAGAGTTGTCTAAAGATGCAGTTCAAAGTACAACGAGAGTAATAATCATATCTTAGCTTTTCAAAACTTTGTTTATATTTGTGCTTCAATGTTTTAGTTTCTCTAATCATTCTCACATCTTTATTCTTTACACATACGAAAATGAACCACAACCTATCTTTTATCCTTTCATGTAATTCCACCTCTCCTATAATATATAAAAGTATCATCCATCGAGTCGAGCCTATATATAATATTAATATACTTACGCCTCATTTGGTTACTAGTGAAATAACATAAGGAAAAAACTTATTTAAAATATTTGTTTTAACACGAGGAAAAACTACTGTACTAACATGATGAATAAATAACTCATCATTTGGTAGGTAGATTGTTAATCATGTAATAAATATATATTGCTTTGTTTGGTTAAAGTGTTAAACAAGTAAGATATAAGTGTTATTCTATAAAGTATCAATTTTTCCCATAAACCCATCACATGTTTAAAGAATTATGATGCAAAAAATGAATCGGTACACTATAAATCTCAGTCCAAGAATTCAATTGTAGGTATAAAAATGTTTGCTCCAAGACATATAAATGGGTACACTACAAATTTGGTTCTTGTTTATCTATCTATTTTTCAATTTGGATATCATTTTATCTCTCAATTGCCCTAAAAATGCTTAGATCAAACATAACTTTCAAAGACCAAAATACGAGTCAACTAATATTTAAATTCAATACTTAAGGGTCTAATTTTATTTTCAGAATCAATGCTCAATGACTTAAAAGACCAAAAATTGAGTCAACTAATATTTAAATTCAATAATCATTTATTATAAACAAATTGAAGGATAACAAGAGAAAGAGGAAAAGAAGAAAGAACTCAAAATAAGATATGAGAGTGTTGACCTCTTAAAATGTAATTTTTCAAAAAACCAAGATGATTTTGTCTGCAAAATAGAAAATAATTTAAAGAAAATAAAACCCTAAAACATATATTATCACGCCCCAAAATATAGGGGGTTAATTGTAGTGGATAAATTATAAATTAAATAGGCTTGATGGTTAAGTGCTACTCCCCTATCCTAAAGGTCCTATGTTTAAGTTTTCTTTCTCCCATTTCTTTTCCTTTTATTTTCAACAACGTAGGATAAAGTCATAACTAACATATATATTTTTAGTAGTAAAGATTGAACAAGTAGTAGGTTTTAAGCCTAATGGGTAAAATGCTAGCCGCCCCCAGCGTTTGAGCCATCCAATCCCCCTTTTAAATTCAACCAACTTTGAGATATTTACCCTTGCCGCCCCCAGCGTTTACAAACCTTAGTTGTTTAGTCCTTCCTTCTCTTCTTTTGATTAAAATAACATTTTTCACAATTTTAATAAAATTCCTCTTCATTCTCTATTTCTTTTCTTCCTTTTTTATTTTCCTCCTCTTTCCTCTTATAATTGTATCATATTTCCAGCTTTAAACTATTGATCATTTTCTTTCTCGTATTGAATCAACCCGTTTCTTGATTTCTTAACGGTGTTAAAGTTATCGTCAAATAGCATTATTAAACTTTACTAAGAATTGGTAATTACATCTCGATCCTGATGATTAAATCTTAATTTTTTAAAGTATTTCTATCCGATGCTAATCTTACGCTCAATTAAACAATCTTTTACGGTTCTTGCCAAATCTTTTATTAATCTTGGCAAATCTTAAAATCAACCATTAATTCACATGTAAATGTCATTTGAAAGACTGAATTTAGGTGAAACGAATCAGAATCAGGTGTGAGGAACGTTGATCAAACTCTTAGTGAAATGTGTGTGTTCTTTCCCAAGTGAATAAGGGCAAACTGTATGTAGGATTAGGGCCACACAGTCTTTCATGCGGACATGTGGACCACATGGCCACCACACGGCCATGTGCCTTTAAAACCCTAGTTTAGTTTGTGAACTACACAACCACAACTCTTCCACACGACTTGTTACACAACTGTGCCTCTCCTGTAGGGTAATTTTAACATTTATCACACGGCCACAGTCTGTTACATAGCCAGGCCACACGACCATATAACCCTTCTACACGGCCTATAGCTTCTTACACGACTTGGCCACACGATCGTGTGTCCTATATTTTCTATTTTTGCCCAAGAATCTTTAATATTTCAATTTAGTCCATATATATTCCTTGAATTGTTTTTAGAATTTTTTTTGCTCAATTAAGTCCCTAGTATTGTGTTATTCTAGAATTTGTGATTTAATGACTAAAAGTGTTATTGTTATATCGTATGAAAAGTGAATATTACATGATACTGTCATTGTAGTACTGATGAATTGTTACACCACGTTTGGTTCATGTAATGGAATAGGGTTATAATGTAATAGAGTTATAATAGAGTTGTAATAGAATAGAGTTGTCATCAGTAATTCAATTATTTGGTTGAATGAAATGGAATAAAACTATAATAATATTCTTATTTTGATTGAATGGAATAGATGTTGTAATAGCATACAAAATTCAAATGACCAGAGTACCCTTAACATAATTTTTTAAGTAAATGATTATTGTTATTAAATTTTAATAAAATTTTTATTAAATTAATTTAATAAAACTAATAATTAATAATTTAATCATGTTTTAATATAATTACTATTCAATATATGTAATACGTATTATTACTCTAATAAAATAGTAAAATATTTAATAAATATAGTAAATTTTAATTAATATATAAGCTATTTTTTATTTCTATTTTTGACTTTTTCTTTCTCTCCCTCAAATGCTCTATCCTCCTTTGAAAAAGATGAACGTTCATCTTTTTTTTTTTTCAGAAAACCACCTTCACCCCATGCACCGCCACACCAACCACTTGTGTTGCCATCATCTGGCGACTTTTCTTTCACAAATTTTCAACTTTGGATAATTCTAACATATTTTTTCGATTCTTTTATTAGTTTTCTCTAAATCGACTCCTAATACCATAGATCTACGAAGTTGCCACACGCATTTTACCATCTTTAGTCACTTCGACAGCCATGATTTTTTGACATTTGATTTTCCCTTCTCTCTTTACCTCCTTCCCTAAGCTAGAAGCCCCAAAACAAGTAACTAAAAGCAAACCCGAAAAATCATTAATGAAAAATAAATAAGCTTCAAGCCCCTCTCTCTCTGTTTCAGATTTATTTCTTATTTGGTGTTGGGTACCATGGAACCAAAAGTCTCTCTTCTTTCTCTTTTTTTTTTCTTTTTTAAAATTTTTTATTTATTTTGTGTAGCATGTTGAATTGCTATTTTTATTTTTCTGTTTCAGATTAAGGGAACCAAAAATCTCTCATATTTTGTTTTCTGTTTCAGATTTATTTGTTATGTGGGTAGTATGTTGAATAATGGTGAAATGTAGGTTGAAAATTAATGAAATGGTGATGGACTTTTTTGGAATAAGAAAATATTTTCATATTCATTGAAGTGTTGAATGGCTATTCTGAAAGGAAATATCTAAATAGTCATTTCGTGATTTTGTTGAATGGCACCGAATGAGGGATTCCATGGAATACCAATACAATGAACCAAATTCTTGAATAACAAGACTGAATAGATTCATGCGTGATTCCGTTAGCTATTACAACCAACCAAACACGTTGTTAGTGTTAATATTGTCACCACATTTTTAAGTACATGTTAAGCATATCTACTACTAGTGTTAAAGTGAATACATGTTAAGCATGTTGATTGCCAGCGTTGAATTGAATACATGTTAAGCATGTTTACTGCTAGTGTTGAATTGTTCTATTACAAAACATGTCATATTGCATTACATGGGGTGGGATGATATGTACGGAGAAAGAGTGGCAGCTTAATAATTTGCAAATAGTAGTGGCTCGTCCACAACCCAGTGGGAACTTTTATCTGCAAATATGTTGTGCATCCACAACCTAGTGGCAGTTTATTTGCAAATATGTGGTTCGTTCATGAACCAAATGGTAATTTATCTGAAAATACTAGTGGTTTATGTTGAGAAATATGCCCATATTGTAGTAAACATGTAATTGTTTTCTATTTATTTGAACGATGAATAAATAAATAAAGTTAATTTCACATTTCACTATTATGTCTTTTATATTTTGCATGCATAGCGAAATTGTGACAAGCAAATATTAGCTCTTTGATTGTCTAGTTTAAACTGAAGATAAGTGGCATTGTGAGAATGTTTACATTGTGAGAAAGACAACTTACTTCAGTAGATAATCTAAATAAGTCTGTAATCTCGTAAAAGAATCGAAGTGAGCATTTGATTCAGCTGAGAAGGATTATTATGTTGTTTACAATTCCAATTAGAGAGATGGCTAGTCTTGGCTATCAAAGCAATTGACTCCACGGGTAGAGACATAGATGTATTCATTGGTAGAATGATACATAGGACTAAGATGAATTGCATAGGACTAAGATGAATTGATTTTGAATCTGTTTGTGAATTAATTTACTTGTGATATTCATGATGTGATTTACCTAAATCTTGAGTTAGTTACCGGCCATGCGTATACAACTCATGTGCTTTGGTATAAGTGGATGCTTATGCTCTAAAGATGATCGAGCCTATAGCCGATATGTTGGGTATATGACTGGCTTAAGTATGGCATGGTTTTACTAGTAACAATGGAACTCATAGCTCAATTAAAAGATTTCATGATATCCTCTCATTGGCATTATATGGATTGATAAATATAGAACGTGACCACAAGTTGCTTGTGTCGAAACCATTTTTTTTAAAGGTTTTGGAAAAAATGGGGTCGACTTAAAAAATGAAAATGAGAGTCGCCACCAATCTTTTTAGGTGTGATTGGATCACCTTGTAAAACATTTCGGTCTACAGAAATTTAAGAAAACGGGTTCGGGAGTCGGTTACGTACGAGGAAGGATTAGCACCCTCGTAACGCCCAAAAATTGGTACCTAATTGATTATTTGATGTCTTTTATGTCAAAAATTTGAAGATTTTAAATTGCAATCTTCTTTTGAAAGAAAACTATTTGAATGCCACGAACTTGAAAACTAAGACTCACTTATCTCAAACGAATCAAAACATCACATCCAGTAAGTTAGGACGCAATATTTCAAAATCTTCGAAGCTAAGCTTGCCTTTGGAAAATTTCTATCTTGAAACAACAAAACGCCATATCCAGTAAGTTAGGACACAATGTTTTGAAATCTCAAGAATAGTTGTTTATATTTTAAAACTCAAAACATTTAGAAGGGTACTTGGATATTCGAATTCGACGAGAAAAATCGCAACCTAGTAAGTTAGGGCACTACTTTTCTCGAAAATCCTAAATGTCAAATATTGCCTTTAATTAAAAAAACAATTTTTGGATAAAAATGACAATTAAATGAAATATATTTTTTAAAACAATGATTTGAGTAAAATTTAAAAAAACAATTTACTAAGAGTAATATTTTAAAAAAATAAAATAGTTTGATATGATACTAAAATTATTAAAATAATATAAAAATTAGGGAAACATGGATTAAATCAAAATAAAAAGGTTGAAAAATGAAGATGAACAAAGAATAAAATAAGAACAAACCGCAGAAAATAAGAACGTAAGAGGGAGAGAAATTTGAGTGAAAGCTCTCAAGAATTTTTGTTGCTTCCCAAAACTCAAGTGTGTTTTCAATGAGGAGGGAGGCCTCTATTTATAGTTGAGCCTCCCCAAATCCAACGGTACAGATCAATTACATCAACGGCTAAGATTAAAAGGTATCTACAAATTAAATCTCTAAGATATCAAAATCATATCTTCTAAGATTGCATACCATATCTTCTAAGATTGCATATCATATCTAAGATTTACATATCATTTCTAAGATTGCGTATCCTTGAAGATTATGTTTCCATATACGTCAAGTTTGTAGATGGACCTTTAATCTTTTCAAGTAATGGGCCATTCTGATTGGGCCAAATGATATATTCTGAACTGGGCTTGGAATTTATTTATTTATTTATTTTTTTATCATTTTGTGGTATGGACCCGGGCAAAAATGGGGTATTACAGCTGCCCCTCTTTGCTTATTGCTGTGTAACAGGAATAAAGCAAAGACTATCAAAGGACCCATTTTGCTCGGGCTCGCTGAGTCTTGAGTTCTTCGATCTGCTTCCCATCAAATACAGAGACACTAAATCATCTTGGATCTGCTTTGATGAAAGTCAGATCTTGTTATGTCTTTGATCTGTTCCCTGTAAGCACAGGGATGCCAAATCATCTTAGATCTGCTTTGGTGTAAACACATGAAGGTCAGATCTGCTATGTCTTCGATCAGTTCCCTGTGAGCACAGGGATGCCAAATCTGTTATCTTCAACGTGTTCCCTGTAAGCACAGGGATGCCATGCTGAAATTTTTGATCTGCTTCGCTGCAAACTCAAGAAGTCAAAATTTGCATTCTTCAACCTGCTCCTTGCAAACTCAAGGACGCCATGCTGAAATCTTTAACCTGCTCCCTGCAAACTCAGGAACGCCATGCTGATATCTTCGATCTACTTCACTGCGAATTCAGGAAGTCAAAATCTGCTTTCTTCAACCTGCTCCTTGCAAACTCAAGGACGTCATGCTGAAATCTTCAACCTGCTCCCTGCAAACTCAGGAACGCCATGCTGATATCTTCGATCTACTTCACTACGAACTCAGGAAGTCAAGATCTGCTTTCTTCAACCTGCTCCTTACAAACTTAAGGACGCCATGCTAAAATCTTCAACCTGCTCCCTGCAAACTCAAGGATGCCATGCTGAAATTTTCAATCTGCTTCACTACAAACTCAGGAAGTCAAGATCTGCTTTCTTCAACCTGCTCCTTGCAAACTTAAGGATGCCATGCTGAAATCTTCAACCTGCTTCCTGTAAACTCAGGGACACCATGCTGAAATCTTCGATCTGCTTCACTGCAAACTCAGGAAGTCAAGATCTGCTTTCTTCAACCTGCTCCTTGTAAACTCAAGGACGCCATGCTGAAATCTTCAAACTGCTCCCTGCAAATTCAGGGATGCCATGCTGAAATATTCGATCTGCTTCACTGCAAACTCAGGAAGTCAGCATCTACTTTCTTCAACTTGCTCCTTGCAAACTCAAGGACGCCATGCTGAAATCTTTAACCTGCTCCCTGCAAACTTAGGGACGCCATGCTGAAATTTTCGATCTGCTTCACTGCAAACTCAGGAAGTCAATATCTACTTTCTTCAACCTACTCCTTGTAAACTCAAGCCATGCTGAAATCTTCAACCTCATCCCTGCAAACTCAGGGATGCCATGCTGAAATTTTCAATCTGCTTCACTGCAAACTCAGGAAGTTAAGATCTGCTTTCTTCAACCTGCTCCTTGCAAACTCAAGGACGCCATGCTGAAATCTTCAACCTGCTCCCTGCAAACTCAGGGACGCTATGCTGAAATTTTTGATCTGCTTCATTGCAAACTCAGGAAGTCAAGATCTGCTTTCTTCAACCTGCTCCTTGTAAACTCAATGACGTCATGCTGAAATTTTCAACCTGCTCCCTGCAAACTCAGAGACGCCATGCTGAAATTTTCGATCTGCTTCACTGCAAACTCAGGAAGTCAAGCTCTGCTTTCTTCAACCTGCTCCTTGCAAACTCAATGATGCCATGCTGAAATCTTCAGCCTGCTCTCTACAAACTCAAGGATGCCATGCTAAAATTTTTTATCTACATTGTCCCCTAGAGGACATAACCTGTAGAATGCTTATACTTAATGATTAGGATGCCGTGATTGAAATGAGTCAAATGCTTTCCTAATTAAACATACTATGATGCAATAAATGTCATGAGAATGATTTCTATTTCAGATGTTATCACTCATTCATCTATCGAGATTTCCACTTCGTTGTTCTCGACGTATTAATCATACTCTACTTATGTGTCTTGTATTTCTCCCATCAATTTAGTCTATTGTACCATTCCCTGAATGTTACGACCCACTGGAGATATTTGTGAAATGACATTCTCTTAGGATTGAATCGTTTGAATTGTTCAATCATCATTTGGACTGAAGAAGAAATTCTCTCAAGGACCTCCGATCCTTACTCAATGGGAATTCCTTAAACAATTGTCATGTTTCAGTTTCTTGTATTATCCAGTAATTTCCAGAGTAATATGTAAAACTTCGTTTGTGAAAATATTTTAGTTCATCAATCATTATTTCAATGCAACATGCTTTATGAATAA
Source organism: Gossypium stocksii (assembly GCA_020496765.1). Lineage (NCBI taxonomy): Eukaryota > Viridiplantae > Streptophyta > Magnoliopsida > Malvales > Malvaceae > Gossypium > Gossypium stocksii. The sequence goes on along the minus strand of CM035632.1, from coordinate 75,298,299 downwards.
TGGACGACAAATAAATTGATCTTAAGGATAATTAGAGTTTGAATGATTTATCAAAAAAATAAAAGAAATTAATCTAGGAATCTATCTTTGAGAAGAAAGAGAATCCAAAGATAGTAAATAGGACAAAAAATCAGATGCCCTAGATATCGCAGCTTAGGCTTCTATATACAAATTCCATGAGGACTACTTTGAGTTTAACATGTGTTTAGAAGATCCAAAGTACTTTGTTGATGCCTCGGTATGTAACATACTTCACTTCTTGTTGAATCCGGTATAACAAGGTCACTGCATGCCTTTCAAAATTTGAGCTGCCCTTTCGGCTTTTCAACTCAAAATCCCTTTGGTCTCAAGGCGCCCTTTGTGGGTTTTCACCTTGGCCTCTCTATTTTCTTTTTTCTTTTTCTTTTTTCTCTTTTTTCCTTTTTTTTTTTTGAATTTAGAAGTCTCAAAGTGCCCTTTGCGGGTTTTCACCTTGGCTTTCACGAGAAATTCTTGTGGACAAGCCCTCTTTATCATAAGTCTGTGTCATCCATTCTTAGTACATTTGATTAAGATGAATACTTTCAAGTTAAGCTCACTAGAGGTATTCAATTCTTGACTCCATCGAAGCTTGGAGGAAAAGATCTCAATTCATAAACCTATGAGAAAGGAATTGCCTCAACAGCAGTCTTGGCTGTCGTTTGACAAATTCAACGATGAAGTTGCTGACATTATCCTTCAACCTGGAAAGCTGATGTACATAAAGTGCTCTCGGAGTAGTCACCCTACCATGGCTCGATGATGTCTCTGAAGTATCCACAAACTTTATAAATTACCCCAATTGTGAGGCTGCCAAATGAGTATAGCAAATAGGGGCCACAACAGATATGGCTGTAGTACTCCTTTGATACTCGTAGGATAAAGAATGAACAAGCTTCTGTAGATCATCAGCTGAAAACCCAACCTAGTCTAAGAGAATACGATAGTGGGTTGACCTTGTGGTTCCTATAATTCCAGCATTAGCACAAAGGTAAAAATCATTGTTCTTCGGATGACATACTTTGTTGTCAATGACAGCACCAAGTAGCACATTGTTAAGAGATCCCTACTGGAAAACTTGGTATCATGGTTTTTAATAATAGCCACAAACTTAAGGTTTCAATTCTCGTCAAGGTGCTTGCAAGCCTCAATAACTTGATCAAGTCATTTGTTTATCATTCGACTGAATTGAGACTCGCTATCTCCATCCTTGGAGATAATGACCTGATTAGGCTTCCTCTTCCCTGAACTTGTATAGAAGTCTAAGAGAGCTTCTCTCATGATCTACTTATCCACTTTGTCAGAAACTGTTTGAAAAGAGAATCTATCACTTCAAGCTTCAAAGACTGTGTACGGCCTGACGCCCTATAGCTAGAAATTAATGGCCACTGTTTGGAGCTAACCACCGCAGCTATTGACGACACATCAGATTGCTCAAGAGAGCCAAACAATGTATCCATTCCAAGGATGATGGTTGAAACCTTTGAAACAACTGGAATTGAAGGTGTTTGCTCCAACGTAAGTATAGAGAGTAAGTGGTAGTTTCTTATACCAATCTTTACTAGTCTCCGTCATCTTTTATTTTTCTTCTTCTTTTTCTTTTGGCAACCTTTGTCGTATTGTGACATGGCGCCTTATTTGAACAGACTGCAAACTTTTGACATTGTGCAGTTGGATATGATCTTTTTTGTTTGTTTTGAAATTCAATGACTATTGACTTTGTAATATTGGCATATGAAGCTACCTTCACCCTCTTAATGGAGTAGTTGCCGTCCATAAAGATGAGTCATTGTCAGCTTGAAACTTTCGACGAGCTCGGGCCCATAACATACATGCCCCATAAGCCTTGACTCTATAAATTTGGCATTCATCGTATAACGGATGTGATCCCTTTCTATGGTGGACCAACAGTACCCCAAAACATCATGTTTATCCTGGCAATTGTAAATTCTCCTACATGTGTCTTTGGACCACATTTTTGAATTCCTGTAATAGTCTCAACAAGGTCTTGTTTTGTCTCTTCAGCTATGTGCATTCTAATTTTGCAACCTTCCCTTCCTCTAAGGCAATTTCTACCACCTCTTCATAGGGTAAAGTTCGTTTCTCTTCTTTCTTTACCATTTTCAACAAATTCAGAAACAAGTCACAATTTCTGTCACCTTCAAAGTACTGAGATTCCTTTAAAACATGTCACGCTCAAAAAGGAATTTTGAATCTGTAACATCGTCGCCCACGTCATTGATATCTAGGGACCCACGATAGGCACAAAAGAATGTACAATGAATAAATTAATTCAATAATGACTATTTATGAATGCAATGAAAATTTAGAAAGAATTTTAAAGGTCAAAAGAACATTTATCAGTATAAAAGAATGAACGAATATTTACTCGAATTGATAACAAAAGTATGTTTTATTGACACAAAAATGTCTGAACACGAGCCTATTTCACAAATAAAATCTTGCTACTCCTAGGCTTTAGAGTAACAAGAGTGTTCTGCAGACTACTCTGTATAATTTCTAAAGACTACAGGAAGTTCTTCCGCAATCCAGTTGTTTAAGGACTTTCCTGGTTCGTAAGGACGAATACCCTCCAGATTCCATTAATCAGTCCCTTGATGGAACAATTTTCATTTCCAAACACCCTCGTCTCTGGGTAAGCTATCCTTCTTGATACAAAAGTCTAGGATATATAAGAGAGCGTCTTCTTTTCACTCAGCCATGACCCTCTTCTCTCTTTCTCTCTTTCTTTCTCTTTTTAACCTTAACTAATTAGGATCTTTTTTATGGATTTAATGTGCATGTGCTGTGATGCAATGCAAATGCATGAATACAAAAGAAAAGGAGATGTTGATCTTGAACTCAATTCCATTAGAATAACTTTTCTAGAAAACAGATTTATTTACATGAAAATAGATTATATATACGGTCTTGCCCTTCATAGTCCAAGTAAACGCTGATATTTTCTTCATGGTCGAATCCTGTAAATTCTCCAAAAGTTGCCTTTGCTAGCTCCCTGCTACTTAATCTGAGCCTTGATCTCTTGCTCGCTTATCTCCACGATACTCATCAAAAAGTGCCAGCTCTTGGATAATCTTCGTTGGCAATCAAGTCATGTATTCCTTCGTGGACTTTCGGCTTTCTCTCGTCGTGTTTACTTAGATTATATTTAGACGACCGTACTATAATCCACTTTATCAAGAAATTCGTTTCCTTATGACAAACTATTCTATTTAGGAATCGAATTTCGAATCAACACCTTCTTTTCTTTGATGCAATGTAATGCAAATGCATGAATGCAAAAAGGTATCGGGGGGAGCCCTTGTTGAGACATGGCGATGATACTGCCTTTACTTTTGTAATTGTTACCGAATCAGACACTTTGTAAAATGTAAATGCTACTAACTTTTTGCCCTCTTATCAAAACAAGGGCTCTATGAGAAACTTTTAAGCCATTTGACTCAATAACGATCTTGCAACCATTCGAGTCTAAAATTCCTAAAGAGACGAGATTTTTCTTTAAATCAAGCACATGCCTGATATCTGACAATGTTTTAATTATCCTATCATGCATCCTAATTTGAATGATACCAATGCTAGTTATTTTGCAGGGTAAGTTATTTCCCATAAGTACAACTCCTCCTTCAATCAAACTGTATGTGGAGAACTAGACCTTATTGGGACATTGATCTGCCACAAATTGATGTGGCAAATTAGGCTTTTTGACACATTTAAGGAGCTTTTTCTTGAGCAAAATAGAGTTTTTAGCTTGATTTTTCATTATTTTTGTCTTTTTATGTTTTTCGAGTAATAAGTGAAAATATCTTATTTTTATCTTTTTTTTAACCCAAATTGGTTGATAGTGCCATTGAGAGGTCTAACGTGTATTTAAGTGATGTAGAGGAGTGTCAGAGGTCAAAAACGAGCGAAAACGACATTTAGGGCAAGCGTATCGCGTTATCTAGCCCTTGGAATCGCGATACCTCTAGCAGTTTAGAAGACCAAGAAGACCTTTCATTAGTATCAAGACATCCTCCTTAGTTATCACGATATCCACCTCTCAAGGAAAACCCCCAAGTTCAATACTGCTTGAGATATCGCTATATACTCTTCTAGGCATCTCGATATTGCATTCGTTAGAGGGATAATCTTGGACAAAAAAGGCAACCTTTGTCTACCTAACCCACCAATGACACAAGGCCTGTGTGGCATCGAAAAGTCATTAAAACACCCTTCAAAACAACCAAAAATTGCTGAGGAGGAGAAAGACACATTTTAGCTTAGTTTTAGGTTTAGTTTTCTCTATGTTTTCTTTAGTTTTCTCCGTATTTTTCTAAGTTTTTTATTTTTCTCTTCTTCTACCTTAGATTAGAGTTTATTTTTCTGTATTTATTTCTTATTTTTTATTTTTTATGTTAGTTAATTTAGTTAACACTGTAGTTAAGGTTTATTTACATTTCCAGTCTTTGTACCTTGTTTTCAAAACTCTTTAAGCTTTAGTTTAATATATTTCATTTTATTTCACTTCAAATCTATTAAAGCTTGTTCCTTTTATGTTTCTTGTTTTAGATTTCTTTGTTAAATGCTTTTAGTTTCATGCTATCTAATTTTTCTTGCATAAAAATCTCAACTGTCACATTTTTTTCAAGTTTTACTTTTAAAACTGCTTTGTTTTCCATTGTTATGCTTATTTTCTTAACTTTGAACATGTGTAGCTAAATCCTTAAGGAGGTTGGTTGATGGAGATATGGATTAGCTAAAACCTTTGGACAAATGTCTAAATTGTAATAAATTGGACTAATTTGAATAGAACTAAGAACTTAGGTAGTGGCACCCCTAAGGGAATATTAAGATAAAGTGAGACCGAAAGGTAATCTTATCGTGCACCTGTTCGTTAGTCCTGGATTAACTGGCGAGATTGGAAGATAAACCAAACCTAATCCACTTAAGTTAGTAAAATTTAGATCGAAAGATAAAATAGAGCCACTTGGTAATTTACGCAATTTATGTCCCTAATTCGAGATTTGTTACACCAAATCGAAGTTAACCAACCCCTATTGGTCATTTGCTAGATAGTCCCTCTAGTTTACATTTTTTTTGCAATTTAGTCCATAAATTAGAATATTTAATTTTCTTGCAAAGTTATCTTTCATGAATCGCCGTAATATAAATTCGTATTAGTAGCCACTTAGTCTCTATTGTGTATGCTACTTATTACTCAATCGAATTTTACTTTAGGTTCTATCATTGGAATATTTTGGTGTTTTATTGTAACACTATAAATATTACAACTGACCTGTATGCTTGCAGTAAAATCAGACTTTAAAAATTGTTTTAGAAGTTAGTTGTTTTAATGTACACGCGCACAGCTAGTTAGACACATATGATAGAAACACCTTGAATCCAAAATCTACTCGAATGTGAACTTAGACCTTTAGGTCATTGATACCAGCAACAAATTATCACCTTTGTCCTTGATTACACTAGTATAGGCTATATTAGCTTTCTGTTTCACTCTCTCGTCTTTTTCGATAGCCCTCTTAGTTTTATTCTGAAGTTTATAGCATTTTACTTTGATGTGACCCTTCTTTTTTACAATAGCCATATTCCTTTTCACGATTCCTTGACTTAGATCTTGCCCTTGATCTTCTCTGACCTGAATCCTTAGATTGTTGCCTTCCTATAGCAATCAAAATCAAGGCTTACCCATCTAACTTTTTCTTTGAGTCTAACTCATTGTTGAGTTTATCCTTACTTAAAAGATTTTCCTTCACTTCCTCAAACGAGAGTCTCTCTCTATTGTAAATCAAGGTTTCCCTAAAAGTTTTGTATGAAAGGAGCAAAGAACAAAGTAGTAACATAGCCTCATCTCCGTCGTCTATGTTGGCCTCGACATTCTTCAAGTCATTTAGGAGAGTTACAAATTCACTAATGTGAGCCCTAATAAACTCACCTTCTGCCACACAGAATGTATATAATCGTTGTTTTAATATCAAACGATTTATGAGGGACTTTGTCATTTATAGGGCTTCCAATTTCCTCCATAGGGTTGCTGTTGTCTTCTTCGAAAGTACCTTCTGCAATATATTATTAGTGAGGCACAATTAAAATGTTGATAGTGTCTTCTCATCAAGTTCCTCTTACTCTATCTGATTTGTATACATGGGTTTTTTTTCTTTGTAACGATATTTTTCAAACCATTCTGAACTAGAATTGTCGTCATCCGAACTTGGCACAAGTTGAAATTTGTAATCCCATCAAACTTCTCGATATCGTACCTCATTGCCATCTCTAAATGGGTTGAATGTAGAAACTAAATTAAGCTTTGATACCAGTTTGTTGGGTCAAACTCGAATTATGCAATGAACACAAATGAAAATCGAGAAAATTGAATACAAATATTTACTTGGAAGATCCCTTTCGAAGAGGATAAAAAACCACGGGCAAAAAAAATTTCACTAAAAGAAAAACTAAAACGGGAATATAAGATGGAGAAACAAATAAACCTTGAACTCGAAGTACAAAGATTCCCCGATTTCTCACAAACTCTCTCTTAATTTTGTTGATGTTATCCTAAACTATCAAGGGTTGCTAAGATGCCTATTTATAGGTTGAATTTCATGTACAAATATACTAAAACATCCCTAGAATAATTAGAGTTAGACTGGGAAAATATAATAGAGTTTAACAAGGAGAAGGAACCCGATTAAGTGGGAAACACTTCGTCGCGTCGCTATCAGCTCGTTGGGACATCTATCGTCGCATCGTTGAGATGTGACATTACTTCTCGTTGGTACGCCTTAGTTGCGTCGTCAAGAAGACGACTCTTCCTCGTCACGATGTCAACTCTGTTTCATCTAAAATGCGAAGCACACTCTACAAAAGGCGCAGCCAAGGAAGAGACAAGCAAGGGCCTTGGTCCCTTTCCAATTGGTGAAATTGCTATATAAGGCTATCTAATAAGTAAAATATTAAATTTAAGCACTTTAAACCTGTAGTTAAATGAAAAAAATTCTAATTTTGGCCCCTCTAAAATATAAATAATTTAATTTAAGTATTTTTAACACAATATAGTTAACTTTGGCACTTCAAAATTTTACAATTTTATTTCGTCTCCTAAACAAAATTCCTAACTTAGCCGTCATATTAAGCCTTCAATTTAAGGTTGCCAGTGAAATTTGTATTAATTTTTATTGATGTATTTTTATATATTTTTTAAAATGTTGTTAATATTTTAAAATAATTTATATATTTATAGCTTAAATTTTATTTTTTTAACAAAAATATTTATTAATATACATGCCAAATCCCACATGCAAATCTAAACATATATTTATCAAAAAATAAAAAATGGATTAAAATATTAAAATCTTATACTAATCCAGCATATGAATATTGGGTAAAATGGATTGAAACACGGCAAATCTATGAAAACACATAAAAAAAATTTAATCAAAAAGGTTGGAAAAATGGTATGATTGCCGTTATTAACCATTCATAATTTTCATTAAACTAAAAATAAAAACATAAAAAATAATGTTAAAAGAAAAGTTTAAAATTAGTCCATCATTTTCTCACTTGAAAAAACAAAAACAATGAAGCTCTCTCATAACCGAGAGGCTCGGAACCAGGTTGGGTGTGCATACCTTTTCCCTTTAATATTTGAGGGGAAACAAACTGTGAGGAAAACAGAGAAAGACAGATAGAGAAAAATGAGAGAAAATCTTTTAAACCCTCCCAATTTTTCTCTATCTGTTCTTCTTCTTAGATAGATTCAATACCAATACTAACAAAATTTAGAAAATAGGAAGAAAGAACAAAACCAAAAAAAAGAAAAAACAGATTTTTTGGTTCTCTGTTTTTATTATCCTATGTTTCTTGACAGTCTTGACAGAGCTTTTCATCACACCAAAGATTCAAATTATATATTTCTTTTTTTGGTTTCAAGATTTGGGTGTTCATGTTTACTGTAAAGAGATTTTATATTTTGAATTGGTTCTGTAAAAATCTTTAGATTTTTTTTTTATACAACGGCTCGTTTTTGTTAGAAAAAAATGGCAACAGAGACGAATTTACAAGTCTCTGTAAAATCGATTTTCGAAGATGTTCTTCAACAGCAAGGAGCTCGATCATGCAACATTTATTTGGATTCGAGAAAATCCGATGAATCTTGTAATAATCTAATTGTTTTTTTCCCCTCTCTTCTGCTCTGTTTTTGATTGAATTATCAATGGTTTTCTTTTATTTGTGTATTTGTTTTATCAATTATTGTGTCATAAACTTTCTTGAGTTTTCTTTCGTGAGTATCAGTCTTTTATGTTTCTTCCTTGTTTTTGATTAAATTTAAGTTTCATATTTTATGAATATTATGTTAAGAGATTCAGTCAGAAAATGGGAAATCCCTTTTACGTACCAAAGGACGGATTCGTTGAAACTGCCTGTTCTTGGTTGATTTCCATGAGCTTTTGTTCTAAAATCATGGCCATTGTTATATTTGTGAAGCTTTAAGAAGATATGAAGCTGCTGGGTGGCTGAGAAGAACAGTTGGTGTGGTTGGGGGCAAAGATTTACCAGCTGAACCTTCTGAGGAAGAATTTATGTACGGATTGCGAAGTGGCATAATACTTTGCAATGTTCTTAACAAGGTTCAACCTGGATCAGTGCCAAAGGTATATAGTTCCAGTAACAAATTTCCCTGAAAATTCTACATTTTCTCGGTTAACTTGCCTACCCAAATTCCTTTTTTTTTTTTTGTTTAAATTATAGGTAGTTGAAGGAGCTTGTGATTCTGTTATTCTTTCTGATGGGGCTGCTTTCTCAGCATATCAGTACTTTGAAAATGTGAGAAACTTCCGTGTGGCTATTCAAGAAATGGGGCTTCCAACTTTTGAGACCTCTGATTTGGAACAGGTTAGAACTCGTGCTCAACATCCGTGTTCAATGCATATTGAAACACCGATATGAAGATATGATCCTCCAATCACAGTCACTCGAAATGAGGGTTTCTTGATTGAATTTCTTTTTGCAGGGTGGGAAATCTTCAAGGGTAGTGAACTGTGTTCTAGCATTAAAGTCGTACAGTGAATGGAAACAAAGTGGTGGAATTGGTACATGGAAATACCCTGCAAATTCAAAACCCGCAGGTTTCGGGATAGCCAAGTCCTTCTCAAGAAAAAGAAGTGAATCCATGAATTCCAGTTTTAGTGAGAAATCTTTGGATAGCTTATGTAGTGACCAATCAGACTCCATTGAAGCAGTTAGTGAGCTTTTCGCTTTTCATTTTCATGCTACTTCATTTATTTCATCTAACATCTAATCCAATACCTCCTTTTCACACTTATCTTCAGGGCTCTGTAAGTTCTTTTGGGATTCTAGTTCGTGCAGCTCTTTCGGATAAGAAACAGGAAGAGATTCCAATGGTAAGATCCTTGTGCTGTAAACCCTTTTTCGGGATCGAATCCATGTGTTGTAAAACTCTTTTGGTTAATAACAGATTGTGGAATCTATGATCAATAAACTATCAGAAGAGTTGGAGAGTCGCTTGGCAACCCACAAGGAGCTGGTAAGAAGCTTTTAATTCTTCACAACACTTGAAAGATTGTTAGTGTGATCTCAAATAAACATGTTTTTGGTAATTTGACAGATTAAAATTACTGCAAAAGCTATGGAAGAATCAACAACTGGTCATTCTCTTTCGCGAACAGCTTCATGTGATGACAAGGTAGGCCGAATGATTTGCTTCATGTGATTATCTTGTAAATGTGTTGGAATAATTTAAATAATGTAATGGTGAAGGCTGAAGGGGTTGAAGTAAAGGCCTCCTCAGCTGAGGAAATGGTTGGAGATGAATCATCATCAATCGAGTCAGAAAGAAAGGAACTTTACGAATACAAGTCCGATGCTAATGAAGAACCGATGCAACATGTTCTGAAACTGCACGCATTGATTGAACGACAACGACGAGATATTCAGGTAATTTGCAATTAGCATTGGTTCAAGTTACAAAAATTTCCATGATCTTCAACAAGGACGCTGTAGTTGATTTATCTGTACCTGTAGGAACTGAAGCATTGTCTTTGTTCAACAAAAACCTGTATGCAAGTTCTGCAGATGACATACCAAGAAGATGTTTTAAATCTAGGTATAAACTTAACTTCGCCTGTTCTTCAAATTAAGATGTAATAATTTCTCATTCAAGCTTCTTTTAATAGGTAAACACTTACGTAGTCTTGCTAATGCGGCTTCGGGATATCAAAGAGTTCTGGAAGAAAACCGAAAGTTATACAACCAAGTGCAGGACTTGAAAGGTAGCAGTCGTGAACAGTGGCAACGTTTGATTGAGTGAATATATCAGATTCAAATGAAAATCTCAATTGCATTTGTTCCAGGGAATATAAGAGTGTACTGCAGGGTAAGGCCGTTCAAGCCCGGGCAATCCAACACTTTAAGTTCAGTAGATCACATGGATGAAAGAACCATAACAATTCTTACACATTCGAAAAATGGAAAAGAAGCAAGGAAAGCATTCACTTTTAACAAAGTATTCGGCCCATCTGTAACCCAAGGTTAGAGATTCAAAATGGAGTTTTGTTTTAGCTATGATTTTTTATCCATGTCGAATGTCAATCTTTTGCAGCCTCCAAGACTTTCCTGACATGAACTCTCGTTGCCTGCAGCTGAGGTTTTCTCCGACATGCAACCTTTGGTTCGATCTGTTCTCGATGGTTATAATGTTTGTATATTTGCTTATGGCCAAACTGGATCAGGGAAGACTCACACCATGGTAAGAGATGCATCATCTTTTCACTGCACTGATAATCTATGTTACTCGGACTAAGAGTTTATGCTAATTCATCCCATTGATGAATCCAGACAGGCCCAAAGGAGCTTACCGAAGAAGGTTTAGGTGTAAACTACAGGGCATTGAGTGATCTATTTCATATCTCAAACCAGAGGAAAGAAACCATTTCCTATGATATTTCAGTGCAAATGCTTGAAATTTACAATGAGCAAGTCAGGGATCTCCTTTCAGCTGATGGTGTAAATAAGAGATATCCTTTATATCAAACAAATAAATCTTGCTTATTGTGATTCATACACTTTTTTCTTTTAATAATTTTCTTTTAACTCCTACCTACATTAGAAATCCGAAACAGCTCGCACAATGGGATTAATGTACCTGATGCCAACCTTGTGCCTGTATCATTAACATCCGATGTCATAAATTTGATGAACATTGGGCATAAAAACCGTTCAGTTTGCTCCACGGCGTTAAATGACCGGAGTAGTCGATCTCACAGGTACTATTGACGGTCTAAAGCATGAAGTTATGCTCTAAATTGCATGCAGCTAAGTTTCTAATGCCGCCTTCAAAACTGCAGCTGCTTGACAGTTCATGTACAAGGAAGGGACCTCACTTCAGGGAACATTCTTCGGGGCTCTATGCATCTGGTTGACCTTGCAGGAAGTGAAAGGGTGGATAAATCTGAGGTGGTCGGGAATAGATTAAAAGAAGCGCAACACATCAACAAATCTCTTTCGGCTTTAGGAGATGTGATCTCTTCTCTTGCATCAAGAAGTTCACATGTTCCTTATAGAAACAGTAAACTTACTCAATTGCTCCAAGATTCACTTGGTAAGAAGATGATTATCCAAAACCCTTCAACCGAAAAACCGTACCGTATTTGTAATTGCTGAACCATGCTATTGGTCTGAATCTGTCAGGAGGACAAGCCAAGACACTGATGTTTGTTCACATTGCTCCTGAGTATGAAGCTCTTGGAGAAACAATCAGTACCCTTAAATTTGCAGAAAGGGTTGCCACCGTCGAGCTTGGTGCAGCTAAAGTGAACAAAGATAGCGGAGAAGTGAAAGAGCTTAAAGAACAGGTTTCTTCCGGCCTATTGCAACCAAACCAAACCTAACATGTGCTTATATTTATTCAGTATTAGTTTAGCAAACATTGTTTCACCTTGTTTACCACCTTTTCTCAACTGTTTTCAGATAGCTAGTCTTCAAGCAGCCTTAGCTAGAAAGGAAGGAGATCCTGAGAACCTGCCTGGTAGTCCAGAAAGGAGTAGATCAAAGCTTGGATCATCCCCTTCTCTTCTTAAATGGAAGAGCTTAAGTGATCTGTCTTGCAGCACCGTTAACACTGAGGTATAGTTTGAGTGCCATTCGTAGGCCGTTTTCTGTTTGTTTATCTCCAACATGATATCTGAACCTGCCTTTGCTGATTCAGTATGAGTCTTCATCGACATCTAGAAGAGACAGTTTGGAGTCTCGAGAGACGTTAGTGAATCCATCGCATTGGCAACCTCTTGGCAGTCCACTTTCTTCAGGTTTTACGAACGAAGATGACAGAGATTCGGAGGCATCCGGTGATTGGGTGGATAAAGTCATGGTGAACAAGCATGACAACATGTCAACAAGGCCGGGTAAAGAAGTAAGCAATGGCCAAAAACTGTCTAACAAGTTCTATCAGAGTTATATTCCTGATCCTACAAAGATATACCCTGAACATAGCTTGAACAAAAAGGGCAACCGAGACTTTGATGATGACTCTGATCGTGAATCTGTAACCAGTGATTGTTCGGAATCAGATTTGGTTTCATCCAGCATTCCTAAAATCACGAGTAGTCCGAACATGTTTGCATCTAAACAGAAGAAACCGCAATCCAAGACGACAGCAAAGAGCACCGAAATCAGGTAAGCTTTCATGCTGATAACTCACTGCCATTTTCTTACATTAGGCCTTGAGTGTTCATTTTTCTTGGCTTCCACTCAGGAGTTCAATTCCGTCACTAATACCTTCGCCATCATCAATGCGCAAATCTCCCAGTGGAGTGAATCCGAATTTGCAAAAGGGAAAACGGAAAACCGGACTTAGCAAGTGATATAAACTAAAATGATGAGAAGGAACTAAACTTCCTCATTGTTTCTTCTTTGTGTGTTATCGCTTTTCTTGTGTATCTATGGATTAGTTGCAGTGAGGAGAGGTTCACTCACATGTATGAAATTAGAGGCGAAAATTTCCAGTGTTTGGTGGTGGTAAAAATCATATATGATGATCCGGTTTCTTTATTTGTGTTTGCTCAAATGGGTGTGGACTTTGGGAATCTTTGCCTTTCCCCCCTTCAAATTGCACTTCATTGTATATATAAGAACAGAAGGGAAGATTTGTATTATATTCGGTACATATTTTCTCTCATTATTTTGGTTGTATACAACTATTTGTGTTATCTTACCTTACTTCCGCTCTTCCTATCTTTCCAAATGGTCATGTACACCCATGACATAGCTAATCACTAAAATTCCAAAATATATTCAGATAATAAAAATATCTTAATAAATTATATCAATACAAAAAATATATATAAAACTGAAATAAAAACATTTATTGAGAAATATAAACATGGAATACATTGGTCAAATGAAAAGCCGCAATTAATTCACATTCAAATCTTCATCTAAAGGTGTAAAGTTTGTGGAGTACTAATAGATGGTCTAACGAAAATAAAATAAGAAAAATTAAGTTTTTTATTAACTTTTAACATTGATTATGAAAAAAAAGATCAACTTATAAATTCATACCTAAGCCCTGCCATTTTTCTCATTTTGACACCTAAAGATTTTTTTGGTCGTGAGTGGAACTTAAACTATTTTTTCTCAAATTAGTACCTCTATTAGTTCAAATGTTAGTTAAATAACCAATTAAACATTGTCATGTAGCAAGAAAAGACCAAGTATTATTTTCTTTATTTATATATTTAAAAATTATTAATCATTAAAAAAAAGCATTAAAAAAAAAAAGAGAAAATCGGTCCAATTGATTTTAACTCAGTTTAATTGATTTGTATTGGTTCGCAAGTCAATTAGTTCAGCCCCTATCTCCGAATCAATTGTAAGTCTGAACGAATTCTAAAAATATTGGTTTTAATTGATGTAAAAAAAATTTCAACCCTCTTAGGTTGAACAAGTAGGCGATGAAATTTGAAAATAGAATTAATCACCGTCTCAACTTGGACAACCAATTTTGAGCATTATTGGCATTGCCCAACATTATAAAAGAAGAACAAATAGAAAAAAATAAATAAATAGAGAGATATAATGTAAAAGAAAATAAAAGTATTGAAAATTATTTTTAAAAGTTTATATGGCATGGCAATTTATTATTGGTTGAATTTTTTTTTTTACAGATATAACAATTTGATGTAAAATGAGTAATGGAAGAATAGATATCACTTGTGACAAAAAAATTTAAGTATCAACTTGGGGGAAAAAAGAATTGTTTAGATACTAATTTGTAGGTTAAATTAAAAAAAATTCTTTTTAACGGTTTGACTTACAAGTGTACCAGTTCGAGAGAAAAAAAAAAGTAGTTTAAGTGCTCCTTGTGACAAAAAAAGGTTTTAAGTACCAAAATAAAAAAAAAAATGTCATAATTTAGGTATCAATTTGTGGGTTAAGTTGATATGCTATTAATCTAGCAATTTATGAAAGGTTTGACATACGTATAATGTTTGTTGTTACATTGTTTTTTATGAATCACTATATAGTAAAGTTTATATTAAAACCATTTAGAATGATAGAACATATAAAAATTCTCAAGAAATTGTTCGATATGTTTGAGTAAAGATTTATAAGAATTGAAATGATTTGAATATATGCATTTTTATAGAAGGATCATGATCAAAGCTTATTATGACTATTGTTGGAATTCCTTAAGAGATCAAAATATATTTCCCCAAAATTCTTCCTCATTAATACATTCAGAAGAATGATGATATAATCGCTTAGCTAATCTGATAAAGTGATAAATTAAGAAGGTAGTATTCAATATTGAAATACATACAATATAAGATATTATTTGATTTTGTCATAAGTGAGAGTAAATATGCGACATACTTTTTTCTCTTAACCAAAGTTTTGTTCCACTGAATTTTCTTAATAAGAGTTTTGATGAGACGATATATTACGGGTATTATAGTTGTCTGTATTTCTTTTCCTTCACTAAAAACATTTTTCCCATATAATTTTTTTATTTTAATAACATTTTGATGAGACATAATATTTATCAATAGACATCCAAAGAGAATGTTATAAATATTTTATTATTATAAAGTGAATGTTGAATAAGGTAAGAATTTGATGAACTTCAAAATTCTATTGTCCATTTGGACTATAATTATATATCATTTATATTTCTTATATTTATAAATATAGATTTTGAAAAAGCATTATAAATATTCATATTGATAAATAAAAATACATATTCTCTTTTGCTTTTCTCTTTATAACAAAATAGAGCTTATTTTAACATTTTGTTTCTTAAAAACGATTATTTTGTTTAGGGTAAATTACACTAACAATAACTCAGCTTTGATGCAGCTGACAGAACAGCCACTCTGATTTCAATTCAGTCACTCAACTTTTGAAAAATGACAAATTGGTCACTAACGTTATTGAAAAGTAACAAATCAGTCACCCACTGACATTTTCCGTTACAGACCTAATGGGACTGGTGCTGTGGCCAGTTAACGAGATGATGTGGCCAATTAACTAGCCACGTTGGATATGTCCATGGTGGAAACCCACCCAATTCAAGAAGAAATTGAAAAAAAAAACCTAATAACAGAAGAAGAACTTTGGAGATCACAGAAGCGATAATTGCACTGAGAATTACCATCGAAGTTGTGTTAGTAAGTGACATTGATGAATTCGTTGACAATGATGGCCACAAAACCAACTCAATAGCGAAAAAGCAACCAGCAATGACAACATTGAAACCTGAAGATACATATAGAACAAATTAAATTAATCAAAGAGATTCATTTCTAAAAGAATTATTGTCTAAAATTTAAAAAACGAACCAAATGAGATTCCAACAACCAAAGGGAGTGCTTGGTATGAGAATTTTTATCTAAAAGAGAATGGATTTCTTTAGCAATAGAGGAATCAATCTCGACGCTTGGACCTTTAGGTCCTAAGGAATTACCAGTCCCAAGCGTGACACAAGCAACTAAAGCTTTCAAAATAGAACCTAACACAACTTTGGCATTATAACTAGCTTCTGAAAAAATGTCCCTAGGAGCATTCAAGATGCTAACGATTAAAACCGCTGCAAGCAAGCACAAAAATGACATGTACCCAAATGGAGTCGAGAGGCTCCTTTCACAACTAAGAAGCACCTCTGTAAGGAATCCCGTCCTAGAAAAAGTCATAAATCTCATGCTCGCCGTTGTTGAACAAAATAACGACGATTCCTGTAAAAACACCGCCCAAAGAAGCCAAATGATGACCCCAAGATCGTTGAAATCATCTTTGGAGACGACGGTTTGTTCGTTAGCGAAGTCAAGTAGGGCAGCAATGGCAAAAGAGGAGCATTGGTTTAAAATGGAAAAGGTGGAAGAGGAGAAACGACTATTGTTGAAAGGAAAATGAGGATTTTTTTTCTTTATTATTCTTCTTCTACTATTGCAAGTTAATCGGGATGGTGTAGAGGCCGTCGTTTCCACGTGGAATGCCAACACGGCAAGTTAACGAGCCACTTTAGCTTTCTATTATGTCTATAACGATAGTGATCGATTTGTCATTTTTCAAAAGTTGAGTGACGAAATTGAAATCAAAGTTATTATTTTATCAAATACATCAAAGTTGAGTGACTGTTAGTGTATTTACTATTTTGTTTATCATTCCATTTTTCTTGCGGGTAATTTATAAATATATATGTATATTTCTAAAATATAATGTATCTTGAAAAGATGAGCAAATTACAAATTTTAATTAATTTTGTTATATCACAACTTCAACTTAATTCCAATTGAATCCTCTGCACAAAATCCATTAAGTAGTATAATTAGTAATATATAAATAAGGATGACTAAAAAATTCTAATACATTTATCTTAATCAATGATTGAGGATAGCAACTTTAAAACTCGGTATCGCTCCAATAAATATCTTGTGACAAAGAAAAATCTCATACATTAACCCTCTACCATTCTGCCTGAGTGCCCTAGGTTTTAAAGCGGATGAACCGGCTTTCTTTGATATTGTCCCCTTTTCTCTTTCTCCATCTCTGTTAATGTCGTGTATCCTTGCTTCGAATAAGACTTTCTTAGAGCAGGAAGACGAGGGTGTTCCTAGGGAAATCTCTCTTGAAGGAAATGCAACATGGAAATATTGTCAGGTTGCAAGATGTGCACAGTGAGAAGCGTTTATATTTGGTATTTGAATATCTAGACTTGGATTTAAAGCACATGTCCAGAATTTGGGAAAGGTCCACGAATGATAAAAACATTCCTTTATTAATTTCTCCCTGGCATTGTTTATTGTCATTCTCATAGGCTTCTTCACCGAGATCTAAAACCTCAAAATTTGCTGATAGATCGTCGTACCAATGCACTAAAGCTTGCTGATTTTGGTATTCCTGTCAGAACATTTACACATGAGAAAAAAAAGAATAAAAAATAAAAAAAATGATGCGAAGTCATAATCAACATACGAAACAATTATCGCGTATTATTTACGGGCAATCGGCGCTAGTCCTAAAACTCCTCCGACGCTGGTGCCGACAAAAATATGGGTGACCCAACAGTCCAATTAACAATTGCCGGAATGCTTCCTTGCAAGCCAACATTGGTTGGAAAGGTAATATTTCTTTGACAAAATGATTAGACGTTTTTGATGAAATGGCAGTACGTGGTATCCCATTTTGTATAAAAAAGTGTTAGAAATTTGTGTTACTTTCCGCAAAACTGGGCATGGTGGAGTTGTTCAATTAAATGTCTGAAAGGGGTGTCGTTATTAGTCATTTGAAATTTGATAATTCTAGGGTTTTGCAAATATTGTAAAGAAAGGAATATTGTTTCTGCTTTTGGGCTTCTTAGTTTGATGTCAAAACGAAATTACAATTCTGAGAAGAGATTGTATGAAATTATAGTTGTATCTCATTTTTATTCCTTTTTAATTGAAGAATGATAAATTAAATTTTAAATTTAATTAAAAATATTAAAATTTAAAATAAAAAAAATTAATTTGTCATGAGGAGATAAGAAAGGTAAAAATATAATCTTTTCTCCTGTACTCATAATGAGCTTATTGAAGGATTGTGCAGAGCTAACCGACCTTATAAGGCAGTGCTCCTTCTCGGAAGCAATGGCTTATTGCCTAACCGCGTGAGTTATAATGTTTTAATTAATGAGTTGTGCAGAGAAGGCCATTTTAACATGGCTTATTGTTGGAATTTAAACTTGTTAACGTCCCATTGAAATTTTAACTCCATAACGGCCTAAAATCCTTTCCATTGTGGAAGTATGATTCAGGTCAGCAAAAAAATGGGTCTTCCATCTCATACAACTGAAAATGGTGGATTCAGCGCAGTCCCGTCTCAAAGAGCTTTGCTACAAACAGGAGGTCAAGCGTGATTTATTGGTGTTTTCAAATTTTGCGTTTTCGTTTGCATCATATCAGTGCTCACTGGTATCACCACTCTCGACGGCAAAACTGGGTTGACTTTTGGTGGACCAATCTCTTTGGTTTGTAGTTGGTTTATAGCTGGTGGGTTCACCATATTTGTTGGGTTATCAATGGTGAATCTGTTCCTCTTACCCAACTTCTGGTGGCCTTTATCATTGGAGTGCTAGGCTTGCTGGCCGAAATTGGGCACCCTTTGCCTCTTGGCTCATTGGCTGGTAATTGCGGGTTTCTTATTATATATCTCTAGTACAGATGCTAT
This sequence comes from Gossypium stocksii, assembly GCA_020496765.1. Taxonomy (NCBI): domain Eukaryota; kingdom Viridiplantae; phylum Streptophyta; class Magnoliopsida; order Malvales; family Malvaceae; genus Gossypium; species Gossypium stocksii. The sequence continues at coordinate 75,279,543 of CM035632.1, read as the reverse complement.
TATTTGTATGCTAGATTCACATCGTGAAAGTCCAATCACCACAAGCATCTTTATAGTGCATAAGCTAAATTCTCATGCCGCTTTAACTTTTGGGCATTTGCTTTCTTTTCTCTTTTTTACTCTACTTGAGAGTAATTGCTGCTACTAGTGATATTAAATTATAATCACTTTGTATCCAAATATTAGTTTCCAAACTCTTGGGCTAGTGAATTCTTGTCACCAAGCAATGGGTATCTTTTCGATGCTACCTCTTGGGCATGCCCCTTCCCCTTGTTATGATCCAAATATGGTGAATGAAATTTGTCGCTAATATGTGTTAACTAGTTGTTATACTTCCAGATGTACTTAGGAAAGTAATCAAATAAAACAGTATGATCCCAAACCTTTTTTATTTCTCCCCTTATAGTGCTGTATTCTTTAATGCTGGGTTTCCTTTGCATATATTCAGTCTTTCTTTTAGCTAATATACCTTGCTTAATTTGATATTCGAATACTTTCTTAAGCTTTATGAGTGTTGGCATTCGTTCTTTTGATAGAGAGTTATAATTGCTTGAGTTAACTTCAATTCTGTGGTTCTAATCATTGATACATTTATTAATTGTTGTTGGCCAATGAGCAACTGTTGGTCTTTATCCCTTGTTGAATTAACTAATGAAGCATGAACACAATAAGTGCTTGTTGATATGTATGCAGAATATAGGCCATTGATGAAGCTCGCACGCTGTTTGATAATATGCCAAAGAAGGGTACTCGGGGGCACAAGCTTATTGCAGCCAATCTGTAGCAAATTTGATTAGAGAGAAATTGTTCAATCTACCGCGGGTTCAAAAACTTGCAGCGCGGAACGCTATGGATTGTAAGTTGAATTTTTGTTCTGGTGTTTCTTATCTCCAGAAAATGCTGATAAATAAGGTAGATTTTGATCATATAACTTTAAATACTTTGCTCCATGCTTCCTTTGAGATAATGACGTTGATTTTTGTAGAGAATTACGTTAATTTTGTTTCCTTCATCTTCCATGTTGCTGCAGGTTATAATGTCATATTCAGAACATAATTGCAATTATGGATGGGATTGAATTCTATCGCGGTTAGTTCCTTGGGGGTTGGTATGGACACAAGCTACTCTATCTTGTTATTCTTTCTCCATGAAGGAACCATTGTGTTATGCTAGCAATTGGGTAAGCTTGCACTACACTGTGTGACTATAATTAAGTTACATGCATCTATCACGTCTCTTGACTTGTCTTTTTTCCCTTTGTTTTCATTGGTCATTTATTTTCTCCACAAAACTCAATCGGGTATTCTTAGTCAAGTTCTTTGATTGCAATAGTTGCATGCATTCAAAAGGCATATTTTGTATACCAAACTTTGGAATCATATTAAATTCCTTAAAAGATTAAAAATTTCAATTATAACAAACGTTTCCGTAGTATCATAACAAATATATATATATATATATATATATATATATTGGATAACTTGCATTCCAAGAAAGCACAACAATCATCCAGTAACAAGTTGAAATTGTGGAATTGTTTGGAATAGATTATTATGTTAGTCTCAACTTGAATGATATCTTTATGTCATCGTGATTTATCCAAATTTAAAAATGGAAGATGTGGAACTGAAACTTTGTCCTAGGAGAACATAAATATCTTTATTCATCCGTAGGCTGCAAGAGTATTCTGAGGAGAAATGCCATCCTAGCACTTGAGGGAACTTAGCATCCGATTGGCTCCATCTTCCAATTATTTGAAACGTGAATGTGATATAGAATATGTTGGACATGAGTATGTCAAATGCTTTCTAAGTTTCTTCATATGATCATATCTGATTCGGGTTGAATGCTCTTAAACAAGCACAGCTACCATGATATGATGATGATTGATACAATGGTTTAATTCTGCGTATATACAGAAATTGTTTTCTGTCAACTTGATTAAATCTTTGTGTCAAAGTAGCATTTGAGCCGACAATTTACCAGTGTGGCTTCTACTTCTCTTGACCTTAGCTGGAAGGAAAATTTAATTCAGGTTTACTACATGCATGGTGAGAAATGAAGGATAGGAATTTGGTTGCATTGCCTGAATTTGATCGTCCCTTTGGCACTGTCAAATTGGGAGATTTGACTTGCATAGTGGATAGTAGGGAAAAAATGTGTTACCCCTCTGGACCATTACCTTGTTATTGGCTGTAGACAATGGGGATTTCATGGGTTTCCTGGGCTGTCAAGTCGACTTCTGGTTGAATTATTACTAACAAAGATGGTTTTCATAGCTAAAACTAGTTAGTTGAATACGTATGATTGATTTCTACTGAATCATGGGTTTGTGTAACTTGATTACTATCTTCTTAAAAAGTGGAAAGGGATGATGAATAATGATAATGTGGTCTTAGAAACAACCTTGATAATACTAAACAAGGGGCTTTGAAGTTATTAGTGGAGATTGTTGTCCAAATTGGTCACCTTTTGTTGCCAACTAAAATAAATGAATAATATTTATTGAAGAATTCATCTTTTTATATATTTAAATTTTGTTTTTATTTTAAAATACCACATCATTTCATTTTGTATTTAATTATACCTGATCTAACTACCAAATACATTTTTTTTTTGCCAAATGCCCTTAATTTGGTCCAGACCTACCCATCAGGTAGAAAAAGGAGGAAATGAGTGGAAAATAAGGCCAAGGTTTCCATGTCGCTATCCACACTGCACCGTCCCACGAAGAGGATTACGTGTCAGCTTAGGATTTGTAGACCGTTTGATCTTGTGGCCCCCAATGCAATCTATGAGCGAGTAGCCTTTTCAACAGCTTCATCACGCGGTCTTACCACAGTGGATTCTTGTAATTATGCAGATTTAGACTTCATCTCTCTTATAACTTGAATGGTGGATTTTTATTAATCTAGAAAAATGTTGGTTTTTTCTGCTTAGCATAATTATTAGAATGATTGTTTTCTGATTGTGATTGATTTTAATAGCTTAAAGTTAGATCTTAGAATATGTTGTGTAAGGCTTTCAAAACAAGCTTTTCCACTATGTTTTTACCTCATTATATTTTCACTATCTCCACTACATTTTAATTGGATATTTATTATTTAATTATATTTTAAGTCCTAAAAAAAATTGTAATTTAAGTTTCTACATTACATAGTCAATCATTTTGGTCACTCACGTTGAAATCTTAAACGAAAATCTTATGTGACATTTTTCTTTTAAATTTTAATTTTAATTTTCCATGTAATTAAAGTAAAATCCATGTCATTATTATTCATAAAAAAATTACCATTTTAGTTCCCAAATTTTTAATTTAATTTAATTTGAATCACTCAACCATCACCTGAAACCAAAATGTCATCAACCAACCATCATCAACTCCTTGACCAGTCCCTTTTCAGCTATTTTCTAATTCTCACCTCCATTCATGCATATCGCTTCTGCCACACTACCCTACTACCTTAATTCATTCCATAATTTTTCACCACCTCATCCAAACCCTCAATTCCACTACTCTCAACCACCCTTTCCTTCATCACAATAAACCTTACCCATTACTCGAACTGAACATTGACCTAAACCAATCATAGCCTCACCTCACACACCGACAACCATCAAACCATAAACCGAAAAGAGCAAATAAAAAATAAAAAAGCCTCAACCTTAAACTTGCAACAGTCCTAGTCTTTATTTCGGCATTGGAGCTCCGTTCAACAATCTAAACGCTGAAAGTAGAGAAGGGTTGAATAGAACAACATATTTCGGGCTTTCAATTATCCAATGGTGGATGCCAACGGATCAGGGTTGTAACACATCACATTTGTTCCGGTTGCCGAATCCAAATGCGTGATGTCACATTATGTTGCCAAAGCAACTAAAACTACTATAACACAAATACATTCAATTCAATCATCAAAATAATTCATATGCATGCATTTATTCACTCAAGGTTTTCAAATTTATCAATTTACGGGGTTAGACAAGTTAATTTCAGAGTTAGAACTCAAACCCAAACTCAAATGTCAAATTTCAAATTTATGTCTTAAGACAAGGGTCTCTATGTCTCGAGACAAGTCATAAATTAATTTGTGATTTTTAGCTTCGAAGTCAACATGTCTCAAGACACTACATGATGTGTCTCAAACCACGATCATTTATGTCTCAAGACTAGATCTATAGACCATCCTCCCCTATTTTCCTAATTTTTTTCAAATGTTTGAATGTCTCGAGACAAGGGGTTCTTATCTCAAGACTTGGAGCAGGGCAAAATCTATTTAGCTTCGATGCTCTTTTGTCTCGAGACTAAGATGCCATTGTCTCAAGACTATCAAGTATGTCTTAAGACTATCAAGTATGTCTTAAGACCACAAGCTCTTAATGTAAAATTTAAGTGAAATTTATTCTAACGATATCGAAACATGTTCTTTCTGACTTGAGACTTGGTGACCAAATGGTCAAAATGTTGCACTTTTAAGTGTCCAATGCCTTAATCAAATGAACCTAAACATACCTAATAGGAGCTAAGAGTAACTTGTTTTAGTCTCATTCTCAATGCATTTTTCGGTGATTATTCAATATTAATGTGAATTTCATGCTCCTAATCCTTTAAATTCATGTTTTTATACTTAAAAGAGTATTTGGGTAGCGGTGTGCAAATTTCAGGTAAAACTGAATTAATTCGGTTAACCAACTGAATTCGGTTAATCGGTCAGTTAATCGATCGGTTAACCGAATTAATTCTGTTAGGAGTCAGTTAATAATTTTTTGGAAATTTGGTTAACGGTTAATTCAGTTCGAAATCGGTCGATTAACTGAATAACCAAATTTAATAAATAATATTATAATATATAAGTATTCGGTCAGTTCGGTTAAGTTTTTGGAAATATAAATTAATCAGTCAGTATATTTTTTTATATGTTTTATACTTGTTTTAACCAAAAATAAAAAAATATATAAATTTTGATTAATTTTGTTAACCAATCGAATTAACTAAAAAAGTTTAGTTCGGTTAACGGTTAAAGGTTTAAAAGGGTGGTTAATTCAGTTAATGGTAGTTCGGGTCGGTTAACCGAGCAGTTAACTGATTGAACACCCCTACATTTGGGAGCAAAAGGAGGAAAAAACGAGTGAAAACTGTAAAATCGGAGCGAGTTGCAGAAGCCACACAGGTTGGACCATTCCACATGGCCTGGACACAGTTGTATAAGCCACACGACCATGTGGTAAGTCGTGTCAATTTCATAAATTTGGACCCTAAACTATGGGAAAGTATGATTTTTAGGTTTCTCGAGCATTCTAAGACCTATATATGACAAAAATAAGAAGATAGGAGGGAGCCGTCATAGAATATTAAAGAAAACAACTCGAAAAACACTATTGAAGCTGACTCTAAAGCAGATTTCCGTCAACATTAAAGATTCCCTTTTGATTTCTTTAGAGATTATTATGAGTTTTTTTGTTTCTTGTCGTTATACTGTCTCTGGGCTATTTTTATTTTCAAGTATGAACTAATTTTCTAAATACCTAGGGAGATGAACTCTATGATGAATTTTGTTGTTTGATTTTTATTTTATGCATTAAAGACTTAGATATTGTTCTCAATTTTGTGTGTTTAATTATTGGTTTGATATTTCTAAATTTTTTATCCATATTTGATGTGCTTAAATCAAAGGAGGAATAGACCCTGTTTAAGAGTAGATCTAGTGTAATTGAGTGGAGTTGCATGCAATTCTAGAAATAAGACAACATAAATCTACCGGATTAGAGTCAAACCTAATAGGGGAATCCATAAATCGAGTTAATGAGATAATAGGGGTTTTAATTAGAAAGAAATATCAATTAATCAACCTAGAGTCAAATACTCTTATTATTAAAGAGAGATATTAGCATCATTTAGAGATTTCTACGGATCAAGATACTAAGTGAAAAAATTGCATAATTGAGATTGATAGTGACAGATGAAGTCTAGGTGAATTCTTTCCTGAGTATTGTTTCGCTTCTTGGTTGCTTACTCAATTATTTTCCTGATTTGTTCTTTTTTTGCATTTGTAGTTAATTAATTTAGTTAATTTTAGCTTTAATCAATCACTCGAATTTATCGGTTAAATAATAGAAAGACGATAATTACTAGTACTTTTAGTCTTCGTAGGAACGATATCTTTACTCACCGTAGCTATACTATTAATTGATAGGTGCACTTGCCTTAGTCGAATATTTAGTTGGTTTCGTGGACATCAATACCTAAAATGTATCATAAAACATATTCATCCAATTAACCTATCTACGCATATTCAAACATTACCAAATTATAACCTTCAATATATCATTACTAAACCAACCAATTTGCACATTCAAAATCACATAATCAAGCATAATTAACTAGTAATCAAAAGACAAAATTAAATCAAGATAACATTATAGGTCACTTACCAAAAGAGCCAAAACTAACTTAGGCTACAAGCCAACCAACCTAGGTACATGCCATATGATCTCAAAACATATAAATACATACAAAATAGGATTGTAATAGCTTTCAAGCTGAGCTTGAGAGTTGGATGCTTGACCATGAATTTTTTTAGCTTTATTTGGGACCTGTACACACACAAAAAAAATTGTATGCTAAGTAATGGTTACTCAGTGGTGCTAACATAAGTAAAATTCAATTATAATAACAAAACTGAATAAACATAAGTAACATGATAATTCAAGCTATCCAATTAACCATTGCACAATAATATCAAATATATGTATATACCAATAGATTATTTTTCCTTTCATCTTATTCATATAAATGGTTTATTCTATTTTATCAATATAATTTTTGATGCACCCTTAGGGTATTCACATCTAACCTAACATATAAAAATCATATATCATATTTGTTGGATCTAGTGCCTTAAGTGTAGTATTTTTGTCTAAATGTACTTGTAATTTTTTCGAACAAATTGGTTAATAATGATTCATGAATTACATTAATACTTTGTATATTGTCCTCACATGGTTTTTGCATGCAAAGTAAAATGGAAGCAAATGTTGCTCACTGATTGCCTAATGTTTAACTAATATTAAGCGGTATTACGTGGTCAGATCATAACACAGAAAGACAACTTATATTAGTAAGCAAACCTAAACATATCCTTAGCCTAATTGGAAATGAGCAAACCGATTGAAAGACTAATATTTTGTCTATCAAGTCCAATTGGGTAGATGCTTTGTCTTGGGTATCAGAGTGGATAACTCCTAGAAGATAGATACATAGATGTGACTAACTAGACTAATAGTACATCGGGTTGGACGTATGAAAAATAGATCTTGAATCCGTTTATAGATTTATTCACTTGTGACATTCATAGTGTGACATACCTAAATCTTAAATGAATGACGAATTATTTATGTGTGACTCGTACATTTTTATGTAAGTAAAAATCTGAGCTCGAACAGATAAGGAACCGAAAGCTGGAGCGTTGGGTGTATGACTTTTGTAGTACGTAGCATCATTCACAACAGTGGAATTTATAGCCTGAGACATGGGTAATTGATATCCTTTCATTAGCATTACATGATTGATGAAAAGTAAACGTGGTCACGGGTTATTCGTCCTTGTGATGAATGACTTGATTACAATTTGATAGTAATTGACTTTTTATGAAGGAAGATGTAATGATTATCATGAGATAAATATGATCATATTCGAAGGGCGAATATTATCCCAAAGAGGTTAAGGATATCCTATGAGGGTAACATGCTTATGAAAAAGTCATTGGATGAGGTCATTGGACGAGCATTGAGTAGATGCTTTCGTAATGGTATGTCGTTAGGGATAACTTAGTCACGATACTATAATGGCATGACTTCGTGACTAAATGAGTTTATAATTAATAGGCGAAAAATCAGAACTTAATTATAAATCATTTGAGACCTAATTGCATATCTTCAATCGGTCTCTCTACTAGCTCATTAAAACCATAAACAAATTGCATGTTTGAATCAAAATGAATGGAATGAATAGAAATAGAGAAATGGAAAACATTTGATTATAATTTTCTCCAAAATAGAGAAATGAAATAAATCATTTGGAAATAAATATGGGTTTCTAAAAAAAATGAAAATAAAAATGAGAAATGATCCATTTGTAAATATATATGGATTACTTAAAAATGATTGGAAGAATAAATTTATGTTTTTGAGCAGTTTTTAAGCCCAAAAATGAAAATAAACCATTTAGTAACAGTGAATAAGTTTAGTTGTGAAATATTGAATATATTTTCTTGAAAATTTTACTAAGGGTAAAATCGTCATAATTTTATCAGGAAATGAAAATTTAATGTTTATTTTGGAAAATATAAAAATATATATTGGGTTGAATTAAATTATAAAGTGTTGAGTTAAAAGTCCGGAAAGAACATATAATTGTGCCCAATACAATGAAAGACCCGAATCCCCATCGTAATATATATAAAGGGAAACACACTCTATTAATTGTGCCCAATACAATGAGAGGCTTGAATCCTCATCATAATACATATAAGGGGAATCATACCTTATTAGCACTTCTCCTTCTCCTAGTTGAACTAGGAAGTTGTTTTTCTATTTGAAATGAACCTCTATAATTCAATAAGGGTTTTACCTTCTTTCTCTATAAATAGATGGCACCAGTAGAGTTATTTATAGAACTTGGAGAGATTGTTACTCTGCCAAAAAATAGAGAGAATTTATTCTCAACTATTAAATATATTTTTCTAGAATAACAATTCTACCGATTTCTATTAAAGAGAGAATTTTTGTTTTCACCCTAAAGATAAAAGAAAACTTTTTCTAGTTCTGTGTTTTGGTTCAATTGGTTTGAGCCCACACTCGAAGCAGTTCATTGTACAAGAATAGCGGAGAAGATCGTTTGGTTGAAAGTTAGAAAATGTCAAGGATCCACTTATCCAAAAAACACAAATATGATTTTGGTTCAAGGTTTATTACTATAAATATCACAAATTGGGTCGGTTTTCAAAATTTTAGTTTTTTGCTATGTAAGAAAATCATTTTCAAAATGGATACAAGAATGAATACACGAATCAATCCACCAACACACCAAATACGCACTGAAGTGCTAATCAGACATAAAAGCACCGATCCCACCAACCACACCAAAATACGCTTGTACCCCTAGGGTATTTGAGCTGGTGGTACATTCTCAACCCATTGGGTATTAGAGAACTATCATAATATGTACACACATAGCGTTAAATCTCCCAGATATCAATATGGACCCTATGGCATGTCAACTATACTTGTGACTCTATCCGACTACGTTAATAGGACAAATTTCATAATTAATCATCATTTAATATTAAGTCAGCACAAACATGTACAAATCACATACCAATGACCATAATTAGAAAAACATGTATATATGTACCTTTCAAATATAACTATATCGATATATTACTATTTCTGATCATTTGAAAATTCAAGCATATATATTTAATTATTTAACAAACTCTAATTATAAGAGCACCAACCAGATTAGCTATTTGTCAGTTGTTTTGCCTTTCCCTTTACTTTCGACATATTGGTCTCGTCTTTAGCTACGTACGATAAATTTGGATATATAAAATCCATTGATCACACAATTCAAATGCAAATAAATTCATTATAAACATGAATGGATTTTAGTCAATTTAGTCTTTGTATACCCTAATATTTGAAACATTCATTTCTCACAATGTACTCAATTGAATTTAAATTCAAATTAATAAATATAGTACATTGACCTCCTACAACCATTATTCATTTTCAACCTTAAAAGTTTTATTCTTTACAAATAAGTCCTTAATTACACAAAATTTAAATATTTAACTATGCTTAATTCTAGCCTAATTCCATGCTTTTCACTAAAATTTCATCATAAATAACAATAACCTTAACTACTATTAACATGCATGAATTGAATATTAAACTTCTAACTTCTTCAAGTTTTCATTAATGGAAATTCATATTAAACTCACTAATTTAATAATTTAAGTAACGAGTCCTTAACATCTATTATATTTTAACTAAAATTTAACCAAAATTTTATGATAAACTTACCCATTTTCCTTTAGCTAGGTTTGACAATGTAACACCCCTTACCCATATCCGACGCTGGGACAGGGTCTGAGGCATTACCTAACTAAATCTCATGCAAACATTCAACTTCAACTGAAATGCGTCCCAATTTAAAACTTTTTCAAACACTGGCTTACAGTCCTTCCTATGGGCCTAAGAGGCCTAAAACATAGTTTAGAAACAATCCAGGACCATTTAGATTACTTAAGAAAATTTCATCAAAAACTACTAAAAACAGGCAACACGTCCGTGTGGAAGGGCAACACGCCCGTGTGGCCTTTAGACAAACCGTGCTGACGGCTTGTGTGGTTCTCACGGTCTAAACACCTAGGGACATGCTCGTGCTCCTTGTTCGTGTGGATTTATTTTCTAACATCGAACTTACAAAGGTTTTCACATGGTCTGGCACATGCCATGTGCTCAACCCGTGTCTCTTACACGGCCATGACACGCCCGTGTCATAGCCCATGTGCAAAAACCTTGACATTCTATTTCTGACGTCAGCAATAACACGGCCATGGCACATGCCCGTGTGCTAAGCCGTGTCCTTCACAAGGTCGAGACACACGGCCGTGTCTCAGCCCGTGTGTTTACTATTGGGCATTTAATTCTACCAAATCAAGGTGCAGGAGACACACGGCCTAACTTGTAACACCCCTTACCCGAGTCTGACACCGGGACGGAGTACGAGGCATTATCGTACTTAAATTTACTCAAACTTTCGAAATTGAGCCTTAATTCTCGCTCTAAATTAAAACTTTTTCAAACACACTCTTAATATCCTTACCATGGACCTACGAGGCCCAAAACATACATTAGAAGTGGTTTGAAACCAAATCGGGAACTTACGAGTACTTAGAAAAATTTTGCTTAAAACAGGGCACACACCCGTGTGAGGTGGGACACGCCCGTGTGGGCTGGCCGTGTGGTCACGCACGCCCATGTCCCTAGCCCGTGCTAAATTTATTTCTCATCCCAAACCTATAGGTTTTAACATGGTTTAGGCACATGCCCGTGTCTGTGGCCCCATGTCCCTACATGGCCTAAACACGCTTGTGTCAATAAACCGTGGAGCACTCTGATCTGAACACTATAATCAACACGCGTTCACACGGCCAAGGCACACGCCCGTGTGTTCAACCCCTGTGTAATACTGACTTAACTACTTAAGATGCAGGGGACACACGGTCGAGTTACACACCCTTGGTGCGGATAGTGTGTCACACACGGCTTAGACACATGCCCGTGTGCCTAACTCGTGTAGACAATATAAGCTATTTTCTAAGCCTTTTTGCTACCCTGGAACACAATCAAACTCATACCAAATTCAACCTTGCAAAACCATATATAATATGCATTATAAACATTCATAACTAAGGCATCCTAATGCCACCATGCATGTCATTCTCATCTATCATTACTCTACTTAAACATGCAGCTTATACAATCATGAATTTCTTCATCATTTCATAAAATGTAACTTTGACAATATTGGCCAATTTCAAAGGCCATTACAATAAGACTTGAGTAATATCAATAGCCAACACTTTTGGCTATCCAAAAAGACACTTATTAAAATAACTAATTTCCTATAATGCCATACATCAAAAATAACTAACTATACTATACCAAAATGAATGGCTTAATAGTGTGACTTCGAACTTCAACTGTGATTGATCCTCTAGCTAATTCGACAAATCTATAGGGAAAAGGAAAATGAATGGGTGAGCATAACATGCTTAGTAAGTTGCATGGAATAAAAATAGCAACATAAGTAATCAAACATCATTCAATTTAAAATATCATAAAATATCATTACTTTTCTACTCATTCTCATGACTTATTCAATCTCATGACTTACTCATTCACATGACTTACTCATTCTCATGACTTGCTTTTTTTCTCATGACTTACTCATTTCTACTTTTCTCATAACTTACTTAACTGTACCTGTAACACTCATCATGAAACTTTAGTTTTTCTCATTAATTAATCAACTTGAATACTTTCTCTATTAATGTACTTAGGATGTCAAAGGATTCCCGCAATGTCATTCTTATAGAAGGATGCCAAAATCATATCCCAAATATGGTCTTACATGGGATCTCAAATCGATGCCGAAGTCATATCCCAAATATGGTCTTATACGGGATTTCGTATCGATGTTGATGCCATGTTCTAGACATGATCTTACACGAGATCGTAGGATGATGCCGATGCCATGTCCCAGGCATGGTTTTATACGGGATCTTTCTTATATGCCCATGCCATATCCTAGACAAGGTCTGACAGAGGATTTGTATCTCATCCCAGTGTTTAAGCCATGTCCCAGACATGGTCTTATACGGGACCTCATGTGGAGGCCAATGCCATGTCCTAGACATGGTCTTACATGGGATCTCTATTTGGTGCCGATGCCATGTCCCAGACATGGTCTTACACAGGACCTAAAATGCTCATGACAACGGTATCATTCAATTTCTTTATCATATACATGAGATTTCTCTTTTACTTCATCATCATTTCTTAGTAACATATTGTAACAGCCCAGTTTGGACCCTAGTCAGAATAGTGGTTTTGAGATCTCATATCCGAGTCAAAAAAATATTTTAATATTATTTTCCTTGTTTATAATATGTGAATTAGCATGTGTAAAAGTATCGTACGAAAATTTAATTGTTTGAATGCTGAATTGTAGAAAAATGATTAAATTATATAATAGGTAAAAGTTGTTTACTTATTGTTAAAGGTTTAAATTGATCTCGGCTTTTAAATATGGAGGATTCAAATGGAAATTAAACCATTTGAATCATGAGTGGTCATAATTAGCCTTATTAATTATGTTTTATATGGTTTATGAAACAAGGGCAAAATTGGTAAAGTATGTATTATATGATTTTTTTAATTAAACAAAAGGCATGAAAATCATCCATATTCTCTTGTTATTGTCGATTCATAAAATAAAGAAATGGCTTTGGTGCTTTGTTTTATTCGGCTATCTATTAAGCTTGGGTATGTTTTGCTTTGGTTTTTGATAATTTCTACGTTTTTGTGATCGTTGCTTTATGTTCTCTTAAGCCCATGCTTTAATTTTAGAATTTGAGTATGATTTTGAGATGTGCCATTGATGAAATGGTGAGCTTTGTGATGATAGTTGGTAGTAAATGAAAGATATGTATTGGGTTGACATATTTTGTATTTGAACTTTTGATGAAATTAGCTAATTTGGGCTAATTTGTGAAAATGAAATTTTGAGAGGACTAGATTGTGAAATAAATGTGATTTGTGGGCTTATATGAATACCATAAAAATTCGGCTAGGCATATGTATTATGAGATTTAGTGAATTTGATGATTTTGTGAATTAGGGACTAAATTGTTAAAATGTGAAAATGTGAGGGCCAATTTGTAAAGTGCCCTAAATATGTGTTCTTGAATTGAATGGATTGAGTGTGTGATTAAATGAGTTAATTTTAAAATGTATAGATCAAGAAAAACGAAATCCAGAATTGGATCACGAGAAATCGAAAGTCGACGAGTAATCGACTTATTTCGACAAACCACACTCAATGTAAGTTCATAAGTAGTAATTTCTCTATAAATGTTGTTAATTGCACTATTATCGTATGAATTGTGATGAATGAAACCTCAGATGAAGTGAAGATTGTGAAATGGATGTTACAGATGTGATATTAAATGATATGATATAGAGAGAGTTCGGTTGAACTTTAGGATTAGTTTCGGAATGTAGTGACATGTCACTAGGATATAATTTTTGGCTTCAGACCATGATATCGCACTACGGGTGCGAGAAATACCTTGACTTGGCTACGAGCCATGGTATAGGTATTTCAAGGGAGCGACCTTGATTTGGCTATGGGCCATGGTATAGGTGCTCTGGGATAAGTTACCTTAAGTTGGCTACGGGCCATGGTATAGGTACTTATCAGATGAAATATTTATAAATTCGACTCTTAATCTGGATGGTTCAACGAATAAGCTAGAGTTGTAAACATGGAAAAGGTTAGTAGGGATGGAATAGGTAAGTATGATGTATGTAATTGTATATGAGGATTATATGATGAATTCATGTAAATTATAGAGGAATGTCCATGTATTTGGGCAAGCCATGCTATAAGGCAGGGATTAAGGTTTGTGATGTTATGTTCATGGTTTGAATTGAATAAATGGTTGATCTATTAATGAGATTGTGTAATGAATTACTTGCTTATGACTTACTAAGCTTTTAATGCTTACTTGGTGTGTTTATTCCTATTTTATAGATTATCGAAGCTACTGAAGGCTCAAGAATCGTCGAGGATCTTCATCGCACTATCCAAACTCAATTTAGTACCTTTTGTGGTTGTAAATAGCTAAGTATGGCATGTATAGGCTAGGGGTTAAATGAATACAATTTGAGTTGTATATAAGTTATGCCAAGTGATTTGGCTAACTAAGTATGAGCATATGCATGTTTTGGTATATGTCAAAAGAATGCAAATTATGGTATGATTTATGATGCATATATGGTCAATGTGGAAATGGTCATTTTGGTATGAACCTAATGATGGATGTTTGGTAAGTTATGAGCATGAATTGATTTAGTACATGAATGATTTGTGAAACATATGTTTGGCTATGTTTATACCTTATAAATTCGTATGATTTGACATAAATTTTATGTATAAATTGGTTGTCAATGATTTGGTCATATTGGTGATTATGTTGAAGCATGAAATTGGTTGGAATTAAGTTATAAATGTCGCATAATGTGATTTGTAGGTACTTGGCAAATTGAGGTAAGAAAATGGCTTAAACCAAGCCTATTTCGTGCCACACAGCTAGAGCACAGGGTGTGTGACCCCTATTTTCTGGGTAATTTGGTCAGTTTAGCACACGGGCTAGACACACGGCCGTGTCTAGTGACCGTGTGGACCCTGTTTTATAGTCATAGAGGTTAGTATAGCACATGGGCTAGACATATGGGTGTGTCTGGTGACTGTGTGGTTAAATCAAGATGACACATGGGCGTGTCCATAGACCGTGTGACCCTAGTCAGTTTTACACATGGACTAAGGTGAAATGAAAGGCACGACCGTGCAAAGTACATGGCCTAGCCACACGAGCGTGTGCCCTGTTTCAAAGGAAAAGTTTTTATATGATTTGTAAAGTTTTCAAATGTTATCGATTTAGTCGTGACCCCTTTCTAGTGCACAGTTAAGGTCTCGTAGACCTTTTAAAGGGACCTAATAATGATGTTTGAATGTGCTTTGATATTGATGATTATTAAGCTTGTAAAATGTTTGTAAATTGTTTTGAATATTTGGTAATACCTTATTACCCTAGTCTAGTGATGGATATGGGTTAGGGGTGTTACATTTGGTTGGTATCAGAGCTATGGTTTAGTCAATTCTAGGACTAACATAGCGTGTTTGAGTCTAGCTATACATGCCATATTTTTGAATTGAGATAGTGTGATGAATCCTGACAACTAAAATGTGTTTTTGTATAGTAAATGGATCCCGAAAGAGTTGTAGCTGACAATGTTCAAAGTAACACACCGGTTCCTACTCAAGGGGTAGTGCCACTTGAATTTAGAGTTGCTACGAGTAGCAATGAGGGAGAGGCTGGGCAAGCATTCTTCCAGATGATGAATGAATGGTTTACGAAATTTGTTCATACGAATCCAGCTGTATAACAACCTCCACCCCTACTTGTTACTCAACAAATTCCTGTGATCCCATAAGTTAATGATCCGTTGAGATCGAGTAAGCCTAGTTGATAAAAGTCTAAAATTTAGGGCCGAAGAGTTTCGGGCTACTGTTGATGATGACGCAGAGAGAGCTGAGTTTTGGCTCGAAAACATAATGAGAGTGTTTGATGAGTTATCTTGCACACCGGATGAATGTATCAAATGTGTAGTATCTTTGCTTCGGGATAATGCGTGCCATTGGTGGAAAACCTTGATATCTGAGTTTTCGAGGGAACGAGTCACCTGGGAATTCTTTTAAACAAAATTTCGAAAAAGGTATATCAGCCAGCGGTTTCTTGATCAGAAACATAAAAAATTTTTAGAGCTTAAATAAGGTCAGATGACGGTGAAAAATATGAACAAGAATTCGTGTGATTGAGCAAATATGCTCGGAAAAATGTTGCTACTGAGGAGATTATGTGTAAACGGTTTATCGAGGGTTTGAACGAGGATATAAAGCTTCTGGTTGGAATTCTTAAGTTAAAAGAATTCGTTGTGTTAGTCAAGAGGGCTTGTAAAGTTGAGGATCTTAGTAAAGAAAAGAAGAAAGCTGATTCTGTGGCTAATGAGTTGAAAAAGAGAATGATAAGTAAACAACACCAATTTTCCTCAAAGAAATTCAGAGATTCTTATGCTCGTTTGAATGCTTCGATGGGAAGAGATCGTTCAAAACAACATTCTGGTTCTAAAGCTCGAGCTACTTCAGTGTTGAGTGTTGGTAGTGTTCGAGATAATAAACCTGAGTGTTAGCAGTGTGGGAGACGATATTTTGGTGAATGCTGGAACAGTAATAAAACTTGCTATAAGTGTGGATCACTAGATCATTTTAAACAAGATTGTCTTGAGATGATTGAACAAGAGACAGTAAAGAATGCAAAGCCGAGTAATACTGTAGCTAGGGGAAGACCACCCAGAGGTGTTGGAAATGTGAGTGGTAGTCGTGGGGCTATGAAAGATACGGCAGTGAGGTCAGAGGCCAGAGCACCTGCCAGAGCATATGCTATCCGAGCTCGAGAGGAAGCTTCGTCTCCTGATGTTATTACAGGTATATTTACTCTTTACGATACTTCTGTGATTGCTTTAATAGATCCTGGACCAACGCATTCTTATATATGTATGAAATTAGTGAACAATAAGACTTTGCCTGTAGAGTCTACTGGTTTCTTAATTAGAGTATCGAATCCTTTGGATAGAAGTGTCCTGGTTGATAAAGTATGTAAGAATTGCCTGTTAATGATTCATGATATTTGTTTTTCGGTTAATTTGATGTTATTGCCTTTCAATGAATTTGATATAATTTTGGGTATGGATTGGCTGACTTTGCACGATGCTATTGTGAACTGTAAATAGAAAGTTATAGAATTGAGATACAATAATGATGAAGTAATCCGAGTTGAATCTAGTGATTTAAATGGGTTGCCTAGGGTAATATCTGCAATGAAAGCTCAAAAATATGTGAATAAGGGCTGTGAAGCTTATTTAGCTTATGTGATAGATTCTAAAGTGACTGATAAGAAGATCGAATCAGTGCCTGTTGTTTGTAAGTTCTCTGATGTATTTCCTGAAGAACTTCTTGGATTACCTCCTGTTCGAAAAATCGAATTTGGCATTGAATTGATGCCGGGGACTACTACAATTTCGATAGCACCATATAGAATGGCACTGGTAAAATTAACAGAGTTAAAGTCTCAGTTGCAAGAGTTGACAGATAGAGGATTCGCGAGACCGTGTTTCTCACCTTGGGGGTTCTCCTGTTCTATTTGTGAAAAAAAGACGGAATGATGAGAATGTGTATTGATTACTGTCAGTTGAACAAAGTTAATATAAAGAACAAATATCCTCTACCCAGAATCAACGATTTGTTTGATTAGTTAAAAAGGGTTGCTGTGTTTTCAAAGATATATTTGAGATCGGGATATTATCAACTATGAGTTAAAGACCCTGATGTACCAAAGACTACTTTCTGGACGAGGTACGGACATTATGAGTTTCTCGTTATGCCTTTCGGACTAAAAAATGCACCTGCTATTTTTATGGACTTGATGAACAGAATTTTCAGACCATATTTTGACCGATTTGTGGTTTTGTTTATAGATGACATACTGATCTATTCATGTGATGAGTTAGAGTATGCTGAACATCTGAGAATAATACTGCAAACTTTGCGCAATAAACAGTTGTATGTAAAGTTTAGTAAATGTGAGTTTTGGTTATGAGAAGTTAGTTTTCTGGGACATGTTGTATCAGCATCAAGTATTCGGGTTAATCCGAGCAAAATTTCAGCTATACTTGATTGGAAATCTCTAAAAAATGTTTCTGAACTCGGAAGCTTTCTAGGACTTACTGGTTATTACAGACGGTTTGTAAAAGGCTTCTCGATAATTGCAACTTCGATAAGAAGACTACTACAAAAAGACGTTAAGTTTGAGTGGTCAGAAAAGTGCCAGGAAAGTTTTGACCAGCTGAAAGCTTTATTGACCAAGGTTCCAGTGTTAGTCCAGTCAGAATCGGGTAAAGAATTTGTTGTTTTTAGTGATACATCCTTAAATGGATTGGGCTGTGTTTTGATGTAGGAAGGCAAGGTCATAGCTTATGCCTCAAGACAGTTAAAGCCACTTGAAAAGAATTATCCGACTCATGATCTGGAGTTGGTAGCTATAGTGTTTGCATTAAAAATTTGGTGCCATTACTTATTCGGTAAGAAATGTCACGTTTATTCTGATCATAAGAGTTTAAAATATTTAATGACTCAGAAAGACCTGAGTTTGAGACGGAGACGATGGTTAGAGTTATTAAAAGATTACAAACTCGTGATTAATTACCATCCAGGAAAGGCTAATGTGGTTGCCGATACTTTAGGCCGCAAATCATTGTTTGCTCTTTGTGCAATGAACGCACAAATGTCAATGTCTGATGATGGCACGATTGTAGCTGAGTTGGAAGCGAGGCCGTTATTGATTCAGTAGATTTGCGAGGCTAAGAGAACTGATAATGAATTGATAGCAAAACAGACGCAATGTGATTTTAGTAATGATTCCGAGTTTCAAGTTGATGCCGAGGGTTGTTTAAGGTTCAAAAATTGAATTTGTATTCTGAGGAATCTAGAGTTGATTCGAATGATTTTGAGTGAAGCTCATGATAGTCGGTTATCTGTTCACCCGGGTAGCACGAAAATGTATACCGATTTGAAATAGCTTTATAGGTGGAAAGGTATGAAACAAGATATATCAGAATTTGTTTCAAAATGCCTAATATGTCAACAAGTTAAAGCTGAGCATTAGGTTCTGTCTGGGTTACTTCAGCCGGTTTTGATTCCCGAGTGGAAATGGGATAGAGTTACAATGGATTTTGTAACAAGTTTACCGTTGACCCCGAGTAAGAAAGATGCAATATACGTCGTTGTGGATAGATTAACTAAATCAACTCATTTTATTAGGATTCGCACCGATTACTCACTTGATAAATTTGCGGAGTTGTACATTTCTCAGATTGTAAGATTGCACGGGGTACCTATTTCTATTGTATCGGATAGGGATTCGAGGTTTACATTACGGTTTTAGAAGAAACTGCAGGATACTTTAGGTATGAAACTTCATTTTAGTACTGCTTTTCATCCACAGACAGATGGCTAGTCTGAGCGGATTATTCAGATTCTCGAGGATATGTTGAGATGTTGCGTTCTTGAGTTTGAAGGTACGTGGGAACGATACCTGCCATTGGTTGAATTTGCATACAATAATAGTTTTCAATCGAGTTTGAAAATGGCACCGTACGAGGCTCTTTATGGTTGAAAATGTAGAACACCTTTGTATTGGACAGAGCTTAGTGAGAATAAGGTGTACGGGGTAGATTTGATCCGAGAAACAGAGTAGAAAGTGAAAGTTATTCAAGAAAGTTTGAAAGCAGTGTTAGACCGTCAGAAATCATATACAGATTTGAAACAGAAAGATATTGAGTTTGAGATAGATGATAAAGTGTTTCTGAAAGTGTCACCGTGGAAGAAAGTGTTACGGTTTGGCCGGAAAGGCAAATTGAGTCCGAGGTTCATCGGACCGTATGAGATAATTGAGTGTATTGGGTCGATTGCTTATAGGCTGTTGTTGCCATCTGAGCTAGAAAAGATTCATAATGTATTTCATGTTTCGATGCTTCAGAGATACCGATCGAATCCTTCACACGTGATTTCACCTACTGAAGTTGAGATTCAACTTGATTTGTCGTATAATGAAGAATAGATTCGAATTTTAGCTCGTGAGATGAAAGAATTGAGAAATAAGAAGATTTCTTTACTGAAAGTGTTGTGGCATAAACACGGTGTTGAAGAGGCTACGTGGGAGCCTGAAGATGTCATGAGACGATAATAAATGAATCTGTTTAATGATAATATTTTCGGGGACGAAAATCTTTAAGTAGGGAAAGTTGTAACAGCACGGTTTGGACCCTTGTCAGAATAGTGGTTTCGGGACCATATATTCGAGTCAAAAAAATATTTTAATATTATTTTCCCTGTTTGTAATATGTGAATTAGCATGTGTGAAAGTATCGTATGAAAATTTAATTGTTTGAATGTTGAATTGTGGAAAAGGGACTAAATTGTATAATAGGTAAAAGTTGCTTGCTTATTCTTAATAGTTTAAATTGATCTTGGCTTTTAAATATGGAGGACTCAAATGGAAATTAAACCATTTGAATCATGAGTGGTCATAATTAGCCTTATTAATTATGTTTTATATGACTTGTGAAACAAGGGCAAAATTGGTAAAGTATGTATTATATGATTTTTAATTAAACAAAAGGCATGAAAATCATCCATATTCTCTTGTTATTGCTAATTCATAAAAGAAAGAAAGGGTTTTGGTGCTTTGCTTTATTCGGCTATCTATTAAGCTTGGATTAAGGTATGTTTTACTTCGGTTTTTGATAATTTCTACGTTTTTGTGATCATTGCTTCGTGTTCTCTTAAGCCCATGCTTTAACTTTAGAATTTGAGTATGATTTTGAGATGTGCCATTGATGAAATGGTGAGCTTTGTGATGATAGTTGGTAGTAAATGAAAGAAAAGTATTGGGTTGACATATTTTGTATTTGAACTTTTGATGAAATTAGCTAATTTGGGCTAATTTGTGAAAATGAAGTTTTGGGAGGACTAGATTGTGAAATAAATGTGATTTATGGGCTTACATGAATACCATAAAAATTCGGCTATGCATATGTGTTATGAGATTTAGTGAATTTGATGATTTTGTGAATTAGGGACTAAATTGTTAAAATGTGAAAATGTGAGGGCCAATTTGTAAAGTGCCCTAAATATGTGTTCTTGAATTGAATGGATTGAGTGTGTGATTAAATGAGTTAATTTTAAAATGTATAGATCAAGAAAAGTGAAATTAGGAATTGGATCGCAGAAATTGAAAGTCGATGAGTAATCGACTTAATTCGACGAACCACACTTAAGGTAAGTTCATAAGTAGTAATTTCTCTATGAATGCTGTTAATTGCATTATTATCGTATGAATTGTGATGAATGAAACCTCGGATGAAGTGAAGATTGTGAAATGGATGTTACAGATGTGATATTAAAGGAGATGATATAAAGAGAGTTCGGTTGAACCTTAGGATTAGTTTTGGAATGTAGTGACATATCACTAGGTTATAATTTTGGCTTCGGGCCATGATATCGCACTATGGGTGCGAGAAATACCTTGATTTGGCTATGAGCCATGGTATAGGTATTTCAAGGGAGCGACCTTGATTTGGCTATGGGCCATGGTATAGGTGCTCTGGGATAAGTTACCTTGAGTTGGCTACGGGCCATGGTATAGGTACTTATCGGATGAAATGTTCGTAAATTCGACTCTTAATTCGAATGGTTCAACGAATAAGCTAGAGTTGTAAACATGGAAAAGGTTAGTAGGGATGGAATAGGTAAGTATGATGTATGTAATTGTATATGAGGATTATGTGATGAATTCATGTAAATTATGGAAGAATGTCCATGTATTTGGGTAAGTCATGCCATACGGCATGGATTAAGGTTTGTGATGTTATGTTCATGGTTTGAATTGAATAAATGGTTAATCTATTAATGAGATTGTATAATGAATTATTTGCTTATGACTTACTAAGCTTTTAATGCTTACTTGGTGTGTTTATTCCTATTTTAGAGATTATCGAAGCTACTGAAGGCTCGGGAATCATCGAGGATGTTCATCGCACTATCCGAACTCAATGCTATGGAACTTGAAATTTTCGACACCCTTAGGAAGAACACAATTTTGCTTTCTTTTTCCCTTTTTATTTCATTAATTAACCAAATGACCAAAATGCCTTTATGTCATTTCTTTGATATTTTTCCCTTCCTTGGGCATTTTTGTCCGTTATGCTAATAATTGGTCTTTTTGCTAAATAAGGACCTCTAATAAATTTTCTAATGCTATGTCATACTTAAACCTTCTAGAAACTCATATTTTGTAACTTTTGCAATTTACTCGTTAAAGACAAATTAACCACTATTTCATAAAAAATTGTTCATGAATTTTTGTTATTACTATTATGCAATCATATCATAAACGTAAAAAAAATAGTTATAAAATATACTTTTCTACTTTAGATTGGTGGTCTTGAAACCACTCTTCCGACTAAGCCCTAATTCGAGCTGTTACATAACCACACGCCCGTAGGGCAGACCGTGTGTCACACACGGCCTAGACACACGCCCGTGTGTCTACCCGTGTAGACAATATAAGGCTATCTACCAAGCCTATTGCCACATTGAAACAAAGTCAAATACATACCCAAGCATACCAAGACTCCAATACTCAGCCAATGGCCATAATTTGGCATTCCCATAACTTAACCAAATCAGTTCAATCAAATATCTATAAAATCACCCTAACATCGTTGTTCATCCAAACAACTTGCACTTTCATTAAAAACAACATTTGCATTTATCAACCAATAGTAACTATTAGCCAGCACCTTTGGCCTTATACAAAATAATGTACTTCAAAAAGTCAAGCCAACACAATTGGCCCAAAAATAAAATGACACTAAACAAAAGAATGAAATCCTATACATGCCATATTTAAAAGATTTAAGCTAACTATACTAAAGGCTTCAATGGATAGTGTGAGAGATGACTCCGACGTTCTTTGATCCTCGAGCTATTTAGGCGGCACTATAAGAAAATGGAAAGGAGAGGGGTAAGCATAAAGATTAGTAAGTTATAAGTAAATAAATAACAACAATTTACTAAGCCATGACATACTTTCAATACATCACAATTCAAGCATGATACATAGAATGGCCACAAACATAACTTACTCAATTCCATCCTTTAATAATAGTACAACATACTAGTGAAATCACATTTATACAATTTATTTAGGTACCTACACCACTCAAAAAAATCATCATAATATCTCTCAAGTTTAACACTAATTGAAATTTCCCGTTGAACTATTTAGAATTTGAAAGGATATTCAATGAGCCTCCAACGTAGGGTATCGAGCCAATGCCATGTCCCAGACATGGTCTTACACTGGCTCTCCTCTATCTGTGCCAATGCCATGTCTCAAACATGGTCTTAAACTGACACACCTCCAACCTGATGCCATGTCCCAGACATGGTCTTACACTAGCTTGCCTGACGAGGTCGATGCCATGTCCCAGACATGGTCTTACACTAGCACTCGTATCAACGCCGATGCCATGTCCCAGACATGGTCTTACACTGGCTAGCACATATCCGTGTCGATGCCATGTCCCTGACATTGTCTTACACTAACACGTAACGAGGCCGATGCCATGTCCCAGACATGGTCTTACACTAGTACTCGTCTCGACCCTAGTATCACAGCATGAATATCCAGTCTATTCTTAAAGTTCAACTAGGCTCTATTACAAAGGATCTCATTATATCAATACTAAAAATCATCATTTAGAAATTTTTGCTCGATAAATATTTTCATGCATAGCTCATTTCACAATGCATTATCTTATAACAAAACAATGATTTCATGCATAAAATTAGTAATGTTGTATTATTTACTTGCAACTTACCTTGGTATACAAAATGGAAATGACAACTCGATTTAGTCGATTTGCTTGGTCTTCCCCCGGTCTAGGTTCAAATTTTGTAATTCGTAAGCTATATTAATAAAAATTCACTAATTTAATCACCTATTTAATCTAAATAATTCAAAATCATAATTTGGCAAGATGACCATTTTTCCCCTAGACTCGAAAATTTATTTTTATCGAATTTCCTCACTAACAAAGCCTAACCAATCCTTTTTACTCTTATGGGAGCCCACAATTCCCATGATTCCACACAAATATCATCAACTTATCAACTTTACAAATTATTCCATTTGAGGTGTTTTCCATGAACATCTCTTCACAAAAGTTGTTTATTTAACAACTATGACTCATTTTCTTCCATAAAAATCCAGCAAACAACACTTATACATTCATGATAAATCTCTAAACTTCTAACCATTTTGTACAATAGTCCCCTCAATAGATAGCCTATGCTACAAGTGTTCCAAAAATGCAAAAATTATCAAGAAATGCCTTAAAAATCACTTACTTGCAAGGATGAAAGATAGCTGAAATTTTTGAGCTTCAAAAACCTTTAATGTGCTGGTATTTTCAGTGGAAGAATGAGAGAAGATGAAGGTGATGACAACTTTTTACTATTTGTTTTATTTTAGTCAAAATTAAGTCACCAACTCACCTTAACTTTAACTATTTCAATTCCTTGTCTCCCTATGGCCGGCTACCTCATTTTGAAAGGGCCAAATGCCCTTTAAAACCCCCTAATTTTAATTCTCTAGCTATTTAACACAATTTACTAGTAATTCGCAACTTTTACCTTTTATGCGATTTAGTCCTTTTTCGCAATTATGCCTTCAATTGCGTAAATTAATTCACCAAAATTTTCATGCACTCTTATAAAAAATACTATAACACATAAAATAATGCTAAACTAATTTTCTCTAACCTCAGGTAAGTGATTCTGGAATCACTATTCTGACTAAGCCGAAATTCGAGCAGTTACAATTCTCCCCATTAGGGATTTTTGTCCCTGAAAATCTCACCGTTAAAGAGGTTTGGGTACTAATCTCTCATAGTCTCCTTGGGTTCCCATGTGGCTTCCTTGACTCCATGTCTATGCCATAAGACCTTTACAAGTGCTATGCTTTTGTTTATCAATTTATTGACTTCTCGATCTAAGATCTTAACCGGTTCCTCACTGTAGGGCATATCTGAACTTATTTCAATCTTTGCGGGTGAAATCACGTGTGAAGGGTTAGAGTGGTAACAACGTAACATAGATACATGAAATACATCATGGATTTTCTCTAACTTCTGAGGCAATGCTAATTGGTACGCTACCAGTCCAATTGTCTCAATCACCTCGTAAGGTCCGATAAACCGTGGACTTAACTTACATTTCCTACCAAATCTGATGACTTTCTTCCACAGAGACACTTTAAAAACACTTTATCCCGACTTGATACTCAATTTCTTTCCGTTTCAAATCTGCGTAGGATTTCTATCTATCCGAGGTAGCCTTTAAGCAATCATGGATCACCTTAACTTTCTCTTCAGTTTCTTTGATTAAATCGATTTCGTGTATCTGATTCTCTTTAAGTTCCGACCAATACAAGGGCATTCAGCACTTGCGCCTATACAAAGCCTCATAAGGTGCCATTTTAAGACTCGATTGATAACTGTTGTTGTAAGCAAATTCAACTACTGGTAAGTACTTCTCCCAACTGCCTTGGAACTCGAGAACTCAACATCTCAACATGTCTTCGAGGATCTGAATTAACCTCTCTGACTGGCCATTGGTCTGAGGATGGAAAGCCGTGCTAAAATTCAGTTTAGTTCCCAAAGCTTCTTGCAGCTTATTCTAAAACCATGACGTAAATCTCGGATCTCCATATGAGATAATCGACAAGGGCACTCCGTACAGTCTCACTATCTCGAACATGTATAACTCGACTAGTTTCTCGAGTGAGTAGTCCATACGAACCGGTATAAAGTGAGCCACTTTGTTAGTCTATCCACTATAGCCCATACTAAATCTTTCTTCTTTGGCGACAAAGGCAGTCCTGACACGAAGTCCATGGTAACTCGGTCCCATTTCCACTCGGGAACCATCACTGGTTGAAGTAAACCTGAAGGTACTTGGTGCTCAACTTTTACTTACTGACAAATTGGGCACTTAGAGACAAACTTTGAAATGTCGCTTTTCATTCCCGACCACCAATACCTTTCCTTCAAGTCGTTATACATTTTCACGTTGCCCGGGTGAATAGATAAATGACTACTATGTGCCTCTCGCAAAATCCTTTGAACAAGTTCATCATTATTAGGTACACAAATCCTATTCCGATACATCAAACAACCATCGGTACTAACTTGAAAATCTGATTCATTACTTGTCTCGCACTGAGCTATCTTGGCTTGTAAATCCTTGTCATTTTTCTAAGCTTTGACAATCTCTTGCAAAAATATCGGTCTGGCTCTCATCTCGGTTAAGATCAATCCATCATCACTTATAGTAAACTGAGTATTCATAGCCCTCAATGCAAACAATGATTTCCTACTCAATGCGTTGGCTACCACATTCGCCTTTCTAGGGTAATAGTCAGTTATCAACTCATAATCCTTTATCAGCTCTAACCATCTTCGTTGCCACAAGTTCAACTCCTTTTGAGTCATCAAATACTTTAGACTTTTATGATCGGTGAATATCTGACACCTCTCACCATATAGGTGGTGCCTCCAAATTTTTAGTGTAAAAACTATGGCCGCAAGCTCTAAATCGTGGGTCAGGTAGTTTTTCTCGTGTGGCTTCAGCTGTCTCAAGGCATAGTCTATCACCTTGCCTTATTGCACGAGTACACACCCTAATCCATTTAAGGATGCATCACTGTGCACTATGAATTCCTTTCCCGATTCTAGTTGTACTAACACTGGGGTTTCAGTCAGCAAAACCTTGAATTTCTCAAAACTCTATTGGCACTTTTTTGTCCATTCAAACTTAACGTCTTTCTGCAGTAGCCTCATCATCGGAGTAGCGATCATAGAGAACCCTTTAACAAATCGTCGGTAGTAGGCCGCTTGGCCTAAGAAACTCTTAATCTCTGTTACGTTCCTCGGCAGTTTCCACTAAACAATAGTCGATATCTTGCTCGGGTCGACTCAGATCCCATCTCCCGACACAATGTGTCCCAAGAATCTAACCTCTCGTAGTAGAAATTTGCTCTTGCTGAACTTGGCGTACAACTATTTATCTCTCAAAGGCTGCAATACGGTCTTCAAGTGCTCCACATGCTCACCCTCATCACGAGAATAAACGAGTATATCATCAATAAAAACCACGACAAACTTGTCTAAATAGGGTCGAAAAATGTGGTTCATTAAATCCGTAAATATCGCAGGAGCATTCGTTAAACCAAAGGGCATGACGAGGAAATCATAATGGTCATACCTCGTCCAAAATGCAGTTTTTAGCACATCTTACTCCTTGACTCTCAACTGGGAATACCCCGACCTTAGGTCTATCTTAGAGAACACAGTTGCTCCATTCAACTAATCAAACAGGTCATCGATCCTCGGTAAAGGATACTTATTCTTCACTGTAACCTTATTGAGTTGACTGTAGTCTATGACAATCTCATTGAGCCATCCTCTTTCTTAACAAATAATACTGGAGCTCCTCATGGAGAATAGCTCGGTCTCGCAAAACCCTTATCCGTTAACACTTGTAACTGAGCCTTCAATTCTTTAAGTTTCGTCGGAGCCATCCTATACGGAGCAGTCGAGATAGGTGCTATACCAGAGACCAACTCGATACCAAACTCAACTTCTCTCTTTAGAGGTAATCCAGGCAACTCTTCTGGAAACACATCTGGATACTTGCATACCACTGAAACTGAATCAATCTTTGCCTTCGACACTTGGGTATTCAGCACAAAAACGAGATACGACTCATACCCTTTTCTCAAGTACCTCTGAGCTGTCATACAATACATTACTACCGGCAAACCATCCGGTTCACCTGATTTAACTCGAAGAACATCCTCAGTTTCACATTTTAGCTCAACGAACTTCTTTCCATAGTTTACCACTACATCATGGGTAGTCAACCAGTCCATACCAAGGATTATATCAAATTCGTCAAACAACGATAACATTAAGTTAGCCAGAAAGCAATGACCTCTAATTGTCAAAGGACAATCACTACATACTTGGTCAACTAGCACATGCTTGCTTAGTGGGTTTGACACCTTTACTACAAACTCGGTTGACTCAACATGCACATTCATACTAGGTACCAGTTTTATACATATATATCGAAGCTTTTTCACAGGCACGGATAGTATAGGTCCTTGCAGGCACTCTGCCCTTGAACCTCACAACAGAATCTCTAGGGGCACCTCGACTACTAGCCCCATTGCCTGGGTTCTTCTGCGGTCTACCTCTCAAGAGAGCACTACTCACTCTCACTTCTTATCTTTTGTCTTTATCCATCTTAGGACAGTCTCGGATAAAGTGATCTAGTGAACCGCAACGGAAGTAACCTCTTTCATTTCCTCGACACACGTCGAAGTGTCATCTACCACACTACAAGCACTTAGGTCTATCCAATCGAGCACTACCAACACTCGCAACAGAGGTGGTCTGAGCCTTAGACGTCACATACTACTTACTCTTGTTCTTGCACGAGAATCCTACTAAAGCATTAGATCGGGTAGTAAACTCTCTCGATCTCTTGGATGAAGATTTATACGATTTCCCTATTTGTTTTTTCTTTGAGTCACAAGACTCCATATTAGCTTTCCTCTTCTCTTTGGCCAACTCTTCGGCCTTACATGTTCTATCAACAAGTACCACAAACTCTTTCAACTCCAAGATGCCAACTAGCAACCGAATGTCCTTATTTAGACCATTTTCAAACCTTCTAAGCATTATGGCATCCGTAGATACGCACTCTTGAGCGTATTTGCTGAGCCTTACGAACTCATGCTCGTATTCCATCACTGTCATTCGGCCTTGCTGAAGTTTTAAAAACTCATTCCTCTTCTGGTCGACAAATCTTTGACTGATATACTTTTTGCGAAACTCCTCCAGGAAGAATTCCCAAGTCACCCTCTCTCTCGGTACCACCGACACAAGAGTATTCCACCACTGGTAGGTGGAATCCCGTAATGATGATACCACACATTTCATGCACTCTTCAGACATGCATGATAGCTCGTCAAATACCCTAATGGCATTCTCTAACTAGAATTCTGCTATCTCTGGGTCATCATCCTTATTTTGCCTAAATTCCTCAGCCTCGTGCTTTCTAATTCTGTCTATCGGGGGCTTTTCTCTTCTATTCATTTCTGCTCCTTGAGGGCGTAGGGGCAGGCTGAGGAATTGGAGGAGGTGGGGAAGGCAGAGTATTTGAATTGACACAAATAAACTCTATGTACCAAGCGTTCAGCATCTGGAGGTAGGCTTCTCTAGCCTCTCCACCCTAACTCATCGTCACGGGCCCGGTCTCAACTGGAGCGGTCCCTTCAACAGGAGCCGACGCATTACTTTCCACATCGTCCGCCATAGCTCCTTCAGGATTTATTTACTATATGAAAAATACAATTTATAATAGTCAGGAGTCGTATGATATGCATCGCTAGACTCATACACAAGCTAGGTTAGTCCTAGAATAGACTAAACCATAGCTCTGATATCACTAAATGTAACACCCCTTACCCATACCCGACGCCGGGATAGGGTCTGAGGCATTACCTAACTAAATCTCAGACAAACATTCAACTTCAACTCAATGAAATGCGTCCCAACTTAAAACTTTTTCAAACACTAGCTTACAGTCCTTCTTATGGGCCTACAAGGACTAACACGTAGTTTAAAACAATCCAGGACCATTTAGAGTACTTAAGAAAATTTTATCAAAAACTACTAAAAACAGGGCACACGCCCGTGTGGAAGGGCAACAAGCCTGTATGGCCTCTAAACATGGTCGTGCTAACGGCCCGTGTGGTTCTTACGGCCTAAACACCTAGGGACACGCCCGTGCCCCTCGTCCATGTAGATTTATTTTCTAACATTGAACCTACAAGGGTTTTCACACGGTCTGGCACACGCCTGTGTGCTCAACCCGTGTCTCTCACACGGCCATGACACGCTCGTGTCGCAGCCCATGTGCAAAAACCTTGACATTCTATTTCTAACATTAGCAATCACATGGCCATGGCACACACTCATGTGTTAGGCCGTGTCCTTCACACGGTCGAGACACACGGCCGTGTCTCAGCCCGTGTGTTTACTATTGGGCATTTAAGTCTACGAAATCAAGGTGCAGGAGACACACGGCCTAACCACATGCCCGTGGGGCAGACTGTGTGTCATACACGGCCTAGACATACACCCGTGTGGACAATAAAAGGCTATCTACCAAGCCTATTACCACCCTAAAATAAAGTCAAATACATACCCAAGCATACCAAGACTCCAATACTCAGCCAATGGCCATAATTTGGCATTCCTACAACTTAACCAAATCACCCTAACATACTTGTTCATCCAAACAACTTGCATTTTTATTAAAAACAACAACATTTGCATTTATCAACCAATAGTAAATATTAGCCAACACCTTTGGCCTTATATAAAATGAGGTACTTCAAAAAGTTAAGCCAACACAATTGGCCCAAAAATAAAATGATACTAAACAAAAGAATAAAATCCTATACATGCCATATTCAAAAGATTTAAGCTAACTATACCAAAGGCTTCAATAGATAGTATGAGCGATGACTCCGACGTTCTTTGATCCTCGAGCTATTTAGGCGTCACTATAAGAAAATGGAAATGAGAGGGGTAAGCATAAAACTTAGTAATTTATAAGTAAATAAATAACAACAATTTACTAAGCCATGACATACTTTCAATAAATCACAATTCAAGCATGCTGGCCATTTTTGATGAACTTGTAGAAGACACTATGGAGGTATTCATGTACGACTTTTGTATTTGATAATTCTTTCCATCTTTGTCTTAAAAACTTAAAACGAGTTTTAAAGAGGTGTGAAGAAACGAACCTTGTGCTTAATTGGGAAAAATATCACTTCATGGTTCGAGAAAGGATTGTGTTAGACCATAAAATTTCTAGTAAAGAGATTGAGTTTGATAGGGCAAAAATTGAGACCACTGAAAAATTACATCTCCCAGTTCAGTTAAGGCTATTCGAAGCTTTTTAGGACATGCTGGGTTCTATAGAAGATTTATTAAAGACTTTTCTAAAATAGCTAAGCCTTTAACGAATTTGCTAGAAAAAGATACACCCTTCGATTTTAGTCAGGAATGTCTAGAAGCATCTAATACTCTTAAAGAAAAATTAATTAATGCTCCGATTATAGTTGCACCTGATTGGAATTTACCCTTTGAGCTAATGTGTGATACAAGTGAATTTGCAGTAGGTGCAGTTCTTAGACAATGAAGAGACAAGCATTTTCAACCGATTTATTATGCTAGCAAGGCATTGATAGTTGCACAAGAAAAGTACACGATTACAGAAAAAGAATTGTTCGATAAATTTAGACCATATTTGATATTATCTAAAGTTGTCGTTAACACTGACCATTCGACTCTTCATTATCTTCTCACTAAATCAGATGCAAAACCTTGACTTATAAGATGGATTTTATTATTATAGGAATTCAATTTAGAAATCCAGGATAAGAAGGTGATAAACGATAAATTATACATATTTTTACCTCATGTTTAGCCTAATTTCTGGATGAACTATCATTAAATTTGTGAGAATTGGTGCTCTTAACCTTTCTATTTCATGTTGTATACTCAGGAGAGCATAGGGAAGAAAAAAGAACGAAAAACAGATCGAAAACGAAGAAAATAGGCCAAAGTGTGAAAATGACACGGCCCAAGGAGTCACCACACGGTCGTGGCACATGGCCGTGCCACATGAGGTCCAACACGACCCAGCCCCGACAGGCACGGCCAGGCCACACAGCTGTGCCACCCTTAACAGGCCTGAACATGGCCTCTTATCAAAACCACATGGGCGTGTCCCTGTCGTGAGGAAGTGCAATTTCACTCAGATTTGGATACTTAAAGGCTAAGAAAGGCATCCCAAAGCTCTATATAAAGACCCTAGGAGGAAACTCTAAGGGTGTACTCTTTTCTTCCAAAAGGAGCATATTCTTTCTGACAACACAAGGAGTGGAAACAAGGGATTACTCTAAGGGAAGCCGATTGATTCATCCCAGAAGCCAGAATTTTACATCAAGACAGAGGATCTCCCTAAATTCCTTCAGGGGTTTTTGGGTTCTTTATGTTTTGTTATCTTATTTCTTCTGAGATGTTTTCTTTATTAATTATGAACTAAACCCCTCAAATACTTGAAGGGGATGAAACCTAAGATAGGCCTTGTTATTATTCATTCTTGAATTATATGATAAATACTTGAATCGTTCTTAATTATGTGTTCTTAGTTCTTGGTTTAATAATCCTAGGTATTAATTCTAGAAACTGATGTGCTTAGGCAGAGGAGCAAAAGTCCCCATTTTACGAGTAGATCCAGCATAATTAAGCGGAGTTGCATGCAACCCTAGACATAGGGCGACATAAATCTACATGATTAGGGTCAAACCTAATAGGGGGATCCAAAAATCGAGTTAATGCAAGACTAGGGGTTTTAACTAGAAAGAGATTTCAGTTAATCAATCTAGGATTAGTTGTTCTTATCCTCGACGGAGGTATTAACATAAGTTAGGGATCTCTACGGATCAAGTCAAGTGAAGAAATCGTCTAGTTCAAGAAGTTAATAACAAGTGAAGTCTAGGTGGATTCTCCTTTGAGTATTGCCTATATCAATTAGTTTTCCCGAAAGTTTTTCCCCAATTTACTTTTTGTGCATTCTTAGTTTAGTTTTAGAATTAGTTTCATACAAACCTCTTTTACTTTTAGGTTAGATAATAGAAAGGAAGTAAGTACTAGTACTTTTGGTTGCCTTGGGTATGATATCTCGATCTTGCCGCTAAACTATACTACTGTTAAATAGGTGCGCTTGCCTTTAAATCGTGATATTAGTTAGTTTTTGGTGTGATCAGTTTTTATAAATTTTATTACTACATATCACGCGATATCAGAAGGGAGCTAAAAATCTTGCAGCATATCACCTTTCTAGGCTAGAGAATTCACATCTCAAAGAGCTTGATGAGACTGGGATAAATGACTCGTTTCTTGAGGAATAACTCTTAGTTATAACCGAGTCTAAAGTCCATTGGTTTACAGATATTGCACATTACTTAGCTACTAACATTCTAACAAAAGGGTTGACACATCATCAAAAGAAGCGATTCTTTCCCGATGTTAAAAATTATTTTTGGGAGGATCTTTTCTTTTTTGTGTATATACAGATCAAGTAATTTGGAGATGTGTTACAAAATTAGAAGCGAGTAAAATCTTGGAACACTACCATTTAGAACCAACAGGAGGGCATTACAGTAGGACTAGGACAGCACATAAAACACTTAAATCAAGCTTTTATTGGCCCGCACTGTTCAAGGACACTAACAGGTATGCTACTTCTTGTGATATATGCCAGAGAACACGTAATATCTCTAAACGCAATGAATTGCCTCAAACTTATATGCTCTCATGTGAAATATTTAATGTCTGGGGCATTGATTTTATGGGTCCATTCCCTAGCTCGTTTGGTAATAAATATATCTTAGTAGCGGTCGATTATATGTCAAAATGGGTAGAAGCTCAAACTTTATCTACTAATGATGCTAGAGTGGTAGTTAGGTTTCTTAAGAAGCTCTTTTCTCGATTTGGAACACCTAAAGCAATTATTAGTGATAGGGGTATGCATTTTTGTAGCACTCAATTTGATAAAGTTCTTAAGAAGTATGGAGTGCATCATAGGAAAGCTACCCCTTATCACCTTCAAACTAGTGGACAACTTGAAGTTGTAAATCAAGAGCTTAAACATATCCTAGAAAAAACTATAGAGTCAAATAGGAAGGATTGGGCAATAAAAGTAGATGATGCTTTATGGGCTTACAGAACTACTTACAAAACACCTACAGAAACATCTCCTGTAACGCCCTAAAAAATTGTATATTTGATTTCGTGTAATTGTGACATAAATAACTGTCTGTTTCAGTGGTTAAATGTTCTGGAAGTGTGTGAGAGGTTCCAAGTTCAAGCCTTAGCTTGGGCAAATTTTAGTATTTTTATGAATAAAGCTCTATCGCTAGTTAGTAAGCTTTTAAGTAATTACTGGTAAAATAATATTAGAATGGGCCTGTTGGTCTGGTGGTTTAGTAGAGGTAGGAGTGCTGAAGGTTCTGGGTTCGAAGCCCTGTGTGGGGAAAATAGATTATTTTTTTTGCTTCTAGTGTCGTGTGGGTGGTTGAGTTGGATTAAAAATCTGAGTAGTGTATGTGTAGTGGGAGTTAAGGGAGAAAATTAAGGGATTTTGGGGGTTGGGGGATTCTAAACGTATCTTCTTTTCCAATTCAATTTTTTTTTCTTTATCGTCTTTTCCCCTTCCCTTGTCGAATTCCTCTGAACTTTTTCCCATCATCATCTTCTTCTTTCTCCCTAATCCATTTATTTTCTTTCTTCGTTTCGTTTCGCAACACGGTTAGGGCTCGTTTGATTTTGGTAATTTTTTCCCCTCTTTTCTGTTGTGAATATCTTAACGAATTAAGTAATAATGTTTCCTTCGCAATCGATGGTGTAGGAGAAGGCTGTCGGCAGTAGGATTGTGTATCTCGTGGATTAGCATCGCTTACAGAGGGTTATTATATGTGGTAAATTGGGTTTCTGTTCGTTCCCGATTATCAAATTCACTTGTAAAATCTACTAAATTGACGTTGGTATCTCGATTTTAGGCCTTGGAGTGCTTGAGAGTGTTTTTGTAACGAATCAATACCATGTGTGTACCCAAAGCATCATAAAAACCCTAAATCCCTTTTTCACCTTTGTTTTGTCTTCTTCCTCATAAGTCCTCAAGCACCGTAACTGCCGTTCACACTTTTGCAAGTCCGGCCATCTTTTTTCCCCCATTCTGACCACCCTCGACTTCCTTCATTTTCCTTCACCCATCCCACGCCCTCCAAAACTCCTTTTTCCCCTCTCCTTCCCCTTCCTTCTCCCTCACCCCATCGTCGCGTCTACTCTGTCTCCTTGCCCTTCTCTTCCTTCACCTCACTGAAATCGCCACCCCACCCTCTCAAGTCAACCCCTAGCAATGCCTTCACCAACCGCCGCATCTCCGTAGCCACTATAGATTTTCCACCGTCAGTTATCCCCTTTTACTTTATTATTATTTTTTATTACTTATTTTATTTTTATTCTATTATTCTATTATTTTCTTAATGGTATTTACTTATTTTATTTTATTTTTATTTTTATTTTGATCATTATTGTTATCCTTTACACTGCTACTTACTTTTATGAATATGGTTCTTATTTTTGTTTATTCTCTTTAGTTACTGTCTCTTTAGATTATGTTAGTGTTAACTTACTTTTATGATTACTGCTACATTTACTTATTGTTTCTAGTAATTGTTTTTAGTCTTCTTATTTTTCTTTTGGTCTTATCTATTTCTGTTCTACTCATTCCATTCTTCTATCATGCTTATTATTATTAGTATTATTATTTATGTCTCATTTGGGTTCAAGTATTTAGTAGCATGTTCGATCTTCTGATTTCGTTAGATTCCATTATCGTCTTGTTTGTGATTGCATTAATCCATTATGTCATTTCCTACGACGATAATAATCGCACACTAATCATGTTCTGACTCTGTTTTCTTACAGATCCACCATAACAAACACTCGTGGCAAATCTAAGGTCACCGTCCCCACTTCGAAAAAGCAAAAGGGTCCCGACGTGACCTCCCCCGTGAGCCCTTCACCGAGGCTTGTTTGTCACCCTTATCTCTGATTTTTCGCGGCCCCCAAGAGGACTTATTCCAGCTCCTTCGTGTATAACCGCTCGGTGTGAGCCAATGCATAGATTGGGCCACTTTGGAGCAGGTCCACCTTGCTAACCTTGTTCAGGCTCTTCTTACCATAGCGCCATGGGATTGTTTCTTCTATATCGTCAAACTCACCTACATGGAGCTAACCTTGGAGTTTTGTTTGACGTTCCATCTTCAGCATACGATGACATTGCATGACGAGCAGGGTGCCATCACTTTTAAACTCGATGGCCTAGTGCACTATATGAGTGTACCTAAGTTTGGTGCTGCTTTGGGCCTTTACACGGAGGAGTTTATGAGTGCCAAGAACTTTCTCCACCTTCATTGGCACATCCACTGCTCGCCCTCTTGCTGTTGGATGGATCTTATGGCGAGTACGATTCCCTATGACACAAGTCGCTCGAAGGTGACTTTTCTCCCTCCTACTTTGTGATATATTCATGCCTTATTAGCTCATACCTTGACAGTAGGAGAGAGAGCACTGAAGTCGTTAGTACTCATGACGCGTACTTTTTATGGAGCATGGCCACCGGGCATATATTTGACTTGGCATACTTCATCACCTTAGCTTTTCGCCATCAGATTGACCACTATAGGAATGGCCCTATCTGTTTAGGCCCTTATGTGACTCGCCTTGCTCGACACTTCGGTCTTTTCGACACGCCAGAGTGGTCTTTTACACTTACTCTAGTTGGCCAAATGTCCTCTCAGGGAATCTCGAGCATGATTCATATAAGGATGATTAAGCGACGATGTAGCGTGGATCCTCCTTAATATCTATTGTTTCATTTGGATGCTTCGAATGAACATGAGGACTTCCCTGATGATGTTCCTCTCCATCACAAAGACCCCCTACAGCCTCCACTTTCGAGTCACCATCCTATTCTTTCTGCTGACACTTTGACGGACCTCTCCGAGCATTTCACTCGCTTCGAGCAGCAGTGTTTCCAGAGGTTCGACAGTATCAATGTGACTTTGCAGCAGATCTGTCAGCATCTACATATCTCCTCTTCGGCACCGACGACTCACGACGCAACTGATGATGAGGACTTTTGAGTCCATTTATTTTTATTTTTTATTTTTATATTTTCTAAGATTTCATTTTTATATTTTGAACTATATCTATTCTTATGGTTATTTCTAATCGAGTTTTAATCCCTTAATCTTCTTCATTTGTGTTTATTTTCTTATTAGTTGCTCAGAATCATGCACTACATTTAGCTTTGTCTACAATTCTACATTTCACTATTCTGGGGATTTCATCCACTATTCAGGGCAGTTTCAGTTTTCTCCCTTTCTTATAATATTCTATTTATACTGCGATTATTTGTGTTTGCACATTAAGAACAATGTACATCTTAAGTGTGGGGACATTATTTATAGAATTATTCGAAAATCCCTGAATTATATCTTGTGCTTAAGTAATTTTCTCGTACTACTATTAGAATGCATTTTTATCAATTTATGATTTTTATTGATGTGTTTTGGATTGAATTTATAAGTATTTGTGCCTTGATTGTTTAAACTTTAAGACATGAGAGAATCAAGCATGATAAGTTGGTTTTTAGAATTAAAAATTTCTAGGTTGTTTACCTGAATTGAGGTATTATCTTGAAGTTTTAAATTTACAAGATTGACATCAAAAACCATAAATTTTTTTATATTTTGAGCCTTTAGAGCATATATTTTTCTTGCTCACTTTTATTATTGGTAATGAGTATGTCAATATTGATTTGTTTTTCTAGAACTTGCTTCAATTATACATGTCGAGACCACACCTTTGATTTGATATACTGAGATGATAAAGGCATTTAGGTTTTAACCCACTTATCCCATAAAAAACCTGCCTTCATAATTAACCCTTAGAGGACCCCATTGAGCCTAATACACCGTTTCTTGATTTACTCATTAATTTTAACCCATAACTCATTCTTTTTGATTCATTGAGAATTTTCTCTATTTTATTGATTCCCTTTTTATCGAGATTTGACTTGGTTAGTTGCCTAACTATGTTCTTTATTCAATTTATTGAATTGTTAATTCATGTTGATTCTTGTTCAAAAGAAGAAGAAGAAGAAGAAGAAGAAAAATAATAAAATAATAAAATCTTTATACATTTTTATTATTTATTATTTAGTCATGAGCTTGAACAGTTAAATTCATATTTTTAGAAGAAGCTCGTGTTATTCTTGAATAATTTCAATTGATGTAATTGTTTTTAATTTAGCATTTGTTATTTTTCTAGTTTAGTAATTTATCGATTCGATCTCAATTTTAACCATTTTTTTAACTTTTCTCCACACCTTTAACCTGAGCCCCATTACAACTTTTTAAAGACCTTTTGATTTGTGTATCATCTCATTTTATAGTAGTGGAGATTTGATTT
The DNA here is from genome assembly GCA_020496765.1 of Gossypium stocksii. Lineage (NCBI taxonomy): Eukaryota > Viridiplantae > Streptophyta > Magnoliopsida > Malvales > Malvaceae > Gossypium > Gossypium stocksii. The sequence goes on along the minus strand of CM035632.1, from coordinate 75,241,260 downwards.
CATGCAAGCCTATGGTAATGACTTTTCATGTTTGACTATTGAGTGCTTATTTTTGAACCTTAAACACTTTGAGTGATTTGAGTGAATCTTTAGTAAGGATGTCAACTCTAGTCGATTTTGAATTAAAGGTAATTACTTAGATAAAGGGAAATACCTATGTTTTCATGCTTTAAAACTATTTGACTTGGATTGTATGAATCTTTAGTGTTCTTTTAGTTGAATTAGCAACGTATAATTATTTGTGAATTATGACAAAACATTATTGATGAGAATTATAAGTTGAGAAAGTTTAATTTTAATTATGAGTTGAGGATTTTGCTTGAGGACAAACAAACGCTTAAGTGCGGGGATATTTGATAAACTATAAAAGTAACATGTTTTGATCCCGTGCTCGGCATGTTTTTGGATGATTTATTATGTAAATTAGTGAATTTGATGCTCCCAATCCTTTAAATTTATGTTTCTATACTTAGGTGAGCATAGAGAAGTGAAAAGAGCAAAAACTGGGCCAAAATCAGACAAAAAGAGCTCTTTTCAGGAACCACATGGCCTAGGCACTTCCACACGGGCTAGGCACGCACCTGTGTGAGCCACACGAGTTGGCCACATGCCTATGTGCCAGCTCGTGTTGATATCACTCCCTGTTTCCCAAACACACAGAAAAACCCAATTTTTAGGCTTTTTGAGCATTCCAAAGTCTACAAATACATACTAGAAGAGGACTTAAGGGAACACACAGAGTAGAACGAAGAAATTACTCGAAGAACGCCATCGGAATCAACTCAGAAATAGATCTCCTTCAGGATTGAAGATCTCTATTCAAATTTGCTTTGAAGTTTTATTGGGTTTCTTATGTCTTGTTGCTATTTTATTTTTGAGATGTTTCCACCCCAGATTATGAACTAAATTCTCTAGATACCTAGGGAAGATGAAACTTATGATAGATCTTCTTATTTGATTTTCTAAATTACATGATAAATACTTGATTCTTTTTCTCAATTATGTATGCTTATTTCTTGCTTTAATATTTTCAGGATATTAATTCAAGTGTGATGTGCTTATTTCAGTGGAGCAAAAGTCCCTTTTTAAGAGTAGATCTGGCATAATTGAGTGGAGGTGCATGCAATCCTAGAAATAAGACGACATAAATCTACCATATTAGAGTCAAATCTAGTAGGGAAATCCATACATCGAGTTAATGCGATAATAGAGGTTTTAATTAGAAAGAGATGTCAATTAATCAACCTAGAGTTAGTTATTTTTACTCTCGTAAAAGATATTAATATAATTTAGGGATTTTTATGGATCAAGGTACAAATGAATAAATCGTTTAATTTAATTATAGCATAATTTCTTGAAAATTTTAATTTATTCAATTTAGTCCCTAATATCACAAAGTTATCTAAAAAGCTTAATTTAATTTCTAACTTAATCCTTAACATAATCTAAGTTCACTATCTAACAATCTCTTCAATTTCAAGCTTAATTTCATAAATTATGATTTAATGGCAACTTGCTAAACATAAACTAATTGAAAGAATGAACACATGGGCTAGATCAAGCTCCCATGGTTCATGTTCTAGAAAATTTTCAAAGATTTAGCTTAATTACCTTAGAAAATTGAATGGTTGAAAGTTGAATAGATGAAATAGGTTTCTTCTTTTCTTTCTTCAACTTCGACAACATAAATGAGAAAGGATGATGATGGCTTTAATTTTTCCACTATAATCTAATATGTACTAGGATTAGTTAATTAATTAGGCTTATTGTAACACACCTAACCCATATCCGTCGCTGGAATAGGGTTACGGAGCATTACTAAAAACTTTTAACTTAAAACATTTGATTACAACTATTTATAAAACACATTATTTTCCATTCAAACGCATGCATAACATCCCTTTTTCGAGCCCTCGAGGCCTTAGAAACACTTTAGAAATGATTCAGGACTAAATAAAAAATATTTAGAACTTCATGGCAAAAGATAGAAAAATTCATACTATAAGGGTTACACGGCTGTGTGACTCATATGGTTGAGACACATGCCCGTGTCTCAGGCCATTGGGCATTCGAAGTAGGGACACATGGCCGTGTCCTAGCCCTTGTCTATGCCCGTGTAACTCTTTGACTTGGGTCACATGGCCAAGTCACACACCCGTGTGCTAGGCTGTGTAACTCTCGAAATGAAACCTTTAAAAACCTATATGAGACACACGACCGTGTCGCATGGCTGTGTGTCACACACGGTTGAGGCACATGCCCATGTCTTAGGCCGTGTGGACAAGAAATAGGTCAAATTCAAGCCATTTCTTTCCCCCCAATTCAAACACACCCTTACAAGTCATTTGCAAGTATATTCAAGCATTCAAAATGTACCTAACATATGCATATTCAAGCTAGATCATCATAGTATTTGATCATACAACCAATATGCCCAAAAGGCACCTCAATCACAATAATCAAACATGATTATACATTTGTTAAGTTTATGCCAACATTTACCACAATGTTCACATACCAATATCATATTCAAAAACACCAATTTGACTATTCAACGCATATCATCACTACTTTAGAAAACTTGACCATATGTCAACATATCCAAACACACCAAACTAGTCATTTATTAACTCAATGTTCACTATAAATTTACATACCTCAGTGATCACATTCAAGCATATCAAAACAACATTTCATAGCATGCATTTTATATACCATTCCAACTCCCAACCTTTAAGTACCAACATGCCAAAATATCAGCCATTATAAGACCACATATGCATGCCAACATAACAAATAATGCATCATCCAAAATACCATAATTACAAGCCAAACATAATGGCTATATCAACAAGCACAAAACACCTATACATGTGCATATTTAACCATTTTTTTGATTAACTTATTTCTATATCAAACATATCAAAATGACCTTACCATTGGAACTACTTCTCACATGCATCTAAACCATTTAAATGTCACCATTCTAACCAATTCCAAATGGTTTCAATAACCAACATATATACATACCAAATTATGTCCAAATGGTCATAATTCAAACAAATAGACTTGACTAAATTTCATATCAAACATGCCCTAAATGATCACTTTGCAAACTCTTACCACTTTGGCCATAAAACCATGCATCAATTTGATCTTATAAACACCAACCTTTAAACATCAAAATGCCAAAAACACACCAATCATCAAGGCATAAAATATCATAAGTTTCACAAATTCAAAGCAAAATTACATGCTAATATTATTAACTAAACATTAGACATGCGTCCACCTATACATGCCATTATAATCACGACCAAAGCATCAAAATTTACCAATAAACTCGATGGATAGTGTGATGGATCCTTGACTAGCTTCTAACTCGATCTAGCTTCTAATAATCTACAAGGGAAAGTAAAACATAAGCAATGTATACTTAGTATGCTCGTATAAACTTTAAGCATAAAATTCCATTTTGATAATAAACTTATTAGAATAGACATAACGTTATGCCAATGCCAAAATTCATAAATTTATATGATCATCGACTCACAAATGAGTAAATTCATTAATGTCACATATGTTTATAATTCATAACAAGAAAGGATTTTATGGGACACAATGTATAACCATCAATCTTTTTATAAGATTATACACCTTTCAATTTAGTTACTTTCCATTCCATTCCCAATGCTTATCATAAGCTTTAACAATATTATTAATTCTTAACTCAGTAAATTTTTCTGTAATATAGGTAGATTCAACCATAACAAAAGTAGTTTACACAAATATAAGTACATCATTTATCAGATTAAAACCTTTTATAACATCATAATACATCTCAATTATGTACTTAATGTTTCATTCCCTTTTCTTACTCGTTTCATATGCATAGTACAAGTATAATAATAAACATCGATCATATTCACAGACTTGGCCTAAGCCTAAGTACATCAACAACACATGTTAGTTCATTTAGACATGATTCATATAAATTTGACATGAAGAACCATTGTACTTGAGCATAATTCAATTGGGTCTATCATCCATCTTAACATAACATATTTTCCATGTAATTCACCATTTTGAAGTCTCTCATACATACATGTCTTGGTTCATATAAAACACTTACCATATCCTTGTAAATTCATGCTTGTTGAACCAAATAGAATACTATTGGACATGTGGGATAGCTCACACGAAGTGTGCTAATCATATAACTGTAGCATGTCCTTTCCTGTACATATATGCTCACACGAGCTATGAACTAGGCCTACTCAAATGAGTGATGGGTCGGAACGTAGCTACACGATGCTGCTCACACAAGCTATGGAGTATCCACAACACATGCTGAAACTCAGCCATTGGTAGGACATTCAAGACCAGCACTCGAAACATGTAAACCCTAATAACATGTCATTTGTATCCTATGTATTCCTAAGGTTCAAATGGGACTCGATAGTCGTCGTACGTCATTGGATTTACGTCATCACACAACATGATAACTTGTATAATAGCATATGTATATTGATTCATTTTCAATAAAATCATATATTAAAATTCAATTTAATCAACATTTTACATAATACAGTTCATACAAACTTACCTGGCAAAATTGTAGAAATGTCAAACTACAAAGGCATTTTCGTAATTTTCCATTCTCCTTGATTTTCCACCCGATTTTAATCTAAATTAATAATTTCATTCAATCCATTAATTTAGAAGTAAAGAAATGTATTTTATGCAATTTAGTCATTTTGATATTTTTACAAAATTACCCCTAAAGTTTTATTTTTATTCAATTTAATCATTGAGCCTAAAACATGCAAATTAACCATTTTTACCCAAAATTGAGCCTAGTTGAATACTTATGGAATCCAATACAGCCCATTATTGCAACAATTTCACATCAAATCCTTGTACTTTTACTATTTCAACAATTTAGTCCCTAATCGATAAACTCATCAAAAATCACTTAATAAAATACTTTTAAATAACAACTAATATCTCAAATTCATCAATTAACATCTAAAATCAAAAGGTTCATCAATGAAAAAATTCAAAATCTTTACCAGTTTCAAAATCAAAGTTACGGGCTAGCTAGACCTAGTTGCAATGATCACAAAAATAAAAAATCATTAAAAATGGGACTAAAATAACATACCATGCTAGCTTGGCAAGTTGCCGAAATTCCAAGGTTAAAAATGGATTCTTTCTCCATTTACAATTGGTGAAGAAGAAAATGTAAAAGATGAATAAAACATTTTGGTTTTATTTAATTTAATTTAATTTATCAAATTACCATTTTAGCCTTAGTTAATAAATAAATAAAACACCAATTTCATGCCCATAATTGTCCACTAACTCCTTGAAAGGTATAATTACCAATTAAGTCATTTTTCGTTTATCCAATTAACCATTTAATCACTCAAATCAAATAGTAATCAAAATTTACATCTTTTACAATTTAGTCCTTTTTAATTAATTAAATATTGAAACGTTAAAATTTTTCAACAAAACTTTAATACCACCTTAGTGACACTCAGTAAATATTTATAAAAATATTTATGGCTTAGTTTATAGAAACAAAACCACTTGATCTTAGAGTCTTACCACTTGAACTTAATAAATCGCTTAAATAACATACATTATCAAATCAAAAACCTTTTTAAACTCACATTTGACTCGTAAATATTAAATAGTAATATTTACGAACTTAGTCGTCAAATTTGGTGGCTCTAAAACTACTATTTTCAGCACCACTTAATCGTCAAATTTGGTGGCTCTGAAACCACTTTTTGATACCACTGAAAAACGGTCTGTTACACTTAATTAATCGTTATTAATTTATTTAATTAAGACATAATTATACATTTTAATTATAATATTAAAACTAAGTGGGAAACAAACTAAGTGGGAAACACCATTATCTTCCACTATCTCATCATAAAAATGGTTAAATAATCATTTTAGTCATTTGAATAATTGCAAACTAAGTCCTCAAGAAATTTTAAAGTAAAATTCAATAGTAGTTGGTATTTTACAATTTAGTCCCTAAGCTTTAATTAACAATTTTCTTGGTTGAATTACTTAACCGGTCTTTAATATATTTTCATATTAACTATGTATATCATCCTATTTTATCTTTACGAACTTGGTTTAAAAAAATGAGGTTTCAAAATCGTAATTTCCAACACTACCTAAATTCAGGTCATAGCATGTTAATTTAAAAAAAAAAAATAGTTCCGCCAGCGACCTCTAAGTGATGATTCAATAATTGGTACAATGGATCAATACCCATCGACGAGTAGAAAAGCATACTTTAGATCTAAGTCGATTTGATAATCAATGTTGGAGATGGAAAAAAAAGATATTTGAATTTTGATTTGTAGATTCATGATGTCCACATGTAACACTCCATACCCGGCCTAGAAGTCTAGACCAAATCTAGGACGCTACATTGATCACCGAAGTGATCGTGAGAAAATTTTTATAGAAATAAACCCCTTTGTTACTTAAGTACATTTATTTCATAGCAAACTAAAAACCAGTAATCGTTTTAAAATTCTATTCGAAAAGTTACCAGTCTAAAATCTATGGATATAGCATATAACGAAAATTATACCACAGTATTTTAAAACCTTACATTTTAAAATTAACCAAATAATAAAGTCGTAACAGAAATAAAAAACTGATACTCCATACTGTTGAAACTGTCCGAGACCTCCGCGTACCGAGTCCAACATCAGAAATCAGAGTGGTACTTGAAAGGGGAAATAGAAGAGGGGGTGAGCTACTCGAGCTTAGTGTGGGATCAAACTAGTTAAACTACAAAAACGGAAACAGGGACAGCAATAACAAGCCTGGAAGTAGTTCAAATTCAGTTGTAAAGCAGAACTAACTTAACAAGCCTGGAAGTAGTTCAAATTCAGTTGTAAAGCAAAACTAACTCACAGAACTATTTAGAACCAGTTGATATATGCAAAGCAAACTTACCGACAGATGACAGCTGAGCATATTCGCCCAAAATCAATATACCATAGGTACTTTTTAGTGACATGGGACAATTAGATACACACAGTCTCACATGCCATTCAGATACAGTAGCAATAATTCACAAGTCAGTCATATAGTCACAATAACAGTTCAGTCAAACAGTTGTAGACAGAGTCTACAGAATTTACATAGGCACAAGTGCCTTTTAGTCAAATAGTAACACATTCAGTCACAGTATCAGTAATTCTCAACCATTCACAAGTTTCAATTTAGTCAACCAGATCAACTAGATTATATGAATGCAAATGAGTTATAAAATTCCCACCCATCCAGCCAACATACCTCTCCGTTCCCCATCACTCCTTATAAGAGCTTTAAGCTCGTTCCACCAATCACTCTATTCAGGACCTTGTAAGGTTTATCCAACCCTGCACTCCAACTGATGTCATTTCGGGTTACCCGGCAACGATTGCTATCAGGATTGTCCACGACCCTCTGGGTATTGGAACTATCCTCGACCCTCTGGGTATTGGGGCTAACAGTGTGCAGATAAACTGCCAGTCTCGTAAATTATGCATCAAAGCTAGCGTATAAGCTGTACTGTGCAATGTGGTAAACCGCAGTACAAACATGTAGTATGAACTGCCAGATCAGATAGTAGTACGTAGCGTAGCTAACGTACATGTGGTATAGTGTAATGCGGCAATCCACTATACCGATAGGTTACAATAAAACTACCTGTTCAGTCAATGGTACATAGCGTAGCTAATGTACATGCGGTACAGTGTAATGCGATAATCCGCTATACCGATATGATGTCATCCTGGGTCTCCCAGTAACAATGACCATCCACATTGTCCACGACCCTCAGGGTATTAGGACTGCCTACAACCCTCTGGGTATTAGGGGCTCACAACCAGCAGATCAGCTACCAGCTCAGTCAATCTTAATCTCCTTTCTCTTCAAAATCCCACCCGAAAATAGTAAATGCATATGTATGTATACAATCAAATGTATACAATTAGGATACCAGTTTCAAAAGGTCAATTAGAAGCAAACACCACATCCAATTAGTTAGTTACGTAATTAGACATTTGCACACTCATAGCTCGAACTCAATATCAAGCTCATCATACAGCCAATCACAAATAACACATATTTCAAGCCCAAAACAGAGTCATAATTACCCTCAATAAAGCTTAGTCGAGGGTTGGAACACATAGAGTTGCGATTACACTTACATTTGACCTAAAACCAGAGTTTGGCAAGATAGGGCCACACGCCTGTGTGCTCCGATCGTGTGAAGCAATCCAGGCTGTGTGAAGGTCCAAGCGCTCGTGTGAAGGTTTGTATACAGCCGTGTGTCAAAGGCACACGCCCGTGTAGAGTAGGGATACGGCCATGTGAATAGGCAGTGTAACTCACTGTCTAATTTCACTAAAATAGAGTACAGGGCAGACACGGCCGTGTGAGAGTCTCACACGCTCGTGTGCCCACCAGACATGACCGTGTGTTTTGAAACACACGCCCATGTGGGATCCCTAAATCCCCAAATCAGCCACACGGCCGTGTGACTCCAAATCCCAAATCCCTAATTCCCAAACCCACACGCCCGTGTGCTCAAAGGACATGGCTGTATGAATTTCGAAAAAATCCCCAAATCGACCACACGCCCGTGTGGCACCCAAAATTGACCGGAAACCCTAATACCCAAATCCACACGGCCGTGTACCCAAATCCCTCGAGTTAACATACGCACAAGACTTGTCGAAAACATAAAATTTCAAACTAAAACTATGTAGACAAGGTTAGATTCCCACATATGTTTGACGTCGAAGAGATCGACAGAGTAGCGCAACTCCGGGAACCAAAGACCGATCGTTTGAGAGAATTTTTTTGATAAACAAAAAATAAGCAGAAGGGAGAGGGATGAGGAAACGTGAAGAAGAAAAAGAAGGGAAGGTCCAACCAAAATAAAAATAATAAATAAAATAAAATAAAAATAATCACATGCTAATATAAATAACCAAATAAAATTAAATAACTATTCTCACTTAAACAAACTACTAACTATCAGTATATAAAATAAATCATCCAAAATGCACACATTAGGACTCGAACCCATAACTAGGAGGTTCACTAACACTTACACAACCACCAGACCAGCAGACCCATTCTGTCACTAAATCGCACGACTAGACAGATGTGTGCAGCCTCCTCTCTATCTCTGTGCTCAAATCCCAAAACTTTTAAGCCCAAAATTTGGGGCATTACACAACAATTATTTCATGAAAAAAAATAAACTATAGAAGAGAAGGGGGAAAAGAGCCTGCAATTGGTAAAGGTAGTGTGAATAGAGAACGTCATGTGACATTAATTTTAACAGCCCAATGATTTAAATGAAAACTTTTGAATAGTTCAATGACCAAATTGTAACTTTTTTTAGTTAAGTGACTAAAACGAGAACTTACCCATAATTTAGTGACTAATAGTGTAGTTTACCCTAAAATTTAAAAACTATTCAAAAAAATAAAATTATAAACAATTTTAAATTTGAAATTTTTTGTTAGAAAAATAACAATATTGACCCATTAAAATCTAATGGTTATAAGAATTTAAAATAATTTAAAATAATTTGACCCTTACCCATTAAAATCTAATGGTTATAAGAATTTAAAATAATTTGACCCCTACTCTTTTATTGGGTCAGTATTGTTATTTTTTAATAAAATTTTATAATTTTATAACTTTTTAAATAATTTTTTAAATAATTTTTAGTATTTTTAAAATAAATTTTAAATTTTAAAAGTGTTTAATTTATTATTTTAAATCTGTTACTAAGGCCTTGTTTACCCTTTAGCTTTATTAGTTTCAAGCTTCTTTTGCCACAGTATACTTTGAGATCCTCTTGAACTCTTGTTGGTCAAATCCATAGAAAATGACATACAATGCTTTAAAGTAGGCATTAGCAAGGTGTTCCTCATATGTAGTCCATTCCAACTCAGATTTAAGAACTCTTCCAGCTTTAGTTTCGACTATAATAGGTTGCCATCTTGTAAGAACAGAACGTCAAACCTTTTCATCAATAAAATTTATATATGGCTTCATTCTAGTCTTTCAGTAGGCATAGTTACCACAATCCAGTATAGAGGGCTAATGGTTGAACATCTTTCCATAGCTTGCAGTTAACAACACCAAAATCACTACTAGTTATGTTAAGTAGTAGGCTTTGATATTAATTACTAACTTGAACCAATTGTTAAATGCAATAAATGGAGTATGAGTAGAAGTGACAATGAAAGTGGGCATTTCTGATGACATTGCAATAAACAACTAAAAAACAAGGGACAAGAAATTGTTTACGTAGTTCGAATTCTCTATCACTATGGAGCCTAACTTAATGAGATGAATCCACTATCTTTAAACTCAATACAATCAGTGATCCTAGTTGTAACACACTGTAAAAATAGAATGTTAATAATGGCAAGAAAAGAGAGAAAAATAGAACACACAGATTTTACGTGGAAACACTTTTGGGAAAAACCACGGGCAGAGGAGAAGAAAATTCGTTATGTCGAATTTGAATAATTACAAAAGGAGAGATGACTACGTTTATTTATAGTTTGTACATCATAATCTAATCAAAGTCAAATAGAAGTAATGCAGTAAAGTTAAAACACCTTATTCTAATCAACATCAAATAGAGGAAGCATACTTCTATACGGATTTCACTTGTACATCCTGTACCCGACCCTCGGCCTTTGCCCTCGTAGATCCCCCTATCTTGTCACTTTTATTTTTATTTAACAAGAATTTGGGTCACATATATTTAACACACACCCTAGTGAAAAATCCTCACTTTTATACTAAAAAAACTAGACCTCTCACCACTAAATTCTCACCCATTGACAATTTTGTTTGTAAAAACACCAAAAAAATGTTTTTACTATCTCAAATACACCCTCATGATAGTCTTCCTCTATGAATTGATAAGTGCTATTAAAACACATGGTACATAAACCTATACAAGTCTCTCAAATATATAACAGTTTTTTTAAGCTTGCTAACATGCTAAAAGATCAATTATAATTCCTTCTAAACAAGAACTAAAATAGCTAAATACAATATTATAATAATGACAAAAGTAAGGTGAACTGATGGCAGATAAATCTTCAAATTTTGTTCCAATCCAACATCCTTTATTTAAGAGATTTGGTACGATCAATCTGATCCTTAAGATATGTTTCTTCAAGTGAATTGCTTTTCATTGATGGACTTGAATAATCTCACCATATCAACATTACCAAAAGATTTTATTTCAATAAATTTATAACTTTCAAATATTGCAAGATGTGATAAATGTGAGTACTCCCATATTCTCAACATATTGGTTTAACAGTAGTAAAATATATTAATTGAAAATAATGGTAGAATAAAGTGCTGTCTTTTATTTCATATAACACATGCTTGAGGACAAGCATGGATTAAGGGGAGGGGGTCGAATTGGTAAATATGCATGATTTATGCTGCATGTCTCTCTCTTGCATATGTTCAATCTTATGCTAGATTTATTCGATAGTTTATTTGACATTGAGCCTCTAATCTCATACTTAGCCAATTTGGACAATTGGGCAATTTTTGAATTAAAATGTTTAAGTATATAGATTAGTCGACATTTGTGTTTTAAGGTTGATATATGTAGCTAGATTTTTTGTATAAATTTATTGTTTGGAAAAATATTTTCTTGTACATAAATAAATAAATAAAATAAATAAAGGCTCAAGTTATGAGTGAAAGTTTCGAAAATGTGATCGAATTTAGTAACCGGGGTAAGGTGCCTGGGTTGTCATCTTATCTCGCGTAAAAAGGTTCCAGTGACAAATCGAGAACTTACAAACATTCCGCTAACCGAGCCTATAAAAAAATTAATAAATAAATAAATAAAAAGACTGTTTGAATGGAGTCACTGGGATAGGGTGCTTGGGTTGTCATCCTAATTCGCGTAAAAAGGTTTAACCATGTCTAAAAATTTTATTAATACATAGTTAACTAATAATACTTTGCAAATTATTGGATTCAAAATCAATTTAATGAAATTATTTAGTTCACATATTTCAGTTTTATGACCCTTTTTGGTCAAACTATATATTCTGAATATTTATTTTTGCCCATGTTGTTTGCATTGATTGTGGATGTGGAAAAGAGGCTCGATTTTTAATAAATTATGGAATAAATTCTAATATTTGGAAGAACAATATGCTTGAGGGCAAGCATGAGCTAAGTAGGGGGATTTGATAACATATTAATTTGCATTTTTTTGTGTTTAATTTGGTTTATTTCTGAATTGAACCCTACTAAATTAAGTGATTTTATGTTTTAATCTTGTTAGGGATGCAATTGGGATGCTAAGAGACAAAAACGAGTAGAAAATGACCAAATTGAAACACAATCAATAAAAATGATGCCGAATCAAAAATGTGGAGAAAAGCCAAGGACTCATCATAATTTTTGACTTTGTAAAAGCCAAAAATAGAAAAAAAATCTTATTTTATTTTTATTTATTATTTATTTATTTTATTTTAATTTTATATTAAATTAGTTAAGGCCAAAAATAGCAAATTCTATGCATATAAATAGGGCCTTAATATCCTTTGAAAGGGCATCACTTAATTCTACATTCCTACTTCAATTTGGAATTGAATTATTCTCTTTTGTCTTTCAAATTGGCATGAGCATACTGCTACTTTCATTTGCAATTTTTTTTTTGCTTTTACAAAATTGGGCTAATTTCCTTCTAAGTCCTTTCTGTTCCTTTCTTCACCATAATCATCAAACCACTTTCCAAAGTTTACAAAGCATGAATAATTTCATGCTAAACGAAATTTCATCTTAGCCTTAGGTCGGTATTCTTTTCAGTCGGGAATTGTGAGATACGAAGTCGTGTTAAAAATCCTTCCAATCAGTATTCATTTTTTTTCTTAAGTATCAGGATAGACCAATCATCCCTTAAAGTTAAATTCGATTTTAAGTCAAAGTGCACGTTGGGTTAGAGTCATGTTTGTTGGCAGTTGGAGAAACAAGTCGGTTGTGCTGTATTCGAATCTTTAGGAACAAATCAAGGAAGAAGTGATCGGGTTTAAACGACCCACACGGTTAAGGCCATGAATTCGAGTTGGGTTCTTCAGAATGCAAGGCTGTCGGAATCTTGAATCCGGAAATTGTGTATCTTGGTTAGATAATCAGTAATTGTTGGTTTGTAGGTCGTACCGGGACTAGCTACGAGAGGAAGAATTGGTGGTTAGGATGTTCTTAACTGCTATAACCAACTTATCGTTGGAGGAGAAGAAAAATTTTCGAGGATCGATTCTTAATAAAAAAATTATCGAGTCTAAGGCTAAGGCTTATTATTTCTGTTTGCAAAATTCTGAATTTATTTCCCAAACTAAATTTATTTCTAATATTATTTAATTGTTATTTACTTTCTAAACATTCTCGAAGCCCCTTGATTACTTGGTTATTTTTGTTGCAGGTACGTTTGGAGTCGTGGGCACAACTCTTACCACGACCTTTGACACGATGAACATTTTGTTCATAAGTAAATACGGAAGTTAATTACAACAGCCAATCTCTGTGGACTCGACCCTACTATCACTCTTTAATACAATATAGAGTTATTTTTGTAGGAATTATTTTTTGTACTTTCAACACCCATCAAGGAATGACATCTTCAACGATGTAATGCTACTGAACAGATTTTGTGGAAACAAACTAGTCTACCAAAAACCATTTTCCAGGGTGAAAAAGTGTTGTTAGAATTAAGTGACCCGAATTCTTATTTAAATAAAATACAATGGAAAATAAAATAAAAGTAATATCCAAATAGAACTAGATTTCTTTTATTTTATTTTAGAATAAGGTTTTTTAAACCTTATTAAACTCTATCTATTTTATATTGATTAGGATAAGGTGTTTCAATCCTACTAGAATATGGCTTTACAAGCCTATAAATAGACATAGTCTATTCCTCTTGTAATCATTCGAATTCGACATAGTGAATTTTCTTCTCTCCTGCCTGTAGTTTTTTCCCAAAAGGGTTTTCACGTAAAATCTGTGTGTTCTTTATTTTTTTATTTTTTATTTTTTGCGATATTTTGTCGTTACCGACATTATATATTTTAACAAGTGTTTTACAATATTAATAAGTTAAATTATACACTAACTTTAGTTTAATATATATTTTTATATAAATTTTGATTTGGTGTAATTAAATGTATAAATTTTTTACTGTAATTTAAAAATATATACAAAACATTAATTTTTATTTAGTTGTATACTTATTTAAAGAAATAAATATATCAAATTATTTTTATATTCAATAATTGTAATAAATAAACTTAAAATGGTATTATATTGATAATTATCTTAATAATTTATGAAAATTGAACTAAATTAAAATTACATATATAATATTATACAAAATTAAAATTCATTTATGATATTTTAAACGTTCATCCCATTTTCATCTTATTTTCCATGTGATTTGTTCATTCTAAAATTGGCCAAATTCATGATATTTTATCATTAACATTGGATAGTTAGATCATGATCATAAGATCACTATTACGCAGATGTATAAAAAAGAAATCATTATTACGTATAAGTATTTGGAAGAGATAATTAGTTTTTTATCCCATGAGTTAGATTATATGTATCAATTTTAAAATTTTATATTTATCAGTTAAAATTTTTGTAATATTTTAGTAATACTTGAGAAAGTAACATAAATACTATAAATGTTTAATTTTTAGAATTAAGATTATTTTTATTATGATAAATATAAATTAAAAAATTTAAAATAAACTTGAATTAATTGTTGATATTCATCAATATGATCCAAAATTTACAGCTTAAACGAATGTACTTATGATGTCAATGTTTGATATATTCAATCTCTACTTTAAATATTTGTTTCAAATATTGTTATAAGTATTACTTTAAAAATAAAATTAATAATTAATTAACATATACAATATCTTGAAAATGTGTGTTTTCTTTGATTAAAATGACATAATATCATTTATAGCAATATTAGCATAATAATAATTGTATTATAAAATGTGCAATATTTATAATATTACACATTTTTTATAAAAAAACTAATAAACTTTTATACACTTTGTGTTGATAAAGTTGTCAATATTAAAATAGTTGTAATACGTATAATTACTATGAGAAAGAAAATAGTTGTAATCCGTATGGTAATGGTGACCTTTTATAAATGTCGTGTAAGAAAGGAATTTTTAAAAGAAAATAGTTGTAATTCCTATGGTAATGAATTTTTTATTTATTAAGTAAATGTGGTATAAGAATTAAATAGACTTTTGTGTAGTTACTATAATGTTAATAAAATTATGATTTTCATAATTAAGAATAATGTGTATATATTAAAAATCAAATGTGAATATAAATACTAATTAAAAATTTAGATTCAATTATTAACACCATTAAAATTTTCTATTAAATTCATTGGTGTGACATTTTGAAATTAAAAAAAAAAAAAAAAAACCTCATATTGTAAGGCCTATTCTATTGGTCCTTCTCTGCGAGGCATACTTATGAAAAAACGTTGTGTTCTTATCCCCCAAGTGTAGCAAATTCACTCGCGCTTGATGTTTCCAAAACATTTCATCTTTGTCAATTTCAAAGTTTAATTTAATTTTCGTGTCGATCAGCTCCTCAAAGCTGACGGCATCCCTCTCATTTTCCAACAAATCTCCCAACTTACTAGTCAACTCCCTACGAAGATCTTCTCTTTCCCCCTTAATCATTTTAGCCCATTTGGCAAACCATCCCTAACCTGCTCTAACTTGACAAAAAGGTCGCCTTCACTACTATCCCATAATTTCCTAACCTCTCCCTCAGAGGACTCCTTCATTACCCACCATGCCTCAAATCGAAATTGCTTGGATTTCTAATGACAACCTTCTCAATCCATTTGAACAAGGATGAGGTAGTAATTTGAGTACGAATAAGGTAAATGTTTCACTACCAAATTTGGGAACAAATTCAGCATTCCTTAGTTTACCACTCCCCTATCCAACTTCTCCATGATATTTATTTCTAAAAGATTTCCCTTCTCCCATGTGTACCATGTTCCTGAATATCCCACATCCATTAAGTGACAGTCTTCTAAAACTCCTCCCACATTCTCAAAGGAATAAATGATTTCATTAAAATCCCCACAAACCATCCACAGAGGATCTTACGAATTCCTCTATGAGTTTAATAATCTCCAAGTATCTTCCATTCCTCGAGCATAAGGAGCCTCATAAAACCCAATGAAACACCATTGTAAGGTACTTTTAGATTCTTGAATGTCAACATCAATATGGTGAACTGAATAACTTCTTAGGGTGACAATAGTATTATCTTTCTAAGCTAAACTCAAACCTCCTCTCGATTTATTAGCAAAAACTTCAAATCCATTAAAAAACCCACATCACCTTCAAATATTCTCCATTATTCTATTATTCAATTTAATCTCCATAAGGAAGATTAACTGGGGATTATACAACTTCAGCAAATGCCAAACTCTTCTAACTACCCATGGACTCCCCAAACCACAGACATTCCAACATAAGATTTTCATTATGCCTAGTCGGCTTGCCTCTTGGTAGTCGCCGATGTAAAATGGGCTCTCCCTACTGGTCTTTCCTCCCTAACCACTATCGTATCTTCCAGCCCAGAAAAATTATGAGATCCAACCTCCTTTCCAAGCCTCTTCTTCCCGTTGCCACTCACAATCAGCAACTCCTCCCCATCATGCTCCATATCTACAAAACCTCCCGCCTGCCCTGGAAAACTATTACCACCTTCCAAATTAAGGCCTAACATAGGATCCAATCACACCCCTAAATCTCACCAAACCTCTTCTTGAGTGCCACTCCCCAAATTCAGTTGTCGACTATTACTTCCAAACCCTCTGCCATCGTTATCTTCTATGAACCACACACTATGTGTAGCAGCAGCTCTTCTAAACTGTGCAAGAAGGGATAAATCCCATTCCATCCCAACTCAACAGACTCTTCTCATTTTGACATCCTAATTTGACAGAAAGAATCGTAATGCCCAATGCGACCACAGTAAAAGCAAAACATTGTTAATCTCTCATATTTAAAACTGACATAAGTATAGTTTCCTAATGCAAACATGATCTTCTTCTCCCGCTTCAACGGCCTCCTAACAACCAACTGAACCCTGATACGGAGAAAATTACGCACACCTCAACTAAGACTTTTAGAATCATATTCCAAAAACTTCCGCAAAAAGTCCCCCAGTTGTCGCGCAACAGTCTTTAAGAAAAAACCTGTTGGTAACTTATGAACTTGAACCCAAAAATTAACAAAGAGTAATGAAACCTTTGTCGGATCTTCCCCATCCCCCAATCAATGAAATACTAGGAGATGATTGTTAAATGTCCACGACACCCGATTTAAAACTCGATCCAAATCTATCTTGTGGAAGAATTTAGAAGGAAATTGTTTATCGCACAGATCCGAAATCTGAACTCCTCTAGCAAGATGCTAGAGATTTTCCATGGTACTTTTCATAGCCAAGAAATGGACTATACTAACTGTAAAAAAACACCCTACCAAAATAAAATTATTCTTCACCACTTGAGATCTAGGATCTCTCTGAACTAGTAAAACCTCATCTTTAACATCATCCACCGATAGATCTGCCAACTCATTCTCCATAATTATAGATCAAATAAACATTAATCCGCTCCACCAACTAGAACAATAACCGTTGCCAAAAGGAGAAAGAAGAAAAATGAAATAAGAAAACCAAAGAAAAGGACCTAAGCGTATTTGCAAAGCCGACACAAACGTGATAGAATAATAGACCCAATACTTTTCTATATCTTTTCTTAAAACTATTTTTTTTTTAAAAATTTATATTTGAACAAACGATTTGAAAATATTGTTATAAGTCTTACTTTAAAAAGAAAACAAATAATTAATTAACATGTGCAATATCTTAAAAACGTGTGTTTTCTTTAATTAAAATGACATAATATCATTTATAGCAATATTAGCATAACAATAATTGTATAATAAAATGTGCAATATTTATAATATTACACATTTTGTATAAAAAACTAATAAACTTTTATACACTTTGTATTTATAAAGTTGTCAATATTAAAATAGTTGTAATACGTATAATTACTATGAGAAAGAAAATAGTTGTAATCCGTATGGTAATGGTGACCTTTTATAAATGTCGTGTAAGAAAGGAATTTTTAAAAGAAAATAGTTGTAATACATATGGTAATAAATTTTTTATTTATTAAGTAAATGCGGTATAAGAATTAACTAGAATTTTCTGTAGTTACTAATTTTAATAAAATCATGATTTCCATAATTAGGAATTATGTGTATATATTAAAAATCAAATGTGAATATAAATAATAATTAAAAATTTAGATTCAATTATTAACACCATTAAAATTTTCTATTAAATTCATTGGTGTGACATTTTTATATTTAAAAAAACCTCAATTAGTAGCCATGTGAAAAAAAAAAAAAGCATTGCAATGAACTTAAATTTAACAAATAATTTTAATAACTCTTAAAAGTTACGTAACATTTTAATCAAAGCAAAGTATTTGAGCTAATCAATAATATTGTAAAAAATTGAGGTACCAAATTATGTAAAAAAAATTGAAGTACAAAGATTGAGTGTAGCACTGGAATCAACATTGAAATTTGATCGTTTTTATATAATCTAAAATTTGAGTGTAGCATAGGGACTAAAATTGAAAATTTACCTTTTTTTCGTATAATACAAAAAAAAAAATGAGAGGTTGATTATTTGTTTGTGTCAGTTTTTTGTATTATATAGAAAAATGGTCAAATTTCAATTTTGATCATTGTGCAACAATTGAATTTAATATTCAATCTTTATACTTCAACTTTTTGACATAACTTGGTACCTCAATTTTTTTACAATTTAGTTTATTATCGTTAAAATTCTTTTATTACACTTTTTTGGTGTGGAATTTTGATTTTTTTAAATATTTACTTGACAGTCATATAACAATAAAAATATCATTGAAAATAATATTATGATTTTTTCTAAAAAAAAAACTCATTCAAAATTGTCACGATAAATTTTTTTATTAGAATAGTGTTCTTGAGAAAAAATGACTTCAACATTTTGATTGAAATAATTAAGAAGATTAACTATTCAAACTAACTAATAATATTATAAAAGTAGATGAACCAAATTATGTTAAAAATTGAAGTATATAAATTAGTTCTCAAGTTTCAGCATAATCTAGAGGCCAAAAATAAAATTTGATCATTGTCTTATATTGTCAAAAATAGTCAAATCTAAAAGAAATGAGAAGTCACGTGTTAGTCTTTAAGACTCTTAGGATATTCAAATTATATATAACCCTATAATGTTTTAACTGAAGAGTTAATGATATTAACTATTTGGATTAATTAAAAACATTCTAAACGTATCGAGACTAAATTATAGTAAAAAGTAAATTATATAGATTAAATATCAAAACTAGATATATTAGAGGGACCAAATCTGATATTTAACAATTTTTATAAAATGCAAAAAAGAGGTTATATAGATTATTAGTTCTTGATGATTTTACTTAAAAATGTTAGGAGTGGGGCAACTGTCAATCATTATCTGCTTTTCAATATTTCCATAATACTCTTTAACTTTGACATCATAAATAAATAAATAAATAAATTTCCTTAAAAAACAAAACAAATAAATCAGGAATTGGTCCTGAATGAAACCTGAGTGTTAGATTTATAAACTAAATCTCTAATAAAAACTTAATAAACCAGGATCTATCATGTTAAATCATCAAGAATAAATTAAGAATAAAATTAAATGCGGAAGCGTGCCTGAATCCATGAATTCCTTGAAGTTTTACCGGATTTTGGGGATTTGATCTTCCAAATTAGTACGCAAGAAATTTGGAGAATATATGCTCTCTCTTTCTTTCCTAACGATGGGATATTAGAAAAGATATCTTGTATATAATTTGGGGACCATAACCCTAATATTTAGCCCATCATTAATTAGAATTTGATTAGAAAAGTATCTACACATATTTGACCCATACTTTATTTATTTAATAATTAAATCCCAATAAAATTCTAACCAAATTAGATCACTTTTAATTTGGGCTAAACTATCATGATAGTAAATAATAACATGTAATTATCCTTATTATATATGTGATGTCCATATTTTCCAACAATCTCCCACTTGGACCACATATATATATACTAATTGCTTTAAAATTACATGTCATTACATAACCTTATGAGCTCAAGATTTTACTATCATATCCAAAAGGTATTCCGAACAATCTCGTCCATTAATTATGTTAACATAGAACCAAGGCGACTTTCGTTACATATATCGTAACTAAATCCATCCATGATTACGTATATTAACACAACCAAATGACATAGATCAAGTATGAATGTGTAGCATGGAAATTACATGCAATATGATCTAAACATGTCTATTTCTAACTGGTCCTCTTTAGTGAGATCAAACCTTATCAAAATCAGAGTGTGAATAAACCAAATAAACTTTATTTCTGCAGAAAATAAACTTAATATCTTTAAACTGAAATAACTGAAAATGTGTCTATAACATAAAAGCATTTAAAAATACAAACTCCCACTAAAACCAAATATCCTTTAAATGACATTACACCCATATGAGCAGTGTGCTCTCATAAAACCTTAGGTTTAGTTCCTTATAAGCGAATCCACAATCATGGAGTTTATCCTAATATGCTTTATAAGCACCTAACCACTCTGAACTTTTACTTTAACAACCAGGAACTTAAAGTCTATGTGTTTTTACTTTGATGTGCTTTTGTTGCTATTGGAATAAAAGATTGTAATTTGTTTTCACAATTTGCACCTTACTGAAAAAATCTTATATCCATATTCCATCAAAATCGGAGTCTATATACCTAATGATCTCTAACTGATTAGACCTTCGATATGTGAGCATGTAATCTTTTTTTCTCTGAAAATACCTTATAATCCTCTTGGATGCTATCCAATGGTCCAAACCAAGGTTGCTTAAAATATCTGCCTAACATCCCAACAATGTACGCAATATCTGGACGCGTACAAACTTGAACATACATTAAACTCCCAACAGCTGATGCATAGGGAATCTTTTGCATTTCTTAAATTTCAAGGTTACTTTTTGGGCATTGAGTAAGACTAAATTTGTCTCCTTTAGCGATAGGGGTGTCACCTGCTCTACAATTCTGCATGCCAAACCTTTGGAGTACTTTATCGATATAGCTCTTTTGTGATAATCCAAGAATACCTCGAGATCTATCCCGATGTATCTGAATTTTTAAAACAAAAGAGGCGTCCCCAAGATCTTTCATCTCAAAATGCTTAGATAAAAACCTCTTGGTTTCGTGCAATAAGCCTATATCATTAGCGGAAGCAAAATGTCATCAACATATAGAACCAGAAATATGTACTTACTCCCATTAAATTTGTGATACACACAATCATCAACAATATTTATCTCAAAACCAAACGAAACAATTATTTGATGAAATTTATGGTACCACTGACGGGAAGCTTGTTTGAGTCCATAGATGGATTTTTTTTTAATTTGCAAACCATATTCCTTGAGTCTTCTGATTCAAAATTTTCTGGTTGCACCATATAAATTGTTTCTTCAATGTCGCCATTAAGAAACGTCGTCTTAACATCCATCTAATGTAACTCAAGATTAAAATGAGCAACAAGCGCCATGATTATCCTAAAGGAGTCTTTTGATGAAACTGGAGAGAAAGCCTCTGTAAAATCAATACCTTCATTATGAGTATATCCTTTTGCTACAAGACGCGTCTTATACCTTTCCACATTACCATTTGCATCCCTTTTGGTTTTAAATATCCATTTACAACCAATCAGTTTTGCACCTTCAGGTAATGAGACAAGTTCCCAAACTTTATTGTCTTACATAGACTTATACTCATCTTTCATGGCATCAATCCACTTTTGAGAATTAGAACTTTTCATAGCCTGATGACAGTTGATTGGATCATCTTCCATCATTCCATTGTCATCCTCATGTTCTTGGAGAAATACAATATAATCATCTGGAATAGCATTTCTCCTTTCTCTTGTGGACCTCCTTAATGGCACTTGTTCTTGAGGTTGTTGAGTTTGTTTTTCTGGAATAATTACCTCATTTTGAATGGGGAGTTGTTCAACATTGTCTTGTAGAGGTTTTGGATTCACTTCTTGATCAATGATAGGTATAAGAGCCTGAACATCGTCAAAAGTGATAGTAGGAATGCAATTCCTCTTCAAAAGCAATGTCTCTAACCTTATTTCTCCCCCCAAACTCAACATCCTCAAAAAATGTTGCAGTTCACGTCTTAAAATTATTTCTTATTATGGGAACATAAAATTTATAGCCCTTAGATCGATCAGAATTTCCTTAACCTTTAACTTTATAGACATCAAAGAAGTTAGAAGTGATGTCATTTCAACCTTATCATTTTTTAGCAAAACGTTTCTTAATTTCGTCAAGGAAACCTTCGTCTGAGTAATCTTTTCAGATTCTATGCCCTTAAAGGCTTCTAAAATATTGTGCTTCATGATATTAGACTCTTACAATTTGAACGATCCCACCTTTCAAAATCCCTCTTGACATTAAGGGTGCTTTCCACAGTGAGAGGTGCAGGTTATTCTTCCCTTAGTGCAAGGTCTATGTTCATACAACCAAGCATTATAAGTAAGTGCCTTTTCCATTCATTGAAATTTGTCCCATTAAACATGGATATAGAATTTAGCAGATATTGTGGCAGTATAGAACAAAAGATAAAAATAAGCTCACATCAATATTCATAAGTAAACAATAAATTCAAGATAATGGCTAATCCCATCTCAAGATACCAAACACAACATTAATATCAAGTCTTTGGATAGTAATATTAACAGTAAGCGGTACTCTTGTTGTAGCAATCAAACATTGACAATAAATTATGTCAAACAATGAATTAATCTTTGGACTAACTTATTGCTCACATAAAATACCTTATAATTGTCACACATTTATTGCCACAGATGTCTTTGAAATTCTGCCAAACATTAACTTACCTTTGGGTCAATCAATAAATGCATGAATCACAAAAACATATAATCATCTTAATATTTCAAATAAACTAATCTACACAAAAGAGGTCACTTTGGCGGCATTTTGTTTCAACTAATTTATTTAAAATATCAGACATCCTTAATTAAAAGCCAAAATCGGAATTTATTTGTTCAAAATATTTACCTTAATTTTATCTTTCAATCAGATAAAAATATAACCATATATATATATATATATATATATATTTATCCCAAAACAACATACAATGATGTTGGCAAATATAACAATAGTTGAATAAATCATAAACCATAAATAACTTCATATAAAACTTCAAATTTAAACCAAAATAATTTGAATAAAGGTAAACCTCATTTCAAGATATCGGACACTCCATTAATATTTTATTTTTGAACAAAATATTAACTTATAAGTGATATCTTGGTATAGTAATCAAACATTGACAATAAGAACATGTCGAACAATAAATCCTCCTGTGGGCCAATTTATTACTCACATGTAAAATCAAATAATTATCACATGTTTATTACCATAGTTGCACATGTAATATTATTAACTTTCATTTGGGCCAATCATAACTTAAGTTACATGCACACAACCTTTTATATTTTAAAACAAAATAATTTATACAAAAAAATCACTTTGGTGACTTTTTTTTTCAATTAAGTTATTTTAAAATATATATAAACATACCAATATTCAAATTTAAAATTTTTCCAATAGTCAAATGTCAAAACTATTTTTTTATTGCTTTATAAACTTCGAAATAACTCCAAATAAGGTTGTCTTAATAATGCAATAAAAAACGGAAAACCTTCATTTTTGACTATTTATTTTTTCTTTTGTTCCAAAACCATATATATCAAAACCTAAACAGAAATAATGTAGTGGTTCAAAACCAAATAATTAACAAGCACATGTATTCATAATTTTGGCATGGATAAAAACACCATAGCAATTCATGCATATACATGTATTCATAATCAAATAGAAAAACTTACATTGAATTTACCATGTAAATCCAAAGTTGTATTTATGATTAAAAAGATATTCATATAAATATTTTTTCCAACAAAATCAAAACAGTTAGCATATCCCACAATTCATACAATAAACCATATCATCATAATTTAACAAAATATTCGGAACCATAAGATGCCAAAACCTAAAATTATATAACCAAACTTAAAACCAAATTATTTAAACACATATTATGGTTAACATCAATTTTCATCAAACCTAATTTCATCATAATTAAACCATAAAAAATATAATTCTGATCAACTTGCTTTACATATCCCAAGTAAATTCAAATCCAAAATATATGCTTAAACTGAATAATATATTCTCTCAACTATATATTGAATTCAAGGATTAATGATTATAAAAATTGAATTCAATTATACATTTGCTGAATCTGATTTGAATTAAAAAATGATTATAATGAAACCCTAAAATTGAATCGATAAAACTAACAAATATTACCATCAACCTTAAGGATTCACCATATATAATGAATTCATTGATAAACAATCGGTATATAAGAGACACTTTACCTGAAGCAATTTCTTTTACCAACCATATATCATCATGTAAAATCCTAAACATAATTACTAAAGTGTCTCCAAAACAATATATATATATATATATATATATATAACCATTAAACTGTAAAACAAGTGATTAACGATTAACAATCCATCATTGATATAATCAAATATATATCATAAACAGTTTCTAACGAAACCCGAACCTACACAGCTTTTTAAATATTTATTAAAACTATACAAACAACATAAAATCCTCAATTTTTTTTTGAATAAATCGGCTGATCAATATATTGAAAGAAACCCAATCCAAAATAAGTAAACACCTATAGAATCTTAGTAAGAAACTAACAGAGTAGACTTGAAAAAATATGAAAGAAACCAGGCCTTTAACAGGTTGGCCCAAAACAAACTGAATAAGATAATTAAGATGAAAAATGAATAGAAAAAGGAAACCAAATAAAAAAAATCAGCTGACATATACAGCTAGCCACCAAAAGGTCTCATCATTTCCCATCACTGACTCAGCTTTAATGATAGCAGATCCTTCACAAATCTTTAATCCTCTGCTACAAAATTCAAAACCTTTCATTCCCCTCAATCCGGATGCCATGGACGCTTCCTCTCAACTGCGCAACGGACAGAACTAGGAACATCTCCAATCAGGTAATAACCTTCCCCCTTCCTTAATGCTTCCACTGCAGCAAAATGAGCAAAAGAGTTTTCTGATCTGGGAATGGAATGAAAACTAATCGTATGAAAATGCGTTTTTAAGTTTTGAATGTCTCGAATGATAGCTCTGATAACCGATCTGTCATGTTCTGTGCTCTTGCGTTTTGTGATGACCATTCTTGAATCCCCCTTATTTGCAAAACATTAATCCCCATAGAAATCCCTAACTTTACCGCCTGTAACCCAGCATATGCCTCTGTCGTGAAAGGAGTTGCAATATTAGAATGGATGATCAATTCGGAGGCCAAAATCTCACCCTCAGATTTCGAACTATCAGCCCTGAAGCAGATCTAGAGAGTTGATGATCAAAGGCTGCGTCAAAGTAAATTGTTACGCTCACTCTCCTTTCATCTGACGAGATCATATTTGCTTCTAAGATAAGTGTCCTTTCCTCAACTCCTCTGAGTTCTGAAATATAACTTAAAATTTATGCTACAATGTCTCTGCTTGTTGAGTTCTTATGTTCGTATAACAATTTATTACAGCTTGTCCAAATAATCCAAAGCCCGCAACAAAAAATACGACACTGTTTATTAGTACCTCAATTGAAAACCCAGGTCAGCCAGTTCCATACACCTTCTATACCACTATCGAGTATCCAAGAGAGCTTTAACATTCGCCACACTTCTGTCGTTGTAGGACATAACCGAAAGACATGGTTATTATCCTCATCTTTCTGATGGCATCTGAGACAACAATCGTCAACAACCACTCTTTTTGCCTTCAGATTAACAAACGTTGGGATGTAATTCTAAGATATCCTCCATATTGTAATTTTTACCTTTGGAAGAATTTGTAGATTCCATAACTTCTTGTAGAAAGTCTTAGTTTCGGTCTATAAAATAATAGTATTAAGAGTAGCCTCCTGTAATAGTTTGTAGGCACTTCGAACAGAAAAGTTGCCTGAAGCTTCTCTTCTCCAGACTTGAAAATCAGCATGCTCTGAGCTTGCTAAAGGGATTTGCAGTATCTTCCTGGCGAAGTCTGCTGAAAAGGTATTTTTGACTAAATCTGCTTTCCATGATCTATTTACTTCATCAATCAGATCCGATACTAACACAATATTATCATTTCTATGCTGATGTATCAATCTATCTTCTTCGTTACCTGAAATCCAAAGGTCTATCCAGACGGAGATACGATCCCACTTACCAACCCTCCAACATAATCCTTCCTCCAGAACTCTTCTTGCCGACCAAATGCTCCTCTAGGTAAGTGAAGGTAAGTTTCCCAATTGAACAGTTAAAAAACTTGCAATTTGATAATATTTAGCTTTCAAAATGCGAGCTAACAAAGAATCGGGATAATTAATAAGATACCACCCTTGTTTAGCTAATAATGCAATATTGAACTTATCTAATTTTCGAAAACCAAGACCCTCAGCTTCTTTTAATACGCAAATATCATTCCAAGCACACTAATGGATCCCCTTTTTACCTTGACCTTTTTGCCACCAAAACTTTGCCATTAAACCCTCCAACTCATTGCACAGAAATTTGGGAAGCAAAAAACACATTATAGAATAAGTTGGAATGGATTGTAAAATGGCTTTGATGAAAACCTCCTTACCTCATTGAGAAATATGCTTAATACTCCAATTCTCAATTCTTTGTCTTAATCTGTCTTTCAAAATTTGAAAAGCTGCTTTCTTACTTCTGCCCACCAGATTTGGTAATCCAAGATATTGTTCTGGATTATTTGAACACCAAACGCCAAGCACATTAGTTATGACCCTTTTTTCCTCCTCCCGAGTATTAGAGCTGAAAAATTGTAGATTTCGCATAATTAACACTCTGACCAGAACATATCTCATATTCATGTAGTATCCTCTTCAACGAGACTGCTGCTTTCTCAGTGGCCTCTCCAAACAAAATACAATCATTCGCAAATAGCAAATGTGAAATCTGTGGCCCTCTACGACTAGCTTTCACTCCTCGAATTAAATTTCCCTCAATTGCTAACCTCATTAGGCTAGACAAACCTTCTCCATAGAATAGAAATAAGAACAGACTCAACGGGTCCCCCTGTCTAAGGCCTCTAGAAGGGAAAATCCTTTCTCCTACAACACCATTAAAGACCACCGAATATGACACTGTAGTTACACATTTCATTCGCCCATTCACCCATTCTGCATCAAATCCTAATTTTTGCATTCCTTTTTCAACAAAGCTCCATTCAACCCTATCGTATGCTTTACTTATATCTAATTTCACCGCCATAAACCCTTTCTTTCCTATCCTTTTATGCTTCAAAGTATGAAAAACTTCATAGGCTACTAGAACATTATCATAAATCAACCTCCCCGGTACAAAGGCACTTTAAGATAAGTCAATACATTTATTCATCACAAGACGGAGACGATTAGCCATGACTTTTAGCTAGCAGTTTATAAATCACGTTACATAGACTTATTGGCCTAAAATGAGTAAGATTTAAAGGATTAGAGATTTTTGGAATCAACACAATATTTGTCTTATTTATTGAACTAATATACATACCTCTATTCAATTGATCTAGGCAAAATGATGTAACTTCTTCCTCAATAATTGACCAGCATTTTTGGTAGAACAATGCTGGAAAACCGTCTTCCCCAGGTACTTTTGTTGGGCCAAATTCAGCTAGCGCTTCGCAAATTTCTTCTTTTGTGTACCTTGCCCTCAACTTTAAATTATCCTCATTCGTGATGCATCGATTAATTCTTGTCAAAAGGTGATCATAATTCCCCCTTCTTCCAGCGGTGAACAACTGTTGAAAATATGACCTTTTCTGAGATTTCCTCTGTTTCCGTGCCATCACCCAATTGCATTTTGCCAATAAAATTCTTTCTCTGTTTCTGAGTTGTCTGTTTATGAAAGAAAGCAGTATTCTTATCTCTATACTTCAGCTAATTAACCCACGCCCTTTGTTCCCAATATCACTAATCTTTTTCAATCTCAAAATTAAGTTGAATTCTCGTATCAATAATCTCGGCTAAAGTGTTATCATTTCTTTCATTTTCTACCAGTTTTTCCAGTTTTGAAATTAATGCTTCCTTCACCCCTTTTCTCTTAAACTGAATCTTAGCAGCCCATGCCTTTAAACCTCTCTTGAGACCTTCAAGCTTACTCAATAAATCTTCTGAATAGCTCTCCCAAATTTTCCTAACTTCTGAAATAAAGGTTTCCTCCAAAACCTACTATGCGTCAAATTTGAAACTTCTACTAACTCTCCCATTTTCTTCCTGTTTGGTATCAATAAGCAATGGACAATGATCTGAAAAAGAATGTGCCATGTGTCTAATCTAAAATTTTGAAAATAAAGAGAGCTAATCATTAGTAGCCACTCCCCTATCTAACCTTTCTTGAATATTAGTTTCCGGTAAATTTCCCCTCTCCGAAGTAAACCATCTTCTAAAAAAGCTTAGATCCTTTAGCTCACAATCCTCTAAAACTGTTCGAAAAGCTTCCATTCTCCCCTCATGTCACAGTAAACCTCCATTTTTTTCAAAACCATACAAAATTTCATTGAAATCACCACAAACTAGCTAAGAAAGCTCACCACCAGTATGTAACTGACGTAACAGATTCCACATTTCTTCTTTATTATTTAAATAAGGAGATCCATAGAACCCAGTAAACCTCCATTTATTAACTACATCTGAATCTTCAATTTCCATATCAATATGACTTTTTGAATAGCTCCGAAGCCTTAAATTGAGATCCCCCCGCCAAGCGAAACATAATCTACCTCGAGAACCTGCCGAATCAACATCAATGCCATTCAAAAAACCACATCTTCTTCGAACCCCTTCCATCCTCCTCCTATCAATTTTTGTCTCCATAAAGAAGACTATATGGGGATTATATAACCTTAGCTAGTGCTGAAGTCTTTGAACTGTCCGTGGGCTCCTCAACCCACGAACATTCCAACTTCGGATTTTCATTGTGACCGGTCGGCTTGCCTCTTGGCAGCCACTGATAATAATTGATTATTTTCCCCCATTCTCTGATTTCTTAATGCCAAAGAGCTAATCTCCACCTCGGTTATAACCTCTTCGATCTCCCCTCTAGCTCTCTTTTTCCCTTCCTCTCCAATTACCACCCTGTCCTCTAAATAATGATCCATTAGTATATGTGATTGACCCAAAATTGAGCTCTCCCCCCACTAAAGGAAGAGACTTTCCCTTCTAAATTAAATCCCAATATTAGATCTATATCAGCCCTTGGACTCACCTTCCCCCTTAAAGCCCTTCCATTAAATCCAACTCCTTGAGTTTCCTCATTACGCTCACCCCAATCCCCTTCCCCTTCCTCCCTCAACCAAACACTATGCATCGCCAAAGCCCTTCTTGATTGTGCTCTTAAAGATAAATCCCATCCCATATCAGCAACTTCTACTCTTAATGCCATCTTTACTTCACAAAAAGAGTCACTATGCCCCAACCTTTCGCAGTAAAAGTAGAAAAAAGATAAACGTTCATATTTAAATCGGACATATGAACATTTGCCAAAAAACATAACCTGCTTTTTCCTTTTTAAAAGGTGTCTTACATCAATTTGAACTCTTACCCGCATAAAATTTTGATTCTCCTTTCCCAAATTTGATCCATCATATTCCATAAAAGTACCAATAAAATTACCCAATTGTGTTGCCAGCCTTTCAGAAAAAAAACCAGTAGGAATATCATGAATTTGGACCCAAATGAGAGAAGAAATTAGAGGAACAATTGATGGATCCTCACCCAATTGTAATTTGTATAGCAATAGTAAATGATTATTAAAGGTCCAAGGGGATCCCTTTAAAACTCTCTCCATATCCATAACATGGAAAAATTGAAATAAATATCTTTTCCCTCTAAGATCTCGAATTTGGACCCCCTTAACAGGGTGCCAGAGATTTTTCATTGTCCCTTTCATTGCTGGGAAATGAATAGTGCTTGCAGTTAAGAAACATCCCACTAGTTGAAAAGCACCAACCTCTCTACCTACTTGTGGCTCAAATTGAAGTTGCAAAAGTTCTTCTTCCTCCTCATTAATCGACAACCCGGCAAAATCAGCTTCCATGATTGTAGCCAAATGTACGCGTATGAACCAAAGCACCAAATCTAACAAAGAAACACTAGAAAACTTGCCGCCGTCACAAAACAATAAAACAAAAAAACCCTAAACCTGCTAGAAAGAGCAGACAGAAACGTGCTAGAAAGAGCAGACTAATGCTTATGAAATTTTGAAATTCTAAATCCTCAGTTTTTAATTCTCAATCAAAACAGTAAATCTTTCCAGTTATACGAAAATTAAAAACTTAAAACTTTATTTAAAACCTTATAAAGAATCAAAACTCAAAAATTTATCAAGAATCTAAAAAATTCAATATAATATATAATTAAAATATCAAATCCATAATATCTGAAAAAATGAATCAATCCAAAAAAAATAGCGAATCAATTCATTCTCAATGATTCAACATGACAAAGCTCGGATGCCACTTGTTAGATTTTATAAAATAAATCTAAAATAAAACTGAATAAACCAGGATCCATCATGTCAAATTATCAAGAATAAAATTAAAAGCGGAAGCGTACATGAATCCATGAATTCCTTGAAGTTTTACCGGATTTTGGGGATTTGATCTTCTAAATTAGTACACAGGAAATTCAGAGAATATATGCTCTCTCTTTCTTTCCTAACGATTGGATATTAGAAAAGATATCTTGTATATAATTTGGGGACCATAACCCTAATATTTATAACCTTGGAATATTAGTTCTAATCAAATTCTAATTAGCACATCATTAATTAGAATTTGATTTAATTAGAATTTGATTAGAAGAGTATCTACGCATATTTGACTCATACTTTATTTATTTAATAATTAAAACCCAATAAAATTCTAACCAAATTAGATCACTTTTAATTTGGGCTAACCTATCATGATAGTAAATAATAATATGTAATTATCCTTATTATATATGTGATGTCCATATTTTCCAACACTGAGATCCGTAAAACTGATTTAAAACTAATATAAAATATTTTTTAAACATTTAATTTTATAAAAAAATTATTTTAATCATTAATTTAATTAATTTTTTGGTCTCTTTTAAATTTTAAAATCCAAAATAAAATTTTTACATGACATAGGCGTGTATGTTGAAGTGCAGTCTGCTACAATTCCAATACGGTGGGCATTTATCACCCAATAAAAAAGGAATATTCCAACACGAGATGAGACACATGTGAAATAATAACACAAAAACTCAATTATTTAGAGGTTTCCCATGATGGAGAAGTGCATGTTACCGACATGGATGGAATGTACTGTAGAAGGGGTCCCAAACAAAGTGACCAAACTTCAGCCTCTTCAGTCCCGACGAGCAGTTGTGGTCAATACCCATCACATTTCTAGGTAGGCCCTTTCTCTCACCTCCACATTTTGTAACTACATATAATTCAACAATAAACAAATTATTGATGGAAATACCATAATTCTAGCCATATGTATTCGACACTAAATCAATGGGCAATAATAAAATGATCTATTGAACAAGTCATTAACAACTTTTATGTTTATCAACATAGGTGTATCTCTCAGTGCATGGTTTTGAATGTCGTACCTATAATATAGTTGAAGTCTACTCTGCTACAATTCCTATGAATCTATATACTTACAAAAAGGATGTTTCAGCAACATCTTTCATTTGAAAATTTTCATTGTTTTCCACTAAGAACTTATCTACATATAGCACTAAGATAATAAATTTATGGGACCATTAATTAGATGCTTGTTTTAATTCATAAATAAACTTCTTCAGTTTATATACAAGGCGGGGTGAAACTGAATTAAAGGAAATTTACCGCCTATTACCCTTGAATCTTATGTTTTTAAAGAATCATTGAGTAAATTTTTATGAGTTTAAGATATATATATATATATATATATATATGTGTGTGTATATATATTAAAGCTATATATGTGTGTGTGTATATATATTAAAGCCAAAACATTACCTTTTCTTTTTGCTCATTTATTTTCTAGGATAGCCTACCCTACATCCAATTTGCAAGATGTAGATGCTTACCATGGTCAAATTATGTTATTAGTTTCTATACTATACCTAAATTAGAGATTTGTTCCCTATACTTTAATTTCCTCATTTTTAGTACATTTACTTTTTGAATTTTGAATTTCAATCCTAACCTAAGGAGTAGTAGTTAAATTATGTTATTTTCAACATTTTATGCCGCAAATATGTTCCCACATTTGTCGTGTCATCCCAGCTTGCTATTTTTACATAAAACTCACAAAAAAGTAATGTTATTTTAACTAATGCATTTAATGATTACCGTTTGAGTTGGTGTAACAACTCAGTTTTTAATGGTATTGGAAATTGCAGTTTCGGGATTTTGTTTCTGTAAAATAAGTTTGTAAATATTAAATAGGGATATTTATGGAGTTATTATATAGATGAATTAAAATTTGGTCAGTCAATTTAACCAAAATTGTGATTAAATAAAGCCCAAGGACCAAATTGTAAAGTCCAATCGATATAGATTTTTTAATTAGGAAATGGCTTGGGGACTTAAATTGCAATTAGCCAAAGGTTCAAAATAGCAATTAGACCATACAAAATAAGAGATAGTGGACGGTAACGATGTTTGTTGATTAATTAAGCAAAATCTGATTAATTAAGAAAAAAATATGATTAATTAAATTAATTAGTCATTAATCTAAGTATATAAACATGAACTGACGAATGGAGAGATCATGTATCATCTTCTCCAACCGACCAAAACAAAGAAAACGATAAGGGAGGACGCCATTTTAGGTTTTTAAGCTATTCAACCTTTAATTCAAGTAAGTCCCTAGCCATTTTTCTTTGATTTTTACGGAATTTGAATCATGGCAGCTTGATTTAGTGAAACTTTTAAAGTTTTAGAAAGTTTTCATTGTTGATTTCTTGTTGATTTCTTGAAGAATTAGGTATGACTTGATAGAAATTAAGCTTAGGTTAAGAAAATGACTAAATTGTAAAGCTTAATTATTGATTTTGTACATTAGGGAACAAATTGAATAAAATGCAAAACTATCAAGAAATTTTGGTAGGAATAGAAAGTAGGAGGTCCCTAATGAATTTACGTGAATTAAATTTCAGTGGATCGTTCTAATGAGGCCAATTTAGTATGTTGCGTCGCAACAAGGGACCTCCAATGTCGCGATGTCAACTTGAAATTTTGCAAACATTACAATTTAGTCCTAATTTGACCTCGAGTTAGCAATAGAGATTTCATAATCTCGTATAAGACCCAAGAATGAATACAAATCGTTTTATATACATGCTTTACTTATATGTGGATGTTTAATGTTGTAAATTGAACTGTGACTTGATCGTAGTTGCTTCGGCAACGAATGTGATACCTTGTAACTCGGACCTGGTGATTGGGTCGAGTATGGGGTGTTACAGGTAAGATTGAAATTTTAAAATTTAAAATATATAAGAACTAGTAATGATCAAATTAGAGAATATAGACTAAATCTATAACTTATGTATTGTACATAACTAATAACATAATTTAAATTAAGATTAAAATTACGAAATTAAAATATAAAGAGTAAATTAATAACTTACTCGTGATATAGGAACTAATAATAACATTTGACCATTTATTATTTTGAGATTTAGCATGGGAATTTATACGAATCTTTCAGTCAAATGTGAAGTTAATTAAAGATCCCAAATATTATATTAAATTGGACAATGAGATTTTGCATGATTGAGACTATACCTAAGATTTGGTTTGCATAGGAAAGCATAGTATAAAAATAAATTAAAGATCAACTTTAGTTTTGAGTCATCAGCTGCAAATGCACCAAATACCAAAGTCTGCCACAAACAAACCTATAAGAATATATAAAAGCTATCCCAATGCTTAGGACAGTTTAATTGGAAATTGAGTCAGCGGGGTCTTTTATGAGGGTAATTATCGTAAATTAAAATATTAAGGATAAAAAAAAAAGAAATGATTTTTTAATTTTAAAAATATTATAAAGTAACAATTAATTTACATTGAATTCGTTACATTTATGTACTCCTATCTATAGTAATATTGTGTTAATTTCTTTTTCCATATATTGGTGGTTGTATTACTTTTTTGCATTCAAAGTGTCATGAATGCTAATAATTCATTTTATGTGTATTGTGTGCATGCATGTTGTATTTATGTCATTCTTATGGCTATCATGTTTTGCTTAACTTATCATAAAGATTCAATTTTAAAAATAGTGTTATGCCCATCTTATATTTTATGTAATTTATCACATTGATTTAATTTTACAATGATGTTGCTTAATATCTAATTTTATGATACATTCATGCATCAATGTCATTTGTTATTGCAATTATTTTCCACATTAGTTAATTATGGTAGCAAATAAGGTGGTATGAGTTAGTAATATAAAGGTGCATATATGTTAATGGAGTAGGAATATCTATAGGGGTTGAAAATGGAAGTTCCTGTGGAGTTGGACAACATTGACTAACATCATACATTAAGGACAGCTCCATTGCAGTTAACCTAAACCAATTGCTTTCCGGAAATTATTACTTAACATCAAGTGTTGGCCAAAGATTAGCTGTTTTTGTTGCTGCACTGTGTTTGCCCCACTCTGTCCACAACTCTTTCAACTTTTATCACACTAATTTAATATAATTATACACATAAAATCTTAATAAACACAAAATAATATTATATTAATAACTGTGTTAATAATTACAAGAATTGGATCAAATCAAAATTTCATATATAAAATTAAATAAAACTAAAATTCATGTATACAATTGCACATTAAATCATAGTTCGTGTATAGTTATGGTATTTATCCCTTTTATTTTTCATAATTAATCTTTCTAACTTACATACAACTTACAATTATACTCAATGTCAAATTTAGCTCTCAATGTTTACATTTTTTGTCAATTTAGGTTTTTTTTTCCTCCAAGTTTAACCCTCAACTTTTCAGAAAAAGAGTTAGATCGCTTTTTTTAACGGAAATGCTGGCTAAAATGTTAATTTTTTTTTAATAATGTTGGTGTTGCAACTTGCATGGCAATTCACATGTATTTTCATGTTGCCATGGTACTATTTCTCATATATGCCATTGTAAACAAATAATTTTTTAAAACATAAAAATATTAAAAATTAAAAAAAAGTCATAAAATTAAAAATAGAATTAACATGAAATATAAGTTAATTGCCATTCAAGCTACCATGTTTAAAAAATTAATATTTTAGTTAGTATTTTCATTAAAAACAACAAATTAATTTGTTTTTGAAAA
The DNA here is from genome assembly GCA_020496765.1 of Gossypium stocksii. Classification (NCBI taxonomy): domain Eukaryota; kingdom Viridiplantae; phylum Streptophyta; class Magnoliopsida; order Malvales; family Malvaceae; genus Gossypium; species Gossypium stocksii. Next base: position 75,205,461 of record CM035632.1, on the reverse strand, counting down.
GTTGAGAGTTAAATTTAACTTTTTTTTTTAAAAGATTGAGAAGCAAATTTAACTAAAAAACGTATAGATTAAATTGAAAAGAAAAACATAAACATTGATAAAAATTGAAGATGATACCTATACTCAATCAATCATTATAAATGTTGAATTAATAATTAATTCAATTGAAAATAAATTTAAATCAAATTGATATATAATAAAATTCAAAATTTCTAACGTCCCTTCTTTAAGTTTAGGTTGCACTAGCAATAAGATTAGATTCTTATTATTTTTATTGTTAAAAGAAATACAATAGTTTTAAATCTTAAGGTAAATTATAAAAATAGTCACTTTTGTTTGCTTTAAATTATATCATTTACGTTTAACACGTTATATTTTAGTCACTTACATTATCGTTTTATTACGAAGTGGTCACTCTACCGTTAAGCTCCGTTACCTCCTTAATTACAATCCTACATGGCAGCCCAAATAAATTTTAAATGCCAACTTGGATGTCCTACGTGGCAGTCCAAATTAAATTTATTTAATTAAAAACCTATTTTCACCCCAACAACTAAATATTCAAGTTGGCATTTAAAATTCATTTGGGCTTCCATGTAGGATTGTAATTAGGGAGGTAATAATGTTTAACGGTTGAATGACTACTCCATAACAAAATGATAACGTAAATGACTAAAATGTAACATTTCAAACATAAATGACTAAGATATAATATGAGACAAATAAAAGTGACTATTTTTTTAATTTACCCTAAATTTTAATGATGATATTTATGCTACTGAAATTACTACAAGATATGATTAATGTTGTAGAGAGCAAAACCACAAAATTCAAAATTTGTCATTCTCATTTTTCCTCCAATTTTTATAATATATATATATATATGTGTGTAAAAAAGTATTATTAAACTCCACATGAATCTACAATTAAATTCTAGTAATCTTTTTATTCAAGAATTAATGCTAAATTATAAAACACACCAAATCATGGGCTGTATCTAAATAAACCAAATTCAAACCTTATATTATAAAAAGGGAACCGAAAAGAAAGCTAAAGGAGCTTATAAAAGGTTAAACGAAAAAGGGCAGGGCAAAAAAAAAAAAAATTGTTGTTGGACAAGGAAGGCAAAAATGGAATTCTGGGTTTTTAAGTTTAACGTTCTTAGAACAGAAAAATGGAAGTGCTTGTGCTTGCAACTTTGCATGTACAAAGCTTGCTTCTCCTTTTGTTTCTATATTCTTCTTCACAGATAAGAATTGGAGCTTAAAAACCCAGGACCAAACGAAGGAATTTTTCTTTCTTTTTAAGTATGCCTATCTTTTCTCATCCTTCTCCATCTTCTATCTCTCAGTTTCTTAGCTTTTCTCGTGAAGATCAAGTCATCACATTCTGGTTGCTTGCACTAGCTTCCCAGTCTAATTACAGCTTCTCTTTTCCATTTTTCTGGGTTTGATCTTGGTGCATTTTTTCTGTCTGGTTGGACTGGCTTGTTTGATTGCTGAGAAAGTGAAAGAAAAGCCTGGTTTCTGGATTTGTGAGAGAGAGAGAGAGAAGGAAAATATGATCAAATCTTAGTACTCGAGATTAATTTATAGGTATCATCAGAGAAAAACTAGTACTAAGATTTAATGTGCAAATTTTAAAGTCGTGTTACTCCAGTAACTTTGCACGTTAAATTTTATTTTTCTTTGATTTTCTGGAAAAACGAATAAAAGGGTAGGGAGTGAAGGAATAATATATCATATTATCTAAGGAAAAGCAAAAAGCTCTTCCTTTTAGTTTTTGCCTTCACCATAAAGGGAAATTTCAACTAACTTGAAGTTCTAGTGAACTCTAGATTTCCCCTTTTTTTTATTTACCTTTCAACTCAAGTGGCCACTCACCTGTCCTTGAACATACTAAAACTTTGCAATTTCTAGTTTGCCCTTTTGTTCCCATTATCCTTTCTCAGCATCCAAACGGACCTGTTGATGGGGTATAGCCAGCTAAGCCTCAAGTATTGAGTTTATCTATTTACTAGCCGGCACTTGTTTAGCCTCTTTCAAATTTCTATTAGAGTTCCATGTCATGCTGAATGTTCTCTGTAAAGTGTTTCACATTAACAACAGGTTCTAACTTTTTTACTGTTATTAAATTGTTAGATTCCTACCTTTCTGAGTCGGATTATGTCTTTTCTTGGCTAACTGTATTACTCAAGTTCAATGTTCTTTTAACCTTCTACCTACTATGTCTGGAGCAAGGGTTTAAACAAAACAAAAACTAGAAAAAGGAAGTATTCCCAAGGCTTCTTTGACTTGCCTGTAACTTTATGTGACTATTTATTTGTTTTCTGTGGGCAGACTTTGGATCTACAATAAGGAAAGCAGGCTCTTTTTTTCCTTTTTCTTTTTTTTTTTGGTAGTGGGTATTGAATGGTAGAGACAATGAGGCAATTTTCTTCCATGTTCAATGGATTAGCAAGGTCAATAAGAGGGAAAAATTCAGGGAATGGTGATGGAAGAGAAGCTGCTGAGGCAATGGCAAAGGATGCAAAGAAAAATGACCTGATTTTGAGGTCTTCTGGTTCTGTAAATGTCGATGGTTCCAACAATTTGGCCTCAGTTTTCTCCAAGAGAGGCAGGAAAGGAGTGAACCAGGATTGTGCCATTGTATGGGAGGTATAAAACATTGAGTGTTTACTTTGTATACCTTGTAAATTGACTCCCTTTTATGATTCATAAATGTGGCTTTTGTTTACTCGGAATAGGAATTTGGATGTCAAGCAGACATGTTGTTTTGCGGGATATTTGATGGGCATGGTCCATGGGGTCATTTTGTAGCCAAAAAGGTTCGAGAATCAATGCCTTCATCGTTGCTTTGCAATTGGCAAGAAACTCTAGCTCAGGCATCCCTCGACCGGGAGATCGATTTAGAGTCTGATAAAAAGCATCAGAGGTTTCATATATGGAAGCATTCTTATCTGAGGACTTGTGCAGCAGTTGATCACGAGCTCGAGCAGCATAGGAAGATCGATTCCTTTTACAGTGGAACAACTGCCTTAACAATTGTCAGACAGGTAAACTAAGCTCTTATTATGGCATACTCTGGGTAGTTGCTTCAATTTGAGAATAACTAGACATTTATATTGGACAGGGTGACCTCATATATGTAGCCAACATTGGTGATTCTCGGGCTGTTCTGGCTACAATATCAGATGATGGAAACTTGGTTCCCCTTCAGCTTACCGTCGATTTCAAGCCAAATTTACCTCGTGAGTTCTGGCCACACTCTCTAAAACTGTTGGAAAGAGAAGCCATTAAGAATCCTTATGTTTTTGGTTGATGTTGCTTGCAGAGGAGGCTGAGCGAATAGTTCAGCGCAAAGGTCGAGTTTTCTGCCTGCATGATGAGCCAGGGGTGCACAGGGTTTGGCTACCTGATGAGGAGTCACCAGGGCTGGCGATGTCGAGAGCTTTCGGGGACTACTGCATAAAAGATTACGGTCTAATTTCGGTTCCAGAAGTCACACAAAGACATATAACCAGTAGAGACCAATTCGTGGTGCTGGCAACCGACGGGGTATGCATATATAACAAAGCAAAGTTGATAAAATGACGATGCCGTTGATCTGTGACTAAAGCTTTGTTCTGCAGGTATGGGATGTTGTATCCAATCAGGAAGCAGTTCAAATAGTATCTTTGACACCGGACAAACAGAAGGCAGCTAAGCGGCTAGTGGAGTATGCAGTCCGGGCTTGGAAAAAGAAGAGGAAGGACATTGCAATGGATGATATTTCAGCCATCTGCCTCTTCTTCCACTCTTCTCCCTTATCTTAGCATGAAGTTAATATTGTTACAACTTCAAAATGCTGTCATGTATTGTATTAATTTCCAAGTTCAATGTAGTTTATAATGTCCATATCTTGTTCTGCTCATGCCATTTTTCTCCCTACTCTAATAACAATATCTCTATCCACTATGATTGTGAATACGAGATAGAAATACTAAGTTAGAATCAGGATTTGATATTCAGTTATATAAGTTGAATAGGAAAAACAATCAAAATTTCTGATTATTATAAGAAGTGGTGGTGGACTGTCAACCTGCTGTGCGGCAGAAGAAAAGAAAACAAGGATGTGTAAGAGGATAATGGAAAACTATGCTCTCCCACTACTTCAAATTTATTTATGTTTTACATTTGTATAAAAATAAATATTTCTATTTTTAAAAAAAATTAAAAACAGCTTTCAGAAAATAATTTTTGAAAAATGGATTAATTGTCTGAAACTTTTGATATTTTTTGGTGTTTGAAAGATTTTGGTAAAATATTTTTCATTGTAAAATCATTATCTAAATGTTGTTCATAGTGAAATAAGTTTAGATATGTTCATGGGTTGGGTTAGGCCGAGCCAAGGTTCAATTTTTTTTTTTTAATTCATACTCGAACTTGAGCCCTGTCTGACTCGACTTGCCCATATCACTATTTAAAAAATAATAAAATAGTAAAAATATATTATGTTAAATTAATATTTATATATTATAACTAAATTTAAAATAAAAACATTTAATTTTAAATTAAGGTGGACCAACCCGGACTGAGGGCATAAAATCTTTGCTCAAACCCGCTCAAGTTAAACTAAGCCAGCACCCAACTTATGGATAGATCTAAAATAAGCCTCCACATAAATATATTTGTTAGAAAATATTATAATAGCATCTCCTTTTGACAATGAAAAATTGTTTTATAATAATTAATATCATAAATAAACTTAATAATAAATAGAACCTAATTAAAACTTAATTTAAATTACATATATTAAATATTTGAGAATGGATTGTGACACATTAGTATTTGAAGGAATAAATGAAGCTACGCATGATTTAAACATGCATTTATATTTATATAATTAAACTATTGATATTTTATATATTAAATATTTATAAATTATAATATATTTTATTATTAAAATATTAATATAAATAGTTTTCAATAACATATTATAATATTATTTAAAATTTAAAATTATTATTGTTAAAATCTATTATTAAAATAAAATTTTAATATTAAATAATTTATTAATATTTATATTACTAAATATAAATAATTAAGTATGGATTTTTAATAATATTGAACATTATAATATTTTATATTAATATTTTAGTATTTTTAAAATAAAAATAAAAAATTATTATTAATATAATAATATTATACTTGATTCAATTTAATTTTTATATAAAAATAAAATTTCTCATTAAGGAGTTATTTTTCAAAAAATAATCAATTTACAATAAAATGAAATTATTTTTGGTTAATCAATAAATTATTTTCTATTGAACACAAAAATTTTGGTAAAACAATCCAACTTAAATGTGACAGCCACTTGTATGCAAAGACTTTGGTCATGTTGACTGTGTCAAGTCTTCCATCAAATGAAGGCGTTGCTTTTCAGTCATCAAAGCAGTATTAACCATCTCTAACTGGCAACCACTTAGTTTGAACTAGTTTGGCTAAGAAGAAGAAGAAGGAAGAATGGAGAGAAATTGGTTGTTGTCTTATTTGGCAATTCTCATAGTTACGGCTGCTGTTTCTACTTCCATTTCTGGTATTCATCTCAACTTGGATAAGATACATTAGATGGTGTGATGTTTTAGTTTGTCTTAATGTTCTGATGCAGATACTGACTCCTTTTCTCTCGCTTCTACAACCCGTCATCTTCTTCAAGCAGAGAAAAGTCTTCCTTTCTATTTTTAATCTTTTATTTCTATTCCAACAATTTGTACCATCTACCAATTTAATAATTTTTAAAGTAAGGTAAAATATTTGGATTTTTTTTCATTTAAGCAAAGGAATATCCTTTACTTTCTACAAAAATTGGAAAAAAAGAGAGTGATGTTTCTGTCAATTCCTCAAGTTATGCTACTAATCTTTGACAAATACAATTATTACATATAATCGTTCTCTTCACCAAACAAAACTTTCCTTTATTAATTTTAACTATCTACACAAAATAAATATATGTTGTTTTCTTTACTTCATCTTCCTTTTACTTTTCTTTTCCTTTACAATGATATACCTGAACATGGTATTAAATTTTTAGATTTGATTTACTCATGTTGTGCAAGACCATTTAACATGATTTATTGTATTTTTAGGGATAAGTATTATAACTATACATGAATTTTTATGAACATTGATTTTATATAATTTTATATATGAAATTTTTATTTAATTTAATTTTTACAAATCACTAATGATATTATCGAATTAACATCATTTTATATTGATATATTACATATACAAACAATTATGTTAATATGATATGAAAATAAATATATATTTATTTTTTTAAATGTGTATAATTGTATATGTATTGTAAATTTGATATTTATTTATTTAATCTTGTGCAGCTTGTCCTATTAAGTTTGAATTCCTGAATTATACGATCATAACGAGCGAACGCAAAGGGCCCAAATACCCAGCAAATCGTTGTTGTGCGGCGTTCAAGAAATTCGCATGCCCTTATGCAAAACAGATCAATGATTTGACAACCGATTGTGCTTCCACCATGTTCAGCTACATCAACCTTTACGGCAAATATCCGCCTGGTCTGTTCGCTGCGGAGTGCCGAGAAGGGAAGCAAGGTCTCAAATGCCCTAAATCTGCCCCCACCCACTAAATAACTCCACTTATTTATTTACCAAAATGATGGCGCTACCTATCTAAGATAATAAGACCTTGTGGTGTTTGCTGCTAGTTGTTGCGCACCCAGTATTACTAAAACCATGGGCAGAGTCATCAACCTAGCTCCTGCTGAAATAATGTTAGTGTGTAAGTTTTAGTTAATATTATCATCAACCTAGCTCCTGCTGTAATAATGTTAGTGTGTAAGTTTTAGTTAATATTAAATCTTAAGTCGGATCTTTGGATTCCCTGCCTTTTATAAATGATGAAAAGAGGGGATACTATTTGTTTGTAGTAAAGCATAAAGCATTGTCTGTTTTCCATTAGTCTAATCTTACTTTACGCAATGCAATTAGGTTGAACTTTATTATTTCCATTAGTCTAATCTTATTTTACGCAATGCAATTAGGTTGAACTTTATTATTTCCATCCATGGAAATATATAAATGTCATTTTTAGGATTTCAAAATTCATATAACTTTTAAAGAAAAATGAAAATTTTGATCGACAGAAATTAAAAAATAAATAACATTAAACATTTAGCTTAACCTTTGTCAAACTACTTGACTAATATCATTGAGTAGTTCCAGGAGGTTTGTACAAATCCAAACACCCAAAGGAGAGAGTCCTTGATGCCAAACTATCGAGATTGCCCTCCTGTAAATATGTTCAACTTTAGTTGGACAATAGGAGCCAACTCCTTTCCTCCTTGTTGCTTAACGTTTTACTACTGAAAATTTATCAGTCTCCAAAACCACTTTTTCAATCCTATTAGTAAGTGTGTAAAAATAGAATAGAAAACAAGAAGGAAGATGACTAAATATTTTGGTATTATTTCACTACTTGAATCAGTGCAGAGATGGAACTTATATACATGAGTGATTGAGGTTAACTGCTGCTAACCAATTCTACTAACAACATACCAGATTGTATAACTGATTACTAACAACCTACCGAACCTCATACTCTAACATTCACCCAGCTTCTTAATAGGTAAGACCTGAAGCAAATTACAAAACCGAGTAAACAGAGAGAGATAAAGGCTTTGTGAAAACGTCAACAATCTAGTCATAGGTCGGGGCTTTACCAACAACGAGTGAGCCTTCAGCTACCTTTTTGCAGACAAAAAACAGGTCAAGTTCAACATGTTTGAATTTGGAGTGTAAGACCAGATTGGTAGCAACCGCTACTGCACTAGAATTGTCACACTAGACAGTAGGCAAATCAGCAGAATGAATTTGTAACTCTGTTAGCAGAGAAACCAACCATGTAACATCACTAGCGGCTGCAGCCAGACTTCGATATTCAACCTTTGCTGTCGACCGTGAAACAACTTATTGCTTTTTGGAACACCATGAAATGGGCGTACTACCAAAATACACACAATATCTTGTTGTAGATCGGCGATCATCAAAATCCAACCCCCAGTTGGCATCAGCATAAGCAACGAGAGACAGTCTGTCGAAGGGACGAAAAATCAACCCATGATCAATAGTACCATGTAAATATCGTAAGATTCTTTTTAAGGCCACCAAATGAACTGAAGTAGGTGCATGCATAAACTGACACACACGATTCACTGCATAGGCAATATCAGGTCGGGTCAAAACCATATGTTGAAGTGCATCGACAAGACTTTGATATTCTGTAGGATCAGCAAGAAGATCACCCTCATCTTTAGACAACGTAGATGAATTGACCATTGGTGTATGGACACTGTTGGCATTAGTTAAGGAACTTCTATCAAGTAGATCCTAAATGTACTTGCGCTGACATAAATGAAGACTTCCAGTCGAGGATCGAGTGACTTCAATACATAAGAAGTAGTGAAGGTCGCTCATATCCTTAAGGGAAAACTCATTATGTAAGTACTGAGTAAATCTACTTATATTGTCAGCCATATTCCCTGTAATAATAATATCATCCATATACACCAGAACAGAGATGACGGACTCAGTCGTTACTCGAACAAATAGAGATGCATCAGATTTGGACATGAGAAACCCAATGGAAACAAGAAACCGTTTTAATTTATCAAACTAGGCGTGTGGAGCTTGACGCAACCCGTATAATGCCTTCGTCAGATGACATACCAAGTGCTCATCAGTTGGACTGTACTGAACATAACCTGGAGGTTGTTGCATGAATACTTCATTGGTGAGATCACCATTTAAAAAAGCATTATTGACATCGACCTGACGAAGTTGCCAACCACGAGAGACAGCAATCGAGAGTATGGTTTGAATAGTAGCAAGTGTGATTACTAGACTAAACATTTCCTTGAAATCACACCTAGAAACCTGCGAACACCCCTTAGCTACCAACCGAGCTTTATGCTGAGCAATAGTTTCATCAAGATTTTTATTTACTTTAAAGAGCCACTTACACCCTATCACCTTCCATCCATGAGGTAAAGAAACAAGTTCCCAAATGGAGTTAGCTCGCAGTGCATCAAATTCAGCTTGTAGTGCTGGTCGCCACTTTAGATCAACAAGTGCTTCTTTAACTGTGTGGGGTTCATAGTCAACAACTTTAACAGATAGAGCCTTAGGTTTAAAAATCCTAGCTTTAGACCTAGTAACCATAGTATGAGTGTTCCCCAGCGGAACATTCAACAGAGCCGTAAGAATAATGCATAGAGCAGGCGGACCACCCGCATCAGGCTTGAGAGCCGGAATTCCTCAATAGCAAATCCCAACTCAGGCGAGGAACCACCTGATATAGATTGCATGGGACTATAATAAGGAGGAGACGAGGACATATCAGTGGGACTTTCGATTGTTGCAACAGGATGGGAGGCAGTAGACTGAACAATAGGAACATATGTTGAGACACACGAACTAGGTTTAACACGATCCATGTTAGATGAAGAAAATAAGAATCGTCGTTCATAAAAAAACAACATGACGAGAAATATTGACTTTACCATCTGGTGTGAGACAGCGGTAACCTTTATGTTGAGAACTATACCCTAAAAATGTACACGGCTAAGAACGAAAGTCCAACTTGTGATACGTAAATAGTCGCAAATATAGGAAACAACAGCACCCAAACACCCTTAAATGATCATATGTAGAATCACGACCATAAAGAACTTGGTAGAGAGACTGTCCTTTCAAGACTGGAGTAGGTAGTTGATTTATAAGATTAACAGCACTACAGAAAGCATATCCCTAATAATCCATGGGTAAATTAGCTTGAGCTAACAGAGTAAGACCAGTCTCAACAATGCGTCTATGCTTTCGTTCAACAACTCCATTTTGTTCAGACGTATGTGGACAAGAGAGACGATAAAGTATCCCAAGATCAACCAGAACTGATGTGAATGCACGATACTCACTACCCTAATCACTTTGAAAACTTTTATTATCTTTCCCAAACTGCGTTTTGACCATTTTCTAAAACTGAAGAAAATACTCAACTGCCTGAGACTTATGTTGAATGAGATAAACCCAAGTAAACCGACTGCAACATGTCGATGAATGAAACATAATACACGTTATTATCGCATAGAACTGAAGCTGGACCCTACAGGTCAGATACAACCAAATTAAACAAATTCTTATATTCAGTAGCAGAACTTAAAAATGACAGTTTATGAGATTTCTCCTTTTGACATGCAACACAAACATTATCAAGGCACATTTTATTGGAGACAATTTTACATTTATCAAGAACATTTTTAACTATTGAAGCAGATGGATGACCAAGTCTACAGTGCCATAATGCAAAAACATCATCACCATCATTGCGAGTCTGTAGTCGAGAGTTGTGAACAGAAGGAGCAGCGACAGACAAAGTAGGAGTAACCGACAAAAAATAATAGAGCCCGTCACGAGTGTGGCCCCGCAGTAAAATTTCCCAAGTCGGGATGTCCTTAACAACACAATAAGATGGATGAAACTTAAAGAACACGTTATTGTCCTTAACAAACTAAGAGACAGACAACAAATTTTTTCGGATATGTGGAACACACGGAACATTAGACAAGCGAAGCAGCTTACTTGTTGTGAGTAAAATAGAATTCCCAATAGATGTAATTTTTGTAGGAGTGCCATCCCTCATAAGAAAGAGGAGACATACCTAAGTACGGTATGGGTTCATGCAAAGCAATGACGTTACGACAAACATGATATGTAACTCCTGAATCAGGACACCAAGATGAGGTCCCTATAGATATAAGAATATAAGAATTGTCATTACCATAGTTAAACCCATATAGAGTTCTAGTAGTAGAGAACCTAAATGTAGTAAGAAAACTGGATGCATGAAACTCAAGAATACGCGACAACCCAACATACGGCGAGGCGTTAATGTCATGAGCACGAGCTCTTGGTTTAGTTCGCCATAAACCATCAGACCTATAATTTTGTATAGAACTATTGCCCATAGCTTCAAGCCTAACAAGATTGGCATTTGGTTCAGTATGCTGGCCCATAAGAAGATCCATTCCTGCCAGCCTATCATACGGCCCAAACCCATGAGCTGAAGAAAGCGGCCTAGACACACCAACATACCAAGAGCATTCGACCTATAGTGTTGACCCAAACCAGCAATAGGCCTACAACACAGCTTGCATTAGCAACAGAAGTAGATGAATAAAGGTAAAAAACCCTAGCAGATGATGAACAAGACTCAAAATAATTGTTTAGTAAATTTCCCCACAAAAAACAGAAAGGAAATGCCATCGGTGTCGTCGTTAAAGGTCCAACGTACTGCCTAGGTCTACCATGACCCAACAAACACTAGCTTGGTGCGCTAAGGTTATTTTTAGGCGGTTCGTGACCAGCATGCCCAGCCGACGTCGATACCAAGTTTGGAGTAGAAGAGATGTCGCCGTATGCATTATCAAACCTGTAGTAGCAGCGCTATGCCATATGGCCAAACTGACTATAGATATGACATTGGAGTCGTGTCTAAAAACCTTGCCCACAGTGGCAGAAGAATGGCGTCCACTACGCACGGAGTCTGCCACTGGTTCCGACTGAGCGGTCTCCACTAGATGTGTATGAAACGCAGCATCAATCACCACACGAGTTTGACGGCACTCAAACTCTAGAAGAACGTCGATAAGTTTCTGAAAGGAAAAAGGTTCAATCGAGAATGAGGCCAAGGTTAGGACCGCATTAAACTCCAACGAGAGTCTGGCAAGAATGACTTCCACCTTCTCTACTTCCAGCACTATAGATCCAGAAGTCTCAAGCAACGCACAGATGTTCTGAATCTTAGCAACATACTCTTTAACGGACATTACTCTTTTCTTAATCGAGTAGAGTTCATGTCGGAGTCGGGACAACTTTGCTCCAATGGTAGTAGCAAATAGACGATTGGTCGTGCTCTAGACGTCACACGCCGATTTTGTAGTTGTAAAACAAGGTAACAAAAAAGAATTAATTGTAGAAAACAACCAAGAAGTAAGAAGCTTATCTTCCTGAACAAACAACGAGTCATCAGGATTTGGAGTTAGAACTCCGTCTGGAGAAAAGAGAAATTGAGGCGGAGCAGGTAACATCCCTTCTAAATATTCGACTAGTTCATAACCTTGAATTATTAACTGGATATGTTGTTGCCACTGCACAAAATTGCTTTCATCTAACTTCACCATATCATGACAAGGAAATTTCTAAACCAAACGAGAGCTCGAGAAGATAGGACTGTAACAATCCGCAGCTATAGAATCCGTGGAATTAACCATGATCCGACAACGGGAAGATTGACCAGGAACTCAGGTGACTGATACCATATTTGTAAGTGTGCAAAAATAGAATAGAAAACAAGAAGGAAGATAATTGAATATTCTGGTATTATTTCACTACTTGAATCAGTGCAGAGATGAAACTTATATACATGAGTGATTAAGGCTAACTGCTACTAACCAATTCTACTAACAACATACCAGATTACATAACTGATTACTAACAACCTACCAAACCTCATACTTTAATAAATCTTAACGTCCCAAGCTTGTCCAAGTGCCTCAAATGCACCCCAATGCCATCCTCCTAAACCTTGTATCCATCCTACTTGATCGTCTCCAAGGAATATAGTATTGTCTTGGTAGTTATTTTCCTACAAAAAAATGGAAAGTGGTTACTTTGATAATGGGTGTAAAAATTACTTTTCCTCTAGATGGGAAATAAAGAGTAATTATTTAGACAATTAACTTTTATTTTATTTATGCTTAGGGTACTAATTAATTTATCCAACATAAAAAGAAAAAAAAAAAGGTAGTTGTCTCTTATTGATCTATACAACTTCGATTCATTATTTCAAAATTTTTTTAAAGTAAATATTTATATTTTATTATGTTATAAGTACATTATGTTTTCTAGCACAAAAAACTTAAGAGATGTAGAATTAAGTATTTGTGTGCACACCAAGCCTATTCACAGATGATATCTCATTACTCCAACAATAATATTGGTATCACCTAATCTCAAATTCAAATTTTAAACTAGTTCATTGCCTAATTTTCTCATCAAAAAAGATATATGACATGTGACTCTAGCAAAACTTACATGAAAATTCCTTTGTGTTAAAAATTGAAAATCTAATTGCTATTGAAAAAATGTCATATATCAAAATCAAACTACCAATTTAAAAGAATTAGTATCAAAATAGTTTCAAGCTGTATACTTGAATTTATACCTTGAATGTAATACAAGAAAAAAATTGTTAGCCTTACATATTCACAATATTGAGTTAATATGCATGTTTTTTTTAATGTATTCATATAATGGATTCGATCAAAATATGAAAAAAATCATATCTTGTAGATTAATTTAAATATTTGTTAATAGTAAATATTATTAAATATTTATTCAAATATTTATTAATAATAAAAATGTTAAAATACATTAATATTATTTTTTACTTAATAAGGGTAATTTTGTAAAGTAACCTTACATTCTCAAGGATGTGTTAGATGTACTAAACATGTTAATGTAACCTTCCTAGAATTTTAATCAATACTTTTTAGTGTATACTAAACCTTGTAAAATAACTTTCCCAGTAAGAATAATCTCATCAATCACATTTCAATGAATCACATTCCATTAGAACCATTAAAATTTTAACATAAAAAAAGCACAATCCCTTATTTCATAAAAAATGCATACAGTTCACAGTCAGACCCCTTCTTTCTCTATAAAATTCTAGTAAAAAGTACACTGACATCTACATTTCCACAGTCCCCAACAACAAAATCCAAATTGGGTTCTCCAAGCAATAATCTAGCCTCTTTAGGTTCCTAAAAGCACAACTTATGATCCCAAACTAAGAAATTCATCTAATTTCTCATGCTTAACTAACTTAGACCAAGTGCCAAAGTGTAACGCCCCAAATTTTTGCTTTCCGGCTTTTGTGAATTTGTGGTATGAAAATTGTCTGAATGTGTTTCTATATTAATTTGACACCAATATCTGTCTGCTTTAGTGGATATGTGCTTTGGGTGTGTTGGGGAAGTCCCAAGTTCGAGCTAGGACTTGGGCCAATTTTTGGCTTTTTAATGAATAAAGCCTTGACCTTGGTTAATAGGCTTAAAAAAATTTAGTTGTAAAAGCATATCAGAATGGGTCTGCTGGTCTGGTGGATAAGAGGAGAGGATTTGTGCATGTGGTCCTGTGTTTGAAGCGTAGTGTGGGCATTATTTTTGTGCTAGTGTCGTGTAGGACTTTGAACAACTAGAGTGAAACACTTAGTGTTTGAGTTGGTTAGGTTTGATGGAGTGATTTGGGGGATTGGAGTTACCTAATAATTTTTTTTTTTTGCAAAAAATTCAGTTCCCTCTTTTTTTCCAAAAAGCCTTCTGCCATTTTCCCCAAAATTCCCTCCCTATCGCCGAATTTTTATCATTCTTTGCTACCTTTTCTCTCGTTTTTCCCTTTTTCGTCTTTATTTTATTCTTTGTTCCAGTAGCAACGGTTGTTCTACGCTTTTAGAGAAGGTTCTTAAGGCTGGAAATCACATTTCATTGGTTTGAATTAGAGTTGTACTCGATTTTGGTGGTGGTAAGTCAATTATGTGATTTCGAGATTAAGTGTTGAGACTCGATTATGAGGTTTCTAAAGGCTAAATATTTTGGTTTTAGGTTCTGGGAGTGCTCGGGAGTGCTTCAGTGTCAAAAACGATACAGGTGTGTACTTTGACTGCACTGAAATCGCGTTTCTGCGAAAGCCAAAAATGAAATTATTGATGCCACACGGGCGTGTGGACTACCCGTGTGGAGGCTGTGTGACGAGACACAGCTGTGTGATCGACGAATCAAGCTGCGTGCGCTCGACACGGGAGCGACAGACACAGCCGTGTAAGGCTGGCTAGGCCGTGTGCGAGGCACGGGCTAGGCCAATTCGGCCTTGTAGGCCACACGGGCATGTGGGATTTTGGGCCAGGCCGTGTGATCCACACGGGCAAGGTCAATTTGGGTCGTGTGGGCCACACGGGCATGTGGGCCCACACGGACAGGCCACATAGGCGTGTGAGCCCATTTTTCTTAAATATTCTGTAAGGTTGCACGGGTCGCCCAAGTCGACTGTGACCTATTGTAGGGTCGGTAAGTGTTACTTAGACCCCTATTTCTGGGATATGATAATGAGATGTATGTGATAGCATGTTACCAGTAGCATGTGTACTAATTCTATTCTGATATGTCTATATGATCTGTTTATCAGCATTAAAGCATGCCATGATATTATGTTTTATTACATTGGGTTGGGTTTATTGTTGAAGTGAAGGAAGTCTGAAAGGCTATTAGCCTGTTATCTGGCAGCTTTACTGCATATTACTGATATGTGCAGTAATACGGTACGGCTTGGTGAGTAGGGCTGGATGGGTTGATTTTATCCCTATACTTGGTGTGTAGGGTTTGGTGGGTCGATTTTATCCCCACATAGTGTGTAGGGTTGGACGGAGATGGTGTGCAAGGTTGGTGGGCATGTACTGTTCTGATCTGATATGCATGTGATATTTGTGAGAGCTAAGGCCCGATTATATTTGATTCTGTATCTGTTTGGGCTTGAGAGCCCTATTATATTCTAATTCTATTCTGAGTGGGCTAAGGCCTACATTGTATCTGTTAAGGGCTCAGGCCCGAATTATGACTGTTGTCTATTTCTGCTATCTGTATGTATGCATGCGTTACTGCGGGGATCTACACATTGAGTTTGCGAAAACGCACCCCTTCATTTGTTTTATCTGTCAGGTAATCCCCAGCAGTAGATGGATTGGTGCAGTGGAGGGCTCGATGGTAACCACTGCTAGCTACGTTTTGATTTCATGGTTTACAGTTTACATTCTATTTTATTTATTATTTATATTTGGGAATTTTTATGTAATAAGGACCTTTGGACTGTTTTGATTTTTATTTTGGGGATTTTAAACTATTACTTTTATTGATTTATAAACTACGACACCACAAATGCGTTTTAAAACTAAATTAAAGATTTTTGTATGAATGAACGGTTTCCAAAACTTCCGCGAAAAAGATATGTTTTCAAGTGAATCAACTAATACATAATTTCTGGCTAAGGAAAGATAATAATCTGAATAAGTTTTTATAACTGAAACGGTTTTCTAAAAACACTCTCATGTGACGCCGCCAGATTTGGCCATAACGTCTAGGCCAGGTTTGGGGTGTTACACAAAGGCATACAAACATGTTCTAAGACTTGATCAATATGTTCAACACAATTGTAACAAAAAAGGGCAATTCATATTATCAATGAGTTTTCTTCTATACCTCTCCAAATTCATGAGAATTTTACCCTTACAAACAATTCATAAGGAAGCTTTAACTCACTATGATCCTAGATATTTTAAATTAACACCATCGTGGATTCTTGTTTGGTAAATTAAATATCTGTAAGTAGACTTTGCCGTGGAACTTCTCTTTTCATCCCAACACCAGCTTGGTGTATCATCAATCTCATATTCTATTAGAGGCAAGGTAGTAGCAAATTTCAAAACAACATCTTTAGGAACTAAATATTCAAATTTACTCCAGTTCTATAAGCAATCATCTATTATAATAGACATAATTGATGTAAATGAACTAGACAAGTTCTCTACCTGCTAAACATAATGAAAAATGGGTACTCAACTTCTATCCATTTTGATACGGATGAAATGGATGGACGGCTGTGTGGAATAGGATCGTAAAGTTTGTCCAAGTTGCAGATTTAGCTTAGGGCTCTAGATGTTCAGAAAGAAACTTGGACTTTGACACAACCTGAAACGTAACCGAATCCAAGTCAGACAAAACAATTAAGATAAATAAAGTAGAACAATAAATCAAATATTAGAACAATAAAGATGAAAGTAAAGAAGATAGATGGAAAAGATAGAATGTGGCGTGTAGAAGTTCTAAAGAGCCTTGGAAATAAGAAGAATCCACAATCTTCTTGAAGTGACTCTAGTTTCCCCTCAAAGAAAGAAAATTTAGCAAGAAAAAGTTTGAAGATGATCCCCACAGAAAATGATTTTTAAAACTCTTCTAAAAAAAACTCAAGAAAATTTCTTAAAAAAAAGGTCAAAAGAGAAGTTGTTAAATAATAATGAATTGATTCTTTTGTGTACAATGCAAAGTCCTTTATATAGCTAGCTAAATAAATATAAATAAAACTCTTAAGTATATTAGAACTCTAATTAACCTAAACAAGAAGTAGTTTTAAACTAAACTTTCTTGTTGGCATAAAACTCCTAAATAACTTAAAATACTTAATAATTATAAAAAATTTGAAATAAAAAATATAATAAGAGCTGATAAATACAATATTGGACTCATATGTAATAAAAATTAAGCCTAAAACTCGAACCCCTTATGATTTAAACTCAAATAAAAAGCTTGAAACTCGCAATTCCTGTCATAATCCTGTCCAGAAATTCTGTTCACACGGTCTTCATAAAATGGTCATAACTTGAGTTTTCAAACTCGAAATCAAGTGATTTAAAGTGAGTTTTGAAGCTAAGATATAGATATTCAAATGTTATCAAGACATCTTAATCCAAAAATGCCTAGATCCCATCCAAAATTTTGTCGCAAGTTGACTAATCTTTTCAGCTTAAAAATTGACAGCTTGGTTGAATTGACTTTAATACATTTCACCCGTTCCGTACATGTATCATTCTTGGTTTCCTTGAAAAGATCCATTCTCACATACTAGCTATGGTCAAGTCTTGGTTTGTTTTGCTTGACCTTTAACCTTATTGTTGAGCCTTGAGGTAGTGTAAGCCCATCATATCCATGGGCCTAAAATTGGGCATTGAGACTCATATCACATTTATCCCTCCAAAAGGCAATGGTTTTCCCATTCCCAATATTCCAAATTATGCCATCTTATACTACTCCAAAAATTGTAGAGATACTAATATCGCGTGATATGTAGTAATAAAATTTATAAAAACTGATCACACCAAAAACTAACTAATATCATGATTTTAAGGCAAGCGCACCTATCGAACAGTAGTATAGTTTAGCGGTAAGACCGAGTTATCGTACCCAAGGGAACCAAAAGTACTAGTACTTACTTTCTTTCTATTATCTAGCCTAAAAATAAAGGGGGTTTGTGTGAAACTAATTCTAAACTAAGCTAAAAGTGCACAAAGAGTAAATTGGGGAAAGCTTTCGGGAAAAGCTGATTGATATGGGCAATACTCAAGGGAGAATCCACCTAGACTTCACTTGTTATTGGCTTCTTGATCTAAATGATTTCTTCACTTGACTTGATCCGTAGAGATCCCTAACCTATGTTAATACCTCCGTTGAGGATAAGAAAAACTAATCCTAGGTGGTTAACTAAAGTTTCTTTATTAATTAACACCCCTAGGTTGCATTAATTTGATCTATGGATCCCCCTATTAGGTTTGACCCTAATCCGGCAGATTTATGTCGTCCTATGTCTAGGGTTGCATGCAACTCCGCTCAATTATGGTAGATCTACTCTTAAAACAGGGACTTTTGCTCTTCTGCCTAAGCACATCAGTTTTTTGACTTAATACCTAGAATTATTAAACCAAGAATTAAGAACACATAATTAAGAACAATTCAAGTATTTATCATATAATTCAAGAATGAGTAATAACAAGATTTGTCTTAGGTTTCATCCCCCTCAAGTATTTGAAGGGTTTAGTTCATAATTAATAAAGAAAACATCTCAGAAGAAATAAGATAACAAAACATAAAGAACCCAAAAACCCTTGGAGAATTTAGGGAGATCCTTTGTCTTGATGTAGAATTTCGGCTTCTGGGATGAATCAATCGGCTTCCCTTGGAGTAATTCTTTGCTTTCACTCCTTGTGTTGGTAGAAATATGGCACTCCTTTCGGGAGAAAAGAGTACACGCTTAGAGTTGCCTCGTAGGGTCTTTATATAGAGCTTTGGGATACCTTTCTTAGCCTCTAAGTATCCAAATCCGAGTGAAATTGCACTTCCTCACGACAGGGACACGCCCGTGTACCACGCCCGTGTGGACCGACAAGAGGCCGTGTGTGGGCCTGTTGAAGGTGGCACGGCCGTGTCACCTGGCCGTGCTTGTCGGGGCTGGGCCGTGTTGGACCTTATGTGGCACGGCCGTGTGGTGACTCCTTGGGCCGTGTTGTTTTCACACTTTTGGCCCATTTTCTTCGTTTTCGGTCCATTTTTCATTCTTTTCTCTTCCCTATGCTCTCCTGAGTATACAACATGAAATAGAAAGGTTAAGAGCACCAATTCTCACAAAATTAATAATAATTCATCCAGAAATTAGGCTAAACATGAGGTAAAAATATGTATAATTTATCGTTTATCAAATACCCCCACACTTAAGCCTTTGTTTGTCCTTAAGCAAAATCTCAATCCCTAATTAAGAATCATTCCTCTCAACTTACAATGTTTATCAATAATGTTTCAAACTAATTCACAAGTAGTCATTCAATGAAAATTCAATCAGAAGAACATTAAAGATTCAATTACTTTAAGTTGAGAATTTTATCATCGAAACATAAGTTTTCTTCCCTACTCCTAAGTACTCATCTTTCAATTGAAATCAAC
The DNA here is from genome assembly GCA_020496765.1 of Gossypium stocksii. NCBI lineage: Eukaryota > Viridiplantae > Streptophyta > Magnoliopsida > Malvales > Malvaceae > Gossypium > Gossypium stocksii. The sequence goes on along the minus strand of CM035632.1, from coordinate 75,185,778 downwards.
AAGATTTGACATCCTCACTAAAGATTCACTCTATCCACTCAAGGTGTTTAGGGTTCAAGAAGTAAGTACTCTCTAGTCAACCTGAAAAGTTATTACCATAGGCTTGCAAGAAGATCAAATCTCCACCACTATAGTTTGGTATGATACATCGATAAAAAGGTCTTTTAACGGTTGTAATGGGGCTTGGTTAAGGGTGTTGTCACAAGCTGAAAAAGAAAGGTTAGAATCGATATTGAACTGAAAAATTATCTAGCTAGAAAAATCTCTATCACTGGAACATATTTCTCAAGCTAATTCTTATGATAACATCATTTCCGCCTTGGTAGCCTTAAAATAGAAATATACAAAAACTATTTGAACTATTACAGATTACAATTGAATTAATACATACGTTTTTTTTAAGAACAATTCAACTACAATACAATAAATTGAATATTTACAACTTTACAATTTGGAAAAGAGAATAAAGCTAGATGAAAATTTCAACTCAAATTTCGACAAAAATAGGGGTCAAAATAATTGAATAGAATTAAACAAAAAATGGGTGAAAGGTTAGTATTAGAGGTAAGTCAAAGAAAAGGTTGTTAGGCTCAATGGGGTTTACTAGGGGCTAATTTATGGAGGTAGGCTTTTGTGGAGTAAGTGGGTTAAATCCTAGGTGCCTTTATCATTTCAGTGTATCAAATTAATGATGTGGTCTTGACATGTATAATCAAAGCAAGTTCTAGAATAACAAATCAGTATTGACTCACTCAAAGTAATAATAAAAGTGAGCACGAAAGAATGTATGCTCAAAAGGCTCAAAAATCTCACCATAATTATGGCTTTTGATGTCAATCCTGCGAATTTCAAATCTCAAGATAACACTTAAAATTCAGGAAATTAACTTATGAAAAAAAAATGGGGTTCTCAAAAATTTCAACTTATCATGCTTGATTCTCTAATGTTTTAAAGTTTGAATAATCAAAGTATAAGCACCTATGTCTTAATTCTCACATATCAATAAAAATCATAAATCAATCAGAATTAATTCCTAATAAGAGACTAAAGATAATGCAAAATTGAGAACAATGCAAAAAGAAAAAAATTTCAGGGATTTTATAGATAATGTAAAGATTTAAAGTAAGTTTTTCCCCCCCACACTTAAGATGTACATTGCCCTCAATGTACAAAGATACACAAATAGCAAGAGAAGCATAATATCATAAGATAGGGACAGAATTGAAACTCCCTGATTTGAGGAAGAATTTGTGAGAAAGATATTGGAAGAGTCGGTAGTTGTGGCAGGATGTTCCCATTTCCATATAAATGTGAGCTTGTAGAGCTCCTTTTTAAAACTGTGAAAATATTAATTAGTCGTGGTAATTTTGGATTAATAGAGATTATCCATTAGGTATTGGCCGATATGAAAGATAGAAAATAAATAAACTAAGTTCTAAAAGTACTAATACTTAAATGATAAAAAGGATAAAAATAAAAATAAAATTCAAAATGAAAAGGAAACTAAAGTTAGAAATAAAGGAAAAATAAAAATGAAAGTGAAAAATAAAAACTAAGATAAAAATAAACATAAGAGGAATAGAAATATCTAATCCTCGAATAGATCACGCGGTGGTGGTGGTGGCGTGATGTGGAGATACTGACATATCTGCTATAAAGTCACATCGATGTGATCGAAGCGCTGGAAGCATTGCTGCTCAAATTGTGAAAAGCGCTCAAATAAGTCAGCATAGGAAGCTGTCGTATGAACTGGTCGATGAGGGGGTGGTGGCAGCTCGGTAGGTGCATCCTCATTCGGTGGTGGTGGTGGGAAATCATCAGGAATGTCCGCTGGATCCTCGCCCTCCTGGATGAGTTGGTACTGAAAGGGGTTACCTCCTAGTCTTCGCTCAATCATCCTCATGTGGTGCATGATCTGGATGCCCTAAGGGGATATCTGGCCGATAAGTGTATAGGAGGATGTCTGGGCCGATGTGTTGAGGAGCCCGAAGTGACGGGCCAGATGTATGATGTACGGACCCATAGATATAACGCCTTTGTGGTGCCTCTCTGTCTGGTGCTGCATGGCTTGCACGATAAAGTAGGCGAGGTCGATGGCATGCGCGTTCGCCATGCTCCATACAAAATAAGCGTCATGAGTGTTGATGACGCTGGTGCTCTCCCGTCTACCTGTCAAAGTATGTGCGAGAAGAGCATGAAGGTACCTCAATGGCGGGGAGAGAGCGGTCGCCTTCGTGCGACTAGGGTCGTAGGAGGGAAAACCAGGGGCAATGTTGAACCAACAGTCTACGGGTTTGAGGTGGATGCGTCGGGAAAGCATAGGGAAGTCTTCCTTTTCTATGAATTGCTCCGTGTAGAGGCCAAGAGCTGAGCCAAACTTTGGTACGCTAAGGTGGCGTACACGACCTCCTAGGCAAAATTGGATCGTGCCGGGGTCATTGAACTAGCTCATGACGATCTGCAGATGGAAAGTGGAGCAGAACTCTAGAATGAGTTCAAGGTATGTGGGCTCTATGATCCGGAAGAACTGCTCCTAAGGATCCGTCATTAGTAGGGCCAGGACTGAATCAGCAAGGTTGACTTGCTCTAGCGCGTCCCAATCAACGCATCGAACGGCGCTCAAGGTGCGTTCCCGTAAAATCTGAAACAATTCCTCTTGGGAGGTCTGGGTGAATGTTATAAACGGATGGCGAGCTTCAGAGGTGGGCCTCGATGATGAACTACCGGGCTCCTTTCATTTTTTAGAAGGTGGGGCAGCAGCTCTTTTGCCGCGTGATGACGACATGATATCTAAAAATGAAATAACAGACATTAGTCCTAAAATTGAAATGAAATTTGCTCAAAAACTCGCGAAACTAAATTGCTTCAAAAACTATGTATGGAATAAAATGGAAATGACAATGTTCCTAAAAACATAAAATAGGGACTAACCTATAATTTATCCATGATATCAACAATAAGCAACATGAGAATATATTTATACTAAATGCTTGAGAAAAATGGCAATCAAGTGTGATTTTAAGTGGCATGCAATCATGAAATATTCTATAATATTCTAGATTATTCATCCTAGTGTAACTAATTCCATGCTTGAATCAATTCTAAATTTAATTATAATCATGATATAAAAATAAATAAAATAGATTAGTAAAAATTAGAGAGAAAAATGAGAAAGTAGAACCAAATGGGAGAGGTGCACGGTCGTGGGAGAGGATTGAACGGTCGTGGGGCACTTTGCACGGGCGTGGGATAGTCCTATACGAGCATGGTGGTGTTTTAAGGATCGGCGGCGGCGTTTATGGTGGTTGGGGGAGAAAGATTTTAGGGTTTGAGTGAGGGAGATAATGAATAGTGGCCCCTATTTATAGTTTTTGGGTCACACGGGCATGGCACACGTCCGTGTGACTCTGGTTTTGCCTGTGTGATTTGAAATTTGGTGGTTTTGGCACGCCTGGTTCGAAGTACACGCCCGTGTTGGCCATCTCGCACGGCCGTTTGCATTCTCGTTTGCTTTTCACACGGTCATGTGATAGGTCACACGGCCGTTTGCGATGAGGTTTTCGTTATTCACACGGTCGTGTAGGTAGTTACACGATCGTGTCTAAATCGACAGGGTTGGCCACGGTTTAGGGACACAGGCATGTGGCTTTGTGTAAGCTCGTGTTTTTGGGGAAATTGTGCTCTGTTTACACACGGCCTGGGTGCAAGACCGTGTCTCTACTTTAAGTGTTCACACGGCCTTGGACACGCCATTGGGCATGGCCGTGTGGTCCTAAAATTCTGCATTTAAAAAGGGTTAGTTGATGCATAAAAATACTAAAATTAAAATTAAAAAGAAAGGTTGCTAAGTTAGTGCTCGGGTTACCTCCTGAGAAGCACTTATTTAGAGTCTAAGCTCGACTCTACCTGGATGTATCACGAAGGGATTTCATGGAGCTGAAGCCTCCTTGTTATCTTTAAAATTCTCACCTCTATAGTGTTTAAGCCTATGGCCGTTTACCTTGAACGTACCGTGGTTAGGGTGAGTTACCTCAATTGTGCTGTATGGAAAGACAGTTTGAACAGTGAATGGACCTAACCACCTTGACTTGAGTTTTTCAGGAAATAGTTTCAGCCTTGAGTTGTGGAGTAAAGCAGGATCACCCGTTTTGAACTGCTTAGGTTGTTTCAGTCGTTTGTCATGACATCGCTTCATGGCTTCCTTATATAGTTGTGAGCTCTCGTAGGCATTGCAACGCCATTCATCTAGCTCATTTAACTGCATTAATCTTTTCTCACCTGCAAGCTTAAAATCAAGGTTTAAAAATTTAATAGCCCAGAATGCTTTATGTTCAAGTTCAAATGGCAGATGACAACTTTTTCCGTAGACAAGTTTATAGGGAAATGTACCTATGGGTGTTTTAAAAGCAGTTCTATAGGCCCATAAAGCATTGTCTATCTTTCTTGACCAATCTTTTCTATTTGTTTCTATTGTTTTCTTTAAGATGCGTTTTAGTTCCCTATTTGTCACTTCGACTTGGCCAATGGTTTGTGGATGATAAGGGGTAGCTATTCTATGTTGTACTCCATACTTTTTAAAACTTTTTCAACTTGGGCATTGCAAAAATGGGTGCCCTATCACTAATAATTATCCTAGGTATTCCAAATCGAGAGAAAAGTTTCTTCAAAAATCGTACTACCATTCTAGCATCATTAGTAGGTAAGGCTTGAGCTTCCACCTATTTTTTCATATAATCTACTGCTACTAGGATGTACTTATTCCCAAATGAAGTAGGGAATGGACCCATGAAATCAATACCCCATACATCAAATATTTCACATGAAAGTATATAGCTCTGAGGCATTTCATTATGTTGAGAAATATTACCTGTTCTCTGGCATTTATCACAAGAAGTCACATACCTGTTGGCATCCCTGAAAAGTGTAGGCCAGTAAAAGCCTGATTCGAGTACCTTATGAGCAGTTCTTGCTCTACTGTGATGTCCTCCTATGGGTCTTGAATGGCAGTGATTTAAAATCTGGTATGCTTCTGTTTCAGCAACGCATCTTCGAATAACCTGATTTGCACAAATTCAAAAAAGAAAAGGATCTTCCCAAAAGTAGTTTTGCACATCAGTGAAGAATCACTTCTTTTGCTGATGGGTCAGGCCTTTTGGGGTTATGTTAGCTGCTAAATAATTTGCAAAATCAGCAAACCAAGGAACTACTGCATCTGCTAAGGCTAGGAGTTGTTCATCAAGAAATAAGTCGTTTATTTTATCGAGGTACTTGGGTTGTGTGTTTTCTAGTCTTGAAAGGTGATCTGCTGCCAAGTTTTTAGCTCTTTTCTTGTCCTTTATTTCTAAATCAAATTCCTGTAACAATAGAATCCATCTTATTAATTGAGGTTTTGCATCAGTTTTAGTTAAAAGGTAGCGAAGTGCAGAATGGTCAGTATAAACAATGACTTTTGACAAAATCAAATAAGATAAGAATTTGTCAAATGCAAAAATAACGGCTAGCAATTCATTTTCTGTGGTAGTATAATTTGCTTGAGTGGTTGTCAAAGTTCTGCTAACATAATAAATCGGTTGAAAGTGCTTGTCTCTTCACTGTCCCAAAACTGCACCTACCGCAAAATCACTTGCATCGTACATTAGTTCAAAAGGTAGATTCCAATCAGGTGAAATCATAATCGGGGATTTGACTAACTTTTCCTTAAGAGTGTTAAAAGATTCTAAACATTCTTGGTCGAAATTGAAAAGCACGTCCTTTTCTAGAAATTTTGTTAAAGGCTTAGCTAGTTTAGAAAAATCTTTAATAAATCTGCGATAAAAATCAGCATGTCCTAAAAAGCTTCTTATAGCCTTAACTGAATTAGGGGGAGGTAATTTTTCAATGGTTTCAATTTTTGCTTTATTTACCTCTATCCCTTTACTAGAAATTTTATGTCCTAATACAATACCCTCTTGAACCATAAAGTGACATTTTTCCCAGTTTAGCACTAAATTTGTCTCTTCACATCTTATCAAAACATGTTTTAAATTATTAAGACAGAGTTGAAAAGAATTACCAAAAACTAAAAAATCATCCATAAATACCTCCATGATATCTTCCACGAATTCGTTGAAGATAGCTAGCATGCATCGTTGAAAAGTAGCAGAAACGTTACGTAAACCAGAAGGCATTCTACGATAAGCAAACGTACCGTATGGACATGTGAATGTCGTTTTCTCCTGATCTTCTGGAGCTATCGGGATTTGGAAGTAACCAGAGAGGCCATCTAGGAAACAATAATACATGTGACCTGATAATCTTTCCAACATCTGATCAATAAAAGGTAAGGGAAAATGATCTTTTCAAGTTGCGTCATTCAGCTTTTTATAATCAATGCAAACTCTCCATCCAGTGACTGTTCTTATAGGTATTGACTCTTTTTTGTCATTAGACACTTCAAGCCTCCCTTTTTAGGAACAACCTCGGCTTTTACGACTTCCTTCATGTTGGGATTCAATCATCTTTGAGCTTGCACCGATGGTTTATATTCATCTTCTATTAAAATTTTGTGGGTGCAAAAAGAAGGATTAATTCCCTTAATATCTGGAATTTTCCAAGCTATAGCCTACTTATGCTCCCTTAACACATGGAGTAGTTCCCCTTTTTTTGCAATGCTCAAATCTGATGCGATAATAACTGGTAAAGTTGAATCTTCCCCTAAAAAGGCATATTCTAAATGATCTGGCAATTGCTTTAACTCTAATTTAGGGGGTTCATCAATGGAAGGTTTCTGTCTCAACTCATCATTCATTTTTATACTTTCATAACTTATGTGTCTCGTGATAATTTCATTAGAATCTAACTCATTTCTTACTTCTTTAATTTCAATGGTGGCTTCATCTTCCCCCCACCTTGAATAAGACACAGTTCCAACGTGTCTGCGAGAGAAAGTTCCTGAAAATTATCTTGAACAAAGTAATCAACAATATCAACAAAATAACAGGAATTATCTTGTTCTTTAGAAAATCTCATGGCATCATAGATTTTAAAAACGACTTCTTCCTCACCAACTCTAAGTACTAATTTACCATCCCCTACATCGATAACAGGTCTAGCAGTGGCTAAGAATGAACATCCGAAAATTGAAGGCACCTCAATATCCTCATCCATGTTAAGTACAACAAAATCAATAGGGAATATAAATTTATCTACCTTTACTAGCACATCTTCGATGATTCCCCTAGGGTATTTAACAGATCTATCAGCTAGTTGAATACTCATCCTAGTGGGCTTTGGTTCCCCTAGACCTAGGTGCTTGAACATTTTGTAAGGCATTAGATTAATGCTAGCACCTAAATCAGCTAAGGCTTTATCAATAATTAAACTACCAATTAAACAAGGTATAGTAAAACTCCCTGGATCTTTCAGTTTTGTTGGCAGTTTATTTTGGAGAATAGCTGAGCATTCCTCGTTGAGTTTGACTGTGGCTAATTCTTCCAACTTCCTTTTATTTGTTAGAAGATCTTTAAGGAACTTCGCGTACTTCGGCATCTACGAAATTGCTTCAACAAAAGGTAAGTTAATGTGTAATTGTTTAAAAAGTTCAAGAAATTTACTGAATTGAGCATCTATACATTCTTTCTTCAACTTTGCCGGATATGGAATAGGCGGTTTGTATTCCTTGAGTGTTGGTGGAGTGTTTTCCTTGGGTTCCTCTACCTTGTCTCCTGGAGATTCTTAAACAGACGTCTTTTCTGGTTCAGCTAGTACTTTCCCATCTCTTAAAGTAATTGCTTTGACATGTTCTCTGGGATTTGGCTCAGTATTACTTAGTAGTCCACATTGTGGTCTCTCTGAAATTAATTTCGCAAGTTGACCGATTTGATTCTCAAGCCCTTGAATTGATGCTTGTTGGTTTTTTAGTGCCGTTTTAGTGTTTTGAAAACGGGTTTCTAATGCGGCCATAAATTTGGTGAACATCTCTTCAAGATTCGGCTTTTTCTCTTGTTGTGGTGGTGGCTGCTGAAATCCCGAAGGAGGCTATTGTCTTTGATTTCCTTGTCCTCTCCATGAAAAATTGGGGTGATTTCTCCAACCTGCATTGTAAGTATTACTATAAGGGTTATTTTGAGGTCTAGAATTGTTACCCATGTAGTTGGCTTGCTCAGTTTCTATGCTGTGTCCATAAGATGAGTAGTCTGGATTGAACATATTTCCTTGGGTTGCGTCGCACTATATCACTGGCTGTGCCTGCGTAGAACTAACAAAATAATCAAACTTTTTATTTAGAAGTTCTACTTGGTTAGTAAGCATAGTGACAGCATCAATATTATAAACTCCTGCTACTTTTGTCGGCTTTGTCCTCATGACTTGCCACTGATAGTTATTCAGTGACATCTCTTCAATAAATTCATAAGCTGCTTCGGGCGTTTTATTGTTGATTGTTCCTCCTGTGGCTGCATCGATCATTTGCTTTGTTGAAAGATTCAAACCGTTGTGAAAGGTTTGAACTGTAGCCACAAAGGTAATCCATGATAAGGGCACCTTCTCAAAAGATTTTTTGTATCTCTCCAAGGCATCGTAAAGTGTTTCTAAATCCATCTGCACAAAAGAAGAGATATCGTTTCGTAATTTAGCTATTTTAGCTGGAGGAAAATATTTCAGTAAAAATTTTTCGGTCATCTGTTCCCATGTAGTGATTAAGCCTCGTGGTAAAGAATTTAACCACTGTTTGGCTTTATTTCTCAAAGAGAATGGGAATAGCTTTAGACGAATGGCATCATCAGAAACGCCATTAATTTTAAAAGTATCACAAAGTTCCAAAAAATTGGCTATGTGTGAGTTCGGATCTTCATCTTGTAGACCATCAAACTGTACTAATTGCTAAATCATCTGAATAGTGTTAGGTTTTAATTCAAAATTATTAGCAGCAATAGTAGGTCTAATAATGCTAGTTTGAGTACCAGCCAAACTAGGTTTAGCATAATCATACATAGTACGAGGAGCTTCATCTTGTTCTGCGGGTAGTGCTAGAGGTGGTTGAATGTTTTGATTTACTTCCATCTCTTCTGTAGGTTCTGGCTCTTGTTCTTGATCTTGTTCTGGATAACGTAGGCTTCGTCTGATCTCTCTGCGAGTTCTGCGAACTGTCGCTTCTAAGTCTTCGTCAAAAAGTAATGGCCCTGCCAGGTTGTTTCTAGTCATAAACTAGAAATACCTGGAAGGAAAAAGCAAAGAAAATTAAAATAGAATAAAATAAAAATAAAATAAATAAAAACCAAAAACAAATAAATATAGTAATGGCTAAAGTAATAGAAATCGAGTTTTCATAATATTTTAGTTCCCCGGCAACGGCGCCAAAAACTTGATATCACGTGATATGTAGTAATAAAATTTATAAAAACTGATCACACCAAAAACTAACTAATATCACGATTTTAAGGCAAGCGCATCTATCGAACAGTAGTATAGTTTAGCGGGAAGACCGAGTTATCGTACCCAAGGGAACCAAAAGTACTAGTACTTACTTCCTTTCTATTATCTAGCCTAAAAATAAAGGGGGTTTGTGTGAAACTAATTCTAAACTAAGCTAAAAGTGCACAAAGATTAAATTGGGGAAAACTTTCAGGAACAGCTGATTGATATGGGCAATACTCAAGGGAGAATCCACCTACACTTCACTTGTTATTGGCTTCTTGAACTAAACGATTTCTTCACTTGACTTGATCCGTAGAGATCCCTAACCTATGTTAATACCTCCGTCGAGGATAAGAACAACTAATCCTAGGTGGTTAACTAAAGTTTCTTTATTAATTAACACTCCTAGGTTGCATTAATTTGATCTATGGATCCCCCTATTAGGTTTGACCCTAATCCGGCAGATTTATGTCACCCTATGTCTAGAGTTGCATGCAACTCCACTCAATTATGGTAGATCTACTCTTAAAACAGGGACTTTTGCTCCTCTGCCTAAGCACATCAGTTTCTTGACTTAATACCTAGGATTATTAAACCAAGAATTAAGAACACATAATTAAGAACAGTTCAAGTATTTATCATATAATTCAAGAATGAATAATAACAAGATCTGTCTTAGGTTTCATCCCCCTCAAGTATTTGAGGGGTTTAGTTCATAATTAATAAAGAAAACATCTCAGAAGAAATAAGATAACAAAACATAAAGAACCCAAAAACCCCTGGAGGAATTTAGGGAGATCATTTGTCTTGATGTAGAATTCCAGCTTCTGGGATGAATCAATCGGCTTCCCTTGGAGTAATTCTTTGCTTTCACTCCTTGTGTTGGCAGAAATATGGCGCTCTTTTTGGGAGAAAAGAGTACACCCTTAGAGTTACCTCCTAGGGTTTTTATATAGAGTTTTGGGATGCCTTTCTTAGCCTCTAAGTATCCAAATCCGAGTGAAATTGCACTTCCTCACGACAGGGACACGCCCGTGTGCCACGCCCTTGTGGATCGACAAGAGGCCGTGTGTGGGCCTGTTGAGGGTGGCACGACCGTGTGGCCTGGCCGTGCTTGTCGGGGCTGGGCCGTGTTGGACCTTATGTGGCACGGCCGTGTGCCACGGCCGTGTGGTGACTCCTTGGGCCGTATTGTTTTCACACTTTTGGCCCATTTTCTTCATTTTCGGTCCATTTTTCGTTCTTTTCTCTTCCCTATTCTCTCTTGAGTATACAACATGAAATAAAAAGGTTAAGAGCACCAATTCTCACAAAATTAATAATAATTCATCCAGAAATTAGGCTAAACATGAGGTAAAAATATGTATAATTTATCGTTTATCAGATACCTTTCCATAATCTAGAGAAACTATTCAAATATCGACAAAACATAATGTTTTCCTTCCACTTATAATTTGACTTTGAAACTTGAAAAGGACTATATTAATTTTGGATCAATTGTAATTCGAGTTTCATAAGAAAATACTTGTTAATAAAATATGTTGTGTGCAAACCAAGCCTGAGACTTAGCATCCCACTTGATTAAATTAATGCATCATTTAGCATCATAATGACACAAAATAAAATTTCTAATAATTCTATCAATATCCACACACATGCCTTTTGAAATTCATTATCTGCATTGCATAAGATGGAATGGTAGCTAAAACTAACTTTGCAAGCATATTCCTTCCTATTAACTAAAGTGTACGTGATTTTTATTCAGCTAGCTTATCCTTCACCTGACTGATAATATACCCATACGCATCCTTTGTGACCCAACGATGCAACAAAGGAACACCTATGTACTCTTCACATCATCAACATTAGAAAATCCAAGTGTTGGAAACTTCCATTTCTTGTTCAAACGACAAATATAACAACATTTATGGTGTAGTCAAAGTTCTTTGGTTGGCATGTTTAACTATTTCATGAGTCTTCATTGAATATAGTCAAACTAGCAAATGAGGAGAATTTTGTGTTAGAATATGAATTAATTATCCTTATCCATTCGACTAACATGAAAAAGAAAGGCAGAGTTTGATTTGCTAAGATTCTTATCCATATCATTATTCTTATCTTGATTAGAGTATTTAAAGTTATAAAGACACTTGTTTAAGACATATTTTGTATGATAATTGCTCAAGATAATTACCAACACTTGGTAATTGATCTTCTTATAATTGAAATTGTTTCTATTAATCAAGATATTTAAAAGACGAAGGTTTCTCTATGACTTGCAAAACAACACTTGGTGAGTCCTTTGACGTTATTGTTAGAAAAGGGGAAAACTAAGAAACTGGCAATGATACCGACAACTATAATAACAAACCGAATAGGAGTTGGCTTTTCATAAACTTCCAAACTTTTGTTTTATTTTATGTCTTGTAATAAGCTAGATGCTTGATTGGATGCTTGATGTTTCTATATACTCCTTTTTTATGGTTTAGAATGCACGATTTTACTCATATGCTTGATGATTGTGTTATTAACCATCTAGTTTATTTTTTATATAAGACTAATAATTTTTTTCAAAGTTTTATCAAAATATCAAAAGGGAAGATTGTTGGACCATTGATTCTAGAAGTAAAACAATCAATACATGTTTTTATAGATTGACAAATTTGACTTGTATATTTGTCACATCCTAAAAACTAGGTTAGTAGAATCGGGTAAAGGACTAAATATTAGAACTAGGTACTAGAAAGAGGATTAGAGTGTTTAATAGTAAAATATTAAAATAATTATCTATTCTAAAATTAGGTGGTGAAAATTAGAATTAGGTGGTCGGTTATTAAATAACTTAAAATGGATTTTAAAAATAAAATCGGGTTTGAAATTAATTGAGAAAAAATGTGTTTTAATTAAACTAAGAATTGATTTAAAAAACAAGGAAAACTGAGAGTTTTTAAAAGGTAGTTTTTCCTTAATTTAAAAAATTTGTCCATCTCTATTCTTTAAAAGAACTCGATGTCCCCTTTCCTCTCATTTTAGCTTCACATCCAAATTTTCTCAAATTCAAATATGATATTTTCTCTCAAAATTAACTCATCTTTAATAATTTCCTACCCAAACACTTTAACACCTTCCAATTTTAAAGAAAAATCATTAAATCTGTGTGAAAATATATAATATCGGTAATGACAATATATCGTAAAAAAATAAAGAACACACAGATTTTACGTGAAAACCCTTTCGAGAAAAAACCACGGGCAGAGGAGAAGAAAATTCACTATATCGAATTCGAATCAATATAAGAGGAATAGACTATGTCTATTTATAGGCTTGTAAAGCCATATTCTAGTAGGATTGAAACACCTTATCCTAATCAATATAAAATAGATGGAGTTTAATAAGGTTTAAAAAACCTTATTCTAAAATAAAATAAAAGAAGTCTAGTTCTATTTGGATATTACTTTTATTTTATTTTCCATCGTATTTTATTTAAATAAGAATTCGGGTCACTTAATTCTAACAATTTCCACCTTGACACGAATTCTCAATGAACAAGTTCTTCATCATGAACTTTCAACGAACAAGTTCACCACCTCTTCCATAAAACCCCTTAAGGGTTTAACTTCAATAATAACACCAATCAAGTCTAAGCAGTGCTCAAACTTGGTTATAGAAAGTGATTTAGTCATCATATCTGCAGGATTTTCATGAGTACTAATTTTGCTCACAACAATATCACCACGAGCAATAATATCACGAACAAAATGATACCGAACATCAATGTGATTTGTTCTTTCATGAAACATTTGATCTTTTGTAAGGAAGATGGCACTTTGACTGTCACAAAATACTGTACTGATTTGAAGGTCTTCATTAAGTTCAGTGAATAGTCCCTTCAACCAAATAGCTTCTTTACAAGCCTCAGTAATTGCCATGTACTCAGCTTCAGTGGTAGACAAGGTGACTATAGTTTGCAAAGTGGCTTTCCAACTGATTGCACAACCTCTAATTGTAAAGACATAACCTGTGAGAGATCTTATCAAGGTGTCCAGCAAAATCAGCATCAACAAACCTAATGACTCCATATCCAATTCTTCCAAACTGTAAACAAACATCAGTAGTACCTCGTAAGTATCTTAAAATCCACTGAATTGCTTTCCAGTGTTCTTTACCGAGGTTCGCCATGTATCTGCTAACTGCACTGACTGCATATGACAAATCTGGACGTGAACAAACCATAGCATACATGAGAGATCCCACTGCACTAAAGTATGGAACATGTGACATGTACTCAATCTTATCATTTGATTGTGGAGACAAAGCTGATGAAAGTCTAAAATGAGCTGCTAAAGGAGTACTAACAGGCTTAGCACTCTGCATATTGAACCTGCAAAGAACTTTCTCAATGTACCATTTCTGACTTAGGTACAATTTACTTACTTTTCTATCTCTAAGATTTTCCATACCAAGTATCTTCTTTGCTGGTTCCAAATCTTTCATCTCAAATTCTTTACTTAGTTAGGCTTTGACCTTTCTTATCTCTCCTTTATCTTTTGCTGCTATCAACATGTCATTAACATAAAGGAGTAGATATGCAAAAGAACCATCATTGTTTTTCTTATATTAAACACAACTGTCAAAGCTACTTCTTTTGAAATCATGAGTAGTCATAAAGGAATCAAACCTCTTGTACCACTGTCTTGGTGATTGTTTCAAACCGTAAAGGGACTTTTTCAGCAAGCAAACATAGTCCTCTTTTTCTAAGACTGTAAAACCCTCTGGTTGTTGCATGTAAATATCCTCCTTAAGTTCTCCATGCAAAAATACAGTTTTAACATCTAACAACTCAAGCTCCAAATCACGCATGGCCACAATACCAAGCAAAGCTTGAATAAAACTATGCTTCACAACTGGGGAGAACACATCTGTGAAATCCACTCCTGGAATTTGACTATAACCCTTTGCAACAAGCCTTGCTTTATATCTAGGTTCTTTAACTCCTAGAGTCTCTTCTTTCTTTTTATACACCCATTTACAACGAACAGCCTTTTTACCTTTAGGAAGTTTTACAAGATCCCATGTTTCGTTTTTGTGGAGTGATTCCATCTCCTCTTACATAGCAAACATCCACTATTCTGAGTCTTCACAACTAACCACCTCAGAATAATTAGATGGTTCTTGATTCGCATCAATATCTTCAGTCACATTTAAAGCATAAGCAACTAGATCAGCCTCAGCATACTTCTTTGCAGGTTTAATTTCTCTTTTAGTTCTATTTTTGGCTATAGAGTATTGCGGTGAAGAAACAACTCTATTCTCAATTTTTGTACTGGCTTGAGAAGTCAACTCTGTTATAGATTCTGTATTAATCTGATGCTCCACCTATTTTTGATTTTCTTTATTAGAAGAGTCTTTAAAAGATAAGTTAGGTAGCATAGTAGTTTCATCAAAAACAACATCTCTGCTAATCACAACTTTTCTATTTTCAGGACACTATAACTTATACCCTTTTACACTAACTTTATAACCAAGAAAAACACATTTAATGGATCTCAGTTCCAATTTTCCATTATCAATATAAGCATACGCAGGACACCCAAAGATCTTTAAATCAGAATAATTAGCAGGATTACAAGACCATACCTCTTGTGGAGTCTTTTTCTCAATGGCAATGGATAGAGATCAGTTGATAAAAAAACATGCAGTAGAGGCTGCTTCGGCCCAAAATGTCTTTGGTAAGTTGGCATTTGACAACATACATCAAACCTTCTCCATGATCGTTCTATTCATTTGTTCTGCAACGCCATTTTGCTATGGAGTATGATGAACTATCAAGTGTCTCATGATCTGTTCTAACTTGCACAGTTTATTAAACTCATCAGAACAGAACTCTAAGCCATTGTCTGTGCGGAGGTGTTTTATTTCTTTTCCCGTCTGTTTTTCAATCATAGTCTAAATGCAAAAATCACATCGCTTTTTTGCTTCAAGAAGAACGCCCAAACTTTTCTGGAAAAATCATCAATAAAAGTTAGCATATAATTAGCTCCACCTCTTGAAGGCACTTTGGATAGCCCCCACAAATCAGAATGAATATACTCTAACGTTCCCTTCGTGTTATGGATTCCTCTGGTTAATCAAACTCTTTTTTGCTTCCCAAAAACGTAGTGCTCACAGAACTTCAGTTTGCAAATTCCTTGCCCATCAAGAAGTCCTCTTTTGCTCAATTCTGCCATACCATTCTCACTCATATGCCCTAGGCGCATATGCCAAAGTTTAGTAATATCATCATCTGACAAGGAAGAGGAAGCGACAGCTGCATCACTAGTAGCAGTAGAACCTTGCAGAACATTTAACTTGGTAGTCTTTCTTTGCCCTTTCATCACAATGAGGGAACCTTTAGAATTCTTTAAAACCCCACTTTCAGCTGTGTATTTGTACCCTTTTGAATCAAGAATACTTAACGAAATTAAATTTTTCTTCAATTCTGGAACATGCCGTACGTCACTAAGTGTTCTGACAACTCCGTCAAACATCTTAATTTTAATCGTTATGACACCTGCGATTTTACACGAAGCATTATTTCCCATCAAAACAACACCGTCAGACACTATTTCGTAATTTGTAAACCAATCTCTATTGGGACTCATGTGGAAGGTGCAGCCCGAATCAAGGATTCATTCCTCACTCACTTTAGAATTGATGACTGAAGCGACTAGAAGTTCACCATCACTGTAGTCTTCTACAACATCAGCTTCACCAGAATTTTCTAGTTGTTTTCCCTTTTGATTCGCAGCCTCCCTTTTGATCTTATTCTGTAGCTTATAGCACTCAGATTTTATGTGCCCTTTCTTCTTGCAGAAGTTACAAGTTTTACCTCAATTTGAAGACTTCGATCTACCTTTAGATTTACCACGAGGATTCTGTTCTTGTGTCCTTCCACGATCGTCATTAGCATTCCAATCTTGTCTCCCACGAACAATGAGACCCTCACCCTGACAGTCAGTTTTAACCACAAGATGCTTCATCTTATCATACGAGGTTAAAGAATCATAAACCTCATCAACTATTAGAGGCTCGCGACTATATAAAATCCTGTCTTTAAAGGTTGAATAAGACGGCGGCAACGAACAAAGTAGAATCAACCCTAGATCTTCCTTATCATACTGAACCTCCATGGCCTCCAAGTTTGAGAGAATTTCTTTAAACATGTTAAGTGTTCGTGCGCAGATGCACCTTCCTCCAAACGATGAGCATAACGAAGTTGCTTCCTATGTAGCTTGCTGGTTAGAGTTTTTGACATGCATATTTGTTCCAGCCTTTTCCATAATCCAGCGGTGGTCTTCTCCTTCACCACGTCTTGCAAAATTTCGTTAGACAAATGTAGATGTAACTGTGTTAATGCCTTTCGATCCTTACGCTTCTTCTCTTCATCCGTTAATGTTGAAGGCATCTTATCTATCCCTAGCAGGGCTTCCTCTAGATCCATCTACGCAAGAACTGCTTGCATCTTAATCTGCCACAACGAAAATCTGGTTTTGCGATCCAACAACAGAATTTCATACTTCAAAGACCCCATTATCGTGATCGAGATGAAAAAACTCAAAAGCTCTGATACTAATTTGTGAAAATATATAATATCCGTAATGACAATATATCGCAAAAAAATAAAGAACACACATATTTTACGTGAAAACCCTTTCGGGAAAGAACCACAGGCAGAGGAGAAGAAAATTCACCATGTCGAATTCGAATCAATACAAGAGGAATAGACTATGTCTATTTATAGGCTTGTAAAGCCATATTCTAGTAGGATTGAAACACCTTATCCTAATCAATATAAAATAGATGGAGTTTAATAAGGTTTAAAAAACCTTATTCTAAAATAAAATAAAAGAAGTCTAGTTCTATTTGGATATTACTTTTATTTTATTTTCCATCGTATTTTATTTAAATAAGAATTGGGTCACTTAATTCTAACAATCTGCATCAAATTTAACATTATCCTTCTCACGTTAAACTTCAAATTAGCTCGAAAACTTGGTGTTTTCTTCAAATTGAGGTAATGTCATGACTTATCATGATTAGATTAAGGTTTTTGTTTTTCTAATTTGAAATTTAATCGAGTGTGTTGAGAGTTTTTAAGATTTAAAGCTTTTTAATCAAATCTTGGTTGAAAAATGGTGAAATCTGAAATAATGGGCGAACCTATTGTTTTTTATTGATTTCTAACATAATTTGAACTAAATAGAAGGTATTTGAACTCAATTTGATAAATCGGTATCCAATTTTAAAGAATTTTGAGTTTCTCCTTTTGTGTATTCATACAAACTTGATTTTTCGAAAATTTTGGTCATGGAAAAATTTAAAAAACCAAAAAAATAAGAAAAAATAGTTTGTGGCCATGAAAGGAACAATTTTACTTATATTTATATTGTGCATATATATTTTTAATGCACATATTTTCTTCTTCCTTTTTTCAATTTTTGTTCAAATTTTTTTTGTATCTTATGTATTTAAAAAATGAAAGTATTGACGGGCGACGAAACCACTAAATATAAATTCCTATGATAAAATAACACTAAATAGCATTATAGAGCAGTAGGGTCGAATCCACAGGGACTGGTTATCCAATTTCGCCTTTTTCTCGTGACCAGAATTGTTGTCGCGGTATAGTTGTGCCCACAACCTGTGCGCTGCAAGCTGAAAAATAAAAGGGGAGTTTAAGTTGATAGAGAAAATAAAATAAATATGTAATGTAGTAAAATGAAAACATATTCAAAATTGCAAAAATAATTTTCAACAAATAAAATAAATGGGTAAATAAAATATTTTTAATCTTAGCCTTAGCCTTGGTACACCCCGAACTTAAACCAATCCGTGAAAAAAGATTTTTCATTCCAACTAATAAGTTGGTTATAGTGATTGAGAATGCCTCAAACCACCAACTTTTCCTCTTGTAGTTGGTTTTGATACGACCTGGAAATCGACCATTGTTGAATTTCTAACCACGTGTAGGTTGTTTAAATTCGATCACCATCTGCCTTGACGGAATCCAACTAGCTTTTCCCACCTGAACACGCCGATTTGTTTGCGGGATTTTGAATACAACACGGCCCACTCAACTTCCCAATTGTACGCTAAACAATTTCAACCCAACGTGTGCTTTTTGAGTTCAAATCGAATCAACTTTAAGGGACGAATTTGTACTATCCCATACACTTGAGAGATAATGAATACCGAATTAAAAAAAATATTTAGTGTGGGTTTATATCTCACGATTACTTTGTCGGAGCAATAACTGGACTAAGGCTAAAAGGAACTTAGCTAAACATGAAATAAATCATTTTAAATGGTGAATGGAAGTGGCTTTTAATGGAAATTGTGAAAAGGGGAAAAGGGAAAGGACTTGGAAGGCAAATAAGCTAAAATGTTGAAAGTAAGAGAAAGAAAATAAAATGGCAGAATGAAGCAGTGACGCAGGAAATGAAAAGGAAAAAGAAAAGAATTTTTTTAAAACCAAAAGCCAAGTTGCCCAGGTATTTATACGTACTTCTAGTGTCAAAATTTAGCTAGATTTTCTTTAAACATTACCATTAGATAAAACAAAATTTTAAAAATCAAATTTAAGTTAAAGATCAACTTTAAACTAATTACAGAATATTAAGAATATAAAAATAATTTGATCTTTATCCAGCAAATTTCAAATCTTTAATATTTATCTAGCCAACTCTAAATCTTCAATCTTTCAACTTAGCCCCCTTCCTTATTTTTTGTTCTAATTTAGCTCCTTTTTGGGTATGAATTTAAATTTCAGCACACTAACTTCATTCATGATAAGAAAAACTCAAGTTTAGTAGCATCATATTTGATAATTAGCCAAAAATAAATAAATTGAAAACACAAATTTATCTTGCTATTAAGTACATTTTTTATTTTTATTAATTTTTTATAATTTTTGAAATTTTTATTAACTTTTTAATTTTATCTTTTTTGTTATATATTTAAAAAGAAAGTATATATTAAAAAGACAAATACATTTTTAATTTTTTGAAAATTTTCTATATATATTTTTTATTTTTAAAAAAAATTGAGATTTTTATGACTTTTTGTTATTTTTTGGATTTTTTGTGTTTCTTTTTATTTTATATATTTTTAAAATTTTGGAACATTTTTAATAGTTTTCTTTTTTATTTAATTTTGAGATTTTCTTTTTTTTTTCTTATTATTTTTTCTATTTTCTAATTTATTCAAAAGAAAAAATATAAACCAAGTGGCATGGCATGTCATCTTTTTTTAACTGCATTAACGGTTAGGATAAAGTTATACATAATTAGAAATTTTAAATATCAAAATAATATAAAAAATTATAGATACCAAAATAATAATTGAGTGAAAACTTTAAGCCACAAATATTAATTAACCAAGTTTAAATTACAATATGTATATTTAAATAACACTAAAATAGGTGCAACTTAACAAGCAAATACCTCTAAAATAGTAACAAAATTAACAATAAAATAAGAACTATACAATATCCAAATAATAACAACAAAATAGTGAAATAGTAGCAAAATAGTAAAAAAAAAAAAGAAAAGAAAATAGCAAACAAAACAATAAAATAATAACAAGAAAGCAGTAAAAAAACATCAATTTTTTTTGCATATTCGAGCCAGGCCAAAAAAGCCTTGCCTGAGGCCTAATCTGTATTCTAAACAAGCTTTATTTTTTGCCCAATCCCATTTTTTAGCCCTATATTTTTACCCAAACCCTCACACTTTTCGAGTGGACCTTCAGGCCAAGCCAGATGATTCGATCCATGGACAAGTCTAGCTATAGTTATAAGCTAGTTAGGGCCAAAGGTGGATTCTCTTAAGGATCTTGGTATACAAAATTTTAATTTCTTTTTTTGAAATTTTTAAAAAATTTTAATTCTCATTAATCTTACAAAAAAATCAATTAAACCTCAATTTTTTTTTAATTCTCATTAAAGTCTTAAGATTTTTAAAAGTTTTACTAGTCTCCCAAAACTTAATATCAAAATTTACCACTAACTAAGACTTTAATCATTAGTTGTATTTAAAAAAATAATAGATTCATTCTTAAATTAAAACTTTGAAATGATAAAATTACTTTTCAAACTGCATAAATAATCTCAATCCCATTTTACACTTTAATTCTTTTGTTTATGACTCACTAAACTGACTAAAATCACGACAAAGGCAAGCGCACTTATCGAATAGTAGTATGGCTATAGTGAGTTAGGAATATCGTATCCACGTGGACTAAAAGTACTAGTAATTATTTTGTTTTTATTATCTAGCCTCTAAATTAAAGGGGATGTTTTTAATCTAAAATTCAACTAAACTAATTATTAAGAACACGACAGAGAATAGAATGAGAAAATACTTGAATATAACCAAAGAGAAAGACAATACCCAGGAAAGAATCCACCTAGACTTCATTTATTATTCTGAATCTGAATTAAACGATTTATTCACTTGCCTTGATCCATAGAAATCCCTAAATTATGTTAATATCTCTTTCAAGAATAAGAACAACTGACTCTAGGTTGATTAATTGAAATTTCTTTCTAATTAAACCCCCTATTGTTGCATTAACTCGATCTATGGATTCCCCTATTAGATTTGACTCTAATCCGGTAGATTTATGTCATCCTATTTTTAGGATTGCATGCAACTCCACTCAGTTATACTAGATCTACTCTTAAACAAGGACTTTTGCTCCATTGAAATAAGCTCATCATACTTGAATTAATATCCTGAAAATATTAAAGCAAGAAATAAGCATACATAATTGAGAACAAGAAAAAAATATTTATCATGTAATTTAGAAAATCAAATAATAAGATCCATCTTAGGTTTCATCTTCCCTAGGTATCTAGGGAATTTAGTTCATAATTTGGGAGGAAAATATCTCAAAATTAGAATAACAACAAGACATAAAAAACCCAATAAAACTTTGAAGGAAATTTGACTGAAGATCTTCAATCTTGAAGGAGATCTACTTCTAACTTGATTCCAACGGCGTTCTTCGAATGATTTCTTCGTTCTACTCTGCGTGCCCCCGAGGTCCTCTTCTGGTATGTATTTATAGACTTTAGAATGCTTAGAAACTGTAAAAATTGACTTTTTCTATGGAAATGAGAAGTAGGGTTTGAAATCCACACGGGTTGGCACATGGGTGTGTGACCAGTCCATGTGGCTCACACGGGTGTGTGGCTAGCCTATGTGGAAGTGCTTAGGCTGTGTGGATCCTGAAATTAGCTCTTTTTGTCTGATTTTGGCCTATTTTTCACTCCTTTCACTTCCCTATGCTCACCTAATTATAAAAGCACGAATTTAAATGATTAGGAGCATCAAATTCACTAATTTACATAATAAATCATCTAAAAACATGTCAAGCATGGGATTAAAATATGTTACTTTTATGGTTTACCAAATATCCCCCACACTTAGGTGTTTGCTTGTCCTCAAGCAAAATCCTCAATTCATAATTAAAATTAATCTTTCTCAACTTATAATTCTCATCAATAATGTTTCGAAATAATTCACAAATAATCATTCATTGATAATTCAACTAAAAGAGCACTAAAGATTCAAACAATCCAAGTCGAGCATTTTTTTAAAGTATGAAAACATAGGTATTTCCCTTTATCTAAGTAATTACCTTTAATTCAAAATCGACAAGAGCTAACATCCTCACTAAAGATTCACTCAAATCAGTCAAAGTTTTAAGGTTCAAGAATAAGCACTCAAAAGTCAAGTACGAAAAATCATTACTATAAGCTTGCATGGAAATCAAGTCTCCACCACTATAAAATGAGATGATACACAAATCAAAAGTTCTTTAAAAGGTTGTAGTGGGGCTTAGGTTAAGGGTGTAGAGAAAGGCCAAACAGATGGCTAAAATCGAGATTGACTTGATAAATTACCAAACTAGAAAAATAACAATTTCTAAATTAAGAACAAGTGCCAAAATTACAAACTATTCAATAATAAGAAAATGAGATTTTTCTCAAAATATGAATTTAACTGTTTAAACTCATAAATAAATAATAAACAATACGTAACTGAATAAATGTATATAGATAAATATTTTCCCTTTTTAAAAAAAAAAGAATCAAGTAATCACAATTCAGCAAATAAAACAAAAGAACATAGTTAGGGAACTAACCAAATCAAATCTCGATAAAAAGGGAGTTAATAAAATGGGAAAAATTCTCAATGAATCAAAAAGAATGAGTTCTGGGTTAACATTAATGGGAAAATTAAGAATTTGTGCTTTAGGCTCAAAGGGGTTCACTAAGGGTCAATTATGTAGGTAGGTGTTTTTTTATGGGATAAGTGAGTTAAAACCTAAGTGCATTTATCATCTCAGTATATCAAACCAAAGGTGTGGTCTCGACATGTATAATCGAAGCAAGTTTTAGAATAACAAATCAATATTGACACATTCATAACCAATAATAGAAGTGAGTAAGAAGAATTTATGCTCTAAAGGGTCAAAATCTCACAAAAATTTATGGTTTTTGATGTTAATTCTACAAATCTCAAACTTCAAGATAATACTTAGATTTAGGGAAACAACCTAAACATTTTTAATTCTGAAAATAGACTTATCATACTTAATTCTCTCATCTCTTAAAGTTTAAACAATCAATGCACAAATACCTATGAATTTAATTCAAAACAAATCAATAAAATCATAAATTAATAAATATTCATTCTAATAGTGATATGAGAAAACTACCTGAGAACAAGACATAATTTAGGGATTTTCTAATAATTCTATAAATAACCTCCCCACACTTAAGATGTACATTGTCCTCAATGTACAAACCTATATAACCACAGTATAAACAGAATATCATAAGAGAGGGAGAGAATTAAAACTGCCCTGAGTTGGATGAAATCCTCAGAATAATGAAAAGCGAAATTGTAGGCAAATCGTAAATGTAGTGCATGATTCTGAGCAAGCTATTAAGAAAATAAACACAAGTAGTGAAGAAGATTAAGGGATTATACTCGATTAGAAACAACCATAAAAAAATAGTTCAAAATATAAAAGCAAAAGAAATCGAATAAAATAACAATAAACATAAAAATAGGAATAAAACTAAAACTAAAATAAAAATAAAATGGACTCAAAGATTCTCATCATCAGATGCGTCGTGAGTCATCGGTGCCGAAAAGGATATATGGAGATGTTGGCAAATCTGCTGTAAAGTTGCATCGATACTGTCGAACATTTGAAAAAACTGTTGCTTGAAACGAGTGAAACGTTCAAAGAGGTCCATCAAAGAGGCAGCAGAAGGAACAGGGTGGTGACTCGAAGGTGGAGGCTATGGTGGGTCCTCGTGATAGAGAGGAACATCATCTGCGAAGTCTTCGGGTTCATTCTAAGCGTCAGAATGAAATAATCGATATTGAAGGGGATCCACTCCACGATGTCACTCGATTATCCTCATGTGTATCATGCTCGAGATTCCTTGAGAGGACATCTGGCCGACTAGTGTGAGTGTAGAGGACTGCTCCGGTGTGTCTAGGAGACCAAAGTGTCAAGCGAGGCGAGTCACATAAGGGCCTAAATAGATGGGTCCCTTCTTGTGGCGGTCAGTCTGATGGCAAAAGGCTAAGGCGATGAATTACACTAAGTTAAAGATATACCCGGTGGCCATGCTCCATAAAAAGTATGCGTCATGAGTACTAAAGACTCCAGTGCTCTCTCTCTCCTACTAGTCAAGGTGTGAGCTAACAAGCCATGAATGTATTGCAAAGTAGGAGGGAAAGAAGTCGCCTTCGAGCGACTCATGTCATAGGGAATCATACTCGCTGTAAGATTAGTCCAACAGCAAGAGGGCGAGTAGTGGATGTGACGGTGGAGGCGAAAGAATTTTTCGGTACTCATGAACTCATAAGTGTAGAGGCCTAAAGTTGCGTCAAACTTAGGTACACTCATATGGCGTACTAGGCCACCAAGTCTAAAGGTAATGGCACTCTGCTCGTCATACGATGTCATTGTATGTTGAAAATGGAACGTCGAACAAAACTCTAATGTCAGCTCCATGTAGGTGGGCTCGATGATATAAATGAAATGATCCCATGGCACTGTGATAAGAAGAGCCCAAACAAGGTCAGCAAGGTAGACCTACTCCAAAGCGGCCCAATTTATGCATCGTCCCACACCAAGCTGTCGTACACGAAGGAGCTGGACTAAGTCCTCTTAGAGGCCAGCGACAAATTAGAGATAGGGGTGACGAGCCTCGACGAAGGCGCTCGAGGAGCAAGTTGCGCCGAGGCTTTTTTGCTTTTTTGAAACGGGGACTACGACTTTCAACTTGCCATGTGTGTTCGTCATAATATGCCTACAATAAAATGATCAAATAATAATTTCAGTTTGTAAAAGCAAAAGTACAAATCCACCCAAATAATTAATTTAGCAAAGTAAAAAACAAAACGCAATGTTAACTGAAAAGCAGAAAGCATGAAATTGACCACGAAGCAAAAAAGAAAATAGTGGAGTCCATTTAGCAAATATGCATAGTAGCAAGAAGAATGTAATGAAATATAAAATTCAAATATAATGGCAAAAATATCAAAATAGACTAGAATAATAATCACCAAAAACAGGGTTAGGTGATAATCATAAAGAAAACCTAAATAATACGAAATGGAGTATGAAATTAATAACCCTAAAACTAAAAATAATAAAGGAAAAACAAAAAAAATTGTCCAGAATTGCATGAAGAATAAACAAAATATTTCAAAGAAACTAAAGAATTAAAATAATTAAATGAATAAGAAAAAGCAGTCAAAATAATAAAATAAACTAATATCAATAAAGAAATAAAAATAATAATAATAAAAGAACAAAGAGAAACAAGGAGAAACCGGCGGCTGTAAGGGTAGTGGCAGCTGGCGATTAGATGACGACGGGGCAGTGGTGGTTTTGGGCGGGTGATGGGTATGGGTCGTTCATAGGGGTGGTTCGACGGCTTGGGTGAGGGAAAGGTGAGGAGGTTTAGTGTGTCGGGTGAGTCGTGCTGCTGGGGTTGTGGGTGAATGGTGAGGCTGGTGGTGCGCGTTGGTAGTGGGGAAGGGGGTACACATGCAAGGGAGAGGGAAAGAGTGGGGCGACAGTTTAAGGAAAGGAAAGAGAAGGCTGAAAAAGAGGGGGTTTGGGCTGATAGGACAATGGTCAGAGAGGGAGGCTGTCGATGGCGGTTAGAATAGGGAAAGAATTGGAGCAGTGGTTAGGGATGAAAAAGATAAAGAAGAAGACAAAAGTAAAATCTAAATAAGGGTTAGGGATTTTTAAGGGTGACACGGTTGTATAAGGCCCGTGTTGGGCCACAAGGCCGAGTCACATGCTCGTGCAGCTCGATTTCAGCTCGTATGCGATTAAACTTATAAGCCCAGTCTTCACACGGCCAAGGACACGCTCATGTGCCTAAACCATGTAGGTCACACGGTCATGTAACTCTCTATCGATTTCCTTAAAATTTTAAAACTAAGTCTTAGGATCTACACGACTAATGACACACCCGTGTGTCCAGGTTGTGTAGGTTACTTGGCCATGTCGCCAGGCCATGTAACTCACTGTTGCACCCCTGTTAATGCACACGGCCTGGGACACGCCCGTGTGTCCAGGCCGTGTGGGTCAAAAGCCTGCATTTTTAAGTATTTGATTAGTTTTTAAATAATATCATAATAAAAATAAGAGAATTAGTAGTGTTAGTACTCGGGTTTCCTCCCGAAAAGTGTTTATTTTAAGTCTAAGCTCAACTTACCTTGTGCGCCCAATTACGAAGGTTCGCAGAGTTGAAGCTCCTCTCTATCATCTCTAAAATCCTCACCATTGTAAAGTTAAAGGCGATGACCATTTACCTTGAATGTTCCATTTGTTGGATGAGTTACCTCTATTGTACCGTAGGGGAAAATGGTTTGAACCACGAATGGACTTGACCATCTTGATTTCAGCTTTCCAGGAAACAACTTGAGCTTTGAATTGTATAAAAGGATAAGATCTCTAGCTGCAAATTGTTTGGGCTGCTTCAAACGAGTGTCATGGCGTCGCTTTGTTGCTTCTTTATATAATCATAAGTTCTCATAAGCATTCACTTGCCACTCATCTAACTCGTTCAGCTGCATCAATCTCTTTTCACCTGCAAGTTTAAGATCATAGTTTAAGAATTTTATAGCCCAGAATGCTTTGTTCTCTAATTCAAATGGTAAATGAGAACTTTTTTCATAAACAAGTTTGTAAGGAGAAGTTCCTATGGGAGTTTTAAAAGCATTTCTATAGGCCCATAAAGCGTCATCTACTTTTATCGCCTAATCCTTCCTATTTGACTTTACGATTTTCTCTAGGATACGTTTGAGCTCTCGGTTTGCAACTTCAACTTGTCTACTAGTTTTAGGGTGATAAGGTAGTTGTCCTATGATGCACTCCATACTTCTTAAGAACTTTATCAAATTGAGCATTGCAAAAATGGGTACCCCTATCACTAATAATTGCTCTAAGTGTTCTGAATCGAGAAAAGAACTTCTTGAGAAACCTAACTACTACTCTAGCATCATTAGCAGGTAAAGCTTGAGCTTCTACCCATTTTGACATATAATCTACTGCTACTAAGATATATTTATTACCAAACGAGCTAGAGAATGGACCCATAAAATCAATGCCCCAGATATCAAATATTTCACATGAGAGCATATAAGTTTGAGGCATTTCATCTTGTTTAGAGATATTACCTGTTCTCTGGCATCTATCACAAGAAGTAACATACTTGTTAGCGTCCTTGAATAGTGTAGGCTAATAAAAACCTGATTCAAGCGTTTTATGTGCTGTCCTAGTCCCACTATAATGTCCTCCTACTAGTCTTGAATGACAGTGTTCCAAGATTTTACTTGCTTCTGATTTTGTAACACATCTCCAAATTACTTGATCTACACATATACAATAAAGAAAAGGGCCTTCCCAAAAATATTTTTTCACATCGGCAAAGAATCGCTTCTTTTGAAGATATGTCAACCCTTCTGGTAAGATGTTAGCAGCTAAGTAATTCACAATATCTGTAAACCAAGGTACTTCAGAGTCGGATATAACCAAGAGTTGTTCTTCAGGAAATGAGTCATTTATTTCATTCTCATTAAGCTTCTTCAATGTGAATTCTCTAGCCTGGAAAGGTGATCTGCTGCAAGATTTTCAGCTCCCTTCTTATCCTGAATTTCCAAATCAAATTCCTACAATAATAAAATCTATCTTATAAATCAAGGTTTTGCGTTTGATTTAGTTAGGATATAACAAAGAGCTAAATGGTCAGTACAAACGACAACTTTAGATAATATTAAATATGATCTAAATTTATCGAATGCAAAAACCACAACTAGCAACTCTTTTTCTGTAGTAGTGTAATTTTCTTGAGTGGTTGTCAATGTCTTGCTAGCATAATACATTGGTTGAAAATGCTTGTCTCTTCGCTGCTCAAGAACTGCACCTACTGCAAAATCACTTGCATCACACATTAGCTCAAAGGGTAAAGTCTAATTAGGCGCAACTACAATCAGAGCATTAATTAATGTTTCTTTAAGATTGTTAAATGTTTCTAAACATTCCTGATTAAAATTGAAGGGTACATCTTTTTCTAGCAAATTCGTTAAAGGCTTAGCTATTTAAAAAAAATCTTTAATAAATCTTCTATAGAACCCAGCATGTCCTAAAAAGCTTCGAATAGCCTTAACTGAACTAGGGAGAGGTAATTTTTCAATGGTTTCAATTTTTGCTTTATCAACCTCAATCTCTTTACTAGAAATTTTATGACCTAACACAATACCTTCTCAAACCATGAAGTGACATTTTTCCCAATTAAGCAAAAGGTTCGTTTCCTCACATCTCATTTGAACTCGTTTTAAATTTTTAAGACAAAGATAGAAAATATTACCGAATACCGAGAAGTTGTCCATGAATACCTCCATAATGTCTTCTACAAGTTCATCAAAAATGGCCAACATGCAGCGCTGAAAAGTAGGGGGCGTTACATAATCCAAAAGGCATTCTACAATAAGTAAACGTACCATATGGACATGTAAATGTCATCTTTTCTTGGTCCTCAGGAGCTATCGGGATTTGAAAATAGCTAGGGAGTCCATCTAAGAAACAATAATACATATGCCCAGATAATCTTTCCAACATTTGATCAATGAATGGCAAAGGAAAGTAATCTTTTCTCGTGGCATCGTTCAACTTCCTATAGTTAATGCAAACCCTTCATCCCGTGACTATTCTTGTTAGAATCAACTCATCTTTTCGTTGGCTACAACAGTCATACCTCCCTTTTTAGGAACAATCTGCAGGACTCACCCAAGTACTGTCAGAAATAGGATAAATAACTTCAACATCTAGAAGTTTAATTACCTCAGCCTTAACAACTTCTTTCATGTTAGGATTCAGTTGTCTTTGAGCTTGCACACATGGTCTGTATTCATCCTCCATTAAGATTTTGTGGGTGCAAAAAGAAGGACTGATCCCTCTAATCTTCCAAGCTATGGCTCTCTTATGCTCCCTCAATACTTGTAATAACTCCTCTTTCCCATTTGGCTGCAAGTCTGAAGCAATAATCACTATTAGTGTAGAATTATTTCCAAGGAATGCATACTCTAGGTGATTTGGTAATTGTTTCAATTCTAATTTGGGAGGTTCTTCAATAGAAGGTTTTAGTTTTAGTTCATCGTTTACCTAATTGCCCTTATAATTCTTCTGTCTCAGTGAAGACTCATTAGAATCTAAATCAATTTTTGTCTTACCTATCATAGCAGTATCATCTACCTCCTCTCCTTGAACAAGGCACAGTTCCAACGTGTCCTTATGAACAATTTCCCATAAAGACTCTTGAATAACATGGTCAATAAAGTTAATAAAATAACAAGAATCATCTTTTTCTCTAGAGAATCACATGACATCTGTAACACCCTTTACCCGAGACCGTCGCCAGAGTCGAGCACGAGACATTACTAGACTTATCTTACTAATTCAGTGCATAAAAATTTACTTTTAAAATTAATTCGCTCATATTCATCCAATATATCCCTCAAAAGGGTCCTCGAGGCCCTAAACATGCAATTGAAATGGTTCGGGACCAAACCAGGAACAATAAAAAATTTTCCAATTACTTACACAAATCAAAACAATTTATTTCACTATTCATAACAAAATTGTCCACCTGCATAACAGTCACTAAATTAATTATAACTCGAGTTACAAAACTAAAACTTCAATTCGTAAATTTTCCCTAAAACTAGACTCATATATCTACTTACCTTAATTTTTCTAGAATTTTTTGTTTAGCCAATTAGTACATTTTATTCATTAAAGTTTTCCCTATTTCGCAGTCCAATAGACCTGACCTCTCTTCACTAAAAATCAATTATCTCATTATAAAGCATTTGGATAATGTTTCTATTTAATTCTAATGAAAATAGACTCACTAAGGAATTTAGAAATATAAATTATGACTCATAATTATTTCTGTACAATATTTAGTGAAATTCTAAAATTGGAACAGGGGATCACAAAGTGACTCTGAACCAATCTCACTAAAATTTAAATATCTCAAAATACAGTTCCTTTGCTTTCTCTATTTCTTTCCTATGAAAATAAACTCAATAAGATTTAATTATATATCTTATTCATCATTTAATTCTATTTATACAATTTTTAGTGATTTTTCAAAATCATGTCACCGCTGCTGTCCTAAAACTGTTTCATGGCCAACTTTTACTCTCTCATAATTTCTTTGTATAAACTATCATTTAGGCATACACAACATCAAAACATGTTCTTAATTAGCCATTTCAATAGCTAATCATTATCAAGTATTCACATGCCATTCTTTAATCAAATCATAAGGACATACACAAACAATGGCCAAGTCCCTATACATGCCATAACTTAAAACGGTTCGAATCAATAAATACCAAGATAGCCCTTTGATAGTGTGAAACGATCTCCGACGTCCCTACGATCCTCGAGTTGGCTTGGCAATACTATAAAAAGAGAGAAAAGAAAGGGAGTAAGCATAAAGCTTAGTAAGTTTGCATGTAAATAAATAACAACATTCTAAATGAATTATCAAGATAACTTTAACCTTCAAGCTCAATATGCATAAGTCTTGAATTTTCTTACCTGAACCTTTCGAACATGGACTTATCTTACCTTTCCTTGAGTATACTCCTTAAATTTCCCGTTGAACCACTTGGAATACTAAGGATACACGGGTACTTTTCCTTTTTAAACTTACCATTGACATGTCTTGACATGGTCTTACGTGGTATCCTTGCCTTATGAGCTCACCATTGCCATGCCTTGGCATGGTCTTACATGGGATCTTTTCCTTATAGTAGCTTATCAATGTCATGTCTTAATATGGTCTTACATGATTTCCTTGCCTTGTAAAACTTACCAATGCCATGCCTTGGCATGGTCTTACTTGGTATCCTTAAATCCTAAAGTCATGAAATTTGTATCCTACACATTCCTAAGGTTCAACTGGGACTTTTAAGTACCATTTCACCATTAATTCTTACTTGAGTCATCAATGAGTAATGTAACACCCCTTACCCGAGACTACCACTGGTGTCGAACACGAGGCGTTACTAGACTTATCTTACTGGTTCGGGGCATAAAAATTTACTTTTAAAATTAATTCGCTCACATTCTTCTAATATATCCCTAAAGAGGGCTTCGAGGCCCTAAAACATGCAATTGAAATGATTCAGGACCAAACTAGGAACATTAAAAATTTTCCGATTACTTACACAAATCAAAACAATTTATTTCACTATTCATAATAAAACTGTCCACCTGTGTAATAGTCACTAAATTAATTATAACTCGAGTTATGAAACTCGAAATTTAAATCCGTAAATTTTCCCTAAAACTTGACTCATATATCTTCTTACCAAAATTTTTCCAGAATTTTTGATATGGCCAATTAGTACAGTTTATTCATTAAATGTTCCTATATTTTGCAGCCCAACAGACCTAACCTCTCTTCACTAAAAATTGATTATCTCATTATACAGAATTCAGATAACGTTTCCATTTGTTTCTCTTGAAAATAGACTCACTAAGGAATCTAGACATATAAATTATAATCCTTAATTTTTCTTGTACAATTTCAAGTAAATTTCTAAATTCAGAATAAGGGATCATGAAGTCATTCTAAACTAGTCTTACAAGAATTTAAATATCTTAGAATATAGACTTCCTTTACTTGCTCTGTTTCTTTCCTATGAAAATAGACTCAATAAGCTTTAATTTTATATCTCATTAACCATTCAATTACATTTCTACAATTTTTAGTGATTTTTCAAAGTCACGTCACTATTGCTATCCCAAAACTATTTCATAACCAACTTTTACTCTTTCATAATTTCTTTGCATTAAACCTCATTTAGGCATACATAACATCAACACATGTTCTTATTTAGCCATTTCAATAGCTAATCATTATCAAGTATTCGCATGCCATTCTTTAGTCATATCATAAAGACATACACACAAAATAACCAAGTCCCTATACATGCCATAACTTAAAATGTTTCAATGAAAATACCCAATTGGTAACTTGATAGTCGAAAGTGTGAAGCGATCTCCGACGACCTCCAACCGAGCTTGTTTGATAATACTCTGGAAAAGAGGAAAGAAAAGAGGTAAGCTTATAAAGCTTAATAAGTTCACATGTAAAATAATAGGCATTAGTAATGAATTTAGCTTATTATTTACCTTTAATAATTTGCATAAATAATATTAAGTTCTTACTTTCCCATCTTACTCATTGGTAACCTTACCAAAGGCTCAAAATAATAAAAAGAATACCTTACTTAATAGCTTGTTTATGTACTTGCAATATCTCACTTAACACATTAATACTCTCTCATAATATATAGGCATATTGCTAATCATGTCACAAAGCGTCATAAGTATAATTGAAAATTTATCACTTACTTGAATATACGCATTAAAATACTTTTAATATCATCAACTAACAAAATCTTTATTTTACTTCTCCACTTATCAACTAACAAAATCCTTATTTTACTTCTCCACTTTTTAAATTTCCTGTTTATCATTCCTTTACCTGAACTTTCTTGTAAAATAGCCTGTATATTAGCCCGATGAACCGTTTGGAATACTAAGGGTGCTTGGGTTTTCCTGCCTGATAATAACCTGCCAATGCCATGCTCTAAGCATGGTCTTACATGGGATGTTCCTCAACTATCTTAACCTGCCAAAGCCATATATCTAATATGGACTTACATGAGATGTTCCTCAACTATCTCAAACTGCCAATGCCATATGTCTTATATGGACTTACATGGGATGTTCCTCAACTGTCTCAACCTGCCAATGCCATATGTTTGATATGGACTTACATGGGATGTTCCTCAACTATCTCAACCTGCCAATGCCATATATTTGATATGGACTTACATGGCATCCTTGCTTTATATACTCACCAATGCCATGCCTTGGCAAATCATAGCTAAAACATACTTGCTCAAAATTCTCAAGGTCAGTCACATAACTCAATAATAATAATAGCAACAATTGCATAATAATAAAATACTACTTAACTTACATACTTACATTCTCAATCTCATCATATCCTCAATTTATCTTAGTTTCCTCAAATTATGTTATTCAATACTTTCTTGATCTTATACAAAGCCACATTACCACTATGGTCTTATGTGTAACCTTGTTCGAATTCTCATTTTTAATGTCAAATCATTATCGAACATTTCTCGATTATTATCATTATATTCAAAAATCTATACTAAAACATTTATAACTAATATATCAATTTAGCATTCAAACATGCTTAATTAAATGCTTATTAAACACATGAACTTACCTCGATACCAATATGACCATTTTGACCAACTTTCCCGATTTTCAATTTTTCTCTCGTTTCAAGTCCAAATCTCATATTATGGGATCTAAAACATCATACTTCACTTATTTAATCAATGTACTAATCATTTCAGACCTAAAACATATTTTTACAAAATTTACATTTTTGCCCCTAAACTTTTGCATATTTACACTTTTGCCCCAAAGCTCAGAAATAAATTTTTATTCAATTTCTTTGCATTTTAGGCCTAACTGAACTATCTCATAAATATGGCAGCCCAAAATTCTCATTAAAACTCACACTTATAACCAATTTTATAACTTTTACGATTTAGTCCTTTCGAACGTTTTCGTCAAAAATCACTCGGTAAAAACCGTTTTTCTAACCATAAACATGATAATCTACCAGAATTCATCAAAATGCACAATTATTCAACATGGGTTAATTTTTGAAACCAAACCCTAGCTCAAATAAATGGTAGAAATAAAGAAATCATGTTACTGAGATTTCAAAAACGTAAAAATCATTAAAAACGGGGCCAGAATGGACTTACAATCGAGCTTGGAAGCTTGAAAAACCCTAGCCATGGTTTCTCCATTCTATATTCGGCCTTGAGGAAGAAGATGAGCAAATTTTTTCTTCATTTTCCCTTTTTAGTTCTTTTAAATTACTAAATGACCAAAATGCCCTTAAAGACTTTTCTTTCAAATTTGTCTTATTCATGCCCATTTTTGTCCAACAATTTAACCAATGGTCTAATTAGTATTTAAGGACCTTCAATTTAAAACTTCATAACAATTGGACACTTCTAACATATGGAACTCAACTTTTGCACTATTTACAATTTAGTCCTTTGGACTAAATTGAGTGCCCAAACGTCAAAATTTTCGAACGAAATTTTCACAAAATCTTTCCGTGAAATCATAGATCATAAAAATATAATAAAATAATATTTTTCTTGTCAAATTTGTGGCCTTGAAACCACTATTCCGACGAGGCCAAAAATCGAGATGTTACAAGTATATTCGCAAAATAAACATATAGATGCTGAAAAATAACAGTATTAAATATAAATAACAAAACATTGCATTTATTAACCACAAACTTACCTCGATACAAAATACAATCAAATATTTTGTTTTAGTCCTCAATTTTTTCTTTCCTCGGTTTACCCCCGGATTTCGTTCTTCTTGATCTATAGTAGCAAAATTTAGCTTATTTAATACTCACATTTATCAAAATAGTCCTTGACTCTAACTTTAACAAAATTACGATTTTGCCCCCAAACTTTTGCATATTTATACTTTTGCCCAAAGCACGAAAATTAAACTTTATCCCTAATTCTTATGTTTTAGGACATGTTGATCATTATTTTCCTTCTATGGCCATCAAATTCTCACTCTAATATGTACTTATGAACATTAGGTATTTTTACAGATTATGTCGTTTTACTCGTTTTTGGTTAAAATCGATTAGCACAAGTTGTTTAACATAATTTTAAACTTCATATTCCACCATAAAACATCAAAATAAACATATTTCACCTATGGGTATTTTTCCAAATATAAACCCTAGGTTAAATTATTGCTAGAATAAGCTAAATCAAGTTATCGGGACTCCAAAAACGTAAAGAACATTAAAAACGGGGCTTGAATGCACTTACTATGAGCTTGAGAAGTTGAAGAAACCCTAGCTATGGTGTCCCCTTGAAGTTTCGGCCTAATGAAGAAGATGGACAACATTTTGCCATCTTTTTCCCTTTTTAATCTTTTAATTACCAAATGACTAAAATACCTTTCATTAAAACGTTAGTTATGTTTATCTATGTATGTCCATTTTTGTCCATGAAAACCTAATGGTCTAATTACCAGTTAAGGACCTCTACTTCAATTATGCTCTGCAATTTAACCCTTTCCTATCTAGAACTCATATTTATGAATTGTTTCAAACAAGCCCTAATAGGCAAATTAAACATGTAATTCATAAAATTTTCTATCAATACTCTAACACATGCATCTAATCACTCGGTAAATTATAAAAATTAATCGGAATAAATTTTTCTATCTCGGATTCCTGGTTTCGCAACCACTATTCCGTTTAAGCCCTATTTTGGGATGTTACATTTCTCCCCCTTTTAGGGATTTTCATCCCCGAAAATCTTACCCGTGAATAGATTTGGATACTATTTTCGCATAGCCTCTTCAGGCTCCCATGTAGCCTCGCCTACCCCGTGCCTATTCCATAATACTTTCACAAGTGTAATACCCTTTTTCCTTAGTTGCTTGACCTCTCAAGCTAAAATCTTTACCGATTCTTCACTGTAAGTCATGTTTTGCTGAATCTCAACCTCTGTCTGTGAAATCACGTGTGACGGATCAAAATGGTAACGACATAACATGGACACATGGAACACATCATGAATCTTCTCTAACTCTCGTCAGCAAAGCTAACCGATATGCTAATGGCCCAACTCTTTCAGTCACCTTAAACGGTCCAATAAAACATAGACTTAGTTTGCCTTTCTTGCCAAATCTAAAGACTTTCTTCCACGGGGATACTTTTAAGAACATTTTGTCACCAACTTGATACTTAATCTCTTTTCTTTTCAAGTCTGCATAAGACTTCTATCTATCTGAAGCTGCTTTCAAGCAATCTCTAATAACTTTTACTTTCTCTTCAGTTTCTTTAACTAAATCAACCTCGTAAATCTGATTTTCTTTAAGCTCTGTCCAATACAAAGGTGTGCGGCATTTACATCCATACAAAGCTTCATAAGGTGCCATCTTCAAACTCGACTAGTAACTATTATTATAGGCAAACTTTACCAACAGCAAATATTTCTCCCAACTACCTTGAAATTCTAAGACACAACATCTGAGCATATCTTTAAGTATCTGAATAACTCTCTTTGACTGACCATCGGTCTGAGGATGGAAAGCTGTACTAAAACTCAACTTTGTGCCCAAAGCTTCCTGTAACTTCTTCCAAAACCGCGAAGTGAATCCTAGGTCTCTATCTAAAATAATCGACAATGATACTCCATGTAGTCTGACTATCTCTGAAATATACAACTTAGCCAACTTGTCAAGTGAATAATCCATACAAACTAGAATAAAATGAGCTGACTTCGTTAGCTTATCAATCACAACCCATACTGCATCTTTCTTTCTTGGTGTCAACGGTAATCCTGTCACAAAATCCATGGCAACTCGATCCCATTTCCACTCAGGAACTAACACAGGTTGCAATAAACCTGAAGGTACCTGATGTTTGGCTTTTACCTACTGATAGATCAAGCATCTAGAAACAAACTCTGAAATATCTCTCTTCATTCCTACCCATCAATACATTTTCTTCAAATCATTATACATCTTTTTACTACTTGGATGAATAGACAAGGAACTACTATGTGCTTCCTTTAAGATCTTTTGAATAAGCTCATCATTTTTTAGTACACATATATGATTTCTAAACATTAAACAACCGTCAGAACTGATCTGAAAATCTGACTCTATACTCGACTCACACTGAGCTCTTTTGGCTTGTAACTCACTGTCATCTTTCTAAGCTTCACAAATTTCTTCAAGAAACATTAGCTCATCTCTTAATTCGGCTAAGGTAGAACCATCATCTGATAAGGTTAAACTAGTGTTCGAAGCTCTTAATGCAAATAAAGATTTTCTACTCAAAGCATCAACAACTACGTTTGCCTTACCCGGGTGATAATTGATCACTAGTTCATAATCTTTAATCAACTCTAGCCATCTTATTTGCCTCAAGTTCAAATCTTTCTGAGTCATCAAGTATTTTAAACTTTTATGAT
The DNA here is from genome assembly GCA_020496765.1 of Gossypium stocksii. Taxonomy (NCBI): domain Eukaryota; kingdom Viridiplantae; phylum Streptophyta; class Magnoliopsida; order Malvales; family Malvaceae; genus Gossypium; species Gossypium stocksii. The sequence continues at coordinate 75,148,630 of CM035632.1, read as the reverse complement.
CAGTAAATATTCGATATTTCTCACCATACAAGTGATGTCTCCAGATTTTCAACGCAAATACAATGGCAGCTAGTTCTAAATCATGTGTCGGATAATTTTTCTTATGTGGCTTTAGCTGTCTAGAGGCATAAGCGATTACCTTTCCTTCCTGCATAAGTACACAGCCTAGTCCATTCAAGAAAGCATCACTGTAAATCACAAACTCTTTACCCGGTTCTGGTTGTACTAAGACAAGAGCTTTAGTCAACAATGCCTTTAACTTGTCAAAACTCTGCTGTCACTTTTCAGTCCATTCAAACTTGACTTCTTTCTATAGCAATCTTATCAATGGGGTAGCTATCATGGAAAATCCCTCTACAAATCGTCTATAATAACTGGCGAGACCAAGAAAACTTCTGACCTCTGATACATTCCTGGGAGGTTTCTAATCAACAATGGCTAAAATCTTGATCGGATCAACTCTAATACCTTCACCTGAGACTATATGTCCAAGAAAACTGACTTCCTGTAACCAGAACTCACTTTTGCTAAACTTGACACAAAGCTGATTATCTCTCAAAGTCTGTAAAACTGTTCTCAAATGCTCTAAATGCTCAATCTCATCATGAAAATAAATCAAGATATCATCAATGAACACAACTACAAACTTATCCAAATAAGGTCTGAAAATTCAGTTCATTAAGTCCATGAAAATGGAAGGATCATTAGTTAAGCCAAATGGCATCACAAGGAACTTATAATGGCTATATCTAGTCTGGAAAGCAGTCTTCAGAACATCTGACTCTTTAACTCGCAATTGATAATATCCGGATCTCAAATCTATCTTGGAGAACACAGTAGCTCCCTTCAATTGATCAAACAAATCGTCAATTCTAGGCAGTGGATACTTGTTCTTAATAGTTACCTTGTTAAGCTACCGATAATCTATGCACAATCTCATCGAATCATCTTTCTTTTCCACAAAGAGTACTGGTGCACCTCATGGTGAACAACTAGGTCTTACAAAGCCTTTATCTGTTAATTCCTACAACTGAACTTTCAATTCTTTCAATTCCATTGGAGCCATTCCATAAGGAGCAATAGAAAAGGGTGTTGTACCCAAAACTAGCTCAATACCAAACTCAACTTCTCTGATAAGAGGCAAACCTGGTAGTTCTTCTGGAAACACATCAGGAAACTCACATACCACAGGCACTGATTCAATTTTCAACTCTAAATCTTTAGTATTCAACACAAAAGCAAGATAAGCTTCATATCCTTTCCTCAAGCATTTCTGAGTAGACATAACAGAAATCATGGCAATTGAACTATCTGACTCATCTGAATTAACCCGAAGAATTTTACCATTTTCACATTTCAACTCAATGAATTTCTTTCCACAATTCACTATCATGTCATGCGCAGTCAACCAATCCATACCAAGAATCACATCAAACTCATCAAATGGCAATAGTATGAGATCGATCGGAAAACAGTAACCTCTAATCATTAAAAGGAAATTTTTACATACTTTGTCTACTAATACATACTGACCTAATGGGTTCGGTACTTTAATCACAAATTTCGTAGACTCTATGGACATGTTCATACTAGGCATCAATTTTATGTAAACATAAGAATGTGTCAAACCCGGATCAATCAAAGCAATAACATTAACATCATGAAGAGAAAATGTACCCGTACTTACGTCGAGGGAGGATGCCTCTTCACGAGCACAGATAGCATAGGTCCTTCCAGGTGCTCTAACATCTGGTCTTGTTGCTGAATCTCTAGATGCACCTCTACCTGCCCTATTCCCAAATTTCTTTAAGGTCTGCCTCTAACGGAGGCATTGCCTGATCTTACACTCGGTATTACTTCTCTTTTAACAATCTCAGGACACTCCCGAATGAAATGATCTGGTGCACCACATCAAAAACAACTAGTCTCAGTTGCTCGACATTAACCTAGATGATGTCAGCCACATTGAGGACACTCGGGTCTATTAGGCTGAATACTGTCAACACTCGCAATTGAAGTGGTCTGAGCTTTCTGACCCATAAATCTTCTACCTCTGTTTCGGCTAGAATACCCTGCTGAAAAATTAGATCTCATAGAGAACTCTCTAGGCCTCTTGGATGTAGACTGAAACGACTTGCTCATCTGTCTTTTCTTCGTGTCTTGCATCTCAACTTCAGCTTTTCCCTTTCCTTTCAACAACTCCTCTTCCTTACAAGCTCTTTCAACTAAAACTACAAACTCTTTTATTTCTAAAACGCTAACTGACAGTCAAATATCATCATTGAGCCCATCTTCAAATCTCTTGCACATAATAGCTTCGTTTGACACACACTCTCGAGCATAATTACTGAGTCTGACAAATTCACGTTCATATTCAGTCACTGTCATCTTACCCTACTTTAGTTCAAGGAATTCTTTTCTTTTTTGGTCGATAAACCTCTGACTAATGTATTTCTTATGCAACTCCTCCTAAAAGAAATCTCAGGTAACCCGTTCTTTCGGTTCTACTAACACAAGTATCTTCCACCAATGGTAGGTCGAATCTCGTAAAAGTGATACAACAAACTTCATGCACTCTTTAGCTGTGCAGGATAACTCATCAAAGACCTTGATAGTATTCTCGAGCCAAAATTTAGCTTTCTTTGCATCGTTATCTTTAGTAGCCCAAAACTCTTCGACCCATTATTTTCTGATTTTATCAACAGGTGGCTTCTCTCTTTGGACTGTATCTGTGACTAGGGAAGCTACATGGGTAGTCTGAGGATCATGGGGGTGGAGGTCTAATGACCGGATTCGTACGAACTAACTTGGCAAACCATTTATTCATAGCTTGGAAAAAGGCTTCTCTAGCCCCTCCTCCCTGACTAACTGTAACAGGCCTTTCACTACTATCTGGTGGCACCATCCTTTCTGTGGGAGCAAACGCATTACTCTCTACATCATCTACACCAGCTCGTTCGAGATCCATAACTATAAAAGAAAAACATTTTAAAATCATCAGGAGTCGTCACACTATTAAAATATAAGTACGGCATATTAGCTAGACTCTTACTCATACTGAATATTCTGAGAATCGACTAAAATCTTGCTCTGATACTAATAAATGTAACACCCCTTACCCGAGATCGTCATCGGAGTTGAGCACAAGGCATTACCAGACTTATCTTACTAATTTGGGGCATAAAAATTTACTTTTAAAATTAATTCGCTCACAGTCATCCAATATATCCCTAAAAAGGGCCCTCGAGGCCCTAAACAGTTAGGGACCAAACCAAGAACAATAAAAAATTTTCCGATTACTTACACAAATCAAAACAATTTATTTCACTATTCATAATAAAACTATCCACCTGCATAATAGTCACTAAATTAATTATAACTCGAGTTACGAAACTCGAAATTTAAATCTGTAAATTTTTCCTAAAACTAGACTCATATATATTCTTACCATAAGTTTTCCAGAATTTTTGGTTTGACCAGTTAGTACAGTTTTTTTATTAAAGTTTCCCCTATTTTGCAGTCCAACAGACCTGACCTCTCTTCCCCAAAAATCGATTATCTCATTATACAGAATTTGGATAATGTTTCTATTTGTTTCTAATGAAAATAAACTCACTAAGGAATCTAGACATATAAATTATGACTCATAATTATTTTTTTACAATTTTTAGTGAAATTCTAAAATCGGAATAGGGGATCACAAAGTCACTCTGAACCAGTCTTACTAAAATTTAAATATCTCAAAATACAGACTTTCTTTCTTTCTCTGTTTCTTTTCTATGAAAATAGACTCAATAAGCTTTAATTCTATATCTTATTCACCATTTAATTCCATTTCTACAATTTTTAGTTATTTTTCAAATTCACATCACTGCTGCTGTCCCAAAACTGTTCCATGGCCAAATTTTACTCTCTCATAATTTCTTTGTATAAACTATCATTTAGGCATACATAGCATCAAAACATGTTCTTAATTAGCCATTTCAATAGCTAATCATTATAAAGTATTCACATGTCATTCTTTAATCATATCATAAGGACATACATACAAAATGACCAAGTCCCTATACATGCCATAACTCAAAATGTTTCGAATCACAAAATACCAATATAGCCCTTTGATAGTGTGAAACGATCTCCGACGTCCTTACGATCCCCGAGTTGGCTTGGCAATACTATAAAAAGAGAGAAAAGAAAGGGAGTAAGCATAAAGCTTAGTAAGTTTGCATGTATATAAATAACAACATTCTAAATGAATTATCAAGATAACTTTAACCTTCAAGCTCAATATGCATAAGTCTTGAATTTTCTTACCTGAACCTTTTGAACATGGACTTATCTTACCTTTCCTTAAGTATACTCCTTAAATTTCCCGTTGAACCACTTGGAATACGAAGGATACACGGGTACCTTTCCTTTTTAAACTTACTATTGTCATGCCTTGACATGGTCTTACGTGGTATCCTTGCCTTATGAACTCACCATTGCCATGCCTTGGCATGGTCTTACATGGGATATTTGCCTTATAGTAGCTTATCAATGCCATGTCTTATCATGGTCTTACATGATTTCCTTGCCTTGTAAAACTTACCAATGTCATGCCTTGGCATGGTCTTACTTGGTATCCTTAAACCCTAAGGTCATGACATTTGTATCCTACACATTCCTAAGGTTCAACTGGGACTTTTAAGTATCATTTCACCATCAATTAATACTTGAGTCATCAATGAGTAAATTCGCAAAATAAACATATAGATGCTGAAAAATAACAATATTAAATATAAATAAAAAAATATTACATTTATTTACCACAAACTTACCTCGATACAAAATACAATCTAATATTTTGATCTAGTCCTCAATTTTTTTCTTTCCCTAGTCTACCCCCGGATTTCATTCTTCTTGATCTATAATAGCAAAATTTAGCTTATTTAATACTCACATTTATCAAAATAGTCATTGACTCTAACTTTGACAAAATTACGATTTTGCCCTTAAACTTTTGCATATTTACACTTTTGTCCCAAAGCACGAAAATTAAACTTTATCCCTAATTCTTATGTTTTAGGACATGATGATCATTATTTTCCTTCTATGACTATCAAATTCCCACTCTAACATGTACTTATGAACATTAGGTATTTTTACAGATTATGTCGTTTTACTCGTTTTTGGTTAAAATCGATTAGCACAAGTTGTTTAACATAATTTCAAACTTCATATTCCATCATAAAACATCAAAATAAACACATTTCACCTATGGGTATTTTTCCAAATATAAACCCTAGGTTAAATTATTGCTAGAATAAGCTAAATCAAGTTACCAGGACTCAAAAAACGTAAAGAACATTAAAAACGGGGCTTGAATGCACTTACTATGAGCTTGAGAAGTTGAAGAAACCCTAGCTATGGTGTCCCCTTGAAGTTTTGGCCTAATGAAGAAGATGGACAACTTTTTGCCATTTTTTTTCCCTTTTTAATCTTTTAATTACCAAATGACTAAAATGCCCTTCATTAAAACTTTAGTTATGTTTATCTATGTATGTCCATTTTTTTCCATGAAAACCTAATGGTCTAATTGCCATTTAAGGACCTCTACTTCAATTATGCTCTTCAATTTAATTCTTTCCTATCTAGAACTCATATTTATCAACTTTTTCAAACAAGCCCTAATAGGCAAATTAAATATGTAATTTATAAAATTTTCTATCGTTACTCTAACACATGCATCTAATTACTCGGTAAATTATAAAAATTAATTGGAATAAATTTTTCTATCTCGGATTCGTGGTTTTGCAACCACTGTTCCGTTTAGGCCCTATTTCGGGATGTTACAGCATCATAGATTTTAAAAATAATCTCTTCGTCACCTACCCTAAGCATAAGTTTACCATCACCCACATCAATGACAGCCCTAGTAGTAGTTTAAAATGGGCGACCTAAAATTAAAGGTACCTCAACATCCTCATCCATGTCAAGCACAACAAAGTCAACATGGAATATGAATTTATCTACTTTTACAAGGACATCTTCAATAATACCCCTAGGATATTTAACAGTTCTATCAGCTAATTGAATACTCATCTTAGTAGGTTTTGATTCCCCAAGACCGAGCTTCTTGAACATTTTATAAGGCATCAAACTAATACTAGCACCTAAATTAGCTAATGGTTTCTCAATGTTCAAACTACCAATTAAACAGGGAATAGTAAAACTTTCTAGATCTTTCAACTTGGTTGGTAGTTTATTTTGAAGAATAGTTAAACATTCCTCGTTGAGTTCCACAGTAGATAGCTCTTCAAACTTCTTTTTATTTGTTAAAAGCTCTTTAAAAAATTTTGCATATGTAGGCATCTGCGACATAGCTTCAACAAAAGGTAAATTAATATACAATTGTTTAAAAAGTTCAAGAAATTTACCAAATTAGGCATCCATACGGTCTTTCTTTAACTTTGCCGAATATGAGATCGGTGATTTATACTCTTTAAGTACCGGTGTTTCACTCACTTCGGGTTTTACCCCCTCGTCCTTTTCCTTATCAGATTCCATTCTCAACTTTTTTTCAAGTCCAGTCAACACTTTCCCATTCCTTAGTGTAACTGCTTTTACATGCTCTTTTTGGTTAGGTTCAGTGTTACTAGGTAAACTACCTTGTTAGCTTTTTGAAACTAATTTGGCAAGCTGACCAATTTGATTTTCGAGTCCTTGAATCGAGGCTTGTTGATTTTTCAAGGTTGTCTCGGAGTGTTGAAAATGAATCTCTGACACCAAAATAAATTTTTCTAACATATCTTCAAGGTTTGATTTCTTTTCTTGTTGATAAGGTTGTTGTTAGAAACTTGGAGAGGGTTGTGGTCTTTGATTTCCTTGACCACTCTATGAAAAGTTTGGGTGATTCCTCCATCCTGCATTATAAGTGTTACTATAAGGATTATTTTGACGTCTAGAGTTATTCTCCATATGATTTATTTGCTAATTCTCCATGCTAGGACCGTAAGGTAAATATTCTGAATTATTCATTCCACCTCCATTTGCGTCACATTGCACCGGATGTACCTGCGTAGAAACACATAAACCATCAATTTTTTTATTCAAGAGTTCTACCTGATTTGATAACATGGTGACCGCATCAAGGTTGAAAACACTAGTTGCCTTTGTTGGCTTCGTCCTCATGACTTGCCACTGATAATTATTCAGTGACATCTCCTCTATAAACTCATAAGCCTCTTCAGGTGTTTTATTATTCAGAGTCCCACTGACGGTTACATCGATCAATTGCCTAGTTGAGAGGTTCAAACCGTTGTAGAAAATTTGAACCTGTAGCCATAGAGGTAACCCATGTAAGGGCACCTTCTTAGTAAATCCTTATACCTCTCTCATGCATCATATAAGGTCTCTAAGTCCATCTGCACGAAGGAAGAGATATCATTCCTCAACTTAGCTGTTTAGTTGGTGGAAAGTACTTTAGTAAGAACTTTTCGGGCATTTGATCCCATGTAGTGATAGAACCTCGTGGTAGAGAGTTCAACCACTGTTTAGCCTTATTCCTCAACGAGAAGGAAAATAACCTTAAGCGAATGGCATCGTCAAAAATGCCATTTATCTTGAAAGTGTCGCAAAATTCCAGAAAGTTAGCCAACTAAGTATTTAGAACTTTATCTTGCAAACCATCAAACTGAATAAATTGTTGGATCATTTGAATCGTGTTCGGCTTCAATTTGAAATTATTCGCGGTAATGGCAGGCTTACAATACTCGATTCAGCCTAGCTAGATTAGGCTTGACATAATTATACATAGTACGAGGAGCATGGTTCGGATTTGTCGGATCCGCAACAACCAGAAGAGCTAATTGATTATTCTAATTTTCAGCCATCTCCTCAGCAATAATGATAAGTTCCTCTTACTCTTCCACTATATTCTGTTGATTATGTCTTGCTTTTCTACGGTTCTTACGAGCTGTGCTTTCAATTTCACTATCGAATAATAACGGTCCTGATGGGTTTCTTCTAGTCATAAACTAAAGGAACCTTCTAGAAGTAAATAAAAGAAAAATTAGAAAACAAAAATTAAATTAAAAACAGAAATAAATTGCAAATAAAAATAAAAATGGCTAAAGTAATAAAAACCAAGTGTTCCTAATATTCTAGTCCTCGACAACGGCGCCAAAAACTTGATTATGATTCACTAAACTAACTAAAATCATGACAAAGGCAAGCACACCTATCGAATAGTAGTATAGCTATGGTGAGTTGAGAATATCGTATCTACGAGGACTAAAAGTACTAGCAATTACTATCTTTTTATTATCTAGCCTATAAATTAAAGGGGATGTTTTTAATCTAAAATTTAAGTAAACTAATTATTAAGAACACATCAGAGAATAAAATGAGAAAACACTTGAATATAACCAAAAAGAAAGACAATACCCAAGAAAGAATCCACCTAGACTTCACTTATTATTTTGAATCTGAATTAAACGATTTATTCACTTGCCTAGATCCGTAGAAATCCTTAAATTATGTTAATATCTCTTTCGAGAATAAGAACAACTGACTCTAGGTTGATTAATTAAAATCTCTTTCTAATTAAAACCCCTATTGTCGCATTAATGCGATCTATGAATTTCCCTATTAGATTTGACTCTAATTCGGTAGATTTATGTCGTCCTATTTCTAGAATTGCATGCAACTTCACTCAATTATGTTAAATCTACTCTTAAACAGGGACTTTTGCTCCACTGAAATAAGCTCATCATACTTGAATTAATATCCTGAAAATATTAAAGTAAGAAATAAGCATACATAATTGAGAACAAGAAACAAGTATTTATCATGTAATTTAGAAAATCAAATAATAAGATCCATCTTAAGTTTCATCTTCCTTAGGTATCTAGGGAATTTAGTTCATAATTTGGGAGGAAAACATCTCAAAATTAGAATAACAACAAGACATAAAAAACCGAATAAAACTTCGAAGGAAATTTGACTAGAGATCTTCAATCTTGAAAGAGATTTGTTTCTGAGTTGATTCCAATGGCATTTTTCGAGTGATTTCTTCGTTTTACTCTGTGTGCCCCCTAGGTCCTCTTCTGGTATGTATTTATAGACTTTAGAATGCTCAAAAACCCTAAAAATTGGCTTTTTCCGCGTAAAAGAGAAGCAGGGTTTGAAATCAACACGGGCTGGCACATGGGCGTGTGGCCAGCCTGTGTGGCTCACACGGGTGTGTGGCTAGCCCGTGTGGATCCTGAAATTAACTCTTTTTGTCCAATTTTGGCCTGTTTTTCACTCATTTCACTTCCCTATGCTCACCTAAGTATAAAAACATGAATTTAAAGGATTAGGAGCATCAAATTTACTAATTTACATAATAAATCATCCAAAAACATGTCAAACATGAGATTAAAACATGTTACTTTTATGGTTTATCATCTTTTATTATATTTTGCTTCAAAGTTCCGTTGTAACAATCATTACAGCATGAATTTCTATATAGAAGTCCAACAAATTGCAAACTAATGTGTTATTACATGTTGAAATGGTTGACTTATAAATAAACTTAAATTATTTAGAGTGGATTTGGATGGACGGTTGAGTATGGTGTGATACGTTTAGTTTATTTTTTTGTTTTACGCTATAGTGTCGTTACAATATTTAATGTTACTACTACTATTATTTTTACACTAATCACAAATAAACGCACTATTCATTTAAATCTACCTTTAATACTAGTACCACATATTTGTGGAAGAAGTTTGGGTTGGGTTCTTCCCAAAGATTATCCCCAAATTCGCTTTTCACACACATTTTTGGAGATGGAGACAATGAACTATCTTAGAATTAAAGAAAGTTATTGGGATAGGAGTAAAGTTTGTCTCTCCACTTGGATGTCAATGACAAAGAAATTTTGATTGAACAACAATTGGATGTATCTAGAAAAGGACCAGACCAAAATCCTACCATTCAGCTCGATTTGGACAATATCTTTAATTATTATTATTTAATAATGTAAAAATTAAAAATTAATTAATACCTTTTATTTTATTTTGAATATTAAGTCAAGATTTTATATGTTCAACTTTTTCCCCAATTTTGATGGTGTCGACTAAATGTGATGAAATGGTTCCAAAGAGGAGAATTCTTGACAGCTCAACTTTGACTTAAAAAACTACCCCACAATTTGATGAATTAGACCGTATATGTTAAAACCCATATTAGGGTCATTTCAAATATCAATATTAGAGGGCCGGTATCCTACAATTTTGTATTACATGATGTGCTCATATGTTGTGGTCATGTCGTCATGTAAAGCAAACACCAACAAAGAATATGTTGTCATATTAACGATACATTTCAGTCATTCACTATATCGCATATATACAGACATCCATCCCCTCAAATCTCATACCTTTCTTCTTGCTTTTGAATCATGAATTTAGATCTTTTACCTCATGATTGCTTTGCACATATTCTTTCACTCACATCTCCCATTGATGCCTGTCGAATCTCGCTTGTTTCTTCCTCCATTCGGATTTCAGCTAATTCCGACGATGTTTGGGAAAAATTCCTGCCACCAGATTATCAACAAATTCTCACCAGGCTACGCCATCCTTTAATTTTTTCCTCCAAAAAACACTTGTTCTTCAGGTTATGTAGCCCACATCTAATTGATGGAGGCCTTAAGGTAAAGCAATTTTAAGTTCAGGGTTTTTTTTTTTTTTGAAAACTAACAAGTTAATGCGACATTATTCACTAGTTTACTACAGTAGTTAATTTATTAAGAAAAAAAATTTAAAACTATTTACCACCTTCTGAAAAAGTATATGAAGGTTTACTATATGTCTGCTCACACCATTCATTCATGTATCAATGGAGAGCTATCATTGATCCATAGAAAGCAGGTGTCTGCAAATGCAAATATGCTATCTGCTTTTTAATTCATAAATTTTGAGTTTGGAGGAATTAATGTAAAAAACAAAACAAAAACAGTTTGACCACGGTTGTTTTTCTGTTGACAGGTGGTGGATCAAATATGAGTTCTTCAATGTAAAAAAATTCATATTTGTTCCACCCGCCTGTTGATGCAAAACATGACCCTGGTAAACTGCCCCACTTCCAATAGCCAGGTCAAATGAGAGATCCATGATTTCTCAACTTGGATGGCTATTGCTCAATAACACCATGAAAACTTGGCAATCCATGAGAGAGATATAATTTTGCAATATTTGACAGACGTTTTCATTAGAGAAGACAACAGGTAAAAAACAATATATGCTGAGTGCAAGGGAGTTGAACATAGCATGGGCAGACAACCCTCTCTTCTGGTCCTGGAAACCTTTCCCAACATCAAGGTCTCTCACATTTTTTCAATTTCTTTTATCTTAAACCTCTCCCTTTCATTGTCCCAACTGTTTAAACTACTTTTTCATTCCCAGGTTTGTTGAAGCAGTAGAACTTCGAACCATATGGTGGTTGGAAATCCAAGGCAAGATCAATTCTGGTATGCTGTCTCCAAAGACAACCTACGAGTGTTATGTTATTGTGAAATTTGTGGATCGTGCATATGGGTTAGATTTTTTGCCATCAAAAGTTACAGTGGAAATTGGAAATGTGAAATCAGAAGGGAATGTTTATCTACGTCAATACGAAAGTAAGAAACAATGTTTAGAAACACTCTGGTATTCGAACCGGATGGAATTAGTTATAAGATCAATGGCCTTTAGAGGGATAATGGAAGAAAGGGTTGCTTGCAAACGTGAAGATGGATGGATTGAGATTGAATTGGGAAGTTTTTATAATAATGGAGGTGATGATTTAGAAGTAAAGATGTCACTAAAGGAAGTCACAGGAACGCACCTTAAAGGAGGGCTAGTTGTGGAGGGGATTGAGCTTAGGCCAAAGCAACAGACAACCACCAATCATATGTGACAACAATAACGTCGAGGAATGCTGTTCTAAGGAGTCTGTCTTTCTTTCTAATCAACTCGTGCGTTATTCATGCAATATATCATCCATTTTAGTTTATTACTGTTTGTTTCAGTTACAATACTGATTTATCATTAAAAGAAAATTTAATTTCTTGGAACATGTTTTTGCTACGATCAACATGCCGCAGGATGTTTTTAGGGGAAGAGGTGGGTGATATTCGCAGCCCTCATGCCCACGGAAATCCAGGATTCGGGTTTTCTGCTGTTTCAGGCTTGAAAACGAATGGGTTTGATTTGCCATATGACTCCTCTGCCTCAACTTTTGATTGTTGATGATGGTTCTGGCCCTAATTTCAACTAATGTTGTTTCAGACCACATTTAATTAGTTTCTTTATGGTAAAATATTAAAAGGAATCTCAAACAGTTTAAAAAATCTCAATGTTTTTCGTTTCAATCTTTTAAATTTTATTTTTATTTATAAATTTGTCTTCAATTAAAAATCTATATAAACAGCATTTTATACAAATTACAAATAGTTATATTTTGTATATTAAATTTAAGTAGTTTTATACTTTATTTAAATAAAGAATTTTAAAAGATTAATATTAATATTTATTTAAAACTTCATTTATAAAAATTACAAAAATGATATTAAAAAATATCTATAAATCAACTAATCAACGTATTAAAAAAGTTAGTATTAGTAAATTAGTATGAAAATTAACAATAATATTAAAAAATCAGTATTACAAATCCAGGTCGGTCCAAGTCGGGCCCAAGAAAAAAAATTTGTACCCGAGGTCCAACCTGTTTTAAAAATGAGCTTCAATTTTTGTCTAAACTTATCTTTCGAACCTAAACTTTTACCCAAACTCTCTTACTTTTCAAACGAACTTTTAAGTCAGATTAAATAAACCAACCTATAATCAAATTTACCATTTAAAAACTCCATCTACAATAAAACAGAATATAGATTCGGGCTATTGGACCCCTTTATTTACTCAAAAATCATTCTAGTCTTTGGGATTCCACACTTGGCTACAACGATCATTAAATTTTTTTTTTTTTAAATTTTGATTTTATTATTTTTGAACTAAATTTAACTGTTACTTTTCACAAGAAGTTAAACTAGTTTTTAATTAGAGTTTTAAAAGTTTTAACAATATTCGTGTGACAATACATGTATAATATATTAACATAATACTATTTTTTTATATACACATAAAAATATAATTTAAAAAATTTAAAAAATTCATAAATTTAAAATAATTGTTAAGTACACGTTACTATACGAGTTGTCATATTTAAAAATTTAACGTTGGTCAACATTTTCATTAAAAAATACTTCGACTATTTTTAAAAGATTGAATTTAATTTTTTTTAAAAACATTAATTTAACTAAAATAAATAAATACCAAATTAATAAAAAATTAAAAATTAAAGGTTAAATTTATCATTACACCTAATATTAAACCCTATACCTTCTCATTTCTTCCCCTTTAAATATCTGGCTATCTTGACCGTTGGCCGCCGCCTTCTCTTGTTCATCTCTTCTATTGATAGAAGATGTAAAAGGTTAAATTTGTCATGATGCCTAAAATTAAACCCTATACCTCCTCATTTCTTTCCCTTTAAATATCTGGGTCTCTCACTCGATAGACGCCGCCTTCTCTTGTTCATCTCTTCTATTTTTCTGGTGTTATGAATTTTCTTCAAAGAGGAAAAAAAATTGTTTTGATTGTTTATTTTGCCTTTTGTTTACCCAATTTTTTTTTATCTATATGTCGTCGATGATGATGAATGTCTAATCCCAGCTCTATGAGACCTTTTGAAAAGGTCTGGGAATTGAATCATAATCCAACATTTATCTGAGCCATGTATTTTAGTTTGAAATTTTCCTCTATTTTTCATTTTTAATATTTATGTGTGTGTTGGTGTTAAAACTTAAAAATGTTCCCTATGATAACTTTTAAACCATGCTAATGCTGATAATCCAGTGATTAAAATATCTTTTTGATTCATTCTGATCTGAGGGAACTAAAATTTCTCTCTTCTTTTTAGAGGTTTTTCTGTTCAGTGGGGGGGGGTTATTTATTTGCAAGCTTATTAACTGTTGCCATGGCTTTCTTTATATATTTTGAAACAAACCAAGTTTTCTGGTGCCAAATTTTAGATCTTCCCGTAAGCATCAGACTTGTGTTATATATATGGTTTTATTTTCAAACATTTGAAGAAAGGCGTGCATGTAGTAGAAAAATCACAGATGGATTGAAATGATGATGAAATAATAAAAGAAGTGTTCGAATGAAGAAAATATCTTTTAATTGCTTAATTTTCTAGGAGTATAATGCTTAAATGTTTAATAATAAATTATTTTTATAAAATTACACAGAATTTTGGGAAGTTGAGTTTTATCTTTGCAACTGGAATTTGTGGATCTGTGGGAGTTTTATATGGTTTTTTTTTTATTAATTTTATTTTCTTTCGATTTTACATTCGATTTGGTCGGTTGTAATTTGCAATTTTTTGCACCATCTTTTTATACTAGTGAAGCTTAAAAAGAAATAATTGATCGAGATTTTCTATTTGGGGTTTACAAAAGTTTTAGTTCGGTTCTTGAAAATCTAAGCCATCGGAGATAACGAGGAGGTTTTGGGGCGGCAAACTGAGGTGGTGGCTTTGGCCTGCGATTAGGGTTATATTTCAGTAAGATAAAGACTTAAGGAAAGAATTTTAATTTAATTCGATTTTTAAAGAAAGAAAAAAATTGAAAAATATCAAAATGATATTATCCCATATGTTATAAAATTAAGAGACTGTTGCTGTATGTTTCACGTGAGAAAGTAGTGGTCATATTCAGCAAAAACAGGTTTATGAAAAGAAATGAAAGTAGAGGCATCTAGTGTTGCAGTACATTAAGATATGTGTAACCACCTTCTCAACTTTTCAGTTAGGTAAAGCACGGAGAGACTAAGGGTAAGTTTGGATAGGCGGTGCGTTTACCTGCTTTTAGTGTAAAAACAGCGGTGGCGGTGAGATTAGATATTGTAGCGACACTGTAGCGTGAGACAAAATGTAAGCTAAACGCACCGCACTGTACCCAATCGCCCATCCAAACTCACCCTAAGACTAAAACAAACCAATAGGGGAATCCCCTCACAACTAGATTTGGAGAAAACTTACAACCAACCCAAAACCCCAACTACACCTATACTTCCAACCCAAAGGCAGGCTCTATTCAGATAAATATAACAAAAATACTCTTTAACAACCCTTCGATTCCTTAATAATGTTACATTTCTCTTTACTGTCAATCAATCAACTGTTGAAGAGGTGGAAGTGGCGCCTCTTTTGGAGGACCATATCTATTGAAATTGCAACACTAACCTGCACCGGAGATTGGACTAAGCCCTTGAACTAAAAACCGTAATACAATTATAGTAATTTAGATTATAAAAGAGTATAGTTTGAGTCAAATTTTTTCTATTTAAGTATGTACATTTAGATCATTTCCTAGTCATGGTTAGGTTATCTATCTAAGTTCGAAAGCTTTAGTCTGTCCAAAAATATTATGCTTGAAAAATAAGTTTAATAAAAAAAGTTAAACCTGTTTAAAATATTAGTCGAGCTTAAGTTTAAACATTCAAAGGCTAAGTTTGATCCAACCCATTTTGAAGTTTGAATTTTTTTTATATTATGTTATTTTTATATATTATTTAATTTATACTTCAAATAATTAAATCTATATAATATAAACTTTAAAAAAATTGTTAAAATAATTATATAAAATTTTAATAAATAAAAAATATAACTATTAAATATTAAATTAAAAATAATATAAATTTTTAATTTTTAAAAAAAATGAGTTAACCAAAAATGGGCTTGAGTTAATTATTACAAATATGGAAAGGGTTAAACATATTTTAAGTCGAGTTAAGCTTAGAGTGTTAATATTTATGCCTAGGCCCGACCTGAACCTAATCCAGCTCACAAGCACTTGTATTATTTTTAAATAATATTATTTGTATTTTATTAATTAAATTAAAATTGTTATTGATTATTTGTGGAATTTGAAATTGCCTTCCGAAAATAAAAATCACTATGTGGAGAATCTCGTGAAATTTTATCCCTATGCCTGCTAATTTGTATTTTAAGAGACGGGTAAATAATAGCACTTGTCTAAGATGTGGTATGGTTGTTGAGATTATATGACATGCTCTTCGGGATTGTCTTGTATCGATTGAAGTATGGAAGATGTTAAATTTTGATTATATATTGTCCAGATTGGATTTAGGTTGTTTTAAATGGGTTACCTAGGTCTTTGAGGGAAGCTCCGTACCTCAAATGCGATTTTTTTTTTGTAATAGCCCGATTTTGATCCTAGTCGGAATAGTGGTTTTGGGACCACAAATCCGACGAGGAAAAATTTTATTTTTCTTATATTTTTATGGTCTACAATTTTACAAAATTCTTCTGTGAAAATTTCGTACGAAAATTTTGACGTTTGGGCACTCAATTTAGTCAAAAGGAGTAAGTTGTAAAAAGTGCAAAAGTTGAGTTCTATATGTTAGAGGTGTCCAATTGCTATGAGCTTTTAAATTGGAGGTCCTTAAATGGTAATTAGACCATTGGTTAATTTGTTGGACAAAAATGATGAAATAGGTTAAATAGAATATTTTTAAGTTAGGGGCATTTTGGTCATTTAGTAATTAAAATGAATTAAAAACAAAATTAAAAGCCAATTTTTTCTCATCTTCTACCCCAAGGTCGAAACTTGCATGGAGAAGACACAGCTAGGGTTTTTCAAGCTTCCAAACTAGATTGTAAATCTATTCTAGCCCGGTTTTTAATGATTTTTACATTTTTGAAATCCTCGTAACAAGATCTATCTATTTCTACCACTAATTTGAGGTATGATTAAAGTCTAGGGTTTTGACCCATGATGAATATCTGTGTATTTTTTTTGTTTAAGGGTAGAAAATACATGTTTATGGTTAGAGAAACGACTTTTACTAAGTGATTTTTAGTGAAAATGCATAAAAGGACTAGTTTGTAACAAGTTGTAAAATGTGTGTAGGTGTGTGAATAAATGTAAATTGTGGACTATCATAGTTATGAAAATGGTTCGGCTAGGCCTAAAATGCAAAGAAATTGAATAAAAATTATTTTACAAGCCTCAGGGCAAAAGTGTAAACATGACAAAGTTTAGGGGTAAAAATATAATTTTTGCCAAAATATGATTTTGAACTGATTTGAATAGCATGTTGATTAAACAAGTCAAATGTGATATTATAGATAAATAAAATCGAGGTTCGGGCCTAGAACGGGGGAAAAATAAAGTATGTGACAATTAGGCTCATTTCACCGATTTTGGTACCGATGTAAGTTTATATGTAAATAATGCACTGTTTTATTTATGTTTTAATATTTTGATATATTTTTTGAGGTATGGCTGAATATTGAATGATTATTTGATATATTCGACAAAGTGGCAATAAGTGAGAAATTTCCTCGTTGAACATTAGGAATATGAATGGATATAAGTGACATGCCATTAAGGATCTAAGTGAAATAAGTCCATGGTATTGTGTTAAGTGAAACAAGTCCATGGCACCTAAGTGAAATAAGTCAATGACATTGTACTAAGTGAAATAAATCCATGGCATCTAAGTGAAATAAGTCCATGTTATTGTGCTAAGTGAAATAAGTCCATGGCATCTAAGTGAAATAAGTCCATGGCATTATGTTAAATGTGATTATCTCGACAAGAGCTTATGTGAAACTTTATGAAATGAAGTAGCTTTGGCTACAAGTGTGGCACTATGTGAGATATCTCGAGGTATCCATTAATATTCTGATGTGTTCAATGGGAAATGACTAAGTGTAAACGAGTATGAATAAGTGATGAATAAATGTAAGTATGTGTGTGTAAACTTATGAGCAATATGCTCGACATGTGATTGAACTTTGGCAAGGTTGATATGGGTAAGTGTTACTATGAAAGTTAATACAAAGAAATTTATGAAAGAGTAAAATTAATAATGAAGCAGTTTTGGACAACAGCAATTGTATAAATTTGAAAAATCACCAAAAATGGTGGAAATTGAATTAAAAGTTAAATAAGATATGAAATTAAATCTTATTGAGTATAATTTCATATAAAAGAAATGGTGTAAGCAAAAGGATTTCATATTATGAGATATTTGAATTTTAGTGAGACAGGGTCAGAATGATTTCGGAATCCCCTGTTTTGATTTAGGAAAATCATTAAAAATTGTAAAAAAATAATTATGGGATAAAATTTATATGTTTAAATTCCTTAATTAGTCTAATTTTAAGGGAAACAAGCAGGAATGTCATCCGAATTCTGTACAATGAGATAATTAATTTTTAGTGAAGAGGGTTTGAATGGTCAAACAGTGAAACATGGGAGAATTTAAAGAATAAATTTTACTTATTGGATAAGTAAAAAATTCTAAAACTTTAATGGTAAGAAGATATCTGAGTCTAGTTTTAGGGAAAATTAGCGGATCTAAATTTGGAGATTTGTAGCTCCAGATATAATAAATTCAGTGACTATGACTCGAGTGAACAGCTTGAGATGAACATGAGTAAAAAGTGGAATTGTGTGCAATTATGATTATATTATTTTGAGGACATATTGTAAAGAGTTATAAAAGCATGCTAATGAATTACTTATTATTTTCATACTTACTTATTAAGCTAGAATGCTTACTCCCTTCCTCTCCTTTTTCCTATAGTGTCACAAATGCTAGCTCGAGTTGGAGGTCGCCGGAGACTCAATCACACTATCAAGCTATTGGTCGATATAAAAAGGTTTCCAAGTATTTATAAGTCTATGGCATGTATAGGGACTTGGTTAATTGCTTATATGTTATTATTAGTTGGCCTAAAATGTTGGCCTATGCTATTTGAAGGTCTTTGTTGTATAAGGCCAGTTAATATGGCTATTCTTGGTTATGTTATAAGTTAAAATGATGTAATTCATGAATGAGCATGCTTGCATATGTGTGTGGATGGATTAGTGCATGACGTTGATATGATAAATGTGGCATAAGAGTGGTTGTGTAAGTTGTATGTGGTTATTGGCAAAGTGAGTGAGATATTCTGCACGAGGAAGGTGTCATTGGAATGACGAACTTATATCTTGAATGTGACTAATTGAATGTCTAATAATGCCATGTTATGTGTGAAAGGAAATTGGTATAAATGTGTAAGTGTGTCAGGATGGCAAAGGGCTTGGTAAATAGCCTTTATTTTGTTCATACGGGTAGACACACAGACGTGTGTCTAAGCCTGCCCACAAGGGCATGTTCCAATCCACACGGGCGTGTGCCTTGTTTTTCATGAAAAATTTTCGGTGTTCTTGAAAGTTTTTGGTTTAGTCCCAAACCGTTCCCGAAGTATGTTTTGGGCTTTGTAGACCCATTTAAGGGGCTTTAAGGTAAAATATGAATAGTTTTAATTTTAAATGAAATTTTATGACTCAATTTAGTACATGCACATGTGTCTGTGTTCCAATAATGCCTCGTACCCTATTCTGGTGCTGAACACGGGTAAGGGGTGTTATAGTTTTGCTATGCTTTATGGGCCCTGTGGTTTGACAGAAACAAAAGAGTTTATGAAATGATGGTTAAATCAGGCAGTGAGATAGCAATTTTCATTTCAATATATATACAGGAGTTAGATATGATTGAGGGAAAGTCTCATACCTTTTTGCGAGTACAAGAGGAATGGAAGCTCCCAATTAAGGTGCGTTCTAAGGTAAATTTCGATGCTACATATGACTGTCAACTACAGGGATTATAGCGAGAGACGCTACGGGGAAGGTCTTGTTCTCGAAGACAGTACTCCACACGGAGGTTGGGTCGACTTTTGCAGCAGAAGCCCTCACATGTTTGATGGTAGTACGAGCGGGGGTGGACATGGGTTTTGACAGTGGTGATAATAGGAAGAGATTTAATGTCAGTTATTAAGAAATGTCAGATAGACCTAGTTGATAAATTAGAAATCGCAGTATACATCAGAGATACTCAAAGGGATAAAACCAAATATCGGAGTATCATTTTTAGACATGCACATAGATTGGCGAATCAGTTAGCTCATTTGTTGGTAATAGAGGCGTTAAAAAGAAGAGATCTAACTCACCTGGTAAGAAATGTTCCCGTTTATGCTCTTCGATGGATGGAGGTGGAGTAGGCTATGGGAACCTAATTGAACGTCTTGTGGAAGAAGGATCTATGGGGAGAAGAACAATATTAGGCCCCGTTTAGCAGTCCTTCCAAAAGGTGCTTTTCACTCAAAAAACACTTTTGGCTTTAAAGGATTGCTAAATAAATCAATTGACATTCTGAATCATTTTTAGTGGACTACTTTTTTGTACTTATAGTATGAATCTATTTTGCGTAATTTCATTAGAATTTTCTTACTTAACTTTTTGTATCATATATTCATATCAATTTATGGATTTTTTTTCATGATGGTTTATCCATTTTATGCATTCATATTTACCTATTTCTCTCATGAGGCAGTTTTAGTGAGGAAGTAGGTGAATGATTTGGTTATATGGCTTCTCCTAACTGCAGACTTTTCTTTTTTTTTTTTTTAAGTATTTTAACTTGGAGCACAACATGAGTGATGTGTAGATAAAGTAAGAAGACTGGTGAGCAAAAAAAAGTAGGAATTGTATATAGTGTTAAAACGTAAAAACAAATTCAGACAGATGTGTTGTTTAATTGGTATTGCACTTAATAACTTGTCCTTTTTCCTGTAAGATGACATTTACTGGAGGCCATGATTGGGAGAGGTGTGGTAAGACTACAGTCAATGCATAAGATGAGACTGAATCTGATTGAAACTTTTGGAACATGTAATAGCCATGTTGCATTCATTTCTTGAAACTTCTAGTTGCCAAAACCTATATCACTCCATTATTTCCTTTTGGTTTGAGAGATAGAAATTTGAAAATTGATGTGTTTGCATCCAAGATTGCTTTTGCATGATGTGGGACAAATTATTTATTGCTCTATCTTTATTGCATACCTCTCTGGATAGTTTCTAACTTGTACCAAAAAAGGTTATGAATTGCGGGAAACAGGAAATCATCCTTACCTCTTCACTTTCTTGATATTTTATGACAGGAGCTAGGAAATACTAGAATATTATTAACTTGCCAAGGCTTTGACTCACAGGCAAGTTATGATCTCTATTTCTTTTCTTGTTTTACACGCAAGTTACCTTTCTTTGCCAAGTGATGATGACGACGGTGGTGAATAAAAAAATTCAAATGGTTTTGAAATTGAATTAACAAGAGATGCTATAACTTCTAGTTTAATGAATTCACTTTAAATTGTAAATGCTAATGTAAAATTTTTGATGATGTATTTGGTATATAAATATTACCCCTCTTTGAAACTTTAATCCAAATGCATGTAATATTTTAATTTTTTAGGTTTATGGTTTCTACGTTATGTTAATATCTGATATTGGTTATATATTCAAATTATATTTTAAAATAAAATAATACAAATGTGTTAAAATCATTAATTAAAAATTTTTAAAAATATTTTTTAAAATAATACAACTGTATTAATATCTAATTAAATTTTATAAATAATTAATATTAATTACTTAAAAATATTTAAAATTATTATTTCATATATTAAAATATTAATAATAAGTCATAATAAATAATTTTTTATATTCTTGCTAAAATATCATAATATTAACTAATTTGAACATTATTTAAATGCATATTTGTTACTTTATAATACTATGTCTAAAATAAACATTTTATTTTTTAAAAAGTATTTTTTTGACAGTAATAGTTAATACTCAATTTTTAAACTAAAACTTTTAAAAATACTACTTAAAAACATTTTTTTCTGCACTTTTTAAAAATATTTTTCAAATGTAATACTAAATTAGCCCTTAATATTGAGGAGTGTGAGGGTTTTTTAGTAAAAAAATATAAAATAAAATAATTATGAAAATAATACATTCAAAAAATTATGTACAAAAATGGTACATCTGGGGTGGTCATGCCTCTGCCATAAGTGGCACCACCCTAGGTCTTGACAAAAAAAACAAATTTGTTAAAAAAAGTAATAAACTGATGGAAAAAAAACAGGATTTGACATCTCCCTGAAGACGTTTGGGGAAGAGGCGGCACTGGTCACGCCTAGGGAAGAGGCAACACTAGTCACGCCTTCCCCATAGGCGGCACCAATGCTGCTACAATAGGACTTCTCAATAAGGGGTCAGGCCCGTGACTTGGCAAAGGGACCATTATAAGGTCCCTCAATGGCCATTTTTGGCCAGCCGAAAAAGAGAAAGGATTTAAGGCAAAGAAGAGAAGAAGAACAAGAAGAGGGTGGCGGGAAGGGAAAGAAAGAAAGAAAAAAAGAGAAGGAAGGAAGGAGAAAAATAAGGAAAAAAATAAATAGAAAGGAAAGGAGAGGAGAGTTTGATTAGGGAAGAATTAAAGTATTAAAAAGGTAATTTTTTTGTTATAAATTAATGTTTAATTTAAATTTTGTTGTTGTTATTATTGTTAATTTAATTCAAATTTAATTTTTAATTTTATTTTTATAAGGTATTATTTGGTTAAAAAGAGCTATTAAGGTATGTTTGTAACAGCCCGAGTTAGGGCTTAGTCGGAATAGTGGTTCGAGACCACAAATCTGAAATGGAAAAGTATATTTCATGATTATTATTAATTTTATGGCATGCTTGCATGACAGTGAGAGATTTCATGAAGGAAATTTTATGAATTAGTGATTAATTTATCCTTTAGGACTAAATTGCAAAAGTTGCAAAATTGAGTTTCTAGAATGTTTAAGTATGAAATAGCATTAGAAAAATTATTAGGAGTCCTTATTTGGGAATTAGACCAATTTTTGGCACTATGTACAAAAATGCCCATGGAAGGGTAAAATTTCAAAGAAGTGGTGTAAGGGCATTTTGGTCATTTGTTAAAGATAAGTAATAAAAAGAGAAAATAAGCCAAAAATAAGCTCATCTTCTCCATGCAAGTGTCGAAAATCACGAGCCCTCCATAGCTAGGGTTTTCTTCATTTTCAAGCTCGAAGTAAGTGACTTCAAGCCCCGTTTTTCATGCTCTTCGTATTTTTAAAATCTTCGTAGCTTAACCTAGCCATTTCTACCACTAATTTGAGCTAGGGTTTACGTTAAAAAATATACCCATGCATGACATACAAGTATTTTGATGTTTAGTGGTAGAAAATAAAAGTTTAAAGTGTAGTAAACACCTTTCTCTAGGTTATTTTTTCATGAAAGTCTCTAATAGGGACCAAATTTTAAAGTATGAAAATGTGTAGTAAAAGTGGGAAATTATGTGGGCTTCTATGAACATTATTAAGTGTCGGCTAGGCTTAGGTAGCCAAGAGAATAAATACATTTCATTATACGAGCCTAGGGACTATTTTACAAATATGCAAAAGTTTAGGGGCAAAATTTTAAATTTTGCCAAATTATGAATTTTGTGCTAGTTAGTCAATGTGAGTACTAAATAAGTTAAATTTTTCGTTTTAGATCAAGAAACACGAAGTCCAAACCAAAACAGGGAAAAAAGTAAAGTTGTGGACTAAACCGAGTATTCGCCCACATTTTGGACTCGAGGTAAATTGTTTGTAATAATTTAGCTCATATGTTATGTAAATTTCATTATGATGACTTTTTATGAAATTATGATATTCCATGAGGACATGGATGTGATCTTGAATGAGTTATATATAAGTTCCATGATATTGATTTGTTGAGGCAATGTGTAAAATTCTACCAAGAAATGATGAAAACATGAAAAGAGAAATTCCACGCAAGTTTAAATGATACGAAGAATACCGTAATCATGTCATGAGTATTGTAGGTCCCGTATAAGACCATGTTTGGGACATGACATCGGCACCGAACTGAGATCCCATGTAAGACCATGTCTGGGACACAGCATTGGCATCGAGATGTGATCACCTGTAAGACCATGTTTGGGACATGGCAGACGAGGTTCCGTGTAAGAGTGTAACAGCCCGAATTAGGGCCTAAATGGAATGGTGGTTTCAAGACCACGAATCCGACATAGAAAAATTTATTCCGATCAAGTTCTAAGGTTTATTGTGTGATTGAATGCATGAGTAAAATTTTAGTAAATAAATTTTACCGATAAAGTGCCTAATTGAACGATAGGACTAAATTGCAAGAAATTCAAAATATGTGTTCTGGAAGCTTTTAGTGTGAAATTGAAATGAAATTATAAAGTAGAGGTCCTTATTTAGCAATTAGACCAAGTTTGGCTATAATGGACAAAAATACCCATGGAAGGAAAAATTTGCAAAGAAGGCCATTAAGGGCATTTTGGTCATTTGGATATTAAATGAAATAAAAAGGGAAAAATATGCCAAAAGTGCGTCCATGTTCTTTCTTGTATAGTCGAAACTTTGGGGGACTCCATAGCTAGGGTTTCTCTCTTTTTCAAGCTCTAAGTAAGTGACTCTTATCCCCGTTTTTCATTTTTTCGTATTCTTGAGATCCTCGTACCTAGACCTAGCTTTCTATACAACTATTTTGAGCTAGGGTTCAAGTTTAAAAATTTAGCCATATGTGATATGAAATTATTTTGAAGTCTTTTGGTAGAAAATGATAGTTTGAAATGTAGTAAACACCTTTTTCTAGGTGATTTTTCATGAAAGTCCCTAATAGGGACCAAATTGTGAAGATAGTAAAATGTATAGTAAAAGTACAAATTGATGAGAATTGTGGGCTGTCATGAGCCCCATTAAGGTTCGGCTAGGCTTGGGTTGTTAAGAAAATAGATACATTTCATTTTACAAGCCTAGGGACTAAGTTGTAAAAATTGACAAAGTTAGGCGCAAAATGGTAAAATTTACCGTAGGATGATTTTATGTCCACTTGAGTAATGTAGATATTAAGCGAGCCAAATTTGATATTATAGATCGAGAACGATGCGAAATCGACCTTGACCGTGGAAAAGGCAATGTATCAAAATAAATTGAAAAGAATTTTATTTTGGCCGACATAAGTCTTATATGTAAATTAATGAGTTTTTTTAATCATTTTGTTTAATTATTTAATTATCTAGAAATTTTGAAATCTATATTGAAATCCTCGATATGCAATGTGATAAAAATTTACAAGTAAAGAAAAGTCCCGGTTGAACCTTAGGAATCATTAGGATACGAGTGACATGTCACTAGGAAACCATCGATCGTTATTGATTGTTTATGTGATTTTCGGGTGCTGGTCTAGTTCGACTACCAGTGGTTAGGCAATCCGGCATTTGTTGCGGATGCATGTCAACTTGTGTGAGCAGCACTAAGTAGTATCGACTACACCGTTAACTTGTGTGAGCAGACCCGAGAATAGCTCATTATTGAGCCTTATGTGATAAGTGGTAGTTCTGACTACATTATATGTGTGTGGCACTTGTGCCTTATTCCGTGTATCCTTTAGTATTCCACGTGGTTCAATGGGTTATTTGAATCGATTTGATAAAGTGTAATGACGTGTGAAAAGATTTGACCGTGTGTTTAAGATTTTGTATGTGCAGGTTAAATGAAAATATTGTATGTGCTAAATGCAAATTATATGTATTACGACTTGTGGTAAGGCTATTGAGTAAGTAATAATCAAACCTTGTGTGATCATAGTGAAACTTATTTCTATCACATGAATTATTGTTTAAATGCTCATTAGCTTACATATAGGCTTACTAAGCTTTAAAGCTTACCCCTTTTTTTTCCTTTTCCCTTATAGGTTCGTCAAGCTAATCCGAGGTTCGATAATTGACGGGATTCCATCAACACTATCAACAACCATTTTGGTATTTGATCATGAACTTTGAAGGTTATGGCATGTATAGGTGGTGTAACGTTTGAGTTTTGTGTCATAGTCTTTTGAATCTAATATTGTTTGTAATGTTTTGGGCAACTGGCCATTTGAAATGAGCCAAAAATTGGTTATGTTACATTTTGTTAAAGTTTTGTAATATGTTAATGCAAACTTACTTATGCAGAATGTGGAATGGATATCTATGCATGCTTTTTAGTTGGTTGATAGCCATATTCTGTATGCATGAATGTGTTGATGTCCCAAGATGATCGATGGAAAAATTTTTTGGAATTGGGTTATGTTTTAGGGTGGCAATTGGCTTGGAAAATAGCCTATAATTGTCTACATGAGTAGACGCACGGGTGTATGTCTAGGCCGTGTGCGACAAACGGTCAGCCCCATGGGCGTGTTGATAGGCCGTGTGTCCCCTGCACTTGAATGCATAAAAATTTAATTGCCAGTAGTAAACACACGGGTGGAGACACGGACGTGTGTCTCAACCGTGTGATAGACACGGCCTAGCCCACGGGCGTGTGGCTTGGCCGTGTGACGAGAATTGCATGCTGACGTCATAAACAAAATACCCCCAAGTTTCAACATGGGTTAAGACATTGACGTGTGACTGGCCGTATGAAGGACACGAGCTTGAAGCACGATTGTGTGCTTGGTTGTGTGAAAACCTCTGTAGGTTCGAATTGAAAAATAATTCTGCACGGGCAAGGGACATGGGCTTGTGCGACTACATGGCCTGCACACACGGGCGTGTCCATGTCTGACATGAGCGTGTGCCCTATATGTGTTAAAATTTTTGTAAAAGTTTGAAAAGTTTTGGCTTAATTCCGGATCACCCTAAATGTATCGTTTGGGCCTCGTAGGCCCATAATAAGGAAGCTATGCATATGAATTAAAAGGTTTTAAATTTTATGTAAAAATTAGGAATTAAATCAAATGTTCGAGTGAGCGAGAGTCTGGTAACGACTCGTACCTGGCTTTAGCCTCGGATTAGGGTAAGGGGTGTTACATTTAGTGGTATCAGTGCTATGGTTTAGTTGGTCTTCGGACTACCATAGCAAGTGTGAGAGTTTAGCTATACATGCAATAATCGTGAATATTGATAGTGTGATGGTTCCTAGTCTTTTAAATTGTGTTTTTATATATAGTAAATGGATCCCAATCGGCAATAGCTGACGACACTGAAAGCAACATGCCGGCTCCCGTTGAAGGGACTGCGCCACTCGAAAGTAGAGTGTGTATTGGATGATCTAGAGCTAAGGTTAATGATGATCTAGAAAGTGCGAAATTCTGGCTTGAAAACACAATCTGTGTATTGGATGAACTCTGTTGCACACTTGAAGAGTGTTTAAAGTGCGCTGTTTCACTTTTGAGAGACCCGGCATATCAGTGGTGGAAAACGCTAGTCTCAGTAGTGCCTACTGAAAGAGTTACTTGGGACATCTTCCAAGTAGAGTTTCGGAAGAAGTATATAAGTTAGCGCTTTATCGATCAAAAGCGAAAGGAGTTTCTAAAGCTAAAGCAAGGCCGCATGACTGTGTCCGAATATGAGAGGGAATTCGTTCGACTCAGTAAGTATGCTCGGGAGTGTGTTTCTACTGAAGAAATTATGTGCAGAAGGTTTTAGGATGGCCTAAATGGAAACATCAAGATATATGTGGGGATTTTGGAGTTGAAGGAATTTGTTGTGTTAATTGAACGAGCATGTAAAGCTGAGGAATTATGCAAGGAAAAGAGAAAGGTCGAGTCGAAGGCTAGAGATATGAAGAAGATATCGATGAGTAAGTCTTTCCAACTGTCATCAAAGAAAGTAAGAAATGTGCCAAACCGTCTGACTATTTCAGCTGGGAATCTGAGTAGAACTCGTGGAAGGCAAAATATAGGCTCTAAAGCTCAAACCACTTCGGTGGCTAGTGTTGGTAATGTCAAGTCAAGTAATCCTAAATGTCAACACTGTGGTAGGAGACATCCTGGTGAGTGATGGATGGTCAACGGGGCTTGCTTTAAATGTGGCTCCCAAGACCACTTCATTAATGACTATTCAGAAATGGTAACGAAGGAAACTACTCAGAGTAATAAACTGAGTAATGTACCCGCTAAAGGGCGGCCTACCAGAAATGTGAAAGAGGGAGCTAGTAGCAGAGGTATAGCTTAAGATTCAGCAGCAAGATCGGTGGCCAGAGCACCTGCAAGTACTTATGCTATTCGTATCCGGGAAGATGCGTCATCCCCTGATGTGATCACTGGTATTTTCTCTCTTTATGATGTTAATATAGTTGCACTGATTGATCCTGGGTCCATGCATTCTTTTATTTGCATGAGATTAGTGAATGATATAAAATTGCCTATAGAGTCAACTGAGTTTGTAATTAAGGTGTCAAAGACAAGATTTGCAAAAATTGTCCATTAGTGATCTGAGGTCATTGTTTCCTAGCTAATCTAATGCTATTGCCCTTTGATGAGTTTGATGCCATTTTGGGCATGGATTGGCTGTCAATGCATGATGCTAAAGTGAATTGTAGACAAAAGGTTATCGAATTGAAATGTGAAAATGGTGAAAACCTTCGGGTTGGAATGGATATGTCCAGAAGGTTGCCTACTTTGATTTCATCTATGACTGCTCAAAAATGTTTGAGGAAGGGGTACGAAGCATATTTGGCATATATATTGAATACGAAAGAGTCTGAGCTTAAAGTGGAATCGGTACCAGTGGTTTGTGAGTTCTCGGACGTATTTCCTGAAGAGTTGTCGGGTATACCTCCTGCTAGGAAGATAAAGTTTGCCATCAACTTGTTGCCGGGGACTTCTCCGATATCAATAGCCCCATATAGAATAGCCCCAACAAAGCTAAGGGAATTGAAAGTATAGTTGTAAAAGTTGACAAATAAAGGGTTCGCAAGGCCTAGTTTTTCTCCCTAGGGCGCTCCCGTGTTGTTTGTAAAGAAAAAGGATGGATTGACGAGACTTTGTATCGACTGCAAGCAACTCAACAAGGTGACAATAAAGAACAAGTACCCCTTATCGAGAATTGATGATCTGTTTGACCAGTTAAAAGGGGTGACCATATTTTCAAAGATTGATTTGAGGTCCGGATATTACCAACTAAGGGTGAAGGAGGCCGATGTGCCGAATATAGCTTTTAGAACAAGGTAAGGACACTACGAATTTCTTGTGATGCCATTTGGCTTAACTAATGCTCTGGCAATATCTATGGATTTAATAAACCGAATCTTTAGGCCATACTTGGACAAGTTCGTAGTGGTCTTTATTGATAACATCTTGATCTATTCTCGTAATGAGATTGAACATGCCGAGCATTTGAAGGTAGTTTTACAAATTTTGCGAGATAAACGGTTGTATGCAAAATTTAGTAAAAGTGAGTTTTGGTTCAGTGAAGTTGGATTTTTGGGTCACATCATCTCGAGAGATGGCATTCGAGTGGATCCAAGTAATATTTTGGCGATAGTAGATTGGAAACTGCCGAAAAATGTATCAGAAGTTAGAAGCTTTTTGGGATTGACTGGTTACTACATACGCTTCGTAAAAGGCTTTTCAATGATCGCTTCTCCGATGACCAAGTTACTGCAAAAAGATGTTAAGTTTAAATGGACAGAGAAGTGTCAACAAAGTTTTGAGAGATTGAAGACAATACTGACCGAGGCACTGGTTTTAATGCAGCCTGAGTCTGGCAAGGAATTTGGGATTTATAGTGATGTATCTTTAAATGGTCTCAAATGTGTGCTAATGCAAGAAGGTAAAGTGGTGGCGTATGCCTCTAGACAATTGAAGCCTCATGAGAGAAACTACCTGACACATGATTTGGAGTTAGCTGCCATTGTCTTCGCCTTGAAGATTTGGCGACATTATCTCTACAGTGAAAAGTGTCATATTTTCACTGATCATAAGAGTTTGAAGTACTTGATGTCACTAAAAGAATTGAATTTACGGCAACGAAGGTGGCTTGAATTGGTAAAAGACTATGAGTTAGTGATTGACTACCAACTGGGAAAAGTGAATGTGGTCGCTGATGCTTTGAGCTAGAAATTGTTATTTACTTTGAGAGCTATGAATACGAAATTGGCCCTATCCGATGATGGTTCGATTAAGGCTGAGTTGAGAGCTAGGCCACTATTCATTCAACAAATTTGTGAAGCTCAGAAAGAAGATAGTGAGTTGCAAGCAAAAAGGATTCAGTGTCAAAAGGACGGTGAGATAGATTTTCGCATTGATTCGAACGACTGTTTAATGTTTCGAGACAGAGTATCTATACCGAAAAATGCTGAGTTGATTCGGAGTAGCCTTTATGAAGCCTATAATGGTTGTTTATCTGTTCATCCCGGTAGTGTGAAAAAGTATAGTGATTTGAAGAAATCGTATTCGTGGCCCGGTATGAAAAGAGATATCTCTGAGTTTGTATCGAAGTGTTTAGTTTGTCAACAAGTAAAAGCAAAACATCAAGTGCCTTCCGGCTGATTGCAACCAATCATGGTCCCTGAGTGGAAATGGGATCGGATTATTGTGGATTTTGTGACAGGGTTACCGGTATCACCAAGTAAAAAAGATGCCGTTTGGGTTGTTGTTGACCGACTTACCAAGTTAGCCCATTTTGTACCAGTGTGTACAAATTATTCTCTTGAGAAGTTGGCTAGCTTGTATGTTTCTTAGATAGTAAGATTGCATGGAGTGCCATTGTCGATCATTTCGGACAGAGACCCGAGATTTACCTCAAGGTTTTGGAAAAAGTTACAAGAAGCCTTGGGTACCAAGTTGAACTTTAGTACTGCTTTTCACCCGCAAACTGACGGTCAATTCGAATGAGTGATTCAGATCCTTGAGGATATGTTTTAATGTTGTGTATTGGAATTTCAAGGGTTGAGAGAAATATCTATCATTGGTGGAGTTCGCTTACAATAATAGTTTCCAATCGAGCATCAAAATGGCATCGTACGAGGCATTGTATGGTCCTAAATGTCGGACTCCATTTTATTAGGCTGAACTTAGTGAGAAGCAAATTTACGGGGTTAATTTGATTAAAGAGACTAAAGAGAAAGTAAAGATTATTTGCGATTGTTTGAAAGCTGCATCGAATCGACAGAAGTCATACGCGGATTTGAGGAGAAAAGAAATCAAATTTCAAGTTTTAGAAAGATTTTGAGAGTGTTTTTGGAAGTGTCTCCATGGAAAAAGATTTTGAGATTTGGTCGGAAAGGTAAATTGAGCCCACATTTCATCGGACCATATGAAGTTATAGAAAGAGTTAGACCAGTGGCTTATCGATTGGCTTTACCGATAGAGTTGGAAAGGATTCACAATGTGTTCCATGTATCAATGCTTCGACGATGCCGTTCTGATCTGTCACATGTGATCTCACCAACCGAAGTGGAAGTTCAACCGGATATGACTTATAGCGAAGAGCAAATCAAAATTTTAACACGAGAAGTAAAACAGTTAAGAAACAAAAGTGTAGCTTAGGTGAAAGTGTTATGGCAAAAGCATGGTATAGAAGAAGCGACATGGGAATCGGAAGAGACCATGAGGAAACAGTACCCGCGTCTTTTCACTGGTAAGATTTTCGAGGACGAAAATCCCTTAAGAGGGAGAGTTGTAACAGCTCGAATTAGGGCTTAAATGGAATGGTGGTTTCGAGACCACGAATCTGACATAGAAAAATTTATTTCGATCAAGTTCTAAGGTTTATTGTGTGATTGAATGCATGAGTAAAATTTTAGTAAATAAATTTTACCGATAAAGTGCCCAATTGAACGATAGGACTAAATTGCAAGAAATTCAAAATCTGTGTTCTAGAAGCTTTTAGTGTGAAATTGAAATAAAATTATAAAGTAGAGGTCCTTATTTAGCAATTAGACCATGTTTGGGCATAATGGACAAAGATGCCCATAGAAGGAAAATTTTGCAAAGAAGGCCATTAAGGGTATTTTGGTTATTTGGATATTAAATGAAATAAAAAGGGAAAAATAAGCCAAAAGTGTGTCCATCTTTTACCTTGTATAGCCGAAACTTTGGGGGACTCCATAGCTATGGTTTCTTTCTTTTTCAAGCTCCAAGTAAGTGACTCCTAGCCTCATTTTTCATGTTTTCGTGTTCTTGAGATCCTCGTACCTAGACCTAGCTTTCTATACCACTATCTTGAGCTAGGGTTCAAGTTTAAAAATTTACCCATATGTGGCATGGAATTATTTTGAAGTCTTTTGGTAGAAAATGATAGTTTGAATAGTAGTAAACAAATTTTTCTAGGTGATTTTTCATGAAAGTCCCTAATGGAGACCAAATTGCAAAGATAGTAAAATTTATAGTAAAAGTACAAATTGATGAGAAATGTGGGCTGTCATGAGCCCCATTAAGGTTCGGCTAGGCTTAGGTTTCTAAGAAAATAGATACATGTCATTTTACAAGCCTAGGGACTAAGTTGTAAAAATTGACAAAGTTAGGCGTAAAATGGTAAAATTTACCGTAGGATGATTTTATGTCCATTTGAGTAATGTAGATATTAAGCGAGCTAAATTTGATGTTATAGATCGAGAACGATGCGAAATCGACCTTGACCGTGGAAAAGGCAATGTATCAAAATAAATTGAAAAGAATTTTATTTTGGCTGACGTAAGTCTTATATGTAAATTAATGAGTTGTTTTAATCATTTTTTTTAATTATTTAATTATCTAGAAATTTTGAAATCTATATTGAAATCCTTGATATGCAATGTGATAAAAATTTACAAGTAAAGAAAAGTCCCGGTTGAACCTTAGGAATCATTAGGATACGAGTGACATGTCACTAGGAAACCATCGATCGTTATTGATTGTTTATGTGATTTTCGGGTGTTGGTCTAGTTCGACTACCAGTGGCTAGGCAATCTGGCATTTGTTGCGAATGCATGTCAACTTGTGTGAGCAACACTGAGTAGTATCGACTATACCGTTAACTTGTGTGAGCAGACCCATGAATAGCTTATTATTGAGCCTTATGTGATAAGTGGTAGTTTCAACTACATTATATGTGTGTGGCGCTTGTGCCTTATTCCGTGTATCCTTTAGTATTCCACGTGGTTCAACGGGTTATTTGAATCGATTTGATAAAGTGTAATGACGTGCGAAAAGATTTGACCGTGTGTTTAAGATTGTGTATGTGCAGGTTAAATGAAAATATTGTATGTGCTAAATGCAAATTATATGTATTGCGACTTGTGGTAAGGCTATTGAGTAAGTAATAATCAAACCTTGTGTGATCATAGTGAAACTTATTTCTATCACATGAATTATTGTTTAAATGCTCATTAGCTTACATATAGGCTTACTAAGCTTTAAAGCTTACCCTTTTTTTTTTTCCTTTTCCCTTATAGGTTCGTCAAGCTAATCCGAGGTTCGGTGATTGATGGGATTCCATCAACACTATCAACAACCATTTTGGTATTTGATCATGAACTTTGAAGGTTATGGCATGTATAGGTGGTGTAACGTTTGAGTTTTGTGTCATAGTCTTTTGAGTCTAATATTGTTTGTAATGTTTTGGGCAACTGGCCATTTGAAATGAACCAAAAATTGGTTATGTTACATTTTGTTAAAGTATTGTAATATGTTAATGCAAACTTACTTATGCAAAATGTGGAATGGATATCTATGCATGCTTTTTAGTTGGTTGATAGCCATATTCTGTATGCATGAATGTGTTGATGTCCCAAGATGATCGATGGCAAAATTTTTTGGAATTAGGTTATGTTTTAGGGTGGCAATTGGCTTGGAAAATAGCTTATAATTGTCCACACGGGTAGACGCACGGGGGTGTGTCTAGGCTGTGTGCGACAAACGGTCAGCCCCATGGGCGTGTTGATAGGCCGTGTGTTCCCTGCACTTGAATGCATGAAAAATTAATTGCCAGTAGTAAACACACGGGTGGAGACACGGACGTGTGTCTCAACCGTGTGATAGACACGGCCTAGCCCACGGGCGTGTGGCTTGGCCGTGTGACGAGAATTGCATGCTGACGTCATAAACAAAATACCCCCAAGTTTCAACATGGGTTAAGACATGGACGTGTGACTGGCCGTGTGAAGGACATGAGCTTGAAGCACGATCGTGTGCTCAGTTGTGTGAAAACCTCTGTAGGTTCGAATTGAAAAATAATTCTACATGGGCAAGGGACATGGGCTTGTGGGACTACATGGCCTGCACACACGAGCGTGTCCATGTCTGACATGAGCGTGTGCCCTGTATGTGTTAAAATTTTTGTAAAAGTTTGAAAAGTTTTGGCTTAATTCCGGATCACCCTAAATGTATCGTTTGGGCCTCGTAGGCCCATAATAAGGAAGCTATGCATATGAATTAAAAGGTTTTAAATTTTATGTAAAAATTGGGAATTAAATAAAATGTTCGAGTGAGCGAGAGTTCGGTAACGCCTCCTACCCGGCTTCAGCCTCGGACTAGGGTGAGGGGAGTAACAAAGACCATGTCTGGGGCATGGCTTCGACACCAAGATGAGATAAGGATCCCCTATAAGACCGTGTCAGGGACATGTCCTAGGCATCCGATATGAGATCACATGTAAGACCATGTCTGGGACATGGCGTCGGCACCAGAGTACGACCTCGTATAAGACCATATTTGGGACATGGCATTGACATCGATGTGTGATCCCATATAAGACCATGTCTGGGACATGGCATTGGCATTAGTACACGAGATTCAATTACGAGTATCCATTGGTATTCTAAAAGAATCTTAAAGGAGAAAAGTATTCAAGTTGATAAGTTTCAAAAGAAAGGCTAAAGTTTCATGTTGAGTGTTGCAGATATACACGAGTAAGTATGAGAAATTGAAAGGACATTGTTTTGAGAAATGCAACATGAAAAGCATGAGTAAGTATATGATTGAGTAAGTCATGAGTATGAGTAAGAAACTATATGGAATTCATGATAACTTATTTGGGTGATGTTTCATGACTTTTGTTGCTATTTTATTCATGCACTTACTAAGCATTTGTATGCTTACTCTTTGTTTTCCCTTCCATGTAGATGCTGGATTAGCTTGGGGATCAATCAAAGTTGGAGCTCGAAGTCACACTATCAAGCCATCCATTTTGGTATAGTAAACTTGGTCATTTTGTTGTATGGCATGTATAGGAAGTTTGATTACTTTTGATAAGTGTCCTTTTGGTGTAGCCAAAGTCATTGGCTAGTAACATTATTCATGTGGTCTTGTAATAGCCTTATAACTGGGCTAATGTTGATTGAGCTATACTTTATTCAATCTGAATGAAATTCATGAGTATGCAAATTGCAAGTTTAAGTTGAGTATTGATGGATGAGAATGATGTGCAAAATGGCATGTGGATACCTTAGTTGTGAGTATTTAGAGAGTATATTATGCCTTGAGGTTTGCTATGGAATTGGCCTTGTGTTTGGTTATGATTCAGGTGCCATAGGACTTGGAAAATAGCCTATTATTGTCCACACATTTGGGCACACGAGCGTGTGCCTAGGCCGTGTGTGATACACGGTCAGCCTCAAAGGTGTGTTAATAGGCCGTGTGTCCCCTGCATCCAATTTAGTTAAGTCAATATAGAACTCGGGTTGAGCACACAGGCGTGTGCCTTAGCCGTTTGCGCCTCTGATAATTATAGTGTTCAAGTCAGGATGCTCCACGGTGTAACCGCCCGGTTTAAACCCTAGTAAAAAAAGTGGTTTCGGGACCACATATCTGAGCTAGAAAAATATTTTAATATTACTTCCTGTGTCTGTGATTTGTGAATTAGCATCTGTGAAATTTCTAGGAATTAATTTTTCTGATTGTGTGCTTAATTTGTAAAAATGACTAAATTGAATAATTAGCAAAAGTGGCTAATTATTTGATCATGCGCTGCAATTGAAGTGGCTTTAAATTACAATGGCCTTATGTGGTAAATGGACCTTTTAAAATAATGGTTGACATTTATGACCTTTATTAGCATGATTTGTATGTTTTATTATTATGGATAAATATGTAAATTATGTATTATTATGTATTAAATAAAACAAACAAAAGAAATAGGCCATAAAATGTCTTCTTCCACCGAATTTAGAAAGAAAAACAAGGGTTCATGACCTTTGTTCATTCATCCATTATCAAGTACAATTAGGTATGTGTTTTTGATTGGTTTTTTATTTTATTTACGTATTTGTGATCATTGCTTAGCCTACTACAAAGCCCATGTCTAAATTTCTGATTTTGTTAAATATTATTAAATGTGCCATTGTTGATAATGTGAGCTTTGTGATGTTATTTGGTGATATATGAAAGATATGTGTTAGATTAACATGTTTTATCTTTGAAATTTTGATGAAATTGAGTTATTTGGACTAATTTGTGAAAATAATAATTTTGGGAGGACTAATTTGTGAAATAAATGTGATAGATAGGCTTAATTGAATATCATTGAAATTCGGCTAGGCTTAAATGTTGTGAATTTTGGTGAATTTGATAATTTTGTGAATTAAGGATTAAATTGTCAAAAATGTAAAATTTTAGGGGCTAAAGTGTAAAATGCCCTAATTATATGTTTTTGGATGAATTGAATGATTTGGTGAATAAAAGAGCTAAAATTTGAATTTATATAGATAAAGAACCAAAGAAAACAGAATTAGATCGGGGAAAGTCGAAAGTCGTTGATTAGCCGATGTCGTCTGTTCAAATTCGTACGAGGTAAGTCTATATACAAATAAATGTGCTTAAGTTGATTTATTCATGCTTATATGCAATCGAATTGTGATAAATGATTATGAGAGATGAATATATGAAATCCAAGAAAGATTTGAATATGTGACGACGTCCGAAAAGCCTTGTCCGAACCTTAGGAATAGTTAGGATACATATGTCATGACATAGGATCCAATATCTATTTACGCGTAAGACCACGTTTGGGACGTTGGCATCGATCTGAGATTTACGTGTAAGACCATGTCTGGGACATCGGCATCGTATTTGACTTCATGTAAGATTCTGTCTGGAATAGTGGCATTGATATCTAGTTACATGTAAGACCACGTCTAGGACGTTGGCATTGTATGATCTTTTCTGAGTTTCCTGCGTATCCTTTTTGATTCCAAATGGTTCAACAGGCATTCCGAGAAAATGAATGAACATACGATTATGCTTCTGATTTCGGTACGTATGAAACGTGTACTATGTTTGAGATTGAAAGGTAGTATATGTTCAATTATGAACTTTTGGTATATATATATGTATTAATATGAGAATAATATGTGGTACATGTTCAAGTGATATATGTGATCATGTGAATTATACAAGAAATGTGGATCTTTAATTGAGTTTTGCCATGAATCACTTGATTTAAATTAAGTTATGAATGTGCTTTTGGACAATTTATTTGTATATGGCTTACTAAGCTCTTGATAGCTTAATTTTGTGTGTGTTTGCTTTGTTTTATCGATATTGAAGCTACCGAAAGCTCAGGGATCATCGGGGATCATCACCATACTATCTAAACTTGTTTTGGTACACTTTTGAAAGTGCAAATGTTAGGTTATGGCCTGTATAAGCTAGATAGGTTTGAATATGTTTTGTAATGTATATATGCTAGACCATGTGATGTGGCTAAATAATGGTTGTGATTATGCATATTTTGGTATGTTCTATAATGTAAATATGGCTTATTGAGAATAGAAATTTTGGTATGATTGTGATGGGAAATTGGTAAGTTTTGATATGTGATTGAATATGGAAATATATGAGTTATGGAATGTGCATATTGATATGTTTTGGTTTAGTAAATTAGCTGAAATAGTTGGTCATTTATGCATTTAAATGGCATACATTGTTGTTTATAGGTACTTGGCAAATTTGGATGGGAAATGTGACTTAAACCAAGCCCATTTCGTGCCACACAACCTGAGCACACGGGCGTGTGACTCTACCATGTGACTCTTGTACCTTAATCAAATTGGTCAGGATGTCACACGAGTTAGACACACGGGCGTGCCTTGTGGCCGTGGGTGCAAGTTAGTAGCTCCCTAAATTTCACACGGCCAAGACACACAGACGTGTCTTGTGGCCGTGTGCATAAGTCAGTATGTATACCCTATTTTGCCACGGCTTGGACACACAGGCATGTCTGGTAGCCGTGTGAGGCACACGGCCTGGTCACACGGGCGTGTGGCCTCTGCAGCTCTGAAAAATGTTTAAGTTTCAGAAAATTTTCTAAGTGTTCAGTTTAGTCCTGACCTTCTCCTAATGCATGTTTAAGGTCTCGAAGACCTTCATAAGAGACTTAATGATGATGTTTGTTAATAGTATGATGTTGATGATAGAGAATTGTCTGTAAAAGTTTTGATTTGTCTGGTAATACCTTTAACCCTATTCCCGTGACGGATACGGGTTAGGGGTGTTACACACGGGTTAATGACATAGACGTGTCTAGGCCATTTAGGGGACACGAGTTGTTGACACGGGCGTGTGCCCTGGCCGTGTCAAAACCCGTGTAGGTTCAAAATAAAATAAATTCAGCACGGGCTAGGAACATGGCGTGTGTGACCACACGACCTGCCCACATAGGCGTGTCCCCTCCCATACAGGCGTGTTGCCCTGTTTTAAGCAAAAAATTTTCTAAGTGCCCGAAAGTTCTGAGATTGGTTCCAGGACACACTCAATGTATGTTCTGGGCCTTGTAGGCCCATAATAAGGTTATTAAAAGAATGAATGAAAAGTTTTTAAAAAGAACAGAGATTTAATAGCTTAAGTTTACGTGATTTAGTATGATTCAGCACAGAAACGCCTCGTACCTCGTCTCGGCGTTGGACTCGGGTAAGGATTGTTACAATGTTTGTATTTATTTTATATTTTTATTGATTCATAATTTATTTTTAATGTTTATTGGAGTAAAAAAGCCTATTTATGTTATGTAAAAAGAATGTTTTATTTTTTATGTAATTTATTTGTTATGTGTGTTTTAGGTTGATTAGATATATTTTTTATGTAATTTAAATTATTTGGCAAGTTATTTTGATTATTTTAATATAATTTTTTATATTTGGCTGCATTAGAGATTAATTAAAAAAGACATGGACGATAAATAGGGTTCTATATAATAATAAAAAAATTAAAAAATAATAAAATAAAATATTAAAATATAAATAATAGGGCATGGAAAATATGAAAAAGACTGGTGTACTTGTAAAATGGAGATGGACGTAACTTTAGAATTATCTAAAACTAAATACATGATTTTTACATAATTTGAGATAATCTTAATTCTTTAAATACTTTTTTAATATAATTTGAGATATTCACTGTACGTTAAAAAAATATGTTTGCATGTTAAAAAAAGAAAAAAAATTATGCATGTAAAAGATGAGACCAGATATGGAATTTGTAAATGGGACCATTGAGTTGGAATTTATGAGATAAATTAGGAATTAGTTTATAATTGAGAATATATAAAATTGTTTGGTATTTTTTGTAATTAAAAGCAATATATAAAATTTAGGTATTTTTGATAAATATTTAAAATGCATCAAACATTACTGAAATTTGTTTTGAAATTACAGGTATCGCAATGGCTCTATTGATTAAGAACGATGATCACATATCAAACACAGTTAATAATATGATAATATATTGTTATTTGTTAATCACGGGTTCCCTTAAAAAAGGTTTTATGTCATTTACGGAAATAAATTATGTTATTATAACTATTTTCTATAATTTAATACTATTAGGGCCCACACCGCGCATTAAGGGGTTGGGTGAATGGTGTAGGATATCCCTCGGATGAACCACTAATGTCATACTTGGAGTTAGCTGGATTCGGGTCAGCAACATTGATTTGGACGTTTCATTTGCGATATGATTTAATATTCGCATTGGTCGAGCGTTGGCGCCCGGAGACGTGTAATGCTAGGGTTTGTGCTAAGTCACTTAATTATAAAATTAAGTATCAAGTTATCGTCTCCACAGGGATTGTGTTCGTGCTAAGTCACTTAATTATAAAATTATATTAACAACTTGGTAAATAAAAAACAGAACTTGATTTGGAAGTGTTGATTAAAATTATGTAAAATTAATCTAAATGCAATGATCCCTTAATGTGATTTATCTTAACATGCCACTATATGAATGAAGTAGATTTTAGCAGAATTAACTCAATACGCAACAATTATAACATAAATAACCTAGGATAATTACATTAATTAAACTCATGCTTAATAATATTTGAAAAAACATTCCATGGCAACTCGATCTTTCATGAGTTTGGAAACCACATTAGGTCTTTTTGGAATCCTTACTTAGTAAATACGCATTTTACTGATCCTTATTTACTAAGGGTTTCTTAGTATTTGTGTGAAGTAACAGGGACATGTCAGGTTTGAAACAATTTAATCACACAAATCTAAAAACTATACAAATATCAGAGTCGGGTCAGGGTTGTTATGTAACCTACAACTTAATCGGGTCAAGATCTAAATTGAGTATGCACATTTCAATTATGCGTCCATTAGCCGTCATCTAGTTAGGATCGCTCAGCTAATTCAGGTGTATTTCAATCACGTATGAACGAAATACAAACTTAATTTTAATTGAAAACATGATCGATTGAGACACAAATATTATAAGCATAAGTCAAATAATTATTGTTCAATCAAACAATCATCCTAGCTTAAATAAAATTAAGCTATCATTGTTGTAAACAAGAACACTGAACACATAGCAAACATTCTTGAATTAAATTAAAGAAAGGAAAGATTAAACCCAAATCAAAGTGGCTGTCACCCAAGACTCTAACTGACGAGGGCTCATTCGTTCCTTCGCTTGCTCCTTTGTTGATAGCTCTCTGAGGTGGTTGACCAAGGGCTCTTTAGGAGGCTAATTTGCTAAAAATCCTTATGCAAGGATGATGATAGGTGTGAGGGGGAAAGAAAGCTAAGAGAGTTGAGAGAAGAGAGAATGATGAATGAGTGAGGGATGATTGAAAAAGTGAGAAATGAGCTCTTATTTATAGGTGAGGCAAGGGAACTAGTTTGCTAAAAATAGGAGTGTCCATCATTTGAAACTTCTTCCAAGGGTGGCCGGCCATGATTTGTAGAAGTATGGCTGATTTTTGCTTGACTTAAGTGCCACAACATCATCAGGATCAAGACTTGGTCAATTGCAAATCTCCAAGTAAATCTCCGATTACTTTAACTCTTCAAGGACTTTGTGTAATTAAACCAAAAAATGTTTTATGAACATCCATGTGTAGCCGAATTTTGGGTTGACTTGGTCCTCCATTTAGACGGTTTTGTAATCAGAATAAAGCTCTTAGACCAGTCCAAAAATAGTAGATAATTTAGAGGACCAAAGAATATAATTTAACCATTTTAATTAATCAGTTTTACTTAATTAATTAAAACCCAATTTATTAATGAAATATATTTAAATAAATTATTAAATATAACTTTATAGTTTATTATTTAATTTAATTATGCATGGCCCACTTTATAGCTTAAAAATATAATATGCTCAAATTAATATAAAAGAAGCCATTTTCTGCATGAAAACTATATAATAAAGCATAAAATCACATTTTAATAATTTCTATGTCCTAATTTCATATTTTCATATATTTCATTAATTTATTAAACAATTACTTGATTTTAACAAAAAATTTAAGTAAAAAGGTGATGTATTATACAAGAAAAATCCTATATATTTTTCAGTTTACACAGCACAAGTAATGTTCATACACAGCACAAGGTCTCGCTAAGGCAAAATTGCTAAAAAGTGTAAGTAGCATCAACCTTTGTCCCATAATCATGCATCAATAAATTCATGCTCATAGATCTTCTTTATTAACAAGTAAATCATATGCAAACAATTTGAAATTTTTATACTAAGTTTCAAGATATGTCAACATACATCATAGTATGTATATATGTCACAGCCATAGATAATATTCTCCATTCAACATAATTTCTCATTTGTAACACCCTTACCCATATCCATCACTGGAATAGAGTATGAGGCATTATTGTGGAGTACGGAACACTTACAGATAATTTAAATCATTTATCATTCAAATACAAAGATTGATTATAAAAGTTCCTTTAATGGACCCTCGAGGTCCAAATCATGCATTCGGATTGGGTCAGGACTAAATCAGAATTGTATGAAATTTTTAGCAAAATCCCAAAATTTTTTTCATTTACAAGGGCGTGGCTGTGTGGCTCACATGGTCGTGTCTCTGGGCGCGTAAGTCTTTGACTTGCATCTATGAAGGAACTCGGGTTACATGGCCTTAGTACACGCCTGTGTTGCTAGGTCGTGTGGTAAAGTTAATTTTTTCAAATTAGGCTATTTTCCAAGCCATATTTCTCACTCATTTGATCATTATTCTTCACCCACATTTAATACAACCAATTCAAGATATTCAATCGAGCATTATACTTAATACCATTTGTTAGTTGTACACTTCATATAAATAACAAGAAATGTATATGGGCTCAATTCTCATTAAATTTCTCTTGCACTTATACTTTTTCACATTATGTATTCATATAACATATAACAATCATACCTCTATATTTCATATACATTTTCATAACAATTTGTCTTGATTTCAAACTACTTCTTATTTGAGTTTTACGCATCAAATCATTTGAAACAATATCTTTACACATATAGTGCACTTGAGGTGCACAATTTTATAATTATGAATGAACACGTTTATCAAACATATTCCATGTTTTTATATATCATAGTCTCATATTTCTATGTATTAATTACCATCATTTCCTCGTATTTCAGACAAATACATGAAACAATTCATAAACATGCAATTCACTAACTCTTCCTGCCAATAACAATTTAAATTGGTAAATCACTTATTGAGCCCAATTTCAATGTTCACTAAAATCAATCATATAAATTTGGATGTACATATCCACCAATAAATTCCATGTATAGGTATCATCATCTCATATTTTCACATACATTTACTTTCCACATTATGAACTCAAATAACATATACAAGACATACCAATGTATTTCAAGTATGTTTTCATAATATTTCGTTTCAAATTTAAATTATTTCATATTAGAACTTTTCTCATTAACTCATTTGGAATACCAGTTCATATGGATAATACACTCAAGGTGTACAAATATATAATCACAAATGAACTCATTCATCAACCAAGTTCTATGTTCATGCCTCATCAACTCGTATTTCCTTATATCACATAATTCTATGTAACACTTACCAAACTTTGTCAAAGTAGTGAACATCTTACGAAATTGGTCTACACCGGCATGCACCAAATTTCACTGATAACCACTGATGCCATAGCATAGCTATGGTCTTTTCACTAGAATGTCATAGCTCAGCTATGATCTTACATCTTCACTATCATTATGCCATGGTGAAACCACGGACTTATCCGTCAATTCATCATTCTTCACTAGAATGCTGTAGCCAAGCTATGGTCTTACATTTTAAACACGTATTAAACCGATGCCATATCCTAGATATGGTCTTACATAGAAATCACTTGTCACTTATAGCTGAAGCTACCACAATTCACTAATTAGGTAGCCGGAGCTACCATTTTTCACTAATCTGGTAGCCGGAGCTACCACTTTTCACTTGATCAGGTAGCTAGAGCTACCGCTTTTCACTTGATCAGGTAGCCGAAGCTACCACTTTTCACTTGTCACTTGTCCTTGATCAGGTAAGTATAGCTGAGGCTATCACTTATCACTTTCACTTGTCCTTGATCAGATAAGTGTAGCCGAAGCTATCACTTATCACTTTCACTTATCAGATAAGTGTAGCCGAAGCTATCGCTTATCGCTTGTTGCCATGGTCCAAACATGGTCTTTTTCCGTCAATTCATTGCTTATTACTGGGCTGAAGTATTCAATTTGATCATTTATTCAATTTTCATGCTTTTATATTATTCATGATTTTATCATCATTACATATGAAATAACACATCATGAAATTCATAAAATTAACAAATGATCACTAAAATTTAGCCATAAAAATTCACAAGTTTGATTTTTGTATTATAACGAGAATCATAATTTCATAATAAATATTCCAAATAAAACATTATATCAATTCTAATTCAACATTTATCAATTATATCCGGGAATGTGATCAATTTATACAAAAGTCGTTCATATATTTTTCCTCCTCCTCCTCTCCACCTACTTCCTTAGTATAAACAACACACTTGTAAGTAACATTATTTATAATTTTCACTATTTACTTATGTGAATATTCAAGCTATCCATCCGTGTCTTAGTCACTAAATTATTTTTATCTTGAGCTACATAACTCCAAATTAAGTTTTGCTAAACTAGACTCACATATCTTCTTACGTAAAATTTCAGAATTTTTGGTTTAGCCAATAAGTACAATTTATTCTTTAAAGTAATCCTTGTTCTGCTATTTGATATTTCTAACCCTTCTTCACTAAAAATTAATTATCTCCTCGTACAGGATTTGGATGATGTTTTCGTTTATTTC
The DNA here is from genome assembly GCA_020496765.1 of Gossypium stocksii. NCBI lineage: Eukaryota > Viridiplantae > Streptophyta > Magnoliopsida > Malvales > Malvaceae > Gossypium > Gossypium stocksii. The sequence continues at coordinate 75,104,292 of CM035632.1, read as the reverse complement.
TCTTGAAAATAAACACATTAAGAATTTTAAAAATATAAATTTAAGCCCCTAATTATTTTTTTCAAATTTTTGATGATTTTCCAAAATCAGAGCAGGGGATTCTAAAATCTTTCTGACCTTGTCTCACAAAAATTCAAATATCTCATAATTTACAATTCCATTGCTTATACCGTTTCTTCTATGAGAAACTAGACTCAATAAGATTTAATTTCATATTTTATTCATCCTCTAATTCGATTTCTACAATTTTTTGTGATTTTTCAAAGTTAAACTACTGCTGCTGTCCAAAACTGTTTTAGTGAAAAATGTTGATTTACATTTTGCCCCAAATTTCACAGTTCATACAATTCAGTCCTTGCTTAACCCCTAAATTGAGCTAATTTTTCTCAATTAATACTTTATTATATCATTTTAAACTACTTCATAACCCTTGAAAATTAGAACTTTAGCATTAGACCGTAATTCCAAACTCTTTCACAATTAGGTCCTAAAATCAATTTCCATCAATTTTACTTGATAAAATCATCATATATCAAAATTAAAGCTTCAATTCTATATTTATTGTAATGGCCTAAATTCAAGGTTATCGGAACAGTGGTTTCGTAACCACAAATCCGATTTAAAGAGAATTTTATTTTAATATTTTTGCATAAATATTGATATGGTAGGAAAATCATATTAAAATATCGATAGAAAAATTTTACCGATTTAGTGGTTAGTTAAGAAAAAGAAATTATTGAAGAAATTAGGTAAAAACAAGTTATTGAGACCTCAATCTCGTAAAACCGAGTCGGACATATTTTTATAAATATTTGTGAAATGTTAGTAATATTGTATTAAAATTTCGTTAGAAAATTTTAACGTTTGGACAGTTAATTAAATGAAAAGGACTAAATTGGAAAAGGTGTAAAAGTGGTTAGAATAATTAAATAGCTTAAGTGTTTAATGAGAAAGGATTTAAAAGGTAAATAGACCCAAAAATTATTGGGCTGGACGGCAAGGGCATAAAATCAGCAGAAAAATGGATGATTTAAGGGTAAAATTAGAATATTGCATTATTAACTAAATAAAACTAGGACTAATATGGAAATATTTAGATTTCTTGAGATTTCTCTTCATTCTAATCAGCCAAAACGCCATAGGAGGGGTTCTTTAAGCTGGTTTTTCATAATTTTTGTACCAAGTGAGATAATCCTTGCCTTTTTCTTGTAATTTTTGTGTTTTTAAGACTTTTACAACTAGGTCCTACTATTAAATTCATTAGTTTTTGATTTTATGAATGAAATTGAAAGTCACCATGGTTGAGTGCTGTAAGTATATGAATATTTAAGCTTTAATCTTATTATATGATGATTTTATGGAATAAAATGTATAGAAAGTGGATATTTAGGACTTATTTGTAAAAGAGTGTGAAATTGAAGTTTGGTGCTGAAATTCTTATCCCCAAAGGTTATAAGGTAGTTTAAAATGATAGAATAAAGTGTTAATTAAGAAAAATCAGCTTAATTGAGAGGTTAATTGAGTAGAGACGAAATTATCACTTATTAAAAGCTTAGGGGAAAAATGGTAATAAACCTCTTGCACTAAAACAGTTTTAGACAGCAGCAGTAGTCCCACTTTGAAAAATCATAATAAATTGTATAAATTCAATTAGAGGGTGTACAAGATATGGAATTAAATCTTATTGAGTCTAGTTTCTCATAGAAGAAACAATTTAAGAATGGAACTGTAAATCATGAGATATAATGCATTTTATGAGACAAGGTCATGATGATTTCGTGTTCCCCTATTTTGATTTTGGAAAATCAGAAAAAATTGTATAAAAATAGTTAGGGACTTAAATTTATATTTTTGAAATCGTTAATGAGTATATTTTCAATAGAAACAAGAAGGAACATTATCCAAGTTCTGTACGAGGAGATAATTAATTTTTAGTGAAGAAAGGTCGGAACTGTCATATAGCAGAACAGGGGTGACTTTAAAGAATAAACTGTACTTATTGGCAAAACCAAAAATTTTGAAAATTTTATGATAAGAAGATATTTGAGTCTAGTTTCAGGAAAAATTAGCAGATCTTAATTTGGACTTCTGTAGCTCAAGATAAAAATAATTTAGTGACTATGACTCAAGTAGACAGCTTTGAATGAACTATAAATAATGGTGGAATTGTAGAAAATGGCACATATGAACATGAAATGTTAAATTGATGATTAAATTTATTTATTTAGATTCTGAAGACTCAAATACGAAGCTAGATCGAGGAAAGGAAAAAGTTCGGGATTAGTAGATTTTTGTATACAAACAAGTTTCGAGGTAAGTTCGTGTAACTTGAATTATATTCTTAAATGCTTGATATGTATGTTATTGATGTGAATATGAATTGAATGTTTATTATATGAAAATTGATGAAACATTGATATATTTGATAAAAAGGGGAAGAAATCCCGGTTGAATGAAAGGAAAATTCGATGGATCTCTGAAAAGGAATTGACGATAAAAGGGGATCTAGCCCGGACGGGTGATCCTATCTTGATATAGCCCTCCCGAAGAATATGTGGAAAATGGATTTATCCCGGACGGGTAATCCAAATTAGGGTCTGAATTTAGCCTGGACTGGTAATTCAGATCCAAACTCATTAGAGTAATTGTCATTGCAGGGGATTTAGCCTTGACTGGTAATCCCGACAATACTCTATGAGTTTATATTACAGGGGATTTAGCCTGGACTGGTAATCCCACTGTAAGGATGAGGTTCGCGGGAGTGTGCTCTCTGAAATGGAAATGTGTGCACATGAATATGAATTGACGGACTCGAATTTGTACACCAAAGTGTACCCTTGAAAATCCATCGAAATTTCGAGAAAATTCAACGGGATAAATATGGGAAAATAATAATGGAATGGAAATCATGGTATTGATGAGCTCATCAATCACAGTATATATTATTGATACATTGAAATTATTGTACTAACTTGAATGTTGAGTTTGTGCATGTTAAGATAACAATGCATTGAATGGATGTATGTATGTTTATTGTATTGTATTGAAAATATTAGGTAAGTATAATTCTTGTTACATGAGCTTACTAAGCACAACGTGCTTATCCTGTTTTCTTTTTCCCTGTTTTGTAGTATTAAGAGCTCAGAGGTCAGATTCTGTCGGAGACACATCACACTATCAACCTCAATATTTTGGTATATCCAGAAACTTTATTTTGGAAATCAATGGCATGTATAAGTTAATAAAGTAAATGTTAATGTGAAATGAATGTAAAGTTAGCCATTGGTGTGGCTAACAAATCTTGGTTTGGTGTGTGATGAAATTATCTTATGAATATGTATGAATCTATTTTGAAAATATGTTGAATTGGATTGGTTGATTTGGATTGGTCTCGGTTTAAGTTTTGCAGGGAAGGTTAGATATCCATAAAGGGGATATATTGAGTTTTAATAAAAAAATTTAAAGAAAAAAATTATTGTTCTGTAAACTTCGGTAATGCCTCGTACACTATTCCGGTGACGAATACGGGTAGGGGGTGTTACATTTATTCAAGATCATATTCTTCCAGCACTCATCCATAGAAACTTTAAAAATTAGCCATGGAATCAAAAACTAATGAAATAGTAAGTTGGACTCAATTGTAAAAGTCCAAAAACATAGAAATTTCAAGGAGAAAGCAAGAATTAAACTTACGTGAAGCTAGAGTATGAAAACCAGCTTGAACCCTCTTCCATGGCTATTTTTTAGCTGATGAAAATGATGAAAAATGAAGAGAATTCTAGATATCCCAATTTGGTCCCACTTTTATTTAGCTAATTTTGGCAATTTTCCAATTTTGCCCTTATTTCACTCATTTCCTGATTTTTCTCAACTATTGCCGCCCAAAAGATCTTCTTTGGGCTTATTTCCATTTTAGGTCCTTCCTCATTTGACAATTGAGCTATTTAATCCTTCTAGTAATTTTTACACCTTTTTCAATTTAGTCTTTTTTATTTAATTAACCACCCAAACGTAAAAATTTTCTAACGAAATTTTAGTACTACCTTGTTGACACTCCGTAATTATTCGTAAAAATATTTGTGCCTCAGTTTATAACATCGAGATCTCAATACCTCTTTTTCTCAATTTCTTGACCAAATAAATCTTTATAAAACACAATTTACTATTTCAAAAATCTTTTAAAAGCTACATTTGGCTTGTAAATATTAAATAATACAATCTACGAGTTCATTTGTTAGATTTGGTGGTCTCAAACCACTATTTTTGACATCACTGATATTTGAACTATTACATCATGAATCAAGCAAAACAATCATAAGGCTTATTTATGATCTTCATATGTTGAAATTAGTACTTCCTCTTTGTAACACCCCTTACCCGTATTCGACGTTAGAATCGGTACGAGGCATTACCGGACTTAACATGCTTTATCAAATAAAATCGAACCATAAATTTTCATTCCAACTTAAAACTTTTCATTCGTCTTCATAACGTCCCTATTATGGGCCTACGAGACCCAAAACATACATATAAAGTGGTTCGGGACTGAACCGGAAGCTTTCGAACACTTAGAAAATTTTTACTCAAAATAGGGCCACACTCTTGTGTGGAAAGAAACACACCCGTGTGGGCAGGCCATGTGGTCACACATGCCCATGTCCTTAGTCCGTGCGGATTTTATTTTTCATTTCAAACCTACAGGGGTTTTCACACATGGGCTAAGACACGGGCATGTCATGGCCGTGTGAGGGACACGGGCATGTGCCAGGCCGTATGAAAACCCCTGTAGGTTCGAAATGAAAAATAAAATCTACATGGACTAGGGACATAGGCGTGTGTGACCACACGATCTGCCCACACGGGCGTGTTCCTTTTCATATGGGCGTGTAGCCCTGTTTTGAGTAAAAAAATTTGAAGTGTTTGAAAGCTTCCGATTAAGTCCTGAACCACTTTATATGTATGTTTTGGGTCTCATAGGCTCATAATAGGGACGTTATGAATACGAATGAAAATTTTTAAGTTGGAATGAAAATTTATGGTTCGATTTTGTTTGATAAAGCATGTTAAGTCCGGTAATGCCTCGTACCCGGTTCCGGCGTCGAATACGGGTAAAGGGTGTTACATTTAGTGGTATCAGAGCTATGGTTTAGTCGATTCTCGGACTAACCTAGCACGTGTTCAAGTCTAGCTATACATGCCATAATGAAGTTTGATAGTGTGACGACTCTTGACAATTTAAATTGTGTTTTTATATAGTAAATGTATCCCAATCAAGAAGTAGTTAATGATGTTGCAAGTAATGCGCCAGCTCTAGCGTAAGGGCGGTGCCTGCTGAAAGTAGACCAATAACACATAGTTAGAGAGATGGGGATAGAGAAGCCTTTCTCCACATGATGAACGAATGGTATACGGAGTTCATTCGAGCGAATCCGAATGTTCAACCTTCTTCACCCCCTCCGATTCCTCAGCCGATTCCCGTAGCCTCCCAAGGTGCAGAAATAGTAAGATTAAGTAAGCCTTCAATTGATAAGATTCATAAGCAAGGGGCCGATGAATTTAGGACAAACATAGATGACGACCCTAAAAAAGCAGAATTCTGGCTTGAGAACTCTATCCGGGTATTCGATGAACTTTATTGCACTCTCGAAGATTGCTTAAAGGTGCTGTGTCATTATTGAAAGATTCTGCATATCAATGGTGGAAGACACTTATATCCGTAGTACAGAGAGAAAGGGTTACGTGGACATTCTTTCAAGAAGAATTTAAAAAGAAGTATATAAGTCAGTGATTTATCGATCAGAAATGCAAAGAGTTTCTAGAGCTAAAACAGGGCCGTATGCCTGTGGCTGAGTATAAGCAAGAGTTTGTTAGGCTCAGTAAATATGCTCAAGAATGTGTTTCCACCGAAGCTATCATTTGTAAGAGATTCGAGGAAGGACTAAATGAGGATATCAAATTGTTTGTTGGAATTTTAGAGTTAAAAGAATTCATTGTATTGGTTGATCGGGCCTGTAAAGCCGAAGAGTTAAGCAAAGAGAAGAGAAAAGCTGTGAGTGAAGCTAGAGACTTAAGAAAGAGATCGATGGGTAAGTCCTTGCAGTCCTCCTCTAAGAAGTCAAGAGATGTGCGCTTTCGTTCAAATTTGTCAATTAGGAATCTTAGCAGGGACCGTAAGAAGCAATATTCAGGGTCCAAGGCCCAAACTACCTTTATAGCGAGCGTTGGTAATGTTAAACCTAATTATCCTGAGTGCTAGCATTGTGGTAGACGACATCCTGGAGAGTGTTGGATGATTACTCAGGCTTACTTCAAATGTGGTTCTTAAGAGCATTTTATAAAGGATTGCCCTAAAGTGATTGAGAGAGAAAAAGTTCAGAATGTAAGATCGAGCAACACAGTGGCTAAAGGAAAATCGATGAAAAATGTGGGAAATGTATCGAGTAACAGAGGTGTATCTAGGGATTCAACTGTGAGGTCTGAGGCCAGAGCATCTGCCCGAACTTATGCCACTCGTGCTCACGAGGATGCGACCTCCCCTGATGTTATCACGGGTAAAGGGTGCTACACTCTCCACTAGTGTAGGTGACATAATCATCAAATCAATAGGTCTTTTATAAGATTGTAATGGGGCTCCGTTAGAGGCAGGGATTTTAAGAGATGGGACATTTTGGGTTCAAAATCTTGACCTTTAACTTTATCTTGGATTTCTCGAAATTCAACCTTCTTCTTTAAGTGATCCTTTAGAATACCCCCAAACTTATTTTGAACTCATGCTCTTACATTTTTCTTTGTGGAAACTGAGCAAACTTTTCTTCACTCTTTTTATTCTTTTTTTAATCATGAGTATGTACATCTTCTGAAAATTTCCTCAAATGTCATTTACCAAGACAACTTTAGTTAAGATGGGTGCGCCAAAATTAAGATAACTTCAAAAGATGGAAATGTGGCTTGTAATGTAGGTTCATTGCAATAAACAGGCCTTTAAGCTCAAAATTATACTTTCAAGGGTCTAATATCAAAAGGTGGGCTTGAAAAGGCTCAACCGATCCAAGAAAATGGTGCCTATATCATTTTTAGACTTTTATGTCTCTTATAATTTCACCTCAAGAAAGTTACTAAGTCAATTCTAAAGATATAAACCTTCATGCATGTCTAATCTCAAAAGAAACTAAGTTTCCATGGCAAACATTACCTAAGACTAAGATCATACCAACATTCCATTCTTCATGATAACATACAATCACTCAGATAAAATCATCATTCATGCTTGCATACAAACTATCTTATTAACGAAGAAATTTCTCTAAACATTGAGTCTTTAAAACTGCTTAAATACCAAGTCTTTCCTCATAACCCAATCCTAGACATGTTCATTCTCATTACCACATCACTTAGTCTTTTTCTTCCTAAAGAAGTATTTATTCATGCTTACTATGTTTTATTTTACAGAAATTAAATCCTAATTACTAAAGAAATAAATTCCTAAAGACCTAAAATTAATAAAAAGACAAGAATCTCCCTTTTTTATTTTTCTGGCTCATTCCTCTTGTCTTCTTTAGCTCCATCTCTGCTTGTATAATCAGTATCTTCCTTCCATGTCTCAAAGATAGCATCTGGGAACTCAGGAACAAAAGTGTTAGAGATATTCTTAAAAGTATTTTGAATTGAATCATCTCTAATTTTTGCATATTTCCAGTAAGTTTGTTGTTGTTTGTGTATGAACTTGCACATATCCATCATAATTGATAGCTCCAATTTCTTTGAAGTACTTGCAGAAGTCGGCATTGGAGTTGTAAATTCAGGCTTAACACTCAAGCTTACTGTTTCTTTTACTGGCTCAACCCTAAATTTAGGGTTTGTAGATCCTTCAACTGGTTGAGGAATGTCCGGTTCCTTATCAGACTCTTCTTCTTCAGTGTCTGTAACTGAATTAGCTTTAGTTTCAGTTTTATTTGTTGACTCCTCGGTTTCTGGCTCAGTTGGTTCTTCTTGCTCACCTTGGTTTAGCTCATGCACCCTCTCGAACTGGTTCATCATCGAGAAGTGAGCGAGCATCACAAAATCATTCCCACTTGATAGCATTGATTGTCTTTCTAATTGGCACAGGGACAACCATCACATCATTGCTCTTTAAGTTAAAACCTTTTTTCGACATCATGGGTTGATGCTTGAAAATTGAATCAAATCTCTCTTTCACTTCTTCGTCGATCACAATTGGGTTTTCAGGAGTAGTCTTTGACAATCTAGTTCTTTTACGAGACATGTCCAAAAATTCGGTAAAGTTTCGAGTTGCAGGAGAAAAGAGAAATCGGCAAAAGAGGGTAGAACTTGTTTCGGCAAGCCTTGCGACGGTGAAGAGGTTGCGACGGTGACAACGGCAATTAGTAGCAATGTCGATGCTCCGGCGATTTTCTTGCGGTGACGCAAGGTGGTTTCGGCAGAAGAAAAGAAGAAAACTTGGGTTTTTCGGAATTTGGACTAGCAGCACAAGAGGGAGGTTTAGGGATTTTTAAGGTTAAGCAAATTGCTCTGGAGGTTATGAAAAGTAGTAGTATGAAGAAAGGTTCATATAGGAAAAATTAGAGCAACATGTAACAAAAATGTAGCTACATTAGGGTTACTTGGGCGGCAAGCAATGAGAGTGGCGGCAATAGGTGTGAATTTTTCCCTCCTTCCTGCTGTCTTGGGCCTCAAACTCAAACTGTATTTACAGACTTACTAAAAAAACTAATTAGTACTTGGGAAAAATTTGACCCCCTTTATTAACATTAAAAATTAAAATTAAAACAAAAAAAATTAAATTTAAAAATTTAAAATCTTAATCAGAAAATTTCTTCTTAACAAATTACATTAAATTAATTCCCAGGAAATGTTGGAGGGGTCACAGCGGTCCCGCATAAATTTCAATCTCCTTAGATAGGATTAATTAAATGTACTAAATTAAGAAAATAAATTCTAATTATTTATTTATTTACAAAACAAGTTCATAAAAAATCAAGGGTTTGTTAATTTGAACGAGGATTCAACTCGCTCAACTTCACCATCCTAATAATGTTTGAGACGTTGACCATTAACTTTAAACATGCCTCTATGATTGTTGTATAATTCAATGGCTCCATAAGGATACTCGGTAGATGGTATAGGGTCCTTTCCATCGGGATTTAAGCTTCCCAGGAAATAACTTCAGCCTTGAATTAAACAACAACACCTTCTGACCTTCTTTAAACTCGCGAGGTTGTATATGACTATCATGCCATCTTTTTTATCTTTCTTTACATATTTTGGCATTCTCATAAGAAAACAACCTCATTTCTTCCAACTCATCCAATTGTAACACCCTTCCCTCACTGGTTGCTTAAGATCAAAATTCAACTTCTTCAAAGCCCAGTAAGCTCTATTCTCCAACTCTAATGGCAAATGACATGCCTTCCCAAAAACCAACCGATAAGAAGTCATTCCTAACGGTGTCTTAAATGTTGTTTGATAGGCCCATAATGCATCATCGAGCCTTCGAGACCAATCTTTTTTACTAGGTCGTACTACCTTCTCAAGGATACGTTTGATTTCACGGTTCACTCTTTCAACTTGACCATTAGACTGGGGGTGATAAGAAGTAGCAATCTTATGCTTTACAACATATTTGTCAAGCAACCACTTAAGCCACTTGTCCATAAAGTGAGAACCTTCATCACTAATAATAGCTGTTGGTTTCTCAAATAAACACATTTTTATGTAGGAATTACATGCCTACCTTAGCATCGTTTGTAGGGTATGCTACAACTTCAACCCACTTGGATACATAATCCACAGCAACTAAGATGTATTTGTTCCCATACGAAGAAGGAAATGGTCCTAAGAAGTCAATTCCCCATACATCGAATAATTCAATCTCCAAAATATTTGTTAAAGGCATCTAATTCCTTTGTGATATATTTCTGGTTCTTTGGCAATTATCATAGCTCTTCACATAAGCATAAGCATCTTCAAATAGTGTAGGCCAAAAGAAACCTGCTTGTAAATTCTTTGTTGCAGTACGTGCACCACCAAAGTGTCCCCCACTTGGAGATGAATGGCAATGATATAACATCTCAGCAATCTCACTTGCAGCTACACACTTTCGGATTATATTTTCTTCACACTGTTTAAACAAGAATGGATCCTCCCAAAAATAATACCGACTATCATGAAGGAATTTCTTCCTTTGTTAGTATGTCATATCTCGAGGAATTGATCCACATGCAAGATAATTGGCAAAAACAGCAAACCAAGGTGTTTTATGAATTCTTCTTACCTTAAATAAGTGTTCATCTGGGAAATTCTCGTTGATAGGCACACGTGATCGAGTTACCTCATCTTACTCCAACCTGGACAGATGATTAGCTACTTGATTTTCAACACCTTTTCTATCTTGAATTTCAAGGTCAAATTCTTGGAGTAAAAGTATCCGACGAATTAGCCTTGGCTTTGCATCTTTCTTTATGAGCAAATACTTAATGGCCGCATGGTCAGTAAATACTATAACTTTGGTACCTATAAGATATGAGCAAAATTTGTTAAAAGCAAAAACTATAGCAAACAGTTCCTTTTCAGTTACTGTATAATTGAGTTATGCTCTCGTCAAGGTTTTACTTGCATAGTAAATGGGGTAAAATACTTTATTCCTTCTTTGACCCATCACAGCTCCAGCAACATAATCACTTGCATCGCACATCAACTCAAAAGGTGCGTTCCAATCAGGTGTAATAATTATTAGGGCTGAGATTAACCGTTTCTTAAGGTCTTTAAAAGCTTCTAGACATGCTTTGTTGAAATCGAACACTATATCTTTCTCTAACAAAAAACACAACAGTTTAGAAATTTTCGAGAAATCCTTGATAAACCTTGAGATTAATCAGCATGGCCTAAGAAACTTCTGACTCCTTTCACATTAATTGGGGTCGGTAATCTTTCAATTACATCCACCTTTTCTTTGTCGACTTCAATTCCTTTCTTTGAGATTTTATGTCCTAAGACAATCCTTTCCTTAACCATAAAATGGCGTTTCTCCCAATTAAGGACAAGATTCGTCTCTTCGCATCTCTTCAGTACGTTAGCCAAATTACTTAAACAGATATCATAACTGTTGCCAGAAATAGAAAAATCATCCATGAAAACCTAAACAAAATTTTCAACCATATCAATGAATATTGTCATCATGCATCGTTGGAATGTTGCAGGTGCATTGCATAAACCAAAAGGCATTCACCTAAAAGCAAATGTATCATACGAACAAGTAAAGGTTGTTTTATGTTGGTCTTTCGGAGCTACAACTATTTGGTTATATCCTGAATAACCATCGAAAAAATAGTAGAATTCATTACCTGCCAGTCAATCTAACATCTGATCCATAAAAGGCAACGAAAAATGGTCCTTCCTAGTAGCTTTATTCAACTTTCTGTAGTCAACACAAATTCTCCAACCAGTAACAATTCTTACGCTCACTTTCAACAATTGTAATCCCATCTTTCTTCGGAACACACTGCACCGGACTTACCCATGAACTATCTGAAATAGGATAGATAATTCCTGTATCTAATCATTTGATCACTTCCTTTCTCACAACTTCTTTCATAATAGGATTGAGCCTCCTTTGCCCATCAATTCGAGCTCTCTTACCTTCCTCTAGAATAATTTTCTGCATGCAAAGGGAAGGGCTTATACTTTGAATATCATCTATGGTCCAACCAATTGCTTTCTTAAATTTCTTTAGAATAGAAATTAGTTTCTCCTCTTAATCTTTTGTCAATTCTACTAAAATAATCACAGGAAAAGTAGAACAATCACCTAAATAAACATATTTCAAATGGAAAGGAAGTACCTTTAGTTCGAGTGTAGGTGGTTCTTCAATTGACAACTTGGGTTGCACAAATTCTCTAACTTCCAACTCCAATGGTTCAAACCTTGTGGATTGAATAAAATTTCTCGGATTGGCTTCCATTAAAGCCATGTTTTCATCACCTTCTTCATCCTCCAAAGGGTCAAACTATAAGGCTTTCTCCAATAGATTTTCTCTAAAATTGTTTTCTATAGAAACCAAGGTTTCTATCTCTTCTATAACTAAACACTCTTTTATCAGATCGGGAAATTTCATCGCATTAAGAATATTAAAAGTTACCTGATCGTCTTGAACTCGCATGGTGAGTTCTCCTTTCTGCACATCAATTAACATTCTTCCCGTAGCTAGGAAAGGCCTCCCGAGGAGACCGACACTTTCTTATCTGCTTCACAATCTAGAATAATGAAATCAACAGGAAAAATAAATTTATCAACTTTTACCAAAACATCCTCAGTCTTTCTTTCGAGATATGCTAATGATCGATCTGCTAGTTGAAGTGTCACAGTTGTAGGTCTTACTTCTCCTATAGCTAGCATCTTGAAAATAGACTTAGGCATTAAGTTGATACTCGCTCCTAAGTCATACAAAGTTCTACCATAGTAGGATTTACCAATGCTACAAGGTATCATAAAGCTTCCTGGGTCTTTTAATTTTGGCGGCAGCTTATTCTACAGGAACGCACTGCACTACTTTGTCAAGACAACAGTCTCATACTCACTCAGTCATTTCTTCTTGGATAGTATATCCTTCATAAACTTCACATAATTTGGTATTTGTTCTAAAGCCTCCACCAGCGGAATATTGATGTGTAACTGCTTCAGAACATCCAAAAACTTCTTGAATTGTACCACATGTTTCTGCTTGTGTTGCTGCAATCTTTACTGATAGAGAGGTGATAGAACTTTAGGTTAGATCGATCAACTCTTCTGAGTAGGTAAACCTACATCCAAAGAAGATGTTAAAGTATCTGAATTCACTAAGTTAGGATTTACCTTATCAGCTTTTACAGATTCTGACTCTTTTGGTGTAGTAACTTCAACAGCAGGTTGACTTTCCTCATTTTCAACAGGCTCATCTTCGACATCAATCAATCGCAGTTCCAGAGTTTTACCACTTCGCAATGCCACTGCCTTGATATGTTCTTTACCCAAATTTCTTAGATTCTTAGTATCACTCTGCAAGGTTCCTTGCAGTCTACTACGAAGTTTCATACCTAACTAATCCATTTGGTTTTCTAAATTTTTCAGTGTTGTTGCTTGACTTTGGATCAAAGCGTCATTCTTGGCCATGTATCCTTTCAACAAGTTCTCCAAATTGTTTGATGACTTAACTTGAGGGGGTCTTGGAGCTTGCTGATTAAACCCTTGAGATTGGTTCGGTCTAAGCTGCATAAAGTTGTTGTTCGGTCCATTTCCTTGGTTGCTCCAGGAAAAGTTGGGATGATTATGCTATGAAGGATTGTAGAAGTTGGACTAGGGTCCTTGTCCACTATTATTTTGATGTTGGTTCCCCACGTAATATACTGACTCGGGATTCAATGGACAATTTTTGAAAGAATGACCTTCCCCACAGAACACACAGGAAATTACTTCAAACGAACTTGGTGGCTGAGCTACAAAATTATTAGCACTATTAGCAGTAAACTATTTTAACATAAAGGAAATAGACGATACCTGAGCTGATATCGAAGTGAGGGGGTCAACTTCATGAACTCCAACTGCATGTCTTCCTGAAGTTGTTCTATTTGTTGGCCATTGATAGTTGTTGCTTGCAATCCTCTCGATGATCTCATAAGCCTCATTATAAGACTTAGACAAAATCGCACCATTCGCAGAAGCATCTACCATCAATCTTATATGTGCATTGAGACCATTATAGAATGTCTCCAACTAGATACAATGGGTAATCTCATGATGAGGACACTTACGAAGTAACTTCTTGAATTTCTCCCAAGCCTTATACAAAGACTCGTCATCCAATTTTTGGAAAATGGTGATCTCGTTCCTCAACTTAGCGTTCTTGCCATGTATATATGGAACTTGAATGAATCTCTTACCTCCATAAACAATCGAAGGTGGAGATGTGGATCTTCCATGGGCATACCACTAAATTGGCCCACCGTTTGAAGCATTTGAAACATCACTGGTTTCAATTCAAATTGGGTTGCCTCAATATCTGGCCTTCAAATTCATGGATTTAGCTCATTGAAATGCAACATAGCATATTGTATGATGCATTGATCCCTATCATCGGTAATGAGGATGAGATTTCGTATATGATCGACTTTATTAACTTGGTCTTGATTCTGATTTCCAAAGTCCATCTCGTTATGCCTTTGAGTTGTTTGTTCATGTCTCCTTTGTCTGAAAGTTCGCTCAATTTCAGGGTCTACTGGAAGTAAATCGATAATCTGATTTATGCTCATAAACACCTGAAAAGAAAATAAAAAAATTAAAAATTAAAAAGAATAAGTTAATGTTAGAAATAACCAAATTGAAAAATAAATAATTTCACAAAAATTACTATGGCAACAGTTAACAATCCCCGACAACGGTGCCAAAAACTTGTAACGCTAGGGTTTGTGCAAGTGTACACAGTCGTTATCAAGTAATAAGTAAGTATCGAGTTATCGTCTCCACAGTGATTGTGTTAGTGCTAAGTCACTTAATTATAGAATTATATTAACAACTTGGTAAATAAAAAACACAACTTGATTTGGAAGTGTTGATTAAAATTATGTAAAATTAATCTAAATGCAATGATCTCTTAATGAGATTTATCCTAACATGCAACTATATGAATGAAGTAGATTTTAGCAGAATTAACACAATAAGCAACATGTAACACCCCTTACCCGTATCCAACACCGGAATAGGGTACGAGGCATTATTTTACTAAACACATGCAAACACCCATTTCGGAGTCATAAAATTTCGTTCCAGATTAAAACTTTTCAAACATTGTCTTACGATCTTTAATATGGACCTACGAGGCCCGAAACTTGTTTAGAAAACCATTTGGAACCAATTTGAGTGTTTAAAAACTTTCAAGAAAATCTACTAAAAACAGGGCACACATCCGTGTAGAAGGGCAACACGCTTGTGTGGCCTTTAGACATGGCCGTGCTGAAGGCCGGTGTGAACTAAGCACCTACGGACACGCTCGTGTCCCTCATCCAGGGGGATTTATTTTCTAACGTCAAACCTACAAGGGTTTTCACACGGCCTGGCACACGCCCATGTACTCAGCTCGTGTCCCTCACACGGCCATGACACGCTCGTGTCGCAGCCCATGTGCAAAAACCTTGACATTTTGTTTCTGACGTCAGTAACCATTTAAGGTCACACGGCCGTGGCAAATGCCCGTGTGCTAGGCCATGTCTTCCACATGGTTGAGACACACAGCCGTGTCTCATCTAGTGTGTTTACTACTAGGCATTTAATTTTTCCAACCTAAGGTGCAGGGGACACACGGCCTAACCACACGCCCATAGGGTGGACCATATGTCACATACGGCCTAGACACACATCCGTGTGGACAAAAAAATAAGGCTATCTTCCAAGCCTTTTGCCACCCTGAAACAAGATCAAACTCATACCAATACATAGCAAGGTATAATTACTCAACCAATGACCATAATTAGACATCCACACATCATCACAAGACCAAACCATCCATGTAATCATACTACTTTACACCTTCTTGAAAACATCAACATTTGCATTTATAAACTAATAGAAAATATTAGCCAATATCTTTGGCCTTATACAAAATGAGGTGCTTCAAAATCAAGCCAACACATTTGGCCCAAAATACTATGACACTTAACAATGACTAACCCCTATACATGCCATTTCTCAAAATGCTAGAAACTAACTATACCAAATGCTTTGGATGATAGTGTGAACGAAGCCTCCGACGTTCGTTGATCCATGAGCTAATTAGGCGGTACTATAAGAAAATGGAAGGGAGAGGGAGTAAGCATAAAGCTTAGTAAGTTGCAAGTAAATAAAAGACAACAATTTACCATGCTATGACATGCTTTCAATACATCACAATTTGTGCATGATACAAAGAATGACCACAAGCATAACTTACTCATTTTCATCCTTTACTAATCATACAACATATATTGAGCTCACATTTTATACATTTCATTTAGGTACCTGCACCACTCATCAGGTCATCATAATATCTCTTGATCTTAATAGTAACTTTAAATTTCTCATTGAACTATTTAGAATATGACAGGATATTCAATGAGCATCAAACATAGGGTATCAAGCCGATGCCATGTCCTAGACATGGTCTTACACTAGCTCACATGTCAAGTCGATGCCATATCCCAAACATGGTTTTACACTGACTCTCAAGTATCGTGCCCAATGCCATGTCCCAGACATGATCTTACACTGGCTCTCCTCTATCCATGTCGATGCCATGTCTCAGACATGGTCTTACACTGACACATATCCATGCAGATGTCATGTCCCAAACATCGTCTTACACTAGCTTGCCTGACGAGGCCAATGCCATGTCCCAGACATGATCTTACACTGGCTAGCACATATCCGTGTCGATGCCATGTCCCAGACATGGTCTTACACTAACACATAATGAGGCCGATGCCATGTCGCAGACATGGTCTTACGTTAACACTCGTATATCCCTAGTATCATGGAAAAGAATATCCAATCTATTCCTACAGTTTAACTGGGCTTTATCACAAAATTTTCTCATCAATGCATTAAGCAAATTCACATTTATTCATTTTATGCAAATTAGATAATCTCATGCATAATAATAGAAAAGTTGTATTATTTACCTATAACTTACCTCAGTATACAAAATGTGAACGACTTCTCGATTTAGTTGGTTTGCTTGGCCTTCCCCTGGTCTAGGTTCGAGTTTTATACTTCTTGATCTAAAATAACAAAATTTCACTAATTTAATCATTATATTAATCTAAACAATTCAAGATTCACAAATTAGAAAAATGACCATTTTGCCCCTAGACTTTAGCAAAATGACCATTTTACCCCTAGGCTCAGAAATTGATTTTATCGAATTTCCTTACTAATCAAGCCTAGATGAATTCTTTTCACTCTTGTGGCAACCCAAAATTCCCATTATTTCATGCAATTACTGCACAATTTAACAACTTTACAACTAAGTCCATTTTTGGTGTTTTCCTTAAATACCCTTTCATAAAAGTTATTTATTTTACAACTATGATTCATTTTCTTCCATAAAATCCCAGCAAACCACATGAACACTTTCATGGAAAAACCCTAGACTTTATATCATTTTGCAAAATAGTCCCCTCAATAGATAGCCCATACTACAAGTGTTCCAAAAGTACCAAAATTATCAAGAAAGGCCAAGAGAATCACTTTCTTTCAAGAGAAATAGCTTGGCTAAAATTTAAGCTTCAAAAACCCTTACTGAGCTGATATTTTCGATGAAGGTGAAGGCAAAAATGAAGAAAAGTTGAAAGCTAGGCACCTAGGCTATTATTTAATTAATTTAGTCACCAAAATTTTACCAACTCTTTGATTTTTCCTTATTTCATGTCTCATGGCCGGCCACCCCTATTTTAATGGGTGTCATTTCTCATTAAAGGCCCCCAATTTAGGTTCTCTAGCTATTTAACACCATTTGCTTGAAAAATACAAATTTTTCCTTTTATGCGATTTAGTCCTTTTTCGCAGTTAAGCTTCCAATCGCTAAAATTAATTCACCAAATTTTTCATGCAATCATAAATCTATGTTATAACACATAGAATAATAGAAAAAAATAATATCTCTGACCTTGGGTTAGTGGTTCTGAAACCACTTTTCTGACTAAGCCCAAATTTGGGCTGTTACACAACAATTATAACATAAATAAGCTAGGATAATTACTTTAATTAAACTAAAATTATTATTGGCATACTTAATAATATTTAGAAAAACATTAACAAAGATGTGTCAGGTTTGAAACAATTTAATCACACAAATCTAAAAACTATGCAGATAATAGAGCCGGGTCAGGGTTGTTATGCAACCTACAACTTAATCGGGTCAGGATCTAAATTGAGCATGCACATTTCAATTATGCGTCCATTAGCCATCGTCTGGTCAGGATCGCTCAGCTAATTTAGGTGCATTTCAATCACGTATGAACGGAATACAGACTTGATTTTAATTGAAAACATGATCGATTGAGGCACAAATATTATAAGCATAAGTCAAAAAATTATTATTTAATCAAAGCAATCATCCTAGCTTAAATAAAAATTAAGGTATCATTGTTTTAAACAAGAACACTGAAGACATAGCAAACATTCTTGAATTAAATTAAAAAAGGAAAGATTAAACCCAAATCAAAGTGGTTGTCACCCAAGACTCTGACTGACGAGGGCTCCTTCGTTCCTTCACTTACTCCTTTGCTGATGGCTCTCCGAGGTGGCCGGCCAAGGGCTCTTTAAGAGGCTAATTTGATAAAAATCCTTATGCAAGGATGATGATAGGCGTGAGGGGGAAAGAAAGTTAAGAGAGTTGAGAGAAGAGAATGATGAATGAGTGAGGGATGATTGAAAAAGTGAGAAATGAGCTCTTACTTTTAGGTGAGGCAAAGGAGCTAGTTTGCTAAAAATAAGAGTGTCCATCATTTGAAACTTCTTCCAAGGATGGCCAGCCATGATTTGTGGAAGTGTGGCTGATTTTTGCTTGATTTAAGTGCCACAACATCATCAGGATCAATACTCGGTCAATTGCAAATCTCCGGGTAAATCTCCAATTTCTTTAACTCTTCAAAGACTTTGTGCAATTAAACCAAAAAATATTTTATGAACATCCATGTGTAGCCGAATTTTGGGTTGACTTGGTCCTCCATTTGGACAGTTTTGTAATCAGAATAAAGCTCTCAGACCTGTCCAAAAATAGTAGATAATTTAGAGGATCAAAGAATATAATTTAACACTTTAATTAACCAATTTTACTTAATTAATTAAAACCTAATTTATTAATGAAATATATTTAAATAAATTATTAAATATAAATTTATATTTTATTATTTAATTTAATCATGCATGGCCCACTTTATAGCTTAAAAATATAATATACTCAAATTAATATAAAAGAAGCCATTTTTTTCATGAAAACTATATAATAAAGCATAAAATCACATTTTAATAATTTCTATGTCCTAATTTCATATTTTCATATATTGCATTAATTTATTAAATAATTACTTGGTTTTAACAACAAATTTAAGTAAAAAGGTGATGAATTACATAGGAAAAATCCTATATATTTTTTAGTTTACAAGACGCACACTTTTCATTTACCGTGTGGGGAGTGCACTGTCATTCTAGAGGATGTTGCATTGCAACTTAGGCTCCCAATCGACGGGAGTGTCGTAATGGGCATAAGTACGATAGCTGAGCCAGTTGCCATTTGTTATAACCTACTAAGAGTCTCACCTAACAATGATTAGTCCAATTTTACAAGTTTGAAATTTTCCTGGCTGAAAGCCAATTTTGAAAATTTATCAATTAATGCCACTGAGCATGAGCTGATGTGCGCAGCTCGAGTGTACATTATGCATATTATTGGGGGTATACTGATGTCGGATGAGAACAACAACATGGTTCATTTGATGTATTTACCCTTATTAGCTGATTTGCAAAATGTTTGCTCGTTTAGTTGGGGTCGTTTAGTTAGGGTTCCGCAGTTCTGGTTATGTTGTACCGTGAGCTTTGTTAGAAGACAAAGCCTGATGTCGTAGACATAGGCGGATGCCTTATTTTGCTGCAATCATGAGCTCTTTATTGAATGCCATTCTTAGCATCGGTTAGGCACCAACCATTCGTATTTCCACTAGTGAATAGGTAATAAAATTTAACTTGTTATTAATTGACATTTCTTTATCTAATAATACTATTCTAACGATATTATTCTAACATGTAATTTGTTTTCGTAGATGGAGTTTTTATCTAGGTATCGGGAGGTCGTACACTGTCCCGATATATCGTCTGATGGTTGAACAACATGCCGAGGAAGGGGTAAGCTATTTCAATATTCGTGACATGTAATTATTTTGTATATCTTACTCGAATCGTGTTAATTTTAACCATGTTATTAATCGTGCAGTTTATCTAGATGCCATATCAGAGCCTAGAAATTACGGCTATTATACCCTCGTCTGCCTATATTCATTCTCAATTGTGGTGCATTAACGCACCAATTATCAATTTCCATATAGTCGAGTGGTACCATGGGGATCGAGTACTCTAACAGTTTGATTGCATCCAGTATATCCTGGATCTGTCGATGCAGGTGGGGAAGATTCACTTGATAAATAAGAGAGGAAAACATGGAAATAATTTAGGGGTTGTACACTGGAAATATATTGCAGTGTGGGATAATTGGATGGTGCGGAGACTGCAGATTTAAATTTCTTCCGATTTGCAACCATCGTTAGAGTACATACAATGATACTCTAGTGATAGAAAACCATATTTACTTGGTGGGCAGTCGATTGTAGTCCCCCTACACATGCATCAACTTAGGGTATACGAGCTAATGCCCGATATAGAGGCGGAACTAGAGCCAAAACATCAGCCCAAGCCTGAGACCGAGCCCAAGCTGGAGGCCAAGCCTGAGCTTAATCCCCAGCCAGAGCCTGAGTCTGAGTGGTCGTATACATATTTTGCTAATAGTTCTTATCATCTGGATTTACCGATCAATGACTATTTCCCAGGCTCGTCAGGATACAGATACCATTCCAGGTTTGATATATTTAGGTTGTATCCACCGCAGTACAGTGCTCCTCCCGGCCCTTATCCACCACAGTACTCCACTCTTGCTAGGTTGTATTCACCGTAGTATGGCACTCCTCCGTGCTCTAGTTCATCGATGGCGTTCGGGCATACAATTTTTCATCCATGTTTTGCACGCCCTCACCTACGACTGAAGAGGATGTTGGTTATCATAATCACCCACAACATGAACGTCGACCCCCGCAAAAATATTCCCCTAGGATCACACTGTCAAACCATCAATTTTAAGGGTTTCTTGCAGTTTTGATATTACAAAATTTGTACTTTAAAAATTGGAACATAATTTGTGGTCATAAATTAGATTAATTGCAACATTGCAACATTAAAACACTAAAACTTGTAACAAACTTAGTTTTGTAATACAAATTTTGTTATATAAATTAAATACATTACAACCATAATCTAATTGGAACAAACTTTGTAATATAAAATTAAATAAGCTCAATTCCTACCCGATCATGACGATTGTCCAACATGATAGTTTCGCTGTGGGCATTTACTCTGATTATGACCAACTAATCTGCATAATCCACAACAATTACCATCAGATTTCTCCCTAATGTCCATTTCATTACGGATTTTGGATGATTGCGGATGAACTTTCGAATTCCTACGTAACCCTCTACTGGGACAAACTTAAAAGTCGTCCGAGGCACCTTCCACGTAGATAGGTCAGGCAGAACAGGGAACTCATTCTCCCAAACACGCAACGTGCTCTAGAGTGTGTACACATCATTGACAAATTGTTTAACATTAATCGAGACTTTAGCACACGTTGCCACAACATGCACACATGGATAATAAAGTGTTTGGAACCTCCTACAATCGCACCATCTATTCCAAAGATCAACTCCATAGGACCTAGGTGGTATACCGGGACGACAACCGATGGTCTCCGTAACTCAAAACATTTCAAGACGTCGTGAATATATTTCTACATTCATTGACCTCGCCGTCCGATGATTTGCAACCATTGCATCCCTGACATCTTTGACAAACACGTGTCTCACCTCTATGTAGTTGACTTGTTGCTGACCCATTCTTGGCATCAAAGTAGCCAACCTGTACAATATAGCTGAGAAGATAAATGAAATTGAAAGATGTCGTGTTTTCAACAACACAACGTTGATCCCCTCCACCAAGTTTGTGGTCATTTGACAATAACGAAAGCCCTCGTTAAAACTTTGAGCCCATTGCCACAACTCCATGGTACACAACCATTGCCGAAAAGATGTGTTTGTTTGACCATCCATGTCTCTCTCAAGTCGAGTCATTCTTTGGCTGAAAATATGTGGCTCTAGCTAGTATGCTGTATATGTATTAAGAAAAGATAAGTTACAGTATTACACTAAAACATTAAGACTTATATTGAAAAGATAAGGTTATCCTTTACCCATTTTCATAATTTGTCTCTTCCAGTTTGCATTTTTATAATCTTGATAAAAGTTAGCTGTAATGTGCCGGATGCAGTAAACGGATCTCCATGGCACACCGGAACACCTAATGGCGACAATTAATCCTTTCCCTCTATTGGAGATGATGCAAATATTATCGTTGCTAATAACATATCTCTGTAGGTTGGTAAGAAAGAATTACCACGATTCTATGTTCTTCTTATCTACGATGGCAAATGCTATTGGGAGCATGTTCTTGTTGTCGTCTTGAGCAACTGCAAGAAGTAGGATCTGTGTATATTTTCCATATAACCAGGTCCCATCCACTTACACAAACGGCTTGCAGTGGGGAAATGCGCGCACACATGGATCAAATGTCCAGAACATCCGATGGAAAAAAATTTTCTCGGCTGTAGTTGGACACCCGGTCTGTAAGAAGGTCGTGTCTGTAGCTCAATGACAGTCCCCGATATGTACTCCCCCATAGCAGCTATCTATCCCTGTAGCTCATTATACGATGCATTGAAATCCTCGTACAATTGCTCCATTGCCATTTGTTTAGCTATCCACGCCTTTCGGTATGATACTGAATACTAGAATCATGCCTGCATTTCGACAATCAGTACCAAAACTTTAATGGTCGGCATGTCCTTTACCATTGGCGTGATACACGTACAGATAGTTTTGGAATCAAGTTTTCAAAGATCTTTTGTCATACGTATTGATGTGCATGTGTGAGGCCCAACAAATTTTCATATCTCCTACATCTGTGAGTTTTGAATAAATGCAGCTCGTACCCGCCAAGTGCAGCCTTCCGCTAACTTCCAACAGTCCCCAATATATAATGTCAGTTTAGACATTGCGACTTTGTAATCCACTGATATATTCATGCTATACCGCTTAATAGCAAATACGTTCTTCAGCTATGTGTGCTGCATCGGGGTCTATGCTGCGTCAAATCTAGTTCCCAACTGAAGACGCGTTAATGTTTTAATCATCATTCACATCTTCGTCGTTAATATCATCAGGGACATCGCCTACATCGGGATCACTATCACTATCGAGCTCTTGATCACTAGGATCACTGCTATCATATGCATCATCACCAACTACATCAATATCGGGTGTAACATTAAGATCAATATCGATCCCTCGTATAGTCGATTCACTATCAACGTACGATATTGAAGCCACCATGCATGGTTCTTGGGCTCCATGTTTTTCACCATATGCAGTGAGATCTTCATTTTGCTCTATACTGACTAACTCAATAAATAAGTGATTCGATGCATTTTTGTCACTCTAATTCCCACAGTAAAGAGCGATCATTGTCTCCATATCTTCGTCATCTACAAGTTCTATTTCGATGAATTTGATGGGATCTATCGAAACTGGAAACTTGTAGAAAATTTTTGAGATCCTTCTTTCACAACGTCTAACAATATTTGCATTAATCCTTCCATTCATATTATCCAACGAGACATTTCTATTAAATCTCATTGCTATTTGTTGCCGACATTCAAATATGCATTGAACGATTGTTGTCAAGATGATTCCTTCAAAATAAACGCATACGAAAAACTGATTATCCATCTTCAATACTCAATCTATTAAAAAGTAAACAAAATTTCTCAAAACAATTTCGAACAGAAAAAAATACTTAAATAAAAAATTAATTAATATAAATAGACCAAAATTATATCAATATGTAATTTTTTCATTCATAAGCTTAGACTTTTCCAGTTCTCATTTTGTACATGAACAATATTTATCTTTACATTTAACCACTTAAATTCAGTTCTACATTTTCTTCCATCTTCGATCCTGTATCTTCTTTCGGGAAATTTGCTATATTAAATACTGAATTCTCTTCAAATTCATCCTCTGCAATCCAATTTGAAAATTCCTCGGGATCTTCTTTCTCCTCTTCAATCTGTATAACGGGTATTGAATTTAGAAATTCTCTTAGTAATTTCCTATCATCTAATTTTTCTATCCATGGTATGTTAAAGACATTTTGCTTCTCAGTCAACTTTCATGAACCTACACTTTGTCTCGCTATTTTTCTTGCTCCATAAGAGATTATAAACTTCACGAAGCATATAACTAGATTCCAATAGGTGTGTGGTACCAATGTCTTCCGAAGTTGGTCTAAAATGATTTGATGCTCTCGTTCTATTAATGTTCCTCTAAGGGTTAAGTATTGCACTTTATTCTTTCTAATCATTTCATGACCCGTCCACAATATTTTTTGCATCTTTAGATTTATGGTAATAATGTGTTGAACAATGTCTTCTTCTGGTTTCATTCTGTAATCTTACAAGTCTCTCATCATCTTATCAACTTTCTCCCTTTGTGCTGAAGCTATTATCTCATCAGGCAATATCAAATATGTTGCTATTTCTAACAATATCTATAACAAAAATATTTTCAGTTGTTATCACTAATTAACAATTACTTTATAATAGTTGCTAACATAAAAACTTTCAAATATATTAAAAAAATTTAAAACATTCACAATGAACATATAATTAATCTAAACATAAAACTTACTAATAAATCACAATAAACAAAATAACTTTAAAACAAAACATAACAATAACACTATACAAGCTATATAATACTAACAATATAATTTTTTCTTATCATAATCTATTCTATTTTATTTAAAAATAACAAAAAAATACATTTTCTTTCTTTCTCGTTTCTTTCTTCTCTTCTCCCTCTCTTCTTCTGCAATTTTTATCTTCTGCCTTCATTATTGATGGCTTAAGTAGAGGGGGTGGGGTTTGGGGGAGTGGGTGCCGCCTATGTCACGTTTTCCACTAGTGCCACCTCTAGCATGTCCCCTATCTATGATGTCACATCGATTCTTTTTTTTTTAACAGATTTTTTAAACTAATATTATTTTTTTAAAAAAGCTGAATGTGTCAAAATGTAGGGTGGTCACGTTTGTGCACCAGCGGCACCACCCTCAATGTACCATTTTGATACATAATTTTTTGAATGTATTATTTTCATAAATTTTTTTTATTTTATACTATTTTAGTAAAAACCCTAACTGTGCACTAATCTTACTAGGCGTGTCTTTGTTTCATTTAATTTGCTTCTAGATTTTTCTTTATTTGTTTGGGTCTTAGGATGTCTGCTATTCGTCAGCCGTTCTTTTAAGTTTTGTTGTTTTTTAGTTTTTTCCTTGGTTCTGTTTCTGGGACCTGGGCTTGGGTTTTTTATTTGGCTTGATAGTCATAAAACGTCTGATGAATTTTTCAAAAAAAAAAAAAATAGTTATTGATTACATATGTTAAATTGATTTGTTAGTCAAATTTCGTGCAATAATTTTAAATGCGTGATTTAAAGTAAAAATAAATTTATAAATGAAACTCTAAATAAATTTATAAAAAGAAGTATTTTAATATTTTAAATAAAAATTGTAAACAAATTACGTATAAATTAAAATAGGACTATCTTTTGTTATTTGTTAAAATTAAAAATATGATATTTTATAAAAATTTAAAAAAAAAAACTATGTAAAATAATTATTTATGTACATTGTATTTTAGACAATAAAAAAAATACAGATAATATATTAAGTCATCAAAAATATAATTCTAAGAATTTGATAGTAGATAATTCAAAATTAAACTTGAATAATTATAGTAAAACATGAGAGAAATGAGAATGTGCATGCTAATCCATTAAAATAATTCAAGGTGAAATCATGAACACATTATTTTTGTATAATATTGTAATCAAAATACATTTTCTCTCCCCCTTTCCTCAACCATCGTCCCACCGCAACAAGAGAAGACAAAATATAAAGATAGAATCTTAAAAGAAAGCATAACTTGGTGAGGGGAAAAGCATAAACCGAGTTGTTTTCATAACTCAAACCTCATTTCCTTTCTTTCAAAGCAAACAATACCTTAGTTCTTTGCATTATAAAAATATTTACGTTCTCTGTAAAAACAAAAAACCCACAATTCCACCTGCCTCTCTCCTTCAACTCCTAAGACAATGGCCTTTCCCAATTTTTTTCTTATTATTCTCTTACTCTTACCTTCATCTCAAGTTTTATCTGATGTCCAACACAACTTAAACACTCAACCATTGCTCATGCAGGCTTGTGAAGGCATTGATGACCGTGATTTATGCCTCTCAAATATTCAAACTCACCTTCAAAACTTGGAGCCTCACGCCCCATCTTCTGTTTTGCATGCTGCACTAAGGACCACGCTGAATGAAGCCAGACAGGCCATTGAAACGATGACAAGGTTCACTGGTTTGTCTGTCAGTTACCGTGAACAAATTGCCATTGAAGATTGCAAGGAACTCCTTGATTTCTCTGTATCCGAATTAGCCTGGTCTTTAACTGAGATGAGAAAGATTCGTGATGGTGATACAAGTGTTGAATATGAAGG
This sequence comes from Gossypium stocksii, assembly GCA_020496765.1. Lineage (NCBI taxonomy): Eukaryota > Viridiplantae > Streptophyta > Magnoliopsida > Malvales > Malvaceae > Gossypium > Gossypium stocksii. The sequence continues at coordinate 75,077,777 of CM035632.1, read as the reverse complement.
CAACCTCAAAGCTTGGTTAAGTGCTGCGTTGAGTAACCAAGATACCTGCCTCGAAGGCTTCGAAGGTACCGACCGACACCTTGAGAGCTTCATCAGAGGCAGCCTGAAACAAGTTACGCAACTCATCGGCAATGTTTTAACTATGTACACTCAACTACATACCTTGCCTTTTCCACCACCCCGTAATAGCACTTCCACGTATACGAGCTCGAAATTTCCGGAATGGATAACCGATGGTGATCAAGAGCTTCTACGAAATCATTCAAGTCGCATGCATGCAGATGCCGTTGTGTCGTTAGATGGTAGTGGACGTTATCAGACGATAACCGATGCCATTAATGAAGCTCCAAGTTATAGTAATAGGAGGTACGTCATTTATGTGAAGAAGGGAGTTTACAAGGAGAACATTGACATGAAGAAGAAGAAATCCAATATTATGCTTGTCGGTGATGGAATTGGACAAACTGTAGTCACAGCGGACCGGAATTTCATGCAAGGATGGACAACATTTCGAACTGCCACTGTTGGTAAATATTATCAATTCTGATTAAATTTTCATTGAATTTAAGCATTCAATTAGCCTAATTATATGAATGACTAAATGAAGTATTACTTTTGTAAAGTGAAATTCCATTTATGAATGCACACGCTTCATCTAGCTTTCTTCTGGAATATAAAAGTTTCCAAGTTTTGTAATATTCCTTGCGCTTTCGATCTTTTCATAAAATTCTCTGAAACTTGATTCTTGCAGCTGTTTCTGGAAAGGGATTTATAGCAAGGGACATAACGTTTCGAAACACGGCCGGACCAGAGAACCACCAGGCGGTGGCTCTCCGAGTGGATTCCGATCAATCGGCTTTCTTTCGTTGCAGTATCGAAGGGTATCAGGATACCCTCTACGTTCACTCCCTCCGCCAATTTTATCGAGAATGCAACATTTATGGCACCATAGACTTCATTTTTGGCAATGGTGCAGCTGTTCTCCAGAACTGCAAGATATTCACTCGAGTCCCTTTGCCACTTCAGAAGGTGACGGTTACCGCTCAGGGGCGGAAAAGCCCGAATCAGAACACCGGCTTTTCGATTCAGAATAGCTATATTCTGGCCACCCAACCGACTTACTTAGGGAGGCCATGGAAGCCATATTCGAGGACAGTTTTTATGAATACTTACATGGGTGGTATGGTGCAGCCTAGAGGGTGGCTTGAGTGGTATGGGGACTTTGCCTTGAACACACTTTGGTATGGTGAGTATAGGAACTATGGCCCTGGTTCTTCATTATCTGGACGGGTTAAATGGCCTGGTTACCACATTATCCGAGATGCTGCCACTGCTAATTCCTTCACTGTTGGGAGGTTCCTTAACGGACGTTCATGGTTGCCGGCAACTGGTGTCAAGTTCACTGAAGGCCTGACCAATTAGATTGTGTTCTATACATTTTCTTTTCTATTTTTATATATGGTCTTTTTGCTAATTTTCCAGTGGTTGTAATGTTATATACATGTGTTTGTGAAGATCCGATGTCTGGCAGCTTCATTATGTATCTGTACATTTGATTGCTAGTAGTTCTTTGATGTTTGATTTTAAACCTTGTAGAGAGCATCATGTGTTCATGTCATACTACTACTACTACTATTATTATTATTATTATTATTATTATTACTATTATTATTATGATAATGATGATATTTTTATTATATTTTAATTTTTTTAATTATATTATGTCATATAAATAAAAAAGGTTTGTCGGCAAAAAAAAAAAGTATACTTTTAATATGAATTGATGAAATACCTTTAAAATTAATTTTATATAACTATTATAGAGAAAAGGATAAAAGTATACTTTTTGAACTTTTATAAAATTAGGGATTTAGCTTGGGTTTTATATTATTTAGGGAAATAAATTATTTTTGGTTGAATATGTGATATATGGTAAAAGTGTCTTGACGTCCTACAAAGTAAAAGTGCACCTTGTAAGCAACGTTTTCTTAGTGAAAGCGTATCTTATAGGACGTGCTTTTGCGCTATAGGATGCCATGTTGATAGTCCCATAAACTTTTGAAATTCAGCCTTTAGATGAAAAAAAATACAACTGTTGGATTGAAATATGAAAAGAGAAGAAGCAAAAGATAAAATTTAATGATTTTATTCCCAAGAATCTTGGGAAAACTTCTCTATCAAACATTTTTAAATTCAGCCTTTCCATATAAGAAATCAAATAGTAGAGCCTTCTTGTAAAATAGATGTCGAGAATCCCAGACATAATAAGGAGCATTTTTTTAATTTGTGTAGTCATGCTCAATCTTTTTCAACATTTTGAAATATGTTTCATATATGGTGCTAGAGTCTTCCTATAAAATAAAGAGGCTTTTCAAAGCTGAGATACATATCGAGGGGAAAATTTGCATGCTAAGGAGAAAGAGTGTTGTTTAAAATTTGAAGTTGTTATTTTCATTTGCTTGAACAAAGTTCATAGTTGCTGCAGCATAATTTGGAAACTCACCTCAATAGACTAATTTAGTTCAAATAAGTAAATAATTATTTGTCATTGTTACTTTATTTATAAAATTTGGTTCAAAATTTTCAAACAACATATTTGTGTGTTAGTAATTTATATTGTAACAAGATATTAGAATAATAATAAATATTTATTTTTGTACAATATTATCGTGTATATTTTTTCTGATGTGTGTCAAATAGGTTTTGTTTCCAAAGATGAGTAAAAGAATTAAAGACATTATTTATTACGATGGTCAAATTCGTGATACCAAAATTGGGGTCATTTTTGTATATACTCGATCTATGAATTTGGCTTTCAATAAGAGTGTCAAGCTGAACTAAATTCTGTCAAGAATTAGAAGAAAAGTCTCAAGTATGAGCTAGAGGAGAATTTTAAGCTTGAAATATAGATACCTAACATCAATAAACCCTGTAAAATATGATACATTTGAGCTAAATGGCGACACATATGTCAAGTTAATAATTGATGTGTACTGCTCAACTGTGAATATTATAGTAGAGCTATATGACCAATTTGACAGTAGCCAAAGGTGGTCCAAGTTCATCAACATTTCTAGTTAATATAGTTCTTACTTCTGATTAGGAACATGAAGCATAAAGTCCAACAACACAGTTGTATAGTGGTTTCATGGGTTGTTGCAAAACTTGTATCAAGGAATGCTACAATCATCAATAGGAAGACATTCATTTGTTGTAGTCTTTGATTGAAACTTTGGTGTACTTTTAGGGGTAGTTGGTAACCTGAATGCAAAGATTTGAACACGACATTCTTTGAGTGTGTTTGATTTGAACATAGATATGTGTATGTCCTATGCTCCAAACCCTTATGTGGATATACCATCAAATTTTATGGGAAGACATTCCATAAGTAATTTGAATTTAATGTAGGGTTTCCAAAAACGAATGATGTTCTTTCTACTCCCTAGACTAACGAAGGGATATCCAATCCAATAGATAATTCAACAACTCGGGTTGATAATGAAGATGAAGCATAAAGTGATAAAACTAATGATGAGCTAATCTGGGAGTGTGACCTCGATGGTTTTGAAATTGTATTACTTTATGAACCAAAGGTCATTCTTTCTGTACTAGAGGGGAGTGATTCTAATAATGAAGTTCCAAACAATGCTAGAAGAACCCAAGAAGATTTCAGGCCGTATGAACCTCCATACCACATGTTGGATGTTGACATTGATTCTCAACATGTGTTAGAATTTCCGTATATAACTACCTCATAGAAAATCAGGTCATGCGAGTTCTACAAATTTAGGCAATTTGTAATTAAAAATGGAGTTTTTTAGCAAACATGCTATTATTTTTGTAGTAAAGCCGTACAACATTAAGAATGGGTTTAATTTCTAAGTTAAGAAATCTTAATCAAATAAATATGAGGCAAAGCGCATAAAACCTGAAAATGGATGTTCCTGAAAAAATCATGGCATCAATGAGGAATAAGATAGGGTTGTGGATGATAAAGAAATATAACACTCCACATGCTTGTATTATTTGAGGTATTTCACAAGATCATCTGAAATTGGATTATAACCTTATCTCTAACATTATCTTACCTTTGGTGAAAACAAATACTAAGATTCTTTTGGTGGCTTTGATTGCTAATATATACGTAGCAAATATGCTTACACCATATCTTATTACAAATCATTGGTTACAAAACAGAAGGAAATGGATAAAATGTATAGGAATGGGATAAATCATATAATGAGCTATAGCAATGGTTGACCATACTAAAGCAACACGTCTAAGGTGCCGTTATCTATTTGCAAATGGCACCTGCGTACCATGGAGATTGAACAATTCAAGGAAAAAAATATATCTTCATCATCTTTTTTGGACATTCAAGCTATACAATAATGCATTTTGGTATTGTAAACCTTTTGTCCAAACAGACAACACATCCATGTATGGAAGACATGAGCATCACTTGTTGTTGGTTGTTGCATAAGATGGTAATTGAAACATCTTGCCAATAACAATTGCAATTGTTGAACGAGAAACCACAGTGCTTGAGTGCAATACCCCTAACCCATATCCGTCGTCGAAATAGGGTTACAGAGTATTACCGTATAAATGTAACATAAAAAAAAGTACATTTCAAACATTAATATAAACATAACATAATCCATTCATATACATGCATATTGTCCCTTAACCGAGCCCTTGAGGCCTTAGAAATATGTTAGAAATAATTTGAGACTAAATTGGAAACATTTGAAAAGTTCAAGAAAAAGTTAGAAAAATTGAACTGTAGGGGTCACACAGCCGTGTAGCCAGGCCGTGTGACTCACAAGGCTGAGACACACGTCTATGTCTCAGGCCGTGTAACAATTGAATTAGGGACACACGGTCGTGTCCTAGCTCGTGCTGTGCCCATGTGACTCAAGTGTAACTCTTTGAGTTGACTCATACGGCCAAGCCACACGTCCATGTGCCAGGCTGTGTAACACTTGAAATGGCCTTACATACTCGTATGTCAGGCCGTGTGCTAGGTCGTGTAATTGCCTGACTTGAATGCCTTTAAAACCTACAAGAGGCCCCACGTCCATGTCGCATGGTCGTGTCTCACACACGGTTGAGACACAAGCCTATGTCTTAGGCCATGTTGACATGAAAGAGGCTAACATCAAGTGATTTCCACCACCAAGCCAAATGTGTTCCTATAAGTAATTTACCCCATGACCAAGGTATCAAAAACATACCAAAATATGCTTAAATTGACCAATTCAAATGACCAAATCCATTCAACCAATATGCCGTATAAGGCACATCAATCACAATCAAACAAATTTATCTAAACATTTACATTACCACATTTAAAACATACACAACTAATTCAATATCATCTTAAAGCATACCACAATTGAGATCACTAGTAACTCAATATAACATACTATTTTAATTTCCTAAAAACAACAAACCAATGTGCCCTTCATAGACACTGCAATTATATCCAACATCAATAACTAAAACATGTAAACATTGATCTATTTCTAGCTTAGCACTTAATTCACTCACAAGCTAAAACAAATCACAAGTGTTTAATTTCATACCATACCAATTGTACCAAAAAGATACCTATTTACAATATTAATAAAGTACCTAACAACTTAGTTTAGTATATTGTCATATTGCACAAAAACAAACTACATAGCCACATAAACATGCCACTACCCTAAGGGACACAAGAACTACCAACATCAATGGATAGTGTGAGCCGAAGGTTCGATCTGTCCAAAATTTAGCAGCAACAATTTACAAAACAATAAAAAAAACCTAATAAGCTTATAGAGCTTAGTAAGAACATAATATATCATTAAACTTAACAACAATTGAAATAAAACTCATATTTTACTCAATTCAAAGCTACCAAAGTGTAAACAAGGCATGCTTGTGCAATTCAGGGGTACAGAAGTACAATTAGGGGCTCGTATGTGCAATTTAGGGGTACCAAAGTACAAACAGTGGCACATATGTGCAATTTCGGGAATAATTAACTATAATCATTTAATTACATATTGTAATGTAAAAATATACAAGTAGAAATTCATTTACATGTTGAAATACTATGAACTTACATTGACCATTAGAGCATAGAAATGCTATCGAGCTAATTCGTGATTTTCGCCTTTCCTCGATTTAGATCTGGTTGAGATTTATCTTGATATAAATAAATAATTATATTCAATTAAGTATTTCAATGAATCTCAACATTCAATTCAATCCATAATTCACATTTATGCATAACTATAATTTTACCCCTAATATTTAACTTTTCACAATTTAGTCCTTAAGTTCATAATTTAAAATCTAAGCATTTTCATCCATATTCCATGCTAGCAAAATGCATTAAGAGCCCACATCAACCCATATAAACCATTATTTCACAATTTTATCATGAATTTTACTACTTTTATAAATAAGTCCCTAAATGGTATTTCTATAAAAAAATCACTTTACAAAACTTGTTTATTCATCCACAGAGACTCATAATCTACCATAAAAAATCAAGAACCATGCAAGAACATTCATGGAAAAACCCTATATCTTTAACAATTTTTGTAAATTAGTCCTCGTGCTAGTTAGATTAAGCTACAACGACTTTAAAAACATAAAAATAATTAAAAACGACACTTAGAATCATACCATGCAAGGAATTCAAGCTTGACCAAATAAGCAATTCATCCATGAAGTCTTTTTCTTCTTAATTTCAGTTAGGGCTAGAGAAAATAGAAGATGATTGCTTTCTTTTCTTTTGTTTTTTAAACTTAATTTACCTAATTACCATTTTAACCTTTAAAAACTTCAATAATTTCATTAAAACCTTGTCCACAAATATCCACTATCACTTTAATTGTTCTAATTACCGTCCAAGCCCCTTAGATTAAAATTTCATAGCTATTTGACATCTTTAACTATTAGAACTTTACTTTTGCACTTTTACAATTTAGTCCTTTTCACCTAATTAAAGATGCAAACGTCAAAATTTCTTAACAAAATTTTTATACGAACTTACCAAAATTCCATAAATATTAAAATAATAAAAAAATTTTACTCGTTGGTTTGTGGTCCCAAAACCACTGTTTTGATTTCATTGAAAACAACTGATTTCATTGAAAACGGACTGTTACACTAAGAGTTCTTCTCTAGCTTGAGAAGGAATGTTATACTACAACTCAAGATATGTATCATTTTTGATAGAGAGACCAACAAACACATTGCGATTGATCAAAATGGAAGCCTTTGGGATCGTACATACCATAGGTATTGCATACAACATATCGAGGCTAATTATAAGAGGATGTTCCACAAGGATTAATGAGGGGACTATTTTGCAAAATGGTTGGGAGTCTAGGGTTTTTCCATGAGAGCATTAATGTTGTTTGCTAAATTTTTATGGAAGAAAATGAATCATGGTTGTTAAATAAACAATTTTTGTGAAAGGATTTTCATGAAAACACCTAAAATGGACCTTTTTGTAAATGTTATAAATTAGGTGGCAAGTGTGGCAGCTAATTGAAATTTTGAATTGCTATACGACTAATAAAGGTTTGGCCAGGCTTAAGAACTGAGAAAATTTGATGAAAAACATTTTACGAGCCTAGGGGTAAAATCGTAATTTTGTAAAAGTCTAAGGGCAAAATAGTAATTTTGCCAAAGTAGGAAATTTGAAATGTCTTGATTAATATGGTGATTAAATAAGTAAATTTTTGACATTTTAGATCAAGGAATACATAATCTGGACCTAGACCGGGGGAAAATAAGTTATTGGACTAAATCGAATTGGTCGCCCATATTTTGTATATCGAGGTAAGTTGTGCATAAATAATATAACTCTATTGTTATTATGTATTGAATAATTTATATGACATATAATGTTTGAATGTGGTTATGTATATGCATGACGAGATTTGATGTAGTAAACTCTCGGTAGAACCTTAGGAATAGATCGGATATCCATGCCATGACATTAGGGTGATATATGAGAGCCAGTGTAAGACCATGTCTGGGAAATGGCATCGGCACCGATATATGAGAGTTAGTGTAAGACAATGTTTGGGACATGGTATCGACCTCGATAGAAGAGCTAATGCAAGACCATGTCTAGGACATGGTATCGGCCTTGATATGTAAGCCAGTGTAAGACCATGTCTAGGACATGGTATCGGCCTCGATATGTAAGCCAGTGTAAGACCATGTCTAGGACGTGGCATCGGCACCGATATATGAGAGCCAGTGTAAAACCATGTTTGGGACATGGTATCAGCCTTGATATGTGAGCCAGTGTAAGACCATATCTGGGACATGGCGTCAGCATCTTACCGTTTTTCATGAGGCTTATCGGGTATCCCTTAGTATTCCAAATGGTTCAATGGGTAATTTAAAGTTTATGTCAAAAATGAGAAAGGTTATGACAAGTTGTAAGTGGTACAGGTACCTACCTGAAACTCATGAGAAATGAGCTCGATTTATGTTTTATGATTAGTAAGGATGAAAATGAGTAAGTTATGCCTATGATCATTTATAAAGTAGGTGCAAATTATAATATGTTGTGAGTATGTTAATGCATGGTAAATTGTTGTTAACCATTTACGTGTAACTTACTAAGCTTATGCTTACTTCCTCTCTTTTTCTATTTTCTTATAGTGCCGCAAAACTAGCTTGGGGATCAAGACGTCAAAGACAACGATCACACTATCAATTGAAGTATTTGGTATAGTTAGTTTTAATATTTTGAGTATGGCATGTATAGGGACTTGGCCTTTTTGTTAAGTGTCATATTGTTTTGAGCCAAATATCCTAGCTTATCTTGGGGATTGATTCATTTTTTTTAAGGCCATGGATGATGGCTAATATTTGTTAATGATATATGCAAATGATGATGTTTATCATGAATGTGTAAAATTTCATGGATAAGTAAGTGCATGATTGGATTGATAAAGTATATGTGGAATTTTCCATATGAATAAAACATAGTGGTCTTGAAGTGTTGTTGATGTATGTGTAGAATTGGTATTGTGACATATTGCGCAGGTGTATACTTAGAAGGGTGACAAAAAAGGGCTTGATAAATAGCCTTGTTTTTGTCCACATAGGTAGGTATACGGGCGTGTGTCTAGGCCGTATGTGACACACGGTTTGCCCCACGGGCGTGTAGCCAGGCCATATGTCCCCTGCACTTTAAGTTGGCAAAACAGAATGTCCAGTAGTAACCACACGGGCTGAGACACGACCGTGTGTCTCAACCGTGTGGAAGACACAGCCATTGTACATAGGCATGTACCCAGGTTGTGTGAAGTCTGCACCTTAATTGCAAAATTAAATTCGCTACACGGCCTAGCACACGGGCGTGTGCCTTGGCCGTGTGACCCTAGATGGTTGATAACGTCAGAAATAGAATGTCAATGTTTTAGTACACGGGCGGATACACGGGTGTGTCATGGCCGTGTGAGGGACACGGGCCATGGACACGGGTGTGTGCCAAGCCGTGTAAAAACCCCTGTAGGTTTGAAATGAAAAATAAATCCATACGGGCTAGGGACATGGGCGTGTGCGACAACACGGCCTACCCACACGGGCATGTCCTTTGCCACACGGGCGTGTGCCCTTATTTTTAGTGAAATTTTCCAAAGTTTTCTAAAGAGCCCGGTTTGGTACCGAACCATTTCTAAAGTATGTTTTAAGCCTTGTAGGCCTATATAATGGACTTTAAGATGATGTTTAAAAAGTTCTAATTTTGAATGAAATTTCATGTCTCGAAAAAGTATGTATGCAAGTGTTTAAGTTAGGTAACGCTTCGTACCCTGTTCCGGCAGAGGATATGAGTAAGGGGTGTTACATTTAGTGGTATAGAGCTATGGTTTAGTCGATTCTTGGACTAACCTAGCATGTGTACGAGTCTAGCTATACATGCCATATATGAATTATGATAGTGTGACGACTCCTAAATATTTAAAATATGTTTTCAAATAGTAAATGGATCCCAACGGAGTAGTGGCAGATGTCGAAAGTAATACACCGGCTCCCGTGCAAGGGACCGCGCCAGTTGGGAGTAGGCCCATGACACTCAATCAGGGCGGAGGGGTTAGGGAAGCCTTCTTCCATATGATGAACGAGTGGTACTCAAGGTTTGCTCGTGCAAATCCGAATGCTGCACTTCCTCCACCCCCTCTAATCCCTCAGCCTGCCCTTATAACTCTTCAATTAGTGGAAATGATTAGAAGGGAAAACCCTCCTGTTGACAGAATTCGGAAGTAAGAGGCCAAGAAATTTTGAGTGAATATAGATGATGACCTAGAAAGAGCAAAGTTTTGGCTAGAAAACACAATTAGGGTATTCGATGAACTGTCTTGCACACCTGAGAAGTGCATGAAGTGTGTTGTGTCACTCCTACGAGATTCGGCTTAGCAATGGTAGAACACTCTTGTGTCTGTTGTACCAAAGGAAAAGGTAACATGAGATTTCTTCTAAGAAGAGTTCCAAAAGAAGTATATTAGTCAAAGGTTTATAGACCAGGAAAGGAAGGAATTTCTTAAATTGAAGTAAGGTCAAAGACGGTAACAGAGTATGAGCGTGAATTCGTGAAGCTCAGCAAATATGTGCAAGAGTGTGTATCTACTGAAGCCATCACGTGTAAAAGATTTGAGGATGGATTGAACGAAGACATTCAACTTTTGGTTGGCATCCTAGAGTTAAAGGAATTTGTGGTGCTTGTTGAGAGAGCTTGCAAGGCCGATGAATTAGCCAAAGAGAAAAGAAAAGCTAATATCTAGTCTCGTGACTCAAAGGAAAGACAATTGGGAAAATCATTTCAGTCCTTGTCCAAGAAATCGAGAGAGTTCACTACTCGATCCAATGCTTCAATTGGATTCTCGAGCCGAAACAAGAATAAATAGTACACAGTGTCTAAAGCTCAAACCACTTCGATTGCGAGTGTTGGTAGTGCTAGACCAACTAGACCAGAGTGTTCATAATGTGGTAGACGTCATTTTGGTGAGTGCCAAGGGAATGATAGAGGCTATTTCAAGTGTGGTTCACTAAATCATTTCATTCGAAACTGTCCTAAGATGGTTGAGAAAAACAAAAAGCAAGATATGAGATCGAGTAATGCTCCTTCTAGAGGTAGACCACAGAAGAACCTGTGAAGTGGGCTAGCAGTAGAGGTGCACCTAGTGATTCCATTGTGAGATCCGAGGTAGATCACCTACAAAGACTGGTTCCATTCGCTCTCGTGAAGAGGCTTCATCCCTAGATGTGATTACGGGTACTTTTTCTCTTCATGATATCCCTGTTGTTACTTTGATTGATTTGGGGTCTACCTATTTGTATATTTGTATAAAATTGGGTCTGGTATGAATATGCATGTTGAGTCTACCGAATTTGTGGTAAAAGTTTCAAACCCATTAGGCAAGCATGTGCTAGTTGACCAAGTGTGTAGAAATTGTCCCTTGACAATTAAAGGTCATTGTTTTCTGGCTAACCTTATGTTGCTGCCGTTTGATGAATTTGACGTGATTCTTGGTATGCACCAGTTAGCTACTCATGATGTGATAGTAAATTGTTGAAGAAAATTTATTAAACTGAAATGTGAAAATTGAGATATTCTTCAAGTTGAAACAGGTGAACCGCATAGCTTGCCTGTAGTGATATCTTCTATGATAGCTTAGAGATATATGAGAAAAGGGTATGAGTCTTATCTCGCGTTTGTCTTGAATACCCAAGTGTCAAAAGTAAAGATTGAGTCAGTGCCAGTGGTATGTGAGCATCCGGATGTGTTTCCGAAAGAATTGCCTAGATTGCCTCTAACTAAGGAGGTTGAGTTTGGTATTGAGTTAGTCCATGGTACGGTACCTATTTCGATTGCCCGTATAGGATGGCTTCGAAGGAGTTAAAGGAGTTGAAAATTTAGTTGCAAGAGTTAACTGATAAAGGTTTCGCAAGACCTAGTTATTCTCCGTGGGGTGCTCCAGTACTTTTTGTGAAAAAGAAAGACGGTTCAATAAGACTATGTATAAATTATAGACAGCTCAATAAGGTGACCGTAAAGAACAAGTATCCATTGCCTAGAATTGATGATTTGTTTGACCAATTGAAGGGAGCCACAGTGTTTTCTAAGATAGACTTGAGGTCCGGTTATTACCAGTTGAGAGTTAAGGAGCAAAATGTATTGAAAACTGCATTTCTGATAAGATACAGTCATTATGAGTTCCTTGTCATGCCTTTTGGCTTAACGAATGATCCTATGGTATTTATGGACTTAATAAACTGTATTTTTTGATCGTACTTGGATAAGTTTGTCATTGTTTTTATTGATGATATATTAATTTATTCTCATGATGAAATTGAGTATGCGGAGCATTGGAGAATTGTTTTGCAAACTTTAAGAGATAAGCAGTTGTATGCTAAGTTTAGCAAGAGTGAATTTTGGCTTCGAGAAGTGAGATTCTTGGGCCACATCGTGTTGGGTGATGGAATTAGAGTTGACCCAAGTAAGATCTCAGCTATTGTTGAATGGAAACTACCAAAGAATGTGTCAAAGATTAGAAGCTTTTTGGGCTTAGTGGGTTACAACAAACGATTTGCTAGAGGATTCTCCATGATTGCTACTCCGATAATGAGGTTGCTATAGAAAGATGTCAAGTTCGAATGGACGGTAAAGTGCCAACAGAGTTTCGAGAAACTAAAGGCATTATTGACAGAAGCTCCAGTTTTAGTGCAACTGGAATCGGGGAAAGAATTTGTGGTGTTTAGCGGTGCATCTTTAAATGGATTGGGGTATGTGCTTATGCAAGAAAGAAAGGTAATAGCTTATGCCTCGAGACAACTGAAGTCACATGAGAAAAACTATCTAATACACGATTTAGAGTTGGTTGCCATCATGTTTGCATTGAAGATATGGAGGCACCATTTGTATGGCAAGAAATGTCAGGTATTCACGGACCGTAAAAGTCTAAAGTATTTAATGACTCAAAAGGAGTTGAACTTACGGCAACGGAGATGGTTAGAGTTGATAAAGGATTATGAGGTGATAATTGACTATTACCCTGGAAAGGCGAATGTAGTCATTGATGCATTGTTCACCTTGAGGGCTATGATTACTCAGTTGTCTGTGACTGATGATGGTTCGATTATAGCAGAGTTAAGAGCTAGACCGATGTTTCTGTAAGAGATTTGTAAAGCTCAGAAAAGTGATAAAGAGTTACAAGCCAAGATAACCCAATGCGAGACGGGTAATGGATCAGACTTTCGAATTGGTACTGACGGTTGTTTAATATTTTGGGATAGGATTTGTGTACCTAAAGATGATGAGCTAGTTCAGAAGATTTTGCAAGAGGCACATAGTGGTTGTTTGTTTATCCATCCGGGTAGTGTAAAAATGTATAATGACTTGAAGAAAATGTATTGGTCATTGGGAATAAAGAAAGATATATCGAAATTTGTTTTTAAGTGTTTAATTTGTCAGCAAGTGAAAGCCAAACACCAAGTATCTTCGGGTTTACTTCAGCCTATAATGGTTCCTGAGTGGAAATGGGACCGTATCACTATAGATTTTATGTCTGGATTGCCTTTGACGCCAAGGAAGAAAGATGTTGTATGCGTTGTGGTTGATAGGCTAACAAAGTTGGCTCTTTTTATACCGGTGCGTACTGATTATTCACTTGAGAAATTGGTCGATTTGTATGTTTCTGAAATTGTGAGACTTCACGAAGTACCTTTATCGATTATTTTAGATAGAGATCTAAGATTTACATCGTGGTTTTGGAAAAAGTTGCAAGAAGCGTTGGGACCAAAACTGAATTTTAGCACTACTTTTCATTTGCAAACCGATGGCCAGTCAAAGAGAGTAATTCAAATTCTTCAAGACATGTTACGGTGTTATGTCCTTGAATTCCAATAGAGTAATTCAGACTATTTTCCAAAATGGTTGAGAGTCTAGGGTTTTGCCATGAGAGCATTAACGTTGTTTGCTAAATTTTTATGGAAGAAAATGAATTATGGTTGCTAAATAAATAATTTTTGTGAAAGGATTTTCATGAAAACACCTAAAACGGACATTTTTCTAAAGGTTATAAATTAAGTGGTAAGCGTGAGAAAAAATTGAAATTGTTAGTTGCTATAGAACTAATAAAGGTTTGGCTAGGCTTGAGAAATGAGGAAATTTGATGAAAAATATTTTACGAGCCTAGGGGAAAAATTGTAATTTTGTAAAAGTCTAAGGGCAAAATTGTAATTTTGCCAAAGTAGGAAATTTGGAATGTCTTGATCAATGTGGTGATTAAATAAGTAAAATTTTTACATTTTAAATCAAGAAATACGAAATCCGGATCTAGACCGGGGAAAACCAAGCTATTGGACTAAATTGAATTGGTCGCCCATATTTTGTATATCGAGGTAAGTTGTGCGTAAATAATACAACTCTATTGTTATTATGCATTGAATAATTGATATGGCTATAATGTTTGAATTTGGTTATGAATATGCATGATGAGATTTGATGTGGTAAACCCTTGGTTGAACCTTAGGAGTAGATCAGATATCCATGCCATGACCTTAGGGTGATATATGAGAGCCAGTGTAAGACCATGTCTGGGACATGGCATCGGCCTCGATATGTGAGCCAGTGTAAGACCATGTTTGGGACGTGGCATCGGCACCGATATATAAGAGCCAGTGTAAGACCATGTCTGGGACATGGCATCGGCATTGATATGTGAGCCAGTGTAAGACCATGTCTGGGACATGGTGTCGGCATCTTACCCTTTTTCATGAGGCTTATCGGGTATCCCTTAGTATTCTAAATGGTTCAACGGGTAATTTAAAGTTTATGTCAAAAATGAGAAAGGTTATGACTAAGTTGTAAGTGGTACAGGTACCTACACGAAACTCATGAGAAATGAGCTCGATTTATGTTGTATGATTAGTAAGCATGAAAACGAGTAAGTTATGCTTATGATCATTTATGAATTAGGTGCAAATTATAATATGTTATGAGTATATTAATGCATGGTAAATTGTTGATAATCATTTACACATAACTTACTAAGCTTATGCTTGCTTTCTCACTTTTCCATTTTCTTATAGTGCCGCAAAACTAGCTCAGGGATCAAAGGACGTCAGAGACAACGATCACACTATCAATTGAAGCATTTGGTGTTGTTAGTTTTAATATTTTGAGTATGGCATGTATAGGGACTTGGCCTTTTTGTTAAGTGTCATATTTTTTTGAGCCAAATATGTTGGCTTATATTGGGGATTGATTCATTTTGTGTAAGGCCATGGATGATGGCTAATATTTGTTGATGATATATGCGAATGATGATGTTTATCATGAATGTGTAAAATTACATGGATAAGTAAGTGCATGATTGGATTGATAAAGTATATATGGAATTTTGCATGTACATGAACTGTAGTGGTCTTGAAGTGTGGTTGATTTGGTCAAGTGTGAATGTGTAGAATTGGTGTTGTGACATATTGTGCAGGTGTGTACTTAGAAGGGTGACAAAAAGGGCTTGATAAATAGCATTGTTTTTGTCCACACGGGTAGGCACACGGGCGTGTGTCTAGGCAATGTGTGACATACGGTTTGCCCCACGGGCGTGTAGCCAGGCCATGTGTCCCCTGCACCTTAAGTTGGCAAAACAGAATGCCCAGTAGTAACCACATGGGCTGAGACACGGCCGTGTGTCCCAATAGTGTGGAAGATACTGCCATTGCAAATGGGCATGTGCCCAGGCCGAGTGAAGTTTGCACCTTAATTGCGAAATTAAATTTTCCACACAGCCTAGTACACGAGCGTGTATGGTTGATGACGTCAGAAGTAGAATGTCAAGGTTTTAGCACATGAGCGGATACACGGGTGTGTCATGACCGTGTGAAGGACGCGGGCCATGGACACGGACGTGTACCAGGCCGTGTAAAAACCCCTGTAGGTTTGAAATGAAAAATAAATCCATACAGGCTAGGGACATGGGCGCGTGCGACCACACGACCTGCCCACACGGGCATGTCCTTTGCCATACGGGCGTGTGCCCTTATTTTCAGTGAAATTTTCTAAATTTTTCTAAAGTGCCTGGTTTGGTACCGAACCATTTCTAAAGTATGTTTTAGGCCTTGTAGGCCCATATTATGGACTTTAAGATGATGGTTAAAAAGTTTTAATTGTGAATGAAATTTCATGTCTCGAAAAAGTATGTATACAAGTGTTTAAGTTAGGTAACGCCTCATACCCTATTTTGGCAAAGGATACAGGTAAGAGGTGTTACAACAATGGACTTAATCATATGGGAGAGATCTATGATATGTGTAACAGCCCATTTTTAGTAAAATCAGAATAGTGGTTTCGAGACCACAAATCTGAGCTAGAAAGAAAATTTATTTTAATATTATTGCATGGTTTGCATTATGATAGAAATGTTATATGAAAATTCTGATAAGGACATTTGACTGATTATGTGTTTAATTAAGGAAAGGACTAAATTGCATAAAATGTAAAAGTTGGATTCTAGTAGCTATAAGCACCAAATAGGTATGGAATTCAAAACTTGAGGTCCTTATATGGTAATTAGACCATTAAAGAAAAGTTAGTAGATATTTTTGATGAATCATCCATGGAAAATTAGAAAAATGCAAGGACTAATGGATCATAAATAATTAAATAGAAATATCATATAATTATTATCATCTTCTTCCCCAAAATTCTATGAAAACCCTAGGAGGGAGAAAAGAAACTTTCTTAGCTTAATTAGGTATGTTTTTTTTGTCCCATTTTTAGTAATTTTTATATTTTTGAGATTGGAATAGCTCAATCTATTTATTTTGGGGATTAATTTAAAATTTTATCAAAGTATAGAAGTTTTTCCATGGATGAATATGTTGAAAATTTGAAATTTATGGTAGAAAATGAAAGGTTGTTGATAGATAAAAAAACTTTTACAAAGTGAATTTTGATGAATTTGTGATTTAGGGACTAAATTGTAAAGTTATAAAATCCATAGAAAATTCTAATTTTTGTAAAATTTATGGACTGTTATTGTTAGATATGAAAATCGGCTAGGCTTGGAATAAAAGATAAATTGCATGAATTTCATTTTCTGAGCCTAGGGACAAAATTTTCATTTATGAAAAGTATAGGGGCAAAATAATAATTTTGTCTAGGATGTAAATTGAATCCAATTGAATATGAAATGTGATAAATTTAGTTATATAGATCCATAAAAATTCAAATACGAAGTTAGATCGAGGAAAAGAAAAAGTGTCAGATTAGTAGATTTTGTATACGAAAAAGTAACGAGGTAAGTTCGCGTAACTTAATTATGTAATTATATGTTTGAATTGGTTTGAATGAATAATATGTGAATTGTGAATTGGCCATGTATATGAAATTTGATCACATAACCAAAAAATACCTGATAAATGTTAAATCTCGTTTAAATGAATGAAATTTGATTGGATACAAGGTTCTGTTTCCTGAAATGGTAAAGTTTATGCATATGTTGCGGACATACCGTAGCTCGAGAAAGTGTCTCGATATAAACCTTCTCAAGCCTCCCGTTATAGTGTTCTTGTGAGCTTCCTGTTAAATGCTCTTCTGAGCATCTCGAATGGTTGTGATATGCATATGTTGTAGACACACCCACGCTCTAATGAGTGTTCTGGTTATAGGTTTTTTGTGAACCTCCCGTTAAAGGCTCTCCGGAGCTTCCTGATAGTGCTCGCTTAAACTTCTTGTTATAAGCTATCTGGAGCATTCTAATAAGTCCTCTTCAGAGCTTCCTGTTAAGTGCTCTTCGAAGCTACTTGATTTAAGCTCTTTGTGAGCTTCTTGTTACCATGCCCGGATATGCTTTCTGTTACAAAGCTCAATGAGCTTCCTGTTATAGTGCTTGAGAGAGATTTTCTGATTTAGTGCTCTAATGAGTACTCCTGGACACGAATTAATGGATTATTGATTTGTACACTTTATGTGTACTACCCTCGTATCCATCGAGATTTTAAATGATTTAACGGGTGAAATTCTGACATGAAGACAAGTGAAAATCAAAATGAAAGCAATATTTGAAAAATGCATGAAATGCAAAGAACCTGAAATTTGATAAGCTCATCTTTGTCATTGATATTTATACGAAATGAATAATTAACATGTTTGATGAGATTGTGTGCTTAAGCTATGGCCAAAATTGCTTGGATTGCATGTGTATGTTTGCTTATTGTATAAATGCAAGGTAAGTTAAATTCCCATGATGCGAACTTACTAAGCATTTAAAATGCGTAGTCAATTTTCTTTTCTTTGTCTATAGTGCTCGGGAGCTTGTAAAGGTTGGAGTCAGTCAGAGCATCATCACATTATCCTCCAGCTTGTTTTGGTATAAATAGAAATCTTACTTTGGTATAATGGCATGTATAGGCTAATTAGGCTAATGTTGATATGAAAATTGATATTTGTAATCTAGCCATTGGAATGGCTAAACTGGTATGTTTTAGTATATAACTATAAAACCATATTATGTTTGATATGTTTGAAAAGGTTAAGTAGTATGTGAAATATGAATTAAATGATAAATGAAATTGAATTAGTATAAAAGATACAAATTTACCTAAGTACACAAATGAAAATTTAGTAAGCTTAACCATTTGAATATACATGCTAATATAACTTACTTAGTACTCTTATTAAGCTTGATTTATAAGATTTGAATTGGTTGGTATATGTAAGTAAGTGTTGGTGTAGGTTGTTGGCAAATTTAGGTGAGAAATACGGCTAGGGAATGGCCTTATTTTGTCCACATGGGTAGACACACGGGCATGTGTCTTGACCGTGTGTTATACACGGCCTGGCATATAGGCATGTGGTTTGGCCGTGTGTCCCCTGCATCTTAAAATTTAGAAACAGACTGCTCAGAATTGAGCACAAGGGTGGAGACACGGGTGTGTGCCTCAGCGGTGTGAGATTCACAGCCTAGAACACGGGTGTCTGTCTTGGCCATGTGAATCATGCACCTAATTTTTGAAAATTAAACTGTCTGCATGGCCTAGTACATGGACGTGTGACTTGTCCATGTGACCCATGCATTAAATTAAGTCGCAAGTCAAAAAGTTATAGGGTTTAGGGACACAGGCGTGTGCCCTACTTCATATGCCACACGGCCTGAGACATGGGCATGTCATCTAGCCGTGTGAGCCATACGGCCTGACCACACGAGCGTGTGACAACTTAACTTAAGATATTGTTTTAAAATTTCACGAAAAGTTTCCTGAGATTCTGAATTAGTCCCGACTTGTTTCTAACATTTAAATCGAGTCTCAAGTTTCGGATATGACCAGTGAATGACATGAATTATATGTGTTTGTTTCGTAAACTCTAGTGATGCTCTTAAACCCTGTTCTGGCGATGGATACGGGTTAGGGGTGTTACAATATGAGCATATGATAACAAACTTAGCAGAATGCATAAATTCTATATTGAAGGGGATGTGCAATTTGCTAATAACTTTGGTGTTGAAAGAAACATATTTTATCTTATCGATCTTGTTTTCAAAGATAGAATGTAATTCCCCAACTTTCTTAGATTTAAATTGCTTAAAATATGTAAAGTGATCTGATTTGGTTTGGTGGTTAAGTTCATGGAATGTTTGCTTTAGGCCTTTTGTTCGAACCTCTATGTGAGCAAAGATGAGATTCTTTTTGTTCTTTGTCTATTTGTTAGTGGTTGAGTTAATCTCAAACTCTAGATAAACTAGTGGTTTATGATATTATCAAAATAATTTTTATTTATTTTTTTATTTTTTTAAAAAATAATCAAAGTTTCTGGAATTTTTCTCCCCATTTATCGTTAATTTTTCCACTCCCTTTTACATGCTTCTTTTCCTTTCTTCTTTATGTTTTTGTTACTTTCTTTTTTCTTCTTTTCCTCTTTCTTTTCTCTTTTATCTTGGTGTACCAATTTTCTTTCTTTTCTATCACCCTTGTTCCATTTGTTCTCTACATTTTTCTTTTTTGCAACCCTTTAGTACTGCGTGTTAAGCAGGATTCATATTTCCTTTCTAAGTGTAAGTATGTATGTAGATATTGTTGTGGTAAGGGTAAATGGGTCTATTACTTATGGATGTCAAGAGTTTTAGATGTTTCTAACATTCGATGTTAATTGTTTTGGGCTCTCTTAGGTGAAGTGTGCGAGATACGTGACCTACTGACGACCTAGCTACCATTTAGTCACCGTTTTTATGGGGTAAGTGTTGGTATATCAGTTTAGGGACTGATTTTGCAAATTGTGTTATCAAAATTAAGTTTCAGTTTGGTATTGAGTCAATTCACGTTCGTTAATCAATCCATTTTAATGTTATATGTAGGATTCAGGTGCAATATTTGTGTAGGTTATTAGAATCATCATTAGGTGTGTGTACTAAGTCGAAAAACTTGATTGAATCTTGAAAAAAAAACCCCAAAACGGGGTCTTTTTTGAAACTACCTAGCATCACACAGCCGTGTGGCAGTCTGTGTGCACCACACGATCGTGTGGAGCACACGACCCGTGCGATTACATGGCTTGAACAGGTAGGGCGTGTGGGCCTTTTTTGGCCAATTTGTAGGCCCAATTAGGGGTCGATTAAGGGACTAAAAAATTGGATCCGTGGGCATTTTGGCAAGCCTATAAAAGCAAAAAAGTTAGTATGTTACACATAAGTAAGCTTGGAAAGCATGTTAAGTAAGTTTCGATTTGTATAAGTTATGTGTTATGTTATGCTCTGTAAATATATGTTTAGACATGCATGCCATGCAATCGATATGATACGTATTTAAGTAAATATGATTATGCATATGCATTGGGGTGGGTTTTGCTATGATGGAGGAAGTGTATTATGGTAGTTCTACTACAAATTTGGCGATTAAACCGCAATTTCAGTCTGGTAGCTCAACTACACATTTATGAGTTGCATACCGCCACGTACCGGTGTGATGGGATGGATGAAATCTTGTAGTCCTAATTGGTGTGATTAGTTGGAGGAAGACGGAGTGTAGCGGATAAGGGTAGGGTTTACTCTGATATTTTATAAATAAAATTCTGCATGTGGGCCAAATCACTCATTGGGCTTCTAGCTCACTTGTTTTTTTTTTTTTTTTTTTTTGTTTCAGGTGGTCCTCAGACTTAGTATTGGGCGACGATTCTGGAGCTTGGTTAAAACTTTTTGGTTTAAATTATGTTTGGGTTAAATTACTAACTTTTGAACGTTTAATTTTGTTTTAAAACTTTAATTTTGGTTTTGGTATTTATTTTGCAAACGTACTATTTATAATCAGAATTCTAATCAAAATGGTATAACTAATAAGATAATATAGTTTTATAAGACAAATCTTAATATGTTTTTTGCTGCAAAGTTTTTGAAATTTGATATGATGACATACCATACAAGTGATCAAGCCTTTGGGTTTGTTTAAATAAAGTTAATAAAACGTGGTTTTTGTCAAAACACATGCATAATTTTCGGAAGCACTATGTTTTTGATAATCTTATTTGTTTTGTTTACATTTGAATTAAAAATGAGTTTTTACAAAAATTAAGTGACATTGTTTTTGCGTAGTGATGTAACCTTCACAATCCAACCGTAATGTCTAGGCCAGATTGAGGTTGTTACATGGAAAAAAAAACAAATTGGACTGATGAAAGAAAGACACATTTGGTGTAAGGAACTAAAGAATGCCATGGAGGAAAACCAGATGAAATCGAACTATATAGTGGTATAGTTATACTCGAGTACAAATACAATATATCAATATGATGATCTTTAGTTGCATGTGTTTTTTATGGTTTGTGATATTGTGGTGTATACAAATGATGTTTTGAACTTGATTTTTTGGTATAACAAGTTATCATTTTGATATGGTATTATTAAAGGTCAAATTAGGAGAGTTTTTAGGTGATCTTTGGATCTTGACATAGTTGTATAGTACATGGATCAACTTGTATTGCAACAAATAAGTTAGGGAGCAAAAATGTATAGTAACAGGGACTTATTTAGGTACAAGTGGGATTTATACCCATGCAACTATGGCAGATACGGTCCTGTCCCCTATTTTGAGTTGGTTTGACCATGGAGACTTAAACTTGGTCCTGGCCACCTAGGAATTGCTTTAAAATATTTATATATTGATTTAAAAGTATTAAAAATGATTTTATTATGAATTTTTACAGTGTAGAAGGTTTTTAATTTGATTACTTAGTCATTTCCTTGAATGATCATAGTTAAATTGCTTTGACAACAAATATGATGTCTTACATTCAAACTTGCCATCCGGGTCAAGTGTCGGGTGCCACATTGTCATAAATTTAGTGACAAAAGTATAACTTGAAAAGTTTTATACAAATAAAATATTTTATTTTCAAACTTGAAAGTTAAAATCTCAATGCAAAGAAATCCTTTGATTCTTTTTTTCAAAAAAATTATTTGATCCCAAGGTCATTGAGACTTTATCTTAAATATATGTGATTCACTTCAAGGGTCTTCGAGATTTGATCTTGAAAGATGAGATTGGTCTTCTTTGTGTCATAGGAACAAAAAGGAAGAGACTTTTGATCCAGTACTAGTTTTCAAATGACATTGCTCTTGGAAGGCATGGTTGATTTGTTTCGTATCAGTTAAATAAGATTAGAGAACAACTTTTAAGAATTCTAAAGAAGTATCATATAATTCTTCAAAATTTATTCGAGAAGTATCTTAGAGTTCTTTTATTAAAGCTCACACCTAAATCTTATCTTTAAACTCCAATTCTTGAATTTTTAAACTTATATTGCATGACTTAGAGGTGATCCCTTTTTATAGTATATATAAAAATGTTCTTGTAGAATATAGTTTCTTCAAATGAGAGTTTCAGAAGAATTTATCTACTTTATTTATTACTTATTTCTAAATTACTTTAATTTAATTCAAGATAAAATAATCTTTAATTAAGATATGATTTTTAACAAAAAAATGAAATTTATTTTATATATTTAGTGTTGGACAAAACACATTAGCGAACAAAAATTTAAATATAAATAAAAATATTTATATATAAAATAAAATAAAAATAGAATTATTTATATTTAAAATATTAAATTCGTAAACCAATAAAAACTGTAAGAAAAAAGTTGAAATAGAGAAGAAGAATAGAGATATACTAAACGTTGAGGCTTGTTTAACACAGTTTCCTTAAAACAGATTTGGCTGCTCCTACGGTACCTGGAGAAATATTGGTCGAATGTCTCCTAGGATACAACAACATAATGATCAAAGTAGAAGCACCTTTGTAGTGATCAACGAACAAACGTTGCCTTTTTCTATTACTAAAAAGTTAAAAAATATAGAAAGAAAAAGAATAATTTTGAGAGCAAAATAAATTCGATGTGAGAGAGTATGGGTGTAGAAAAATTCTTCAGAATTCATAGCATTTTATAGGCACTTAGTGTGGTGAAATTTTGGAAATTTCCAAAAAAAATGCCTTTAAAGGAGCCAATAAATTGATTTAATTTTAATCAAATTGATTGGAATCAAATAAAATGAGATAAATGTCCTTTTTATAAATAGATTCTATATGTCTGCTGAGGAAAAATAATTTCATGTTAAGCTAAAATATATCCACAATGCCATTTTGAGCCCGACCGGTTTGAACATTTCGTGTTGCCCACATCATGCAAGTGCATTCCAACCTCGACGAGTTTGGACCTGTACCCCCTATGTGCGACGCAAGGTTCTAAGCTTAGTCATTCAATCACCTTTTAAGAGGGTTTCTGTATATATACACATCTCACACTTGGTATTTAACTAATGTGGAATCTAAGCTTTTATTTTTCCTCAATAAATATTTTCAAGTAGCTTACGTTGAGTATCAATTTTTCATTCATCACTTAACCATTTTGAGCATATGATATACCATTGTAAAGGTCTCATGGAGTAGAATATGAAACCATAATTTTATGATTCAATTATCCACCTTTACTTATTGAGAATATGCCTCAAAGTTTCCATAAATTACAATTTTTTTTTCCAACATTTAGTTAATTTAAATTTAAATAAATTAATAAAATTTACATAGAAAAAGTTTAATTAATCTTAAATTTAAATAATGTGATAACAGTTATATATTTAAAATTAGATTAATATATTATGAACTCTATTACTAAACATTTACTAATTTAAGTTTAAATAAAATAGTAAATTTAAATATTTAATAGGACAACTTTGTTAATTTAAAATTTTGAAATGTTATTTGCATTATTAACTTTTAATAGTTTTTATGTTTACACATATAATTATTTGATTTGCGGTTTTTGGATTCTTTTAAACTGATTAAGACATGATAAATAAATTATTAATGTAAAAAATAATTATTAATTGCAATATTTTTTATCAAAATGATAAAGTTATCGAATTTATTCAAAATTTTAAAAGTATGATGTATACAATTATATTGGTAAATTCAATCACTGAATAATTAAATTATTAATTAATACTAAAAAAAGTTTAAATACTCATTTAGCCATTGAATTTCACTTTTTCTTAAATTGGTATTTATGATTTTTTTTGTCCCAAGTTGATACCTGAATTTTTATCGGTCTAAACTTTTAGTTCTTTTTCATAACGATATTAAATTTGAGACATGTGTTATTTCTAGACGGTGACACATGACAATG
This sequence comes from Gossypium stocksii, assembly GCA_020496765.1. Classification (NCBI taxonomy): domain Eukaryota; kingdom Viridiplantae; phylum Streptophyta; class Magnoliopsida; order Malvales; family Malvaceae; genus Gossypium; species Gossypium stocksii. The sequence continues at coordinate 75,053,074 of CM035632.1, read as the reverse complement.
ATAACATAATAATGATGTTTAATAATGATGTTATAATTCAATTTTTTAATAAAATATTTAAAAATCTAAAAAATATATAAAAATTATAAATTTAAAAAAAAATCAAGATTTTCTCAATTAGAAACAGGATTCAAGATAAGCCATCTCCATCAAATTTGCTCCATTTCCCTCTGCTTGCTTTGCCTTTCTACTCTCATTCCATTTATTTGTCTTACATGAACATTTATTATTTGTTTTCTATTTGAGTTGGATTTGTTGAAGCAACGTGAGTTTTTATCGATTTTTATTTCCACACTTTTCCTTTTCCTTTTTTGTCATTCAAATTTCAATCTTAAGTAGCAGAAGAAAGAAGAAGATTAAAGCAAATCTAAGATCTTCCCAAAGAAAGAATGACCCCAACAGAGTTTGGAAATAATTATCAAATCGGGTTGAGGACTGTCCACCGGGTGATGTTCCTGTCCTCTCGTGCCTACGTCAAGCTTCTTCACCCTATTTTCCTCCTCTTCATTTTTTCATTGTTCTGTCTTCTTTTTTTATTTGAGGACTGAAAAATGAAATTTGGGTTACTTTTATTTTTTACATATATTTTAAATGTTGAAAAGCTGAAAGATGGAGATTTTTACACCTTTTCATAGTTGAAAGAACATTTTCCAGATTGCTAGATTTCATTTATTTAAAGCCAATTTCGAAAAAATAACTGAATACTGATGAATGATGATCCGTATCAACATAATCAACTGGGCTCATTTGGATTTAGATTTTTTTTTTCAATGATTTTTTTATATTTTATTTTAAATATTCTTTTAATTTTTTTCAAACCTCTTTTTTATAGGTATAGAATTTAATAATTCTTAAGATAATTTGTTGTGATCATTTGATTTATTAATAGTAATAAAGAGAATATCTAATAGAAAGTAATGCCTCACTTATGGATAAACGGACCAATTCTTGATAGTAGGACTGACTAAAACTCGATTCAATTCGAAAAAAATTAATTTTTTTAATTTCGAGTTAATCGAATAGAGTTATTCGAGTAAACTCGAATAAGTAATACAAGTTTCAAGTTCAAATCTAGTTGAATTTTACAATTCAAAAAACTCGAACAATCCAAATAATTTGAATAACAGATTGGTGTAAATATCCTTTTGGTCCCTGCTAATTTTAAAAATGAGCAAATTGGTCTATCTCAACAAAAATTACAAAAAAAATTCAAAATAATTTTAAAATTAAAAAAATTGTATTTAACAATTATTATTATTATTATTATTATTATTATTATTATTATTATTATTATTATTATTTTGCTTTGAAAAAATTTTCAAGTATATATGCTCTAACATATAATTAGCTATACTGTAACGAAATTTTAATTTGACATGTTTAATTTTTTAATTTAACTCAAGTAATTTCACTTGACTCAATTTGAAAAACTTTCAAATTGAGTTAGGATGATAAAGTAGTATTCGTCAACTCGAAATTTTTTCACTTGATTCGACTCGATTCAATTGAACGCTCACCCTTACTTGATAGAAGAGAAAGTTCCATTAGAACTATTATTTATTCCAAGATGTTTTGTCTAAAGAAAAATGAGAGAGAGGAACTACAAAGAGAAATGAAAAAAAAAGATATGGGAACATAAATTTGGAAGAGATGCATCATTACCATGTGTTTTTATTTCAGAGCGTCACGTGTTTAAATTTAACGCTGTTATAAAAGAGGATCAAAAGTAAGAAAAGAGTCTACTCTCTGTAGCATGATTATAGCCTACTTTCTGTAGCACGTTGTTGTGTTTTTTTCCTTTTATTCATGTTGTTCTATTCTACTATTTTCAATTAAAGAGTGTTCTATTAGGGCTTTTTTGAAATGGAAAATGAACTAGCAGATCTCAATAAAAAGGATGGTGAAGAAGAAGTTTTGATTTTGCCTACTGATGGGATCTCATGGAAATCGATCTATGATTGTTGTTTGGTTGGATTTTTTTAACAGCGTGTGTGGTGCACTTTCCGGTAATGAAGAACATGATGACAAATCTTTGGCATCTGTTAGGAGAAGTTTAAATCTCAGATCTAGGTGGGAAGTGATATTTGTTCAAAATTTTCCATGAGTTGGACATCGAGCGTGTGATTATGGGTGCTTCTTGGATTTTCAATAACCATCTACTATTTTTTCACCGATTAAAAGAGGAATAAGATCTAATGGAAGTTCTTATTATTTCTTCTACGTTTTAGATCCAAGTTCATGATCTCCCTCCGGGATTTTTCTCGGAATCCATGGCAAAATTATTTGGTGACTTTATTGGAGAATTTATTGACTACAACATGAAACAGTTGAATCGCAGAATGAAAAATTTTCTTTGTATCCGGGTGTAGATAGACATTCGTAAACTGCTGAAATGACGAAAAAAATTATGAACTCTCAGTTAAAATTCACTTATGTGAATTTTCGATATGAAAGATTAACTCTCTTTTTCTTTATGTGGATTTCTAGGCCATGGTGATAATATTTGCCCAAAAAGACTTAATTAGGTATTGAAGGGGATGGAAATAGGATGGGACTTAACATTGAGGCCGAATACTAGAAGGGAATCAACAATGAACAACGTTTGGCTTCATGAGGAAGATGACATTAATTGGGGAAATAATGGTGGGGGTGAAATTCAAGGGATTTGATGAGAGGAGATTTGGGAATGGTGATCAATCCCATTTTGGGATTTAACTTGAAAGGGTGCAAGATTCAAGCTGATACTGTTAATGGGAGTCCGTATAATGAAATGGATCATGCCATGATGAAAGATAGCCCAATAAAAAATGGTGATGGGAGGAAAAGGCTCAGGTTTCATAATATGGACTTAGGCGTTTCTATTTTATTAGATTCGATAAGGCCCAACTTGGAGCAAATCAATGCTCAAATTCAACAAAGATTGACGATTACCAATAGGCTAGCAGATTGGGAGCAATGAAACTTTTAAGCTGGAATGTCCGCGGGCTAGGGAATTTGCAGGCTATTAGAAGACTTCAGCATATGTTGAAGAAATTTTGTCCCCAAATTGTCTTCTTTATGGAGATAAGTTAAACTGTTATAGGATGGAAATATGTTATTGTAGATGTGGTTTTCAAAATGGTAGATGACGGGATTTTATGGGGCTCCTGATCTTCGTGAAAAGGAGAAGACATGAAATTTATTGAGGCGATTAGGAAGGGATCAAAATCATCCATGGATTGTCTGTGGAGACTTCAATGAGATATTGTATGCGCATGAAAAAAAGGATGGGGTGCTGAGGGAGGAAAAAAGGATGGATGACTTTCGCAAGACTGTAGAGGACTTCTCTTTAGTGGATAAGGGATATTCGAGAGCATGGTTTACGTGGGAAAGGGGAAATCTCCTGGATACAAACATTAGAGAAAGGCTTGATAGAAGTGTGGCCAATACTTATTGGATGAATTTGTTTCTGAATTTTTCGATAAGATATTTACCCCATTCTTTCTCTAATCATTATCCTTTATTTATCCAAACAAACAATGATGAATGCAGACGCTTGAAGAAAAGCTTTTGATTTAAAGCCTGGTGGACTTTAAAAGAATCATGTAAGGGAGAAATTCGAAGGCTTTGGGAGACTAGTTCTGAAAATATATGGAAAAGATTTACCTTGTTGCAAAAAGATTTGAAAACTTGGGAGAGAAAGATCTGCATGAAATGATGAGGGTTTATGGAAGATCTTACACAGAAGATGGAGTCTCTGAATAATTAGGAGAGAGATGAGGAAAATTTTGCGAATTTAATGGAGGTTAAGTTACATCTTAACATGGAGATCAAGAAAGAAGAAGTCTTTTGGGGGTAGAGAGTGCACACGAATTGGTTAAAACATGAAGATAGAAATACTACATTCTTTCACAAATTTGCATCCCAACGAAAAGGATGAACAATATTCACTGTCTAAATAATGAAAATGGAAGGGAAACTAGAGAGATGGAAACGATGAAATAGATTGCTCGAGGTTACTTCCAATATTTGTTTACCACAATGGTGTTGAAAATCTAAATCATATTTTGGGAGAGGTAGGGAGATGTATCTCGAAAGATATGAACAAATTGTTGACTGAGGAATACAGGGAAGATGAGTTATATTTGGCGCTAAAAGTTATGGGCCCAACAAAGGCGTCAGGATTAGATGGATATCATGCGTTATTTTTTTTTTTAAGAGATTTTGGCATATTTTGGGACACGACGTTAGTGCTTATTGCTTGGGAATCCTTAGTCAAGGTATATCATTGGAACCTATTAATGTTACAAATATTGTTTTGATTCCAAAGATATCTCTCTCAACAAATTTGAGAAGTTTCTGTCTTATAAGCCTATGCACTGTTATGTATAAAATAATTTCTAAGGATTTTGCAAATAAACTTAAAAAAATGTTAGATATTTGTATTAATGAGGCACAAAGTGCATTTGTTCCTGGTCGATTGATAACTAACAATGTTCTACTTGTCTATGAGATTTTTCACACTTATAAAAATAAGAGGACGATTCTTAGGGGTTATTTAGCTCTCAAGCTGGATATGAGTAAAACAAATGATCATGTGGAGTGGGATTTTTTGAGGAGCATAATGTTAAAGATGAGTTTTGATGCTACATTGATTGATCTTATCATTCGGTATATTTTCACAACATCATACGAGGTCATTATGAATGGTGAAGAAGAAGAGGTTTTTCGTCCTTCTAAGGGCTTGAGCCAAGAGGACCCTTTGAGTCATTATCTTTTTCTGTTTTATAGCGAAGGTTTGTCAGCTCTTATGAGATTAGCCTGGGAAGAAGGGCTATTAAAAGGGTTTAAAGTTTATTGCAGAAGCCCTTAAATTGCACATCTCATGTTTGTAGACGATTGCATTTTGTTTGGCGAGGGAAGTGTTAATGGGGCAAATGTGCTTAAAAATATTCTGAAGGAGTATAAAGGAGCACGGGTCAATGTATTAATTTCGAAAAGTCAACAAGTTTCTATAGCTCAAATGTTAGTGATCGAGAAAGGCAACTGGTAGAAAACATTTTGGGAGTCCGGAGTTTAGATAATCCTGAAAAATATTTGGGGCTTTCAAACATGGCGGAAAGAGAAAAACAAGGGGCTTTTCAAAATCTTAAAGATTACCTCAACCAAAAAAGTGACAGTTGGAGTACAAGATTTCTTTCGCATGGAGGAAAAGAAGTCCCTATAAAATCTGATTTGCAATCAATTCCGACGTATTTTATGTCCTATTTTCTTCTCCCAAAATCTCTTTGTGTGGGAATGGAAAACCTTATGTGTAAGTTTTGGTGGTAGAAAAGACATGGAAAACATGCGTTGCATTGGTGTGATTGGGGATCGATGTGAAAATTGAAAGATAATGGTGGTCTCGTCTTTCAAAGTTTAACCAAGTTTAATTTAGCGTTATTAGCAAAGCAATGATGGCGTTTAACTTTATATCCGAATTCCGTGTTAGCAAGAATGTTAAAATCCAAATATTACTCGTTAACAAATTTCATTAATGCCTGTAAGTAATTTACCTTCCTATACCTAGCAAAGTGTGTGGGCTGCAAAAGGGCTCCTTCAAGCGAGACTATGCTGAAGAGTGGGTACAGGGAGAGTGGGTAATTACAAAATTCCTTTGCCATGATGCCCAATCGATGATCACATAGCATGGAGAGGTGAAGCGTCTGAAGAATATTTTGTTTGTAGTGGTTACAAGCTCCTAATACGAGGCCTTACAAACCCTACTGCTAGATAAGAACAAGATACATAAGGTAATCTTTACAAAAAATTGTGGCTGTTAAATGTGCCACCAAAAATCAAGATTACAGTGTGACCTGTAATTTGCAATTTATTCCTACTTGCAACAACATATATTACAAGATATTGATGAGCACGACACGTTGCCTTAGATGCGATGAAGAAGCAGAAACAGTCCTACATGCGTTGCGCGACTGTAGATTCACGGAAGAGGTCTGGGAAAATTTGAGCTTTAAATGGCCCCAAAAATTGGAAAATACGAGCCACAAAAACTGGTGCCTGCATTTTTGAACATTATTCACAAAGTCAATGTCGATTATTTGTGTGTGCGTTATGGGTAATTTGGATGAATAGAAATTAAATGGGTGCATGAAAGGGGCAGTCAAGATGGGCTATCTATTTTGAATTTTATAAAGAATTACATCAGAGAACTGGATGACTTGGGAAGAATTTTACCTGAGAAATGTGGAGCCATGGAACTGTGGAAGTCAATTTCGATGCTGCTTATAGGAAAAATGAAGAGAGTTCATGTTCTGGTATTTTGTTAAGGGATTCAAGAGGAAGGGTAATAGCTTCAAAAATTACCTTTCACGAGAATATTCCGTCGCCGTTTACTGCTAAAGCAGTGACTTGTGCTATGGCCTTGAAGATGTACTTGGATCTGAATATCAAAAGTTTGGAAGTTGAAGGGGACTCTCTTACTGTGATAAAGAAGCAAGCAGAAATGAGATTGATAGACCTGAAATCTCGGTATATATTGAAGATATGAAAATTTTGAGCAAGGAATTCCAGTTTTGTACCTTCATGCATGCGCAGAGATTGGCCAATGGAGCGCCACATCAATTAGCGAATGAAGGGATTAAGAAAAGAACAAATATTTTCCTGATGAACGATGTGTCAGAGTTTGCAGAGGCGATGGTAGAAGCTGATCGCCGATGGATAGAGGCCCTGGATTGAAAAACCGTAGTTGTAGATGAAAGGGTAAGCAGAATTCTGATGATATGTTTCGTGCTTGTTTAGGAAATGAATGGTTTTTCCTTGAATTTTGTTTTTCAAGATACATTTGGCTTTTAGATTTCTCTAGAATTCATTTTTTCTATGCTTGTTGAAGTAGTCTAGAATATTGGCTGGATTTAATTTTTGTTTATGACTGTTGTTTTCGGAGTGTTTTGGGCAACCCAAGGGTCCTGTCTTGGGTTTTGTTTTATTAAACCAATAGCTATTTTTTTTTTTTTTAAAAAGCATGGAAGGAATAAAAGTTTAAGTTTGGAAAAAAAAACCATAAATATCGACTTAGAAGAAAGTGAAAAAATTAGGAGCTACATGAGTATTTAAGCTTAAAAAATTTATTATTATTTTATATAACTAAAGTATTATTCATGTCTATTTTATAGTCTATAAATATTACTGTTTCTAACAATATAGTCTCTAAGATTTAAATTTATATTCTCTCATGAGAATATAATATGTCTTAGAATTATATCTAATATTTTTTAGTAATATAAAAAATATGAATGTGTTAAAAATTAGTAGTTATATATTTGCTATGGTGTAATAAAAAATTGAGCTGTTCTCTGCTTAGCAAATCAGTAGATAGAGATATTGTAGGATCTGAGTTCAGATAATAATTAACTAAAAATAAATCAGGTAAAAAAATGATATTTTTCCAAAGTGTTTTTATTAGATAGGAGGAGCCAAATTTAATAAATATTAGGATTTGTATGCTATTTCATAGATTTGTAAGTTTCACATTTCAAATTTAATGCTTATGTGAATGAGAAACCATGTAAAAGGGAGCTGTATAATAAATCCTAAAGTGATCATGAATCATAACAATTCAATACTTTTAATTTTAAATATATGCAAAATAAGAAATAAATCCTCACTTGAGATTTTTTTTTTCATTTTAAACTTGCAAACAATAAAAATTACTTCAAAATATAACGGTTTAATATATATAATAATTAAACATATTTACGTCTGAAAAAATACAATAATTAGAATTAAATATTGTTTTTTGAAAAGAAAATCAAGTTGAAGACAAGCTAATTACAAAGAACTTTGAGCAAGATTAATACTTGCTTCGATTGTAAACAAAATTGTTAACACTTCTTTTGAGATCTCTTCAAACACTATCAAGTTTTGACCTATATTTAATACCAATTTAATCATATAATCTACAATTTTATTCAACTTCTTGAAAATATGTTGTATGATCTAATGTCTAAACTTCACTAAGAGTCGATATATTCTTCTAATGAGGCTTAAATTTGAAATTGTCAAAGAGGAATCTTGAATGGTCTTGACTACCTCCAAACTATTTGCTTGAATCATTACGCTATCGAAAATACTCCACAATTTAACATAAAAATCTGAATAATTATCGAAAGATATGTTGTAACCCATAATTCAGTCCCCATTTCCAAACCTTAACTCCTTCAGATGTAGCATTTCTAGTCACAACTTTCACCGTTCCATCAGTGCATAAATTAATTCAGTTCTCCGTCATAGGAAGAAAATGTCTCGGTGCCTGCAATCTAAGTAGATGTTTTCTATGGAAAGAAGCAAACTGTTCTGCCCAAGTGAATGAGTTCTTAACAATGTTACCTGTACTCTACCGACACCTTAGAAAATGTAAAGATTTCAATTTTTCCATATTCTCCGAGCTATCAAATCAAATAAGCTCGTTTAGTTTTATTTTGGTATACTAGTTGAAGTATTATTTAAAAAAATTGTACCAATTATTTGGAAAAGTGGATTAGGAAGTATCCCATGCCTTACTTTCAAATATAATTTGTTTATGAAATATAACAATTAATTAGTTGGCTATGATTTTGTGAATTAAAAAGCTAATAATTATTTAATCAAACCAAAAAACTAAACACAAACAGAAGAGAGTTTATTTCCAATTACAAACCAAATTTGAAAAAAAAAAAAAAAAAATCTTCCTTTTACTGAAACACAATTTTCGTAGTGAAATGAAAGTTAAATCTTAAATTCTATAACATAATGAAAGATTAAATTTCTGGAAACAAGAAATAAAAGACTAAAGCTTAAGAGACAAATCAATCCCCGAATCATCATCATCAGCAGCATCGTTACGATGATAACCCTCACTTGCAGATACATGAAAATCAATACTGCTTGTTGGGTTCTTTGGTGCTATAGTTGAAGCAGACGTAGGCAAAACGCTACTCTTCTGAGACTGTAAACCATCCATCACGATTCCGCCATGACCGAAACGGTAGCCAAGGGAGTTCCAAGGGTAACCCGAAATTGGAGGCTTTTGAATCATGGCATCCATTTTGATCCCAAGAGACCTATTAAAAGATCCATACAAAGAGCCTTGAGACAGGGTTGAATATGAATAGAAAGGATACTGTCGAGGAGCCAACGCCCCTACATCCATCTCTTTACGTCGTTTGGCGATTGCACGCTCTTGTTTATGCGCATTTTGATGCCCTCCCAGTGCTTGTGAAGTTGAGAACTGTTTGCTGCAAAAACCACACGTAAAAGCCCTACCTTTTGATGATTGCTGCTGAGGCTTTGGTGATGATCTCATACTGGAAAGTCTGAGTTCAACCGATTCATCACCGAGCGAAAGATGAAAGCCTGATGGTTTTGGGTGCTGATCAACATCATCAACACTTGCTTTCTCTTTCAGTTTGGTGGCATTCATCATGTTTTGAGTTTCACCATTTGAGGGTGGTGAGATGCTGCAAGTATCTGAAGAACATGGTAATTTGACACATAAGGTTTCCATGACTTGGATCTGATGTTTTGTGTGGCTCATCCAAATCAAAGATGTTGTTTCTTATTTATTGATGGCTTCTGGTTTCAAAAGTGTATCTTGGAAATAATGGTGGGATATCTCATAGAAGCAAATGCATTAAAGGGATGAGGCTAAGCTTGTTAATCTTTTTGAATCAGAAAGAGTTGTTTACTACCATAACAATTATTCCCAAAATTAAGTCCAAAATTAAAAGATATGATAACAGTAATTAAGTAATCAATTTCTTAAATTACCATATGGGAATTCAGTGCAGTGTATAACTTTAACTCCTGAATCCTCACACATAACCCACTATAATTAAGCCTAAATACATATCAAATGTCAATATCATATGAAAGGAAGGGTCAAACTTATTTTATGAAAAAGTCATAGAAATTATAAGTTAAGTTTCTGTCTTGTAATATATTACACTTAATTGCATCATTATGTCCTCTTAAACTTCAAAATGCTTTAATTATATTATTAAATTATCAATGTTATATCAATTAGGTGCTTTCATTATAGAAATCGTACAGTTAAATGACACGTCTAATCTTATATGACAAATTTAAATGAAAATTTCAAAGAAAATTGAATATTTTATGAATGGATTTGTAAAAATCTTAGTTGTAATGTTCTCGAAACTTTTATAAATATTATCATTTACGCTCTCTTTTTCCTGGTTTTTATATTATGTTTAGTTTTTAATTATAAAATTATGTGGGAATATTTTACTTTTCTTTAAAATTTTCATTTTAAATTATATTACATAAGATTTGACATCTTATTTAGTAGTTAAATTAATAATTTTAGTAATAGAAAGATCTTATTGATGCAAAATCAATAGTTTAAAAATATAATTAAAATGTTTTAAAATTTAAAAACGAAAGACGTTTGTTGTAGTTAACTCATACCACAGTTGATGTAATAAAGTTGAGTAAGTTTGGTAAACAAAAAAGTTGCTACAATAATGTTCACAAAGTTCATATCAATATATTAACAATGGAAGAAACAATTATGAGGATGTCTTTATCCGTGAAAAGGCAAAAAAAATCCATTTGCCAACTAACAGAATTCCGTATCTACAAATATTTTATGGGAAAGAATTGAATTATAAATTTTTTAAGATAAAAAATTATGTAATTATAATTCTACTATTTTTAAAAGGATTAAATAAAAATCTTTTCATTATGTAATTTTACCTTATATATACATTTAATTTTATTTTTTTATAAAAGATAAATTTATCACTCTATTTGTCATTACACTTTTGTTTAATTGAATTATAAAATTAAAGTTTGATTTTTGAGTAAAATTTACTATTCAATTTTCAATTAAAATAAATTTAATTTAATAAAAATATTTTATTTATGTAATAATATTAAAAATTGTTATTTAGAAAAAATAAAATATTATTTTTTTATATTATTTAAAAATTTCTAGATCTTCCTTCCATTAAAATAAAAATATTTGAAACAATATTTTTCCCATAATTTTTTTAAATTATTAAAATCAATATCTAATTGTAAAATTTTATTAAAAAAAAAAAATCAAAGTTTGTGGAAAAAATTATTAAAATTCAAAGTTTAGTGGCTAGTTCAATCACATGAAAGTTAAGTGGTAAATTTATTCATATTCTTAAAATATAATGATTAACATCATTCAAAATAAAACATAATGCCAGATTTTACTATCCACTTATAGTTTGGTCACAGATTTATACTATAACCCTTTATATCATCAATCCAAAGCTCTTGTTTAAAACATGCAAAATCGATTTTAACTATAGCGTCTGGATGATTATAGAATATAAGTTAAACAATTATAATTACTCGAAATTGAATTGAATTTTAATTTTTAATTAATTTTATTTTTTTATGATACTAAAATAATATATTTCATATTCAAAATAATGAAAAAATAGTTTAAAAAATACAATATAAAAGTTATTGGTTATTTTTTATTTACTTGGAAAATTATTGTTTTTAGAAATATTTATGAAAAACACTTTGAAAGTTTATCAAATAATATTCAAAACCCATAAAACAAAACTTACCTTTTGAAAATAAGTCTAAAAAATCTAAAACAGAAAAAAAAAATTAATATGAAAAATTGAAAATAGAACTGAATCAAAGTATAATACGGTTCGAAAAATCTAAAAAAATCTGACAGAACCGAACTGGTATCACCCCTAGTCCTATTAAACCAATTTATAGAATTCTTTAGTTTGCTTGAGTCGACGCCTTGACTTCCCAACTTTTCAAGTTTTTCTTTCAAGTTTGTGGAATACATGCTATGTGTAACACCCATTGTCCATCCCAACAATGAATATGGATAAATGATGTCATATTGGCAAAACGATCACTTAAGCAATATGTCACTCTATCAAGAATCAATATTTACCTATATAATAAATTTTTAAAATGAATTTCAACATTTTTAAAGATTTAGATGCATTTTAAAATCACTTAACATTATTTTCCAGATTAAGACCTTTCGAAAAATTAATGTACCTAAAAATATAATTTTTCAAATTGATTCAAGTAAAAAGATATTAAATCTAAATTCAAAATTGACCTTCAATTTTCATATCTCATTACGACTTTTTTAAGGTATTAAAAGTTATTTAGAAGCTTCCCCAAAATCCCATTACAAAGTGAGAACATCCAAGCATCATTCAAAGTCCTTTTGTTAAAAACACATGTTTTGAGATATAAGATAATATGTCTCAAGATATATATAGACATGACATGAAAACTATAGTAAATTAATTATTGACTTGTCTATCTCGAAACATAAAATTTCTATTTGAGGACCTTACATCGTTGAAACAAAAATTAATTTAAAAACATTTTAAATTAACTTCAAATATTAATATATTATACTAATAAATTTTAAATTATTTAGATATTTAAATATTTAAGAAATTTTTTAGGTTGAATGTGTTATAGGATGCATAAATTATTTATTCTATACGGAACAACATTTTCCAATTGAAACGGGTGTTAAAATATTTTATTTGGCGTAAAACAGAAAGCAAGGTCTAATGTCTAATTTAAGATTAAACTTTATTTCTTCTTATTCTTATAATATGACTGTTCAATTTGTGCATATATTTTGCTTCTTTTTATGTGACTTGGTCATCTCATCCACCTCCACGAGCTAAAATATATTGCGTAAATTGTCTAAAGGGGTCACAAATAGGTTGAAATTAAAGTGTCAATGGATTTAGATTTTTTTAGGTTTGGATAATTTCAAATTCAAATTTTTCGACTTTAAAATTTATGAAATTTGGACTAGTTGAGATTAGATGAATTTAGACATATTCAAATAACTTTGATATTTTATAAGTTATGAGTATATTTATTTCCAATGTAATAATTAATTTTACTTTTATATAATTATAATACAATACATTGTATTGTTATAATTTGCATTATTATATCATATAATACTATATTCACTATATTATCATCTATCACATACTATAACTATATTATAATTTAGGCTTAGTGGTATTAAGGGCGAAGCCAGAAAATATATTTAGGGGGCTGGAATTAAATTGTATATTTTTACGATAGTAAAAATGTAATTTCACTATTTTAATAGCCTAGATATTTATAATTTTTAAAGGACTAAATCAAATTTTTCTCATTTTTGGGGGGCAACTTGCAATTTTATTATTACTATTTTAAAATTTTATAAATTATAAAAGGGTGTAAATAGAAAATTTTTTATTTTAGGGGGCTAAGGCCCTTGCCAGCTCTATGGATTCACCACTAAATGGTATAAAAAGCTATAGAAACATTCACAAAAAATCAATTAAGTCTCTCTGAACTTTTTGTACCCAATTGAACACTCGAATTAAAAATTTTAATCAATTAAGCCCGTTGATTGTTAGACTTAATGGTTGACTGTTAAATCTAACAATATTGTTGATGTGACCATTAACTATTGCTATGTTAGTTATTCCATGTCAACAACAATGGTTGACCTAGCAATATCAAGTGTACAAGAATAAAAAAATATTAAAAATTTAAATCTATAATAAACTTATAAAAATAAATATCCAAATTTATTTGAATATTAACATTATTGCCTAAATTCAATTGAAAACGTAGAACAATGGTGAAATGTTATGGAGCCATATAACATAGAAGTGGAGAGTTGATCATTTTCTATTTTTGGCGTTGAGAAAATAGGAAAAGGTCTGTTGTTGTTTACTATGCAAATATATTTTGTGTTAGGTGATTTGATTTGGTGATTTTTATTCACCATGAGTTGTAACTTTTTCCTCTTATTAATGCAAATTTTAATTTAATTGAGGAAACAAAAGTTGGCACTTTTAAATAGTTTGAGTATACATATTTCCAACCATAAAAATTTGTTAAATATTTTAACTCTTATTTTTATTGGTAATTATTAGAATTTATTTGGAGCGTTTGGTTCGCTGGATATAACTTATGGTTCATAATATTAGTTTTTGGAATAAGATTACAATGTTTGAATTTTAACATTCCGACCATCTCGTAATCTCACATTAAAACCCTTTTGTAATATAGGGTGTAATCTATTATAGCCTCTTTTTTAAGTAATCTGAGATTATAGGCGAAATCTGAATTTTAAAATAAAATTACCCTTTATTTTTATTATATTTATCAATATAATCCTTTTTATTATATTTTAAGACAAACCAAAATATCTCTTGTTCTTTTTTTTTTTTGTTCTCTTTTTCTCTTGTAAGTTTGAAAACCAAATTCTTAACCTTCTCCTCCCAATTTTAATTCCACACTCAGGTAAGTTTTTTTAATATTTTTAATTTCTAGTTGTGTCTTCATATTGCTTTATGGTTTATTACATTGAGAGATTTTCTTAATTTCTTCTTCATTTTTTCAATATCTATTGTAGGCTTCATGTTTGTTGATTGTTATAGATTTTTTTTAACTTATGTTGTAGGCTTCATGTTTGTTGAGTTCATATGTTGTTGATTGTTATGATTTTTCTTGTTTTTTTAAGAACGGTTCTCTTGATTGCTCTGAATCATTGTTTAATTAATTATAGAGAGTATACAAAGAGATAGGTAGAAAGAGGAGACCATGTACAATGGCCACCATCGCCATCTCTTCCTTTTTGTTGTATTGTTTGTATCTTCGATTAACTTTCAATTTTTAAATCCTAAATTTCTTTTGTTATGATTTTAAATTATTTTATCAAGAATAATTGCTAACACTTATTCAATTAATTTAATATTATTGTTATAGATAGAAGTTTGAAGCTGATTTGCTTTGTTGTTTGTGATTTAAATTATCCTTTCTATAGAAAATTTCACCGAGGTTATAGCTTTCAATCAAATTCTTTTTTCTTTCTCTCTTTAAAGGATTTTAGGTTTTTTTTTTTTCTAGCTATTAAAATTTGGTAGACTAGCTTGCACTTTAGCATCCTCTCATAGCTGACTTAATTATTTGGTTAATGGCTCCAAATTCAAGGATAATTATTTGCGATATTCGAATGATGTGCAAGTGTACACATCTGTAAACAAGTAATAAAGTAGTAAGTATAAAGTTATCATAGGAACTGTATATGCAAGTCAACAATTGCAAGGTTAATTATTAACAATTTGATAAGTAATAGAGATTTGGATGTGAGGATTTAATTAAGTACTCAAACTAAATTAAACTGAGTATGAAAGCAAATTAAATAACAACATAAAAGAGAATAGCAGTGGAAAAGTTTATCACTAACAACAAATGAAATGAAAGACTAGGATAATTGTTTCTCCATAATAGGCAATCGTTAAAAACAATGCTAGAAAATGTTACGATGACTTCGTGGCAATATGACGATTTATTAATCCAATTTCTTCAAGTTGTGGGCTTCTCTCGAAGTCCTACATCAACCTTTTAGTTACTTAACATGCATATGTGCCAAATTAACATCATGATCACCTTCTTAGGCATCATCATAAAGACTGTAACAGCCCAATTTTGACCCTAATTGGAACGGTAGTTTCGGGACCACGAGTCCGAGTCTAAAAAAATATTTAAATATTATTTTCTATGTTCATTATGTGTGAATTTATGTGTGTGAAATTTTAGTGAAGTAATTTAGTTGTTTGAGTGTCCGATTAAATAAATGGACTTAATCGTGTAAAAAAAAATCTGGTGGTCAAATGCCTAAGTGCCGAATTGATGATGGTTTTATAATTGGAAGTGTTAAAGTTGCAATTTGGCCCTAAATGTGAGTTAGTGGCCGGTTGGTGTGCATGAAATAGTAACTTTATTTGTTTATTATTTCTTTATGGCATTAAGGTAATTTTAAACATATGTTAATATTATTATTTCATAAAAGATGAATTATGTTCATCTTTCTTCTTGTTTTTGACCGAAACTAAGAGAAAGAAAAGAAATTTTTAAGCTTTGGTATTTTCGGCTATTTCAAGCTCAAATTAGGTATGTTTTCACGTTAAATTTTATATTTTTGAGATTTTTGTCAAGTGATTTACAAAGCCCATGAATTAATTTTAGAAATGAATGATGATATGGTATTCGGCCATGGATGAATACTTAATTTAGTTGTTGTTGATGCTAGAAAATGAAAGCTTTACATTAGATTGTTAAAGTTTGTATTAAGATTTTTAGTGATTTGGAGTATATTGGGCTAATTAGTAAAATTTATAAGTGTGAGGGACTAGATTATGAAATAAAGAGAATGTGAGGGCTTGTAGAGACTCAGGGAGTATTCGGCCTAAGTGCATTATGTATAGATTTTGAGTATTTTGTATTTAATGTATTTTGGACTAAAATGCAAAGGTGTGCAAAATGAAGGGTGAATTATTAAATTGCTTAAATATGTGTTTGGAATTGAATTGAATGAAATTTATTTAAATGAGTTCAATTTGAAATTATTAGATCAAGAACCGAGAAGATCGGACGTGGATCGGGGAAAGACAAAGATCGTTGAATAGTCGAATTTAATTGTCCGAGGATATCCGATGTAAGTTATTAAGTAATTAGCTGATGTTAAATTGAATGATTATTAATTGTATGTGTTGTTGCCGAATTGAATATATATATATATATATATATATATGTTTAGAAATGAAATTTTTGAATGCAAGTTGAAAAGTGATGAAATGAGTGTTGAATCATGGCACTAAGTGTGTGAGTATAAATCATTTCGATTACGAGTTTGGCACTAAGTGTGCGAGATAGTTTACAAAGCACTGAGTGTGCGAGTTTGATTAATGAGCACTAAGTGTGCGGATTTCGTATTTATATCTTCGAGTAGCCATTAGCACTATGTGTGCGATTTTATCGAATGATTAATGATGTTGAATAGATAAGTGTCTTGAGTTCTTGGTAAGCAATCTAAGGTACACATGCTCGAACTTATGTATGGCAAATGCCGAACCTATGTGGTGAGTATATATATATATATATATATATATATATGAGTTTAAATATTTGTAATTGTTGTGGTGAAAATGTAGCATTGATTAGACATGTGATTTAAAAATTCATGAAATAATGTGTGGTTGTACATATAGTACCATATTATATGGTATAAGGAAAAGATTAATGTGATTCGGCTGATTGAGTGAATTAAGTGGGTAAACATGTTAAATAGCTTTGTGCTGGATTTATATTGATATGAAGTGATGATGAAATGTTATAATGAATTCGATTTTGTAGTTGATGGTTTTAAAGAAAATAATAATAATAATGTAAATTCGTGGTTGAGTAAAAGTATATGAATTTAGTTGAATATTTGATATTGGATGAATTAATTGTCATATAAATTAGTAAGTTGAAGTTATGTGTTTTAGTTGTTTGAATTGGCTTATTTGAAGTGGGATACCTAAGTTGAATTATCAAATTATATTTTTCTTATTAAGTCTAATGCTTATAACTTACTAAGCTAAGAAAGCTTACACTGTGTATGTGTGGTTATTTGTTTCTATTTTAGATTTTGGAGACCATTAGGTGCTCGGGGATCATTGTAGAAGCTCGTCACACTGTCGTCTTTATTTTGGGGGTACTTTTAAAATTTTAATTTGAAACTCATGGCATGTATAGACTATTTTAATATTTTGATGATGCTGGGAAACAAATTTGTATAATGGTTTAAGTCATGCGAAAATGACTTAATTCCCAAGTCAATTCAGTCATGTTTTGGTTATGGATTTAGTTTACTTTTGGTTTAATGCTATATGTTATGTATGAATGGTATATGTGATGGATGATATATGTTTTGGAATTAATTTGAATTTGGTTGGATAGTTTCGGCCAAGGTATAATTCTTTGAGATATGAATTAAATTTACTTTGGTTGTTCATGGCTTAATGATTTTAAGTAAGGTTAATTATAAGTATGTGTAAGTGATCAATCGGTTTTATTAATTGTAAATATATGAATCTTATATATATACATTCGATCATTTTTCTTTAGTAAGATTATGGTATGATTTAACCCATATATATACATTCGATCATTTTTCTTTAGTAAGATTATGGTATGATTTAACCCATGTGGGTCTTATGGGATAGTGAGTAATTTTGGTTATCCAAATTATATTCAAAAGTATTATATGATTTGAGTTGTATAAGTGGTACACATGTCTATTCATAAAGTTGAGAAAATATTCTGCTATTAATATAGAATTTGGATTTCTTTATTTTGGTGATGCATATTTTATTTGATTAAATGAAGTAAATATGGAATTAAGGCATATGTTTCTTTTGGTATTTGTATAGTTAACTAAGGCCAAAAAATATTATCAAATGAATAGTAACCCTTACTTTATAAGTACATATTATAATAATGAAATTAATATAAGACATTTTCTATTATACATGTGTGGTAACAGTAGTATGAAATTTGTAGATGAGATAAGAGCTTGAAAAATATTTGACTTGAATGTTGTACTTATTAAATAAATGATTATTTATATTTTTGTTTGGGATGTGAATTTATTAGTAAGTGATTAATTGATTGTATGGTATTAAATTTGATTAATTTAAGAGAATTGAAATAGTTAATAGGTGATTGTTTGGAGCTTGTGTTTTATCCGTTAATAACTCATAACCCGTTTTCTGCGACAGATACAGGTTAAGGGGTGTTACAAGGACTATGCATGCAACAATTATCTTTCGATATTATCTCAACATGCACCATTCAAGTTGTGTGTCTATCAATTATTACCTCTTCTCAGATTAAATAATTAAGTCAATTACTTACCAATGTTGGCCATACATTTGTAAGTTGGACATGTAAAATACTTGAATGAATAAACAATCATATGCATAAACATTAATAGCAAAGAATCAACAATAGCATATCAAAGATCCATAATCATTCTAGCAAAACAACATTAAGCAATCAGCATTAAATTGAAAGCAAGAAGGTAATTTGGAATCATGTTTATCAACACAACAACAAAACAAAATTAAGATAAAGAAAATATGAAAGATGAATAGCCAATGGTGGTTCTCCGAGGCTATTAAATGTTTAAGAAAAGATTATAGTTGAATCTGGTGGTTCTCCATGGCTAACTTCTGTTTAATCTCTCACGGTGGCTCTCCTCTTCTCCTAGGTGTCGTTCTCACCTTAATACTCTCAAAGCTAATGCTTTTTTCTTTTCTGCTCCTAACTTCTGAGTCACATGCTCTCATTTGTGGTGTGCTCAACTCACAACATCTTGCCCCTATTTATACTAGTAAGCCCATTTCTTTCTTTTCTATTTTTAAGTGTAGTAGTTCCTTGATTTTCTCTTTTGGTTGAAGTGGTTTTTTGATTTTCACTTTTTGTAGTTTGATTGTAGATTGAGTCTTCCTTATGCATGTTGGAGTTGGATAACTATGCAATATCTTGCACATATGGCAAGTTAACATTGCAAGCTATGGATTGCAAGATGCGGAGTACGCGCTTCATTCTCGGTAGTAGTGAATGTGCCACAGCTCGCATATTTGACAATCTGTCAAGGTGCGAGCTAATGAAATGCAAACAGAAGAGCTACAAATCATGTAGGCTGTGACCTACAAGTAATGCATGCGAGCTCTATATAGGTGAACTATGCATGTGACCTTAGGATTATAGACTGCTGATGTGTTGTGAACTAACTAAAAATTCGACTGAGGAAAGTGCACCTATCAATTAATAGTATAGCTACGGTGAACAAAGATATCATTCCCACGAAGACTAAAAGTACTAGTAATTATTGTCTTTTTATTATTTAACTGAATAAATCTAGTGATTGATTAAAAATTAAAATTAACTAAATTATTTAACTAACGAACATGACAAAGAATAAATCACGAAATAACTTATTAACAACCAAGAAGCAAAACAACACCCAAGAAAGAATTCACCTCGATGAAATTTGTCACTGTCAATCTAAATGATGCAATTTCTTTACTTAGTAACTTGATTCGTAGAAATCCTTAAATTATGCTAAATCTTTTTCGAGAGTAAGCAACTGACTCTAGGTTGATTAATTGGAATTTTTTTAATTAAAATCCCTATTATTGTATTAACTCGTGTTATGAATTCCCCTATTAGATTTGAATCTAATCCAGTAGATTTATGTCGTCCTATTTCTAGGATTGCATGCAAATCCATTCAATTATGCAAGATCTACTCTTAAATAGAGTCTATTCGTCCTCTGATTTAAGCACATCAGACATGGATCAATAATCTAGAAATATTACACCAAGAATTAAGCACACATAATTGAGAATAAGATTCAAGTATTTATTACATAAAATAAAAATCAAATAATAGAATCCATCAGAGGGTTCATCTCCCCTAGGTATTTAGAAAATTAGTTCATGCTTGAAAATAAAAACATCCCAAAGACAATATAACCGAAAGAAACAAAGAAACTCATGATAATCTCCTAAGAAATCAAATGTGAATCTTCAATCTTGACGGAAATCTACTTTAGAATCGGCTTCAATGGTGTTTTTTGAGTTGTTTTCTTGAGTATTCTATGACGACTTACTCCTCTCTTCTTTTTTTTTTTTTTTTATCATATATATGTCTTAGAATGCCTGAAAAACCTAAAAATCGAGATTTTTTGTAGTTTAGAGTACATATTCGTGAAATTGACATGGCCTACCACATGGTCGTGTGGTAGCCTGTGTGAGTCACACTACCGTGTGGGGTCAACTCATGTGGCTCCTGTATGTTGCTCCGATTTCCCAATTTTCGATCCTTTTTCTCCAAAATGTTTTATTAAGTAGAAAAACATGAATTCAAAGGATTAGGAGCATAAAATTCACAATTAACATTGAATAATCATCTAAAAACGTATTAAGAATGAGATTAGAACATGTTACTTTTAACAGTTATCAAATATCCCCACACTTAAGTGTATGCTTTTCCTCAAGTAAAATCCTCAACCCACATTCAAGTTAAATTCTCTCAATTTATTGTTTTCATAGATAATGTATTAGGATAATTTACAGATAATTATGCATCGAAAATTCAAACTAAAATGACACTAAAGAACACAAGCAATCCAATTAGAAAATTTTAAAGCATAAAAACATATGCGTCTCCCCTATCTCAATAATTACCTGAAATTCGAACTCAACAAGAATTGACATATTCATTAAGGATCACTCAAAGCACTCAAAGTGTCTAAGGTTCAAGTAATATACACTCAATAGTTCAACAAGAAACGTTATTACCATAGGCTTGCTTGAAAATCAAATGTCCACAACTATAGAATGAAATGATACACTAATTAAGAGGTTTTTACGAGGTTGTAACGGGGCTTAGGTTAAGAGTATGAAAAAGGTCAGGAAAGTTAGTTACATCGAGTTGATAAGTTACCAAACTAGAAAAAAGTTAATTACTGAAATAAAATAATTTACATAAACAAGAAATAAAGAATGAAAACAAGCATTTCAACATAATATATGTAACATCTTGTTTTTTATGGTGTTTGAAATAGTGGTTTTGGGACCATAATTTTGATGAATGAATTATTATTTTATTATGTATTTAAGGTCTATAGGATTATATTAAGGTCGTATTAAAATTTCATTAAGAAATTTTGATGTTTGCATAGTTAATCAAGTAAAAAGGACTAAATTGTAAAAAGTGAAAAAGTTGAGTTCTATTAGTTAAAGAGGTCAAATGGCTATGAAAACTTAAAATAAAGGACTTGAATGGTAATTATACCAATTAATGAGATAGTGGATGTTTATGGACATGGTTTTAATGAAATTTTGATAGTTTTTAAGGTTTAAAGTGATAAATGAACAATTAAAAGAAAAATTAAGTAAAGAAAGATGAGACAAAGTCATCATTTTCGTCCTTTCATTTGTTTCAACCGAAAAGCACAATTGAAGTGAGCTAGGGTATTCAGTCAAGCTTCCAATCTTGTATAGTATATGATTTCAGTCTCGTTTTTATTGATTTTTATGTTTTTGAGTCCGTTTTAACTTAAGCTAGCTAGTTTGGGGGTTAATTTGCAAAATTGTTAAATGTTAAGGGACTTACCATGAATGCTTGTGAATGATTTTTTAGGCTAATTGATAGATTATGAATCTTTGTTGAAAAATAAACAAGTTGTCGAAACCATTTTTTTGAAAAACGGATGTCGACTTATTTTAAAAACGAAAATGGGGAGTCGCCACCAATCTTTTTAGGTGTGATTGGGTCACCTTATAAAACGCTTTGGTCTATGAAGAATTAGAGAAAATGGATTCGGGAGTCGGTTACGCCCGGGGAAGGATTAGCACCCCCGCAATGCCCAAAATTGGTACCAAATTAAGCAATTTTCTGTCTTAAGTCGAAATTTGGAAAGATTTAAAAATATAATTCCTTTTTTGAAATTAGGGTAATTTGAGTTGGAGAAATCGAGATTCCTTTGTTCCGAAAGAAAATGAACATCACATCCAGCATGATTGGACACGAGGTTCTTTAAATTCTTTGAAACTAAAGTTATCTCGCGAGTTACAAAATTTAGGAGGGTATTTTAAGTATTTAGACGAACGAGAAATCGCAACCCAGCACGTTAGGGCACTATTTCCCGAATCACTAAACACAAAAACATTGCCTCGTTTTTGGAAACATTTTGAATGAAATTGGGATGATTTGGGTTGAAAAATCGAGATTCCTTCGCTTCGGAAGAATACGAACATCACATCCAGCACGATTGGACACGAATTCTTAAATTCCTCAAAATTAAAGTTATCTCGCGAATTGCAAAATTTGTTTAGAAGGGTATTTTAGGTATTTAGATGAGCGAGAGATCGCAACCCAGCACGTTAGGGTACTATTTCCCGTATCTCTAAAAACTAAAACATTGCTTCGTATTTTTTTTAGAACATTTTGATTGTATGAGATATATATTTTAAAATGATACAAGATGTCTGAACATAATATTGGCATTTTGTGATTGTGAAACATAATTTTTGAAATAATAGCGCAATTAAACTTGAGACGTGATATTTAAAAGGATAACAGCAGCAATGTTTACAGTAAAAGACAAAAAAATGTGTTTAAAGAGTATATGCATGGTATTCGAAAATATATATATTATAGTATTAAGTATATATGTGTGAAATGTGGTTATAACAAAACATAAGATAATAAAAACATACGAATTATATACGATCTTAAAATACATATATATATATATATAGAGTATGGTGTTTGAAAATGTAAATATAGTATCGTGGTATCTATACGATATAATAATATATAGCTAAAAATACGTATATAATATGTATAATGTGCATGACATAAAAATGTCGTTTTGAAGAAATATATAACAACTATATACAGTATCAAGAGTAATATATAATCAATAATGTTAATATATACGTATGATAATACATAAATACAAAATATATATATATCTAAAATAAACAAGCACGAATAATAATGGTAAAAGAAATTAATGATAGTGATATACAATGAGAAAATAAATAGTAAACAATAAATGAAAATATTAAGTATAATGATAAAATGTATAAAACAGTAAGCATGCTATAATAATGTGAAGTAATGGTAATAAATAATAGATGGAATAATAAATATGATAATGTATGAAAATGATACTATGTATATAAAAAATATAAGTATGCGTACATATTAGGATTAGTATTCCTAATATTAGTAATAATATAGATAATAGTAAATATAATGAAATGACACAATAAATATAACATAATAATATAAGAGGGTGATAATGCAACTAATATAAGTGTAGTATAGTAATATTATAAGAAAAAAAATACTAATAATAATAATAGTAATGAAATATAATAATAATAATAATAATACTAATAGAGGATAATAATAATAATAATAATAATAATAATAATAATAATAATAATAATATAGTTAATAATATATAGTTCATAATATAATTATTATTAAAAACAAAACAGTGAGAAGAAGAAAAAAAGGACAAAATTGCATTAAATCAAAAGGTTTCGGGCAGATTTGGAATTCAAACAAAAGTAAAGGACCAATACGAACAGGGGGAACGTACAGGGGCCAAAAGAGCAATTTCACCACGCGTTTAAAACGGCATCGTGGCGGAAGGGACTAAATCGCAACGTGGGGTAAATTACCGGGCCGATTTAAAAGACCGAAAACCTAATTGCAAGGCCTTGAAAAAGTGGAAGGGCTTGAAGTGCAATTAGCCCTTTCGCCTTCAAAAACACGCGGATCCTCCCGGTTCGAGTCGGGTCGACCCGACCCGAAGCCAGCCCTATAAAAGGCTAATTTTTTTGAAAAAAATCATTTGGGTCTTTGAAAAGAAAAAACGGGGAGAGAAAAGGGGAGAGGGTGACCGGGGCAATTCCCGGTGGTCGGTCGGACCACCGACCGGTCACCGTCCGGTCACCGGCGCCGGTGTACTGTGGCCGAAAAAAGGTAAAAATTTTGATTTTTTTATTATTTTTTATTATTACTCGTTTATTTTTTTAAAAAAGGATAAGTATTTATGTATGAAAAAAAAGAATTGTGGGAATCCTTTGTTACCTTCGAAACTGGGGTTCCCGGCTCTGAGATTTTTGTGATTCGGGGGTATCCCTTCGCTGTGATGTTATTGAGATTATTGCTTTTGCGATTTTGGTATATTTTGAGATTATTGATTTGTATTGCTTGCGAGAAAAAAGACCGATCCGATTATAGCTTTTGATTCGGCTATTTATAGCCTGTTTACAAACTGCTTTCCACTTTTATATTATTTTCTCTTTTCTTCTCGCTGTCTTCTCCCATTTATTGTTTGCAGGTACAAGTTGCTGGGGTCGGTGGCCAAAGGCGGTGGATGTGACCCGAGCGGTGGCAACTGCTGAGTCAGAGGCCAAGTGGGTGTTAGGGTTAGGTGGCTAGGGTTAGGGATTCGGGTATTAATTTGGGCTTGTAACGGGTTTGGGGTTAGGTTGTAATCGGGTCTAGTGTTGGGTTTTGGGTTAATGATGTATTTGGGCTCAGTGGGTATTGGGTTTTGTTTTTGTTTGGGTTTACTTGCCCAGGGCCAAAATTGGCCATTACACAAGTTTTGTTAAATGATTTTTTATGAATTTTGGAATTAGGGATTAAATTGTTAAAGGTGTAAATCTATAGGTTTTATTGCGAAATAATGGTAAATAGGGGTTGTATCAAGGTCCCTTTCATCTATGGTTAACATGGTTATGAGCATAAGGACTAAATTGTGAAAAGTTAAAATGTTAGGGGCAAATTGGAATTTTGCATAAATGTGAACTATGGATTAAATTGAATTCTAGAAGTACTTAATTGATTGAAATTATCTATTTAGATCAAGATAACCACGTTCAGACTTAGATCGAGGAAAAGTTAAAGCTTTGGACTAACTCGACTTTACTTCTACGCCCTGATTATTGAGGTAAGTTTGTATGAACTATGATCTTTTTTATGTTAGTTACATTGAATGTTCAATATGTTGATTTGGTATAAACGAAATTATATATATGTCTCAATGCTATGACGAATTGACGAATATTGAGTCCGATTGAACCTTAAAAATTCTTAGGACACAAATGACATGTCATTAGGGATTTCATGTTTCAGGTGCTAGTCTTGAATTTCCTACCAATGGCTGAGGTCCTAAATTTGTTGTAGTTTTCCATAGCTCATGTGAGTAACATCGTGTAGCTTACATTCCAACCCATAGCTCATATGAGCAGGCCTATTTCGCAACTCGTGTGAGCATTCATGTAAAGGAAAGGTTACAATTATACGTAAAAGCATACTATGTGTGAGCTTTCCCGAGTATCTGATGTAATTCTAGATGGTCCAATGGGTAGAAAAGGGAACGAAATGGTAAGTATGCAAATGGATTGAATCATGACTTTCTGAAAGGATTTATAAACTAAATGATGATAGTACATATGGAAATTTACATATCTTATGGTTAATTTCATTTATATCATGGATAAGCATACTAACATATGAGTTGGTGGTGTTGTTTAGGCTTTTACTATGCTTATGGCATTGATGATGAACTATGTTTAATCTTTTAATTTACAAATAACATGGTAAGTTATGTTTTAGCGTATACGAGCTTACTAAGCACTCGTTGCTTATGTAGTTTCTTTCTTTTATTTTATATATTATCGGAAGCTTGATCGGTTGGAAACTCGTCGGAGATTTATCACACTATCCAACAAACAATTCGGTAGTTTTTGAGTATTTTGGCCAATGTTTATAATGGCATGTATAGGTCATTTTGTAATGGTATTTAGTGAATGTATAAAGGGTAATTTGACATGTTTGTGCCTTTTTGTTTATGCATAGTTGATGGACTTGTAATGCTTGTTAAGTTAGGTCCCTTTTGATCACTTATAAGTGTTTGTATATAAGGCTCATTTTTGGTATGTTTATAATGGCTTGAAAATGGTCAATTGAGACATGATTTGGTAGATGTTTAAACTAGGTTCTTATGCTTGAAATAAAGCTATATTGACATGTTTAAGTAGATGATGTTTGGATGCAATTGTGGTGCCTTTGAATGGCATATTGGTAAGGTGAATTAGGTTGTTTGAACTAGCATGACTATGTGTATTTGAATGATGCATTAGTCCCTTGAAATTGTGCACAAATGGATTGGGTAATTATGCATGAATTGGTTAGGAAATTGTTTAATTTTAGGTAAAATTTTAGGTCCACACAGCCTGAGACATGGGTTGTCACACGGCTGTGTAAGACATACAACTGGGTGACACAACCATGTGTCATTTGTGAGTCTCTTGGTGTTGAAGTCAGTGAGATACACGGCCTAACACACGAGCATGTGGTGCTACTCAGTGAGTTACACGGGTAAGGACACGAGCTGGGACACGGTCGTGTGTCCCTTATTCAAAAGTTGCACTGCCTGGGGTGATTGCAAACGGCCTGGCCACACAGCCATGTGACCTTTATTTCCAATTTTTGTAACTTTTTCCTAAAGTTTCCATTTTGTTTCGAATTAGCCCTAAGTTGCTTCTAAGCTATTTTTAAGGCCTCAAGGGCTCGATTTAGGGACGGAATGTATGTGATTAAATGGTATATGATATGTTTATGATGCTAAAAGTTTATGATTGTACGGTAATGCTCCAAAACCCTAATCCTGCAACGGAGATGGGTTAGGGGTGTTACAATATGAAACTAACATTTCAAGCTCAATCAATTATATATATTATTTTATTTCTTTCTTTTCTTTGAGAGCAAAGTAAAATTCAACAATGCAAATAATGAAACATAGTCAGACAATTAACCAAATCAAATCTCGACAAAAAGGGAGTCAATAAGAAAAATTATTTACAACATTAATGTGGGTTACGAGTTAACGTTAACGGGCTAGAAAAAAATATGTTAGGATCAATGGGGCTTACTAAAGTTTAATACAACAGGTAAGCTATTTAAAGGTTAGGCGGGTTAAACCCTAAGTGCCTCTATCATCTCAATGTATCAAATCAATAACTGAAGTAAGTTATAGAATAGCAAATCCCAACAACAAAATATAGAACGAGCACAAAAAAAAAATAAATGCTTTATAGGATGAAAAGTTCACAAAAAATTATGTTTTTGATGTCAAACTTGCAAATTTAAAATTTTAAGATAATTCTTCAATTTAGGGAGAAAGCCTAGAATATTAATTTCTGAAAAACAACTTATCATGCTTGGCTCTCTCATATCTTAGAGTATAAATCAATCAATGCACAAAAATTCAAAAATTATTCCAAAAGAAAATCACTAAAAAATTCAAATTAAATAAAATTAACTTTAATGATAAATATGAGAAAATGACTCAAACACAAACAACAATTCAAGGGCTATATTGCATAAACATATAATGTAACAACTTGATAGTCAAGGGTGTAAAAAAATGTATTTTTCGGGACTCCGTTTTCGTAAATCGGACCCATAAATATTTTTATTAAATATTTATGAGGCTAATTTAATAGCTATTTAATTTTTAGATTAGTAAATTTTGTGAAATTAGGAGTTATTAAGGTATAGGGACTAAATTACGTAAGGGTTAAAAGTTGAACTATAAATCGAAAGAAATAGAAGGGACTAAAGTAGAAAATTTACGATTTATTAAAATGGTGGGAGGTGGACGGTTATGGTTTAATGAATTTGCATGTGTATATGTTATATACTAAAGTAACTTTAATAATTATGATAATAATAATAAAGATAATAAAATGAAAACATAATAAAGAAATAGAAAGAAAGTGGAAAGAAAGATGAAACAATTGCATGCAAATTAAAGAAAAGAAAAAAAGAAACAAAGTGGCGGATGGCACCAAGGGCTTCAAACTTTCAAATTTCAATTGGTTAGTTAATTTAGTTCCCTTTTCTTGTAATTTTTATATTTTTGAAATCTCGGTACTTATGGTTACCCGACCCATATTGTAATTTTTAGTATTGTTCAAGATTTTAGATCTTGACATTGTTGAATAATTTAAGTATTAGGGATTAAATAGATAGATTTTTAAGTTAGAAATGGAAAAAGGACTAAATTATGGAATTAATTGTTGATTTTAAACAATAAGGACTAAATTGTGAAAAATTTAAAATTAAGGGGTCAAACTGGAAAAGAGGAAGCTAAATATGGTCTAGAGTGAAATTAGTATAAAAATATGAAGATAAATGTGAAGGTTAAAATTAGTCTCGATTTGGAGACTAAATTGAAGAATAAGCAAAGTATAGTGTGAAAATTCAAAATTAATGTGAAATTGAAATGTGTAATATTAATGTGATTTAATTGTTTTTTTTGTATATAACGTCGTACTGGAATCCTTAAGTAAAAAGGGGAAGGATAAAATCGATGCTGAATAGCTTAGAAATCACGGTTTGTGTATCTATAATCCGAATTAAATAGTAGATTATTGCATATATAATTGTTTGCATATGGTAAGCATTTGAGGTGAGTACTTTGGTACATGGGAATTGAATTAAATTCATAATTGAAATGAAATGGATTGATTTTGTATATTATGAAATATATTGATTATGAATATATGTGTATTGAGAAAAGTGTGATTATTATTAAATTGAATATATGCTTATATGTGATGATATATATTCATGAAATTGAGATATTGGTTGTATTGAAAAGTGAAATGAATCCCTATTAACTGTATCGGACTGAGTCAGATATAGATGGCATGCATAGGATAGGAAGAGTTCAGGGATTACTTCGACCTCGAGTCGATGAGGCATTGGTTGCCAATTTGCTTCGATTTAATAGATGAGACATTGGGTGTCAATTTATATAGCGCTGGGTGCAGTTATTACTTCGAATTAGTTCGGTGAGGCACTGGGTGCCAAACTGGTGTGTTGGTTGGATCCATGTATCTGTTCGAGTCCGTGTCGTGTTAATAGGGAAAAGTAAAGTAATAATTTATGTGATTGATATTAAAATGGCAAAGATGAGAAATGAATATGTGATGAGAAAATATTGAAATGGCAAATATGATAAATGATTATGAGATGAGAAATGAGATATGAAATGATGAATTGAGATGTGAAACTTGAATGAATTCAAGTATTGACCAAAGATAAGAATCATGCCATTGCATGAGATGATGTATCCAAATGTTAAATGAAATGCCATTGATATATACTTATATGTTTGAACATGTGAAAATCTTAGTAGATGTGACCAGGAATGAGCAAAAATTATACTATTGAATTGAAACACTTGAACATAGCTTACTTGTTGCATTTTGCATTTTAAATACTTATATCAAGATTATAGAAATACCACTGAGTTTTACTCAGCGTGCAGTTTTGTTTTTCGTGCGTAGGTTAGGTACTGTTTGATTTATCACCGACTCAACATCTAATCACAAATCTTGAGTTCAAGTGTGGTAATATTTCATTTTGTAATGGCATGTACCTAGGAAGTCTTTGGTTGATATTTTTTATAAGGTGTGGTTAACTTAGTTGCTAGTGCAATGATGGTTAAATGTGTATATGGTTGTGGTTGAGGCTATGTTGGTACGTTAGCCTAGTTTATATTTTGGTATGTGATAGTTTAAAATTTGGTAGTTTAGCATAATGCTTGGTATGTGCTTAGCTTCATATTTGGTAACTTTAGAAGTTGAAAATTAGTTCAAATATGGTAAATGTGATATAAATGAAAGTCTTGAATGTTTGGTGTGTTATTAATGTATTTGAACATATAAAATGTGGTACCAATGAGGGTACACTGGTTAGGCATATTAGGTGATGAATTTGGTGTATTTTTGGGCATGTTTAATCGTGTTTTGAATAGGTTAAACGATTGGTAATTGAGTTGCTTAGTGCCCAAGTAAGTAGGAAATGGTAAACTTGAGTTTTAAGGTACTTTTGGGTGCACAAGGCCTGTCCACACTGGCGTGTGTCACACACAGGAGACACACATAGGCGTGTGACCCAAGTCAAAGAGTTACACGGCCTGAGACACGGGCGTATGAGGCACACGGCCTGGCCACACAGGTGTGTGACCCTTGAAATAAAAAATTTTATAATTAATTCCTAAACTTCTAGAATTGTTTCAAATTAGTCCCTGCCAATTTTTAAATTACTTTTAGGGTCCCGTAGACTCGTAATAAAGGCTGTATGAGTAACTTTTACTTTGAATTGGGGTAGGTTAATAAACCTAAATTAAGTACATTCCACTAACATCATCGAAGATAAATTAAAAAGATAATTGTAGACGGAGTATGGACCAATATTCTGATGCTAATAATTAGAATTGTAGACGGAGTATGGACCAATATTCTGATGCTAATAATTAGAACAATCTTGTATGTATCTGAATTCTAACATTTAAGAATGGATAAATAATGATAAGAGTGTAGGCAATGGAAGAATAAGTTAGCAATGTATAAATAGTGATAAGAGTGTAGACAGTGGAAGACTAAGTTTGAATCATCATTTTCAATTGTATAATATTCTAGTATGATATAATTTGATTGTTTGTGACTTGCCCCTATATATTATATTGTTAATGGCTAGTATGTATATATGTAATTATGATTGATTAATTGTTTGAAGTGTTAGTAATGCCTATGACCCTAACCTGACAACGGAGAGGGGTTAAGGTTGTTACATATAAAATCCTCCCCACACTTAAGGTGCACATTTCCCTTAATGTACAAAAAAAATATAAACATAATAAACAAAATATCATAAAGAATAGAGAAAACTGAAACAACCCTGAATTTGGATGATTTCGCCGGAATAGTGAAATTTGGAATCGTAAGAGAGCCTAAATTAAGTACATATTTTCGAGTACACTAATAAGGGAATACAAAAATAAAATAAGTTAAAGAGATGACAAAACAAATAGAAAAACAACTGACAAAAAAATAATAAAAATAATAAAAAAGTGCATAATAAAATAAAACAAAAAATAAAATTTGAAAAATAAAATAAAAACAAATAATAATAAAAATAAAAGTAAAAATAAAAATAAATAAAACATAAAACTAAATAAAATCACTTTGGTTGGGGTAGGAAGGAAAGAAAAGAAGAAAAAAAACTAGCTTTAAAGGAAAAAGGGGTACATGGCCAGACCTTGTGGGCTACACGACTGTGTGGCCAGGTTGGGTATCTCTCTGAGATCGTGTGGTATATTAAAAACTTTAAAAAATTGCTCTAGTTCTTACATGGCTTGTGACACAACAGTGTGACATGGCCGTGTGTCTAAACTGTGTGTAATCACCCAGACCGTGTGCTGTTCTCGTTCGCTTCTCCCACACTCGTGAACATGGGTGTATGGGTCATAGGGCTGTGTGCTTCCACTAAGATCGTGTGGGTCAAAAAATAATTTCAAAAAATTAGCTCCAGTTTTCACATGGCCTGAGACACACCCGTGTCGCCAGGTCGTGTGTCATCACCTAGACCATGTCGACCATTTTTTAAATTCAAAAAAAAAAAATCAATTTTTTCAGTTCTTTTTGAATTTTTTAAGTAATAAATAAAAAATAAGTGTACTAAACACACAACATAATTAAAATAAAATAAAATAAAAAACACACTTGGGTTGCCTTTCGAGGAGCACTTATTTAAAGTCTAAGTTCGATTTCCTTTTCTAAACTCACGATCAAGTCAGATTTTGGAGCCAAAGCTCATTTCCCTCTTTACCAGTATCTCTATCAAAATAAAGTTTGAGATGATGACCATCTACCTTGAATGTGCCATAATTAGGGTGTGTTACCTGAAAGGTTCTATTTGGGAATATATTTTGTACCACAAATGGATTAGATCATCTTGACTTAAGCTCTGCAGGGAACATTTGTGGATCTAAATTGTCCAACAACATTTTGTCTCCAACTCTAATTCGGTTCGTCCTCTTTACATGCACAATTTGCATTGCTTTGTTAATCTTTTGTGCATTCTTGGGTTCTCATCAGCATTTGTTCGCCATTCATCTAATTCATCAAGCTGCACCATTCGTTCTCCACTCATCTATTGATTTTTATCACCTTGAAAAGTATATGGTTTTAACATGTATCCGTGAGTGATTTCTTGTAAAGGGTCGAGCTGTATGATTACCAACACTAACAAAATAATTAATATCATCTCGCTCACTTGAAACTTTCACAACAACATGTGCTTGAAGAGTAACCTCTTCATCACCTACCCGTAATACAAGTTTACCATTACCCACATCAAGAGCAGTGGCTAAAAAGGGTCGACCTAAGATAATGGGTACCTCAATATCCTGATCCATGTCAAGTATAACAAAATCAATAGGGAATATGAATTTATCTACTTTCACAAGTACATCTTCAATAATGGCCTTAGGATATTTAACAGATCTGTCAGCTAATTGAATACTCATCCTAGTGGGTTCTGGTATCCCGAGACCAAGTTAATTGAATAATTTATAAGGCATTAGATTTATACTAGCACCCAAATCAGCCAAAGGTTTTTCTGCATTTAAGCTAAAAATGAAATAAGGAAAAGTAAAACTCCCTCGATCTTTAAGCTTGGTGGGTAGTTTGTTTTGGAGAATGGCCAAGCACTCTTCGTTGAACTCCACAATCGTCAGGTCGTCTAACTTATTTTTATTTGTTAACAACTCTGTTAAAAATTTTGTATACTTGGGCATCTATGAAAGGGCTTCAACAAAAGTTAAGTTAATATGCAATTTTTTTGAGTTCAAGAAATTTACCGTATTGTTTGTTCATGTGATCTTTCTTCACTTTTGTCGAATATGGAATTGGTGGTTTGTATTATTTTACCACCGATTTATGCTCTTTCTTGTTTTCCTCAACCACATCATTTTTCTCAATGGCTTCTAAATTCAACTTCTTTTTAGGCTTGGTTAATATCTCTCTACTTTGTACAATGATTGCATAAACTTGCTCTTTTGGGTTGGTTTTAGTGTTACTCGATAAATTGTCCAGTTATCTTTCCGAAACCAATTTAATAAGTTTACTAATTTGATTTTTAACTCCTTAAATTGATGCTTGCTGATTTTTCAAAGCTATTTCAGTGTTTTGAAATCTCATTTCGGACACCAAAATAAATTTAGCTAGCATCTCCTCAAGGTTCAGTTTTTTTTCTTACTGATAAGGTTCTTAAAAACCCGGAGGGGGTTGCGACTTTTGATTTCCTTGACCACCCCAAGAAAAATTTGGATGATCCCTTCATCCTAGATTATGATTATTTTGTACAGGTCATTCTAAGGTCTAAAATTATTACCCAAAAAAGTTGACTTGCTCATGCTCCATGTTAGATTTGAAGGGTCGCATCACATTGCATTATCAGATTCATTTTCTTAGCCAAACTTAAACCATCAATTTTCTTACCAAAACTTCAACTTGGCTCGCCAACATAGAAACTACATCAATAACAAAAACTCCAGCTGCCTTGGCAAGATTTACTCTCGTAACTTGTCATTGAAAATTGTTTAGTGCCATCTCCTCAATAAACTCTTGGGTTGCCTCAGGTGTTTTTGTTATTCAATGTTCCATCAGTTTCTGCATAAATCATTTATCTAGTTGAAGGATTCAAAACATTGTAAAAAGTTTAAATTTGGAGCCACAAAGGTAGTCCATGATGAGGACACCTTCTTAATAAATCTTTAAATCTCTCCCATGTATCGTAACTCTTCTTAATGTCAAATTGAACAAAAGAAGAGATGACATTCCTCAACTTAGTTGTTTTAGCTGATGGAAAATATTTCAACAAAAACTTCTCAGTCATTTGAGCCCAAGTCATGATAGAACCTCGTGGTAATGAATTTAATCACCGTTTTGCCTTGCTTCTCAAAAAAAATGGGAACAATCATAAGTGTATGGCATCATCAGTAACACCATTAATCTTGAAAGTGTCACAGATCTCTAGAAAATTAGCTAATGAGCATTCAGATCTTCATCTTATAACCCATCAAATTGAACATATTGCTACACCATCTCAAAATTGTTTGCATTCAAAATGAGTTTAACAATCATACATAGCCCGAGGAGCAGGATATGTAGGAAGTTGCTGACTATTTTGATTATCATCCATATCCATAATAATAGTCTTTTGTTCTTGATTGTCTATGAAAATTTGTTGACCTTGCCTTGCTTCTTCCACTTCTCTACTATTTTTGCAAGTTGTCTTTTCAATTTCACTATAAAAAAACTATTGGTTCTAACGGGTTACCTCTAGTCATAAACTAAAAGAACATGTAAGAATCAAATAAAAGAAAAATTAGAATGTAAAAATTAAATTAAAAAAATAATTAAAATAAAAATAAAATGGATAAATTAATAAAAATTAATTTTTCCTAATATTCTAGTTTCTGGCAATAGTGCCAAAAACTTGATGCATCGTGAACTAATTAAAAATTTGACTAAGACAAGTGCACTTATTTATTAATAGTATAGCTACGGTGAGTAAATATATCGTTCCCACAAAGACTAAAAGTACTAGTAATTATTGTCTTTCTATTATTTACTAGAACAAATCGAGTGATTAATTAAAATCTAAATCAATTACCTAACAAATACGACAAAGAACAAATCACAAAAGAACCGATTAACAACTAATAAGCAAAACAATACATAGGAAAGAATTCACTTAGATGAAATCTATCACTACCAATCTAAATTATGCAATTTCTTTACTTAGTAACTTTATCCATAGAAATCCCTAAATTATGCTAATATCTCTTTCGAGAGTAAGAGTAACTGACTCTAGGTTGATTAATTGAAATTTCTTTCTAATTAAAACCCCTATTATTGCATTAACTAGTGATATGGATTCCCCTATTAGATTTCACTCTAATTCGTAGATTTATGTCTTCGTATTTTTAGGATTGCATGCAACTCCACTAAATTACGTAATATCTACTCTTACACAATGTCTATTCCTCATTTGATTTAAGCACATCAAACATGGATCAATAATTTAGAAATATCAAACCAAGAATTAAACACAGATAATTGAGAATAAGAGTTAAGTATTTATTGCATAAAATAAAAATCAAACAACAAAATCCATTATAGGGTTCATCTTCCCTAGGTATTTAGAAAATTAGTTCATGATTGAAAATAAAAACATCCCAGAGACAATATAACCAGAAAAAAACAAAGAAACTCATGATAATCTCCTAAGAAATCAAATACGAATCTTCAATCTTGATAGAAATCTGCTTCAGAATCAGCTTCAATTGTGTTTTTTTGAGTTGTTTTCTTAAGTATTCTAGACGACTAACTCTTCTTTTCTTATTTTTTTGGTCATATATACATCTTAGAATGCCTTAAAAACCTAAAAATTGTGATTTTTCGTAGTTTAAAGTGCAAATCCATGAAATTGGCATGGCCTACCACATGATCGTGTGGTAGCTCACGTGAGTCACATGACCGTGTGGAATGGGTTATCTTGTGTGGCTTCTGTAGGTTGCTCTGATTTTTCTATTTTTGCTCGTTCTTTTTGCTCCCAATTGCTTTGTTAAGCATAAAAAAACATGAATTTAAAGGATTAGGAGCATAAAATTTACAATTAACATCAAATAATAATCCAAAAACGCATTAAGAATGAGATTAAAATAAATTACTTTTAGCACTTTTCAACTACGTGCTATGAGCTGATGAAGTATGAGTAAGAAAGCTGCAAGCTGTGTTTTGTGAGCTGTCTCCAAGCACTACACATGAGAATTAGGAGAGCTACTAATTGGCTAAGTGCGAGCTATCTTTAAGCAATACAATCTGTATATTGCCAGCTTGTCTATAGGTGTTTCTTGTGAGTTGAGCACAGGAGCTGTGTATGCGAGCTTGTTCCCATTGGTCTTGAGGCTTGTGGCTCTGTGCAACATTGCTGTGGCATTGGGTGGACTTCAATTGCTACCTTCAAGGATAATTTTACATATTTTAGCATGAAAATTATGACACCCCAAACCCGACCAAGATGGATCAGCCCGAATTCGAAGCATTACATTAGCCACCTAAGTGTCTCTCCTCCTAATGACCATCCAAGAAGCACCCTAGCCTTATAACACCTCAATCTTATCTAATTATTAGTTATTTATTAATGTGGAAGCAAATTATGAGCCAATTTTAAACTTTTCCTAGGTAATTTAACCTATGGGCATTTTTATCATTTTACGACTTATGGTAAAACTAACCCAAATTTAGATCTAAGTGTTTACCGACCTTCTTTCAGTCAAAGTATACAAGCCTAAAAATTTCAACTTAATTTGAGTTTGTTTTCTATGTCTAATTCAAGTTTTATTATAAGGGACTAAATTATAACTTAAACAAATTATAATACCAATTTAAATAGACAAAAATTCAAACCTTCAAAACCCATACGACCGTGTCCCCCAGACCGTGTGTCATTAAATGATCATGTCCGCATCATGAAAAAATTTTAGACCAATTTCACATGTCCGTGTAGAAATCCCACATGCCTGTGTGTGATAGCTCCAGTCTCCACACGCCTATGTGCAATCCCTCACACGCCCGTGTGAAAACCATTGCACCTATTTTTACGAAAGACTCGTTTTAAAACCTGATTTTGCATATTTTAATGGCCAATTAAACCTGATTTAACTACGATTAATTAACATATATACATACACCTTCCATTGAGTTTATTGACATTAATTAAGCCTCAATTATATAGAATTAGGCAATCAATTTCATGCATAATAAACACCGAATAAATCAAACAAGTGGCGTACCTTAGTCACTAGTAAACCACTCCATGGAAACTTCATTTAAACAATCGTTAGTATAAATTTCATGCTTCACACGCAGTGTTATCAATCACCGTGTTATCAAGCAACAATACATCATAAATCATTCAATAATTAAACTTAAACATGCCTTAGAATTATTAAAAAAACCATCCAAAATAAAAGGTCAAATGTCTAAAATCCAATTACAATAAAAATTAAACTAATTCTCGGGAGTTCCACCATGCCCGATTACAGTCTCTAAAATGTGTAATAAAAACTCTACCAAGTCTAAATCTCTTGGAACTCTCTTGCTCGACTCCTCAGCTCCTCAAGCCCGACAATTATCTGCACAAATTGTAAGGGTGTAAGCTTTAAAAAGCTCAGTGAATGTTAATAAAAGCAACTAGTAAATAACATCCAAATCATGCTTAAATCACATCCAATCAATCACCAATTATCAACCATAATAATGAAACATGTCAATTTAATTTCCATATGCTTTATCAATATCAAGAATCAATTATTCATGGCTTACAAACATTGAATGATATAACAATAATCACACATAAATATATTGGCATACACTTCTCATGGCTTAACCGGGTGATCATACATCGAATAAACATCTCTAAACTCCTACAAATATCAAATACAATCCACCGAGTTGAGCGGACCGAAGCACACGCTCCCTTACAACGCCTCAAATAACCCAATAAGTGGATACTCATGCTCAACACTCCTTTATCTACTCCAAACAAATCAGTCCACCTAGAGCTATATGTTTACAATGTTACAAATAAAGGTGAGTACTCACAAATCCTATGGCATGCCAACTATATCCAATGGATACACCATGCATGTTGCCAATATATTTAGTCAAACATAGCATATAAATCAGTCATTATTGTGTTCAATTTAATGTGACAAAATGCTTATGTGTAACATGTAACATAGCCATTTAACATCCAATTAAATCAAGCATTTCATTTGCCATTTTCCAATATTCAATTACCAATTGTAACACCAATATATCATTATCAAAAACTTTAGTAACCATGCTCTAATCATCAATACAATTAGCCTACTTAAATTGTATAAAATTACCTAAATGCTTACTTACCATTATTCAATAAAATTCAACTCTTGTACATATAATATTAATATTGAAAAAAACAGCCATTCCACCATAATTAATCAATTGAAATCATTAATTAAGCTACTAGTCAAACATAAATGAGGGTCAATTTACCAAATTGTCCTTAGAAACACTTACCACACAATTTATTCAACCACAAACAACTGATCAACCAAGCAAATCCAAGCTTCAATTCAAGTTAACTTGGTCCTCTTCAAGACTCGGAGCTTCAACAGTGATAAAGTAGACATTACCACCATTCCAATGCTATAATAAACACAAATTTTAATTAACTATACTAATCAAAATCCTCTCATACGGATATCTTACTGAATTTGAAACATCAAGTCGAAAACTCGATTCCTCACAAAATCGATCTCTCCAGCCTTCCTAAACACTTTCAATCATCAATACTAGACCAAATACACTAATACTAAGCATCAATTTCATTTTTAAATCAATTTCACAAAATTCCGGAAAATTAGTTCATGAAGATGATGAAATTCAAATTTCTATAAATTACCTTACAAATCATGTTTAATCTTGATAAAGAAGATTAAAAACCTTTTAATAGATCTATTTTGAGTTGGAACATCCATTGATTTGTGGATTTCCTCTCAAAATTCAAGATCCACCATTAAAGAGCCATATGTTCTTGGAATAAGATGACATTGATAAAAATCCTTTAATTGACTCTTAAATCATGTAAAATGTTTCTAATAATCATAAAAATAAGTTTAGGATTGAAGATTACCTTTGATTTGCTCTAAATTTATTAATTGAATATCTTGATACAAGAAACGTGAGAAATTTTAGAATATTTATGGTTAATTTTGAGAATAATTTCGGGTGAATTGAGAGAGTATTTTGAGAAGGGAATTGGTTGGATTTATTCCGTCTTTAAAATCATGCAAAGAAAACAAATTTTAAAGCTCTCTAATATGATGTAAAATGTGTGAAAAGTGGGCTATATATATTAGTTTTAAAATTGAAACCACCAACTAGAAATTTAAAAATTGAAAATTTTATCTAATGGCCACTCCCGCATTTCCCTTTACCATTTAATCATTTCCCCAATAAATATTATTTTAAAATTTTTTCAACTCAAATTAATTATTTCCACTAATAATTATTTAAAATCTTTAAAATTAAAATTTTCAAAAATATTTATATATATATATTTAATTTTTCGGATTATTGTTTAATCGATTTTAGATGAAATTAACCTCCTAAACTAAATTAAAAATGACTAGAAACCTTATAAATTTCTAGTTTCACACTAGGAACCCGAAAAATATACCCAAAACTACTAGACTCAATTTAGGGATATTACCAAAATTTACCAAAAATGTAATATTCACGTAAAACCTTTCAATATCTAATATTCACCAGAAATATACAAAAAATAGCTACTAAACAGTTATAAATCCCTCTTTAACTTGCCCGAAATCTAAGCTAAAAAATACTTAAATAACGCTATGTATTAGCCTTATCATATCCCCAAACTTAATTCATTGCTTGTCCCGAGGGATGACACTATCCAACCGAGTTAATATGAC
Source organism: Gossypium stocksii (assembly GCA_020496765.1). NCBI lineage: Eukaryota > Viridiplantae > Streptophyta > Magnoliopsida > Malvales > Malvaceae > Gossypium > Gossypium stocksii. The sequence continues at coordinate 75,013,212 of CM035632.1, read as the reverse complement.
TCAAACAACACTAGACTAGCATCAAAGACTAAAGAATAAGAAATAATACGATTACACAGAATTAATTTCCCCACATGGTCTTGTATCAGTGATATTCTACTCTCAAATCAATTTTGCAAACGTTTAACTTATGTGCATTCATCAAACAATTTTCTCAAGTATTAAAAATGCTAACAGAATCATGCTTTGAATTTTCCCTTTCTTGACTGTGCAATTTGTCCTTCCCAATCAATTTTTATTTCTTAGATTAAGCTAAGCAACAATCCTAAGGTTTAATTTATGTCTTCATATGTTGTACTCAATATGTAACGCCCCAAAAATCTAAGACTTAAATTTTTGTATGTTATGGCACAAAATGTACGTTTATTTTATTGTTTAAGTGATTTAGGAGCGTTTGGGAGTCTCTGAGAAGTCTTGGCTTTAAGTCTTGGCTTATGCAAAAATTTTTATTTTTATTTGAATGAAACCTGACTCTGGCAGGTAGGCTTCTTAGATTATTGTGCTTAAAACATGACACAAAATGAGTCTCTGGTCCATTGGTAGGTGGTGTGTTATCTAGGCCAAAGGGTTGAGGTTCAAATCCTAGGAAAAGCAGTGGGATGTTTTATTTTGCTGCTTGTGCATGCCAGTGTTAGAGTTTGACTGAAATACTTAAGTAATGGATGTGTTATAGGAATGTGGTTGCTGAAATCAAGGAGAAGATATTGAGATATGGGAGTGGTTGTGGAGGAGAGATTATGGGAGGAAAAATAGGAATTTTGAATGAGTGGAAGTGGTAGTTTTAAATTGGTATGCTAGCCACTCAGATTTTCGGCTGGGGTTTTGTTATGTTTTCCTCTTCTCTTCGTTTTTCAGTTTCTGACATTTATTTTGGGTACTCTCCTGTTTTTGGTGCCGAATTGTACTTTCAATTTTGACCTTTTGACATCAATTTTCTTTCGTCTTTCCTTTTCTTGGGGCCGACTTTAGGAAGGTATCATTCGGGTTTCTTGTTTTGGTTTGGTCGGGACTGTTCTTTGCTAAGTTCTCTTATGACCGATTGCTCTTTTCCCTCTTCTCATTTCTTCTTCTCTCAAACGATTGGCCGAATACCCCTTATTCCTCCTTCTCCTCTTTCTAAGCTCTATCGAATACTCTTCCCTCTTTTCTTTTCTCTGTTCTTTTCCTTTTTACGTTATTGCGTTGGCTAAGCGCCTATAGTGCCTTTCTATTTTGTTCTCAGCTTTAGCAAGGGTTCATTGATCATTTGGGAGTGCACGGTTTTTCTCTTTCTCTCTTCAAGTGCTTCAATGGCCGAGTACTGTTAGGTGAGCATTGATACTACCCTATTCGTTTTCTTTTTAGTTTTTCCTGCTCTGACATCGTCTCTTGTTTTCTTTTTCCGTACTGATTACCCTTCTGTTGTCAACTCTTTCAGATTAATCCCGAACCTCGATTCTTAGTACGCTACTTTGTTACTCTATTGTGTTGGTAAGTGGTTGGGAGTAAGTGATAGGGAATCGAAAGTTACTTTGTTGAGATGATATCATACTTCTAGTATGAATCTAATGGAAGGATGTGATTTTTTTGTAGGTGGTCGAGGGTGATCGGTACATCTCCGAAGAATTAAGAGGGCGATTACTACTATTTTGGTAAGGGCATTGTGATCGTTTTGGAATCCCGTTAGATCTCGATTATAACATAGGTTAAGTATCTAATCAATAACGTATTGTCTTTCTTAGGAATAAGAGTGTTTGGAACGAGGATTAACTTTCAATCACATCAGGTGTGTATTCACATTGTTTTAACTGTAAATCGGTAAAAGTTGAAAAGCCAGAAAATATGGCATTGGGTGCCACACGGGCGTGTGATCGCTCGTGTGGTGAACTGAGTGCTTGAAACATGGGAGTTTTACTATAGAGGCTGCCATGAGCGATTTTATGGGCTTAAGTCATTTTGGGCTTAGTTGGGCCGAAATGGTCCGTGTGGGTGAATGGGCTTGTGGGCCCCACACGGATAAATCACACAGATGTATGGAAATACTGGACCTAGTTGTGTTATTCACATGGCCAAGGTTATTTCTAGGCTTCGTGGGCCACACGGGTGTGTGGGCCTACATGGGCCATATAATGGGCCTTGGGCTCATATACACTGTTTTGACTGTTAAGGTTCCACGGGTCGTCCGAGACGACTATGGACCTTCTGATGGGTCGGTAAGTGTACCTAGACCCTAAGTTGATAAAAATGACTGATTTGCCCTATGATATGTATGACTGTAATTGGGCATGACATTTTGCATACACGTATGATATTATGACATGACACATTGCATGGGGACGGGTTATTGCATTCGGAGGAAGTGTACTGTATTGATAAATCGCACGGGTCGCACAAGACGATTGTGGACCTACTGATGGCTTTAAGCCGTTCATATTACTGGCAGTTTTGTTGCAATACTATTCAGTGCCGCAATCGGTGCTAATCTTGGTGTGTCTGGCTGGGTGGGTCGATTTTATCCCCACATGGTGTGATTGGCAGGACGGAGTGGTGTGTCTAGCTAGATTGGGTGGGATTTCTGATTGCATTATTGCACTGCCATTGTTACTGTATTAGGCTAAGGCCCATATTGATACTGTTATTATAAAGGGCTCAGGCCCGGACTGTTACTGCATACTGTATGACTGACTATTTGATAAGGGATTACACACTGAGTTTTCGTAAAATCACCCTTCTATTTATCTGTACAGGTAATCCCTAGCCTTAAACGGATTGGTACTACGAGGGATTCGGAGATGGCCACACTATTGCTCTTACTTCATATTTGACTTTTATTTACTAGTAAAATTTCGATTTGGGTATTTTTTTTTGTAATAAGGCCTCTTTAACATTTTAACTATTAATTTTTGAGATTTTACTTCCTTTGATATAAACTGTTAGATGTAGGAAAAAAACAGGTTTTTAAAAGATAAACGCTTTTCAAAATACCACACTTACTTAAAATATTTTAAAAGCTTCTGCCACTAAATGAGATTTTGACAATGTATAACGATTTTAAACGTAAATGTTTAAATAATAAACTATGTTTTGAAAATGAACGTACTGTTTCGATTTAGTGAAAGATAATTAAAGTGGATTCAAGTGTAAAGAGAGTTTTTAAAGTATATTAACAATTTAGTATGATCGACAAATTTTTTGTTAATATCACAAAGAAGTCTAATACTGAACAGGTTTTCAATTGGAACATGTTTTCGAAAAACACTTCAATGTGACACTGCCAGATTCGGCCATAACGTCTGGGTCGAGTTTGGGGTGTTACACAATAACTCATTTCTGCTAGTGTAGTTTGCATAGCAATCTAACTTAATAAGTCTTTACAAGGTTATGACTTGGCTAGGTTCAAGGTATGGATAAAGATGGATACTTTTAGGCTTTTGGTAGTGTTTGGGAACTTGGATCTAGATTTCACAGTTAGTGTAAATTAAGTGATGTTAAAAAATATGAAATTAAATCAAAGAAGTTGGATTGGATTAAATCACTAAAGACTTAGCTGCCAAGAGACCTTATTTATTATTTTTATTGTATTTAGCTTATCTAATGGATGTTTTATAGGGAGTCTAATAGATCTTCTCTTTGTTAGCAAGTTTTGAAATATTCTTTATAAATTGAGAGACTTGTATAGGTTTATGTACCAAGAGAAATGAGCACTTAGTCTGTTTTAAGTTAGGAACCTTATTGTATTAGTGCATTTTGATAGTAAAACATTGGTGTTGTGGTTTTACTTTTTGAATTCACAATGGGTGAATTTAGTGGCGAGGGTATCAAGTCTTCAAGTTACAAAATTACGAAAAATTATCATGGGTTTGATAGATTAGGATCACTTATTGTTATTGTTGAAAAGAGTGGATATTTCTTACTGAGTTAGGCTCTGCAAATGTTGAGAAACCGAACTGCATAAGCAACTCCTTTTTATTCCGTGGCTTTGATATTTTTCATATTTGGTGGTGAAGGAGTGCCTACTTCTTTAGCACCACTTCACTGGTGTAGTTTGATTCTTAGCAAATGTTTCATTTAATCAAGTGATAATACATATCCAACTATAACATTCATGATTTTTTATCAAAACCATAGATATGTATGCTACTTATGTAACACCCCTTACCCATATCCGATGCCGGGACAGGGTACGAGGCGTTACCTTACTAAAACACTTACAAACATTCATTTTCGGTTCATAAAACTTCGTTCCAAATTAAAACTTTTCGAAAATTGTCTTACGGCTCTTAATATGGACCTATAAGGCTCAAAACATGGTTTGGAAACAATTCGGGACCATTCTGAGCACTTAGAAAAAATTTCAATAAAGGTTACTCAAAACAGGGCACACGCCCGTGTGAATGGGTAACATGCCCGTGTGGCCTCAAAACATGGCCGTCCTAAAGGCCCATATGGCTCACACGGCCTAGGCATATGGGAACACACCTGTGCTTCTCATCTATATGGATTTATTTTCAAACATCAAACCTAAAGGGGTTTTCACATGGCCTGACACATGCCCGTGTCCCTAGCCTGTATCCCTCACACGGCCATGACACGCCCGTGTCGTAGCCCATGTGCAAAAACCTTGACATTCTATTTCTAACATCAGCAACCATTCAAGGTCACACGACCGTGGCATACGCTCGTGTGCTAGGCCGTGTTTTCTATACGGTTGAGACACATGGCCATGTCTCGGCCCGTGTGGTTACTACTGGCATTTAATTTTGCCAACCTAAGGTGCAAGGGAGACACGGTCTAACCACACGCCAGTGGGGCAGACGGTGTGTCACACATGGCCTAGACACACATCTGTGTGTCTACCCTTGTGGATAAAAATAAGGCTATCTACCAAGCCTTTTGCCACCTTGAAACAAGGTCAAAGATATATCAATTTAACAACACATCTTGTGACATTCAAACTCATCTATGAAACCACAACCAAGTCATTTTCATTTCAAGTACTTTACACTACTCATGCATTCTCCTCACCTACTTAAATGGCTCAATCATGTGCTTATTCATCCATACTATTTGCTCAATCATGAAAACATCAATATTTGCATTTATAAACCAATAGCAAATATTAGTCAATATTTGGCATTTATAAACCATAACTTACTCATTTTCATCTTTTACTAATCATATAACATAATTTTCAGCTCACATTTCACACATTTCATATTGGTACCTGCACCACTCACAAGGTCATCATAATATCTCTCGATCTTGATACAAACTTTAAATTTCCCATTGAACCATTTAGAATATGAAAGAATATTCAGTAAGCCTCATACAATGGATATCATGCCAATGCCATGTCTCGACATAGTCTTACACTAGCTTACATGTCAAGTCGATGCCATGTCTGTAACAGCCCGAATTAGGGGCTAAACGGAATAGTGGTTTTGAAACCATGAATCCGAGGTCTAAAATATTTTTGCCGGTTGATTTTTAATATTTAATTGGTGATTGAATGTTTGTGTGAAGGTTTGGTAGATAAGTTTCATTGTTTGCATGTCCAATTTGATAAGTTGGACTAAATTGCAATAGGTGAAAAGTATGTGTTTTAATTCATAAAAGCACTTGATTGAAATGGGGTTTTAAATCTAAGGTCCTTATGTAGGAATTATACCATTTTGTTTGAGTTTGGACAAAGATACCCATAGAAGGGAAAAATTTTAAAGAAAGGCATAAGGGGCATTTTGGTAATTTGGATAATTAAAGAAATAAAAAGGGAAAATAAGTCAAAATTGGTGTCCATCTTCTCCCCCTTGTGCCAAATTTGAAGAGTCACCATAGCTAGGGTTTTGACAACTTCTCAAGCTCATAGTAAGTAGCTCCTAGCCCCGTCTTTAATGCTCTTCGTATTTTTGAGATTCTCATAACTTGATTTAACTGGGGTTGATGTTTAAAATTTTAAGATGTTTAAAATTTTAACCATGGGTGACATATATGTATTTTTATGTCTAGTGGTAGAATAAGAAAGTTTGAAGTGTGGTGAATAACTTTTACTAGGTAATTTTCGGTGAAAATTATAAAAGGACTTATTTGTAAAAGGTGAAATATTCTGTGCATAATTTGTGAAATGATGGAAATTATGGGTTGCTATAAGAGGAAAAATGGTTTAGCTAGGCTTAAATACAAGAAAATGGGATAAAAATCATTTATCGAGCCTAGGGACTAAATTGTAAAATTTAAAAAGTTAGTGGTCAAATTGTAAAATTTTCTATAGGAAGATTTTGGACTCATTTGAGTAATGTGAATATTGAATGGGTTAAATGTGTCATTATAGATCGAGAAGAACGTGGAATCGACCTTGACCGAGGCAAAGGTAAGGTTTCGGACTAAACCTCAAAGTTGACCTATTTTGTAATCGAGGTAAGTTTATATGTAAATAATGCATTGAATTCAGTAATATCATTATGTATAGTTATATATTGTGAAGAATGTTTGAATAATGTTTCTATTAGAGAGTTGTGGAAATGTGAAAGGGATATGGATAAAATGTAGCTAGGTTACATGGTGGTTCCAAGGATAGGACACCATGTAGACACGAGAGCTATGAGATGTTATATGGTACCTAGGTCACATGTGTATTTACTATGTGTACACGAGAGCTACGGGTTAAAGATAGCTAGGTCACATGAATGTTACCAAGAGAACACCATGTTGACACGAGAGCTATACGATAAGTAGCTAGGTCGCATGAGTGGTTCCAAGTGTAGGACACCATGTTGACACGAGAACTACGAGACTAAGTGGGCTAGGTCACATATATGGTACTAAAAGTACATCATGTGTACACGAGAGCTGGATTACATGGAAGGTGGAGCTATGTGTTGAAACTGCCAAGGATCGATAAATGTTCCGAAGGGTTCAACGGGACAAAATTTACTAAAAGATGTCTTGTGTGAACATATGATGTATAGATGCAGAGATGTAAGCAAGGGTATATGTAAGCAAGGGTATATGTGAGAAAGGGTATATGTGAGTATATGCATGGATAAGCAAATTGCATGTGGTGTATGTGAAAATTGGTAAGGTGAAAATGAGTAAGTGAGGTTGATGAGCAATAAAGTTTTGTTACGTTAAATTTGAGCTTGAATTGAGTATATTATTATAATGTTATTTATTTGCATATAGACTTATTAAGCTTAAAGCTTACCCCTCTTCTTTTTCCCTTGTCTTATAGTGTTGCCAAATCTAGCTCAAAATTCAGGAAGCGTCAGAGGATCATCCACACTATCAAGACTCATTTGGGTATATTGAAATGTATTTCTGAATTATGGCATATACAGGGACTTGTTTGTTTATAGGAGTTAAGTAGTTGGCTATCATGTGGGTTTTATGTCATCTTGACAAGTCATTTTTTATTAAGGCTATGTGATATGGCTAATAATGTTATTGGTTTATATATATCTATTTGAGGTAATTCATGAAGTGGTTGGGTTACTTGTGTGGATGACATGTTATGTGTAGATTAAATGTTGAATGTCGCTATAATGATGGTTTAAAAGTGTTATGGTATGTTGTGATAAAATGGTATAAGTTTATATGTGTTTTGGGGTATGACATGGCTTGGAAAATAACCTAACTTAGAGCCACACGGTCAGTCACCATGGCCATGTGTGTAGGGCATGTGAAAGTTGCATGAAATTTTCAGAAAATCAGGACGTCCCACGGCCTACCCACACGGGCGTGTGTCGTGGCCGTAAGACCAAATTTGCATGTTGACATCTTAAATAGAATCCCCAAGTTTTTACACACGAGGAGAGAACACGGGCGTGTTGACGCCGTGTGAGGGACACGGGCCAAGGACACGGGTGTGTGCTCGACTGTGTGAAAACCCTTATAGGTTCGAAACGAAAAATAAATTTGTAATAATTCTATACGTGTTGGGGACACGGAGTGTGACCACACGGCTTTCCCACATGGGTGTGTCCCTGTCTCACACGAGGGTGTGCCCTGTTTTTAACAAAATTTTCCTAAGTTCTCGATTTGGTCCCAGATTGCTCCCAAATTATGTTTTGGCCCCGTAGGCCCATTTTAAGGTTTGTATGACATAACATGAATAAGTTTTAAATTGAAACAAAATTTTGTGGTTTGACTTCGAATGATTGGTTATGAAATTGTCCCGTAATGCCTCGTATCAAGTTCCCGCATCGAACTCGGGTAAGGGGTGTTACAATGTCCTAGATATGGTCTTACATTAATTCTCATATATCGAGGCCGATGCCATGTTCCAAACATGGTCTTACACTGGCTCTCCTTTATTCATGCCGATGCCATGTCCCAGACATGTCTTACACTAGCTTGCATGTAGAGGCTGATGCCTTGTCCCAAACATGGTCTTACACTAGCACTCGTATCAATGACAATGCCATGTCCCAGACATGGTGTTACACTGGCTAGCACATATTGATGTCGATGCCATGTCCCAGACATGGTCTTACACTAAGACGTAACGAGGTTGATGCCATGTCCCAGACATGGTCTTACACTAGCTCTCGTATAACCCTAGTATCATGGCAAAAAATATCCAATCTATTCCTGTAGTTCAACTAGGCTTTATCACATAATTTCTCATCAATGCATTACTCTAATTCATACCTATTCATTTAATGTAAAATAGATAATCTCATGCATAATTATAGAAAAGTTGCATTATTTACCTACAACTTACCTCGGCATACAAAATGTGAATGACTTCTCGATTTAGTCCGTTTGCTTGGCCTTCGCCTAGTCTAGGTCTAAATTTCGTAATTCTTGATCTATAAAAAAAATTCACTAATTTAATCACTACATTAACTAAGGCAATTCAAAATTCATAATTTAACAAAATGACCATTTTGCCCCTAGACTTTTGCAAAATGACCATTTTACCCCTAGGCTCAGAAATTGATTTTTATCGAATTTCCTTATTACCCAAGCCTAATCGAATTATTTTCACTCTTATGGCAGCCCACAATTTCCATTATTTCATGCATTTACTACACAATTTTCTAACTTTACAACTAGGTCCATTTTAGGTGTTTTCCATGAACACCCTTTCACAAAAGTTATTTATTTAACATCTATGATTCATTTTATTCCGTAAAATTTCAGAAAACCACATGAACACTTTCATGGCAAAACCCCAGACTTTCTATCATTTTGCAAAATAGTCCCCTCAATAGATAGCTTATGCTACAAGGGTTCCAAAAATGTAAAAATCACTAAGAAAAGTTACCAAAATCACTTGCTTGCAAGGATGAGAAGTAGCTGAAATTTTGAGCTTCCAAAACCCCAAAAATGGCTGAAAATTTCGGTGTAAGAGATGAAGAAATGGAGAAAGTGATAGCTAGACTATTAGGCTATTATTTTATCACCAATTAAGTCACCTAACTTTGACCAACTTTTTATTTTCTCTAATTTCTTGTCTCATGGCCGGCCAAGACTAATAAAATGGGTCTATTTGGTCATTAAAGATCCCAAATTTTGGTTCTCTATCTATTTAACACAATTTGCTAGTAAATCACAACTTTTACCCTTTATGCGATTTAATCCTTTTTCGCAATTAAGCCCCCAATTGCGTAAATTAATTCACCAAAATTTTCATGCACCCTTATAAAAATACTATAACACATAAAATAATATTAGAAATAATTTCTTCGACCTTGAGTTAGTGGTTCTGAAACCACTTTTTCGACTAAGCCCAAAATCGGGCTGTTACAACTTAACTAGGGATTTTGAAAATTTGAATGTTTGATTTTAACAAGTTGATTCTTTTTACAATTTTCAAATAGATATCACATCGAAACCTAACTCATTTGTTTTCATGTATGCATTTATCTTACAATTCATATAGAAAATGAAATACAAATTTAAATTTTAAAATCCATTTTCTCAATCACAACATCAAACTAAAAGATTTCATGCCTAAAAGTCTTATTTATTTTTCTTTATTCTATTTTTTTACATTATTTTTCTAATAAATTATATATTTAAAACAATATTTTTAATTGCTAAGATAGAAAATTAGATGATTCCAAATTTAAGTATATGAAAAGTAAAATTATTTAGCTAAATCCAATAAGATTTTTTTATAATATTAATTATATAAAAATTATAAACTTGTATAAAATTAACATGATTTAACAAAATATATATAACCAAAAAGAATTCTAATGAATTTCCTTTGCTATCGAATATAAGGGTGAGTGTTCGATTGAGTCGAATGAAAAAATTTTGGGTTAATCGAGTTGACGAATCATATTTTATCATCTTAACTCGATTTGAAATTTTCTCGAATAGAGTAGAGTGAAATGGAATTCGAATTGAATTGAATTGAATATATTTATTTGAGTTAAATTTTAAAGAAAATAATTTTGGATCCTTGTAACCACTATCACCCACTATAATCAAAATTTTCCACTGTAATAAAATTTGTTATTGTTGGAAAAATTATATTTTTGGAATCTTTGAGGCATATTCTTGATTAGTAAAGGTACAGATTTGAATCATAAAATTATGATTTTATATTCTACCCCATGAGACCTTTACAATGGTATATCATATGATCTTTTGTAAAAAATAAAAGGTATACCATATGCTTAAAATGGTTGAATGATGAATGAGAAATTGATACTCAAAATATGCCACTTGTGAATTATGTTGAGGAAAATAGAAAAGTAAGTCCCACATTGGTTAGATATCAAGTGTGGAATGTAACAGCCCAAATTAGGGCTTAGTAGGAATAATGGTTTCGAGACCACAAATCCGAAGTGGAAAAGAACACTTCATGATTATTTCTAAGTTTATAACATGATAGCATTATAGTGGTAAAATGCCATGAAGGGATTCCTATGAAAAATTGATCAATTGGTCTTCAGGGACTAAATAGCCAAATTTTCAAAATATGAGTCTCTAGAAGGTTTAAGTATGAAAGAACATTAGATAAAATTATTTTAGTATTATTTTATGTGTTATAATATTTTTATGAGAGTGTAGGAAAATTTTGGTAAATTAATTTATGCAATTGAAGGCTAAATCGCGAAAAGGGACTAAATCGCATAAAAAGTAAAAGTTACGGATTAATAGTAAAATGAGTTAAATAGTTAGAGAATTAAAAATTGGAGGATTTTAAAGGGCAATTAGACCCTTAACAAATGCTTGGCCGCCATAGGAGACAAATAAGGTAGAAAAGTTAAAGATTATGTGCATTAGGTGACAAAATTGATCAAATAATCACCTAATGGCCTAGCCTTCATGCCTTCATCATTTTCCCTCTTCTCCTTGTTGATTTTACTAGCTAAAAAGAGGGTTTTAGAGCTTGAAATTTTTTGCTACATTTATCACTCATTTGTAAGTGATTTTCCTGGCTTTTCTTGAATAATTTTACATTTTTTAGACACTTATGGCATAAGCTTCCCATTGAGGAGTGTATTTAGCATTTTGGTTGAAAGTTTAAAGTTTTTCCATAGATGTATAGATATTATTTGCTGGATTTTTATGAAAGAAAATGGATGCAAGATGCTTGATAAACAACTTTTGTAAAGAGGTGTTCATAGAAAACACCTAAAAAGGGCCTAGTTGTAAAGTGAGTAAGTTGCCTGGTAAATACATGAATAATGGATATTTGAAGTTGCCATAAGAATAAAAAGGGCTAGATAAGCATGAGAAATGAGGAAATTTGATAAAAATCAATTTCTGAGCATAAGGGAAAAATGGTCATTTTGTCTAAGTCTAGGGGGTAAAATGGTCAATTTGCCAAATTTTGAATTAAATGTTGTTATAATTAATTTTATGATTAATTTATCGAATTCTATTCATTATAGATCAAAAAACTCGAGGCGCGAATCAAAATCGGGGAAAGGGTAAACTGGTGGACTAAATCAAGCATTTACCATATTTTGGACTCGAGGTAAGTTGTATGTGATATTATAGCATTTAGTATTATGGAAACTTTTATGATGATTTTCTATGATATCTATGTTATTGCCATGAAATTATTGACATTAGTTTTCACTAAGTAATGACGAGGAAATAAAAGTATGATTTTGATAGAATGTTAATGAATACGAAGGATACCGTTGACATACCAGGAGGAATTATAGGTCCCGTATAAGACCATGTCTGGGATATAGCATCGGCACCGAACTGGGATCCCATGTAAGACCATGTCTGGGACATGGCATTGGCATCGACAAGTGGTCCCGTATAAGACCATGACTAGGACATGGCGTCGGCACCTAGATGAGATATAGATCCCCTGTAAGACCATGTCTGGGACATGGCATGGGCATCTAAGAGAGATCCCGTATGGGACATGGCATCGGCATCATATGAGATTTTGTGTAAGACCATATCTGGGATTTGGCTTCGGTATCAGTTTGAGATCCCATGTAAGACCATATCTGGGATATAACTTTGGCATCTTACTAAGAGAATGGTATTACGGGTATCCTTCAATATTCTAAATACATTAAAAGCAAAAGTATTCGAGTTGATTAAGTTAATGAAAAAGATTAAAGTTTATGATGAGTGTTACAGGTACACTTGAATAAATTATGAGAAAATGATAATGTAAGACACGAGATTGAGTAACTCATGAGAATGAGCAAGACATGAGACTGAGTAAGTCTCGGGAATATGTAAGTCATGATGACGAGTAAGTCATAAGAATTAGATAATTATGAGCATGAGTAAAATATTAAAAGAAGTTTCAAGTTATTTTAAATGAAATAATGTTGTATTAATTATGGTTGTTATTTTATTTCATGCAACTTACTAAGCATTTTATGCTTACTCCCTCAATTTCCCTTTTCTATGTAGGTTTGCCGAATTAGCTCGGGGATCTTTAAAAGTTGGAGCTCGAAGTCACACTATCAAGTCATCTATTTTGGTATAGTTGTGTTGGTCATTTTGAATATGGCATGTATAAGTCTTTAGTCATTTTGTTACATGACTCATACTAGTTAGCCAATTGTGTTGGCCATTTATACTTACAAGCTTCATTTTGTAAATGGCCTTTGGAATTAAAACTATCCAAGTTGCTTAGTGAAATGAGAATGAATTTCATGGAAATTGTGCAAATTTTCTTAGTAGTTTATGCATGCATTTTGAATATGAATTGGTTGATGTGTGAGCACCTATTAAAGGACATTTAGATGAGTATTAGTGCAATGATATGATGTATGAAGATTGGGATATGTTTGAATATGTTTCATTGTGGCTAAGGGCTTGGTAAATAGCCCTATATCGCCCACACAGGTAGACACACGGGCGTGTGTCTAGGCCGTGTGAGACACACGGGTCGCACACGGGTGTGTGGCTTGACCATGCGTCCCCTGTACCTTGCATGGATAGAATTAAATGCTCATCAGTGTTCCCACAGGCATTAGCCACGGTCGTGTTTCTCGACCGTGTTGAGGACATGGCCAGCACACGGGCGTCTACCATGGCCGTGTGACTACTAACGTTAGAAACTGAATACCTAGGTTTTTGCACACGAGCCACGACACGGGCGTGTAAAGACCGTATGAAGGGCACAGGCTGGGCACACTGGCGTACGTCTGGCCGTGTGAAAGCCCTTGTAGGTTCGATGTTATAAATTAAATCCACACGGGCAAGGGGCACGGCCGTGTCCCTAGTGTTCCTAGGCCGTGTGAGGTACACGGGCCATCAGCATAGCAATGTTTAGAGGCCAAATGGGCGTGTCACCCTTCCACACGGGCGTGTGCCCTATTTTCACTAGTTTTTGGAGAAATTTTCTTAAGTGCCTGAAATGGTCTCGGGTTATTCTCGAACCATGATTTAGGGCTCATAGGCCTATAAGAAGGCTCGTAGGATAATGTTTGAAAAATTTTTATTTGGGACATATCTCCATGAGTTTAAGTTGAATGTTTGCATGAGTTTTAAAATGGTAATGCCTCATGCCCTACTCCAGCATCGGGTATGGGTAAGGGGTGTTATATTTAGTGGTATCAGAGCTAGTGTTTAGTCGATTCTAGGACTAACCTTCCACATGCACGAGTCTAGCTATACATGACATACTTAAATATATTTATATGTGATATGATAGTGTGACGACTCATGACAATCTAAATATGTTTTCTTATAGTAATGGATCCTGATCGAGCTATGGCATACGATGTAGAAAGTAATGCACCTGCTCCTGCTGAAGGGACAGTGCCAGTTAGGACCGAAAATTGACCAGGTATTGTGAGTCAGGGAGGAGAGGCTCGAGAGGCCTTTTTCTAAATAATGAGTGAGTGGTTCATAGAGTTCATTCGAACGAACCTGGCTACTCAACAACAAGCTCCACCCCTTCCAAATACTCAATCTACCCCGATAGCTCCTCAAATTGTAAAGGTAGTAAAACGTGAAAAGGCCCCAATAGATAGAATCCGAAAACAAGGTGCAGAAGAATTCAAGGTTACTAAAGAGGATGATCCAAAAAGAACCAAATTTTGGCCAGAGAATACCATCCGGGTATTTGACAAATTATCTTGCACTTTGGAAGAGTGTATGAAGTGTGTCGTATCCCTCCTATGAGATTCCGCCTATTAGTGGTGTAATACCCTTATGTTAGTGGTACCAAGGGAGAAAGTTAACTGGAAGTTTTTCCAGGAAGAATTCCATAAGAAGTAAATAAGTTCGAGGTTTATTGATAAAAAAAATGTAAGGAAATCTTGAAACTGAAGCAAGGCCGAATTTCAATAACAGAATACGAGCGAGAGTTTGTAAGACTTAGTAAATATGTTCAGGAATGCGTATCCATCGAGGCCATATCGAGGCCATTATGTACAAAAGATTTGAGATGGATTAAATGAGGACATCAAAATGTTTGTTAGTATCCTCGAATTAAAGGAGTTTGTGGTACTCGTGGATAGAGCTTGTAAGGTCGAGGAGTTGGCCATGGAAAAGAGAAAGGCTGAGATGGAATCTCGTGACTCAAGAAAGAGACTGCTTGGCAAGTCATTTCAATCTTCTTCTAAGAGATCAAGGGAATTTACTTCCCAGCCAGTTTCTTCAGCAGGATTTTCGAGTAAGGGCAAGGGCAAAATGAATCCAATCTCTAAAGCACAGACTACCTCAGTTGTGAGTGTGGGTAATACTCAACTCGGTGGACCGAAGTGTCCTCAGTGTGGTAGACGCCACCCCGACGAATGTCAGGCAAATGAGAGGGCTTGCTTAAATGTGGCTCTCAAGACTATTTTATTAGAGAGTGTCCTTAGATGGTTGAGAAAGATAGAGATCAGAGTGTAAGATTGGGAAATCCTCCCTCTAGAGGCAGACCCCAGAGAAACCTAGGTTCGGGAGTGAGTAGTAAAGGTGCTTCGAAAGAACAGACTGTGAGACCTGAGGGTAGAGCACTAGCAAGAACATATACCATTTGCGCTCGTGAGGAAGCATCATCACCCGATGTAATCACAGGTATATTTTCTCTCCATGAAACTTCTGTTATAGGTTTGATAGATCCGAGATCTACCCACTCATACATTTGCTTAAAACTAGTCTCTAGCATGAGTATACCAGTAGAGTTCACAGAACTTGTGATAAGAGTATCTAATCCCCTAGGCAAATGTGTGTTAGTAGACAGGGTATGTCGAGATTGTCTTTTCATGATTAGGGGTTATTGTTTCCCGACTAACCTCATGTGTCTACCATTCGATGAATTTGATGTGATCCTTGGCATGGATTGGTTAACCACACATGATGTGATAGTGAATTGTGGAAGAAAGTTTATTGAACTGAAATGTAAGAACGGTGATACTCTTCAAGTTGAATCAGAGGAATCAAAGAGTTTGCCCATAGTGATCTCTTCTATGGTTGCTTAGAAATATATTAGAAAATGGTATGAAGCTTACCTTACCTTTGTGATTAATACAAAAGAATCGGAGTTGGAAATTGAGTCGGTGCCAGTAGTTTGCGAGTATTTAGATGTCTTTCTAGAAGAGTTGCCTGGATTACCTCCAGCCAGAGAGGTAGAGTTTGGTATAGAGTTGGCCCCTGGCACCATGCCTATCTCTATTGCTCCTTATAGAATGGCTTCGGCTGAGTTGAAGGAATTGAAGGCTCAGCTACAACAATTGACAGATAAGGGTTTTGCAAGACCAAGTCATTCTCCATGGGGTGCTCCCGTGTTATTTGTGAAAAAGAATGATGGGTCTATGAGGTTATGCATTGATTACCGGCAACTTAACAAAGTGACAACAAAGAACAAATACCCTTAGCTAAGGATCGATGATTTATTCAACCAGTTGAGAGGAGCCACGGTATTCTCTAAGATAGATTTGAGATCCGAGTATTATCAGTTAAGAGTTAAGGAATCCGATGTGCCTAAGACTTCTTTTTGAACAAGGTATGGCCATTATGAATTCTTGGTCATGCCATTTGAATTAACGAATGCTCTTACGGTATTCATGGATTTAATGAATTGCATCTTTTGGCCATACTTGGATAAATTCGTCGTGGTCTTCATTAACATTATCCTAATTTATTCCCGTAATAGGGACGAGCATGCCAAGCATTTGAGGACAGTATTACAGACCTGGCGAGATAAGCAACTTTATGCCAAATTCAGTAAGAGTGAATTTTGACTTAAAGAAGTTGGATTTTTGGGCCACATCGTTTTGGGTGATGGCATCGCAGTTTACCCAAGCAAAATCTCAGCAATTATTGAGTGGAAACCACCGAGAAACGTATCCGAGGTTAGAAGTTTCTTAGGCTTGGTAGGTTACTACCGAAGATTTGTCAAAGGATTCTCTATGATCACGACTCCAATGATGAGATTGTTGCAAAAAAATGTCAAGTACGAGTGGAACGAAAAATGCCAACAAAGTTTCGAGAAGTTAAAGGCGTTATTGACTGAGGCTCCTATTTTAGTGCAACCCGAACCGGGAAGAATTTGTGATCTACAGTGATGCATTCTTAAATAGATTGGGCTATGCGCTCATGCAAGAAGGTAGGGTGATTGCATATGCCTCAAGATAATTAAAGCCTCATGAAAGGAATTATACCACTCATGACTTGGAGTTGGCCGCGATAGTGTTTGCGTTAAAGATTTGGAGGCACCATTTATATGGTGAACAATGTTGAGTGTTTACCAACCATAAGAGTTTAAAATACTTGATGACTCAAAAGGAGTTGAATCTACAGCAAAGAAGGTGGTTAGAGTTGATCAAAGATGATGAATTGGTGATTGCTTATCACCGAGGGAAAGCAAATGTTGTAGCCGATGCTCTTAGTCAAAAATTGCTATTTGCGTTGAGAGCTATGAACACATAGTTGACATTTACTGATGATGGTTCGGTCTTAGCAGAAATAAGGGCTAAGCAGATGTTCATGCAAGAGATCTGTGAAGCACAGTCAAGAGACAGAGATTTGCAAGCCAAGAAAGCCCAATGTGAATTGGGTACCGATTCAGATTTCTAGATAGATTTAAATGGTTGTGTAAGGTTCCAAGATCGAATTTTTGTATTGAAGAATGATGAATTAATTCATAAAATTCTACACGAGGCCCATAGTAGCCGAATGTCCATTCACTTCGATAGTACTAAGATGTACAATGATTTAAAGAGATGGTATTGGTGGCTGAACATGAAAAGAGATGCCTCTGAGTACGTAGCAAAGTGCTTCATTTGTCAGCAAGTAAAAGCAGAACACCGAGTACCCTCTGGTTTACTATAGCCTATCATGGTTCCCGAGTGGAAGTGGGACCGTATTACTATGGATTTCATGACGAGTTTGCTGTTGACATCGAAAAAGAAAGATGTTGTTTGAGTTGTGGTTGATAAACTTACAAAGTCATCCCATTTGGTACCAGTACGCACAGATTACTCATTAGATAAGTTGGCTGACTTGTACATTTTTGAGATTGTGCCACTTCATAGAATACCATTATTGATCATTTTGGATAGAGATTCGAGATTCACATCACAATTTTGGAAGAAATTACAGGAAGTTTTAGGCACAAAGCTAAATTTTAGCACTGCTTTCCACCCACAGACCGACGGACAGTCGGAGAGAGTAATATAGGTGCTTGAGGATATGATCAGATGTTGTATATTGGAATTCCAAGGTAGTTGGGAAAAGTACCTACCTTTGGTTGAATTTACTTACAATAACAATTTCCAGTCAAGCTTGAAAATGGCGCCTTATAATCAAGCTTGAAAATGACGCCTTATAAGGCCTTATATGGGCGTAAGTGTCAAACGCCTTTGTACTGGACGGAGCATAAAGAAGATCGGATATACAGGGTCGATTTCGTTAAAGAGACTGAAGAGAAAGTTAAAAGGATTCGTGATTGCCTAAAAGCTACCTCAGATAGACAGAAATCCTATGCAGATTTAAAAAGGAAAGAGATTGAGTATCAAATCAGAGATAAGGTGTTCTTGAAAGTATCTCCGTGGAAGAAAGTTCTTCGATTTGGCCGAGAGGGCAAATTAAGTCCACGTTTCATTGGACCTTATGAGATCACTAGAAGATAGGACCGGTAACTTATCGGCTAGCTTTGCCATCTGAGTTAGAAAAGATCCACAATGTATTTCACGTATCTATGTTGCGACGCTACCGATCAGACTCTTCGCATGTGATTGCCTCAACAGAGACTGAGATCCAGCCGGATATAACTTATGGCGAAGAACTGATTTAGATTCTAGCTCGAGAGTCTAACAGTTAAAGAACAAAAGTATTGCCCTTGTGAAAGTACTGTGGCAAAGACATGGGGTAGAATAGGCAACATGGGAGCTTGAGGAAACCATGAGAAACCAATATCCCAACTTGTTTACTAGTAAGATTTTCAAGGATGAAAACCTCTAAGGGGGATGATTGTAACAACCCAAATTAAGGCTTAATCGGAATAATAGTTTCGAGACCACAAATCCGAAGTGGAAAAGTACACTTCATGATTATTTCTAAGTTTATAACATGATTGCATTATAGTGGTAAAATGCCATGAAGGGATTTCTATGAAAAAGTGATCAATTGGTCTTCAGGGACTAAATAGCCAAACTTTCAAAATACGAGTCTCTAGAAGGTTTAAAGTATGAAAGAACATTAGATAAAAGTATTTTAGCATTATTTTATGTGTTATAATATTTTTATGAGAGTGTAGGAAAATTTTGGTAAATTAATTTACGCGATTGAAGGCTAAATCGCAAAAAAAGGGACTAAATCGCATAAGGAGTAAAAGTTACGAATTAATAGTGAAATGAGTTAAATAGTTAGAGAATTAAAAATTAGAGGGTTTTAAAGGGCAATTATACCTTTAACAAATGGTTGGCCGGCCATAGGAGACAAATAGGGTAGAAAAGTCAAAGGTTATGTGCATTAGGTGACAAAATTGATAAAATAATCACCTAATGGCCTAGCCTTCATGCCTTCATCATTTTCCTTCTTCTCCTTGCCGATTTTACCAGAAAAAAAAAGAGGGTCTTAGAGCTTCAAATTTTTATCTACATTTATCACTCATTTGTAAGTGATTTTCTTGGCTTTTCTTGAATATTTTTACATTTTTTAGACGCTTATGGCATAAGCTTCCCATTGAGGAGTGTATTTAGCATTTTGGTTGAAATTTTAAAGTTTTTCCATGG
Organism: Gossypium stocksii; assembly: GCA_020496765.1. Taxonomy (NCBI): domain Eukaryota; kingdom Viridiplantae; phylum Streptophyta; class Magnoliopsida; order Malvales; family Malvaceae; genus Gossypium; species Gossypium stocksii. The sequence continues at coordinate 74,993,620 of CM035632.1, read as the reverse complement.
ATTTATAGATGTTATTTGCTGGAGTTTTATGAAAGAAAATGGATGTAGGATGCTTGATAAACAACTTTTGTAAAGAGGTGTTCCTAGAAAACACCTAAAAAGGGCCTAGTGGTAAAGTGAGTAAGTTGCCTAGTAAATACATGAATAATGGATATTTTAAATTGCCATAAGAATAAAAAGGGCTTAGATAAGCATGAGAAATGAGGAAATTTGATAAAAAATCAATTTCCGAGCATAAGGGCAAAATGGTCATTTTGTCAAAGTCTAGGGGGTAAAATGGTAAATTTGCTAAATTTTGAATTAAAGGTTGTTATAATTAATTTGATGATTAAATTATTAAATTCTATTCATTATAGATCAAGAAACTCGAAGCCCAAATCAAAACTGGGGAAAGGGTAAACTGGTGGACTAAACTGAGCATTTACCATATTTTGAACTTAAGGTAAGTTGTATGTGATATTATAACATTTAGTACTATGGAAACCTTTATGATGATTTTCTATGATATCTATGTTATTTCCATGAAATTATTGACATTAATTTTCACTAAGTAATGACGAGGAAATAAAAATATGATTTCGATAAAATGTTAATGAATACGAAGGATACCGTTGACATACCAGGAGGAATTGTAGGTCTCATATAAGACCATGTCTAGGACATGGCATCAGCACCGAACTGAGATCCCATGTAAGACCATGTCTGGGACATGGCATTGGCATCGACAAGTGGTCCCGTATAAGACCATGACTAGGACATGGCGTCGGCACCTAGATGAGATATAGATCCCCTATAAGACCATGTCTGGGACATGGCATGGGCATCTAAGAGAGATCCCGTATAAGACCATGTCTGAGACATGGCATCGACATCATATGAGATCCTATGTAATACCATATATGGGATATGTCTTCGGCATCAGTTTGAGATCCCATGTAAGACCATATCTAGGATATGGCTTTGGCATCTTACTAAAAGAACGGTATTACGGGTATCCTTCAATATTCTAAATACATTAAAAGCAAAAGTATTCGAGTTGATTAAGTTAATGAGAAAGACTAAAGTTTATGATGAGTGTTACAGGTACACTTGAATAAATTATGAGAAAATGATAATGTAAGACACGAGATTGAGTAACTCATGAGAATGAGCAAGACATGAGACTGAGTAAGTCTCGGGAATGTGTAAGTCATGATGATGAGTAAGTCATGAGAATTAGACAGTTATGAGCATGAGTAAAAGATTGAAAGAAGTTTTAAGTTACTTTAAATGAAATAACATTGTATTAATTATGATTGTTATTTTATTCCATGCAACTTACTAAGCATTTTATGCTTACTCCCTCAATTTCCCTTTTCCATGTAGGTTTGCCAAATTAGCTTGGGGATCTTTAAAAGTTGGAGCTCGAAGTCACACTATCAAGTCATTTATTTTGGTGTAGTTGTGTTGGTCATTTTGAGTATGGCATGTATAAGTCTTTAGTCATTTTGTTACATGACTCATACTAGTTAGCCAATTGTGTTGGCCATTTATACTTACAAGCTTCATTTTGTAAATGACCTTTGGAATTAAAACTATCCAAGTTGCTTAGTGAAATGAGAATGAATTTCATGAAAATTGTGCAAATTTGCTTAGTAGTTTATGTATGAATTTTGAATATGAATTGGTTGATGTGTGAGCACCTATTAAAGGACATTTAGATGAGTATTGGTGCAATGATATGATGTATGAAGATTGGGATATGTTTGAATGTGTTTTATTGTGGCTAAGGGCTTGGTAAATAGCCCTATATCGCCCACACGGGTAGACACACGGGCATGTGTCTAGGCCATGTGAGACACACGGGTCGCACACGAGCGTGTGGCTTGACGGTGCGTCCCCTGCACCTTGCATGGATAGAATTAAATGCTCATCAGTGTTCCACATGGGCATGAGATATGGCCGTGTGTCTCGACCGTGTGGAGGACACGGTCGGCACGCGGGCTCTGCCATGGCCGTGTGACTGCTGACGTTAGAAATAGAATACCTAGGTTTTTGTACACGGGCCACGACACGGGCGTGTCAAGGCCGTGTGAAGGACACAGGCTGGGCACACGGGCGTGTGCCAGGCCTTGTGAAAACCCCTGTCGGTTCGATGTTAGAAATTAAATCCACACGGGCAAGGGGCACGGGCGTGTCCTTAGCGCGCCTAGGCTGTGTGAGGTACACGGGCCATCAGCACACCCATGTTTAGAGGCCACACGGGCGTGTTGCCCTTCCACATGGGCGTGTGCCCTGTTTTCTCTAGTTTTTGGATAAATTTTCTTAAGTGCCTGAAATGGTCCCGGGTTATTTTTGAACCATGCTTTAGGGCTCATAGGCCCATAAGAAGGCTCGTAGGATAATGTTTGAAAAAGTTTTATTTGGAACACATCTCCATGAGTTTAATTGCATGAGTTTTAAAACGGTAATGCCTCATACCCTACTCCGGCATTGGTTACGGGTACGGGGTGTTACATGGAATATGTTTATATATATGAACCAACTTGGTGGTTATTGAATGACTAAACTAATGCTTTCCTTCGTGCACAAGGGGGTGCAAATCCAAACCCACCGAGGTTGGGGGTATACGATATGGGCGACGCGAAATGTTTTGACCGGTCAGGCCTTTTTAGGTATGTAGATATTTTTGCCCAATATGTAATCTTAGTTTTTCTCAGTAGAACTTATCTTTTTTGAATTAAAAGGAGTTAATGACTCCTTTAATTCAAATGATAATTTGGTTTTAATGGCTCCTTAATTCATAGACCTTATTGGCTCCTTAGTCAAAATTTCTAAAATTTTTTCATTTGAATTTTATAATAAAACCAAATAATCTTCAAGAAAAGATACACACTAAATTTTCCAAAAATTTTGAGAGATCTTTTCCCTGCATATTTTTCAAACCGTTTTCAGTGATAGATAAAGGCAAGGCTATAGTTCGTTGATCACTGCAATCGTGTTACTGTCGTGCTCATCTCGTTGTTATATCTTGCGAGACAGTCTAACAATGTTTCTTCAACACCAAAGGAGTGGTCGAATCTGTCTTTAGGAAACTATGAAAACAGATTTCAACTACTAGTCCTTTTTTCCTGCCAACCTACGAGTATAATATTTTGGTCCAGTCTTTATTTTTTTTTCCAGATTATATATATGTGTATCTATATTGTTCTGGTTCGATCTTGTGATTTAAATAAATATTTTACATTACTGTTTATTTCACTAACGTGTGTGCAACAATCTTAAGACATATTCTTTAACACTTTCTAATCCGTGACGAATAGGACACCGATGAGAAATTGTATTTTGTTTGTAAACGTAAATCAATTGAACAATTCTATTTCATGATTTTATTCACACCATTTAACAATATTTGTTTGATTTTTTTTGTTTCAAACGAAAATCAATTGAATAATTCTGTTTCATGATTCTTTTCCTACTGTTTAACATAATTTATTCAATTTCTGTTGTTAACAGTAATTGTTTGAGAGTAACAATTCTGTTACCAAAAATTATTATTGTTTTTATTTAAGAATTTTTAGTTCCTAACTAAATTCTACCGTTTAACAGAACCGAAATGTAGTATAAACTGGAAATTAAAATTTTTGTTTATTATTATTACTAATTTTGGTTTCATTTATGAAATCTTAACAAAAAATAGAAACTCTCACCAATTCACCCAATTCACAATCTGGAGCATTAGTTCCAACTCAAGCTTCGAATCGAAACTTAATGTTGTCGGTGGCTATAAGCCACAACGAGAATTCTGTAAAATTCTTTGGATAGAATTTTAAGACATGGCAATAGAAGATATTGCTCTATTTGACCATGTCGAACTTGGCCAAATTTTTGAAGGATGACCCTCCTACAATTAAAGAGGGTGAGGTAGATGATGTTGCCGCCTTCACTGCTGTTGAAGCTTAAGAGCATTCTAATTTCCTATGCTAAAATTACATCCTAAATAGGTTGTCAGATGCATTGTAAGAAATATACAGTGTCAAGAAGATGACTAAGGAATGATGGATGCCATTGGACCATAAGTACAAAATCGAAAATGTTGGAGCTAAAAAGTTTTTAGTTGCCAAATTCTTGAATTTTGTAATTGTTGATTCTAAACTAGTTGTGAATCAAGTGCAAGAACTTCAATTGATTATTAATGGAATTCTTACTAAAGGGATGGTCATTAGTGAATCCTTCCAAGTGACAGCCATTATTGAGAAGCTGCCCTTTGTTTGAAATAACTTCAAGAACTTCATAAAACACAAAAGAAAGGAAATGTCAATGGAAGACCTGATTGTCAGATTTCAAATTGAAAAAAACAATAGAGGTATTGGTAAAAACCTCAACAAAGCAGCAATTGCCAATGGTGTTAAAACAAACGTGGTAGAAGTCAAGAAAGACTTCAAGATGGGAAAGCAACCTCAGAATAGGTCTAAATTGGGACCAAAAGGTAGCATTTCCATGAAGCAAAAATTTTAAATGAAATGCTTCAATTGTAACAAGATGAGGCACAAGTCATCTGTGTGTAGGCTTCCAAAGAAAGTTAGAGCTAATGAGGCCAATGTTATGGAAGAAATTTCTGATGAAGTGTCTGATATGAATTTATGTGCTATGATTTCTTAATTCCATATGGTTGACTCAAATCCAAGAGAATGGTGGCTTGATACTATTGCTACATGTCATATCTGCTGCAACAAAGACTCCTTTTCTGAGTTGGTGCCTTGTAACAAAGGGGAGAAGCTCTATATGGGTAATGCTATGACTTACAAGATCAAGGGGAAGGGTATTGTGATCTTGGAGATGACTTCTAGCAAAGAACTCAAGCTTTAGAATGTGTTGTATGTGTCTAATATAAGCAAGAACCTTGTTTCTGGGACACTTCTAAGTGTACATGGCTTTAGGATGGTGTTTGAATCCCAAAAGCTAATTTTGTCTAAAGTGGGAATGTTTGCGAGAAGGGGATATGTATTAAATGATATGTGGAAACTGAATGCAGTCTCTGTAAAAGTAAAGACAATGAATAAAAATGTGCTTTCTTTTTTTGTTTATATGCTTGAGTCATTTAATTTATGGCATGGTAGGCTCGGACATATTAATTATGATACTTTACGTTGGTTAATTAATTTAGAGCACATTTCTTCATTTCACATTAATTATAATAAAAAAATGTGAAACTTGTGTTGAGACAAAATTAATAAAATCTTCATTTCAAACTATTGAAAGAAGTACAGAACCACTTGATCCAATACATAGCAATGTTGTGACTTAATGTTTTTCAAACTAGAGGAGGGAATACATATTTTGTTACCTTCATTGATGATAGCACAAAATATTGCTACGTATATTTGCTTAAGAGCAAAAATGAAGCTATAAAGAAATTTATAAAGTATAAACAGGAAGTTGAAACCTAACTTAATAAAAAGATTAATATAGTGAGAAGTGATTGTGGTGGTGAATATGTTGAACCATTTGGTGAATATTGTGCACAACATGATATTATTCATGAAGTGACACCACTAAATGGAGCACCTGAGTGGAAAAATCAAACTCTAAAAGAAATGATGAATGCATTCCTTGGAAGCTTTAGGTTATCACGGAACATGTGGGGGAAAACCATTCTATCAGCTAATTATCTTTTAAATAAGGCTCTCCACAAGAAAAGGGACAAAACACCATTTGAATTATAGAAAGATAGAAAACCTTCCTACAACTACTTGAAAGTGTGGGGGTGTCTTGCAAATGTAATGGCTCCTTTAACAAAGCAAAAGAAAATAAGTTATAAAATGGTGGATTGTATTTTCATTGATTATGTAGATCATAACAATGCATATCGGTTTCTTGTGTATGAATCAAAGAATCCTGACATTCATAAAAATACTATATTAGAATCAAAGAATGTCTCATTGTTTGAAAATATCTTCCCTTGTAAAGCTAGGGAAGTTGATTCAAGCTCAACGAAACGAACTTTAGAGACTATAGATGAAAATAATCAAGACATTCAACAAGAGGTTGAAATGAGATAGAGCCAAGAAAGAGTAAATGAGCAATGGTGAAAAAATCTTTTGGATTGGATTTTCTAACCTTTATGCTAGAGGTCGAACCTTAAATGTATAATGATGGTATACTGTCATCCGAAAGCACTTTATAGAAAGATGCTATTAAAAGTGAAATTGTCTCCATCATGCAAAATTGTACATGGGAATCAGTGGATCTTCCTCTGGGAATTAAACTATTAAATTCTAAGTGGATTTTCGAACAGAAAATGAAAGTGTATGGAACAATTGATATGTACAAGGCCAGATTGGCTATAAAATGTTATAGACAAAAGGAAGGCATTGAATACTTTGATATTTTTTCTCCAGTATCTAGGATAACTACTATAAGTATGATACTTACAATTGCCGCATTGCAGAATCTAGAGGTACATCAAATGAATGTTAAAATAGATTTCCTAAATGGACATCTTGATGAATAGATTTTCATAGAACAACCGGAGGGTCATGTAGTTCCAAGACAAGAAAGAAAAGTTTGTAAATTGGCGAAGTCTTTCTATGGACTTAAGCAAGCACAAAAGCAATGGTATGAAAAGTTCGATAATGTCATGATGACAAATGGCTTTAAGATTAATGAGTGTGACAAATGTGTAACAATGAAATGGTAAAATGTACCAAAGACATGTTAAATTCAAGATTTTACATGAAATATATGAGACTAGCTGATGTGATTTTGGGCATCCAAATCAAGAGGTCATCTGAAGGTTTCATATTGACTCAGTCATACTATGTGGACAAGATTCTTGAGAAATTTAGCAAGGATGATTCTGGTATAGCCAGAACTCTAAAAGATACGATCTAACATTTGTCCAAAAACAAAGGTGAAAATGTTGACCAAGTGGTATATGTAAAGGTCATAGGTAGTCTAATATATCTTATGAGCTATACTAGTCCAGATATTACTTTCACTGTAAGTAGTTTAAGCAAATTCACAAGCAATCTAGGGAAAATCACTGGAAAACAATTGTGAGGGTACTGAGATATCTCAGATATACTCGGGACTAGAAACTACATTATTCAAGAGATCCTACTGTTTTAGAAGGATTCTCCGATGCCAGTTGGATATCCAATATTCAAGATATCAAAGGCACAAGTGGATATGTTTTTACATTGAGAGGATGAGATGTGTCATGGAAATCCTCAAGACAAACAATTATAACCAGATCCACAATAGAATCTGAGTTTGTAGCTCTAGACAAATCTAGAGAAGAGGCTGAATGGCTTTGAAACTTCTTGCAGAATATTCCTGACTGGCCAAAGCCTGTGCCCACAATATGCATATACTGTGATAACTAAGCAACAATTGGTAGAGCACAGAACTTAATGTGTAATGGTAAGTAAAGACATATGCGTCGTTGACATAATACTGTTAGACAACTAATCTCAAATGGAGTTATCTCTATTGATTTTGTAAAATCAATAGATAATATTACGGATCCACTAACTAAAGGCCTAAATCTAGATTAGATTGATAATACATCGAAAGGAATGAGACTAAAGCCCACAAAAATTAAAGGCATTATGTGAAGGAAAACCTAAACTAGTTGACTGGAGATTCCAAGATCTAGGTTCAAAGGGACAACGTACTTGCATAGACCTTATGAGGTCACTGTAGGGGTTCTTATCCCAAGTCTGTTCTTATAATATAAACATTGATTAAAAGTGAGATAGGTTAAGCTATGCTTTTAATGATCGTTATGTGTTTCGGTGAGCCGAGCAACATAAGTCACTTATGTAAGAGTGAAGTGGGGCCACTTTGAGGAGACTACTAGGGTATAGTTCTCTCAAACTCTTGCAAAACTAGGAGATGTTCACGGCCATATAAACATACCCATGAGAACTAAAACCTTGCCAAAGAGGTAGTTGTGTAAGGTATATCATTGTTTACACAAATGACAAAACAGTTCAAAGACATCTTGTCTACTAGTTGGCTAGTAAAGTAAATGTACTTTCATAAGGGAATGTTCAAAGGTTGATACCTACCTATCATATGTAACTATCGATCGTAGATTCTATCACCACATTGAGTTAATGTTTTTCGTTAAAACTACCAATTTTCATTCATGTACGAGATTGTTGAAAAAATAGATTTTTGGAAGTTTTGAGGCATATTCTTAATTAGTAAAGGTGGAGATCTGAATAATAAAATTATGGTTTTATATTCTACCCCATGAGACCTTTACAACAGTATATTATATGCCCAAAATGGTTGAGTGATAAATGAGAAATTGATGCTCAAAGTAAGCCACTTGTGAATTATGTTGAGGAAAATAGAAAGCTTAGTCCCACATTAGTTTGATATTAAGTGTGGAATATGTTTATATATATGAACCAACTTGGTGGTTATTGAATGTGTAAATCCAAACCTGACGGGGTTGGGGGCGCACCTGCATGACGTGGGCGACGCGAAATGTTTGGACTGGTCGGGCATTTCTAGGTCTGTAGATATTTTAGCCTAATATGTAATCTTATTTTTTTCTTAGTAGAGCTTATCTGTTTGGAATTAAAAGGAGTTAATGGCTCCTTTAATTCAAACAATAATTTGGGTTTAATGGCTCTTTAATTTACGGACGGTATTGGCTCCATTAGTCAAAATTTCCAAAAGTTCTTAATTTGAATTTTATTTTAAAACTAAATAATCTGCAAAAAAAGATACACACTGAATTTTCCAAAATTTTGAGAGATCTTTTCCCTGCATATTTTTCGAACTGTTTCAGTGATAGACGAAGGCAAGGCTACAGTTCATTAATCACTGCAGTCATGCTACTACCGTGCTCATCTTGTTGTTGTATCCTAGGGGACAATCGACCAACGTTTCTCCAGCACCAAAGGAGCAGTCGAATCTGTCTTCAGGAAACTGTGAAAACAGACCTCAACTACTAGTCCGTTTTTCCTGCCTACCTACAAGTATAATATTTCAATCCAGTCTTTATTTCTTTTTTTTTTAGATTATATTTATGTATCTATATTGTTCTAGTTCAATCTTGTGATTTAAATAAATATTTTTCATTACTGCTTATTTCACTAACGTGTGTGCAACAGTTATTAACTTTCATCACCTCATAATTTATTTCTTAATCTTTTATATACATGTTAGCTTCTTTACTTGCTTAGTTGCTTTAATTATCTTATGATTCTTGTCACTATGTATTTTGAAATTAAAAAATATATTAAATGTAAAAATTTATTTTTTTAGTAAAAGTTATTTTAAAGATAAAATGTGAAATTGATACAACATAAAATTTTAACACGAATATTTCATGGCATCATTAATAGTTCAATTTTAATATAAATATTCAATATGATTAAATAATTCAATAATTTAAATAGTAAAAAATATTAAATTTAATCTAATAATATAAATAATAGATATAAATAAAATTATTACTATTTAAGTTTAGAGATTTTTTGAATGATTTTGATTTTTGATTTGGGGGTAAAGGGTGAGAAGTAAAAGTTTAGGGGGAAAATAAAAAGTTTTGGGGAAGTAAAATTTTGGAGAGAAAATATTAAAAAAAGTTGAGGAGGGGATGAGTTTAGGGTAGATAGTGGTAGGATGGGAGGGGAGTAAAAGTTTTAGGGGGAAAGTGGGATGGAGTAAAAATTTTGGGGGGAAAAATGTTTTGAGGGTTTTTTAGAATAAAATTTTGAAGGAAAGTAAATGGAGGAGTAAAATTTTGGAGGGAAAATATTTAAAACAAAATTGGTGGGAAATGGCTTTGGGGTAGATGGGGGGTTGGGATGGAAGGAAAGTAAAAGTTTTTGGGGAAAAGTAAGAAGGAGTAAAAGTTTTGAGGAAATAGTAAAAATGTTTGGGGTTTAGGGTAAAAATGTAAGATGTTATAGTTTGATATTTGGTTTATTGGAATTATTCGAGTTATTTGAATTTGAAAACTCAACTTGATTCGAACTCGAAATTCGAAAAAAATTCGAGTTTGCTCGAATAACTAATTCTTTTAACTCGAAATTCAAATTTTTTTAAATTTTTTCGAGTCAAATTGAGTTTTGTTCACCCCTAATCAATCATACCATAAACATTACTGAAAAATGATGATGCAAGCATGAGTGCTTAAAAACAATAAAAATTGTCAATGTTGCGTGCAACAAGGGAAAATGACAAGGAGAAAGAAGGAGGAGATCACGGTGGTGTAGGGGAGGTTGATTCATTTAAAGAAGTAGAGAATCATAATAGAGATAAGAGGATAGACTGATCAAGAAAATAATTATTCAAAGTAACTTTCGGGTGCTAAAAGCTCAATCCTTTCTTCGTCGTTTATTTGGGTATTTATAGGAGAGATTATGTTTTCGTTAATATGACGTGACAGGATATTCATTCAACCCTCACTAAATTTATAAAAGATAATTATATCTTTATATCATCAGACTTTATCAATACGAGTAAATTATGTCTAAATGAATTCTTTATTATCTTAAAAATATGTTCACATTAGGCTAATATTTACACTTAAAATACGGGTAACTTATCAAAGTGTTGCTTAAAAAAAGTTAAGGCATAAATGAAAGATTAGTGTAGTGTGAGTGATGAAAGGATATAAGAAAAACATTGACTTGCCTGGTGTGATAATGATTGTCTTAGGTCACATCTGTTATGAAAATTATATTGTTTTTCTTGGAACGAAATTTGACAACCGGTATATTTTATATTCTCTTCTCATTTATGCAAAAGATTAAATGTTAAATATAAAGTGCATGTATAATAAAATCTTGTAATTATATTATGTAGTATCTAAAATTATGAGACCTAGACGAAAGTGAGAGTAACATCTAAAATCATTTAGGTTGTCAGATTGATATCCAACTCTTTATGTTTTTCTTAGAAACATGGATTTCATATAATATATTATGGATAATAAGAATGAAATGTATATTTTATGGATAAATTGGTTGAATATGGATTTATTAAATTGAAAAATATTTTAAATATTTCACTAAATAAATTTATGAATTTGAGAAATTATTATGATTTAAAATTGAAATCCGAATTTTAGGAAAAATAAACAAGGTTCCTTCTTAAATGCAGTTAGGTATGCATTTGTGTGGAGAAAGAGAAATTGAGAAAGAATAATTGAAGAAATAACTTCTTAGAAATTATAGATAGACAGAGGAAGTAAGGTATTGGAATAATCCATAATTTAACTAATTAAAAAAACATAAAGCAGGTGAAATGGTTTTACGAGTATAGTATAAAAACAAAAACATATTTGGATTGATGAATGATTGGAATTTGGTGTGAATCCTCCAACACCTAATCAAAAGTTGGAAACCCTCGCTCTCATATTCAACTAACAGTTAGGAGGAGCAGGGCATGTAGTTCGGCCACCGCAGTTTGTTTTGGGCCACCTAGAGTAAATAACAACTCTTTTGTATTTATGCCATCTATTCTTTTATCAGTCTCTAATATCAAACTATATTTTTACATCGTAATCATGGTATTCACCGTTAATAACAGTAATTAATTTCTTCACATTTTACGGTTAGTTTTTTACTTTCAACTCAAGCTCAAAGCCCCATTAAACCGAAATTGAATCTTAAAAAATTTATTAACTACAATTATATAAGTTTTAAGGGTTTTATCAAACCAAAAGAGGAGGCATTTACTTGCGTTTAATGTTATATTTGTACCATAGTTACCCTTTTTTTTATTATTGAAGTATACTCTATATTTAAAATGTCTAATATTTATATAAATTTTAACATTTATACTATAATAAAAGAGTTAATCAAGATGAAATCATGATTATAATTTATTTAAAAGCTTAAATTAAAACCATAATAACAAAATAAAGGGAGGAACATTTAAGTGTTTTAATTTTAATAAATCAAAAGATTTTAAATTGATTTCTTTTTAAATAGCAATAGTAAGTACTCTCTACTTTTTTCTCCTTACTTTTTATTGTAATTTTCATTAGTTTATCAATAATTATTAACTAAAATTTTATTTTTACCTACAAAATAAATGTGCAATAGGACTAGTATTTGTAATTTTTTATATGTTTTATATAAATGTAGCAAATAATATGAGGGAAGTCTCAATTTGTCGTCTTTGAAAATGAACTTAGGTCGCATTTGTTTCATTGAAAATAACTTCTTAAAATTGATTTTTGGAAAATAAATTGATTCTATGGGAAAGTTGATATTTTTTGGTGTTTTGATGATTATGTGTAAAAGAGTCTTCTTTGTTTAGAAAATTTTCTTGAAATCATTTTTAAAATTTGTTCTTAGTGAAATAAACACAACATAAATATACTAATTACAAAATATTATATTAGCATTTCCTTTTAACAATAAAAATTTATTATATAATAAGATAAAATTTTATAATAATAAATATCATATATAAACTTAATAATAATAAATACCTAATTAAAACTTAATTTAAATTACATATATTAAATATATGAGAGTGAATATGGATAATTTAGAGTTATATAAATTTATTATTTTAGGGTAAACTACACCTAAGGTCATTAAACTATTAGTAAGTTTACGTATTGGTCACTCAACTTCAAAAAGTTACAAAATGGCTACTAAACTATTTGAAAGTTTTCATTGAAGTCACTAAACTATTTAAAAGTTTTGATTTAAGTCATTGTTGTTAAGCCTTTTTTTTTTTAAATAAAAGCTCAGTTAGTAAGCTTCAAGCGATGAATCGACAAATGGTATGGTGGATTAGTACCCATTGACGAGTAGAAGAACATACCTTAGATCCAATTCGATTTAATGATTAATGTCAGAGATCGGACAAGAAAGTTATTTGGATTTTGGTTCGCATATTCATGACATCCAAAGATGTTTCATGAAAAAGAACAGAATTGTAAAGGAGAAGAGGAAGAAAAGCTTTTAATTGATGCAGGTGATGTGAACAAAGAAAGCCATACAACAACAATTTTAAAAGCTTAGTGACTTAAATGGAAACTTTTAAATAGTTCAGTGACCATTTTGTAACCTGTTGAAGTTGAGTGACCAAAATGTAAACTTACTAATAGTTTAGTGACCTTGGATGCAATTTAACCATTACTTTAATAAATTATTTAATATTGCAGTTTTATTTTAACAATAATAATTTTAAATTTTAAATAATATTCTTAATATATTATTTAAAAAAATTACATTAATATTTGATAATAAATATATATATTACAATATATAAATATTCAACAATAAATGTTTTTATAATATAAAATATGAATATTTTAATTATATAAAAAATGGGTATTTGTTTAAATCATGCTTAGCTTTTATTAATAATTTTTCATATTATTAAATATAACTAATTAAATATGTATGTTTAATAATATTTTATACTAATATTTAAAAAATAAAAATATTTAATAATATAATAATATTAAACTTGATTTAAGTTAATTTTTATATAAAAATATTTATCTAGAAAATAAGTTATATTTTTCATGAGGGTGGAAAACCATTTTTCATGATAAAAAAACATTTTTGATTAGAAAGGAAATGAAAATGGAGTAGATGATCACACAGCATTTGAAATAATATATTATTAAAAATGAAAGATAGTAATTTTGTTTAAAACATTTAATTCAACCCTATTACTATGTCAAATATTAAACCTAAAAACAATTGTCAACACAGAGTCATGGTAGCTAAAAGATGGTACACATTTTTGTCTTATCAACAAATACATATAAAGACAATAATTTGGGAACAAAACGCGTTGAATAAATATGAGTTAATGTTGAATCATGTGTCGCAAAAAAGTTATTGAACTCTCACCTTGATTTATACATCACACCAACACAAATATCCCTACACTCTCAACTGATCCCTATTGTTTCATTTCTTCAACTATTGTTACCTCTGCTTCAATGGCTAACTTGAGCTTCATCCTTGGCATCATTGGTCGGCTCTCTTTCTCATGATTTAATTTTGTAAGCATATATTATCAGCAATTCAATCTTTAACCAAAATGCAAGATATTTTGAGTTCTCTTTCTAGCTCTTTTGCAGGTAATGTAATTTCAATACTGCTTTTTGCTTCTCCCATGTGAGTAAACAACATCTAAGACAATAAATTAGTGCATAAATATTAGATACTGTCAAACTGGTTAGGCTTATCAGAAAAATCAAAGTTTTTCCTTTGTTTCCAGAAAAACCTTCTGGGGGGTGATAAAGAAGAAATCAACGAGGGATTATAAAGGAGAGCCCTACATAACAACCCTTTTGAGCACCAGCTTGTGGACTTTATATGGAATCATCAATCCAGATGGGTTACTTGTAATGACAGTGAATGGAGCTGGTGCCATCCTTCAGCTCATCTATGTCATCCTCTTCCTCGTATATGCTCCTAAAGATACGAAGGTGGTATTACTTTATAAGTTGGAAGGCATCATATATGTTTGGGTTGAAAACTGTTTTGTTTAGAGATTTTTTTATTTATTTTTAGTTTCAAGTGTTTGGAAAGTTGAAATATTGTTTTAGACAAAAAAAATTAATTAATTTAAATGAAATGTAAATAATTTAATATATATATAGATATATATATTAGATATAAAATATTTGAAAAATGAATGATATATAAAATATTTTAAAATTTTAAATATAATGATAAATAATATTTAAATAATTTAATATAACATATAAAACTCTAAAAACATTCAACCCAAAAGCAAGGGAGAATAAAACCTAAATTGCATGCAAGTGTGAGTGGTTTCGTGTTTCCCTTGCAACGTAATAGTAATGGACTGCAAATTCTGTTTTTCAGGTTAAGGCAGCAAAGTTGGTAGGTGTAGTAAATGTTGGTGTCCTTGGAACGGTTACCGCTGTAACTCTTTTTGCGGTTCATAAAAACACAAGGCTCACTTTTGTTGGAATTTTATGCACTGCTTTAACCATTGGCATGTACGCATCGCCATTGTCAGTCATGGTAAGTTTCTCCACCTGCATTTCTAAATATACAAGATAGATGTTTAATCCAAACAAGACTCAGCCCAAAGATATGGATGCACCGTTTTTGTTCATTTACTCACATGCAAAACAAATATTGATTATAGTTGAACTCCCACCAGCAAAGGATACTTCATCTTAATTAATCACTTACAAAACAATTATCTTTTACTCTATATCTTGATTTAATTAATTTATTATATGAACCCCAAATCCGACACTCCATAATCCAACTACATTTCAAGGAGTGATGTATCAATTTTTAATGTTTAACAGAGAACAGTTGTAAAGACCAAGAGTGTGGAGTATATGCCATTTTTACTCTCATTGTTTCTGTTCCTCAATGCTGGTGTTTGGTCTGCTTATGCAGTGCTTGTGAAGGATATCTATATTGGTGTAAGTTCACATTTTTCATTTGACTTCTATCATCTTCTATTACCTAAATCGTTGGGATTAAAAGTAGTAAAGAAAAAAGCAATGAAAGGTAAATAGTTACGTATTATCTTGTTTTGCATAATTAAAATCAGTAAATGAAATTGATAAAAAAAAAAATTGAGTGTCCAAGAAAAAGTAAGAGGTCCTTTGCCCAAATTAAAAATTTTATCCAAACAAAGTAAAGGAAGATTTTTCTTTCACGCCAATCTAAACATAGGCTTTGCTACTTGGCTTTGTGGGTGTATCTCAATGGATAATATCATACATCCATATTTGAATATGTATTACACACCAAGTTAGAGATAATTAATTTATAAAGATTCAAGCTCACCCAAAAATATTTCAGGTGCCAAATGCAGTTGG
Source organism: Gossypium stocksii (assembly GCA_020496765.1). Lineage (NCBI taxonomy): Eukaryota > Viridiplantae > Streptophyta > Magnoliopsida > Malvales > Malvaceae > Gossypium > Gossypium stocksii. The sequence continues at coordinate 74,977,818 of CM035632.1, read as the reverse complement.
ATTATTTCTAGGATCAACTCAGTTGATTCTCTATGTTACATACAAGAACAAGCCTGTTTCAACAAACCCAAGTGAGGCAATTGAAGAAGAAGAAGAAGAAGGCGGCTCAGCTCACCCAGCGAGAAGAGGCATAGAGATGAATTCATCACTTGGAAACGTCTAAACAATGGCAAAAGCCTCCCGAGACCACATTTTAATCAACAATACAACAAAAAAGAGAGTTCCTTTGACTCCATATGAGTTGCGACCCGGTTGGACTCGTGACAATGATGTAGAGGATCCAAACAATGATCAACCCATCATCTTAGGACGTTAATTAAGCACTGGGAGCTTCAAAGCTTTCAAACTTCTGCCCTTTTTATTTTTTTCCTTCTTTCATGTGTCTCGCTTTTCTATTGTAAACCTATAAATGAAAAATAAAGAAATGATGCTCAGGGAGGGTAAATATATAAATGGACCGGTGTTCATACCTGTGATTTTTTTTTTCATTTGAAATTTCCGTAGACGAACCACCTTACTTAAGCAGATAAACACAACATGATTGAAGACATGGTAAGGAAAATAATAAACAAAAACAACCCAGATTTGGGATCAAATGATTAATCAGTTTTGCTGTAATTGTGTGCTTATCTCAGTCCATATAATCTCAACTTTCTAAAGTTTTAAAAATAAAACCACGAGAAATAAAAGAATCTGTCCAATACTAAGCTACATGTGAAATTAACATAAGAAATTTATTCATCCTTTAAATAAAGTTTGTGTGAGATCCTAATTGTTAAATGATGATTAAGAAGAAACATTAAGAAAAGCAAAAAAGAACCCTGATTTATTATATGCTCTACATATATATAATGTATTGTTGGAACAAAAACAAAGCATTACCGATATAGGTAAAAGGTTTTGTGCAAACCTTGATGTTGAAAGAGTGATTACCAATGATAAAAGAAGGCAATTACCGATGGTGGAAAACAAAGGTGATTACCTATGTTGGTAAAAGGACAAACGAATTTGTTGGTGTTAAAGAAGAGATTACCTATGGTGGTAATCAGCTAAAATTGAGAGGAAAAATGATCTGAAAAATATGGCTGGATGAAATCATCCTATTCCATTTGCTTTGTTAAAATATATAGATACAAAATGTGACAGTTACCTAACTTGTAACTGTTCTCTTAAATGCTTTGACTAAACTTAGCCTAAAGTTGCATAAAATATAAAGCTATAATGTTAGCTATTACATCACATTAAGATTTTCTCAAATCCTACTAACTATAGATACAATGATATTAAAAGATTACAAAATAAACAAAATCATGCAGCTTTCTTGATTCAGCTTCAATGCTGACTTGCTGCTGGTCCAGTGTTGCTATGCAGGCCACGGTTTAACACTCCTCCTTGGACTGTATGCAACAAACACCAATGTTCCTCCTTAAAACTTCAAACTTTGTAGCACCAAGTGGCTTAGTCAGAATATCAGCCAATTGGTCTTCTGAACTACAATGAGTGAGGCTGATTTCACCTGACTGCTCAGCCTCTCTAACAAAATGAAACTTAATTTTAAAATGCTTTGTCTTTCCATGAAAGACTGGATTTTTAGCAATAGCCACTGCTGATTGGTTGTCAACAAAGATCTCAGTAGGTTCAAGTTGCTCTTCATTTAAATCACTTAGCAACTTTCTAAGCCAAATGGCTTGATTTACAGCTGCTGCTGCTGCAATATATTCTGCTTCAGCTGTGGACTGTGCAACAGTTTGTTGCTTCTTTGAGCTCCAACAAAAAACTCCTGAGCCAAGAGTAAAGAAGTAACCAGAAGTACTCTTCATGTCATCGACAGAACCAGCCCAATCACTGTCAGAATATCCTGTCAGCTTGAGCTCCTTTCCCTTTTTAAACTTAACTCCATAGCTCAAAGTCCCTTTGACATATCTCAGGATTCTCTTTGCTGCTTTAAAATGAACCACATTACAGCAGTGCATAAATCTTGATAATAGACTAACACCAAACATAATATCAGGCCTGGTTGCTGTTAGGTATAACAAGCAACCTACTAAGCTTCGATATTCCTTCTCATCAACTTTTTCTTCACTTCCACAACTAGTCAGCTTCTCCCCTTGAGTTACTGGTGTGCTGACTGTCTTGCAGTTTGACATGTAAAATTTATTAAGGATTTTCGAAGCAAAAACACCCTGACTAATGAAGATGCCTTGATCGGACTGCTTCACTTCCATGCCTAGGAAGTATGTCATGACACCCAAATCTGTCATCTCAAAAACATTCTGCATTTGCACTTTAAATTCACTGATCAATTCATCTTTGCTTCCAGTTACAAGTAAGTCATCCACATAAAGTGAGACAATAAGCAACGTTTCATTCTCAGATTTCTTCACAAAGAGTGTAGGTTCACTAACACTCTTCTCAAATCTGAGCCTAGACAGGTATGCATCAATCCTGTCATACCAGGCTCTTGGTGCCTGCTTTAGGCCATACAAGGCTTTCTTCAGCCTATAAACTTTGTCCTCTTGTCCTTGGACTGTAAACCCATCTGGTTGGTCAATATAAATCTCCTCCTTGAGAAAACCATTCAAAAATGCTGACTTGACATCAAGCTGATGAACTTTCCAATGTTTTTGTGCTGCTAAAGCAAAAAGAAGCTTAATGGTGTCTAACCTTGCCACAGGAGCAAATGTCTCCATAAAATCAACACCATGTTGCTGACTATAGCCTTTCACCACAAGTCTTGCCTTGTGTTTATTTAAAGAGCCATCAGAATTGAATTTGGCTCTAAAGACCCACTTGACACCAATGACCTTCTTATGTTCTGGTCTTTCAACCAAATCCCAAGTGTCATTCTTGTGGATCATCTCTAGTTCAACTTCCATGGCCTTCTTCCAACATTTGTCCTTGATTGCTTCTTCAAAACTTGAGGGTTCAACAACAGCCACATTGCACCTTTGGTAAACATCAGCAATGGACCTAGTGCCTCTCACAGGAGGGTCATCTACATCACCACTACTAGGCTCATTTTCTGTTAATTCCAAGCTGCCATCAATTAAATCTTCTTCAAACTGACTTGAATTTGAACCATCCCAATTCCAAAATTTTTCCTCATCAAATTTGATGTCCCTTCTCACCAAAATCTTCTTTGTTGAGGGATCATACACCCTGTAGCCTTTTTTGGTACTGCTGTAGCCAATAAATATGCCAGGGGCAGACCTTCTTTCAAGTTTGCTTCTTCTTTCAGCTGGAATAAGAGCATAACATATACATCCAAATACTTTTAGATGAAAAACAGAAGGTTTGTGACCATACCAGGCTTCGAAAGGTGTTTTATCCTTCACTGCTCGAGTTGGAAGCTTGTTCAGTAGATAAACTGAGGTGTTGACAGCTTCAGCCCAAAATATGCTTGGAAGCTTGCTTTGAAACAGCAAACATCTGGCCATATTCATCACGGTTCTATTCTTCCTTTCACAAACTCCATTTTGCTGTGGAGTATAAACTGTGGTTAGCTGACGATGGATCCCTGCATCCTCACAAAGCTTTTGAAACCTCTGAGACAAGTATTCAGTCCCATTATCTGTTCTCAAGGCCTTAATCTTACAGCCTGTCTGGTTCTCTACTAATGCCTTGAATCTGCTGAAGGCTTCAAATACTTCAGACTTCTGCTTCAAGAAGCAAACCCAACAGAATCTAGTCAAGTCATCAATGAACAGCACGAAATACTTGCTGTCATTCAAAGAAGGGGACTTCATTGGTCCACAAATATCAGAGTGCACAAGCTCAAGTCTCTCTTGAGCTCTACATGCTTGGTTTACCGGCATAGGTAATCTGGCTTGTTTACCAAGCTGACAGATTTCACAAACACTGTCACATGCCTCAACTTTGGACATGTCCTCCACCAGATTCTGTTTGTATAACAGATCAAGCGATCTGAAATTAGCATGGCCTAATCTTTTATGCCATAGGCCAGCATTATCAACAAGGCTGGTGTAGGCCTTCTTCTCAAGCTGATTTAAATCAAGCATGAAACACTTATCTACCATTGCTACTGTAATTAACTCCTGACCATGAGAGTCTTGAACAGTGCATGAGCCATTCTTAAAAGCAAGTGAATAGCCCTTTTCTACAAGCTGACCAACACTAAGCAAATTCTGATCTATATCAGGCACAAAGAGAACATCTGAAATAACTTTGTTACCTGAACCAGTATTGATCACAACATCACCTCTGCCTTTAGCTTCAATCAGGTTCCCATTGCCTATCCTGATTTTTGAGGTGAAACTGCTGTCAAGATGCTTGAACAAGCCTTCATCAGCTGCCATGTGATGTGTGCAGCCACTGTCCACAAGCCAACTGCATTTGGTTTTACTTGTGGTTGCAAGACATGAGGCTGTAAAAACATGCTCCTCCTGAGCTTGAAGGTCCTCAGCAGGTTTAGCTTGCAACTGCTGCCGAGCTTGTGCCTTCCCTTTGTTCTTGCACACTTTTTCATGATGACCATACTGATTACAGCTCTTACACTGAACATCTGGCCTGTTCCAGCAATATTTCTCCAAATGATTGGTCTTTTTGCAGTGAATACATGGTGGAAACTTCTTTCTTCCTTCTTTTCTTGTTTTCTCCCTTCTATCAACCCAAGGCTTCTTCCCTTTTTGACTAGAACTTGAGCCTTCCTTGGCCTTTGCTTGGAAAGCTCCTTCTGGATGCTCTTCCTGCCTATTAGCCCTTCTTTGCTCAAGTGCATATAGGGAATTCACCAACTCAGACAATGAAATGGTTGTGAGATCCCTTGAGTCTACCAACGAGGAGATTTTCGACTCAAACCTCTCAGGGAGAGTGGTGATAACCTTTTCAACAACCCTGCTATCACTGAAGTCTTCACCTAGCAACCTTATGCTGTTGACAGTGGTCATAATCCTGTCTGCATATTGCTTGATACTCTCTGACTCTTTCATCTTTAGATTCTCAAATTCTCTTCTAAGGTTGATCACTTGTTGCTGCCTAGTCTTATCAGACCCCATGAATTCCTCCTTCAGCCTGTCCCAAGCTTCCTTTGGTGTGCTGCAAGCCATGATTCGAGTGAAGATCACATCTGTCACTCCGTTTTGCAAGCAGGCCAAGGCCTTATGCTTCTTTGTGCTCTCCTCAGCATGCTGTCTGATTTGAGCAATCGTGGGATTGGCCCTCAATGGAGGTGGTTCGAAGTCGTTTTCAACTACACTCCACAAATCTTGTGCTTGAAGATATGTCTTCATTTTGACTACCCAAATGTGGTAGTTTTCTCCAGCAAACACTGGTGGTGGTGGTGGTGTGAAGCTTATTTTTCAGCAACCAAACAAAACAGATCAACAAAAACAGCTTCTTTCTTCTCAAACTTCCTTTCAACAAGAAACACCAACAACAAAGGTCCTCAAAGATGGTAGGCTCTGATTACCATTTGTTGGAACAAAAACAAAGCATTACCGATATAGGTAAAAGGTTTTGTGCAAACCTTGATGTTGAGAGAGTGATTACCAATGATAAAAGAAGGCAATTACCGATGGTGGAAAACAAAGGTGATTACCTATGTTGGTAAAAGGACAAACGAATTTGTTGGTGTTAAAGAAGAGATTACCTATGGTGGTAATCAGCTAAAATTGAGAGGAAAAATGATCTGAAAAATATGGCTGGATGAAATCATCCTATTCCATTTGCTTTGTTAAAATATATAGATACAAAATGTGACAGTTACCTAACTTGTAACTGTTCTCTTAAATGCTTTGACTAAACTTAGCCTAAAGTTGCATAAAATATAAAGCTATAATGTTAGCTATTACATCACATTAAGATTTTCTCAAATCCTACTAACTATAGATACAATGATATTAAAAGATTACAAAATAAACAAAATCATGCAGCTTTCTTGATTCAGCTTCAATGCTGACTTGCTGCTGGTCCAGTGTTGCTATGCAGGCCACGGTTTAACATGTATGCAGGAAAAAAACCGACTCATCAATGCAAAATGTGATATGAGTTTCTTTTTTTTTTTTCCAAATGTCAATGCGCCCTTTATTTCAGCTGCAACATTTTCTGCACTTATAGAATACACACCAATCTTGAAAACAAGAGTTTTTTTTTCTTTTTTTTCTTTCCTTTTTTACTAAGGAAGGTTTATAAAGGGAAGAGATGTTCAACTCAGTTTGTTAATATTTTTAAAGTTGATTATATGAGTGGACTAGATTAAAATCTAGCTTGTATAAACTTTTTTAGTGTCTTCTTTTAAGTTGGTAAACATGTGGACTGAGAGGGATCTAGTAGACGGCTAGATCTACAAAATCAAAGTAGGTGAGTTAAGGGGCATTTGAGTTGGCAATCCGATCATTCTTTTATGGTTAAGTCAGTGAAAGATATTTAAGAGGATGAAGATGATAAAGTGAGTGCCACAAGATAACACTTTTTAAGGGTCCTTTCATGCTTACCCCATTCTGTCACATGATCACCCAATATGCCTTGGGATTGGTTCCTTCGTCTGCTTGCTCGACACAGTGGCTTGACTGTACCGGTTCTTTGTAGTGTCGGGGTCCTTTGTATTCCAATCGTCAAGCTTTTATTTGTTTGCTAGCTATAAGTTGTTCCATCTAATATTCCATGATGGTCCTTTAGGGTTATTCAAGTCCTTTTTCTATTGGCCTTACAAGCAGGATATAATATTAGTCCCCATTCAAATTTGAAACGGCTATAAACTGAATTGATGAAGACAGCTTTGATGGCAATCAACTTAAAGGGAATTTCTTAAAGTTATACATATGTTTAGAGACATTTTATTGAACATTAGAGAGCAAAATTTTGTATTTAATATGGGCGTGCACACACATTATTCAGCTTATTATGGCCAAACATTTGCTAAAAGAAAATATAGGGCTAGACATTAGTCTAATAATTGATTTCCCTAAAGACAATATAAGGCCAAATTTTCTAACATGGAAAGGTATCTTTTTGTATTTTATTTTGAAAGTCAATTTCTTTTTAACACTTCCTTTTGAGCTGGAAAGCTTTATGGACAAAAATAAAAAAAGAGTTGATAACGAAATTGTTGTAGTGAGAGAAAAAGGGTATAACGCATGTTTAATGAGTAAATTGAGGTCTGGAAAAGGTATTTGTGATACGAGATTTAAGATTTAATTTCAAATTCATGATAAATATGTGTTTAATTTTCCTCAAACCTGATTACAAAATATAAACCAAGCACAATATGTTAATTCAAGGCTTTATGACCAAAAGTTTTCGAGAAGAGTTAAACCTTTAAGAATGTAGAATTTGTGCTCCTTTGAACAAAAAGGATGAATTAGAAGATCGCAAGCTTAATTTTGGACTCAAGAGTGCTACCACTAATGTTGGACCCATTTAAGAGACGTTAATGAGTCTAGGCATTAATTTATTACCTATAATTAAGTGTAAAGTCTATATGTTAAAAAAGATTGTTTTTAAAAAATTATATGGTGACTATAGCTTACCAATTGTTGTTGCCTTACATACTATTATCCATTTGTAAAAGAAGAAGAAAATGTTCTGAACTTCCCACTGTAAATCCTTATAGTGCCTACAAAAAACTTCTTTTTTCTCCTGTAAAAAGTATCAGATCTCTGATCCAGAATTCCCCCAAACAAGTTAAATTTAAAAGCCTGAACATATTCTCGAACTTGTTTGGGGGAATTCTGGATCAGAGATCTGATACTTTTCCATATACTGATTAGGACTCAACAATAATGACCCAACTCTTCTACTTATTAGGACTTAACAATAATCTCAAGCCAGTAATTCTTGCCTCAACTCCATATCCTTTGTAAGTAGCAGTCAATCAAGCCCTCCAGAGACAAAAAAAAAGACATTTTAAGTCTTACAGGTAGAGAAATTCAACAAGAAGTCTTTATTGCTCTTGAAGATATTTGCAATAAAAGAAAAATATTTAAAGATTATCTTTATGGAGACAAAAGAATGGAGGAAGCCTATGATGTTTCTTACTTGAAGTTCAAATGCCCAAAAGATCGCTCTTGTGTATGTAGAGCCAAAAAAAGGAGGCATTTCAAGAAATCTATTTTTCAACGCCGTAAATTCTTCGAAACTTCAAGAAAATGGAAACCAAAATGGAGATATCTGAGAAGGAAGAAATCTCTTCAAGGTACAAAATCATCCAAATGCTACATTTGCAACCAAAAGAGACATTTTGCAAAAACCTGTCTCAATAACAAAAAAGGTGCAAAGATGATCCCATAAATTCAAGACAAAATTGGAATTCAAATTAAAAGAGATGATGATCTTGAATCTCTTTTCTCGATAGAAGATGAGCCAACAGAAAAATCCCTGTGTGTAATTCCAACCTATTTTCCAAAAACTAATTCTAATTTTTTAGACTCATCCATATACATGATGGATGCAATGCAAGCTCAAGAAGATCAACACCAGATAGATGCAAAAGATACTATCCCAGTTCCCCAAGTTCTAGTAAAGATTTATTTGGACAAATATAGTAAGCCTGTTACTGTTATTGCCTTTTTTGATACTGGAGCTGCTGCTACTATCATGAACCCAGATGTTCTTCCATTAGAATGGTGGAAACCTCATACAACATTCTTCAACATAGCAGCAAATTATCCATTTGCAACCTACTTAAAAAGTAAGCCCATTACTATCCAATTTTTCCCTGGATGTTTTGTTCAAACAACTGTTCTTGGATCTAAACTTCCAGGAAAAGACATTGTCATTGAATTTGATCTTTATTCTAAAGCCCAACGATTGAGAATCTTTCCATATGGGCTTAGATATAAAAATCAATTCCAGCCTTTGCAAATACCCAAATTATTCACTTTCCAGTCAGACAAGATGTCCCAAATAGTTAAAAAACTCAAGGATCTTGCCTGTGCCAATTCCCACACTGAATTTCTCTCAAAACATTTAAACCCTTTGTGGAAAAATCTGGAGTTCTTCATCTCCTTGCCATTTAAGAAAAATGAAGTATCAATCCCACAAAAGCCAGCCATCAAGGGATGAATCTTGAACATCTCCTTCGAGCTGAAAAAGAATGTAAAGATCTTCAAAATCGAGGACTGATAGAACCCTCAAAATCACAATGGGCATGTAAAGCATTTTATGTCAACAAAAGGTCTAAACAGATAAAGGGAAAACTCATATTGGTGGTAAACTATGAGCCTCTTAATCTTTTCTTTCAAGATGAAAAATTTCCACTGCCAAACAAGAATACATTGTTCTCTACTTAGCCAAAGCTAAACTCTATTCCAAATTTGATCTCAAGGCTGGATTTTGGCAACTGGGAGTCATTCTAGAAGATAGCTAAAAATGGGGTTTTGCATTCCAAACATACATTACTAGTGGAAAGTAATGCCCTTTGGACTAACAACAGCGCCATCCAAATTTCAAAAGGCCATGACCAAGATTTTTCAACTATTCATGAATAGTGCATTGGTTTACATTAATGATATTCTCTTGTACAACCCAAATGAAGATGCTCATTCCAAATTGCTTGAAAAGTTCAGTTAGCTCATATTCTAATATGGAATAATGATCTCTGAAATGAAAATGCACATCAACAGGATAGAGATAGAATACCTTGGAATGAATCTCAAAGAAGGAAAGTATTCTCCGGGGCCTGACACTGTTGAAAAACTTCTTAAGTTTCCTGATGAAAATTTAACCAAGAAGCAAGTTCAACAATTTCTGGGAGTTGTTAATTATCTTAGAGATTTTATTCCTAAAATCTCTAAATACATTAATCCTCTCACCAAAATGTTGAAGAAAAATTCACCTCATTAGGCTAAATCTCAAACCAAAGCCATCCAGATATTGAAAGAAAAGCTACAATATCTACCAGCATTACAGATGCCCTCTGATGGTAAAAGAATCCTTCAAACTGATACAAGTGATAAATACTAGGGAGCTATCTTATTTGAAGAACTTGAAGGGAAAAGATACATATCTGGATTCAAAATTGGAAGATTTACTGATGTAGAACTTCATTACCACTCCACATTTAAAGAAATTCTTGTAGTCAAGAAAGGCATTTCAAAATTTGAAATTCACTTAATTGGATACCATTTCTTGGTTGAGATGGATATGTCTTTTTTCCCACAAATGCTCAAGTTCAAACAGAAAACTACTCCACATCCTCAACTCTTAAGATGGCCTAAGTGGTTTTCTAAATATTCCTTTAATGTTAAACACATTAAGAGAAAAACCAATGTCTTGGCAACTTTCTAACTAGGCCAACAAAAGAAGTAATGACATTCAGAATTTTTCAACCCAAGCCCATATTGATGTACAGACCAATAATCCCATCCTCTTCAAAATCCTCTGTACAAGCTTTTCCCATTTCATCTAACCTAAATCTAGATTTTCCTCCAGAAGTTATGAGGTTAATTGAAGAAAAAACTTTCCCCCAAAAAACCAAAGACATGATGTTTGAATATCAACTCCAAATTTTCAAAAATTTTAGAGGTCTTGTTCTCAAACCCTTTGGAATTCATCCGGATTATCCTTTCATCCGTCTTATTAGATGGATTTGATTCACTGAAGTCCTAGAAGAATTAAAATTGTTCTAATGGTATTTTACTCATCTTTACCATATAGCTATTAGATTCTCTGTTTCAAACCTTAAATATTTCCTAAGAAATGCAATTCATGGAAATATCTAGCCAAAATATCAAAAATTATTTCACATTCTTGAGTTGGTTTCATCCTCTTGATCAGTGGTTGAACATGATTACTAATGAACAGATGAGAACTCCTGGATATGGAGTTGTAATCATCTTCTATAAACCACAATATTTTGTACAATGTGGATAAGCTACTCAATTAGGTTCTTTCCCAACTGCTTGGGTTCATAGAATCTACCCAGATGAAGTCACATATTCTAATAATGAATATAGAAGCCTGCAAAAATATCTTTTTCCGCTTAATAGAATGATTCCATTTGAAATATTGCCTCCTCCAAATATTGATGCTTCTTGGGATACTGTACCGGATGGTCCTTACTATCAACAAATCCTCCAAGCACTTTAAGAATATAAAGCTAATATTCTCTAAATGGTCCTAAGAGTATCCTATATAATGCAGCCAAGTTGAAATTGAAAGGATAAGACTTTATAATAGCTCAATCCAAGAAGATAACTATGAAGATGAAAAAGCAAATAATGACAATAACAGTGAAGTTGATCCTGACTACAACAGTGAATGTTCTCTAGATAGTGCACAGCTTCCTTATTCCAATGTCAGCAGTTAAAGCATGCTAAAGAATCTTTACTTTACTTTTGCTTTACTAAGTCACGGGAGTGTACTATTAAAGAATCTTACTTTTGCTTTTTAAGACATAAGGCTATACACATTATTAGTTTGACTGAACTATGTTTGTTTGTATGCATCTCCTTGGCCTGTAAAAGGAGATGGGTTTTTCTTTGTAAGGCATCGAGTTTTCAATTTCAATAAAACTTCAGTGTGTTCTTATATACTATGGCTTTCTAAAGTCTTTCATTTCTTTTTTGAGTTTATGCAAGGATAGGGATAATCATGAACTTCACAAATGAGTTTTAATAGAGTATGCTCTATACTTGCCATATATGTGGATCCTGCACATTAAAAATATTAAACTCTGATCAAAGGTGTCAATATTGTTAAGGATTGAGGAAGTTTCTTAAATTAAAGTTGTAATAGGCCCAACCTGCCCGGGCCTACACAAAAAATAAAACCAAAAAATAATAATAAAAGTCCATTAGTCTAATGTCCATTTACATAACCCAAAACCCAATCACTACAAGCCCAAACCAAAATTAAAACCAGCCCAAACAACCTAACTAAACCTTAAGCCCAAAAGGGCCTAAAACCTTAACATTTTTAGCAGCAAAAAAGAGCCCTAGCAGTTTCGGCTGCTCATTCTCCTCCAGCATAACCACTTTTCAGTTGTACCTGCAACGGACTAACAAACAACAACCAATATACAACAATTGACAACAAATAACGGCAACAGAAATGAAAGAAAGAAAAAGAAAAAGAATTTGGGGGGATTTTTGTATTTTATTTTCCATTTCGGCTATAAAAGAGGGCTAAAAAGAATGTATTTGCTTCGGCTACAGCCGCACATGCACTATAGAAAAAATAGAAAACAATTTTGATTAGGTTATTTCTATGAGTTTTATCTATTTCATTTTCTTTTATTTTAATTTTGATTTTCTTTTATTTTTTATCCAAAAACAAAATAATAAAAATAAGAGGAAGAGAAATTTACCGTTCTGACCGTTGTCTGTGGCAGAGATACAGCGGCGCCACGACGACGGTCTTCCCTCTCCTTGGCCGGATTCTGGAATTGGTTCAGAGAAAATGAGGGAAATCCCTCTCATTTTTTTCCTCAAATGCAGCTAATGCCTTTCTTCATTTGTTTTTTTGGTTTATATGGCATTGTAAAAATGACGTAGTTTTAATTAGGGGTTTTAATCACTGAAACGGTGCCGTTTTAATGGCGACCCGCGTGCGTGACCCAATCCGGCGCGTTTTGCTGCTTCGAGGTAATTTATGGGTTTAGTCCCTCCCTTTTGTATTGTCATTTAATTAGGCCCTATTTATATTTTTTTATTTTTAAATATTCCCCAGAAACTTGCGCGCTATTTCATTTTAGTTTGCGTTTAAACACTGTGTTTTGTGAACTTGGAATATATATTTTTTTATTCCTCATTTGTTTGTACCCATTGTATTTTAGTCCTTAATTCTGTTTTAATGTTTTATTTATTTATGGATTATCTTGTTGATTTCATTTTATTTCATTTGAGTCCTTTTCCTTTTAATTTCAGTTATTTTGTAAAATTATTTTTATTATTTATTTTAAATTATTTTACAAAAAAGTTATTCTTCATTTTTTATATTATTCATTATTTTAAATTATTTTAAGTTGTTTTAAATTGTTTTAATAAATATCATGTTGAATTATTTTGTATATATCATTGATTTTATGTTGCATTAGTGAATATTTTTATATTTTCTTTGTATATTTTTTAAAATGTTTTATTTATCATTTATTTATTTTAAAATTCATTTTATGTACATTATTTGTTTTTAAATTTTTTATATATTATTTATTTTAGATTGATATATTTTATTTTTACATTGTTTTGTCTATTACTTATTTAAATTTCTTCTTACATAATATTTATTTTAAAACTCATTTATATATTATTATTTTACATATTATTTATTTTTATTGTTTTTCATATATGATTTATTTCAAACTTTCATATATATTACCTATTTTAAGATTTTTATTCATATAATTTATTTTTAAAGTATTTTATATATTACTAATTTCAAATGTTTTTCTTTCACATTATTTATTTGAACTTTATTAATTATCATTGGAAAGCTTGTTACATTTTATTTATTTTAATTTGCTTTATTTTTTAAAAAGTTGTTATTTTTTTAATTCATTAGTCTTGATTATTAATGCTAGTTTTTATATGTATTCTAATTCGTTTGTATGTATTTTTTATATTATTGTCATTCATTTGTATTTTTTTTCTTTTTATATCCACGTGAATATTCCATGCTCGATACTATGCTCTTATTTCTAGTTATTGCATTGTGATTCAAATTCCAACCTATTTGGTCGATATTGGTCGTTTCATTTTTATCCCAAACAAACCGAATAAACGCATTTCGAGTCGATTTTATAATCACTCTTATTTGAAATCTTCTTAAAACAAGGCAATGTGTCGCGCTTTAGGAATTCGAGAGATCGTACCCTAACTTACTGGGTCCCGATTTTCTTGTTAAACCTAAGTAGCCAAATATGCCTTCATATTTCAAAATCCATGATTTTTAATTAAAAAAAAACAATAAGAAGGCAATATTTCGTGTTTGGAAATTCGAGAAGTCGTGCCCTAACGTGCTGGGTTTTGATTTTCCTTTTGAGCAAATAACCAGATATCCTTCTAAAATTTCAATGCATGAGTTTCAAAAATTAAGAGATGATCTTGGTTTCAAGGGTTTAAAATGACGTATCCTAATGTACTGGATGTGATATTTTATTCCTTCGAAACAAGAGAATCTTAATATCCAAATCGAATTATTCAAACATTTTTAAAAGGGATTGTGTTTTAAGATCTTTTCAAATTTTCGATATTAGGACATTAATCAATCAGTTAGGTACAAATTTTTGGCGTTGCGAGGGTGCTAACCCTTCCTCGTATGTAACCAACTCCCGAATCCGTTTTCTTGAATTTCGTAGGCTAAAATCAATATTTTAATAAAACAAAATGTTTTATAAGGTGATCCGATCACACCGATACAAAAAATATTGGTGGCAACTCCATATTTCATTTTAAAGTTGATCATTTTTTTTAAATTAAAAATGGTTTCGACAAAAGATTTGTAGCTAAAAATAGTGCCTGTTTGAATAACCAAGAGAGTTTGGGTTATGGCATAGCATATCTGCTACAAATTCTTAAACTTTTGAAGCCCGTCCAATATCCTCATCGACATTGGTATCAGAGCCACCTAGGTTTGAGTTTCATGATTAATTCCTATCTAAGCTAACTCTCAGAAAGGAAGTTTCAATTAAAATGACAAAAACCTCTTTATCTCATCCATCTATTTCTAAAGCTCTTGTTTCTATGTCTAGTTTTCCACTTAAATCCCATTCTGCAAAGAAAATCTCTTACTTATATGAAGCCACCTATTTAAAAGAAGAAGAAAAGGTTCAGCCTACTGAACTTTCCACTGTAAATCTTTATAGTGCCTACAAAAGACCCATTTTTTCTCCTGTAAGAAGTATCAGATCTCTGATCTAGAATTCCCCTAAACAAGTTTGAGAATATGTTTAGGCTTCTAAATTTGATAGTCACCTAATAACAGGTGATACCATTGAAAATTTTGTCAATTTAGAAATCCCTTTAGAATTCTCAAAAGAATGGTCTGATGCAGGATACACTCATATCCATTTTGGTGTTATAATGGTCTGATGCAGGATACACTCACATCCATTTTGGTGCTATACGCTTAGCACTAAATTATCATGGAACAGAAGGAAAACCAGTTGTTGCCAGAATTGTCTTCTTGGATTCGAGATATCTAAAATACCAAGATGTCTGTATTGCAACAATAGAAGCCACACTAAATTTTGGACTGGTTATGGTGACACTTTTTCCCAACTTCACTATGTCTTTGCATGATCCAAATCTGATGACGGCCTTGAAAGTTCAGATCCAAATTGTTGGTGCTCCTCAAGTCCCCTCAGCCATCATAGCAACTCTATACTATCAAATTGTGTATAGAGTTTAAGATCATGCGTTTAATCTCTCAAAGCATGGTACTGGTGATTCTCTCCTTATTTTAGTCAATACACAAGATCAACTTCATTGTATTCATGTTCCAAGACAAATTCCAAAGGCAGAATTAATAAAATTACTACCTGAAAAGTGGATTACAAATTATAAAATGCTCCACGAGCATGATCAACCAATATAATCCACGAAAAGTCAAATTGTTTCCAAAAAAAGATGGAACTACAGAAATCAAGTTTGACCACAGTCACTTGCAGAATTTAGAAACACCCTCTGTGTTTCCCACTATATTGATGATGCAACCTGTACCAGATCTCAAAATAGGACATATTCCAGGAGATCCAGCTTGCTACTCTAGACTTTATGATCCAGGATCAGAAAGAAAGCTTATTGAAAGCTTTAATGCTGATGGAAGGCCACAATATATGTTCAAAGATCCTAAAACAGGATATTATCCATGAGCTCTTAATTGTACCTATGAATTATGTGCAGATGATCATTTTGCTATCTGGATAGATAGCATGGATAATAGTGGGTCTAAACCCAGCAAATGGAAGTCCAAAAAGAATTCCTCTCAAAATGAGTTTTACAAAAGATACATGAATGTATATCCTTCTATAGGCCCTTTGGGAGAAGATAATGGTAAATTTCTTTACCTTGTTGATATCTGCCAAATTAACATAACTAAACCAAATTTTATTTGCAGATTCAAATCGACTACCTCCTCTAAAATATTCACCTCCTCCTGCACCCAAAAGGGTAACAGCTTTAAGAAAAAAAAATTCCTCAGCCTTGTTATAAACAAATTCACAAATGGGTTCAAAAGAATCCATTTCCTGAAGCTACAGAAATCCCTGATCCAACCCTAGTATATAAAATTGTATTTAATGAAAAAATAAATTATATTTCCAATAACATAACTAAAATTGACTTTATTATTCTTTCTTGCCTCATGAGGCATAAATTTATTAAGTAAAATATTTTATACCAAATCAAATCAAGTTAAATGGTCTTCTGTATAATTTTTTTAATAAAATTTATAATATCTATATTTTTTTAATTTTTAATCTAAAGAATTATCTTCCATAATATTTATGTAATTAATATATTTAAAATATTACAAATATATTGTATTTTGTTACAAAAAAATTATTTAATATATATTTAAAAATACTAACCGTAAGTGGCCTAAAAAAGATGTCCCCACTTCAGACATGTGCTGGAGCCTCGGCAACTGAGGCACCTAGTGTAAAATTTTCAGTTAAAAATACTAACTGTAAGTGTAACACCCTATACCCCTGTCCGTCGCCGGAGTAGGGTTTCGAGGTATTTCATAACTAAACACAACTTACTGAGGTTCATAGATACATACTAAACATAGATTCAATTGTACATCAAAATACGATTTGTGATCAACTTTAATTTCCATATCCGAACAATCTAACTTTCAAAGTGATTCAACTAATGCAACCATATCACATTTATTTCCTATGGAAGCACTATCAAATTTCAAAGTGACTACTTACCAATAAGTATAATCGAATTTCTTAGGTATTGAGCAAATCCTATTTGCTTCGTATAACACATTCACTACCATTGAAAACTTATGTTACCTCATTCCACTAAGCACAGATAATATACTTCCTATACTTACTTCACCATTTACTTATACATCAAAGTAACAAGCCACATAAAATTTCATCAAAACATATACTCAACCTTCGAGATTAAGCAAGCCATTTTCGCATGGCTACAATATTTACAACTCAAAATATAATTCAATTCAAAAGAAGGGTGATTAGCCTATACATGCCATTGTTCCAAAATAACTATCGAATGTACCAAAATAACGACAATAGTGTAGGTGATTTAAGCTTGAATCCCCAAGTTCGTAGCTTCAAAATGAGATCTATAAAACAGAGGAAACAAAGTAAATAGAGTAAGCATTTCAATGCTTAGTAAGTTTTAAGCAATGTCAACAGATAAAAATTCAATTATAAAATTCGTCGTTCGCATTTTCATTTCAATCTCCTTTTGGGTATATCACCACTTAGCCAAATATACACACTCTCATAATACAAAATAAACAGATATTTTTCACTTGAAAGTGAGCTCATATAAACGTAGGTATATTACATAATTTAGCAAGACTTTTCACATTGACCAGATGCACTACAATCATAGAGACAGTCTTATCGTTTTACTCACATATACATCACATAATAACTTTATGATTTAGTCCAAATCAAGCTTATAAATAAGCTCAGGATACATTCCTGTTTATCTTAACGCATGGGACGTATTCATTAATAATTGTTACTGTGAAGTCTTTTAGTTTTAAACTTTACTCAGATCATCGGCGAGACCTTTAGCTCGGATGAAATCTCAACACAAAGCCAGCGGGTCTTAACCCGGACATAATCTCTACACATAGCCAGCGGGTCTTTAAGCCTGGATATAATCTCCACACATAGCCAGCGGGTCTTTAAGCTTGGATATAATCTCCACACATAGCCACCGGGTCTTTAAGCCCGGATTCACATCACCGAGTTTCATGCATATTTATTCACATGTTACTACCTTTCACATAGCAAAAATCACATTTGTAATTCATTCACTTCATTCGAATATAGGCTTATAGTACACACCTTGACTTCATATCATGAATATCATTTAGCCTTAAAACATATACAAATATTTTTCATTGAACTTTTGGCTCATCAAGCAAATTCACATGATCACATATTCATGCTACTATCTTAGCTTATTTCCCTATTAGCCATTCGGCTACGTACCATGTATATAAATTAGTTCACATATAACCTTACTAAAGTAAGGACAATAAGCCATAATTCATCTATCATTCAAATATCATGCCATCTTTAAATTATATACTAGGATAGATTACTCAAAACTTACCTCGAACTTTTCTGAGCAACTATGACTCAGCTATTCAACCGCTTTAGCTTTCCCCTTATCCGAATTTGTCCCTCTATGCTCTTGAGCTTGAATTTTTTGACTCTCAAGTGACCGAATGCCTAAAGCTCTCATTCTTTAAATTTTCTTTTAGTTTTCGGCTATGAACAAAAAAAAATGAAGCTTTCTTTGTTTTTCACACCCATTTCTAATTTATTAATTCTTTATTTTATTAAAACATTTCCTTAAGATAAAAAAAATTGAATTATTATTATTTAACTAACATACAAAACACAAAGTGCCAAAAAAAACTCATCATTACCGTCCACCATCAAAGAAATGGTCAAATTGACATGCAACTCCACCATTTCACATTCATGCACTTGTTAGTCATCACACCTTTATCTAGCATATTTTCAAAGTTCACAATTAAGCCCTTTTTAGTGCAATTCACAATTATAAGGCTAAATTAAAGTACCAAAGATATCACACATGAATTGGCACATACAATAGGCATCAAAATAAATATTAAATTATTTTTGTGCCTCGATTTTGTGGTCCTGAAACCACATTCCGACTAGGGTTGGTTTAAGGCTGTCACAACTCTCCCCCACTTAAGAAATTTTCGTCCCCGAAAATCTTACCAGAGAATAAGTTTGGGTAACGTTCTTTCATATAATCCTCAACCTCCTAAGTAGCTTTTTCTACCCGTGTCTGACCCATAACACTTTCACTAACGAGATTTTCTTATTCCGCAGCTCTTTAACCTCATGTGCTAAGATAAGAATTGGTTCCTCTTCATAACTCAAATCAGATCGAATTTCAATGTCAGATAGATTAATCACATGCGATGGGTCGGATCTGTATCGTCAAGCATCGAAACATGAAAAACATTATGAATCTTTTCAAGTTCGGGAGGCAAAATCAATCGATATGCTACCAGTCTAATCCGTTTAGATATTTCATACGGCCCGATGAACCTCGGGCTCAATTTACCCTTACGGCCGAATCTAAGCACCTTTTTCCAAGGTGATACTTTAAGAAATACTTTGTCTCCGACTTGATACTCAATGTCTTTCCGCTTTAAATCCGTATACAACTTCTGACGATTTGAAGCTGCCTTAAGGCTATCACGGATCACTTCTACTTTCTGCTCAGCATCTTTAATCAAATCAACCCCGAAGATTTTACTTTCACTGAGCTCGGTCCAAAACAACGGTGTACGGCATTTACGACCGTACAAAGCCTCATAAGGTGCTATCTTAATGCTCGATTGAAAACTATTATTGTAAGCGAATTCAATCAAAGGCAAATACTATTCCCATGAACCATTAAACTCAAGGATACAACATCTTAACATATCCTCGAGTATTTGAATTACTCGTTCTGACTGACTGTCCGTTTGAGGATGAAACGCGGTGCTAAAATGTAGCTTGGTGCCTAGAGAATCTTGTAGTTTCTTCCAAAATCGTGATGTAAATCTCGAGTCTCTATCTGATACAATAGAAATAGGCACCCCGTGCAATCTGACAATCTGAGAAACATACAACTCAGCTAACTTATCAAGTGAGTAATCCGTACGTACGGGAATAAAATGAGCCGATTTAGTTAATCGGTCTACGACAACCCAAATCCCATCTTTCTTGCTCGGTGTCAACGGTAGCCCAGATAGAAAATCCATCATGACTTTATCCCATTTCCACTCGGGTATCAAAATCAGTTGCAACAAACCCGAAGGCACCTGATGTTCCGCTTTTACTTGTTGGCATATCAGACACTTAGACACAAAATTTGAGATGTCTCGTTTCATACCATGCCACCAATACTGACGTTTCAAATCGTTGTACATTTTTGTGCTACCCGGATGAATCGACATTCGGCTATTATGAGCTTCATTTAAAATCATCGAAACCAACTCTGAATTTCTCGGAACACACACTCGACCTCTGAATCTCAAACAATCATTGTCGTGTACTTGAAACTCATAATCCACATTTAAATCACACTGAGCTCGTTTGGCAATTACATCATCATCGACTTTCTGAGCTTCACAAACTTACCGTAATAACACCGGTTTTGCTTTTAATTTTGCTATCAACACGAAATAAGCAGATACAGATAAATGCACATTCATTGCTCGTAAAGAAAACAATGATTTTCGGCTAAGAGCATCAGCAACAACATTCGCCTTTCCCGGATGATAGTCAATGACAAGCTCGTAATCCTTTAGCAATTCAAGCCAACGTCTTTGTCTCAGATTCAAGTCTCTTTGAGTCATCAAGTATTTGAGGCTTTTATAGTCGGAATAAACATGACATTTCTCACCGAATAGGTAGTGTCGCCAAATCTTCAGAGCAAACACGATAGCAGCTAATTCGAGATCGTGAGTCGGATAATTTTTCTCATGAGGCTTCAACTGTCTCAAAGCATACGCAACAACTCTACCCTCTTGCATCAAAACACATCCCAAGCCATTCAAAGACGCATCACTATAAACCACAAACTCTTTACCGGATTCAGGCTGAACTAATACTGGAGCTTCCGTCAAAAGGGCTTTCAATTGGTCGAAACTTTTCTGGCACTTTTCAGACCATTCAAATTTAACATCTTTCTGCAATAGCTTCATCAACGGAGTTGAAATCATTGAGAAGCCTTTCACAAACCGTCGGTAGTACCCGGCAAGTCCCAAAAAGCTCCAGACTTCTGAGAGATTTTTAGGAGGCTTCCAATCAAGGATAGCTGAAATTTTATTTGGATCGACTCGTATACCTGAAGCGGATACAATATGTCCCAGAAAGCTAACCTCGGACAACCAGAACTCACATTTACTGAACTTCGCATACAACTGATTATCACGCAACATCTGAAGCACAATTCTCAGATGCTCAGCATGCTTAAACTCATCGCGAGAATAAATCAAAATGTCATCGATAAACACAACCACAAATCGATCTAAATACTGCTTAAACACCCAATTCATCAGATTCATGAAAACTATAGGGGCATTAGTGAGCCTAAACAGCATCACTAAAAACTCATAGTGTCCATATCTTGTTCTGAAAGCAGTCTTGGATACATCTGAGTCTTTAACTCGCAACTGATAATAGCTCGATCGCAAATCAATCTTGGAGAACACCGAAGCTCCCTTTAACTAGTCAAATAGGTCGTCAATACGAGGCAACGGATACTTATTCTTTATAGTCACCTTGTTCAGCTGCCGATAGTCAATACACATTCTCATAGTTCCATCTTTCTTTTTCACGAACAAGACTGGTGCACCCCAGGGTGAAAAATTCGGTCGTGCAAAACCTCTATCAGTCAATTCTTGCAACTGAGTTTTCAACTTTTTCAACTCAGACGGAGTCATACGATATCGAGCAATCAAAATCGGGGTTGTACCCGAAACTAACTCAATGCCGAATTCAACCTCTCTAATAGGTGGTAATCCCGGTAATTCTTCAGGGAACACATCCGGATACTCACAAACCACAGGTACAGTTTAAAGCTTTTGTTCGGATAATTTACTATCCAATACATAAGCAAGATAAGCCTCACAACCCTTTTTCATATATTTCCGAGCCAGTACAGAAGATATTACTGCTGGTAACCCGTTTAGATCAGTAGACTCAATTAAAATTATCTTATTATTCAAACATCGCAAATCAATAGTCTTTCGCTTACAGTTCACAATAGCATCGTGCACAGTCAACCAATCCATTCCGAGAATAATGTCGAATTCATCGAATAGCAAGAGCATCAAATTGACCAGAAAACAGAAATCTCGAATCATAAGGGGACATTTCTTACACACCTTATCAACTAAAACACAACGACCCAAAGGATTGGATACTCGAATCACAAACCCAGTAGACTCAATAGAGAGTCTTACTAGATGCTAAAGTTTCACATACATACGAATGAGTTGAACTGGGGTCAATCAAAGCAATCACATCAGTATCAAAGAGAGTGAAATTACTAGTAATAACATCTGGCGAAGAGGCATCCTCTCGTGCGCGTATAGCGTAAGCCCTAGCAGGAGCACGAGCCTCAGATTTAGTCGTGGCATCTTTAAACCTTCTTTGACCGTTGCTAGTATTTCTCAGATTTCTAGATGGTCTACCTCGTGCTGAAGTAGTACTCGGTTTCCCACTCTGATTCACATTCTGCTCGGACCATCTTGGGCATTCCTTGATAAAGTGGTTAGTCGATCCGCACTTATAGCAGGAACGGTCATGAAATCTACAACTCCCTGAATGCTATTTTTCACAATACTTGCACTCGGCCCTATCCCGACGATCATTCCCGACACTGGCAATAGAAGTGGCTCGTATACTCACAAGGGGTCGATCGCGATCTCGTCTAGAAAAACCCGAGATAGCATTAGGTCTGCCTGACTCATCTCAAAATTTCTTCGAGGATTGTTGAATAGATTTCCCCAAAAATCTCTTACGGAATTCTCTGGCTCCGCTATCAATCCGCTATCAACCTTTCTCTTTTCAATTTTGAGCTCTTCAGCTTTGCAAGCTCGCTCGACAAGTACAACGAACTCTTTGATTTCTAGAATGCCAACCAGTAATTTGATATGTTCGTTTAATCCGTCCTCGAAGCGTTTACACATAATAGCTTCGGATGATATACACTCACGAGCATATCGGCTAAGCCGTACGAATTCTCTCTCATATTCAGTCACTGACATTCGGCCCTGTTTAAGCTCAAGAAATTCCTTCCGTTTCTGGTCGATAAATCTCTGACTGATATACTTTTTACGGAATTTAGTTTGGAAAAACTCCCAGGTGACCTGCTCTCTTGGCACAACAGAAACCAATGTGTTCCACCAATAGTAGGCGGAATCACGTAACAGCGATACGGAACATTTCAAACATTCCTCGAGAGTACATGCTAATTCGTCGAAAACTCAGATTGTATTATCGAGCCAAAACTCGGCCCGTTCAGCATCATCATTAACTGTAGCCTAGAACTCTTTAGCCCCGTATTTTCTAATTTTGTCGACCGGGGGTTTACTCGACCTCAAAGGATCGGTCTCAGAAGGAGCCACAGGGGTCGGAAGCGGATTATTCAGGGGAGGAGGTTGTGCAACAGCCGGATTAGTTCGAAGGAATTGAGTGAACCAATCACTCATCATTGCATAGAAATTCTGTCTCATGTCATCATCTCGATGACTGGTATTCGGCTGAGAGTCAATCGGCGCAGTCCCTTACGCAGGAGCAGCCGCCACACTCTCAACATCATCCACTAAGACTTGATCGGGATCATGATTCATCAGTATACGAAAACCGCATTTCAAAAGTCAGAAATCACCACACTATCGTATTCTTACAAAAATGGCATGTATAGCTATATTCACACACGCTACGTTAGTCCGAGAACAGACTAAACCGTAGCTCTGATGCCAATAAAATGTAACACCCTATACCCCTGTCCGTCGCCGGAGTAGGGTTTCGAGGTATTACATAACTAAACACAACTTACTAAGGTTCATAGATACATACTAGACATAGATTCAATTGTACATGAAAATACGATTTGTGATCAACTTTAATTTCCATATCCAAACAATCCAACTTTCAAAGTGATTCAACTAATGCAACCATATCACATTTATTTCCTATGGAAGCACTATCAAATTTCAAAGTGACTACTTACCAATAAGTATAATCGAATTTCTTAGGTATTAAGCAAATCCTATTCGCTTCGTATAACACATTCACTACCATTGAAAACTTGTGTTACCTCATTCCACTAAGCACAGATAATATACTTCCTATAGTTACTTCACCATTTACTTATGTATCAAAGTAACAAGCCACATAAAATTTCATCAAAACATATACTCAAACTTCAAGATTAAGCAAGCTATTTTCGCATGGCTAGAATATTTACAACTCAAAATATAATTCAATTCAAAAGAAGGGTGATTAGCCTATACATGCCATTGTTCCAAAATAACTATCGAATGTACCAAAATAACGACGATAGTGTAGGTGATTTAAGCTTGAATCCTCAAGTCTGTAGCTTCAAAATGAGATCTATAAAATAAAGGAAACAAAGTAAACAGAGTAAGCATTTCAATGCTTAGTAAGTTTTAAGCAATGTCAACAGATAAAAATTCAATTATAAACTTGGTCGTTCGCATTTTCATTTCAATCTCCTTTTGGGTATATCACCCCTTAGCCGAATATACACACTCTCATAATACAAAATAAACAAATATCTTTCACTTAAAAGTGAGCCCATATAAACATAGGTATATTACATAATTTAGCAAGACTTTTCACATTGACCAGATGCACTACAATCATAGAGACAGTCTTATCGTTTTACTCACATATACATCACATAATAACTTTATGATTTAGTCCAAATCAAGCTTATAAATAAGCTCAGGATACATACCTGTTTATCTTAACGCATGGGACGTATTCATTAATAATTGTTACTGTGAAGTCTTTTAGTCTTATTACTCGGATCATCAGCGAGAACTTTA
This sequence comes from Gossypium stocksii, assembly GCA_020496765.1. Lineage (NCBI taxonomy): Eukaryota > Viridiplantae > Streptophyta > Magnoliopsida > Malvales > Malvaceae > Gossypium > Gossypium stocksii. The sequence goes on along the minus strand of CM035632.1, from coordinate 74,953,089 downwards.
GCTCGGATGAAATCTCCACACGAAGCCAGCGGGTCTTAACCCAGACATAATCTCCACATATAGCCAGTGGGTCTTTAAGCCCGGATATAATCTTGACACATAGCCAGCGAATCTTTAAGCCCGGATATAATCTCCACACATAGCCACCGGGTCTTTAAGCCCGGATTCATATCACCGAGTTGCATGCATATTTATTCACATGTTACTACCTTTCACATAGCAAAAATCACATTTGTAATTCATTCACTTCATTCGAATATAGGCTTATAGTACACACCTTGACTTCATATCATGAATATCATTTGGCCTTAAAACATATACAAATATTTTTCACTAAACTTTCGGCTCATCAAGCAAATTTACATGATCACATATTCATGCTACTATCTTAGCTTATTTCCCTATTAGCCATTCGGCTATGTACCATGTATATAAATTAGTTCACATATAACCTTACTAAAGTAAGGACAATAAGCCATAATTCATCTATCATTCAAATATCATGCCATCTTTAAATTATATACTAGGATAGATTACTCAAAACTTACCTCGAACTTTTCTGAGCAACTATGACTCAGCTATTCAACCGCTTTAGCTTTCTCCTTATCCGAATTTGTCCCTCTATGCTCTTGAGCTTGAATTTTTTGACTCTCAAGCGACCGAATTCCCAAAGCTCTCCTTCTTTAAAATTTCTTTTAGTTTTCGGCTATGAACAAAAAAAAATGAAGCTTTCTTTGTTTTTCACACCCATTTCTAATTTATTACTTCTTTATTTTATTAAAACATTTCCTTAAAATAAAAAAATTGAATTATTATTATTTAACTAACATACGAAACACAAAGTGCCAAAAAAAACTCATCATTACCGTCCACCATCAAAGAAATGGTCAAATTGTTATGCAACTCCACCATTTCACATTCATGCACTTATTAGTCATCACACCTTTATCTAGCATATTTTCAAAGTTCACAATTAAGCCCTTTTTAGTGCAATTCACAATTATAAGGCTAAATTAAAGTACCAAAGATATTACACATGAATTGGCACATACAATAGGCATCAAAATAAATATTAAATTATTTTTGTGCCTCAGTTTTGTGGTCCCAAAATGACATTCCGACTAGGGTTGGTTTAAGGCTGTCACAGTAAGTGGCCTAAAAAAGTGTAAGTGCAAGAGCCTCAGCCACCATCGACACCTTGGTGCCTCGGATGTGTGGGAGCGTCGCGTCCCAGTCCCAAAGGTAGAATTCGGATATCGTTACATGTTGGGTAATAACAATGAATGAATTGTCCCGGTCCTTCCCTAATCCCCAATGGTAGAATTTAGATACCGTTACATGGTCGGTATCCAACAATGAAAGAATCGTCCTGGTCCCTCTCCTTTTGCAACAAGAGCCTTCGACACCTTGAGCCGTTGGTCGGGCAGTAGCCTCGTATATCATCGGCCCCGTATGCCATCCCGTGGTGCAGGGCCATCAGGCACCATCAGCCCCTTCAATGTGTGGGAGCATCGGGCAGCATCGGCACCTTGATGCGTCGGATGTGCAGGAGCCTCAAGCACCATCGACAACTTGGTGCGTCGAATGTGCAAGAGCCTCGAGCCATTCGACACCTTGGTGCGTTGGATATACGGGAGCCTTGAGCCATTTGGCACCTTGGTGCGTCGGATGTGCAGGAGCCTCGAGCCATTCGACACCTTGATGCGTCGGATGTACGGGAGCCTCGAGCTATTCGGCACCTTGGTGCATTGGATGTGAGGGATCCTTGAGCCATTCGACACCTTGGTGAGTTGGACGTGTAGGAGCCTCGAGCAGCATCGGTACCTTGATGCATCGGATGTGCGAGAGCCTCGAGCAACATCGGTACTTTGGTGCGTCAGATGTGCGGGAGCCTTGAGCCATTTGGCACCTTAGTGCATCGGATGTGTGGGAGCCTAGATCCATTCGGCACCTTGGTGCGTAGGATGTGCAGGAGCCTCGACCCACATTGGTACGTTGGTGCATCGGATGTGCGGGAGCCTCGAGCAGCATCAGTACCTTGGCGCGTCGGATATACGAAAACCTTGAGTAGCATCTGCACCTTGGTATGTCTGATGTACGAAAGCCTCCAGCAGCATCAGTACCTTGGTGCGTCAGATGTGCGGGAGCCTCGAGCCATTCGGCACCTTGGTATATTGGATGTACGGGAGCCTCGAGTAGCATCAACAGCTTAAGGCGTTAGATGTGCGGGAGCCTCGAGCCATTTGGCACCTTGGTGCGTCGATGAGCGGGTGCCTTAGGTCGCACCAACACCTTGGTGCGTCAGATATGTAGGAGCCTCGAGCAGCATAGACACATTGGTGCTGGGATGTGTGGGTACCTCAGGCAGCATCAGCACCTTGGTGCATCATATGTGCGGGCTAAGAAAAAGTGTCCCTGTTTCAGACACATGAATGTCGCCTGGTAACACATTGACCAAGGTTTTTTTAGCTCTTTAGGGTGGAGGTGATATTGAGGGAGCGCAGGGGTTGACCAGGGCATTACCCACGCCTATCTCATGCCCGGACGCTGGTGCCCTTCAAAGCCGGTTAGGTTTCCAACGGTGCTCCGACGATCAATCCCAGTGATGCTCTGACGAGCCATTCTGGTGGTACTCCAATGAGGCATCTCGGAATATAGAAAACGGTGCAACGATTCGTCCTGGTCCCTCCCACTTTGGAACAAGAGCCTCCGGCACCTAGGGGCCTTGGTCGTGCTGGAGAATCGGGCACCATCAGTTCCTTGGTGCTTGGATACATGATAGCCTTGGACACCATCGCCACTTGGTGCATCGAATGTACAGGAGGCTTGAGCAGTATCGGCACCTTAGTGCATCGGATGTGCGGGAGCCTCGAGCCATTCGGCACCATGGTGCATCGGATGTGCGAGAGCCTCGAGCAGCATCGGTACCTTGGTGTGTCAGATGTGTGGGAGCCTCAAGCCATTTAGCAACTTGGAGCATCGGATGTGAGGGAGCCTCGAGCCATTCAGCACCTTGGTGCGTCAGATGTGTGGAACCCTCGAGCCATTCGGCACTTTGGTGCGTCGGATGTGCAGGAGCTTCGAGCAGCATCGGCACCTTGGTGTGTCAGATATGTAGGAGCCTCGAGCTATTTGGCTACTTGGTACGTTGGATGTGCGAGAGGCTCGAGCAATTCAGAACCTTGATGCATCGGAGGTGCGAGGTCCTCGAGCTGCATCGGTACCTTGGTACGTCGTATGTACGGGAACCTCGAGCCATTCGGCACCTTAGTGCATTGGATGTGCGAGAGCCTCGAGCAGCATCGGCATCTTGGTGCGTCAGATGTGCAGGAACCTCGAGCAGCATCGGCACCTTGGTACTTCGAATGTGTGGGAACCACGAGCAGCATCGGTACCTTGGTGCCTCAGATGTGCAGGAGCCTCGAGCCATTCGGCACCTTGGTTTGTCGGATGTACGGGAGCCTCGAGTAGCATCGGCACCTTGGTGCGTCAGATGTGCGGTAGCCTCGAGCCATTTAGCACCTTGGTGTGTTAGATTTGTGGGAGCCTCGAGCAGCATCGGCACCTTGTTGCGTCGAATGTGCAGGAACCTCGAGCAACATTGGCACCTTGGTGCGTCAGATATGCAAGAGCATCGAGCCATTTAGCACCTTCGTGCGTCAGATGTGCAGGAGCCTCGAGTAGCATCGGCACCTTGGTGCATCGGATGTGCAAGAGCCTCGAGCCATTCGGCACCTTAGTGCGTCGGATGTGCGAGAGCCTCGAGCAGCATCGGCACCTTGGTGCCTTACTCGTACGGGAGCCTGGAGCAGATCGGCACCTTGGTATGTTGGATGTGCGAGAGCCTCGAGCAGCACCGGCACCTTGGTGTGTCAGATGTGCGAGAGCCTTGAGCAGCATCGGTACCTTGGTGCGTCGGATGTGCGGGAGCCTCGAGCTATTCGGCACCTTGGTACGTTAGATGTGCGGGAGCCTCGAGCCATTTGGAACCTTATGCATCGGAGGTGCGGGGGCCTCGAGCCGCATCGGCACCTTAGTGCATCGTATGTTCAGGAGCCTCGAGCCATTCGGCACCTTCGTGAGTTAGATGTACGAGAACCTCGAGCAGCATCGGCACCTTGGTGCGTAGGATGTGCAGGAACCTCGAGTAGCATCGATACTTTGAGACGTCAGATGTATGGGAACCTCGAGTAGCATCGGTACCTTGGTGCATCGGATGTGCAGGAGCCTCGAGCCATTTGGCATCTTGGTGCGTTGGATATGCGGGAGCCTCGAGTAGCATCGGTACCTTGGTGCATCAGATGTGCGGGAGCCTCGAGCCATTTGGCACCTTGGTGCATCAGATTTGCGGGAGCCTTGAGCAGCGTCGTCACCTTGGTCCATCGAATGTGCAGGAACCTCAGCCAGCATCGGCACCCTCGTGCGTCAGATTTGTGAGAGCTTCGAGCAACATCGACACTTGGTGCGTCAGGTATGCAGGAGCCTTGAGCCATTCGACTCCTTGGTGCATCGGATGTGTGACAGCCTCAGCAATATCAGCACTTTGGTACCTTAGATGTGCGGGAGCCTGGAGCAGTATCAGCACCTTGATGCATCGAATGTGCGAGAGCCTCGAGCAACATCGGCACCTTGGTTCGTCGAATGTACGGGAACCTCAAGCAGCATCGGCACTTTGATGCCTTAGACATGCGAAAGCCTGTAGTAGTACCGGCACCTTGGTGCGTCAAATGTGCGAGAGCCTCGAGCAGCATTGGCACCTTGGTTCGTCGGATATGCAGGAGCCTCGGCCAACTTCGGTACACTGGTATGTCGGATATGCGGGAGCCTCGAGCAGCATTGGCACCTTGGTACGTCGGATGTACAGGAGCCTCGAGCAACTTCGGTACCTTAGTGCATCAGATGTGCAGGAGCCTCGAGCCATTCGGCACCTTGGTGCATTGGATGTGCAGTAGCCTCGTGCAGCATCGGCACCTTGGGGCCTTGGATATGCGGGAGCCTCGAACAGCATCAGTACCTTGGTGCGTCGGATGTGCGGGAGCCTCGAGCAGCATCGGCACCTTGGGGCCTCAGATGTGCGAGAGCCTCGAACAATATCAGGACATTGGTGCCTCAGATGTGCGGCAGCCTCGAGCAGCATCGGCACCTTGGTGCCTCGAATGTGCGGGTTAGAGAAAAGTGTCCTCGTTTCAGACATGTGAATGTCGTCTGGTAGCAGATTGATGAAGTTTTTTTAGCTCTTTAAGGGGTAGAGACCCGCTGTCCCCCGATGTGGCCCCCCTCGACCCGAGGTGGGGTGCGTCCCCTCCCCCACATGAGGGTCGAGTTGTCCCACAGCAACTCATGAACAGTGGTAGGTCGGTCACTG